>CM067904.1:7034420-8461183 GCA_034621355.1 Mycalesis mineus | reverse complement strand
AAGTGATACAATACGAAATAAGAGAAGAATACAGAACTACTGATTGTGACGATCATAATCGTACATACTAATATATATAATAACACTAAAAATAATTAAAATATATATATACATGTAAAATATATAAATATGTTTTATTAAAGAATAGTAAAACGATAAATAACAGCGTTTTATATTAAACGAGTAATTACAAGTATCTTCTAATTGAACGCAAAATCGTGAAGCGTTCTACATTCAAATTTGTATCAATAGTGTATGTTAAGCACGCCCTGAGGGCTGCCGGAGACGAAAAGTGACGTGTGAACGAATGCGGGATTGCAGTGCGCTGTGCATGTACAAGTAGCGGCACGAAACTCTAGCGCTGACCGTTATTGCGCAGAAGTAAAAATTTAGGTATCATGGGGGAGCTTGAGGAATGAGGGGCGGGCGTGCGTAGCGGCGATTGGCTCCCCTGTCGCATTCCGTCCCCCGCACCGAAACGACGCGACGCGGACTTCCAGTGTACAGTCTCGCTCTGAGTTGCATTGTTATTATTGTTAATTTTCAGTTGGTTTGTTAAATATAATTATATATTTTGTTGTTTTTTTAAGTTTGTTTATGAATTTAAAGGGAATAATATACCTAGAAGAAATACCGTTTTGCGACGCCAGGCGTGTTACCATTGCCTGATTCAGATTAGACTAGTCTTATATCTATAATAAAAATTGAGAATATAATAATGTTTTATTTTTCTACTCCCCGTAAGCTTTTCAAAATTTATTTATTCATTTATGGTAACTATCCATATATTTTAATATTTTTATATTTTTATATTTTTAATATTTTAATATTTTTTACTATATAATTATGTCTTAAGTAATACGAAATCTTTGGAAATTAGAACTATGAACTATAACATATATAAGCACAAACACGCACGTAACGTACACAAACACATACACACACACGCATGCACGCACACACACACACATATTAAAACGATGTCGTAACATGATTTGATATTAATTAGGTAATTAAAGTAAATATTGTATTGCGTACGCGACGGCACCGATGCGCAGCCATCCCTACTACGTTTCGTTCAGCGCTAGACTTACATGCCGCTAGTTATATGTGTGATGCGCGCTCGTCACTAATGCGAGGATGCGGCGTTCCGACCGTGGCGCGGATTCATTGCGTTACTCTGTGTTTTCATCGAGCGATGAATAAAATACATAGAGGTTGGTTATAAATAGTGTGAGAAGGCATATATGGAAAGAGATTTATAAGCAATAATCCATCAAGTAAGGCTATGCACCCTTACTAATAAATATAGAATTCAATAAAATAAATTATTGAATTATGTGATAGCAAGACATACACATAATTATATAAATATATTAACAAATCTTCATATAAATATGCCTTGACAGCTTGGGCATTTACACAATAAAATACGACTGTTGTATTTATATCTATGTTAAAGCTTTTTGAACGCATAACACCTCGTAACGAGGTATACTCATCTGATTGTTTGAGGAGTGAGATACTGGCGCTTACATTTGGCTCAGCTCTGAATCTGCATCTGACGAGGTGTTTGAAACGGATGTCTAAGCTCTATGTTGACTTACTGAGTGCCTTATTCTCTTTTAACTTCTCACAATTAGAACCCAATATTCAGAGGAACACACCTCTATAATATGGGCTATTTTCGAACGTCTTACACCTCGGTATGAAATTAAAGAGTATCACACCTCTATAACTTGTGCCGTATACATTTCCCTCACAAAGAAATGATTTGACATATAAATCCACAAATGGGGGGGGGGGGGCTCCGGTTTCTCTAATAAGAGATTCGATTATTAGATTCTTTCCACAGAATCGTGTCGGTTCTTTGAACGGTTCGGTGAGCTGTGCGACGCGGTCCAACGCAGAATGTTCTAGCAACTAGCGAAGTCTATTGAGACATTAACGGAGGCTGCATTCACGAAGTGTGGCTATCATATTATATTGCGGCTTATACATCGATGAACGCAGCTGCATGACTCATTTCACATTCTTAATGGTAACGTCCGGCTGTTTACTTATGAGGTTAACACGCAAAATTGTCGTCCTATAACCGGCTTTACTTGTCCAGTGACGAGTAAGTGCATTACCTATGCAATTCCTTCGGCCCAAGCTGAATGCTGCAAACGGGTTGGGAATATCAGGCAGAGTCGCGGGATCCAGCCAACGCTCCGGCTTAAACTCTTCTACATCAGGACCCCACATGGGGTGTCTGTGGACTCCATAGATGGACAGGAAACATGTTCTGCCTTTGTATAGTGTGCAGTTTCCTATAAAATAATTGCTATTAGACAAAAGTAAAATTAGCTCAATAAGTATTTAGGTAAGGAAGCTCAAGTTATTTATTACTCATTTAAGACTATTTGTACTCTACCACTGGCCAGGGCCATGGTTGTGTTATGAATCCTATCAGAAATAACAACTAACGTAGTTTGATGTCTCTATCAAGATGTCTTGCTATGACGGGCGCTACCGGATAAAACCGTAAGGTTTCTTTTAATACAGCCTCCAGGTAAACCAGCTTAGATAGATCTTGCTTCATCACATGCCTGTCATCATCTCCGAAAACTTTGTACAACCTGAAAAATTTTTAAAATTACAATCACATTGAAAAATGCGGCAGGTACCTTATTTTTTATTAAGGTCAATTGTTGTTTTTTCTATCAACTGCAAGTTAGCGCTTAACTGCTATCACATCTGATGTTAAGTGATGATGTAATCTAAGATGGAAGCGGGCTAACTTGTTAGGAGTAGGATAAAATCCACACCGCAATTGGTTTCTACAAGACATCGTACCGGAACGCTAAATCGCTTGGCGGTATGTCTTTGTCCGTAGGGTGGTAACTAGACACTGCGAAAGCCAGACCAAGACAAATTAAGAAAAATCTCAACCCGCCCCGCCGGGATTCGAACCCAGGACCCCCGTCTTATAAATCCACCGCGCATACCACTGCGCCACGAAGGTCGTCATAGTGTAATCGAATAAATATATTTTTTTTCATCTTTATTTTTGAGTCTTCATCACAGTCACAGTGATGATGTTTAAAAAATAAAATCGAAGTTAGAAGACAGCTTTTCCTAATTATAAACATAGCACTGGTTTACCGAGCCTTGCTCTGTATTCTTTTGGAATTTACGTTGACACCTGCTGGTATTTGCATAACAAAGAATTGTTAAATTTGGATAGAAGCAGGTGTTACTTGCAGCAGTTCATCATGAATAGTTTTCCACGACAAGCCGACGCATGTGCAATTGTAGAGTCAACATCCCTTGAGGATGCACATAGGTTTCTGTGTGTATTCTATCGGATCTGAGTGACTTTGTAGCTTGTTGTTGTTGCGTTAGCTTTTTATGGGTGTAACTGAGCTAGAAATTGAATCTGAAGGAAATCATTGATATCACTTAACTCTTCGTAAATCTTCTTCTGTACGCGAGGGTAGGATCCAATCAACGTCATAGCAAACGTTAGTGCAATCGCTGAAGTATCATAACCTCCGACAATGATAGTGTCAACGTGCTCTCTGATCTCCTGATCGTTGAAAGACCCTTTCTCTGTTGCTTGTTCTAGGATGAGATCTAAGAATGGCTTGAAGACTGTACCTGAAATTAGCTTTCTTTATAATAATTTATTAATTATAAGAAATAATCTCGATAGAAGAATCATCGTTAGCAGGCTGTTAACGGTCCATTACTGGGTCTGTACTCCCTCCTTACAAGAGAGGGGATATAAGATCTTTATTTACAGTTAAACATGTACATTGAATTAAATATTTACAATTAAATAAATAAAAAAGTAAAAGCTTAAAAACTACAATATCCTAAACTATATATAATATATTAAACAATAAAAATAAAAAAACAGTAAAAAACTTAGGCGTCATAATATTCCTCCGAATCGGTGTCGAGCGGTAAAGTGCCCAGAAGGCTGGCGGCATTGCCACGTTGAATGGCAATGCTGATCCTCTGTCCTAAAAAGAGACCAGCCTTCTGGTCACGGGAGGCGTCGATTAAACGCTTTGAGATTTCTCTATAAAAAAAGCGAGTACTCGGACCCCACGGTCCCAGCGTTTCAACTCCAAACGGCTCAAATACATAATCACCGACGAGGTTACTGTACTTGCGCCGTTTGAGAGTCTCCGCTGATGCAGCAGCAGCGCCTGCACAGCCCATCGTGCTAGGAAGATGTGAAGGCGCAAGGGTGTCCACGCAAGTTGCGTCCCACACCAAAGGCCTTCCCATCTTCCATGGCATCAATGACATGCCGTCTGGTCTCTTACCATCGTCGCGCGCCAAGCCGTTTGGTTCTAAAACAGCTGGCACGCCGGCGTTGACAAGGGCACGACGTATGATGTCATTGAGGCTAGCGTGGCGGGCTATGCGACCAGCGCTCCTACTGCAAGAAAGACCGTGGTGTCCGAGTTTATCGACTGCCCCTCCACAGACACACCGATGCGGAGAAACACTAGGAGCACCTAAGCGAAGACAGGTGGCAATATGGAAGGTGGTGTCGTCCAGCAAGGTACCAATGCTGGGCGAAGGAATGGCTTGTAACCAAAGACCTGATTCCCACTCTCCCACAGCCAGCAAACGGGCACGCTCTGCGGCATTGGCGGAGGAACTAATTAGTTTCTCTCTAACCAGTTCGCAGAGGGGCTCATCCCACTGTCTCTGGGAAAATGAAACTTTTGGTATGTTAGCACTTGGACAAGCAATTTTCCAAGCATTTATGGCCTCGGTCTTATACGCCAAAATTAACCAGAGTAGCAGATAAAATTTTCCTGGTTAATTCCTCCGTGGCGTGGACCGAGAACAAGAACGCTGGTAAACTAATGTTAGAAATTTTGCGAATGCCGAGTCCACCCAGGCGAACTGGTAGGGGATATAATGTTGGATTTTTAACGATCACTATCAGATATTGATGACAATGACCCGAGCGTACGAACGTTCTCTTCAAGGCACGAGGATGTTGCGCAACCAACTTCCTAACTCCGGGCTTAGAATTTAATAAAATGAACTAAAAATACACTTTATAGTACAATAGTCGGACGTGTACAGACAACCTAATAGAATTTAGTGTTTTTTAATGAAAAAAAAAGACATCGTAATTGAAGCCACATAGCCTTGCCACTAGAAAAAAGAAACAGTCAAAATGGTATACTTTATTATTATTTACCTTTTGCTTTCTTCGCGTTTTCTTCATTATTACAATTCAAGAGATCTGCTTTCTTTTGTTTCAGGACCTGAAAATAACATTAAAGTACAGGCGGTGTAGTTACAGGCACGCGAGGCTTAACACCTACACTGCGGGTTGAAGGATAAAGGGCGACACTTTGTAGGATGTGTTCCTCTTTTTATATAACTCGGTTTACCTCTTACTGTTATAGATAGGGCATCTGTTTGGTGCGTAAATTATCTCTATATGAAAAAAAAATATTGTGTCCTTTTCTAAAAGTATAGGTACGATCAGTTGCAAGCTACGGGCGCAGTCGTATCTCGTATTGGCTTTTTTGCCGAGCGCCTTTCACTTATCTCTCTCTCTCTACTCTACACTCTCTCTACTGGTACGGTTAAGTGGAGGAAAGAGACGTAAAAAAAACGTTTCACTTTAACAAAAAAAACAATACAGAATTAGTATAGCCTTCAGTTTTTCCCGCGTAGATTTCGTTAAACAAATTAGCCTATGTCAATCATAATGTGCCTGGCTATCATATACAAAAAGAGTTTTTATCAATAGATCAGAACAGAAAGGAACAGAAACTTAGAGAGGCATAAATTATTAACTTAAGTACCGCATACTTTAATATGTACTTAGTTTAAAGCTGTTCATTTTAAATTGCAAACAGACACTTAGATTTTATTTATTTGTATAAATGGAAACAATAGGTACATACAAAGGCGGACATGTTGTGTATAATCGCCAGTATCTCATCTTGTCTCCTCTTCAACTCTGACCTTCCGAACAGGAAGTCGTTGTGCAGCCAGATCTTCTGGATCCTTTGAATAAGTATATTGAATATTTCATCGGTAGCGTTGAAGTACTGGTTGTAAAGTTCCTTTTTGTCTCTAAAATCCAGTCCTAAGGCTCCGACTGAAAATAGACAAAATTGTCAATCTTGTTTGACTCATAAGACGGAGACGTGTGGTCGAATACCTGAGCCGCTTGATATATTCTTGATTGGCACAGTTCTGGCTGGTGGCTTTGGCCGCGGTTCATTACCACCCTGCCCACAATGGCATACCGCTAGGCGCTCCGATACGATGTCGTGTAGAAACGGAGAGAGATTTGGATTTCATCCTAATCTTACGCATATTTCCAGGCTTAACGTGCTTTCCGAGGCACGAGGTTGTAACACCACCAACTTCTGGGCATAGAATTTACCTACTGAAAATATCTTAAACTAGCGGACGCCCGCGACTTTGTCCGCCGGAAACTTGTTGTAGACTTGAACTCCCGTTTGACCCCTTAAGGAGGTGAGCATTAGAATAAACATTTCTTAGCGCTCGCCTACGTCATTATAGCTATATAGCAGTCACCCGCGACTTCGTCCGCGTGAAAACCTCTTAGTTTTAATTTTAAAGACTTTCGTATAAAGTGTGCTCTTTCCCCGTTACCCCTCTCAATTTAATTTATTTATAGTTTCCCATGAAGCAATATCCTCCGTACCGTCCCGTGTACTAAAGATCTACATTTTTGTAAAACATTGTACGATATGTGCGATATTACAGTACATTAACACTAACAATATAACACCTGCCACCTGTCTGACAAACAACATCAAAACATTAAAATAATTACAAATATGTAAATAATTAATAAAAATACCAAAGTAATAGCTTAAAATGCACGCAAAATTAACAAATAATAATGAAAACATAAAAATGAGACATGGTGGCGGCCGATCAAAAAGCGCACAAACAACACCAAGAACAATGTCGTCGTCGTCGCCGCCGTCGGACGAATATGGTACCCCGCCATCATCTGCGAGGGATGTGACGCCCTCTTCACCTCGGAGAACACATCGGGGCGTCACCACACGGCACAAAACGACGACGGACGACGGACCACCAGCGAGCTTGGGGCAACAGGAGCCGATGGCCCCCGCGAATGCTCCCGCTGCCGGTGGTATAGTGCGCCGCATGAGATGGTCTCATAAAATGAATGAGAGTGTCATGCGTGCGTACTACGGGGCGACAGAGGGGGGAACTAACCTCACTGCGCACCGTGCAAGAATGCTGTCTCTGTTTTAGGCGCTCGAACCAACAATGACCGTGACTGCACAACGATTGGCGGATCAAGTACGGGCCATCCAGCGACGTCATCTGCTGGATGAGGCTCTAATTGAACGGCTGCGTTCAACTCTACCACAGGTTAATACCACTTGTAACTTACCTCAGCATGCAATACCAACAGCATTGCAAATTAACATCCAAGAGGAGTTACAGAGTGGTATCGATCTGACAGTAAGTAACCAGGATGATGAGCAACTGAGGAGAACTTTGGAGGATGCGATTCTGATGTACAGGTATATGCCTCTTAATTTAAGACCACGTTTGCCTCGGTTGCCTATAAATAGACGAAATATGGCATTAGTGGGGGTTCTAGACTGGCTAGAACTCTCATTGCTAAGCTAATCTGCTTTAAGGAGAGCAATAACCGCCCTAGGGTCATGTGATTCGTGAACCAGGCTTTTGCTGGGACTGATACACGTCCGTCCCAGTACTTGGACTGTGTCACGGAACGCATCGACTTCTTGAAGCAGAAAGTCTATGCATGGGCAAAACGTATGAGGCGTTATAAAGAGCGCAATGACCGATACTATCAGAATCGGATCTTTCAAAGTGACCAACGGAAAGTATATAGGAACTGGGAGCAATCTAGTGTTTGTGTGACTAATGGAGAGTTTCCGACTTCTGATGCTATGTCAGATTTCTGGCGTAGTATCTGGTCGGCCCCCACTGATCACACAACCGGCGTTTGGATGAGTATTGTCAAGGAGAAATGCGCGATGGTAGAACAAATGGTTCCAATAACCATAACTGCGGAAGACGTAGGCTGGGCAATTCGACCGGCTTCCAACTGGAAATGTCCAGGTCCGGATGGATTGCACAACTTCTAGTTGAAATGACTCCGTAATGCGCATTCTAGCTTGGCAATACAATTCCAAAGCGTCGATGACATTGGATCGCTACCGACATTCCTAACTACTGATGTCTCGTTCCTATTATACAAATCCGGAAGTACCACGGATCCCAAAAACTACCGACCGATTACATGCTTACCTACCATCTATAAGCTTCTTATATCCATTCTGACATCAAAAATAACAATGCATATTAATGCAAATAATATTTTGGCCCCAACACAGAATGGATGCAAGACCCGGTCTCGTGGTACAAAGGAACTGCTCCTCATTGACACTGCTATTTGCCATCAGGTTGAAGATCACTCAAACCTTTAGCAGTGACATAAGGATGGAATTTGGTGTAGACAAGTGTGCGGTAATCAATAACGAGCGAGGCAGGGTTGTGAGCTCTGAGAATATAGTACTTTCAGAAACTATTATTCTCAAATCACTTTGCGAACGGGAGACCTATAAATACCTTGGAATGTCAGAAGCACTTGGTATTGAGGTAGGGAATATGAAACAACTAGTGCAGGAACGCTTCTTTGGTCGCCTGAAAAAAGTCCTAAAAAGTCTTTTATTAGGTGGTAATAAGGTGCGTGCTTACAATAGCTGGGTCATGCCCTTACTCATATACTCTTTTGGCATTCTAAAGTGGACTCAAACTGAACTGGGCTCCCTGGACTGCAAAGTCCGCAAACTGCTAACGTCATATCGGATGCACCATCCACGTTCATCTGTAATGAGATTGTACCTCCCACGCAAGTGTGGGGGACGTGGTTTCTTGAACGCCAAGAACCTCCATAATCGTGAGGTGTGCAATCTCAGAGATTATTTTCTCAAGATAAATGTGGGTATGCATAAGGATGTCGTTGCAGTGGACAAGGGTTTTACCCCACTATCCCTTGGCAAAAAGAACTAGCGTAAGCCTAAACTAATTAGTAACTCAGATCGTGTGGCGATATGGAAGAGTAAGGAGTTGCATGGACGTTTCTACAAGACCCTCACGGGGCCGGATGTAGATCAAATAACATCTGTATCTTGGTTGCAATTCAGTGACCTCTTTGGGGAAACCGAGGGTTTTGTCTGTGCAATTATGGACGAGGTTATCAAGACGAGAAACTACCGGAAACATATTATGAAAGACATATGTCGAGCGTGTCATCAGCCTGGGGAATCCCTCAGACATATAGTTTCCGGGTGTTCTCATCTTGCTAATGGCGAATACTTGTATAGACATAATCAAGTAGCCAAGATAATCCACCAACAACTTGCTCTTCAGTATGGTGTTGTCGATTTTGAGGTGCCTTGCTATAGGTACGACCCAGCGTCAGTTCTTGAAAATAGCAGTGCGTTGCTCTACTGGGATCGAATAATTATCACTGATAGGTATATTGTAGCCAATAGACCTGATATAGTGATAATTGATCGATTAACGCGCCGTGCAATGATTGTTGATATTACTGTTCCACATGACGATAATCTGGTGAAAGCTGAAAAGGAAAAAGTATCAAAATACTTGGACCTTGCTCATGAGATTACCGCCATGTGGAATGATGATTCAACAATGATTGTTCCTATAGTCGTTTCAGTCAACGGTCTTATAGCGAAAAGCTTTGACGAACATCTTAAAAAGCTTTCGCTTAATTGTTGTATCAAGGGTCGGATACAGAAGGCAGTAATTCTTGAAACGGCGCGTATTGTGAGGAGGTTCCTCACTCTGGAGCCCTGACCACCGGTTGCTTGGACCCCCGGGTCCCGCAGCAGGCGGAATGATTTTTTTTATAAATTCTTAATAGTGTTTTTTTTTATAATTTTAGAAGCATTGTTAAAAATTTTTAAAATAATTGTAAATAAATAAATGAGTGTAAAAATATAACATATATTTATGGCAAGCTGATGTGTATAGCTTTTAATAGTCTATTTCACTTTTGAGTCTAGCTTTCACAAAAAAATCACTGCATTTGAACAGATCTCTACTTTTACCAATTCTCGATTACGCTGATACTTGTTATCTTAATTTGAGTGAGGAATTGCTAAATAAACTTGAGCGCATTCAGAACATTTGTATTAGGTTCATATTTGGTCTTCGCAAATATGACCATATATCCGAGTTTCGCAATAGACTCAAGTGGTCTTCGATTCGCCTTCGCAGGAACACTCATATTCTTTCCCTTCTGTACATTGTCCTGTTCAATCCTACTGCTCCAATATACCTAAAAGAGCGTTTTATTTCCTCCATTCCACTCATTGTCGCTCCCTTAGATCGGAAGATAACCTAGTCCTAAAAATTCCCTCTCACAACACTTCCTTCTACTCTAAATCCTGCTCTGTGAAAGCTGTTCGGCTATGGAACTCCTTGCCTCTCGAAATTCGGCGTGCACAATCGTTAGCTTCATTTAAAAGGCTGGTGAATGTGCACTTCTACCCCCCATAACCTCATTATGACACCACTATATTATTACGCATTTATTTATCTATTTATACTAAATTTTAACTATTTGGTTACCGTCTCCCTTGAATATCGTCTAGATTTTATTTGTTCTCTGTCTATAATTTTCCTTTGTTAATTAATTTATATTTTTATTTGAATTCCGATAGGTACTTTTATATGTATGTTATCTATGTATTTATGGTATGTATGTATGTATGTATGTATGTATGTAAATATGTATGTATATATGTTTGCATTCAGTATTTTATGTAAGTATATTTTTATTTGATAATTTGTTACTATAGTTCCTTTATTTATGTGTACGTACACCCGAACCTTCTCTAATGGATGCACTTTCCTCTCCAATATTGGTTGTCTGGAAGAGATCGCTCATTAGCGATAAGACCGCCAATTGTACATTGTTTTTATTCCTAATGTATTTTCTATTTTGTAAGCTCTTTTCTTTGGTGTACAATAATGAATATTTCATTCATTCATTAATTCAGATACCTAATATGAGTGCAACTACGATAAAAGTAAGTAGGTATACGTTTATAAATGGGAACATACAGCATATGGTTTCCAAAGCATTATTTCGACAGTAATCAAAATGATCGAATGGTCCTTTATCAATCTCCACTTCCAGAAACTTGACCATTCGTCGAGCTTGACTGTTGAACATGTCCAAGAACCCGTCTAGAATGGCTGGGTTGAACGCTGGGTTCAACATCTTCCGATGGGTTTTCCACACTGGTGCTAGAAGGAAATAAGGAACCAGATTAATGTACTATGTAAAGATTTAATAATATAAATTGTGAACCAGCGAGTTTACCGCCATGTGGAATGTTGAGTGGACAACTATTATTCCAATAGTTCTATCAGTCAGTGGTCTTATAGGGAAAAGCTTCGACCAACAGCTTGAGAAGCTTCCAGTTGGAAGTTGGTTTAAGGGTCGGATACAGAAGGCGGTAAGTAAATCTTGGAACGACGCCTATTGAGAGGAGGTTTTAAATTGTATAATTGTGGTTTAACCATACAACACTCTAACGTTGGTTATTAAAAACACTCAAAATACTAAAACAAAATGACCACTTACCATCACTAGTAACCAATCCGTTGCCAATCCAGGGATTCGCGAATTTGTAGATAGGATCCTTATCTAAGCATGCATTGGCAATTTTCAAAAACTCGGTTGGGTCGGATACAACTAAAAAAAGTTTTAACCTTTAAGAGTTGGAATACATACAAGACAAATTCGTCACCTACAAATAATAATATTCAAATATATTGTCAAATGATCATAAGATACAAGATATTTATAGGGTTTCGTATCTAAAAGGAAAAAACGAAACCCTTATAATTATGATCACTTTGTTGTCCTTCCGTCTGTCTATCAAGACCTTTTTCTCAGAAACGCCTTAATATATAAATCCTAATAATAATTGAATAATAATAGCAAATTTATACCAAATACTTATATCTACTGTCTTTTGGAGTTGTCGCCGCAAATTTTCGACATTCGCAAGCAAATCAAAATTTATACGGTATTTCCCGTAAACTTAGATTCTTGAAATCTGGTACGAAGCAACATCATATAACATATACAAAGAGAAATTTGCGAAAACTGTAAAGTTTTAGTTACGTCATGTAATAAAAATATTTTTAATAATTTTAAGCTTAGGTACCTCCATTTCTCACGAACGCGTAAAGTTATTAAATTGAAATTCATATCAAATACTCGGATATAATAGGGGTTAAACAATGAAATTACCGTTTTATTCATGTTTTATTGTAATAGGTACTTCGAATTGACATAGAACCTTCATGGTTTAAAATTTTAAAGTGAAACTTTTTTCATACGGTTCTTTCAAAAAATGTGCAACATTCGATTATCAACTTTCAGTTATTTTACTTCAAAAATTTTGATTTTTTAATACGGTCGCAATATTAATGTTGCGTTTGGAGAGGGGACTGCTAATAACCATGCGATTTTGGTTTAAACGCTTTCGTGATGGAAACTTCGTAATTAGCGGCATGGTTTAGTTAAGACTTTTGCGTCAAATCAATGAAATAAAAAAATATGAAAAATGGGTGACTAATTTAAAGATGGATACCTTGTTGAATCGATACAAAATGGGAATATTCGATTGAATTGTGACATGTGATGAAACATGATTCTTCGTAATCGTAAGCGGAAAATGCGATGGCTGACCCCAGGTCAAACGCCGCAACAGTGTCCTAAAGCAAAGCTTGCCAATAAGAAGGTAATGGTAACTATTTCTCAGCGTGGTGTTATTAACTATAGCTTTTTCCGCAGAAACAGATGTCTCGCCAACTCCATCAATGTTGCACATACAGCACGAGAAATCGTTTTAACTCTACGGGAACTGCAATTAGAAACCATTCGTCACCCTCCATATTCGCCAGACCTTGCTCCAACGGACTAACAGTTTTTTCGTGATTTAGACAATTTTCTACGTGTTAAAAAGTTTTCTTCTCAGGAGGCAGTGCAAAATGCTTACACACAGTTTGTCGAATCTAGATCACTAGAGTTCTATTGCAAAGGCATAAATGAAACTTCCTATTAGATGGCAGCAATGTATAGATAATAATGGTAATTGTTTTGATTAAATAAACATTTTAAATTAAAAAAAAACGAATTTTTATTTTTAGTACAAATCGGCAATTTCATACTTTAATCCCTGATATGAAACCTTTAAGATGTAAAAAAATCAAACTTCTATGTCAGTCAGGTATTTTCTAGGACATAAAATATCACGAAATCCTCAGAAAATATAACTTACGGTATATACGTATAGGCCCGAGCGATACAGACACTGCACCGTCGTTCTTCAAACTTTGATAGCTCACCGCTTTTATATGATTCCATAAAACTGAAAAAATATTTTATATATCATTTTAATACAAAACTTTCAAGAAAGGAAAGTTCCCGAACGATGTAGAGTTCCTACACTACATTGTACTGGAACATTTAATCGTTTGGCTGGAAGTCTTTGTCGGCAGCGTGCCCCGGCCGAAACCTTCTACCAGGCACCAGCCAAATCCACCAAGAAGAAGAAGAAAATCTCAATAAGCTAAGCTGGAAATCAAACACAGGACCCCGTCTTATAAATCCACCGCCATTGCTACTCTTTTCTAAATGCATACCATATAATTTCATATGAATTTAGTGAAAATCTCACCTAGACTTTATTTATTTTTATAGATTAGATTATTTACATGATAAAATTTTTTACTTACTTGTAGTGTCTCCAAGAAAGAGATGAGCGTGTCCTATCAGAGGCAGGTATCCAGGGTATGCCGGCGGTTCATCTTTGTTAGCGTTCCGGAACCACCACGCGATGCCACACGCCAGAAATACCACTACCAGTATCAATGTCAGCATTGTTATATATGACTACACCTATGTACAGAAACCATTATTTTCTACTTCCATCGTATAAGAGAGAACATGGAGAGGAGTATGCTTAATGCGGGTTGGCAGGCTGAGGATGATAATCGTAGATTCATTAAGAATCACTATCAGATGTTGATGATAGTGACCGGAACCGACGGCTTACCGTACCGAGGCACGGGGGTGTAAAACCATCAAGTTCCCTTACAACGAGCTTGGAATATGCTGAAAATTTCTTAAAAGAAAGAAAAACTCGGGTATATTCCACAACCCGACCCGAGATTCGAGCACAGTATCTCACCACACAGGCTTATCACAGCAGCCACACAGGCTTATCACAGCAGCCACACAGGCTTATCACAGCAGCCACACAGGCTTATTACTAAACCAACGAGGCAGCCAAGAGTAGAATCAGAAATGGATTATTATAAAAAAGGCAAAAGTAAGGTGCATAACGAATGCATAAAAATTTTATTATTGTAATATACGGTGAGTTTGAATTATCAATTATCAAGTTTGAATTATCAATAATTAGAGTGAGTCAGAATTATCTGCCAGAGCTACAAAATTAGTTCAGGTCTGGTCTAGTGGGACATTTTGGTGGTTTGACTTTTCTTTCCGTATTTTATTTGGTAGTAATCGAATGTTTAAGACATACGTTCGGTCGGTACCTTGTGGTTAATTTATAAATTCCATGGATGGTGCTATGCAAAATGTTCTAAGCGAGTAAATATTTTGTAGGTAATTTTAAAATTTTCTGTTACTGGTTCTAGAAATATTTTTATTCCGCTGTTGTAATCAGTATGCATTACACTTACTCCAGTTTCAACGCTGGCAGATAATTCAAATTCATCTTATATATTGTATGAGAGTTTAAAATAATGTTGTTAGATCATACTCTAACTCACACAAACGGTGCATAGCTTGGTATTAACTCGTGACTCTATTACCGCTCACTTCGTTGGTTTTATAAAATTGCACTCGTATTTTAAAAGCCGCTATTCATATACTATAATATGTGTCGTAGAGAACTAAGACGTTAATTCTAATTATTACTTACTGTCACTGTCTTAACTCACCTGAACATAACTCTAATTGAGTAAAGTATACTTGAACACCTAACCAAATTTGTGTAATACTTAGTAGCACTATTGATTGCATAGACATTGAGAGCACTGATTTATAAACATGTGCCTACCTCTTTAAGTATTAAGTCATCACAAATTAGCATTTTAGATTTGGCTACACCATCGATATTTTTTTGTCTGCAAGTTTTAGGGGTCTGTATCTAGATAGGAACAAATTATTTACAGAGCTATTTATCTAAGCAAATAAATTGAAGTGTCTGTATATAATTTGAAAATTAATAGTTTTACTTCACTTCACTTATTTGCATCCAAAAATATTTTTAAAAAATTTTTGTCTGTCTGTTAAAACTGAAACAACCAGTATTGATTGTATTTTTTTTTGTATATAACAGCCATACTCATGAAGGGACAAGAACTATGCGGATGAAACCACGAGCGTCCTCTAGGAATATTTGACGGCCGAGTGGCGCAGTGGGTAGTGACCCTGCTTCTGCGTCCTAGGTCGTGGGTGCGATTCCCACATCTGGAAAATGTTTGTGTGATGAGCATGGATGTTTTCCAGTGTTTGGGTGTTTATCTATTTATTATAAGTATTTATGTATAATGTATATTAAAATATTTATGAGTTATCATAGTACCCATAACACAAGCTACCTACGCTTACTTTGGGGCTATATAGCAATGTGTGTAATTGTCCTATAATATTTATTTATTTATTTTATTTGTATATAAAAACTAGCGGACGCCCGCGACTTCGTCCG
Source organism: Mycalesis mineus (assembly GCA_034621355.1). Taxonomy (NCBI): domain Eukaryota; kingdom Metazoa; phylum Arthropoda; class Insecta; order Lepidoptera; family Nymphalidae; genus Mycalesis; species Mycalesis mineus. Next base: position 8,445,320 of record CM067904.1, on the reverse strand, counting down.
CGTGAAATTTGTTGTAAACTTGAACTCCCGTTTGACTCCTTAAGGAGGTGAGCATTAGAAAAAACGTTTCTAAGCGCTCGCCTACGTCATTATAGCTATACAGCAGTCGCCCGCGACTTCATCCGCGTGAAACTTGGTGTAGACTTGAACTCCCGTTTGACCCCTTAAGGAGGTGAGCATTAGAAAAAACGTTTCTTGGCGCTCGTCTACGTCATTATAGCTATATAAAGTGTGCTCTTTCCCCGCTACCCCTCTCAATTTAATTTTTTTAATATTATAAGTTCCCGTGAAGCAATATCCCCCGTCCCGTCCCGTATAAAAAGATCTACATTTTTGTTAAATATTGTACGATATTGCAGTACATTAACATGGACAATATATATTTATATTATATGAATATTATATGAATTAAATGATTTTTTACAGAGTCGCACTTTTTAGAAACTTTGTAATATCTCCGAAACTATATAACTAATTAACATACTGTTAAAGGCAAATCTTATCTCTAAAATATCCTTGTGATTATTAAATAATTTATTTGGATAAGGATTTAAGTTTAGTCGTATAAATAATGACGTAAACGTCAGCATATGGATTAAATGATTTTTTAAAACACAAAAAGTTATATATCTGCCAAAATATAAAAGATAGATATATACTATTCCTGACCTTTTTGTAGAACTTTTTAAGATGCATACAGTTTTCATATAATGTTTTCAATTATATCCAATATCTAAAGCAGCGTACGCGCCTAAAGTTAATTTTTATAAATTTCACGGTCCGACCCGCGCGATAAAAACTGTGATAACTCGAGTAACATATACAATACAAATATAAAATATAGCCTATAACACTCACCGATAATGTAGCATTCTACTAGTGAAAGAATTTTTAAAATCGGATCAGTAGTTCCGAAAATTAGCCTCGACGGAACTTTATTTACAAACTTACAAACTTTACCTCTTTATAATATTGGTATAGATATATCTATTTAGCGGACGTTCCTTCAGTTTAACACACACAAACTTCTATCTCTACACTTTTCTATTACAACTAAAGCTAAATGTTGTTTTCCCAAATAAGAAAATCATTACATAATTCTTACTAATTTTCTTTATACAGAACCTTCTGTCCTGTCGTTAAGGGTTTTTTTATAGTAAACTAAAAAATTTTTACTAATTTGCATGTAAATACTAACAATGACCTTTGCGATATTAATACAAAAATCTGCCACGTGTGAGTCTCAGCATTGAAAAATACTTTTTTTGGTGTTATTGGAAAATCGCACTCGCAATACAATATTTTAGTCGCGGGCGTCTGCTAGTGTTAGAAAATAAGCTTGGGTCCGAGGACGGTTCCCAGCCGTTCACACTCCTGCACTTCTGCTACGCCAGATATTGAGCCCAATGTTATACTTTCCTTAAATATCACCCTCATATTGCCGACCACACTCGATGCGGACGGGGAGGTTATGGCCTCCACTGACATAGATGTTAGGAAGTCGGGAACTGTCTGCTATCGTTTGCAGCGCTACTTTGTGCATAAATGTTTATGCCTCCCGTCTGTACCTCGGCGCCCGGTGCCCGGCACCTCCAGTACCACGGGCACCAGATATTTCCCACAAGTCAGAGAGTCCGTTTTTCTAGTGGGCCATCCTGTCTAACAAAAAAAGAATCATCAAAATCAGTTCATAAGTCAAGTTATCCGCGAAAGCACTAAAAAAACAGTTCCCTCTTTCTGACGAAGTTGGGTAAAAAATAAAGTACCTAAGAACACTCCTCAGACTTTTTCCTATAAGAATATGTCATCATATCGGGGATCGGCCGAGCCGTTTGGAAGTTGTAGGGGAACATATAAATAGTGCGTACAGACATACAACAAGAATTTATCCAGAAAAACCGACACATCGAACTTATAACACCTCTCTTTTTGCGTCGAATACAAATGGAACCAAGCAACGTCGCGTGTCGCCCCATTTTCAATCATTCATTTAATTTTCTATATTTGAATAATACAAATTGGTGCCTTAATGATTTGAAAATAAAGAGAAATAATATAATTTGTAGTTTTCGAATTGAACTCGTTGCGTCGCTTCCAGTCCAAGCCTTAATTAGGAACCTACATCATTACATAGTATATAAAAACGCCTTCAAAACGCACTAAAAAGTGAAAAATAACTACGTCATTTACTTACTTTAATTTACTTAATAACATCTACAAAGTCGGTGCCACCCGAGCTTTCTACTTTAAAGACTTTACCTAAACTTGGATGGCACCGACTTCACAGATGTGATTAAGTAAATTAAAGTAAGTAAATGACGTAGTTATTTTTTACTTTTTAGTGCGTTTTGAAGGCGTTTTTATTTTTTGTTAAAAAATTTTTATTTCATACTTTTTAGTGATTTATCAACGACGAAAATACTAAAGAACCTACTCGAACTAAATCATAAGTACCAATATTCACTGGCTAGTTATAACATTCCAACATCCCTACAAATTTGCCTATAAAGTTTGAAGAGTTTCCTCGAGTTTTCGTAGATCTCATCATCAGATCATGACTTAGTTAACATTAAACCAACTGGAATCTATAACTTTACAAACTTCTCATTGAAACATATTAATCGAGCCTTTTTTAGCTAGCCTTAATTAGCTACTGTAAACCGTTAAAGAGCTCCTTCAGCTGTCCTTCGTCTTCATCGCCAAACCCTCTATAACAGTCACAGCCCATCTAAATGTAAAGTTCTCATTGAGACAAATTAATCACGCCCAAACACAAGGTAGCTACTGTAAACCGTTAAAGAGCTCCCTTACCTGTCCTTCGTCTTCATCTGCAGACCTTCAATGACAGTCACAGTCCATCTAAATGTAAATTTCTCATCGAGACAAATTAATCAAGCCCAAAAACAAGGTAGCTACTGTAAGCCGTTACGGAGTTCCCTTAACTGTACTTCGTCTTCATCACCAGACCCTCAATGACAGTCACAACCCATCTAAATGTAAAGTTCTCATCGAGACAAATTAATCAAGCCCAAACACAAGGTAGCTACTGTAAACCGTTACGGGGCTCCCTTAGTTATACTTCGTCTTCATCACCAGACCCTCAATGACAGTCACAGCCCATCTAAATGTAAAGTTCTCATCAAGACAAATTAATCGAGGCCAAACACAAGGAAACTGCAGTAAATTCTCAAGGATTTCTCTTATATGTAGATCGGCTCCATCATCAGATGGACTCCAGACTTTCATCAAATTATAGTGCTTATAAGTACTTACCGGAAAAATTAACAAACGTAACAAGTACGTTTGTCCCTACAATTTTTGAAAGTTCCCTACGGTTTCTCCAGGATCCCACGATCAGATCCTGGTTTCCTTATCATGGTACCACCACCTACTGGACTATCTACTTTCCAACAATAAAAGAATTATCAAAATCGGTTCATAAACGACGAAGTTATGCGCGAACACACATAAAAAAATAAAAATATATATACGGTCGAATTGAGAAACTCCTTTTTTTTTGAAGTCGTTTAAAAACAAAGTCGCTTTCATTTGTCCGTCTCTATGTATGCTTAAATCTTTAAAACTACGTAACCAATTTTGATGCGGTTTTTTTAATAGATAGATCAATTTAGAGGTTTCTAATGTGATGTCGTAAATAAGCACGTTTTTTTGCGTTTTTGCAAACGCTGGCTGTACCCTACGAGATAGACCAAAATAATGTACTACAGTATTCTTCACCTTAAGAAGTTCAACAAAAAAGTCCGCAATGTGTAATCTTTTATATTTTGGCAGATATGTAACTTTTTGTGTTTTATAAAATCATTTAATTCATATGCTTACGTTTACGTCATTATTTATACAACTAAACTTAAATCCTTATCAAAATAAATTATTTCATAATCACAAGGATATTATAGAGATAAGATTTGCCTTTTACAGTATGTTAATTAGTTATATGATTTCGGAGATATTACAAAATTTCTAAAAAACAATTCTGCCGCTATATCGTCCAATATATTAAGTTGACCTCCTCCATGTCATGTTATACGTACCGAATAGGGTTGATCTTTTATTAAGTTTATTTGGCATGGCATATGGTTATATTTATATAATATACGAAAAAGTTTGTTCGTTTGTTTAAATGGGCTAATCTCGAGATCTGCATGTCGGATTGTAAATTATTTTGTTAATTATGAAAGCTAGACTCAAAAGTGAAATAGACAATTCAATAAAAACTATACACATCAGCTTGCCATAAATATATATTGTTAATGTTAATGTACTGTAATATCGTACAATGTTTAACAAAAATGTAGATCTTTAGTACACGGGACGGGACGGAGGATATTGTCTCACGGGAAACTATAAAAAAAAATTAAATTGAGAGGGGTAGCGGGGAATGAGGACACTTTCTATGAAAGTCTGTGTTTAAAATTAAAAGGGTACCTAAGAGGTTTTCACGCGGACGAAGTCGCGGGCGTCCGCTAGTAAATCTATAAATTAATAGACAAGTTTAGATCTACGAAGTTCTTTACGAAATATAGCAGTTCTTCGGTGTGAGGTCGTAGTCCTATGCCCGTCTATGTAATGAAATCTTGCACTTGCGTTTAAGTTTTGTTTAATCTGTTAAATAGTTTTTTATTTGTACTCTACCTACTGCCAATAATATTTTCTGTGCTGTAGTTATAACTCATAATGCTGACGCTGATACTGGTACTAGTGTTGACGTGTATCATCATTCATCGCACAGTGGTTCAGAAACACTAACAAAGATGAACCGCCGGCTTACCCTGGATACCTGCCTCTGATAGGACACGCTCATCTTTTCCTTGGAGATAGCATAACAGTTTAAACTTGTACTGCACTGCATATTGCAATTATAAAAAATCATTTGCTGTGCGTGCTATAGAGCTATGGAATGCACTCCCAGTAGGCATACGTGAGTCGGAATCTATTTTCAAAAAAGCTGTTAAGAGTCATTATTTTAAACATTAAAGATGACTATCTGTTTATGTTCTTATGACATGTTAATGTAGGAATATATATTAGTTTATTTTATGACATATTGTATTTATCATAGGTATTATCTGTGTAGTCTGGTTTATGTATTAATATGTAACTATTTGTATGTATGTGTATGTTAAAAGTACACCACCTGCAGACCTTTCTTTAATTTTTTCCTAAGCCTAAGGTTGCCTGGCAGAGATCGCTGCTAAGCGATAAGACCGCCTTTTGTATTCTACATATTCCTTATGTATTTTGTGTTTGTATCTGTATTTTTCTTATGTGTGTGGTATACAAATAAAGAATAATAGTAATAATAATAATATTGAACGAAGCGGGCCTTATTTTGCGGAAGGTAAATAGGTAAACCTAGAGGACGCCCACGGCTTCACCCGCGTAGTTAGCTTTCCCGTAAATATTTTGCTTAGCTTATGTTATCAAAATCTGTTAACGCCAATTAATAAATTACACTGCCACACTATTTTACATATATCCTCCCTAACGTCTGTTCCTTTCCTTGTCATTCCGCTCAAGACAGAAAGAGAACGCCGCCACAAGAAAAAACGTCAGTTGACATCACTACTGCACCGAGTGTGCATCTCATAATTTTTCTTCGTTAATTAAACCTCGTATATGCACAAAATATAATGAAATATCTCGATCAATAACTGGCATCGACATCTTTTGTAATTCTCTTCCTTTCTTTAAAAAAAAACTCATCGATCATCTATCGGTAAGTTCTAAATCTTAATAATTAAGTTGTTTTTTTTTTAGGTTTTTCATTGTATGATTATTTGACTGTTTGCATATTTCTTTTTGGTGAGTGTTATGTACACTAGTAATTGATATGCGTATAAGTGAATGTGAGCATTTTGATAATTGTATTTACTGGTATTTATGTTTATATGTATATTGTTAGTGTACTTAAATAAATAAATAAAAAATAAACCAAAAAAAAAAACTATGAACAAGTCGACTCCGCGAACTAATTATAAAGCATCAAAATTGTATCATATTAAAATTGTATATGGTGTTTAAGAGTGACAAAAAAAGAAGATTTCGAAGGAACGCCTGCGCAGCACTCAAGTATATCTTGGGTTCCCTTTTTACTCTTTAACTCCATATTTCTGGTCCTTCTCCCTCGGATACATTCCGCTATCCCGCTATCTAAGTATTTATCGCCTTTCTGCTCTTAATCCGCTTTATTTCACATAAATTCCACGCCGCACACACACGCCATTCACATACGCACATTCAGTAGTTTCACGTGATAGAGTCACAAACATCCATTCAACCATACTTACATACTTTCGCGTTTATAATATTAACCCATTTAAGGCCACTTTTTTTTTATAGACTACAAGTTGGCCCTTGACTGCTATCACACCTGATGTTAAGTGAAGATGCAATCTAAGATGGAAGCTGGCTAACTTGTAAGGAGTATAATGAAAATCCACACCCATTTCGGTTTGTACACGACATCGTACCGGAACGCTAAATCGCTTGGCGGTACGTCTTTGTCGGTAGGGTGGTAACTAGCGAAAACCTCCCACCAGCCAGACCAAGACAAATTAAGAAAAATCTCAATCTGCCCCGCCGGGAATCGAACCCAGGACCTCCGTCTTATAAATCCACCGTGCATACCACTGCGCCACGGAGGTCGTCAAAAAGGTCAAAGAGGTCACTGTACCCAATTAGGTACAGACATGTCCCTAAGTGTAGATTATAGAACTCGGAAAGTAAAGTGGAGTATTTATATAATTTTATTTTATTATGAAACTGTTTAGATTTTACAATACTAAGTTAATTGCATTTTGTGCGGAATGCTATGAATTCTTGTTGTCTATCTATATATATATATATGTTCTCTCTCCATATTTATATGTTCCCCTACAACTTCCAAACGGCTCGGCCGATCCCCGATACGATCACATATTCTTATAGGAAAAAGACTGCATCCGCGAGTCATCGCCATCTTGAATTAACGGTACACTTAAATGTGTAATTATTTACTTTTTTAGAATTTATTTGTCAAACATTAGATTACGCTCAAATTGTATGAATTTTTTAATGTTCTGTTTTTATCTAGTAACAAACAAGTCTTGTTTTAGTATATTATCAGTAGGTAAATTTTATTAAAAAAGTCCCCCGCCGCACCTGTTTGTATGTGCGAGTTAAAGTCAAAGAATATGGAATGAATTCAAACTTCACATCTGATAAGTAGGCATACGTTTTAAAAACAGGCAATTTTTTAAAATTATAAACAGGTAATTTTAAATAAATACAAATGAGTGCCTTAGTATGATTAGATATTTTGAAAAGGTTTTAAAGAAAAGGAGGAATGTAGGTACACTTAAATTTTTTTTCTAGTTGAGTTTGAGAGTTAATTCAGCACCTAAGATAGATTTTTGCTAGAAACATTGTAATCACAAGGAGAAAACACAGATTTTATACTAATCTACAAATCGTAATAAGTGTATAAGTTTTTAAGATTATGGTAACATTCGGTGACATTTTCTTTTCAGGACATTCATTTTAATCATAGAAAGATAATCTGCGTCAAAATGACGCATGCGTTTTCAAATAATTATTTTTCTTATCTTCGCAAATCCATAGCTATGTATTTAGGACATCTCATACGTCGCTGGGACCTACCACGTGGTGTATGTATCAATAAGGTAAGTACCACCGATTTTGAAATGTAACAACTGATTGAGTCAAAATGACACATGATTGTCTTTAGTGTGACTTTCATGACAGCGGCTTATATAAAAGTTTTATTGTGTTTCGTATATTTCTGTACTCTTTATCATAACTAATATTATAATTTTATTGTTGTAGATAATTTGTCAATACACAATGGGGAGTAGCAATTTAGACTAGGACCAAATCCTGACCGCTCTTATGCAAAGTAATGACCAGATTCCGTGCGAGAACTCAGAAAGTGGTGTAGCGGACCATAAAATGTAAGATGGCGTACAGAGCGACACAGAAGGTTTTGTAGACGAGGTTCAAGACGCTACAGCCGACGCCTAGTCGAAATGGAATCTTTGAAGAGCAAAGCAGTACTGAACAACCAGTCGTCAGGAAATGATGTATCGTGAGCAAAACGTTGATATGTGTCAGAACTGTTTGTAACTTACTTTTATAAAACTTTTTTAATAAATTATAAGATAAGCTTACTGTTGATTTTCTACTAAGAAATAGATTAATAAATTACAAAGCAAGTTTTCATTTAAAAGAGTAAGTGTTATAAAATTTCATTGATTTATAGAAGTTTAAGATTAAGTTTGTTTTTTTTTAATAAATATAAATAAAAATAAAAATTATTTGCATTATTTATTATTCCCATATATAAGCATACAATAACATACAAATCATTGTAATAAACTATTAAACCTAGACCTACAGCTAATTAAATACATGCGTCAATTTTACACATCATTTTTCTTTCCTGTACTATGAAATATGATTATCTTTCTAGGGTTAAATTGGTTTCCTGAATGGAAATAACATTTTAAATCCCCTTTAAGCTTTTTTCACAAGTCAAATAAAACATTATTTTCAAAAATTTTTTCAGTAATATTTAACATAATTTAAATGTCAAAATGTTTAATAATAGCAGCTTCAGACTACAAAACTAGACAAACTAGTATTAGATGATTAAGTGACGTATCTCCCATTATCGTTTGATCTATTAATTGGTGGTAGAGAATAAAAAATAATTACGATAATTTCAAATATTTATTTATTTCTCTTCTCTATTGTTATATTGTGCCCTGAAACAGGTTTTAGCAAAATGTCCAATTTGGCCACCATCTTCGTATGGTCGCCATACACTTTGTACTGCCGGAATATGTGAACCAGGTTGACTTTTATAGACATAATTGCATAAGCTTGACCTGAAAACAGGCAGTAATAAATAAATAACTTATAAAACCAAGCTTGTATTGTTCAGTTAGTCATCAAGATCAATCAAATGAATACAAACTGGATGGGCTTGTATCGTTTTATTGCGTAATTCCAATGACTATATTTCAACTCCTGCATTATTTCAGCCTCCTTGCCTCGTTGGTCTCGTAGTTAGACTAAGTAAGTATTTTATAAAATGTCCTGAGTTTGAATCCTGGGTAACTGACTGCTAACATTACTGAGATTTTCTTTCCTTTCCTTTCTTACATTTGAATTTACAGTAAAATTATAAGAGCACATTAAGCCGTCGATTCTGGTTGCTACCATTAATCAACATCTGATCGTTAAATAATAATCAACATTATTATACTTTAACCCCGCCAACCCGAATTGGAGCGAAGTGATCCATATCCCCTCTTCTATAAGGGAAATCTGGTCTTGCAGTTGTCCGTTAATAGGCTGATGATGTTGATGATAAATAAATTATAGCCAAAAGTAGTAGAGCTTTCTGAGTCAGAACTCTTCCGGGAAAGTAGAAGAAAAAGACACATATGAACATAAAATAATAATAAAAGAGATACAAGAAAATAAAAATAAAAGAGATAAAAGAAAAATGATTACAATAAATCATGCAAAGACGGCCTTATTGTTTAAAGCTATTAGCGATTAGTTAGTAATGTGGACTTCGGGTGTAATCCAAAATTCACGACAAAAGTGTCCCGAGATATATATACTAATAGAGGTAAAGGTTTGTAAGTTTGTAAATAAAGTTCTGTCGGGGCTAATCTTCAGAACTACTGATCCGATTTTAAAAATTCTTTCACCAGTAGAATGCTACGTCATGGATGAGTGTCATAGGCTATGTTTTATATTTGTACTGTATATATTACCCGAGTTATCACAGGTGTGTACACGAGGCTTAACACCTACGTCTCAGGTTAATAGACACAGGACAGCACTTTGTAGGGCGTGTTGTTTACGTACCCTGCGAAGTGTTTCTGTTTATAGGCGATGGTTTGCAACTTACAATATTCTCAAGCGTGACGAAATAACGGCTTATTCATCGATGAACGCAGCTGCACCCATGAAAAAGCATGACTCATTTCACGTTCTTAATGTAAACGTCCGGCTGTTTTCTTATGAGGTTAACACGCAAAATTGTCGTCCTATAACCGACTTTACTTGTCAAGTAACGAATAAGTGCATTACCTATGCAATTCCTTCGGCCCAAGCTGAATGCTGCAAACGGGTTGGGAATATCAGGCAGAGTCGCGGGATCCAGCCAACGCTCCGGCTTAAACTCTTCTACATCAGGACCCCACATGGGGTGTCTGTGGACTCCATAGATAGACAGGAAACATGTTCTGCCTTTGGATAGTGTGCAGTTTCCTATAAAATAATTGCTATTAGACAAAAGTAAAGTTAGCTCAATATTAAGGTAAGGAATCTATGCTATAATTAGCTCTAGTTATTTATTACTCATTTAAGACTATTTGTAGAGACTCTACCACTGCTCCGAAAGGCGGTTCTGAAAGAAGAGCCAGCAAGTTGCCCTTATTGTTACAAATTTACACGACAACCGCCAGGGCCATAGTTGTGTTATGAATCCTATCAGAAATACCAACTAACGTAGTTTGAAGTCTCTATCAAGACGTCTTGCTATGAAGGGCGCTACCGGGTAAAATCGTAAGGTTTCTTTTAATACAGCCTCCAGGTAAACCAGCTTAGATAGATCTTGCTTCATCACATCCCTGTCATCGTCTCCGAAAACTTTGTACAACCTGAAAAATTTTTTAAATTACAATCAAATTGAAAAATGCGGCAGGTACCTTATTTATTATTAAGATGAATTGTGATTTTTTCTATCGACTGCAAGTTGGCCCTTAACTGCTATCACACCTGATGTTAAGTGATGATGCAGTCTAAGATGAAAGCGGGCTAACTTGTTAGGAGTAGGATGAAATCCACACCCCTATTGGTTTCTATAAGACATCGTACCAGAACGCTAAATCGCTTGGCGGTATGTCTCTGTCTGTGGGGTGGTAACTAGACACTGCGAAAGCCAGACCAAGACAAATTAAGAAAAATCTCATGTCTTATAAATCGAAGGTCGTCATAGTGTAATCGAATAAATATATTTTTTTTCATCTTTATTTTTGAGTCTTCATCACAGTCACAGTGATGATTTTTAAAAAATATAAAAATTTTTAACAAAAAATAGAACCGACTCAAAACGCACTAAAAAGTAAAAAATAACTGTGTCATTTAGTTGCTTTAATTTACTTAAGCATATCTATGAAGTCGGTGCCAGCAAGTTTAAGGAACATTTATTTTATGTAGTAAAGCAGTTTGTGGGTTCTAGGTAACGTCCTTAAAGTAGAAACCTTGGCTGGCACCGACTCCTAGATATGCTTAAGTAAATTAAAGCAACTAAATGACACAGTTATTTTTTACTTTTTAGTGCGTTTTGAGTCGGTTCTATTTTTTGTTAAAAATTTTTATTTCTTACTTTTTAGTGATTTATTGCCACGTAGCGTACTCGTACTATACTGTCATAGTATATTATATGGCACTAGTAGCCAAAAAGCTACCGATACCGAGTCAAATCCGAAATCGCTGTAAGCGTGCCTCCAAAATTTTAAGAGTTCCTTCAATTTCCCCAGGATATCATCATCAGATCCTAACATGAGGACAATGGGACCACCTTGAATGTATGCTCGTTCTAATAAAAAAAGAATTATCAAAATCGGACAACACTGTAAAAAGTTATGCGTGGTCATACATAAAAAAAAAAAAAAAATATATACGTGTCGAATTGAGAACCTCCTCCGTTTTTTTTCGTCGGTTAAAAATTAAAGTTAGAAAACAGCTTTCCCTAATTATAAACATAGCACTGGTTTACCGAGCCTTGCTCTGTATTCTTTTGGAATTTACGTTGACACCTGCTGGTATTTGCATAACAAAGAATTATTAAATTTGGATAGAAGCAGGTGTTACTTGCAGCAGTTCATCATCAATAGTTTTCCACGATAAGCCGACGCATGTGCAACTGTAGAGTCAACATCCCTTGAGGATGCACATAGGTTTCGGTGAGTATTCTATCGGATCCGAGTGACTTTGTAGCTTGTTGTTGTTGCGTTCGCTTTTTATGGGTGTAACTGAGCTAGAAATTGAATCTGAAGGAAATCATTAATGTCACTTAACTCTTCGCAAATCTTCTTCTGTACGCGAGGGTAAGATCCAATCAACGTCATAGCAAACGTTAGTGCAATCGCTGAAGTATCATAACCACCGACAATGATAGTATCAACGTGCTCTCTGATCTCCTGGTCGTTGAAAGACCCTTTCTCCGTTGCTTGTTCTAGGATGAGATCTAAGAATGGCTTGAAGACTGTACCTGAAATTAGTTTTCTTTAAACTTGTTAAATTATCTCGATAGAAGAATCGTCGTTAGCAGGCTGTTAACGGTCCGTTACTGCGTCTGTACTACCTCCTTATAAGAGAGGGGATATAATGTAGGATTTTTTAACGATCACTATCAGATATTGACAATAATGACCTGGGCGTACGAACGTTCTCTTCAAGGCACGAGGATGTTACACAACCAACTTCCTAACTCCGGACTTAGAATTTAATGAAATGAACTAAAAATACACTTTATAGTACAACATATAAAAAGACATGTACAACAGTCGGCCATGTACAGACAACTTAATAGAATTTAGTGTTTTTTTTATGAAAAAAAAGACATCGTAATTGAAGCCACGTAGCCTTGCCACCAGAAAAAAAAAACAGTCAAAATGGTATACTTTATTATTATTTACCTTTTCCTTTCTTCGCGTTTTCTTCATTCTTACAATTCAAGAGATCTGCTTTCTTTTGTTTCAGGACCTGAAAATGACATTAAAGTACAGGCGGTGTAGTTACAGGCACGCGAGGCTTAACACCTACACTGCGGGTTGAAGGATAAAGGGCGACACTTTGTAGGACGTGTTCCTCTTTTTATATAACTCGGTTTACCTCTTACTGTTATAGATAGGGCATCTGTTTGGTGCGTAAATTATCTCTATATGAAAAAAACTAATATTGTGTCCTTTTCTAAAACTATAGGTACGATCAGTTACAAGCTATGGGCGCAGTCGTATCTCGTCTTGGCTTGTTTGCCGAGCGCCTTTCACTTATCTCTCTCATTACTCTACTCTATCTACTCGGTACGGTTGACTGTTGTACGATAACTGGAGGAAAAGACGTAAAAAAACGTTTCACTTTAATTAAAAAAAACAATACAGAATTAGTATAGCCTTCAGTTTGTCCCGCGTAGATTTCGTTAAACAAATTAGCCTATGTCAATCATAATGTGCCTAGCTATCATATACAAAAAGAGTTTTTATCAATAGATCAGAACAGAAAGGAACAGAAACTTAGAGAGGCATAAATTATTAACTTAAGTACCGCGTATTTTAATATGTTCTTAGTGTAAAGCTGTTCATTTTAAATTGCAAACAGACACTTAGATTTTATTTATTTGTATAAATGGAAACAATAGGTACATACAAAGGCGGACATGTTGTGTATAATCGCCAGTATCTCATCTTGTCTCCTCTTCAACTCTGACCTTCCGTACAGGAAGTCGTTGTGCAGCCAGATCTTCAGAAACCTTTGAATAAGGATATTGAATATTTCATCGGTAGCGTTCAAGTACTGGTTGTAAAGTTCCATCTTGTCTCTAAAGTCCAGTCCTAAGGCTCCGACTGAAAATAGACAAAATTGTCAATCTTGTTGGACTCATAAGGCGGAGACGTGTGGTCGAATACCTGAGCCGCTTGATATATTCTTGATTGGCGCAGTTCTGGCTGGTGGCTGTGGCCGCGGTTAGTTACCACCCTGCCCACAATGGCATACCGCTAGGCGATATAGCGCTACGATACAATGTCGTGTAGAAACGGAGAGGGATATAGATTTCATCCTGCTCTTACGCATGCATCCAGGCAAAACGTGCTTTCCGAGGCACGAGGTTGTAACACCACCAACTTCCTGACTCTGGACATAGAATTTACCTACTGAAAATGTCTTAAATGAAAGAAAATCTCAGAATTATTTTATGACCCGACCCAGGATTCGACCTCAGGGCCTTTTGGACGAAGCCACATAGCTTAACCACTAGACCAACGAGGCAGCTAGTAGTTCTTTACATCATAGTAATTGTAAATTGGTTCCGGTGGTTTTATAGGTGTTTGGTTTCAAAACGAACGCATTAGGAGAATTGCACTTATTCCTTCTCTCTCTAACATATAGTTCATAACTCCTCTAACCTCTCCCGTAATGTTCCTTCAATCTGTCATTCCGAATTCCGATATCAACTGTCTCGCCGCAAACGCATGGTGTGATCGCGCGATTAATTAAAATAAACTGTTTTGTGTAAAGATAAGTGCTTTTGAACCTTCTGAAGTGATACCCTGGCCAGGAAGAAAGAAGAAAAACATAATTGGTGAACTTGGACGCTAAAAAGAGCAGTGATAAGGTACAATCTTCCTTTTCTAACCTAACCTTTTAAATGCAATTTTTAAATCATTTATATTAGGGACAATTCCGCATTAATACAGTCCACTTAAACATAATAAAATTAAAATTGAAGAAATGGGGTAATAATCTTTACTGTCCCAAGCTTCGCAATTTTATATTATCACCATTTTATGGTCACTTCGAGCAGCCGGATTTGTACCACATGTTTGGTTACAATATCGCATTTTGGCTCTGTTCAACTTTATATATCGCACCCTCAGTAATATAGAGGCACAATCCAAAAAAGTAGTTTTTTGGGAAATCGCGTTTAAAGATTTCGGATTCCAATATATCAGCTTATTTTTTTAATAAAATTCGTACTATTTGAACTATAAATGTGAAAATCGGCAAATTTGTTATTTGATAGCTACTTTATAAGTAGGCATAAAAATAATAAAAATACTTATAATAGTTTTTAAATTACAAGCTTTTAAAAAAACATTTTTAAGTTAGGCCCATATAGTACTTAAAAACGCAAATGAAATATAGTACCTTTTTAAGTTTCTTCCTGTATATGACTAAAGTGTGTGTAATTATTTAGTTTTAAATATAATTGGTACCGTATTACACTAAAACAAACTGCATTCTTCGGACATTATTTCTATTTTATGAATAAAATAACAATTTAACTGAAAGTAATAATTTATTTATTATAAGTAATAATTTAATTAAATTTCTCATATTCATTATCCATATAAACATAAAAATTTAAACAGAATCTTCCTTAAAATTCTAGTAAAAAAAGTAATACAAATTACATGATAATTTTAATATTAATAATCTTTTAAAATTACGATAACATACTATTATAATAGGAAGCATAGTACATGGATCTATCAATTGCTTATTTTCATTAATAAGAGCCTTTGAGATCATTTTTTTTAGCAGAACTAAGTTGAAGTGCTTCTAAGTAAGCCTTCTGCATGGTTATTTCCTCAACATTCTTTATTTCTGGGTTTCTCCGCACTTGACCGTTGTGCGTGGATCCCCTGGTGTAGGCTACCGCTAGCTCACTCTAGCCAGCCGAGCTCGCTGCAGCTTAGCAAGCCACCCAGGTCGCCGATTGCCTCTTGGAGTGTCGCTTTGGAGCCAGTGTGCTTCACGTTGTTCCGATACTCTGCAACTGAGCATAACGTGTATCGGCGTCTTGTCATTCTCTAGACATATCCTCCATAGGGGGATGTCGGTCATACATAGAATTGAGAGGCGTTTGTTTAGTGGACAGTGCCCTATAATCAGTCCTGTGTCCGTTCTAAGCTTTACACGGATTAACTGTGCGAGTTTTTTGATTAATTGTGTGTCGAGACACGGTATTGCCTCTTTGATATGTTTACAGCCTGTTGTTTGTGCCCATATTTGTTGTAGGGGTCTTTGTGTAACCAGGTTTTATATTCACTGATAGGTATGGTACTATTCTATAACTTTCAGTGTTGTGTCACGTCGTGCAAGTTCGTCTGCCCTTTCGTTGCCAAAATTGCCGCTGTGTACCTTAACCCTGTTACTTGGTTTACTTTTGATAGTTCCTCAAGTGCGTTGTGACAGTCAAGCAGCAGCTTAGAGGAGGTATTGTGTTTATCTAGAGCTTTAGGTGCTGCTTGGCTGACACTGTGTATAATAATATTGAAGTTTGTTACCTTTATGCTGACCATTGCCTTGGCCACAATTGTAATACTAACGCATTCCACCTAGAAGACAGAATTGTTCTTGACGAGCGCCTGTACGATGATTATATTTAGCTTCTGACAGTGGACTCCTGCACCGGTTCCTGTATCCGATTTTGATTCATCTGCAAGTACGAGTATATAACTTTATTCTGTGTGGTGTTTCTTCATCTAAAGTGGTTTCGTTTATGTTGATTTTGTAAGGTTTGTCCATTAGATAGTGGTTTGTCTTCTCACAAATCCATCTGAAATATGGATTGTTGGTGTTTGTTACCTTTAGTATATCAAGAAGACCTGTGTGTGTTTCTTGCCATTGATAACAGACTTTTCGTCTGAAGATTGTTGTTGCTGCCTCTTTTTGTGTGTGTTGGTGAAGCGGTGGAATACCTATTAGCGCCTCCAGGACTACGGTGGGTTTTGTGTTCATGCTGCCAGTGATGGCTAGCAGTGACAGCCTTTGCAATTTTTGTAATCCTCCTTTTCCTAGCGTCCTTAGCCACCCTATCATTGAAGCGTAGGTAAGAGAGCTCCTTACTACCGTTGTGTATAGCCATTTCACTATGTGTGGTTTCAAACTCCATGTTTCCCAATGCATTTGCATTGGCTAAAGGTAGGTAAATTTTTATATTTTTGTTTCAATGTCTTTTCAGTTTAGTTTCTGGTCCAGAAATACTCCCAAGTACTTATACTTCTGTTTTTAGCTTTAGATTCTATTTCCTCGATAATATGATAAGATAAATTTAAGCCATGTTAAAGTCAATTTACATTTTCGATTAATTATGGATCATCTTCACTGCAATCCATTCTATGCTGATTTGGTGGTTTTGGTAAATTCGTTATTTTTCTTGGTCGGGATTCGAGTTTTCTACAAAATTATAATATTTAACACAAATATAAAATAAATGTCATCTTTTTGATGAACCTGTATTAATTCAATTTAGATATTAATCAAAACTTTTTAATTTTCCTGTTTATTTTAAAGACAGAATTTAGATAAAAGTTCAAGTTATAAGTGTTATATAGTATATTGTGCCATCGAACGTAATATATTTTTTTGTGTTATAATGAACTAGTAAGATATAGATTCTTTTAACATCTTTGCTTTTTAGCGATAGAGTGGTCTTTTAAGGATAAGAACCACTAATTGACAACATTTTGTGCAATATAACGGCCCAATCAGAAAGTATTCTTTATAATACAAAATTTTCAGAACATTACTTACCTTTTTTTCGTCATATAAGGGCACAATACTGAATATCACCTTGTAGCAGTAAAATCGGGATGCAGGGTAGGGGAGTGTGAGAGAGGCACAAATGTAATAACTCAGTAATTATTGTCCTTTTTCTCCCGCTGTCGGAGCTAACCGATAGAGAATTTCATTTTGTGCCCTTAGCATTTAAAATCTCGATTTTGTAAAATTTTGACTTGTGCCTTTATATTACTGAGGGTGCGATATGTACATCATATTTACTCATTTAAAGATGTATTCTCGTATGTGAATAACAAATAAATTCGTATTCATTCACGTAACGAGTATAAATTGAAACATTAGAAATTGCATTGGTTTATAAAACTACCTACCTATCTTGTATTGTGTGACGGAACTTAGTGTAGGTACTATTTAGTTATTTGATTCTAGGTAGAAATAATAAGTTTATTTATACTTTTATACTATACACGCTCGCACTTATTATTTCAATATATTTATATGCTTATAATTAATATAAGATTGTAGCATTGACAACGCGACCTATGAGTTAAAAACTAAACTAGATTAACCTTAAATCATTAACTTTATTTAAACAATTCAATCTGTGATCGTTACACGATATTCAATTATTAGGTACTTAGTAACAACGCATCGAGTCTTATCTCTGCAAATCAAGCGTTCTGACCTTGACCGCTTACAAGGTCAAGCGTCTTTGTTGCATTTGTAATAGTTTTTACACATAACTTAATTATTTATCGTGCGTTCACTACCTAAATATTTATAGAATAAACGCATTTGTTATTATATAACATAACTACATATAAATACCGCGTTTATAACACGCATATATTAAACATAATATAAAACGCAGCAATAATAATTATATAATATTATTGTTTTTATAATTAGGAGTTCTTTTTCTCTTCCAACATGAGTAAAGCAGGGGTTTCTTCGCCAGCTCAGTTTAATAAAGATGAATGTAAATTATTAATGTTGGAAGGAAAGCGAGATGTTATGTTCTCTAAAATGCAAAAGATATTTGACACCGCCATTGAGGTTGAATCTGACAGCACTAAGTTCTCTTCTTTGTTGAACCAGACATCTAATGTAGACATATTACGCAAAGAGTTCGAACAGAATTTGGACTGTTATAACGAAACTCAGTTTAAAATAAATCCTAAAGTCCCCATTAACTATCAAGCATGGTCGGCCTTTGAAGAAATGTATTGTTACGTTAAAAGAGTTATAGATAGTCATACTCATAAAAATACAAATTTTGAGAATGACACTTCGCGCCCCCTTTCGGGTTTCCAAAAAATTAAAACACATTTACCGCCGATGGATTTGATAGAATTTGACGGTCAATTAACAAATTTTCCTTTATTTTACCAACAATTTAAAACCATGATCCATGATAATCCAAATTTATCGAATAGTGAAAAGGTGTTTTATTTAGTCGGAAGGTTAAAGGGCTCAGCAGCCTCCATATGCGCAGGGTTGCCAGCTACTGCGGAGAATTATACAATTATTTGGGAATCTTTGATAGAAAAATATAATGATCCGCGTTCTATGGCTAGTGCTTATCTTAATAAATTATTTAATTTTAAACCGCTTACTGGCACAAACGCCAACTCTTTAGATAGTTTTATAAATACTTTTGATTCCTCAGTAAAGGCCCTAAGACAACTTGACCTTGATCTTCTCGATTTTATATTTTTTCATTTAGCTACGCTTAAACTAGACGCAGATACATTAAAAATGTTTGAAATAATAAAAAGAAAACAACAAATTCCAACTTATATTAGTCTCATAGAATTTGTTAAAGAGCAAAATAAAGTGTTGTCACGATCAAATTCGGAGTTGCCTAAAGGCAAAATTTATAATAAAAGTAACGCTCTTCCGAAACCCTCAATTAAAAGTTTTGTAAGCACTACAAATGAAAATACTAATTCGTATTGCAGTTTGTGTAAGAATAACCAACACTTACATCTTTATTCTTGTAATGAATTTATGAAATTATCTCCTAAAGAGCGACACTTACATGTGAAAAATAAATCTTTTTGTAATCGGTGCTTATCCACTCTTCATAAGACTTTAAACTGTTCTTCACAATTAAATTGTAAAAAATGTCAATCTGCTTTTCATCATACCGCATTACATTTTGATAAAAATTATCATAATACGAGTAAATTAAAAGGGGCTGAAATCTCTTCCGCTTCTAAACCAATTATTAAGCATACAGTTGAGAATGATAACTCTAACACTCCGAAATTGACTTCGCTCTGTAACGTTTCTTATGATAGTGTGGATCGCATTACTACTACAACCTTGTTAGGCACCGCGAAAATAAAGATATATGACAATAGTGGTCGTACACATTTAATTAGATGTCTCATTGATCCCGCGTCGCAAAAGGATTATATATCAGCTGATTTTTGCAATAACTTATCTCTGCCTATTAATAATCTTAATGAATTTACTGAAGTCCAAGGCATAGGCGGAGTCTCTCAAAAAATACTTGGAGTTTCTAAGATTAAATTCAGTTCACGTTTTGATAACAATGAGGAATACACAATACAACCTCTAGTAGTGGATCGAATTACGTCTCAATTGCCAAACTCTTATGTAGATATCTCCGCTATTAATAATTTAATTAAAAATATTCCTTTAGCAGATGATGATTTCGCAGAGCCTGGACCTATTGAAATATTGTTAGGAGTAAATACCTACTGTAGAATAATAAAATCTAATAAGATAATCGGAAATAAAAATTCACCCTCAGCATTTCAAACGTCATTAGGTTATATAATCATGGGAGACGCTCCTGTCATTTCAAACAATAAACGCACTCCCGCACTATGTTTTTTTACCGCTGAAAAATTAGATAAAATATTAGAAAGGTTCTGGACAATAGAGGAGCCACCTTCACGTAAATTTTTAAGTCCAGGTGAACAGAAATGTGAAGACATATATATAGCTTCGACTGTACGTCTGGAAGATGGTGCATATTCAGTAAATCTTCCCTTTAAGGAAGACCCATCTTTATTGGGTGATTCTTATTTTACCGCTAAGAAACGTTTTCTAAATCTTGAGAAGCGTTTTTCTAGGGACCCAAAACTTCGTAATAGGTATAACGAAGTAATTAAAGACTATCTTAATTCAGGTATTCTCGCACGCTTACCACTGGATGAATCTGTTACAACAGGATATTTTTTAGCGCATCATCCCGTAGTTCGCGAGGACAAGAGTACGAAGGTACGAATAGTACTAGATGGTTCTTGTCCTACTAATTCTCTTCTTAATATAGAAGAAAAACACGCAAATAATAAATTATCTTTAAATGATATTTTACATACAGGTCCCAATTTACAAACAGATATATTTGACATTATTTTGAATGTTCGCATTTTTCGCATCGCATTTTTTGCCGACATTAGGCAAATGTATTTATGCATTTACGTTAACGCATCGCACCGCAAATATCAACGCATTATTTATCGATTCTCGCCTGAAGACCCACTTGAAATGTACCAATTTTCTCGTGTAACATTTGGCCTTCGCTCTTCGCCTTTTTTGGCCTTACGCACGCTCCGCCAGTTAGCCAATGATGAGCGCCAGCAATGGCCTCTTGCCGCATCTGTTGTTGAGAGAGATATATACATGGACGACTTAGCTTCTTCTGTCTCATCTGTTGATGAAGCAGTAAGATTAGCTCATGAGTTGATACTACTCTTTAAGGCCGGTGGATTTGATCTAATGAAATGGACTAGCAATTCAAACGAATTGTTAGAGCACATTCCTATATCTCACCGCCAAGCTGAATCAATCTCTCTTGACACTGATACCTCCTTCAAAATTCTTGGTCTTCATTGGCTATCTGATTCTGATAATTTTGTTTTTAAGGTCTTTAATCCGCAAGGAGCTTGTACGAAACGAGCTATCCTCTCAGCTACCGCGCGTCTCTATGACGTTCTGGGTCTTGTTGGTCCAGTTATTTTATCAGCTAAATTGCTCATAAAAGAATTATGGCTTCTGAAAATAGGATGGGATGATTCTCCACCTCAATATGTAATTGATAAGTGGCGAAATTACATTTCTGAATTGCCTATTATTCAAGAGCTTAGGTTTCCGCGTCATACAGGAATAGAAGATAATTCTGAAACTTATCTTCTTGCGTTTTCTGACGCCAGTGAACTAGCATACGGGTCTGTTTTATACTTATATGTTAAAAACAAAAATGAAAAACCAATAGTAACTCTAATCTGTTCAAAATCTCGAGTTGCACCGATTAAGCCAACGGTCACATTAGCCAGATTAGAGCTAAATGGAATAGTATTGCTTGCTCGACTGGTAAATACAGTTTATAATATACTATCCGCTCGCATCAAGATAAAAAAGGTTTTGGCGTTCTCCGATTCAGAAGTTGCATTATGTTGGGCGCTTTCCTCACCACATAGGTTTAATACTTATGTAGCTAACCGCATTTTTCAAATTCACACTCTTTTGTCACCAATAGGTGTTGATTTCTATCACATACCTGGTGCACAAAATCCCGCTGACTGCGTATCTCGTGGTCTTACCCCTAAACAGTTATCAGAACACTCTATTTGGTTTAAAGGTCCATCTTGGATGTCTTTACCCGAAGGGGATTGGTCCATAACTAAATTTTGTCCTTATAATAATTCATTACCTGAGGAGAAAACTGTAACTCATGTAATAATATCGCACGATGAACATCCAATCATAAATCTTGGATCAAGATGTTCTTCTTGGAATAAGTTTGTTAGAGCCACGGTTTACGTACTCAGATTTATAAAGAGACTTCCGCGTAGAGATATAATTACATCTGAAGATATCACAACCGCTGAAATAGCTATAATTCGCGCCGTACAACGTTCTTAATTTAAAACTGAAATGGATAATATTAAAAATAATAAACCGTGTTCGTCAAAATTACGAAAATTATTTCCATTTATTTCTGACGACATTCTTAGAGTAGGTGGACGCCTTAGTAATTCTT
Organism: Mycalesis mineus; assembly: GCA_034621355.1. NCBI lineage: Eukaryota > Metazoa > Arthropoda > Insecta > Lepidoptera > Nymphalidae > Mycalesis > Mycalesis mineus. The sequence goes on along the minus strand of CM067904.1, from coordinate 8,422,951 downwards.
CGTTAGATTATTCTCATAAACACCCAATTTTACTACCAAAGAAAGGACATATAATAGATCTTCTAATAGATCATTATCATCGTACTCAATTTCACGCTGGCCCGCAATTACTCATGTCTTTACTAAGACAAAAATATTGGATTTTATCCGCTCGTCGCATAGTTCGCCAACGCATACATAAATGTAACGCTTGTTTCAGACACAACCCTAAGCCTACTTTCCCTTTAATGGCCGATCTTCCCAAATGTAGAGTCGAAAAAAGTAAAGCCTTTTTGAAATGTGGAGTTGATTACGCTGGCCCGTTAAATATAATACTAACTAGAAAACGTGGCATACGTAGTCAAAAGGCATATATTTGTCTATTTATCTGTTTAATTACAAAGGCAGTTCACATAGAATTAGCTTCAGATCTAAGTTCTGTATCATTTTTAAATTGTTTCAAAAGATTTTTGGCTAAAAGAGGTAATTGTGAAGTCTTATATTCTGACCAAGGGAAAAATTTCGTTTCTTCTAAGGCCTATTTAAATGAATTACACACTTTTTTAAAATCTGATGATTATTATAAAGAATTTAGTTCAGAGTTAGCTAAAAATTATATAGAGTGGCGATTGAATCCGCCATCAGCCAGTCACTTTGGCGGCATATGGGAAGGTAATATAAAGAGTGTTAAAACGCTTCTTTTTCGCGTGATCGGCAAACAACTTCTCACATATGAAGAGATGCTTACTGTTCTCTATCAAATAGAGGCTGTATTAAATAGTCGACCTCTATATGTATTAAGTTCAGATCCTTCTGAACCTACCGCGATAACTCCCTCGCATTTTCTTTCAACATTACCGTTGGAATTTATTCCAGCTCCAGACGTAACTGGTGAACGTGCTAGTCTTTTGACTAGATATTCTTTATTAGATTCTATGGTCCAATCATTTTGGAAGAGATTTAAAACAGAATATCTTCATACATTACAGGTGCGTCAGAAATGGAATACACCTAGTAATCCTATTACTGTAGGAACTATTGTAATAATTATGGTAGAAAACATTCCTCCTCTACGATGGCAAATCGGTATTATTACTAAATTAATAAGTGGAAAGGATGGAATTGTCCGCATTGCTCAGGTACGAACCAAAACTGGAACGTATGATAGACCAGTAGTTAAACTTTGTCCGCTGCCATCCCAATAGTTATTAAGTTACATTTTTTTGTTATAGAGTAGTTTAGTATATAACGCTAATTTACATTGTATATTATAATCTATTATACTACGCTAATTAACATTTTATATTATATTACGTTACGCTAGTTTATATTCTATATCATTTTGTTTCACGCTAGTTTATATTTCTCATTTTCCGCACACAATACCATATAGGTTCTAGGGAATATTATAAATTATTTTAATTGAATTTTTATGAAGTCTTAAAGTCTTCATGGTGAGGGGTATGTTTGGTTTCAAAACGAACGCATTAGGAGAATTGCACTTATTCCTTCTCTCTCTAACATATAGTTCATAACTCCTCTAACCTCTCCCGTAATGTTCCTTCAATCTGTCATTCCGAATTCCGATATCAACTGTCTCGCCGCAAACGCATGGTGTGATCGCGCGATTAATTAAAATAAACTGTTTTGTGTAAAGATAAGTGCTTTTGAACCTTCTGAAGTGATACCCTGGCCAGGAAGAAAGAAGAAAAACATAATTGGTGAACTTGGACGCTAAAAAGAGCAGTGATAAGGTACAATCTTCCTTTTCTAACCTAACCTTTTAAATGCAATTTTTAAATCATTTATATTAGGGACAATTCCGCATTAATACAGTCCACTTAAACATAATAAAATTAAAATTAAAGAAATGGGGTAATAATCTTTACTGTCCCAAGCTTCGCAATTTTATATTATCACCAATAGGTTTCAAGTAATCATTACTTCACGGACAAAAGTCCGTCGGAAGGTCATCCCACCCTTAGTGGTTTCAAGGGGGCTTAACCCCCTGACCCACTGCCTATACATTTGAACAGATACCTAATATGAGTGCAACTACGATAAAAGTAAGTAGGTATACGTTTATAAATAGGAACATACAGCATATGGTTTCCAAAGCATTATTTCGACAGTAATCAAAATGATCGAATGGTCCTTTATCAATCTCCACCTCCAAAAACTTGACCATTCGTCGAGCTTGACTGTTGAACATGTCCAAGAACCCGTCTAGAATGGCTGGGTTGAACGCTGGGTTCAACATCTTCCGATCGGTTTTCCACACTGGTGCTAGAAGGAAATAAGGAACAAGATTATTGTACTATGTAAAGATTTAATAATATAAATTGTGAACCAGCGAGTTACCACCATGTGGAATGTTGAGTGGACAACTATTATTCCAATAGTTCTATCAGTCAGTGGTCTTATAGCGAAAAGTTTTGACCAACAAGCTTAGGAAGTTTCCAGTTAGAAGTTGGTTTAAGGGTCGGATAAAGAAGGCGGTAAGTAAATCTTGGAACGACGCCTATTGTGAGGAGGTTTTAAATTGTATAATTGTGCTTTAACCAAACAACACTCTAACGTTGGTTATTAAAAACACTCAAAATACTAAACAAAATGACCACTTACCATCACTAGTAACCAATCCGTTGCCAATCCACGAATTTGCGAATTTATAGAAAGGATCCTTATCTAAGCATGCATTGGCAATTTTCAAAAACTCGGTTGGGTCGGATACAACTAAAAAAAGTTTTAACCTTTAAGAGTTGGTATACATGCAAGACAAATTCGTCACCTACAAATAATAATATTCATATATATTGTCAAATGATTAAGATAGAAGATATTTTTAGGGTTTCGTATTTAAAAAGGAAAAAACGAAACCCTTATCTATAATTATGATCACTTTGTTGTCCTTCCGTCTGTCTGTCAAGAACTCGTGAATATATAAATCTAAATAATAATTTAATAATAATAGCAAATTTTTACCAAGTACTTATGTCTACTGTAACTGTTTCGAAGTCCCATACAAAACTTAACATTCGTCTCATATAAATATAAACATAATTTACATCATGTTTTAGATCTTTCTTAAGGTTACTGATACTTTTAGTTTAAAAGTATTAGTTTGGCACGTGATCGTCTTTCGATTAGAACCCTATTATCAATGTTATGTCCACAAATATACTCAAGTACTTTTAGAGTTTCGGAAGATAAAATTCATGCAACCATAAACAAATCTTGACTATCCCTAAACTCACCCTTTGTTACTGCATTACACGAAATGATTTTCATATATGTGGCCTCTTCATGTTTTAAAAATTAATTGCTTTATATTTTTCCAACACACGAACTGTTTCCATGTATGTGGCCTCTTCGTGTATTGTATAATTTTAAAAAATGTGATTAGAATCAAATTCTCTTAAGAACTTAAAATTCCAATCAATATTAGAGTGGTATCACAGATACACACAGAGCGATCCGAGTCCTCAGACAAACTTTAGATCGATGGCACCTTCCTATTGGAAGATGTTCATATGCCCCAACCCGCATATAACGGTGGCCCGCTTCCGGAGATGCTAGTTCTATGATGCCCGGGCCGAGTTAGGGTTCCCGCAAGCCAAACCCCCCCCCCCCCCCCATTCGTGGATTTATATATCAAATCATTTCTTTGTGAGAGAAATGTATACGGCACAAGTTATAGAGGCGTGTTCCTCTTTAATTTTATACCTCGATACCGAGGTGTAGGGCGTTCGAAAAATAGCACATATTATACAGGTGTGTTCCTCTGGATATTGGGTTCTAATTGTGAGAAGTTGAAAGAGAATAAAGCACTCAGTAAGTCAACATAGAGCTCAGACTTATGTTTCAAACACCTCGTCAGATGTAGATTCAGAGCTGAGCCAAATGTAAGCGCCAGTATCTCACTCCTCAAACAATCAGATGAGTATACCTCGTTACGAGGTGTTATGCGTTCAAAAAGCTTTAAAAATAGATATAAATACAACAGTCGTATTTTATTGTGTAAATGCCCAAGCTGTCAAGGCATATTTATATGAAGATTTGTTAATATATATATAGTTATGTGTTTGCTATCATATACTTCAATAATTCATTTTATTATATTGTATATTTGTTAGTAATGGTGCATAGCCTTACTTGATGGATTATTGTTTATAAATCTCTTTCCATATATGCCTTCGCATACTATTTATAACCGACTTCTATGTATTATATTCATCATTCGATGAAAACATAGAGTACGATTTTGCGTTCATTTGAAAATACTACTAGTTACTCGTTTATTTATAAAACGCTGTTCCTTATCGTTTTACTATTCTTTAATAAAACACATTTACATATTTTACATGTATATATATTTATATATTTTTTAAATTATTTTTTAAATTATTTTTTAAATTACTTTTTAGGACAGAGGATCAGCATTGCCATTCAACGTGGCAATGCTGCCAGCCTTCTGGGCACTTTACCGCTCGACACCGATTCGGAGGAATATTATGACGCCTAAGTTTTTTTTTACTGTTTTTTTTATTTTTATTGTTTAAATATTATATATAGTTTAGGATATTGTAGTGTTTAAGCTTTTACTTTTTTATTTATTTAAATGCAAATATTTAATTCAATGTACATGTTTAACTGTAAATAAAATTTTTTAGTGTTATTATATATATTAGTATGTACGATTATGATCGTCACACTACTGTCCCTTGGAGTTGTCACCGCAAATTTTCGACATTCGCAATTAAATCAAAATTTATAGGGCACTTCCAGTAAACTTAGATTCTTGAAATCTGGTACGAAGCATCATCATATAACATATACAAAGGGAAATTTAATTTTAATAAAAATATTTTTAATAATTTTAAGCTCACCACCTTTTCTCATGAACGCGTAAAGTTATTAAATTGAAATTCATATCAAATACTCGGATATATAAAACAGTCAGGACATAAAATATTACGAAATCCTCAGATAATATAACTTACGGTATATACATATAGGCCCGAGCCATACCGACACTGCACCGTCGTTTTTCAAACTTTGATAGCTCACCGCTTTCATAATGTTCCATAAATCTAAAAAAATATTTTATATATTATTTTAATACAAAACTTTCAAGAAAGGAAAGTTCCCGCACGATGTAGAGTTCCTACACTACATTGTACTGGAACATTTAATCGTTTGGCAGGAAGTTTTTGTCGGCAGCGTGCCCCGGCCGAAACCTTCTACCAGGCACCAGCCAAATCCACCAAGAAGAAGAAGAAAATCACTGTCACTTAGAATTTATTTATTTTTATACATTAGATTATGTACATGATGATATTTTTTACTTACTTGTAGTGTCTCCATATAAGAGATGAGCGTGTCCTATCAGAGGCAGGTATCCAGGGTAAGCCGGAGGTTCATCTTTGTTAGCGTTCCGGAACCACCACGCAATACCACACGCCAGAAATACCACTACCAGTATCAATGTCAGCATTGTTATATATGACTACACCTGTGTACAGAAAACCATTATTTTCTACTTCCATCGTATGAGAGAGAACATGGAGAGGAGTATGCTTAATGCGGGTTGGCAGGCTGAGGATGATAATCGTAGATTCACTAACGATCACTATCAGATGTTGATGATAGTGACCGGAACCGACGGCTTACCGTGTTCCTTGAGGCACGGGGGTGTCACACCATCAAGTTCCTTTACAACGAGCTTGGAATATGCTGAATATTTCTTAAAAGAAAGAAAAACTCGGGTATATTCCACGACCCGACCCGAGATTAGAGCACAGTATCTCACCACACAGGCTTATCACTAAACCAACGAGGCAACCAAGATTAGAGTCAGAAATGGATTGGAATAAAAAATGCAAAAGTTGCATAACGGATGCATAAAAATTTAATTATTGTAATATACCTATTATATATTGTAGGAGAGTTTAAATAATGTAGTTAGAGTATGAAACGGTGCATAGCTTGGTATTAACTCGTGGCTCTATTACCGATCACTTTGTTGGTTTTATAAAATTGCACTCGTATTTTAAAAGCCGCTATTCGTATACTATAATATGTTTTGTAGAGAACTAAGACGTTAATTCTAATTATTACTTACTGTCACTCTCTTAACTCACCTGAACATAACTTTAATTGAGTAAAATATACTTGAGCACCTAACCAAATTTGTGTAATACTTAGTAGCACTATTGATTGCATAGACATTGAGAGCACTGATTTATAAACATGTACCTACCTCTTTAAGTATTAAGTCGTCACAAATTAGCATTTTAGATTTGGCTACACCATCGATATTTTTTGTCTACAGTTTTTAGGGATCTGTATCTAGATAGGAACAAATTATTTACACAGCTGTTTATCTAAAAAAATAAATTGAAGTGTCTGTATATAATTTGAAAATTAATAGTTTTACTTCACTTCACTTATTTGCATCCAAAAATATTTTTTAAAAATTTTTGTATGTCTGTTAATAACTGAAACAACCAGTATTGATTGTATTTTTTTTGTATATAACAGCCCTACTCATGAGGGGACAAGAAGTATGCGGATGAAACCACGAGCGTCCTCTAGTAATATATAAAAATATATCTACTTTGCGGACGTTCCTTCTGTTTAACACACACAAACTTCTATCTCAACACTTTTCTATTACAACTAAAGCTAAATGTTATGTTCCCAAATTCGAATATCATTACATAATTCTTAATAATTTTCTTTGTACAGAACCCTCTGTCCTGTCGTTACGGGTTTTTTTTATATAAACTTTTAAAAATAATTTTTCTGATTTGCATGTAAATACTAACAATAACTTTTGCGATATTAATACAATGATAAAAAGTTATTATTATAAAAACAAAAACCCAACTGCTTAGAAGTTATAAACTAAAAAGAGAAAAACAAGGATCACTATATCTATATAAAATTCTAAATACTTTATGGTGCTGCAGGTGTGGACAAAATAGTTTACTACCTGGGAAAGAAAGACCTACCAAAACTACGTTTGTCCCCGCCTGCAGCACCATAAAGTATTTAGAATTTTATATAGACATAGTGATCCTTGTTTTTCTTTTTTTAGTTTATTACTTCTAAGCAGTTGGGTTTTTTGTTTTTATAATATTAATTTTATTTGAGACTTTTTAGTTTTAATTTGTGGTATAGAAATGAGACGGTACACTTGGTACACTTTTTGTAATTTTTTGTTAAAACAGTAATATGAACATGATATGATATTTATATTTTTGAAATGGTCTTTTTACGATCTTTTATTTGATATCCATATTCCTAAGATAAAAGAAAAAAATGCACACATCCTCCCTTTTTTCCCCCATTTACAGTCGTCATTTTGAAAATTCATATAGCCTATGTCACTTCTACAATTTAGCCAAATTCAACGACACCTCACATATCAAAATCCGTTCAGCCGTTTAGGCTGTAGCGCGTGCCGAAGAAATGGACATACATACATACATACATACGCTCGAAAAACATTACCCTCCTTCTGACGCAGTCGGGTAAAAAATCTGCCAAGTGTGAATCTCAGCTTTCAAATATACTTCATGAAGAATACTTTTTTTGGTGCTAACATAAGCTTGGGTCCGAGGAAGGTTTCCAGCTGTTCACACTCCTGAATTTCTGCTACGCCAGATATTGAGCCCAATGTTATACTTTCCTTAAATATCACCCTCATATTGCCGAACACACTCGATGCGGACGGGGAGGTTATGGCCTCCACTGACATAGATGTTATGAAGTCGGGAACTGACTGCTATCTTTTGCGGCGCTACTTTGTGCATAAATGTATATGCCTCCCGTCTGTTCCTCGGCGCCCGGTGCCCGGCACCTCCAGTACCACGGGCACCAGATATTTCCCACAAGTCAGGGTGTCAGGTTTTTCTAGTGGGCCATTAAAATAGTCATAAAACTATTATCACCCCAATGCTGGAGGTGCCGGGCACAGGGCGCCGAGGTACAGACGGGAGGCATAAACATTTATGCACAAAGTAGCGCTGCAAACGATAGCAGACAGTTCCCGACTTCCTAACATCTATGTCAGTGGAGGCCATAACCTCCCCGTCCGCATCGAGTGTGTTCGGCAATATGAGGGTGATATTTAAGGAAAGTATAACATTGGGCTCAACATCTGGCGTAGCAGAAATGCAGGAGTGTGAACAGCTGGGAACCTTCCTCGGACTCAAGCTTATATTCTAATACTAGCAGACGCCCGCGACTAAAATATTGTATTGCGAGTGCGATTTTCCAATAACAACAAAAAAAGTATTTTTCAGGAAGTATATTTGAATGCTGAGACTCACATTTGGCAGATTTTTCATCATTGTATTAATATCGCAAAAATTATTGTGAGTATTTACATGCAAATCAGATAAAATATTTTTAGAAGTTTATATAAAAAAAACCCTTAACGACAGGACAGAGGGTTCTGTACAAAGAAAATTATTAAGAATTATGTAATGATATTCTAATTTGGGAAAATGACATTTAGCTTTAGTTGTAATAGAAAAGTATAGAGATAGAAGTTTGTGTGTGTAAAATAGAAGGAACGTCCGCAAAGTAGATATATTTTTATATATTACTAGAGGACGCTCGTGGTTTCATCCGCATTGTTCTTGTCTCCTCATGAGTAGGGCTGTTATATACAAAAAGAAATTGCAATCAATACTGGTAGTTTCAGTTCTTAACAGACATACAAAAAATTTTAAAAAACATATTTGATTACAAATAAATAAAGTGATGTAAAACTATTAATTTTCAAATTATAAACAGACACTTCAATAATATATTTGTTCAGATAAATAGCTGTGTAAATAATTTGTTCCTATCTAGATACCGATCCCTAAAAACTGTAGACAAAAAAATATCGATTGTGTAGCCAAATCTAAAATGCTAATTTGTGATGACTTAATACTTAAAGAGGTAGGTACATGTTTATAAATCAGTGCTCTCAATGTCTATGCAATCAATAGTGCTACTAAGCATTACACAGATTTAGTTAGGTGTTCAAGTATATTTTACTAATATAAAGTTATGTTCAGGTGAGTTAAGACAGTGACAGTAAGTAATAATTAGAATTAACGTCTTAGTTCTCTACAACACATATTACAATATAAAAAAAAAAGTGAACCGACTCAAGACGCACTAAAAAGTAAAAAAGAACTATGTCATTTAGTTGCTTTAATTTACTTAAGCATATCTATGAAGTCGGTACCAGCAAGTTTAAGGAACATTTATTTTACGTAGTAAAGCAGTTTGTGGGTTCTAGATAATGTCCTTAAAGTAGACACCTTGGCTGGCATCGACTCCTAGGTATGCTTAAGAAAATTAAATAAACTGTCTATGTATGGAATAAGAGGCAATGCACACAATTGGCTTCAAAGCTATTTAAGTAATAGACAACAGTGTGTGCAGATATACAAAATATGTGGCAATACGAGAAAACCTTATACATCAACTTATCAGACAAATTGTTGTGGTGTACCACAGGGAAATATCCTAGGACCACTCTTATTTCTGTTATATGTAAACGATCTCTCTCACGCGGTAGGCTGTAAATTTGTCCAGTTTGCAGATGATACAACTCTAATATTACAATGTAAAAATAAAGATACATTTGAACACGAAGTCAATGAAAGTTTAAATAATATTACTGATTGGTTGAGTCAAAATAACTTTTCATTAAACATTAATAAAACTAAATATATGCAATTTCTGACATATAACAGTTCTTCTATAAAAATAAATATCAAATGTAATAATATAAACATTGAACAGGTTGATCACACTATGTTTCTAGGAGTAGTGTTGGACAAATTCTGTAATTGGAAACAGCACGTTGATTATTTATGTAATAAATTGGATAGATTCGTTTATGTTCTCTATAAACTCAAAAGAGTAATTTCAAAAGAGGCAGCATTCAGTGCTTATTACGGATACGTCTCCTCTCTCTTACGCTACGGTCTTATCTTGTGGGGTAATTCCGTTGATTTCATAAGAGTATTCAGAATACAAAAAAAATGTATACGGTGCATATGTGGTGCAGCTGATCCTCTGCAGTCCTGTAAACCATTGTTTAAAAGTGAGAACATTCTTCCTTTGCCATGCCTTTATATTCTTGAGCTATCTGTTTTTGTCTATAACCATAGAGATAAATTTTTTAACGTGGAAGATATATTGACACGACCAAATAGATTTAAAAATAAGCTTGTAATACCAAGATAAAGAATCAACATCTATAAAAATAACACTTATTGTATGGCCATACGTATTTATAACCATATCTAAAAAAGTCTAAAAAAGTTCAATGCGGCTCAATTCAAAAGAAGAATGTTCAAAATACTTTTGGATAAAGGATATTATTCTGTTGACGAGTTCCTTAAGGATAAATATTTTGTTATTGACATAATTTAATTTATTAACTAACATTTATATAATAATCATGAAATTAAATTATTGTAACTTTTTTAAAAATAATGATAATTGTATTATAATGATTGTTTGCATGCCTATTTGGCAGAATGTGCTAAGCCTCTTTAATTGTACTATTCATTCTAGCAATAAATGAATTTAAATTTGAATTTGAAAAAAACCGAAATCGTTGCAAGTGTGTCTATAAAATTTGAAGAGTTCCTTAAATTTTCCCAGGATATCATCTTTAGATCCTAACATGAAGACAATGGGACCATCTTGGAAGTGTTTCTACTAAACAAAGAATTATCAAAATCGGACAATTCTATAAAATGTTATGCGTGGTCATAATATAAAGAAAAATTTAAAATTTTAAGAAATTTTCAGCATATTCCAAGCTCGTTGTAAAGGAACTTGATGGTGTTACACCCCCGTGCCTCGGGGAACACGGTAAGCCGTCGGTTGCGGTCACTATCATCAACATCTGATAGTGATCGTTAATGAATGATTATCATCCTCAGCCTGCCAACCCGCATTAGAGGATACTCCTCTCCATATTCCCTCTCATACGATGGAAGTAGAAAATAATGGTTTTCTGTACATAGGTGTAGTCATATATAACAATGCTGACATTGATACTGCTAGTGGTATTTCTGGCGTGTGGCATCGCGTGGTGGTTCCGGAACACTAACAAAGACGAACCGCCGGCTTACCCTGGATACCTGCCTCTGATAGGACACGCTCATCTCTTACTTGGAGATACTACAAGTAAGTAAAAAATATGTTAAAAAAATAATTTAATCTATAAAAATAAATAAAGTCTAAGTGTCTGTTATTCATAGTTATAATTTGAAATTAACACATTTTTACTAAATTCATATGAAATTATATGGTATGCATTTAGAAAAGAGTAGCAATGGCGGTGGATTTATAAGACGGGGTCCTGTGTTCGATTTCCAGCTTAGCTTATTGAGATTTTCTTCTTCGTCTTGGTGGATTTGGCTGGTGACTGGTAGAAGGTTTCGGCTGGGGCAAGCTGCCGACAAAGACTTCCTGCCAAACGATTAAATGTTTTGGTACAATGTAGAGTAGGAATTCTACATCCTTCGGGAACTTTCGTTTCTTGAAAGTTTTGTATTAAAATAATATATAAAATATTTTTTCAGATTTATGGAATTTTATGAAAGCGGTGAGCTATCAAAGTTTGAGAAACGACGGTGCAGTATCTGCATGGCTCGGGCCTAGATGTGTATACCGTAAGTTATATTTTCTGAGGATTTCGTGATATTTTATGTCCAGACAATACCTGACTGACATAGAAGTTTGATTTTTTTACAGCTTAAAGATTTTATATATCCGAGTATTTGATATGAATTTCTATTTAATAACTTTACGCGTTCATGAGAAAAGGGGGTAAGCTTAAAATTATTAAAAATATTTTTATTATATGATGTAACTAAAAATGTACAGTTTTTGTAAATTTCCCTTTGTATATGTTATATGATGATGCTTCGTACCAGATTTCAAGAATCTAAGTTTACGGGAAGTACCCTATAAATTTTGATTTGCTTGCGAATGTCGAAAATTTGCGGCGACAACTCCAAGGGACAGTAGACATAAGTATTTGGTATAGATTTGCTATTATTATTAAATTATTATAAGGATTTATATATTCACGCGTTCCTGAAAAAAAGGTCTTGATAGACAGACGGAACGACAACAAAGTGATCATAATTATAAGGGTTTCGTTTTTTCCTTTTTACATAAATCCTGAAAACATCTTGTATCTTAATCATTTGCCAATATATATGAACATTATTATTTGTAGGTGACGAATTTGTTTTGCATGTAGCTATATCAACTCTTAAAGGTTAAAACGTTTTTTAGTTGTATCCGACCCAACCGAGTTTTTGAAAATTGCCAATGCATGCTTAGATAAGGATCCTATCTACAAATTCGCGAATCCGTGGATTGGCAACGGATTGGTTACTAGTGATGGTAAGTGGTCATTTTGTTTTGGTATTTTGAGTGTTTTTAATAACCAACGTTAGAGTGTTGTTTGGTTTAACCACAATTATACAATTTAAAACCTCCTTATAATAGGCGTCCTTCCTACTTACCGCCTTCTGTATCCGACCCTTAAACCAACTTCCAACTGGAAGCTTCTCAAGCTGTTGGTCGAAGCTTTTCCCTATAAGACCACTGACTGATAGAACTATTGGAATAATAGTTGTCCACTCAACATTCCACATGGCGGTAACTCGCTGGTTCACAATTTATATTATTAAATCTTTACATAGTACATTAATCTTGTTCCTTATTTCCTTCTAGCACCAGTGTGGAAAACCCATCGGAAGATGTTGAACCCAGCGTTCAACCCAGCCATTCTAGACGGATTCTTGGACATGTTCAACAGTCAAGCTCGACGAATGGTCAAGTTTCTGGAAGTGGAGAATGATAAAGAGCCATTCGATCATTCTCATTACTGTCGAAATAATGCTTTGGAAACCATATGCTGTATGTTCCCATTTATAAACGTATACCTACCTACTTTTATCGTAGTTGCACTCATATTAGGTATCTGTTCAAATGTATAGGCAGTGGGTCAGGGGCTTAAGCCCCCTTGAAACCACTAAGGGTGGGATGACCTTCAGACGGATTTCTTAGAGGTTTCAAGTAATAATGCGGACCCAATTTACAATTACTATGATGAAAAGAACTACTAGAAGCCTCGTTGGTCTAGTGGTTAACCTATGTGGCTTCGTCCAAAAGGCCCTGAGGTCGAATCCTTGGTCGGGTCATGAAATAATTCTGATATTTTCTTTCATCTATACTAATATTATAAAGAGGTAAAGTTTGTAAGTTTGTAAATAAAGTTCTGTCGGGGCTAATCTTTGGAACTACTGATCCGATTTTAAAAATTCCTTCACCAGTAGAATGCTACGTTATCGGTGAGTGTTATAAGCTATATTTTGATATTTGTATTGTATATATTACCCGAGTTATCATAGTTTTTATCGCGCGAGTCGGACCGTGAAATTTATAAAATTTAGCTTTATGCACGTACGCTGCCTTAGATATTGGATATAATTGAAAACATTGTATGAAAACTTTATGCATCTTAAAAAGTCCGCAATAGCATATACCTATCTTTTATAGTTTGGGAGATACATAATTTTTTGTGTTTTAAAAAATCATTTAATTCATATGCTTACGTTTACGTCATTATTTATAGAACTAAACTTAAATCCTTATCAAAATAAATTGTTTAACAAGGATATTATATAGATAAGATTTGCCTTTTACAGTATGTTAATTAGTTATATAGTTACGGAAATATTGCAAAATTTCTAAAAAAACATGGCAATGGCGCTATATCGTCCAAATTAAGTTGACCTCCTCCGTGTTATGTTATACGAACTGAATAGGGGTCAACATTTTGGTACTTAATTCTTTGAGAATTCGATCTTTGATCTTTTCTTTCAATTTATTTGGCATGGCAGACCATATTTATATAATATACGAAAAAGTTTGTACGTTTGCTTAAACGGGCTTAGATCTAGATATCTAGATCTGCATGTCGGATTGTAAATTATTTTGTTTATTGTGAAAGCTAGACTCAAAAGTGAAATAGACTATTAAAAGCTAAAGACTATTACATCAGCTTGCCATAAATATATATTGTTAATGTTAATGTACTGTAATGTCGTACATTGTTTAACAAAAATGTAGATATTTAGTACAGGGAACGGGACGGAGGATATTGCTTCATGAGAAACTATAAATAAATTAAATTGAGAGGGGTAACGGGGAAAGAGCACACTTTATACGAACGTTTGTCTTTAAAATTAAAACTAAGAGGTTTTCACGCGGACGAAGTCGCGGGCGACTGCTATATAGCTATAATGACGTAGGCGAGCGCTAAGAAACGTTTATTCTAATGCTCACCTCCTTAAGGGGTCAAACAGGAGTTCAAGTCTACAACAAGTTTCCGGCGGACGAAGTCGCGGGCGTCCGCTAGTTTAAGATATTTTCAGTAGGTAAATTCTATGCCCAGAAGTTGGTGGTGTTACAACCTCGTGCCTCGGAAAGCACGTTAAGCCTGGAAATATGCGTAAGATTAGGATGAAATCCAAATCTCTCTCCGTTTCTACACGACATCGTACCGGAGCGCTATATCGCCTAGCGGTACGCCATTGTGGGCAGGGTGGTAATGAACCGCGGCCAAAGCCACCAGCCAGAACTGCGCCAATCAAGAATATATCAAGCGGCTCAGGTATTCGACCACACGTCTCCGTCTTATGAGTCCAACAAGATTGACAATTTTGTCTATTTTCAGTCGGAGCCTTAGGACTGGATTTTAGAGACAAAATGAAACTTTACAACGAGTACTTCAACGCTACCGATGAAATATTGAATATTCTTGTTCAAAGGATCTAGAAGATCTGGCTGCACAACGACTTCCTGTACGGAAGGTCAGAGTTGAAGAGGAGACAAGATGAGATACTGGCGGTTATACACAACATGTCCGCCTTTGTATGTACCTATTGTTTCCATTTATACAAATAAATAAAATCTAAGTGTCTGTTTGCAATTTAAAATGAACAGCTTTAAACTAAGTACATATTAAAGTATGCGGTACTTAAGTTAATAATTTATGCCTCTCTAAGTTTCTGTTCCTTTCTGTTCTGATCTATTGATAAAAACACTTTTTGTATATGATAGCTAGGCACATTATGATTGACATAGGCTAATTTGTTTAACGAAATCTACGCGGGAAAAACTGAAGGCTATACTAATTCTGTATTGTTTTTTTTGTTAAAGTGAAACGTTTTTTTTACATCTCTTTCCTCCACTTAACCGTACCGAGTAGAGAGAGTAGAGTAGAGAGAGAGATAAGTGAAAGGCGCTCGGCAAAGAAGCCAATACGAGATACGACGGCGCCCGTAGCTTGCAACTGATCGTACCTATAGTTTTAGAAAAGGACACAATATTTTTTTTTCATATAGAGATAATTTACGCACCATTCACCAAACAGATGCCCTATCTATAACAGTAAGAGGTAAACCGAGTTATATAAAAAGAGGAACACGTCCTACAAAGTGTCGCCCTTTATCCTTCAACCCGCAGTGTAGGTGTTAAGCCTCGCGTGATTGTAACTACACCGCCTGTACTTTAATGTCATTTTCAGGTCCTGAAACAAAAGAAAGCAGATCTCTTGAATTGTAATAATGAAGAAAACGCGAAGAAAGGAAAAGGTAAATAATAATAAAGTATACCATTTTGACTGTTTCTTTTTTCTAGTGGCAAGGCTACGTGGCTTCAATTACGATGTCTTTTTTTTTCATTAAAAAACACTAAATTCTATTAGGTTGTCTGTACACGGCCGACTATTGTACTATAAAGTGTATTTTTAGTTCATTTTATTAAATTCTAAGCCCGGAGTTAGGAAGTTGGTTGTGTAACATCCTCGTGCCTTGAAGAGAACGTTCGTACGCCCAGGTCATTATCATCAATATCTGATAGTGATCGTTAAAAAATCCAACACTATATCCCCTCTCTTGTAAGGAGGGAGTACAGACGCAGTAACGGACCGTTAACAGCCTGCTAACGACGATTCTTCTATCGAGATAATTTAACAAGTTTAAAGAAAACTAATTTCAGGTACAGTCTTCAAGCCATTCTTAGATCTCATCCTAGAACAAGCAACAGAGAAAGGGTCTTTCAACGATCAGGAGATCAGAGAACACGTTGATACTATCATTGTCGCTGGTTATGATACTGCAGCGAATGCACTAACGTTTGCTATGACGTTGATTGGATCCTACCCTCGCGTACAGAAGAAGATTTGCGAAGAGTTAAGTGACGTCAATGATTTCCTTCAGATTCAATTTCTAGCTCAGTTACACCCATAAAAAGCGAACGCAACAACAACAAGCTACAAAGTCACTCAGATCCGATAGAATACACACCGAAACCTATGTGCATCCTCAAGGGATGTTGACTCTACAGTTGCACATGCGTCGGCTTATCGTAGAAAACTATTCATGATGAACTGCTGCAAGTAACACCTGCTTCTATCCAAATATAACAATTCTTTGTTATGCAAATACCAGCAGGTGTCAACGTAAATTCCAAAAGAATACCAAGCAAGGCTCGGTAAACCAGTGCTATGTTTATAATTAGGGAAAGCTGTTTTCTAACTTTAATTTTATTTTTTAAAAATTATTACTGTGACTGTGATGAAGACTCAAAAATAAAGATGAAAAAAATATATTTATTCGATTACACTATGACGACCTTCGTGGCGAAGTGGTATGCACACTGGATTTATAAGACGGAGGTCCTGGGTTCGATTCCCGGCGGGGCAGGTTGAGATTTTTCTTAATTTGTCTTGGTCTCGCTTTCGCAGTGTCTTGTTACCACCCTGCGGACAAAGATATACCGCCAAGCGATTTAGCGTTCCGGTACGATGTCTTGTAGAAACCAATTGCGATGTGGATTTCATCCTAATCCTAACAAGTTAGCCCGCTTCCATCTTAGACTGCATCATCACTTAACATCATATGTGATAGCAGTTAAGGGCCAACTTGCGGTCGATAGAAAAAAAACAACTGACCTTAATAATAAATAAGGTACTTGCCGCATTTTTCAATATGATTGTTATTTTAAAATTTTTTCAGGTTATACAAAGTTTTCGGAGACGATGACAGGGATGTGATGAAGCAAGATCTATCTAAGCTGGTTTATCTGGAGGCTGTATTAAAAGAAACCTTACGATTTTATCCGGTTGCGCCCGTCATAGCAAGACGTCTTGATAGAGACATCAAATTACGTTAGTTGTTTTCTAATAGGATTCATAACACAACCATGGCCCTGGCGGCTGTTGTGTAAATTTGTAAAGAAACTGGACAGTGTCACTTGCCACTAACGTCGCTATTGTAAAATTGCGCTGTTTTAAGAGGTTAACTGACTGTCTTGCCGATTCTTTTTAGCAAAACCTGCTTTCTGAGCCGGTAGTTGAGTCACTATATGGTCTTAAATGACGATGATTGATGTATAATTTATATAGCAAAGATTTCTTACCTAAATATTGAGCTAATTTTTCTTTTGTCTAATAGCAATTATTTTGTAGGAAACTGCACACTATTCAAAGGCAAAACATGTTTCCTGTCCATCTATGGAGTCCACAGACACCCCATGTGGGGTCCTGATGTAGAAGAGTTTAAGCCAGAGCGTTGGCTGGATCCCGCGAATCTGCCTGATATTCCCAACCCGTTTGCAGCATTCAGCTTGGGCCGAAGGAATTGCATAGGTAATGCACTTACTCGTTACTGGACAAGTAAAGTCGGTTATAGGACGACAATTTTGCGTGTTAACCTCATAAGAAAACAGCCGGACTTTTACATTAAGAACGTGAAATGAGTCATGCTTTTTCATGGGTGCAGCTGCGTTCATCGATGTATAAGCCGTTATTACGTCACGCTTGAGAATATTGTAAGTTGCAAACCATCGCCTGTAAACAGAAACACTTCGCAGAGTACGTAGCCAACACGCCTTACAAAGTGCCGTCCTGTGTCTATCAACCTGAGACGTAGGTGTTAAGCCTCGTGTACACACCTGCATTACATCAGCAAGTCCTTCAAACCGAACTATAGCAATGCTGGGTGACGGCAGAAATAATAATGATTGCGGAAGTACTTTCTTTACATTGCACCATCCCGCTTACGATACACGTCCTACCAACTATACTAAAGCCAAACTCGGTGGAGAATGCTTACCAACAAACAAATTTAAAATGAAGGTAGAAAATGCAAACATTTTATGCTTAATAAATTTAAAATTATGTTTCTTTTAAATCTTATTTAAAAGATATCAGTTACATTATTTACTTTTAAGCTTACTAATCTAATTTATTGTCATGAATCCTTCATTATTATTTTATTATTTCTTACTTTTTAGTGCGTTTTGAGTTGGTTCTATTTTTTGTCAAAAATTTTTATGTTCTATAAAGTATGTCTTTTTCTTCTACTTTCCGGAAAGAGTTCTGACTCAGAAAGCTCTACTACTTTTGGCTATAATTTATTCATTATCAATCATTATAGAATATATGCGACTATATTAGACGACCTCCGTGGCGCAGTGGTATGCGCAATGGATTTACAAGACGGAGGTCCTGGGTTCGATTCCCGGCGGGGCAGATTGAAATTTTTCTTAATAAGACTTTCGCCGTGGCCCCTACCGACAAAGACGACCGCAAGATCATATTAACATCAGGTCCTTATAGAAGAGGGGATATAGATCATTTTGCTCCAATGTGGGTTGGCGCAGTTAAAAGTAAAATAAGATCAGATCAGATGTTGATTAATGGTAGCAACCAGAATCGACTGCTTAACGTGCTTTTATAATTTTACTGTAAATTTAAATGTAAGAAAGGAAAAGAAAGAAAATCTCAGTAATATTAGCAGTCAGTTACCCAGGATTCAAACTCGGAACTTTTGTACAAAACTTACTTAGGCTAACTACGAGACCAACGAGGCAGTCTCATCAAGGAGGCTGAAATAATGCTGGAGTTGAAATGTAGTCATTGGAATTACGCAATAAAACGATACAAGCCCATCCAGTTTGTATTCATTTGATTGATCTTGATGACTAACTGAACAATAAAAGCTTGGTTTTATGAGTTATTTATTTATTATTGCCTGCTTTCAGGTCAAGCTTATGCAATTATGTCTATAAAGGTTAACCTGGCTCACATATTCCGGCAGTACAAAGTGTATGGCGACCATACGAAGATGGTGGCCAAATTGGACGTTTTGCTAAAACCTGTTTCAGGGCACAATATAACAATGGAGAAGAGAAATAAATAAATAATAAATATTTATAATGTAATAATAAATATTTATATTGCAATAATAAATATTTGAAATTGTCGTGATTATTATTTATTCTCTACCACCAATTAATAGATCAAACGATAATGGGAGATACGTCACTTAATCATCTAATACTAGTTTGACTAGTTTTAACGAAAACTATAGGGTAGTGATTTATTAGTACTTTTACGGATTTTTCAATTTTCTCTGTCCTAAACATTGATATATTATATAATAGTACATATTAATACATAATTATTAATATGTCAATGGTCCTAAATTACATTTTTCAAAGCTGAAGCTGCTGTTATTAAACTTTTCGACATTTAAATAATGTTTAAATATTACAGATTAATTGGTATAATTTTTTATAATAATCTTTCAATTGACATGTGAAATAATCATGTGTAAAATTGACGCATGTAGTTGAATTAGCTGTAGGTCTAGGTTTAATAGTTTATTTCAATGATTTGTATGTTATTATATATTTATTTATCTCAGAATTGGTAAAAAACCATAAATCACACAAGTTTTATTAATTTTTGTCCGGACCTTTTTTTAAAAACATCAAAAATCACTCGAGATAACAACTGCGCAGTTCCCGCCTTTTTGTCATCTCGACTTGTCTATTTTGACATTGTATGCCATTGTCAAAATTCCTTACATTGACATTCCGTATACCGTTCCGAGTAAATAACGCAAATTTGGTTAGAAAGATTCCTTATTATATATATACTTATACTCGTATATTAGAATAATAAATAATGCAGATAATTTTTATGCTCATTTATATTTTCTAAGCCCATTTCATAATTTACTCAATATAAAACCTCGAACCGTAACACAGAGCTATTGATTCCCACAACTTTACCTGTTGTCCATTGCTGCCATGAGTGTTCCAGCGTATTCTGCACTGTGGCTTTTTTATATTCCTTACAAGTTAGCCCTTGACTGCTATCACACCTGATGGTAAGTGATGATGCAGTCTAAGATGGAAGCGAGCTAGCTTGTTAGTAGGATGATATCCACACTCGAACTCGAATCGAACCCAGGACTTCCGTCTTATAAATCCACCGCGCATACCACTGCGCCACGGAGGACTTCAAATACTTTATACTGCCTTCTTCATCCGATCCTTGATCCAACAATCAAGCGAAAGTTTCCCAAAGTGTTTGTCGAATCTTTTCGCAAAAAGACCATTGACTAAAATAAGTATTGGAACAATACCTGATACTGATTCACCTGTATCAAAAAAATTTCTCTCATATTACTTATAGCTACATTTTTTTATTTTTAACAATGTTAATAAAATTAAAGTTAATAAAATTGAAGCACGAAATATTACGTTATACGTGATTAATTGATAAATTTCATTTATTTTTGTACAACTTTTTATAAATAGCAGCAACAATGTTTATATAATTCACTAGCAGTCGCACGCGACTTCGTCTGCGTGAAAACCGCTTAGGTACCCTTTCTAATTTTAAAAATAGAATTTCATATAAAAAGTGTTCATTCCCCGCTCTCCCTCTCAATTTAATTTTTTTATAGTTTCCTGTCAAGCAATATCTTCCATCCAGTCCCTTGTACTAAAGATCTACATTTTGTTCAACTTTGTACAACATTACAGTACCTACATTAACATTATCAATATATATTTATGGCAAGCTGATGTGTATAGTTTACAAAATAAACAAAAATAATTTTACAATCCGATATGCAGATCTAGAGGTTACCCCGTTTAAACAAACGAAAAACTCTTCTGCTTTATATTAACAGTATAGATATGGTCTGCTATGCCAAATAAATTAAAAAAAGATCAAATAATTAACCCCATCACCGAAAGAATATCCTTACCAAAATGCTGATCCCTATTCAGTACGTACTCGTACGACCGCGACCGCGACCACGACACGCGACACGTAGTCGCGTGTCGTGCTTTTTAGAAATTTTGTATTATCTCCTAAACTATGTAAGTAATTAACATAATGTAAAAGGCAAATCTTATATATGTATAATATACTTGTAATTATTAAATAATTTATTTTGATAAAGATTTAAGTTTAGTTGTATAAATAATGACGTAAAATTAATAACGTAGGCATATGAATTAAATTATTTTTTAAAACAGAAACTGTTCTATATCTGCCAAAATATAAAAGATAAATATATGCTGTTGCATACTTTTTGGAGAACTTTTTCAGATACATAAAGTTTTCATACAATGTTTTCAATTATATCCAATAGTTAAGGCAGCGCACGCGCATAAAACCGATTTAATAAATTTCTCTGTCCGACTCGCGCTATAAAAACTGTGATAACTCGGCTAATATATATAATACAAATATAAAATATAGCCTATTTTACAACACAATAGTGTATATTTCTAAAATGCTGGTAAAAAATTTTTTTAAATCGGATCAGTAGTTCCGAAGATTAGCCCCAACATTTACAAACTTACAAACTTTACCTCTTTATAATATTATTAGTATTATTAGTATAGATTAAAAACACTTAAAATTTAAAAAAAAAATTCAGTCCGTCTGCTGGGGGGATCGGGATGGTCCAAGCGACCGAAGTACGGAACCTCCTCACAAAACGCGCCGTTTCATGAATTACCGCCTTTGTATCTGCCCTTGATCCTTCTGTACTGTACGCAACTTTTGCTCTCTTGAATAATTAATATTAGACAGTGTATTTAGCTTTGTTTTAGATAATCTTCAAAAGGGGCAAAGTTGAATTTTTTGTCATTTTAAACTTGTTAAATACTAGTATGTTTAGCAGTTTTTATAGGATTCTAAATTCTATTTTGTGTTCTATAATATCGGTGCATTATTGTGCAAATATGTCTAGGTATTTCATTGTTGATTTTGAGAGAAACAAATTAATTATTATTAATGTGCGTTTATTTTACGATTTCACTGACATTGTGGTTTCCAGCATAACGTAGTATGAAAATGTGGTTTTTAGGATCTGAAAAAAAAATTGTAATCTTTATTGTTATACTACATCGTTGGTCCAATTGTAAGCTTATGTAGCTATAAATCATAAGGTCTTAGGTTCAAGTTTTGGGTTATTCTGTGAAATATTGAAATTTTAATTTTCCTAATAATTCTTAGTAGTAGCCCGGAGTTGGAAAGTTTCTGGTTAAACATTTCGTGCCTTGGAGAGGTCGTTAGTCGGTAGTCCCAGTCATTATTATTTACTCGTACATCTGATAGAGATTGTACAATTCACAAAATCAACTAAGCTCGCCAACTAAGGGCTAACGCTAAAACTCGTGCGGGCGCACGCTCGCGTGTGTGTATAATAATAAATTTTTTTAACAAAAAATAGAACCGACTTAAAACGCACTAAAAAGTTAAAAATAACTGTGTCATTTAGTTGCTTTAATTTACTTAAGCATATCTATGAAGTCGCCAGTTTAAGGAACATTTATTTTACGTAGTGAAGCAGTTTGTGGGTTCTAGGCAACGTCCTTGAAAGTAGAAATTTATCGCCACGTACCGTACTCGTACTATACTGTCATAGTATATTATATGGCACTAGTAGCCAAAAAGCTACCGATACCGAGTCAAAAACCGAAATCGCTGTAAGCGTGCCTCCAAAATTTGAAGGGTTCCTTCAATTTCCCCAGGATATCATCAGCAGATCCTAACATGAGGACAATGGGACCACCTTGGATGTATGCCCTTTCTAATAAAAAAAGAATTATCAAAATCGGACAACACTGTAAAAAGTTATGCGTGGTCATACATAAAAAAAAAAAAAAAAAAAAAAAAAAAAAAAAAACAAATATACGTGTCGAATTGAGAACCTCCTCCGTTTTTTTCGTCGGTTAAAAATAGTATGGACAGCGCAGGCGCGTGCAACGGAGCGCGGGTGCGGGTAGCGGATCGTCACCCGCGCGACGGGCGCCCGCGACGGGCACACGCGACCGGGTTTGTTTCTACAAATCAGACGTGCCACGGTCACACGCGTCGGAAGCTAGGTACAATCATCAACATCGATACAAAGCGCGTAATAATTGAAATGCAATTTCGGCCAGTATTATGGGATATGGCGAAAGAATTATCGAATTCTCCGCTGAGTAACCTGCTTGTCAACAATGGGTTATGCAGTCGACGTTGTTTCCGTTGACGTCTTTTTGCCAAATAATAAATTAGTAAATAATCCATAGTAATCTACTCCACACAACTGTACACGCTCGACATCAAAATTATGCTAGCAGCGCTAACTGAGTCGGGGGCACGCGACGGGTGCCCGCTCGCGGATTTGTGGCCCGCCGTTATATAGCCCGCCTGATTACCTGATTAGGGATTATCAGGAAGGTCTAGCTATTGAAATGCTGATAATGGTGATCATACTAACCGAGACCATAGGTTTTACTCCGGCTATCAATAAGCCAAGAGCCACGAACTCAAAAACAGTCTGCACCCTTTGCAAAATAAGCAGCACTGTTTTTTGATTCTGCACTGACATTCTTTCCCATGGCATGTTGTATACAATGTCAGGTAGATCATCGGTCTGGAATGTTAAACAATATAGTCAAAGAGCCAGTGATGGCCAAAATTTTGTCATTTTGCAAAAGCTGAAAGTTTGTCAGCCCAGGCTTCTACCACAGATGGCAACTATGCAGTTTTGCTTAATCTCTTTTTTACGTACTTACCTATTTTAGAACCATTGACTACCAAACTCTAGCTTTTGTAAAATGATGAACGCTTTATAAATTTTACTACAGTTTGATAATTTCTATACGGTGACCGAACAGAACAACGCCCCTCAAGGTATGACATAAAAAAACTCCGGGTTGATAATAATTTTGTCCTTCCTTACTATTCCTTATACCCTTACCCTTTTCAATTTCTGTAAAGGGTATAGGTACTGTAAGGTTTTTCTATGTCATACATTGAGGGGCGTTGTTCTGTTCTGTCACCTTAATCCTTCACCTAAAGGGTTCATTATTTTACAAGGCTTTTATATTATTATTTACCTGTTTTTTTATTTCCTCGAGAACAAATGATAATAAGATGGGTGCACCAGTGTAAGCCATGGTCATTGTGACATATAACAAAATGGATTCTCTACCCTGTAATATTATATTGCGTTGCAGCTTAAAGATTTTCTTAAAAAAAGGTCAAGTTCGTATACAGTAGAAATATTTAGTGCCGATAACAAATGTGTTTTTAAATTTTGTTTTCCATAGACCGTCTTGTTGGTACAACGGTTAGATAATTATGTGATCCTGGGTTTGATGATTGCACAGTGATCTTGTCCTCAGCAGCAGTCCGAAGTTGCGAAGTTGGTAGTGTTACACTTTTGTACTTAAGAAAACTTAAGTCAGTCAATCCCGGTCACTGTCATCACTGACTCAATCCCATACACACAAAGGGAACTGTCAGCCTGCTGCCGCTCTGGTACTTAGTCAAAAACATATGATAGCGAAACATTGTTATCAAAAATAATCGCCCTAAGCCTGCTAATCCGCATTTGAGCAGAAATGCTTTAGCTTGCTTGCTGTTAGCTAAAATAAAATGGTAATAAGCCTAAGGTCCTTAAAATTTAAGCTGTTGTATATACACAAAATTTGAATCATATTGAAACATATATGTATTAGTTATCTCTCTATAGATCCAATACAGTGAAATTACTTAATAGTAGGTAACTACAGTTCTTCTTCGGATGAGCTTTGGTACAAAATAGTCCTACTAAATACATACATTAATAAGTTATTACCCCATACATAAGTTGATATAGGACAATGCTGTTTCCGAAAAGATTTTGTGCATAGTTTGCAATAACGTTGAATCCAAATGCGTATTGGATTTCTCCGAATGTGCTGTAATAAAAAAAATTATATTAAATAAATAAATATTATAGAACAATTACACACATAGCTAGATAGCGCCAAAGTAAGCTTAGGTAGCTTGTGTTATGGGTACTATGATAACTGATGAATATTTTAATATATTTTATACATAAATACTTATAATATATAGATTAACACCCAGACACTAGAAAACATCCATGCTCATCACACAAACATTTTCCAGATACAGGGTCACTACGCACTGCGCCACTCGGCCGTCGACTGGCCCTATAGTAACCTTAACAGGTTAGTTATCATGTGATGATACAACAAGGTTGACTAAAATTAGATAAAAATATTTATATATATATAGCACTTAATTATACTACTTTATAGAGCGACAGCCAGTCTTTAATAATCTGCACCAACTTACCGCGTTATGAAACTGTGATACTTGATAATTTTAACAAGCCGTTTATGGACTTCTTCGTCGCTTAAATCCTCCTCAAAATCTGTCCTAATTATATTCTTTAATATCTGAATATGGCCGATTATGTTATAAATAAAAATGTTGTTAAGAGATTGAAACACAGCAATCACTGTTACGCCACATCCAACTATATGAAAATTGATGCAGTGGACTATGGCCCAGTTTTGAAAATTGTAGCTATAGTCTACGGGTAACCAAAGGAAAACACAAGTTTGAAGTCTCACAGTATGGTTAGCCACTAGCTCCCTGTTGTTATAATTGTTGACTGCTGTTATAATAATCCATCCTATCCAATTTATGATAAAGAAAAATACTAAATAGCAGGTTGTCCAGCGAGTGTAACGTTCGGATCTTAGCAATCTCTGGAAATTAAAATCTATTTTAGTGAAATACCACTGAATGACTAACGAAGTGAGATCTCGTGATGATCTCCAAAATCATACACTCGATTGACTTTTGCATTGTACATGCTCTCATTGATGAATTTTTCAATACCCTGCCGGCGTCAGTACGAGCGTGAAACCGCTGGGCTATGATAGATTTTTGCATAACGTTTAAGCAACTCTCAAAAAAATAGACAAACAAGGTCGTGCCAAATTTATACACTCGAAAACATAACCCTCATTCTGGGGCAGTTGGCTAAAATGTGCATTTGGATTTTGCTATACTTACACGTTTTACAAACTCATTTTTGTTATCTTTATATATGGCGTACAAATGAATTTCTGTAAATAGTGTTTTCATTAGAATCTTATAGCTTTCCAATTTAGATGACAAGATATTCACCTGAAAATTTGCAAATATTATAGTCTTTATCTGATCATATCAAAATTTTGTACTGAAGTTGGGATTTTAGTTACTTTAAGGATTTTCGTTATAATTATGTAAATAGTTAAAAATTTATTTATTGTGCCTGTTTCTTACATCCGATAAAAGCTCTTAACGAACGTTTCTTCTGAAAATACTTCGAAATCGGAGTACCTTCAGATGTTAAGTTTACAATATTCATCAATCAGTACATCGAGATCCAAATAGGAAATAGTTTTAATAAGACATACGTATGAAAATTTGTTCCAAATAGACCACTTTTATTCGTATTTTATTTTTATATATTTGTAATGTGCCTTTGTACCTAATGTGGTTTTTGCCTGAATAAAGAAATATATCATTATTAATTGTGATAAATACGTACGAACATACCGCTAATCGTACTTGCTAAGAGCCCATAATAAATAATAGTAATTATAGAATAATGGAAACATCGGCGGTCAGACTTTCAGAAATTATTAAATGACGAAAATAAAGTCATCACAGGCTCTCTTACTATAAAAGTGACAGTTGACGGACTTAGAAAATGTTACCCACAGTAATTGTGCTATATTATTTAGGTCATTTCAAGAATAATAGAGATGGCGGTTTTGTAGGAAGTGTTCTTTACATGCTCTGCGAAGTGTTGTTTAATATTTAGCTTGAATTATCTTTCATCAGGTGGGTTTTCTACTTATACTTTCAAATATAATTTACTATATGAAAACGATACAACTAATGATACTGTTTTAATATTTTAAAACTCACATTAGCCAAACACGTAGCTGGAAATATTGAGAAAAATATTCCAAGTATATCAAAACTTAGCTCGCTGTAATTCTGATAAAGGTACATAAGTTGAGAGACAACACAAAGTGGACCGCAGTAGAGCATTATTTTGCTGTTAATAAATGATAAAGTCGAAGGCTTATCGAAACCCATGAGACGTCGATCGCCAAGATTCGCGTAACTCATCATTATGGTTAAGACTTGGTAAAATTTTTGTTGTCGAGGGTCCTGTCTGAAAAATAATTATTTTTAAGCACTTATTGCAACAGAAAGCCGTAAAAAGATGTACTGAGGCAGTTAAGTATCTCAAACTATGTTACCTGTTAATTCTTAAAGCCAACATGGTCGAAGCACTTTGGTTTCCTAATTTAATTACTATACTAAAGCCAAACTCGATTGAGAATGCTTGTCAACAAACAAATTTAAAATGAAGGTAGAAAATGCAACACATTTTATGCCTGATAAATTTAAAATTATGTATTGTTATTTTAAAAAATCCTATTTACAAGATATTGAATATATTAATTAGTTTAAAGCTTACTAATCTAATTTATTGTCATGAATTCGTCATTAACTAATTAATTTAAAAAAATAGGTGTAAAATGACTAGTGATTTCTACCTTCATTTTTATTTTGTTTGTTGACAAGCATTCTCAATCGAGTTTGGCTTTAGTATAGTACTTTAATTTAAATCCATTTAGTAGTTTTTGCGTGAAAGAGTAACAGAGATTCATCCATCCATCCATACTTACAATCTTTTACCTTTATAATGTTAGTGACAAGTTAAAGAGCCAGAGGATACAAGTTCATAGCAGCAGGCCACATGTTGGATACGTTTTTTTATATATTTGACATGTTGAAAGGTATTTCATAGAATCGTCTGCAGTCGGCTATGAACTCGCACCTTTTATCAAATGACGAAGATCTGGCGACCACGGCTCTTGAACTAAAGTAGAATGTGTAAAAACAAAAATATATTTACAAATAATATTCTTCACCCATTTTTGCACGTCTAATAAATTCCAAATATTTTTAAAAATTAATATTTAGCGGAAGATGTTAAATATTTTGTATTACAAAAGTAAATACAATTTGTTATATATATAGTAATAGCGCAGACGGTGTTGTAGAGTTTCCCCTACTACATGAGTACTAATTTAAATCATGTTAAAAATATATTTAGTTACCTAAATACCTAAATTTATGACGACCTCCGTGGCGCAGTGGTATGCGCGGTGGATTTATAAGACGGAGGTCCTGGGTTCGATTCCCGGCGGGGCAGATTGAGATTTTTCTTCATTTGTCTTGGTCTGGCTGGCTTTCGCCGTGGCTAGTTACCACCCTATCGACATAGACGTATCGCCAAGCGATTTAGCGTTCCAGTCCCACTCCTAACAAGTTAGCCCGCTTCCATCTTAGACGGCATCATCACTTAACATCAGGTGGAACATCAGGATAGCAGTCAAGGGCCAACTTGTAGTCGATAAAAAATAAATAAATAATAGTACATTTTAATGCAAGAGTCACTAAACAGAAACCAAGTTATAAAGACTATATTGTGCTCCACTTTTCACAACAAGGGCGAATACACAAAATAATCCTACATTTTCAGATAGTTCATTGATCAAAAAATCATTTTCCAATGCCTCCACACATACACACGCCACACTTTAACACACAACACCATTACTCAACTACGGTTGAACAGATCTATAGGCACCGAGATAGATAGGACATAAACGACTTTTTAACCGACAAAAAAAACGGAGGAGGTTCTCAATTCGACACATATATTTTTTTTTATGTTTGACCACGCATAACTTTTTACAGTGTTGTCCGATTTTGATAATTCTTTTTTTACTAAAAAGGGCACACTTCCAAGATGGTCCCATTGTCATCATGTTAGGATCTGATGGTGATATCCTGGGAAAATTGAAGGAACTCTTCAAATTTTATAGATTTCACAGATGTGCTTAAGTAAATTAAAGCAACTTAATGACACAGTTATTTTTTACTTTTTAGTGCGTTTTGAGTCGGTTCTATTTTGATAAAAAAATTTTATGTCAGTATTATATATAATATAATATATAATATTCGTAAGAAGCTTGTGTTATGGGTGCTATGATAACTGATGAATATTTTTATATATACTATACATAAATACTTATAATATATAGATAAATTCCCTCTGAAGCAAGATCTACGCATATGAAACTACGTGGCATCGCTAGTAACACTTTCTCTAAATTCTTAGATTAGCAATTAATACCTACCCATTTTAATAAAAGACACACAATATAGTCAATAGTAACGACTTCATAGCAATTATTTATTAAAAGCCTACAAGTAATTACTTAAGTTTAAATTAAAGACTTCAGTTTTTTTATCACATTATGCAATGGATTTTAAATGTTTTTCTGTTTAAGAGCCTGTGGTGATAAAACCTTCGATATTTTATCACTGCTGAAAGATTCAAGATACTTCTTGAAGAATCCATACCATATTACATATACCATATACCATAGTTTAATATGGTAGATAATTATGTAATTCGGATAACGTAAGCTTTGGGAGACAGGAGGCAACAATATCCAAGACAATTAAACGATAACCCTTCTCCAGACGCCATTAAAGGTGTATTTTTTTTTATCGACTACAAGTTGGCCCTTGATTGCTATCACACCTGACGTTAAGTGATGATGCAATCTAAGATGGAAGCGGGCTAACTTTTTAGGAGTACGATGAAATCCGAACCCCTATCGTACCGGAACGCTAAATCGCTTGGCGATACGTCTATGTCGGTAGGGTGGTAACTAGCCACGGCGAAAGCCTCCCACCAGCCAGACCAAGACAAATTAAGAAAAATCTCAATCTGCCGCGCAAACCACTGCGCCACGGAGGTCGTCAATATATTCTACTTTACGTGTGTTTATTGTCAGGTTACTATATTCTATCATCTACCAGGTACAATTTAGCTTTTTATCCCAAAGGTAATAATTTTAAAAAACCATGTCCTCAGTAGCCAGACAGACGGCTTCATGACAACATGACAAACCTTTCCGTACCTCCTTAAAATTGTGGAACACATTGTCAGCACATGGAGCACTAGCTTTTTGTCAGCTAACAAAATACTACAAAGTTTCGTCTTTAAAAAAAATGTGTTCGTGTACTAGCGTACACTCGTAAGAAGTGAAACTTTTTTATGACGGTTTTTTTCAAAAAATAATTTACTATATGCAACTTTACAGAAATAGGTTAAATAAAGTTAAATTAGATAAAGTTAATTAAAAGGCTTTTATTATCATAGACATAAATACAAATTCTACAATTATTTCATTTTAGCTTATTACTACATATACAATTGTAATAGAATTATTACTATCATTGATGTCGTAATTACTTACTTTTTTTAGAAATTCACTAGAATAAGAATTAAAATAAATCCTTTGATTTTGCTGATCACTTCAATATAACATATATATATATTTATCACGACACTTCCATAAGTCAAAGATGGCGCGTAACGGAAAAATGTGACGCGTAACGAAAAAATGTTACACAAATTTTTTTTCCAACCCCGATAAAGAAGTTTCACTTCAAAACAAGCACTGACAAACTATCAGCAATATTAGAATTAAAACTATCGCAAGTGTTATCCATATTTTTAAAAATATAACGGCTGAAGCTCACGTCACGGTTGTCGGAGTATGCCCGACTAGTTTCGAACCTATACGGAGTCCTTAGTCATGAGCTTGCTTGATCCGGTAGCGCGGCGCGGAGCAAACTGCACGCAGCGCACGTTGCTTTTAATAAACTATCAGCTTTTATAAAACGACTAAAGACTAAGCACTGCAGGCTCTTGGTCTAATTCACAAACAAATAAGTTATTTAGCGAAAACATATTATAAAGAAATTCTTATTTTGTGCCTTTGATATCATGTTAAAATTAATCAAAGAGCCTGCTTGAATAATAAATAATAATTATAAGAATTGAATATTCTGATTATTGTATTATTCAATTTAAATAGGATTATGTAAGTATTAAATAAAACTGTCTAAATGTATTTGGTAATCAAATATTTTAGTACATATTTGGTTGGTAATTTTGAGGTCATAAGTTTTAAGAGGTTATAAAAATAAAACTATTGAGGTTTTGTTATTTTATAATAAGTTTAATTTTTAAGTTAATTTTTTTTACATGCGCCTATTTTTTTATGATACATAATAATTAAACAAGAATATAGAAAGTTTATGATTAAGAATCCGGGATAGATTTGAAACTATTTCAACATTTTCCGACATATATGATATTCCTTGTTACCCTATGAGGGTTCGATGGGGTGTTTCTTTCTTCTAAGCAATTATTAATAAATTCTAAGTCGGGAAGTTAGTAATGTTACACCCTCGTGCTCCTAAAAGCACGTTAAGCCATAGGTCCCGGTCACTATATTCAACATCTGAGAGTGATCATTTGTAAATTAAACATTATCGCCCTAAGCCCACCAAACCACATTGGAGCAGCGTGGTGGTTCGATTTGAACTTGCTTGATCCGGTAGCGCGGCGCGAAGCAAACTGCACGCAGCGCGCGTTGAGAGGGGGGATGCTTTTAATAAACTATCAGCTTTTATAAAACGACTAAAGACTAAGCACTGCAGGCTCTTGGTCTCATTCACAAACAAATAAGTTATTTAGCGAAAACATATTATAAAGAAATTCTTATTTTGTGCCTTTGATATCATGTTAAAATTAATCAAAGAGCCTGCTTGAATAATGAATAATAATTATATGAATTGAATATTCTGATTATTGTGTTATTCAATTTGAATAGGATTATGTGAGTATTAAATAAAACTGTCTAAATGTATTTGGTAATCATATATTTAAGTACATATTTGGTTGGTAATTTTGAGGGCATAAGTTTTAAGAGGTTGTAAAAATAAAACTATTGAGGTTTTGTTATTTTATAATAATTATATTTTTTTTATATGCACCTTTTTTATAATAATAACTAAACAAGAATATAGAAAGTTTATGATAAGGATCCGGGATAGATTTGAAACTATTTCAACATTTTCCGACATGCATGATATTCCTTGTTACCCTATGAGGTTTCGATGGGGTGTTTCTTTCATCTAAGCAATTTTTAATAAATTCTAAGTCGGGAAGTTAGTAATGTTGCACCCTCGTGCTCCTAAAAGCACGTTAAGCCATAGGTCCCGGTCACTATATTCAACATCTGATAGTGATCGTTTATAAATTAAACATTATCGCCCTAAGCCCACCAAACCACATTGGAGCAGCGTGGTGAATCTACGCTTCATGTCCCGTCTCCTATAAGGAGGCCTGGCCCTGTTGTGGGCCGTTACTGAGCTAACAATAATGATATTCCGAAATTCATATTAATTGAGCCTTTTATCTACTTTAGTAATATAATTTCAGTATGTTTCATTAATTTCTCATTTCAATGGATACATGGTGTCCCATTACAGGTCTTGTCATAACGTCCATCTTGGATAACATCATGTTGTGATTTCCGGACACCCTGTAGCGCCGGAATACGTGAGCAAGCGTCGTTTTAAGGCACATCAAAGAGTACGACTTGCCTGAAAATTAAAGTAGATAACAGTAAGGCTGCAGTTAGACGACGCGAAAATTTTCTTGCGGCAGCCGCGCGGCAACCGCTTGGCCGCCGCGTTAACGAATACGTTATTGTTAAATGTGAATTCTATTATCTACGCAACAACATTTAAGTTGCTATTTTTTGTTAAAAAAGTAATATGAACATGATATGATATTTAGTTTTGAAATGATTTTTTTTCCTTTCTTGGTCCATATTGCTACAGATAAGAGAAAATAATAACACATCCCTCTTTTTTTCCCCAATTTGCAGCCGTCATTTTGAAAATTTATATTATTTAACTACCAAATTTTGAAAAATTAATCAAAGTTGGCGAGCAATGGCGATGTAAAAAGTGATTATTTCTTTCTAATTCACTTAAACAGTATTCTGTTATTTACAAGAACTTAAATATATGTACAGATAAATAATATATTTATAATTAAATAAAAAAACTACTTACGCTAAAATGAAATAGAATTAAATATAAATAAATAACTGGCATAGTACTAGATATAAGTTAAATATAGTTAAACAGTATACAGTATGTTTTAAAAATATCTGTCCAATCCGTAAATGTGTATTTAATATTCCTGAATTTAAAAAGATTCGACAAACGTAATAAATTTTAATGAATTTTAATAAATAAAATGTGTTTTAAAAAAAGTTTCATTAAATAAGACCTCGTACAACTAAAAATAGTTTAATTAATACCTACGTCATGTTTTTACTACAATATTGAACAAATATTTTAAATGTAATAAACAAACATATGAAATACGTTAAAAATATAAGAGAGATTTTGTATGGGAACTTCTTTAAAATATTAAAAAATACGTTAAATATAATAATGTACCTATGCAAGTTCTCCTTCCTACACCAAAACCAGCTAACGCAGTATACTTTGGCAATCTTGCGGGGTCCATCCAACGCTCAGGGTTAAATCTCTCAGCATCCGGACCCCATACAGGGTGTCTATTGGTCCCATATATTGACAGGAAACATACTTCGCCTTTTGATAGTGTACAGTTTTCTAAAAAGTAAGTTCATTGAAAGTTACATTTAGTTGCATTTGCTAGGACGCATTTTGATTTTTAGATATCAAGGGGGATCAGTTTAATTTAAATCCAATTTTGTGATGTTGCAACTCGTGTCTCACGACCTAATGGTTTTTATTGTTTATTTGACGCACAAGAAATAAGATTATCAAGTAACTTTTAGTCGTAGAACCAAAAAAAAGTTATAAGCGAAAATTAGAGAAAACAATTTAAATTGGCAATCGTTGGTGTAATTTTACAAGATTATAACTCAAGATGTACCGTCAAACGATTAAGCGTTCAAGTACGATGTCGTGCAGAAGCGAAAGGGATGAAAATTTCATCCTACTTCTAAAAAGTTAACCTGCTTCTGTCCTATATGATGAAATATATTGATTGCATCCTAAGTTAGCTCGACCTTCCATTTATTTCCATTCCAACTTCCATCTTAGATTACATCATCACTTACTGTCAGGTGTAATTGCAGTCAACCCCTTGACGTTAACGAAAGTTTTTTTTATTCAATACAAGTTACCCCTAACTTGTTTTGAATAAAAAAACTTATACCTAACACCCCATTGTTTTAGTATAAGGCATTGACATATTAATACTATGGACTTCGGGTCAGAGCTAAAAAGTGTCCGAATCAAAAGTAAGCCAAAACGCGAAATGAGTTCCAATCGCAATTCAGTCTCATATTAGCTGACTGACAGAATACACGTCAATAATGCCGTAATGTGTTATAAAAAACTTGTAAGAACTACCCGAGTAAGGTGAGAAAAGAAGACGGTGTACCATATTTTCAGTAAGTAAATATTTACTGATGATTTTAAAGTATTATTTTGCTTAGAAACAAGCTATTTTATTAAAATTTTAATAAACTATAGAAACGAATTGCATAACCAACCAAAATGAACAAAAGTATCTATCTGTCCTTTTCCCATACGCTACCCGCGTATAGGATGGAAGGAGTGCAATATGTTTATCTAATTAACCACATTTAGTTCGGATCTGCCGTGAGCAATAGAATGTTTTAGAACAACGACTGCATAGAGTTATTTTGTTGTTTAACATTTGAATTATTTAATTACTTAATTTTTGAATGAAAATAATTTGATTATTTTCAATTCAAAATTTTTTATTTTTTATGTCAACTTTTATTTTTTATGTCATTTATTTTATTTTTATTTATTTTATTTATTTATTCGGAAGCCAACGTTGCATACAATACAGAAATTACAATTAATATATATGAATTAAAAATACTGGTTCCATTGTATGCCCCACTTAAAGGCTAACTCAGCATGCATCAAAAATATTAATCAAATGACTTTTACCATAATGGTATATTAATTTGATAACTATAAGAATTATCTACATGAAATTAGGAACAGTTATTTAAAAAAGTGATCTAACGTCATTGAAGTAAAAAAATATATTTTCAGTTTCATTAAAAAGAGGAAAATATCGAGAACTTAAAATTTCAAAGTAAAGAACTATGTCGAGTGGCATATCATTTTGTACATTAGTGGATTTGGTTTGTAATTAATTATTATTATAACTAATTATTATTTTATACAAAATAATTACAACAATTATTATTTGGTACAAGATTTATCCCAGCATATAGAGGTCAGGGATATGTAAATATAAATTAAAATTTGCTGTAAATATAATATATACATATAAGATGCCAAAAAAATTTGAAAGCTACCGACTCCACACCATTTATGTTGTCCTATTTTCACGGGAAGCTGTCATGTCAAAAAAAGGCTGCCATGGTAACCGTCAATCGAAGCTGATTACTTATTGCATGCAATTAGACCGTTGCAAATTAGACTGTATAACAATACGATAAGACATACATTACAATGTTATTTTGTGTATAAAAACATAAATACATCCTAGTATATATAAATATCTTGGGACACTTTTGACGTAAATTTTGCATTAGACCCGAAGTCCATAGTATTAATATGTCAATGGTATAAGGGGTTAAAAATCAACTTGAACTTACTTAACTTGACATCTCTGTCAAGATGTCTTGTCACCACTGGTATGACAGGGTAAATCCGCAAGCTCTCTTTTATGACAGCCTCCAGGTACGTCATTTGTGACAGATCTTTCATTGTCACGTCTCTGTCATCATTATTGAATATATTATCCAACCTGAAATGATTTATATACTTAAACCACGCGAGTCCCTTCGTGTCAAATTTAAAAAAATAGGAATTCTTACAGTAGCCTGTCAATACATATTCAACAACCTAGTCTTTGTTAAACAAAATATAAATATGTATAAACAGAAAAAGGATTTAAACGATCGTCTTCCTAGAAATGGACATAAGTTAGTCATATCAGCTTATCGCCTCCAAAAAGTACAAAAATCTTTCGTAGGATTGGGTGTACTAATCTACAACAAGATGCCCAATTCAGTTTTAGATCTGCCATTGCATAAATTTAAACAATGTATTAAAACTCACCGAGTCAGGGTTATTATACTATCGATGAATTTTTAAATGATAAAGATGTTCAAAGGCAATTGGATCGGCTTTCAACTTCACACAGGAAGTAAAATGAATAACTTTATGTAACAACACACTTAATATTGTAAAATTGATAATATTATAAAACGAGCAACTGTTGAGTTTCTTGCCGGCTCTTCTCAACAGGGCCTGCCTTCCGAGCCGGTGGTAGAGTCACTACAAATAGTCCAATTTGACGTTTCAAAAGTGCTTGTAAGCCTACTTGAAATAAACGATTTTGAATTTGAATTGAATTTGAATTTGAAAGAAATAAATACATATTATTAAAATTCAAATTCAAAATAATTTATTTCAAGTAGGCTGTTTTACAAGCACTTTTGAAACGTCAAGTCTGTCAGTACGTAGTGACTCTACCACCGGTTCGGAAAGCATATACTATTTCAGATGCATCATTGGTCTAGTGTTTTGCTTACGTCGCTTTGATTATAAGGTCCTCAGTTCGAATCCTGGGTCGGGTTGTGAAATAAAACTGAGTATTTCTTTCTTCGTGGTGCGACGCAGAGCATTTTAAGCCGTAGGTCCCGGTCCGTATCATTGATATCTGACAGTAATCATTAAATATATGCGCGGGCGATTTATAAGACTGAGTTCCTGGGTTCGATTCCCATCAGGGCCGATTAAAATTTTATGAATTAGTCCGGGTCTGGGTGGTGAAAGTGGCCTAGTTACCACCATATGGACAAAGACTGTCGTCTAGCGATTAAGGCCTGTGTGCACCAAGATTTCAATTATGATAACCAACGTTTAACATAACTTTACTATAAATTTACAGTTCACGACAACCCGTACGCCGGTTAAGGACGTAAACCGGGCGGTTAATTTAACCGAGCTTACGTCCGTAACCGGTGTACGGGTTGTCATGAACAGTAAATTTTACGTTTAGCTGATGTTAACAGTTGGTTATGATAACCGAAATCTTGGTGCACACAGACCTTAGCGTACTGTTACGATGTCAGTAAAAACCGAAAGAAGCTTCGATTTCTTCCTAATCTTCACTTACCATCAGATGTGATTGTGGTCAAGGGTTAACTTGTAATGAAAAAATATTTACTAAATGTAAAAATAAACGAATAAAAGAAATACCAAGTGATACTAGTTCGAGGACTTACTCTTCAAAAACTTTGTTTTGGACATTAGTGCTTGATCCAACTAAGAGCATTGTGGTCATAAGAACGCTTGCTATTGTGTCGTGACCACCAAACATCAAAGTGTTCACATGATCTTTAATCTCTTGGTCGTTGAAAGCTCCTTTGTCAAGAAGAAGCTCTAAAAATGATTTTAATTTTGGACCTGAAAACATAAAATTAAATAGAAAATTCGAAATTGTTATAAAATTATGTTAACTACACTATTTAAATAATAAGTCTAGAAATGCTAGACCGCTTTTAAAAACTTATCCTTGGTGCTTGAATGAAAAAAATCCACTTACGTTTAAGTTAAGTTACGAAAAAATTCGAAAAAAGTATGTAGGTAGATTACTTTTATTACTGCTTCTTGTTAAATTATTCTATTGTAAATTAAATATTTTGGAGAAATCCATTACGTTACAGGTAGTATTGTTTTTGCAATAAAAACGGCAAATTGGACGATCGACAATAACATTTTCATTCCCGTTCTACGAAAGTTAAATAATATTTAAGTTTTACCATTGGTGCCATTTTCATTGTTCTTGTTTCGCCTATTTTCAATGTACTCTTCTTTTTTCTTTTTCATAACCTGAAAAATTCGATCAAGTTTTTAATAAGATATCTACTTAGCCTACGGTCATTAAGTCCTAGGTTAAATCTTAGGTTTGTATGACATATTTATGCTTTCAATCAATTTCGAGGAGCAGCGAATTTAATTAGCGGTATCTCTCGCTATAATTTACTGAATATTTCTTAGAAGAAAGAATAACTCCACTTCCCGATCCGGTATTCGAAGCCAGAGGTTCGTGATTGAAGCCATAAAAGCTAACCATTGGGCCTACAGAGTAGGCGGTTGTGATCCTTTAAGGCCTGTGTGCACCAAGATTTCGGTTATCATAACCAACGGTTAACATAACTTTACTATAAATTTACTGTTCACGACAACCCGTACGCCGGTTAAAGACGTAAACCGGGCGGTTATATTAACCATGCTTACGTCCTTAACTGGCGTACGGGTTGTCGTGAACAGTAAATTTTACGCTTAGCTTATGTTAACATAACTTTACTATAAATTTACTGTTCACGACAACCCGTACGCCGGTTAAGGACGTAAACCGGGTGGTTATCTTAACCGAGCTTACGTTCTTAAACGGCGTACGGGTTGTCGTGAACAGTAAATTTTACGCTTAGCTTATGTTAACCGTTGGTTATGATAACCAAAATCTTGGTGCACACAGGCCTTAAACTGTTACGAGTAACTATTCAATTTAGGCTAAAGTTAAACGGCTAAGAACATAGCTCTTCGTTGCTATAAGTTCGACATTTAATATAAAATTCATACTTACAGTGGATGAAAATTCATGAATTATTTTCAGACATTTATCCTGCTTCCTTTTCAACGTGGACCAGCTGTACATAAAGTTAAGGTACAGCCAGGGTCTGTGGAACCTCTGCTCGAGGATGACGAACATTTGGTCCATCGCGTCTATGTATTTATTGTAGCTTTTGTCACTGTCCACTCCGAAAATTGTCACTGAAGAAAATTGGCGAAGAAATTGCTTATATTTTATTTTCATTTTGATAATTATTTTTTATTAGAAAAGGTACACTTCCAAGGTGGTCCCATTGTCATCATGTTAGGATCTGATGATGATATCCTGGCTAAATCACCAAAAAGTAAGAAATGAAATTTTTTACCTAAAATATAAACCACTCACCGTAAAAAGTACTGTGTCATTTGTTGCTTTTAGCATATCTATGCCGCCAGTTTAAACATTTATTTTACGTAGTAAAGCAGTTTGTAGGTTCTAGGTAATGTTCTTGTAATGCTTAAGTAAATTAAAGCAACTAAATGACACAGTTATTTTTTACTTTTTAGTGCGTTTTGAACGATTCTTTAATCAAACCAAATATAACTTATCTATTATAATATTAGCAATTAGACCCGCGCATCCTGTGTATGTATCGTAAAATCCATTCTTAGTGAGCGTTTTTACCTCGTAACTATGCCAAATAAGCCAATTGAGTGTACAATTTTGGAGATCTCGTAATATTAAATCATTATTTTGGTAGGTATGTACATTTTTCTCTATTTGCAGTTGTATTTGACAAATGTTAATATATTTTACTTACTAATAATAATCGCAGCCTATCCGTTATTGTAAATTTTTTTTTAAATAATTTTTGTTTTCTTTGTCCGACACTGAAATTTTGATATTGTATGGGTCGTCCGAATGGTCCGTCCTTTACGTATATGACAGTATATACGTTTAGCCGGGTGAGCAAGTTATATAAGAGGTACACTTACAACATGAGGTTTCCAGTGCATTTCTCCGAGTATACACATAATGATCGAATGGCCCTCTACCAACTTCTAGCTCAAGATCTGTGACCAAACGCCGCGCCTGTTCATTTAGTATATCCAAAAATCCATCCAAAAGGCTCCTATGGAACGCTGAGTCCAACATTTTGCGATGATCAGACCATGTCGACACTAGAAATTGGAATATTCATTTTTATTTACTACAAATTAGCCCTTTATTAAGTACTGTAACGCGACGTTCTATTACGCGGTATTCGGTCGCGTCGTTTCCTGGAAACGTAAGCTCTGCCCAACGCCGAATATTTTCGGGTGTACGGACTGGACGACCGTTGACCGTCCGCGCCAGTGCGCCTACGACCCCAAACGCGATAGCCCGCGCTTCCTTGAGCGCCTTCCGCCTATGTACGCGTTACCGTATGTTACGTAATTAAGGTTTTTGACAATACATCTTCGTTCACCATAAACTTTTGTATTATTTCTTTTATTAGTGAGTGTGGGTACGCATCAGCGTACCTCCCTTACAGTACTTATAAGTGATGACAATGCAATCTAAAACGGAAGCGAGATAACTTGTTACAAAGTTTTAAGGATAAATCCACACCACGGCTGTTTCTACACGACATCGTACCGAAACGCTTAATCGCTTGGCTGTACGTCTTCATCGATATGGTGGTAACTAGCCTCGGCAAAAGCCTCTCATGAACCAGACCTTGACCGCATAAGAAAATATTTACATTCACACTTGATGCAGCGAAATACGGTGGAGCATAGCGGAACCGAGCTCTCCTAAAAGTAGACAATTATGTCACCGGAAAATAGCGAAAACCGCAAATTTATAAATTTTCTAGGAAATTTATAAACTTTCGTAGGATTCTAAACGAGAGATTAATTTTATTATTTTACGCCCACATTTTCGTAATTTGATAAACTTACCGAACTCATGCGTAAAATAATAAAATTATTATTATAAAAACATAACAAACGACCGGTCGCTTGTGTGTTTTTGTAATGTTTTAATTTTTTATTTGAGACTTTTTAGTTTTAGTTTATGGTATAGAAATGAGACGGTACACTTAGTACACTTTTTGCCATTATTGTTAAAAAAGTAATATGAACATGATATGATATTTTTATTTTTGAAATGGTCTTACGACCTTTCAATTGGTACCCATATTGCTAAGATAAGTGAAAAAAATACACACGTCCCCCCTTTTTTGCCCATTTACAGCCGCCATTTTGAAAATTTATATAGCCTATGTCACTACCACAATTTTGACAAATTCAACCGTTTAGGCTGTAGCGCGTGCCGAAGAAATGGACATACATACATAAATACGCGCGAAAAACATAACCCTCCTTCTGACGCAGTCGGGTAAAAAAGCAATAAATGAATGCCATGTGCGCTGTGATCGGTTGAATAAATCACATGATTTTTCTGCTTCCTCTCCACCGCCATTATTCACAACGGAACATTAACAAACCGGTCGCTTGTGTGTTTATGTAATGTTTTAATTTTTTAACTGGAACTGTGAAAATAGTTTTATTTTGCTAACGTTACTAAATTAGTGGGCGACCTAGTAGCTGCGGAAGTCAGATCGACGGAGGAAAAATTAAAAATGACATTAAAATGATAGATATTAATAAAGCTAAATATCGGGGGCCCACAGACAAAGGGTACTATCGCGGCTGAAAGGATGTTAATATGACTTTTAGTGACAAAAAAGTCTTGACAGTCGAAAGAAAGCCTCAGCAAGATCTAGTGATAGTTCCACGCAGTCAATACTATCAACGAATTTTCGATATACAACACGCAATTATTCTTTTAACATCAACAGAACAGTGTGTATATTTTCCGTATTTTAAAGAAGTGTAAAATTAAAAGTTCTTCTATTATTGGTCGAACCACTTAGAATATTACGAATGTATATCCGTATATTATAAATATATATACGGATATACATTCATATTACACATATTATAGTATAAATTTCCTAGGAAATTTATACACTTGTTACCTTCCGGTAACAGATACACCTTTACCATTGATACAGGGATAAAATTTTTCTTGAATTTTGGATGCATTTACGTCTCACGCGTTGTTTTTAAGATTTCCTTGATTGTTTTTATAAGTTTACGTAAGAAAAACTCATGTTCCTTGCAAGGTTGTATTTTAGAAACATATATTATCATACTAATAGAAGTACAGTATGTTTTTATTCCTTCAAGATTAATCAAGATACCACAAGTAGTAATACTAAATCCACTTAATTTGAAGAACATTACATTTTAATTCTATACATACCTACATTTTGTGTTTTATTTCTTCATATTTTGGATACGAATACAACTTATTATAATTTTTGGCAGATACACATATAAGCGACTGCCTCGTTGGTCCACGGGTAAGATAATGATAGGTTATGAATCCTTGGTCGGGTTATGAAAATATAACACTGAGCTTTTATTTCTTTAAGAAACTGTCACTAAAATCTTAAGCCCGGAGTCGGTAGTGTTACACCCCTGTGCCTCGGTGAGCACGTCAAGCTGTCAGGTCCGTTATCACTAGGGTTGCCATCCGTCCGGGTTTCCCTGGATTTGACCTAGTTTAGAAGGCATCCGGGGAGCGTCCGGGGAAGGTTCCATTTGTAGACCGGGTTTTAAAAAATAAATAAAATAAAAAATTTGGGCCGCCCGCGAGACACGTACCACACCACGATCAACCGATGAACCAAGTATATTTACCGTTCCAAATAAAAAAAGGTGATTTATGACATTTTTAACTATTTTTTATTACATTGAATATGTTTAAAAAATCTTGTTGACATGTCTGGCTTTCGGACACTAAAATCCGGGGTTTTCACGCGTCTTGTCCTGTTTTCCAAATTTTAGAGATGGCAACCCTAGTTATCACCAACATCTGATAGTGATTGTAATAGGTAAATTAAACATTATCACCTAATGAAACCACTTGATGACTAAGCTTCTTATCCCCTCTCCTATAAGTAGGGGTAGTGGCCTGTGGCCCATCAATAAGCTGTTAATACAGTTGGTCGTGAAGAGAAGATAAAAATATATATATAACTTTATTGTAAAGACTCACCATTACTAGTTACCAATCCGTCTCCGAGCCAAGGTTTTGCGAACCCGTAAAAATGATCCTTTTCTAAACAAGTGTTGGCGATTTGCGTAAAGTCATCTGGATCTGATACATCTGAAAATATAGGTAAGGCGTGTGTTCTATAAATTAATATAATTATTAATTTTAATCTATTTAAATATTTATATAAGTATTTAGCTAAATTCCTATATAAATTACGTGCGCCTATAGGAAGTTTAATTTTAATTGTGATACCTGCTTATAAAAACTTTTTAATAATTAAAATTTCTTTAAATTCTAGCTGAATTTAATTAATTTTATTAAATGTTTCTTATGATTTAGATTTTACATATTACCTTAATTTAAATTTAAGGTTTTTTTTATTTTCATTAATGAATGAATAATATAAGTACGGGTGGAAACATTATATACATAATTATTATTAAATAGTTATGTACACACACATATACTACATATATTACACACGATTTAGGGCACGTTCATACTATGTAGAGAAATTGTCGTGGCTTGTACATTTTAATGGAGGTGTTGACATGTTAATACATCGAACTGAAAAGTCGTAAATCGATAAAAAATCGTCACAATTAATCGAGATGGCAAATCCTATTGCGTTTGTCTTTCAACGATAAAAATTTTAACAGCGACACAATGACGTCCAATAGTCGTTGTAATCGGAATAGATGGAGACGACTGTCATCCAATGGTAAAGAAGAATGCCAGACAATGTATAGGACTTTAACCCACTAATAAAAACATATTGTACAACAATGTATTATGCATCATTTTATTGCATTTTGTTTACTATATAATATAAATTACAATTAAAAGCTCTAGAACCCGGAGAATCGACACGAGCCTAACGTTGGTTATCACCATTTCCGTATTGTTGTTCCGTATATTTGTCACACTGACATGACAGTCGCAAAGCTTCCTTAAATACATTTTTAAACAGGCTTAACGACTCTGGATACTAGCTTTTTAGAGCCCACTGTTGATGAAAATACAATAAAAACGATTTAAAAGACTAGAACTCAGTGCAACAATAAATATTTAAAAATACGTAGAGTGTAAATTAAAACGAAATAGGTTAATTACTTTTTTTAACACAATTTTATTCCGATGTCC
Source organism: Mycalesis mineus (assembly GCA_034621355.1). Lineage (NCBI taxonomy): Eukaryota > Metazoa > Arthropoda > Insecta > Lepidoptera > Nymphalidae > Mycalesis > Mycalesis mineus. The sequence continues at coordinate 8,378,861 of CM067904.1, read as the reverse complement.
AACAGTAAAAATGACTTATTGTAGAACATTTATATAATAATAGGATATTTTTAGCATATTTACAATTTGTGTTCTTTCTGGGTTAGGATCTGGCATTCTCCTTTATCGTCACGTCATAGTGGGCACATATCCACGGTCAAGGGTCTGAAATCAACACCAAGAGGTCATGGTTTCGACTCTTGTCCTTCACTGTTTGTCATCATCAATATTATGAACATTTTATTGACTATTATTTTATTTTTCCAGTTTTACTGTGTGATGTGTATTTATTTGTGTAGATACTTACGGTAAACTGTTTTTGGTCCAATAAAATAACGTACAACACCACCAACTTGCAAGCTTTCGTATACTGTCTCTTTGAAATAAATCCAATATTCTGTAAGAGTTAACAAAAATCATCACTGTCAAATATTTGGTGATAGTGACCGGGTTCGACGGATTATCGTGCTCGCCGAGGCACGGGGGTGTAACAACACTAACTCCTCGACTCCGGAAATAGAATTTACTGGGGATACTTAAAAATCAAAATCGAAATTCGTTTATTTCGAGTAGGCTTATTTTACAAGCATTTTTGAAACGTTGATCAAGGACAAAACGATGATTATGCAACACATAATCAGAAATGCATCCGCCATTTTCAGTCAACTTACTAGAAGAACTATATCATCATCATTATCAGCCTATTAACAGCCTACTACAGGGCCAGGCCTCCCTCCATAAAGTAGAAGCGATATGGAGCGTACACCCACCACGCTGCTCCATAGCGGGTTGCTGGACTTAGGTTGATAATGTTTAATTTATTAACGATCACTATCAGATGTTGATGATAGTGACCGGGACCGACGGCTTAACGCGCTCTCCAAGGGGGTGTAACACCATCAACTTATAGACTCCGGGCTTGGAATGTAGGCACATTTCATGGAAGAATGTGAAAGCTCAGAATTATTCCGTGACCCGATCCAGGAATCGAACCCAGGACCTCGTGATCGAAGCCATATAGGCTAACCACTAGACCAACGAGACGATCTATATGCGATGCGTCAGTTAATAAATAGGTAAAGAACAGCTCTTATCTGCATACTTATATATACTAAAGCCAAACTCGATTGAGAATGCTTGTCAACAAACAAATAAAAAATGAAGGTAGAAATCACTAGTCATTTTACACCTATTTAATTAACTAGTTAATGACGTTTTTATGACAATAAATTAGATTAGTAAGCTTAAAAGTATTTAATATATTCAATATCTTTTGAATAAGATTTTTTAAAATAACAAAACATAATTTTAAATCTATTAGGCATAAAATGTGTTGCATTTTCTACCTTCATTTTAAATTTGTTTGTTGACAAGCATTCTCAATCGAGTTTGGCTTTAGTATATGTAAGTATGCAGATAAGAGCTGTTCTTTACCTATTTATTCACTGACCTCGAAAACAAAGGACGTTTGTCAGTTCGACCGTATATATTTTCATGTAAAATCTAATTAACAACGCAAACGTAATTTATGGAAACGTATTCTATACATATTCATGATAATTTACGTAGAATACCCGCGGTTTGATCACTGTTGAACTGTAGTTTAGCTTCTGTAACTTGATTGTTTTCCCAAAAAACCAGCTAATTCAAGCGATATCATCATCAACACAAGCAAGTCATTTCCGTTTCACTTTAATCCATCTTCTGGAAATGTAGAAACCTTGGCCGACCGACCGACTTCATAGATATGCTTAAGTAAATTAAAGCAACTAAATGACGCAGTTATTTAACCGACGAAAAAAAACGGAGGAGGTTCTCAATTCGACACGTATATTTGTTTTTTTTTTTTTTTTTTTTATTATGACCACGCATAACTTTTTACAGTGTTGTCCGATTTTGATAATTCTTTTTTTATTAGAAAGGGCATACATCCAAGGTGGTCCCATTGTCCTCATGTTAGGATCTGCTGATGATATCCTGGGGAAATTGAAGGAACTCTTCAAATTTTGGAGGCACGCTTACAGCGATTTCGGTTTTTGACTCGGTATCGGTAGCTTTTTGGCTACTAGTGCCATATAATATACTATGACAGTATAGTACGAGTACGGTACGTGGCGATAAATCACTAAAAAGTAAGAAATAAAAATTTTTAACAAAAAATAGAACCGACTCAAAACGCACTAAAAAGTAAAAAATAACTGTGTCATTTAGTTGCTTTAATTTACTTAAGCATATCTAGGAGTCGGTGCCAGCCAAGGTTTTTACTTTCAAGGACGTTACCTAGAACCCACAAACTGCTTTACTACGTAAAATAAATGTTCCTTAAACTTGGCTGGCACCGACTTCATAGATATGCTTAAGTAAATTAAAGCAACGAAATGACACAGTTATTTTTTACTTTTTAGTGCGTTTTGAGTCGGTTCTATTTTTTGTTAAAAATTTTTTTTTTACTTTTTAGTGCGTTTTGAGTCGGTTCTATTTTTTTGCTAAAAAGCTTTATTTATTACTTTTTAGTGATTTATCGACACCTACTTGTACTATACTTACTACTTATATTATAATACATTATACGGCACTTGTAGCCAAACAGCTGCCGATGCTTACACAAAAACTGAAATGGCTGCAAGTGTGCTTATAAAATTTGAAGTTCCTTCAATTTTCCCAGGTTATCATCATCAGATCCTTATATGATGACCATAGGACCATTTTGAAAGTATGCCCTTTCTAATAAAAAAAGAATTATCAAAATCGGATGACTCTGTAAAAAGTTATGCGTAGTCATACATAAAATATATATACGTATCGAATTGAGATCCTCCTCTCCTGATTTCTTTAATTTTCTTCAATAACTTTCTAATTTTTTAATTCTTCAATAACTATAGGGAAAACGGTCGTTAGTATGTTGCAGCTTATCTTCCGACAAAGGCCTCCTCTAAAGATTTCCATTCTATTTTATTTTTCACCTTTCGGGTCCATATTGGACCTGCAATATAATTAATGTCATCTTCCCACCTCTTAGTCGGTCTTTCTACCTTTTTTATTTTATTTGAAAAAGCATTGAAAACTTACGTATATTATCAGCTGCAAACAGTACATGATAGTGTCCTATCAAAGGAAAATATCCATTAATAGCTGGTGGCTCATTGTTATTAGTGTTTCTTCTATACCACGCTATTACACAACAGGCCAAAATAATGACCATCAGCACAGTCAACATTTTATATCAGGAAAGCTGCAAGAGAAGTGCATGAAGTATTGGTAAAAAATAGATAATATCATGTATGACTTCGATGTTTTTTTATGATATTTGCGTTAGCAACGGACTAAAACTCTATAATTTGACGCCACACTTAATTTTGCGTCTGGAATGTTTACACAGGGGAAAACTGATAATTTTTATGCCTGGCGAAATTGCGCTAAAGCTCCAACAGTACCTATCCTAAACATGCTAGCGAGAGAACTGTATTCGCCAATCCAACAGAAATTTATATCTATTTTGGTGCGGTGTAATATAATATTTAATTTTTATTTCTCAATTATGAAACCTCGATTAAATGCATACTAGCATAGTTTCTAAGTAATCTTGTACCTAACCTAATAATTCAGCATTAGTAACTCGTATTATTAATTGAACAAACTTTTGGCCAATCAATCGGATTAGTATCAGTATTATTAAACTGGATACCTACCATCAACTATAATAGCGACTCAACTGTAGACCAAAACCGACCAGTGTTGCTAGTGTAAGATTTTATCGCGTCGATATCGAGAACGGTAAACGCAAATTTTATATTTCTCTCGATATTGCCAGGGGCGCTTCAATTTCATATAAAATTTTGCCTTTACTCGAATGTGAAGTTTTCGATTTGTTTTGGTGAAAGCTCACACTAGGCACTCAGCTGACGTTATTGCGTAATAATACTTAGGTTACTGATAGTTCAATTCACTAAGACGCGCCCCACTATTTCTCGCGAGGGGAAACCGAAGGGTGCGGGGAGTACAGTTCGAACATCAGTCTCGAGTCGACCACGGCTCGGTGTACACGGGCTATTGTAGGTTGTGTCGCTGCGTGTCATGACCCAACGGAATGATGCTCTACTTAATTTTTTTACCAATATTATATTTATAATATCAAAAATTACGTATGATAAACTACATATTTAAATGTGATTTAGCCAGAAAAATCGTTCCGTTGCCCATTCCTTCAGGTTGACCGACTCGACTTTAATTTTTCTACAAAGGTCACTTGATTGGTTTGTTACTGCCAATATAGATTTTCCAAATTAGCTTAGCAAAATAGCTTTGGTCATTGGTACTATCCTACTAAAAAAGACGTGCCGTCAAGCGATTTAGCGTTCCGGTATCGTGTAGAAACTAAAGAAATGTAGATTTTATGCTACTCCTAACAAGTTAGCCCGCTTCCATCTTAGTTTACATAAACTAACTTGTAATGAATCAGAATAATTATAGATATCATGGGTTCACGCTTTACAAAAACACTAGGGGTATGGTGGACAAGACAGCGTGGAATTGAGCTCAATCATTAAACTGTTTAAACAAAAGAAAAATAGATTTACTATCTGAGATGATTGTGGGTATGTGTGTTTTTAAGATATTTTTAAATGGGTTAATATATATGTCGAAGGAATTAGACTAGAGACTTGGAATAGATTGTTGTAATATTGTAATAGACGTCATTATTTATGGAAATGTTACTGTCTGTGGATGTAATTATTTTTGGTATGTCACAAGTTTTTTTATGAAAGTAATCGAAATAGAACTAATTGTTAATCATTTAATGAGAGATATGAGATAGGTGCTTACTTAAAACTTTAACACAAAGTTAAATTCAATTTGATTTGATAAATGACTGAATGATTGATTTGTTTTAATACTCCAACCAATAAAAGAGTCGGGCGCCAAAGTACTAGTAGAGTATTTACACCATCTTGAGGGGAATAAAGGAGTTGGGTAGTTAGTTTGTGTGGAGTGCGGTGAGGATATTTGGTCGAGTTGGACCAGTGTAAAAGTGTTCTTAACCTTTAACTATGGACGCGCGGTCTCACAGACCGCTCTCGTTTCTGAAAATTGTATTTACCCTACTTCCCTCCACTCCCCGCTCTTGTGACGTTTAGTAGCTTCGACTTTCGTGGCGAAACGACTGCGAAGAGGAGCGGTTGCGTCGCTGGCTGCAATTTGGGTGAGAAATTTTGTTTTAAATTTCGCCTGCGGTCTGTGAGACCGCGAGTCCATGTTTTCAATACAAAAATTTATTGACTGCGATTATATTTTTTATAGGTTATAAGTAATAAAAATGTCAAAAAAACATAAAACCGTGTACTTCTGAAAGCTGACGTATGTTGGAACCGTGAAAAAAAATAAGAGGGAACTTCCAAAAGAACTCCAGCCTCAAAAGTGCCGAGAGATTGGTTCCACGTTATTTGGATTTACCAGACAAGACTCTGTGTTCGTATGTCCCAAAGTTGAATAAAGCAGTTGTCTTGGTTTCCTCAATGCTGCTGGTGGTTGGTTTTTTGCTTTTGGTTATTGGTTGCTGCTGTCATCTATCATGTTGCTGTGATGCAACACGATAGATGACAGCAGCAAAGGGAGGAGTAGGCAAGACTGACAAGAAATGTTCTATATATAGTAGTAGCCGTAGAACAAGAAGGTGGCCTATGGTCATTTTCTATAGGATACTAGGACTTGTGTGGAGTGAATGCTCACATTCTACATAATCAGCATCAGCGCAAAGCAATAGAAATAGGGGATTTTTCTTAGGAAATTAGGAAGATCCTTGGTCGTACCACATATGCAAAGAAGTATAATCACCTCAAATTTACCAAAGGAATTGCATATGACATTGAAGCGCGTTTTAGGAGCAGACCTGCCTATTGCAGAGCCTCCTACTTTAGAAATCGAGTGTTCTAAACGAAAGAACTGCGAAAATCTGTCCACCTAAACTAAAGAGGAAGACTTACTACACTTGTGTTGGCTGTAAACAAGCTTTATGCCTTCAGTGTTCTAAGCCTTTGTGCAACGACTGTCAATTATTTTACTGATATTGGACCTTTGTCAGAATTTTTGTATTCCAAGTTTAGAAGTTGATTTTTTGGTTTTATGATTGGTATAGTTTATACTTACAAATTAATCTGTTTTTTTTTCAAGAAGTTGTTTTTTTTTTAAGTAGTAGTCTTTAATTTGATCTGAGGCAATTTAAGACTGAAAAGTGCCCTAAATGTGATAATACATAATTATTAAAAAAGTAAATGAATATAAGCTAAATACATATTATAATATTTTAATTTGATAATCTTTAGATACGTTAAAAATAAAAAAATCAAATAAAATGGCGGTTTTCTTAAAAATATTACTTGAAGTTATAGCGGTCCGTGAGACCTCGCGTCCATGGTAGTGTTACAATATATTGATGTCCATAGTTAAAGGTTAAGAAGTAAATTAAATTAGGGAGTAAAGTAAGATGGGTGTAAATAAACTACTGTTCTGAATCTTTATAATACGTCAGGAATTATAAAAATCTATTTCATGTATCAAAACATTGTGAACATGCAATATATCTGTTCGTGAAGACAAAGTCTTTGTAACCCTAGAAAACGCCCAAGAGATTAAGAACCACTAAAGATGATGTCAAGGAGAATTGTTATACTCCGATATATATATTAACCTATATCACAATATAATTTTGCTGTGCAGGACCAACATGACATATTCATTTTTAAAAAATGAGTTAAAATGAAGTAGAGCATACTGCTAGTCAAACATGACATTCTTGTTGACATAACTAACTTGACACTTTGTGTGAGTGTGCACACATTGCTACTCGTTACGTAGTAATAGAACTCACATTCTTGCAGTTTTTATTGCACACTTGCACTGTAAGCGTTTGAAAAACAAAACACTACGAGCCATCATGGATTGACCAAGCTATATTATTACGCAATAACGTCAGCTGAGTGCAATTCAGTTCAGAGTTTAGTCGCTATTATAGTCGATGAATTTCAAGTACCGCTCTATATGCTATATTTATATTGTAGTACATATATATGTAGAAAGTTTTGATGTATAACGTAGAGTGGAGTTAATCACACTAACACGTCAGTTGCCGATCTATCTCAGTTAAACTATCATTTTGTTTATGACCACATCCGGTCCTTATACAGTACTAAGTTAGTTGTATTTTAGAGCTACTACACTCTACATTAATGCACTCTCTGTTAGGGGTTGTTACTCTACAACTCCGGGCTGCTACTTAGATTTTTTTTAAAGAGAAATGTTCAATATTGCACAGCGCAACCCAGTATTCAAACCCACTACCTGAGAAATGCAAAGTAGAGTAACATGTATTTAAACTGGATTGCCAACCGTCCTGTTTTCCCAGAACATGTCCTAGTTTTTGTAGTGTCCTAGGATGTCCTGAATAGTTTTTAAGCAGCGTCCTGGGTTTTTATATTTTATAATTTACGCACCAATTTGCAAATTTGTATGCTGCAAGCGGCCTCATAGCTTGCAAGTAATTGCGATGCCGCGATGCCGTGCTGTTTCAAAAATTTATTTTAAACTATTTATTGTTACTTTTTTATTTTAATAACAATTTTTCAACTCGTATAATTTTATTCAAGTATTGTTATTAAAAAATGTTAGATTAATTAATATAACTATTGCAACTCTATTATTGCGTCCTGTTTTTAAACGGAATTGTCCTGGCTTTTCCAACTTCAAGTCCTTTTTTTTTTAATTTGAGGCTGACAACCCTAATTTAAACTAAAATATTCAAACACCCAATTCTATTTATGTTGAATTCCTCATTACGATATGTAAATTTCTTTGCCGAAATAGGAAATAGGGCAATTACATATATTGACCTAAGTAGATCTAGAATAGTAATTCGAAGAATATAGAAATAGTGAAGGGGCTAATTTTATGGATGGTAGGTACTTTATAATTTCTGCCGTTCTATTTGCACAGAATCTTGTTAACCCCAGGCTAATATCAGTTTGTTGCCCAACTAAAATTTTGTGAAACTACAAACCCCCTAACTGTTGTATGAAAGATTTTAGGTACAGATAATTTCTTAGAAGAGAGAAAAGCTCAATATTAATAGCCTAGCACAGAACTTGAACCTAGTACCCACTGACCTTAAGCCACATAAGTTACCACTAAAACAATTCGCGGACAAACGATTAAAATAATAAGAAGAATACAGGTACACCTTTCTTAGGTAAAATATTTCGAATTTTACCTAGACTATATCTTATTTTAAGATAAAATTAAATAATTAGGATAATTACATTTTTTCTATTTCTAAACACCACTAAATCACAAAAACCACAAACACAACGATCAAATGCTAGGTTAACTATGTGTGACTTAGTTTCAAGAAATTTTAATTTAAATAACACCTAATAGACTCCGTTGCAAATAATTCGAGCACTTAACCAGTTTACGTACAATACATCCGGTTAGTGGTAATTTTTTTAGTACGTAAGCACTATAAAGGGGTGGGGGGGTTTGTGTATTGCTTATTTTTGATGACATGGGGGGTGGGGGGGTCTAGATGATGATTACGTCATCGATAGTTATTTATTTTTTTATACGAATAGCAAAAACTCGTGAATTCTCTATGTTGAATACTGTATCAGTAAAATCCAATCTCTACACTAAAATAATTTTCTAATTTTTAAAATTATAATTATGACAATTATTAAATAAAATATAAAATTTATAATTGAAAAATGTTTACGTAAGCATAGGGGGAGGGGGTAGGAACTTTCCTTACTTTTGCTGACAAGGGGGGTTGGGGGGTAAATAATTGTAATAAATCTGCTTACGTAATATTTAAACGGTCCCTTAGTAGTAAACATTTATAACTCCAGAATGGTAGAACAAATTTGAATGAAATTTGAGTTAGAGATAAATTTTACTCTGGAATACCATGTGGGCTATTTTTTAACCGACGAAAAAAAACGGAGGAGGTTCTGAATTCGACAAGTATATTTTTTTTCATGTATGACCACGCATAACTTTTTACAGAGTTGTCTGATTTTGATAATTCTTTTTTTATTAGAAAGGGCATACTTCCAAGGTCTCATTGTCATCATGTTAGGATCTGATGATGATATCCTGGGGAAATTGAAGGAAAACTCTTCAAACTTTGGAGGCACGCTTACAGCGATTTTGGTTTTTCTCTCGGTGTAGCATTTTGGCTACTAGTGCCGTATAATATACTATGACAATATAGTAGGTACGCGTACGTTACGTGGCGATAAATCACTAAAAAGTGAGAAATAAAATTTTTTAAATAAAAATAGAACCGACTCAAAACGCACTAAAAAGTAAAAAATAACTGTGTCATTTGGTTGCTTTAATTTACTTAAGCATATCTAGGAGTCGGTGCCAGCCAAGGTTTCTACTTTAAGTACGTTAACTAGAGCCCACAAACTGCTTTACTACGTAAAATAAATGTTCCTTAAACTTGGCTGGCACCGACTTCATAGATATGCTTAAGTAAATTAAAGCAACTGAATGACACAGTTATTTTTTAATTTTTAGTGCATTTTCAGTCGGTTATATTTTTATTTTTATCACTAACAAGATTTAAGCAAGTAAAATAAACACACCACAGTAAGCACAGGTAGTTAACGTATTTAAATAACTTTTAAAATAGGTTTTCATATTTGATATTTTTTTCGTTTTTTAACTAAAAGGATTGTTGTGCGCTTCTGTATATTAATTTCACTGGAATTATTTCTTCTCAATAAAATATTTCTTCATGAAGAAGAAGAAGAAGAATGCGTTTGAGAACAGTGCTTTTTATTATAGATGACTCGTACGATCACAGTTGACGCCACGTACAAAGTTGAGACAAGAGCTGCATTCCTTCCCGGCTCCTAACAGAAACGTGTAACTGGGAGCTGCTGGAAGCCGGTGAATTGTTTGGATGTCCTAATACTTGCCTCTGACCATCCGTAGCTGATGGTGATATTGATAAACATGATAATATTTTTCAATAGCTACATTTTATCACTTTTTTACTTCAAGTAAACATTTGTAAATTCAAATTTAAAGTCTATTGTTTACGACTAGCGAACACCCGCATATTTAACGTTCCCTTGATAATATTAAAATAAAAAATACTCCATGTACTACTTAGACAGGCTATCAGAAATTCAAAAAAAATAAAAATAAAAAGATTTTACTGTCTGATATACCGTTTATACTTTCATATGCATTTAGTGAAACACAGTTGATTTCAAATTACAAACAGACACTTCAATTTTATTTATTTGTATGTACCTATAGGTATTAATAATTTTGTCAATTTTTTTTTTATAAAATTGCGATCGAAACGTGAAACGAGCAAACGGATCACCTGATAGTAAGTGATTACTGATTTATCTTTTTTATTTATTTTTCCTCTAAGTGCTCAGTTTGAATGTAATGTAGTGTATTTGCAACTAGCCACACTTTTTATAAGTGTGTATTTACATTATCATTTGCTGAAATCATTACCAAACTTGATAATTATAACTTTTTGATCTATACTCACTAGTTAGGTATTCTATGTCGCTGACGTCATATTTCCGTACACCTAGTCTTTTTTTATATTTAAACTAGCAGTTGCCCGCGACTTCGTCCGCCTGAAAACCTCTAAGGTACCCTTCTAATTTTAAAGACAGACTTTCATACAAAGTGTGCTCATTCACCCCCCCCCCCCCCCCTTCTCAATTTATTTTTTTTTATAGTTTCCCGTGAAGCAATATACCGTCCCGTCCCCTGTACTAAAGATCTACATTTTTTGTTAAACATTGTTCAACATTTCAGTACATTAACATTAACAATATATATTTATGGCAAGCTAATAGGTATAAACTGATATTAAATAGTATATATTTTACTCTTGAGTTCTAGCCTTCAGAATTTACAAAAATAATTTTACAATCCGACACTGATCTCGAGATTAGCCCGTTTAAACAAACGAACAAACTCTTCCGTGTATAGTACGGAAGAGTTTGTTCGTTTGTTTTGATATTTGAACAAATATCGAATTCTAAATCCATCACCGTATTAACGTTTCGATCATAAAAGCATATCAGTACTAAAATGCTGACCTCTATTCAGTTCGTATAATACAACACGAAGGAGGTCAACTAAATTTAGACGCCATAGCGGCATTTTCGAGCTTTTCAGAAATTTTGTAATATCTCCAAAAATATATAACTAAATAACATACTGTAAAAGACAATTCTTATCTCAATAATATCCTTAAGATTATTAAATAATTTATTTTGATTAGGATTTAAGTTTAGTTGAAAAAATAATGACGCAAACTTAAGCATATGAATTAAATGATTTATTACAGTGTCGCACTATTTAGAAATTTTGTAATATCTCCGAAACTATATAACTAATTAACATGAAGTAAAAGGCAAATATTATCTCTATAATATCCTTGTGATCACTAAATAATTTGTTTTGATAAGGATTTAATTTTAGTTGTATAAATGATGATGATAAACGTAAGCATATGAATTAAATGATTTTTTGAAACACAAAAAGTTATATATCTGTTTAAATATAGATATAATATTTTTTGTCATAGATTAAATTTTTGCGGACTTTTTTGTAGAACTTTTTAAGACACATATAGTCCTCATACATTCCTTTCAATTATTCTCAATAGTTAAGCGTGCGCGCATAAAGCCGATTTAACAGATTTTTGCGATCTGACTTGCGCAACATAAACTGTGATAACTCAGTTAATATATACTATACAAATATATAAAATATAGCCTATGACACTCACCGATAACGTGTCATTCATTCTACTCGTGAAAGAATTTTTAAATCGGATGAGTAGTTCCGAAGATTAGTCCCGACAGGTCTTTATTGACAAACTTACAAACTTTACCTTTTTATAATATTAGTATATATTTGAATAGCTATGCATGGACTTTTCAGGACAAGTAATAAAAAAATAGGACCTATCCTACTCCTAACAAGTAGGACCGTTTCCATCTCAAATTGCATTATCACTTGCCATCAGGTGTGATTGCAGTCAAGCACTTGTAGTGAATAAAAAAAAGTGTCGGGTCTAAATTATAATGGTAGAAATGTGCTCTTAATGTTTAAGAAATTTCTTCATTACTACGCCCATTATCATCAACATATTGTGTTGATAGAGTTGTCGTTTTATCGATCAAACATTATCTCCCAAAGCCCGCCGACCCACATTGAAGCAGCGTGTCGAATCTAAGTCCTATATCCTCTCTTCAACAAGGAGTAAGTTTTGATTGATATGATTATGACTGTATTCAGTAATCAGACATGAATAATGATGTCCAGAACAAGTAACAACGTGCTCTCCGAGACACGGGTGTAGGCAACTGTACTAGTTCTCCAAAATTTTTAAAAGAAAGAAAACCTCATTATTTCACTGCTCAGTCTAAAATTCGAACCCTTGACCTCATCGGCCTCACAGGACAACTGCTATTTTATCAATTAAACGCAGTTATACCTGATGGATGATAAGCAACCATGCAATCTAAGATGTAAGTGGACTATAACTTGTTAGGAGTAGGATAAAATCAACACCCTTTCGGTTTCTACACGCCATCGTACTGGAACGCTGAATAGCTTGGCGGTACGACTTTGTCACCAGCTACGGCTGAAGCCTCCCACCCGCCAGACCTGCACCAATTTATAAAATCTTAATAGACCCAACCGGAAATTGAACCCGGGAACCGCTGCGGATGCGCTGCGGATTTATAAGACGAAGTTCCTCCATATCCTCCTCCAAATCCACAGCGCATACCACTGCGCCACGGAGGCCGTAAAACAGTCAGTCAGTCAGTCATGAAAATGAATATAGTAATAGTAGGTATTATATTAAGTTTATACTATTATTACATTATAGAGTAGTGGTAGAGTCATTATAAACAGTTAAACTTGATATTTCAAGTGTTTGTAAACAAGGCCTACTTGTAATAAACAAAGGGGTTGTTTCATTTCTAGCCCGGTCTTTGTACAATAATTCAAAAAAACAGTAAAAAAATCACGGTAATAAAAATAAATTATATTTTTTAGGAGTTTGAAATAAAATAGTTTGATAAAAATATAATTTGCAAAACCTATGAAACAATACAGACCATTTCCAAAATGACAACTTTGATGCTATATATGCTTTTGACGACAGACATAGATTAAAGACTAATAGATGGAGTCATAACGCGGCTGTAGGTTCAAGAGCGTGACAGACTTATTTCATTCGGCCTTTATTAGAAAGTGACACAAGATTATTTTTTGTCCCTTTCAGCGTGTTCGTTTTTATTATTTGTCAAGAATGAAGTTGGTGACAAGCAAAGGACATATCTGAGTAATTAGTAGCTTTTTATTAAATTTGCTGATAAATAATACAACTTTGCGGTTACGATATTAATTTAAACGTTATCGTGCTATGGTGGGTTGTAATATTTTCGGCTGCAACAGTCGCAGCGAACAGAAAATCGAAGGAATTACGTTTCATACGTAAGGAGGCATAAACTTCATTGATTGATGATTTAAAGCTTAGATATGTTATTTTTTAGCAAATTTCTTGTATTATGCGTTTACTAAACTATATTATATAAAGTAATATTTCGTATTTTACGATATTTTAAAACATAACGTTTTAAGATGTACTTTAAATGTTGACATGTCATGTCAATAAGGCTGATTTGCTGTCTCACGAGTGGACACGCTATGGGCTCTATCTATTAGTCTTTAATCTATGACGACAGACCTTAACCATAGATATCAATATACATCTCAATGCGTTGGTTCAAAAATTCTTGTAGCATGTATTTACTATGTACCTATCACTAGTACATACATACTGCAAGAAATAGTTATTCCAGTAGAAAATATTTCGTTTTATTAACGGTTTTTAATAATTAATATTTTCTTGTAGTTATTCCTGAAATAATAAAGATGAAAAATTGTATTTTGGAACGCATCTTTGTCATCGAAGCTCGTAAACTAAATGTCATGTGTTAATGACAGTTGTCAATGTCAATGTTACATCGTTGATTATGCCATTGTATTGCCTGTACGTCTTTATAGAAATAATTTGTACAATTTGGAAAAGGACTGTTTCGTAAGAAATAATCTATAATTAACGTCTAGTTTATCAATCTAAGCATATTGAATTACTGTACATATATCTACCTGGCCAAGGCGCCATAGAAATCTGAAACAACCCCTTTAATAAAAATGTAATTAGTGAGGAAACGCTTTTTTCAAATGATTTGATGTTATTAGAGGTTACGTTTTAACGCAGTCACTCGATAAAAAACTTACACTAGCCCCTAAGAAATAATATATAATAAGGAATAAAAACCAAATTTACGTTATTTAATCTATGACAGATACATCAAATGTCAAAGAACTATCATTTGTCAACAAAAAAGTCAAGAAACGTCAAAGTGATTGAAGAATTGCGCAATTCGATTATCTTTAAAAAAGTTTAAAAACTTATGTGAATTACCGATATTTTAGCCATTTCTGAGTTATATGACTATATAACCTCACTATTAGAAAAATTTTAATTTTTTTTAATAACTGAGGGAGACCAGTATATCGATTCTTGAAAACAAGACATCGTACGAACATTTCACTAACATCTCGTCGATCATGCCACTTTCAGACTGTCAGCCTAATATGGCAAAATGTCATTCGAGAATACCGATTTTGTTACATCTGCTTTGCAACCGTTGTACATCGGCTTCAAAACTAACGTTTTTTTTCTGTTTGTAGTTCATTAAGGATTAACTTAGATTAGAAGCGAACGACGAGACAAGTTGTCAACTAAGAATAACATTCATTTCTGTATTTTCTTATATATTTTTTACTTTAGTGATTACTATATGAGCAAAAATCATGCCGCGATACAACATATCGAGTCTGCGCCAGTCTGAGTTAAGCCGTCCTTCTTTCAATTGTGATGTGGTGACCCGATATAGCCTTCAAGACGACGTCGATCCTGAGCACCAAGTTGGTATAGTCTCCGTTTGTTCTGTAGTGACGGTATATATGAGCCAAAGTGGTCTTCATTGACATATAGGCATAGGATTTACCTGAAAACAAAGGAATAGGTGGTACCTTCATTTTTTATAGTAATAGTTGACGAAACAAGCAGATAGTTTTCCTTATCATCATCATCATTATCAGCCAATAGAGGTCCACTGCTGGACATCGGCCTCCTGTAAGTACTTCAAAACATCACGGTTGAGCCACCTTCAGCCAACTGCTCTCAATAAACCATTTGACGTCGTCGATCCACCTTGCCATATGAGAAGAAAAAAGGAACAGAGACAAAGCTTCATACTACCGCGCGAATCGGTTGCACTACTACAAGCACTTGGGGCATGTGTGAGTGACCCCCAGCCGCTTGTCGCGTACGCGGCGAGACTGGAAAAAACCGGTTTACGCTGGCACAGTTAGTTGACAATCTTAATGTCATGTCAGTGCGACACGTTGTTTTTTGGTTGTTTAATTTGTCTTAACCTATTGTGAAAACCCTACCAAAATAGGTAACAATTTTGCACGTTTTTTTTGTCTACCATACCTACTTAATATTTGTATAAGAGCATGTTTTGACGACCTTTCAGCTGTTTATTAAATGATGAAGCCTTAATTCTATAAATAAGTAAAAAAGGAGCCATTACCTATACAAATTCTTTTTCCGATGCTAAAGCCAACGAACGCATGATTCTTGGGCAACGAAGCGGGGTCAAGCCAACGCTCTGGTTTGAACTTCTCAGCGTCTGGACCCCACATGGGGTGTCTGTGGGCCCCGTACATAAACATTAAACATGTTCTCCCTTTCGACAGAGTGCAGTTTTCTGTAACAAGTCAATTAAATTAATCATTAAATCGAAAAGCTCAATTTCTTATAAAATAATGGCAGATCGTCAGTCGTCGTATCTATGACCCTAAGCCCGCCGACCCGCATTGAAGCGGTGTGTTGGTTCTACGCTCCATATCCTCGCCAATAAGGAAGAACTCAATGTCAAGGTCAAGAAGATTACAGGATCAAGTTTACTGTGAACTTGACCTTGTAATTTGAAAAGATTTGATTGGTTAGGGGGTAGGATTAGGCCGGCATGAAATGATGTCACACTGCATTCTTAAAGCGAAGGAACTATAATAATGTCGATAAGAACATGACACTGTGTGTCAAAAGTACGCACACTGTGCGTACTTTTGGGGTGTAAGAGGCCCGCCTTCCATCAAAGTGGCCTAAGTCAACCTCACCTGCTCGCGGTGCACCCTGCTGGTAGACAAACGAGGCTCTGGCGTTCTTTGGTCCCCTTTTTGGGTCGTTGTGTTCGATATCACGCAACATAATCCTAAAGATATCTGGTGTCCTTCGTGGGAGGATCTGTTATTAGATCCGTCTGGCTAGCGACCACACTTCTGCCGTAATCAGTCGCCAAGCATTATTGCGTTCCGACTGCGAGCGGAAGAGCCAGTTCCTTTCTCTCTCCCTTTGATTGTTGCATCATGTGTGACCTTGTGGTCCGTTGTAGAATACAAGTTGACCTTATTTTCGTAGGCGTGATGTACTGGCGCGGGGTCCAGGGAGACCCGATGAAACGGTTGTCCGCTGGCCGCCCGTTGGTCCGGAGGGGGCCCGAACCTTGGATGTCCCGTCCATGGAGGCTGCCCCGCCACTGACGAAAAAAGTCCGGTGAACGACCGGCGTGCCGGAGTGGGAGACCGGTGTGGAACCCGCCGGTCATTCAGCGGATGGGATCGGGGGCCCGTCCGTCCCCCGCGCCAGTAGCTCACCCAACCTGCGCAATTTAGATCGTCCAATTTACTTTTTTTGACCGTGAGATTACCTGTGATGTAGTAATCACCCCCTAACCCCCCCCTTTCTTTTTACCAACACCCAATTATGAAAAGCAGAAAAAGCAGAAAACGTTCTACAGCGGTATCTCGTTCCACATTTCCAGTTAACTTTTGTAACATTAGAGGTCTACATTCGAATCTTAACGCAGTTCATCATCACCTTGAGACTGTTAAGCCGGCCCTTCTATTTTTAACTGAAACCCAGATTTCTTCCCCTGACGATATCTCATACCTCAGTTACCCAGGATATAAATTAGTCCATAAGTTCTTACCGCATGCAGGCGTCTGTGTATACATCAGAGAAGACATTTGTAGTCAACGCTTACTCAGGCTTGAAGTCGGGGACCTATCTCTTCTATGGATTCGCATCGACCTTGGGGGTCTAACCCGGGTATATGCATGTCTATATAGATCCCATAGCGGTAATGCAGAAGCAGACCGTCTCTTCGACCATGTTCAATTAGGTATCGATCATGTGCTTGAGCATATTCCCTCTGCTGAGGTGGTGATCTTAGGCGACTTTAATGCCCACCATGTGGAGTGGCTTGGATCGCGAATCACTGATCATGCAGGTAGATCTGCTTACAACTTTGTCCTGGCTTACGGGTTAAGTCAACTTGTGTGTTCTCCAACTAGGATACCCGATGTCGCCGATCATACGTCATCTATATTGGATCTTTTCCTTACCACTCATCCGAACAATTATCATGTTAGTGTTGATGCTCCTCTGGGCTCATCCGATCACTGCTTATTAAAAACTAGTGTGCTTTCGCCTCCTACAACGCGCACTCGTGAGATAGGTAAGCGTCAAATCTGGCATTATAGATCAGCGGATTGGGATGGATTGCGTGAATTTTACGCCTCTTATCCATGGAGGCAGCTTTGTTTTTCTGAAGGTGACGCCAGCAAATGTGCTGAGGCTATAGCTAACGTAATACTGCAAGGCATGGAGTGCTATATTCCTAATGCTGTAATTCCGGTTGGGGATTGTACTCAAAAGTGGTTTAATGGCCTCTGCAATAAGTCTGCTAGCCATAAACAATCTTCATACCAGAAATGGATCGCTGCACATAACAAAAAAGACCCAATGGCGAAGAACCCCCCTTTCTTTTTACCAACACCCAATTATGAAAAGCAGAAAAAGCAGAAAACGTTCTACAGCGGTATCTCGTTCCACATTTCCAGTTAACTTTTGTAACATTAGAGGTCTACATTCGAATCTTAACGCAGTTCATCATCACCTTGAGACTGTTAAGCCGGCCCTTCTATTTTTAACTGAAACCCAGATTTCTTCCCCTGACGATATCTCATACCTCAGTTACCCAGGATATAAATTAGTCCATAAGTTCTTACCGCATGCAGGCGTCTGTGTATACATCAGAGAAGACATTTGTAGTCAACGCTTACTCAGGCTTGAAGTCGGGGACCTATCTCTTCTATGGATTCGCATCGACCTTGGGGGTCTAACCCGGGTATATGCATGTCTATATAGATCCCATAGCGGTAATGCAGAAGCAGACCGTCTCTTCGACCATGTTCAATTAGGTATCGATCATGTGCTTGAGCATATTCCCTCTGCTGAGGTGGTGATCTTAGGCGACTTTAATGCCCACCATGTGGAGTGGCTTGGATCGCGAATCACTGATCATGCAGGTAGATCTGCTTACAACTTTGTCCTGGCTTACGGGTTAAGTCAACTTGTGTGTTCTCCAACTAGGATACCCGATGTCGCCGATCATACGTCATCTATATTGGATCTTTTCCTTACCACTCATCCGAACAATTATCATGTTAGTGTTGATGCTCCTCTGGGCTCATCCGATCACTGCTTATTAAAAACTAGTGTGCTTTCGCCTCCTACAACGCGCACTCGTGAGATAGGTAAGCGTCAAATCTGGCATTATAGATCAGCGGATTGGGATGGATTGCGTGAATTTTACGCCTCTTATCCATGGAGGCAGCTTTGTTTTTCTGAAGGTGACGCCAGCAAATGTGCTGAGGCTATAGCTAACGTAATACTGCAAGGCATGGAGTGCTATATTCCTAATGCTGTAATTCCGGTTGGGGATTGTACTCAAAAGTGGTTTAATGGCCTCTGCAATAAGTCTGCTAGCCATAAACAATCTTCATACCAGAAATGGATCGCTGCACATAACAAAAAAGACCCAATGGCGAAGAACTTAAAGAAAACTTTTAACGCCGCCTCCAAATCCCACAAAAGTGCCATTGCCAGGTCGAAGTTCAGGTTCATCGACAGAATTGGTCAGAAATTAGTTACGATGCCATCTGGTTCTCGTGCCTTCTGGTCTTTGTCAAAAGCTATTCAAGGCAATTTCTGTCGCTCTTCTTTTCCACCTCTCCGCAAGCCTGACGATTCACTGGCCTACTCTGCTAAAGAGAAAGCTGATATTTTTGGTACTCTCTTTGCCGATAACTCGACGCTAATTGATGGAGGGCAAACACCGCCTACCATCCCGCGGTGTGATAGTTCCTTGCGTGACATTCGTTTCACTCAGCGTGACGTACGCAAGGCGCTTTTGTCTCTTGACATCAACAAGGCCAGTGGGCCAGATGGTATCCCTGCGGTTGTTTTGAGAACCTGTGCACCTGAGTTGACTCCAATCCTGACGCGTCTGTTTCGACTCTCCTACTCCTCCAGCAATGTCCCTTCAACATGGAAGACTGCCTTAGTGCACCCTGTACCTAAAAAAGGTGATATGTCAGATCCATCTAACTACAGGCCTATCGCCATTACTTCCCTGCTATCCAAAGTGATGGAGCAAATCATCAACGCAAAATTGCTTGGGTATCTAGAAGAACATCAGCTCATCAGCGATCGTCAGTACGGTTTTCGACACGGCCGATCAGCTGGTGACCTCTTAGTATACCTTACTCACCGTTGGGCACAAGCCATCGATAGCAAGGGAGAGGCCCTTGCGGTGAGCCTGGATATTGCGAAGGCATTTGACAGGGTTTGGCATAAGGCACTTCTATCCAAATTGCCATCTTATGGACTCCCGGGAAAGCTCTGCGATTGGATCGCCAGCTTTCTTAAAGGTCGTAGCATTAAGGTCGTAGTCGACGGTTCGTGCTCCCTTTCTAAACCAATTAATGCTGGCGTTCCACAGGGCTCAGTGCTGTCACCCACGCTATTCCTATTGCACATCAATGATTTGCTTATCTGCAAGAACATTCATTGCTATGCGGATGATAGCACGGGTGACGCCGTTTACAATGGTCGCGCTCAGCTTTCTCCTGTTCAGCTGGGGGAGTGCCGGTCCAGACTTGTGTCTGAAGTTGAGACCACCCTTGACCAAGTCTCAAATTGGGGCGCACGTAACATTGTGCAATTTAACCCCAGTAAGACACAAGTTTGTGCATTTTCTGCCAAGAAAACAGCGTTGTGCTCCTCACTGCTCTTTCAGAACACTCCCATTTCGCCGAACAAAACTCTCGGAATTCTTGGTGTCGATATCTCGAATGAAGTCCAATTCCGCGATCATTTGGAAGGAAAAGCTAAGTTAGCCTCTAAAAAACTTGGGGTGCTCAACCGAGCCAAGCGCTACTTTCAGCCTAAGCATCGGCTCCTACTCTACAAAGCCCAAGTACGTCCACATATGGAGTACTGTTCACATCTTTGGGCTGGAGCACCTCAGTATCAACTCCTTCCTCTTGATCGCATTCAAAAGCGGGCAGTTCGACTAGTCGACAATCCCGAACTTACAAGCCGGCTGGAGACTTTAGAGCACCGTAGAGAAGTTAGTTCTCTATGTGTGTTCTATCGTCTCTACAATGGCGAGTGTTCTGAGGAGCTGTTTGAACTAATACCACCATCTGTCTTTTCGCAGCGGAGCTTGCGTCGTAGAGACCAATTCCATCCTCACCATCTTGATGGTTGGTCATCTACGACATCAAGATTCTCCAGAACTTTTCTTCCACGAACCTGTAAATTGTGGAATCAACTTCCCGCCCGGGTTTTTCCTGGAAATTTTAATATGGGGGTATTTAAGGGGCGTATCAACTCTTTCCTCAAAGGCCGGCAACGCACTAGCAATGCTTCTGGTGTTGCAAATGTTTATGGGCGGCGGTAATCGCTTAACATCAGGCGACCCGCATGCTCGTTTGCCCGCTTTATTTTCGATAAAAAAAAAAAAAAAAAAACACTGTCAAACGTGACAGCTCTGACGTGTTCTATGCAACTCAATGTCACCCTCTCGTCACGCTTACACTGCGCAACACCCCCTGGCATAGGACCAAGCAAATTGTGAATCTGACCATTAAAGCAAATGACTTACTTAGCTTAAGATCTTGATCGATCTCTCTCCCAGATATGGGCGCGATGGGATACATTCGAATGCTCTCCTTCACAACTGCATCCAGATAGACCAGTTGTGAGAGATCTAGCTTTGTGACATCCCTATCTTCGTCACCGAACACATTGTCTAGTCTGAAATCAGGCATTTCTAAATTTAAAAGTTGTCTAATATATTTAGTAGCTATTTATAGTTAAGTACGAAGTTGACCCTTAAGATATCAAAGAAATCTCAAATCACAGTGGAATAGTATAGTAATATAATGCGGAGTACTAAAGTACCACTACAGTGGTGTGGTAATTAGTATGATTGTCCGTGAAAATCACAAACTTGCTTCAGTTCAACTAACGGGCACAAAACAGCGCATTGTTCCTAGCGGTAGCGAGTGTGTCTTGTATTGCTATGTTATAGGTGATAGGCGTTTGTTTTAACGTATCATCAGCGGTGCTTTTGCTATTTTCGTCAACTAGATGTTATAAAACAAAGTCCCCTGCCACGTTTGTCAGACTGTCTGTCCACGATAAACTACTGAATGGACTGTCATGTGGTTTTCTCCAATAGATAGAATATTTTCTATCAAATTTGATTAAATATGACGGCAGTTGGTGGAAAAGTCAGAGATATCTAAATTATCTGGGAACTGTCATCAAAAATGCTGCTTTATCTATTTTACAAACAATTACTTTCATAACTGCTATTCACTCAACCGGAACTCAGTATTACTTCTCGAGAAAACTCTCCGCGTACTTCTGTCTTTAAAAGTAGTACTAATTCTAAACCGGCTAATGCTGCTGCATCAGTAAGTTCATAACTTGTAATACTTACTCCTCAAATATTTTCTCCTGAACCTGAGGGTGCGATGATATCAACAACAGTAAACAGAAGAGCGGTGGCCGTAGTGTCATGGCTGCCGAACAACATGGTATCCACGTGCTCCCTGATCTCCCGGTCACTGAAGACACCCTTTTCTATTGTCAGTTCCAAAAGGAGATCCATAAAGGGCTTGCATTTTTGACCTGAAAATATCATCAACATCATCATTATTAGCTTGTTTTAACAGCCCACTACAGGCCAGCCAGCTCCTTCCGTATTGGAGAGGGGATTTAGCTCTCTAATAAGCCAAAAATGCACACTTCTCTTATGCGGGTCGGCCAGCTTAGGATTTGATTGTTGCAACGATCTATTTTTTATTATATATTTTTTACCAAAAATTAAATGTTACAACTTATTTTTCTCAGTTAATTTTTCTCAATTTTTTAAATTGAGAAAAAATATAAAGTGAACAAGGAAATGCTTATCTCTTTAAAACTACAATCTTTAAAACCAGTGACCCTTAACAGTGTGTATTTCATTACATGCTTAGCTAGACTAAGTACTGGAATGCCCTTCCAAGGTCTGTTTTTTCTGTTTCTTACAACTTTGGTATCTTTAAAAAAAGAGTGAATAGACTTTTCTAAGGAAGCACGTTCCATCTTAGACCATATTTCCACTTAACATCAGGAGAGACCGTGATCAAGCGCAAGCTTATCTAATATATAAAATTTCCCTGTCACAATGTTAGTTACCGTACTCCTCCGAAACGGCTTTACCAATTTTTACCAAATTTTGTATGCATATTCAGCAGGTCTGAGAATCGGCTACTATCTAATTTTCATCTAAATTTTTTTTAAGTTTTAATGCAAAACAACGTTTGCCGGGTCAGCTAGTTTCATATAAAAATATCACTATAAGATGTCAATAATAAAGTAATAAGATGTCATGTTCTCTGCGAAGCAGTACAAAAGTAACAGTTTTTCGATAGCCTCCATGGTGCATCTGTGTATAATGTATATATAGAATGAAGGTCCTGGGTTCGATCTCCTGCAAGGCCGTCTACCATTCACCGATCCAGGTCTGACGATTTAGCCTTCCTGTACGATGTCACTCCTAACAAGTATATTTATAAACAAATATTTACCGCCTATCGTGTCATCTGCCGTCTGACTGCCATTCAAGTATTTTTCTTTCCGTTTTTTCAATATCTGTAAAATACAAAACAACTACAAATACCAGTTGATGATTGATAAAGTCGAATATTTTCATACACCCGCTATTCAGCATTGAAAGCATGTTTAGTCTTAGCCCCATATCTGGTCTGTGCCCAATAAAAAACACGCTACTTTATAATACCTGGCTTATTTATATTGGGTCTATTTAAATGCACAACAAACTGATTCAGCAAGAAACTTGTCTTCCATATGATAAGTGAAAACTTTCCTCTTTTCAGGAGATACTAGGAACCCATCTTATCATGTACTGCTATACGCCTTTCAATTTAAGGCAGTGATTCTCAACCACTGTGCCGCGGCACTTTTGTGTGCCGCCAAATTTCAAAAGTGTGCCACCAAATCTTGCATATATATAATAATGTTAATATTATTAAATCATATCATTTAAAAAGAAAAATATTTTTAACATGAATATATATTTAAATCCACAAAAAAAAAAATATTATTTGCTTTCCAAATTTGTGACTCATTTTTCAGGAACACATTAGCGACGCAAAGTGGGGTCATGGTGTATTTAAAAATTTTGTAGTAAACGATTTATGCAGTGTGTTGTAAATACTTTTTATCTTTTTCTTTGTGTCCGCCAAATTTTGAAATCATTAAATATGTGCCGCAACAAAAAAAAGGTTGAGAATCACTGATTTAAGGTATAGGTATTTCGCAGTGTTAAGTGCACTATAAACTTCTGTCCTATGCTCGTCAAACCAGAAGCGTAACCAGCAATTTATGCGCCCTGTGCCAGCATGCGCAATTGCGCCCTACAGATTTGTAACTGACTAAATAATGTACTGTTTGTATTTGGTCTGGTTATTTCTGCGCCGTTCCAGGGTCTGCGCCCTTGCCTGGGCACTGCTAGTACTGCCCTAGTTACGGCAATGCATCAAACTTAGGTGTTAATTTTTAAGTCTCATGTGCTTGTATATCTTATCTTAAGCATTTATACCGAGGGGCAAGGGAGGAAAACATATTTCGCAATACCATGTGCATAATGCAGGCATTTTTATTGGTTAATGTATTGTATAGGAATTAATGAAAACTTTTTATTAGTTGTTAGTTCGTAAGTTCTGTATTTAATAGGATAAGTTTTAACAGTAAATCGTTCATAATATAACACTTCATCGTTACGGAGCCATAGCCAAAACTAGCTAAAAGATACTTCAATTAACCCACGAAAAAAAACGGAGGAGGTTCTCAATTCGACACGTATATTTTTTTTATGTATATACTTAACGCATAACTTTTTACAGAGTTGTCCGATTTTGATAATTCTTTTTTTATTAGAAAGGGCAAACTTTCAAGGTGGTCCCAT
Source organism: Mycalesis mineus (assembly GCA_034621355.1). Taxonomy (NCBI): domain Eukaryota; kingdom Metazoa; phylum Arthropoda; class Insecta; order Lepidoptera; family Nymphalidae; genus Mycalesis; species Mycalesis mineus. The sequence goes on along the minus strand of CM067904.1, from coordinate 8,354,301 downwards.
TGTTGTCATGTTAGGATCTGATCATGATATCCTGGGAAAATTGAAGGAACTCTTCAAATTTGTAGGCACACTTGCAGTTTGCGATTTCGGTTTTAGTGTAACTATCGGTAGCTTTTTGGCTACTAGTGCCGTATAATATACTATGACGGTATAGTACGAGTACGTTACGTGGCGATACATCACTAAAAGTAAGATGAAGTCGGTGCTTGTGGTTTATTACACCGACTTCATAGATATGCTTTGAAACACATTTATTTTTTACGTTTTAGTGCGTTTTGAGTCGGTTCTATTTTTTGTTAAAAAATTTATTTTTTTGCATAGAGTTTAAATGTACTTTATAGATTGTAATTACACAAACACTTATGGGTACGTAATTGACGAAAAAGATAATGGCATGAAAATACCTGTGACACTCTTACACTAAAGAAAGAAGAATAAACGATAAATTAATATATATATATATATATATAAATTGTGTCACACATTAAAATACCCGAGACGTTTAGAGCAAATGTAGCATCTGATGCCACGAGTACTTCGGCATGTTAAGTCAAATCCCAAGTAGCAGAAGTAAATTGCTACAATTAAATTATTATATTTTATTACCGTATTAGACATATCGTGCAGTATCTTCAGATTCCTGTCTTGTTTCTTCTTCAGCTTAGAAAAGCTGAACATGTAATCGTTGTACAGCCAAACCTTTTGGATTCTTTCTCCAATGACTTCAAAAATTTCTTCTGTTGCGTACCCGTATCGTTGCCTTAGCTCGATGTCATCAGTTAAATCAACCCCGAACACTGTTGCTGAAAGTCATCGTCATCAAATCATTATGTTAAAAACTGACTCCTAAGATACGGGCTAACCTAGTTAAGTTAGCAAAAGCCTAGGGAATCATGGTATAGGTAAGCCTATTCTTTAACTTTTCAAATTAATATTTTTTATTCTTGTTATCTGATATATATAATAATAATATAATAATAATAATATCTTTATTGGCAAGTATTTTACATGTAAAGTACAATTACAGTAGCAGTGACTCCCACACTAGGATTCCCTGTGTCGTGGGAATATGTTATGTTATGAATATGTTATGAATATGTTATGTTATGTTATGAATATGATCGAATCAGAAATGAAGAGATCCGCAGAAGAACCAAACTAACCATTATAGCTCAGTGAGTCGCAGAACTGAAGAAGCAACGGGCGGGGCACGTGGTACGAACAGCGGCCGAGTGGCGCAGTGGGTAGTGACCCTGCTTCTGCGTCCTAGGTCGTGGGTTCGATTCCCACTACTGGAAAATGTTTGTGTGATGAGCATGGACTTTTTCCAGTGTCTGGGTGTTTATCTATTTATTTTAAGTATTTATGTATAATAAGTATATATAAAAATATTCATCAGTTATCATAGTACCCATAACACAAGCTACCTAAGCTTACTTTGGGGCTAAATATAGCGATGTGTGTAATTGTCCTATAATATTAGCTGATGGACGTCGGGGGTCTAAGGTGTTAGAATGGCGACCCCGCACCGGAAAGCGCAGTTGGTCGTCCCCCCACCAGATGGACTGACAACATCAAATGGGTCGCAGTCCCTAAAAAGGCCTATGTCCAGTAGTGGACGTCCACCGGCTGTTAATGATGATGATTATGATGATTCTTATTATCATATTAACTGCCACGAGTAGAGTCCAGGCCTTCCTTCTAGTAGGATGGGGATATGGAACTAAGTCCTAATACTTCTTGGAAAGAACACTTTCAAAAGTTAATGACAATGAGACGGTAGCTTAACGTCTCGTCTGACGCCCGCAGATGTGACACCACCAACTTTCGACTCCGAGAATTTACTACTGAAAAATCCATGGATTGGAGAGCTCTATATATCGCAGTTTAGTTTAAGTAATTAAGATACACAGCCACAAAGGCTAAGCAAATGATAAACGATGCTAAGGATTCCTACTAATTTATACAAGATACGAGTATAGTCATAAATTAGTTTCCCCGGATCTGCGTTTGAGATTCAAAAATCCTTTGTGGGACTGAGTAGATATGATTTTATAATCTCATTCCAAAGGAAGTACTGAACTTGCCTTTACAAATGTTCAAAATATGTGTTTAACTATTTACTAAGTAGAGGTTACTATAAAATTAATGACTTTATTAACGACAAAGATACCTGGAAGCAATCAGCTATATTTTCTACACACAAGACGAGATAACCAAAATTGTAATTTATGGAATGATTTTTAAAAGAGCAACAGCTAAGTTTCTTGTCGGCTCTGCTCCGCAGGATCTGCCTTCCGAAGCGGCGGTAGTCACTACGTACTGACAGACTTGGCGGTTCAAAAGTGCTTATAAAACAGGCTACTTGAAATAAATTATTTGAATTTGACTTAACAAATATGTACTCAATACTTACCGAACGTGGTTTCCAAAGCATTAATCCGTAGATAATAGTAGTGATCGAACGGTCCTTTGCCGACTTGCACCTCCAGATCCTTTACAAGACGACGAGCCTTGTCATTGAAGACGACCAAAAAGCCGTCCTGCACCGTCTGACTAAATGCTGGATTTAACAGCTTCCGGTGAACATTCCACAATGAAGCTAAAAAGAGTTAAATCGTGATAGGCTAATTACATTGAGAAATTAAAGTTAGGTAAGGCACTGAATTCTTGGAGAACCTGCGGATAGTGCTAACTGAGTGTCTATCGTCCAGCAGTATCCTACATAGCAGCAATATCCGACACGCCTCTACTGGTGTTACAGGACAAGTGACACTTCGTTAGGTCTGCTGATGAATAAGCCGTTTTGTGTTTACCAGATCTTGTATCTAAATACGAGTTTATATCATATTAAACTCGCATTACGCAGTGTAAAGCCTAAACACCATATGCCTTTTCCTACAAGGAGGGATAAGGGATATGGTTTTAAAATAAGTTAGTAGTTAACTAGTTTAAAATAAGGCTCAACTCAGATAGGTAGCAAAACAACGCGCACCTGCAAGAAACTGCAAGATTCTAGCAGCTTGGGCCCTCAACGTCCATCAGCCCCTTCAATTGCCACTTCAATACTGCGACTCTTTGAGCTATGTCAGTTACTTATTTTGGTTTTACTGTGGATAGATATGCTTAAGTAAATGAAAGCAACTAAATGACACAGTTATTTTTTACTTTTTAGTGCTTTTTGAGTCGGTTCTATTTTTTGTTAAATAATTTTATTTCTTACTTTTTAGTGATTTATCGCCACGTATCGTACTCGTATTATACGATCATAGTATATTATACGGCACTAGTAGCCAAAAAGCTACCGATACCGAGACAAAAACCGAAATCGCTGTAAGCGTGCCTCCAAAATTTGAAGAGTTCCTTCAATTTTCTCAGGATATCATCATCAGATCCTAACATGATGACAATGGGACCACCTTGGATGTATGCCCTTTCTAATAAAAAAGAATTATCAAAATCGGACAACTTTGTAAAAAGTTATGCGTGGTCATACATAAAAAAAAATACGTGTCGAATTGAGAACCTCCTCCGTTTTTTTTCGTCAGTTAAAAAACCATTAAAAAGACGCGACGCTGGTCTGTGTTGAGCCTTATTTATACTTTAAAACGGTTTTACACTCACCATCGCTAGTTACTAAGCCATCTCCAAGCCAAGGCTTTGCAAATCTGTACATAAAGTTCTTTTGTAGACAGGTGTTGGCTATTGTGAAGAAGTCGTCTGGATCTGTCACACCTGCAATGTTGTTTTTATTTATTTACTCCTTACATTGTGTACACCACCAGTGCCTTAGTTTGGCCTTTTCTGCGTTCGGTGCGACCTTTATCATATCTGTTTCAGTGGGCGTCCGATAGCATGCCCAACTATCAGCCAAGCTTATTTTGATGGTCTCCGTGGCGCAGTGGTATGCACGATGAATTTATAAAACGGAGGCCCTGGGTTCGATTTCCAGCAGTGCGGATTAAGATATTCTGAACTGGACTTAGTCTGCCTGGTGGGAGATCTCGGTCGTGACTTGTCTCTACCGATAAAGACGTTCTACCAAATGATCTAGCGTTCCGTTACGATGTCGTCGAAAACGAAGGAGTGTGGTTATTGACGACCTCCGTGGCGCAGTGGTATGCGCGGTGGATTTATAAGACGGAGGTCCTTGGTTCGATTCCCGGCGGGGCAGATTGAGATTTTTCTTAATTTGTCTTGGTCTGGCTGGTGGGAGGCTTTCGCCGTGGCTAGTTACCACCCTACCGACAAAGACGTATCGCCAAGCGATTTAGCGTTCCGGTACGATGTCGTGTAGAAACCGAAAGGGAGGTGGATTTTCGTCCCACTCCTAAGCAGTTAGCCCACTTCCATCTTAGACTGCATCATCACTTAACATCAGGTGTGATAGCAGTCAAGGGCCAACTTGTAGTCAATAAAAAAAATATATTATCCTACTCTTAACAAGTTAGCCCGCTTCTATCTTAGATTGCATCATGACTTGCCAGGAAACGTGATTGTAGTCAAGGGGTAGTAATCTATACTAATATTATAAAGAGGTAAAGTTTGTAAGTTTGTAAATAAAGATCTGTCGGGGCTAATCTACGGAACTACCGATCCGATTTTAAAAATTCTTTCACCAGTAGAATGCTACGTTATCAGTGAGTGTCATAGGCTATATTTTATATTTGTATTGTATATATTACCCGAGTTATCATAGTTTCTGTCGCGCGAGTCGGACTGTGAAATTTATTAAATTTAGCTTTATGCGCGTACGCTGCCTTAGATATTGGATATAATTGAAAACATAGTATGAAAACTTTATGCATCTTAAAAAGTACTACAACAAAATCTGCGATAGCATATATCTATCTTTTATAGCTTGGCAGATATATAACTTTTGTGTTTTAAAAAATCATTTAATTCATATGCTTACGTTTACGTCATGATTTATACAACTAAATTTACATCCTTATCAAAAATAAATTACTTAATAATCACAAGGATATTATAGAGATAAGATTTGCTTTTTACAGTATGTTAATTAGTTATATAGTTTCGAAGATATTACAAAATATCTAAAAAGTGCGACTCTGTAATAAATTATTTAATTCATATGCTCAAGTTTACGTCATTATTTATACAACTAAATCTAAATCCTTATAAAAACAAATTATTTAATAACCACAAGGATATTATAGAAATAAGATTTGCTTTTTACAGTATGTTAATTAGTTATATAGTTTCGGAGATATTACAAAATTTCGAAAAAACGTCACGCTGTAAAGTCCAAATTAAGTTGACCTCCTCCGTGTCATGTTACACGTACTGAATAGGGGTCAACATTTTGGTACTGATAATCTTTGAGAATTCGATCTTTGATCTTTTCTTTCAATTTATTTGGCATGGCAGACCATATTTATATAATATAGGAAAAAGTTTGTTCGTTTGTTTAAACGGGCTAATCTCTAGATCTGCATGTCGGATTGCAAATTATTTTGTTTATTATGAAAGCTAGACTCAAAAGTGAAATAGACTATTTAATACAAGTTATACACATCAGCTTGCCATAAATATATATTGTTAATGTTAATGTACTGTAATATCGTACAATGTTTAACAAAATGTAGATCTTTAGTACACGGGACGGGACGGAGTTTATTGCTTCCCGGTAAACTATAAAACAATTAAATTGAGAGGGGTAGCGGGGAAAGAGCACACTTTATATGAAAGTCTGTCTTTAAAATTAAAAGGGCCTTAGGTGCCTTTTTAATTTTAAAGGTTTTGACGCGGACGAAGTCGCGGGCGACTGCTATATAGCTATAATGACGTAGGCGAGCGCTAAGAAACGTTTTTTCTAATGCTCACTCCTTAAGGGGTCAAAGTCGCGGGCGTCCGTTAGTGAATATAATAAAAGCATTTTATAAAACGAAATTCCCGTTAATCTGTCTATCTGCTTGCGATAAACGCAAAGTCTACTAAACGGATTTTCGTGCAGTTTTCACCAATAGTTAGAGTGATTCCTGAGGAAGGTTTTACTATATATTTTTTTAATATTTTGTAAAATTTGGCTTATATATAACGACATTTATTGGAAGCGTAGCGCCATTGAAAACGCTGCCTAATTTTCTTGAGACTAACAAAGCAATACATGGAAGGATAGTTCCGATTATCAAGACTACAAAAAGTCTGCGATGCCGTGTATATGTTAAGGATAAATTGCTATATCCAATCTTCCACAAGAGGATCACATACATTTTCATTTATCAATATTCACAATGACCCTCCACTAAGTAACGCCTGCTTCTATTCCAAAAACAATGTTATTATAATAAAATTTTTTAACAAAAAATAGAACCGACTCAAAACGCACTAAAAAGTAATAAATAACTGTGTCATTTAGTTGCTGTAATTTACTTAAGCATATCTATGAAGTCTGTGCCAGCAAGTTTATTTATTTAACGTAGTAAAGCAGTTTGTGGGTCATTACCTAGAGGTAATGTCTTACCCTCCAGATATGTTTAAGTAAATTAAAGCAACTAAAGGGCACAGTTATTTTTTACTTTTTAGTGCGTTTTGAGCCGGTTCTATTTTTTGTTAAAAATTTTTATTTCTTACTTTTTAGTGATTTATCGCCACGCAACATACTCATAGTATACTGTCATAATATATTATACGGCATTAGTAGCCAAAAAGCTAACGATACCGAGACAAAGACCGAAACCGCTGTAAGCGTGCCTCCAAAATTTGAAGAGTTCCTTCAATTTTCCCAGGATATCATGATCAGATCCTAACATGGAAGTGTGCCCTGTCTAATAAAAAAAGAATTATCAAAATCGGACAACTCTGTAAAAAGTTATGCGTGGTCATACATAAAAAAAATATATACATGTCGAATTGAGAACCTCCACCGTTTTTTTTCGTCGACTAAAAAGGTACTTACAGTAATATGTAGCTGGGCCCATGAAAAACCTGAGCACTCCTCCATTTTCATTACTTTCCCGCATTAAGTTTTTCAAATAATTCCACAATACTGTAAAAACAAGTATTAATAAAAAAACATTTTGTACATAATTTTTCATTTTGAAATAGCATTTGAAATCACACTAACTGCTCATCAAGACGAATCGAACGAGCACAAACTCGATAGTGTTGTGTCATATATTTGTGGAATTCCTATGGACATCATCCAGCATCAGATCAGCCCCATGTCATCATAATATTACATGCAAAATTCCAGCTCAATCGAAAACGAGCAAGTGAGTCAAAGTATGCATTTCATTGCAAACAAACACAAGGAGAAATTAAATAAAAGCTTGTAAGAAGTAAAAAAAAAGTTAATGAGATTTAATAAATCATTACCACCATATCTTAAAAACTTACTCTATCGTTATACACAGATATTTATACACAGGAGACGGTATGTACTCGTACTTAGAGCTTAGACCCACAATGCTACTGCGGTTTAATAATAATAAATACCTAAATAATATAGGACAATTACACACATCGCTATATAGCCCCAAAGTAACTGATGAATATTTTTATATATACTGTACATAAATACTTATAATATATAGATAAACACCCAGACACTAAAAAACATCATGCATCATCAAAAACACCATGCTCATCACACAAACATTTTCCAGAGGTGGGAATCGAACCCACAGCCTAGGACGCAGAAGCAGAGACACTACCCACTGCGCCACTCGGCTGTCGATTTGGCCGTCAGTTTGGTGGGTTTAGAATGATATCAATTCATTAACGATTACAATCAGATGTTGATAATTGAAATCGAGACCGACGATCTTACGTGCTCTCCGAGGCACGAGGGTGTAACAACACCGACTTCCCGACTCCGAGCTTAAATATTAACTGAACATTTCTTAGAAAAAAGAAGTTATTCTTCAATCGAGACGTCGAGCTGAGGATCTCGTGTCGAAGCCATATAGGCTATCCACTAGACCAGTGATTCTCAACCTTTTTTTTGTTGCGGCACATATTTAATGATTACAAAATTTGGCGGCACACAAAAAAAAGATAAAAATTATTTACTTACTACAACTAAACACTGCATAAATAGTTTATGACAAAATTTTTAAATACACCAAGACCCCGCTTTGCGTCGCTAATGTGTTCCTGAAAAATGCGACGCAAAGTGAATCTCAAATTTGGAAAGCAAATAATAAATTTTTTTTTTTGTGGATGTAAGTATATATTCATGTTAAAAATATTTTTCTTTTTAAATGATATAATTTAATAATATTAACATTATTATAAATTTGCAAAATTTGGCGGCACACTTTTGAAATTTGGCGGCACACAAAAGTGCCGCGGCACAGTGGTTGAGAATCACTGCACTAGACCAACGAGGCAGTATGATTTACCTATTCTATTACTGGTCTCTATTGTGAACCTGTGTATATGTCCAATAAGTGGTACACATCCGGACAAAATGGGTGGTTCTTCCTTCGAGTTTTTCCTTCTCCAATCCAGTATGAAGCAAATCACAATTATTATTATTAGGAGCACCGTCAACATAATGACAAAAACTCTGCTAAATCACTATCAATATAATCACCCCATGTAAAATATGGTCGCCCGCCACGTCTGTGCAATTTGTTGCGGTTTTTACTAATATTTATTTACATGGAGTGATTCCTGAGGAAGATTTAACATGTTAGAGTTAAGTACAAATTTACTAAAATATGACGAGAATCGGTAAAAGAGAAAATTTTAATTTATATTCAGCTTAGAAGTTATGCTGTTAAGGACACACGGAAATTTTAGAAAACTTTTTAACGGGGACAAAACTAAAAATGTTAGTTGTTAAAAATAAATAAATTAGTTAAATTAATTAAATAACTAACACGAAAACACAGTCACGCGTTTAGAGGTCAAAAGTACTCTGTGCATTATGCGTACAATATATTAAAGCCTATTTATGACCCATCTCTAAAGCTCCATTCACATTGGTGTGTAGAAGCGGAGTCTAGCGACTAAACATTACTAATTCTCATTCTCAAGAATAACCGTATCTGACCCTTGATCCAACAGCCAAGCGAAAGCTTCTTAAAGAGTTAAAACTGTACCGTCTATAGGAACAATAACCGTCGACTTAAAATTAGGTACACATCACATCACATGGTGGTAATCTCATCATCAAATCAAAGGAAATCATGTAAAGAACTGAAAAAAATGGGTGTAAGTAATTAACAATAATATTATGTTTAGACATGGCAACCGTAACGGCTGACTGAGAGCTAGCAATAACTATTTTTTAATTCTTTACATCATTTCCTTTAAAATTGCACAAAATTAATTTTTAAAAAATGTACACGCAATTCATATTAGCAAATTAATTGCATGTAATTACAACTAATTTTTGATAATAAGACCTTTGCATACCTACTCCCTCAACATTCAATTGAAATTAGTTTTATCAATAAAACAGATGCAATCAATTCTTGTTTATTCAAACATTCGATAATTATTTCTATTATTGTGTAAAAATACTTGTAATCATTATTATTATTTTATCTACCTGAAAAGCTGTGGAACAGCAGATGCATCCAATCGCAGACCTCGTTACACAACCTGTAGTCTCGTCTCATACGGACAGCGCAAAACTAAAAAGTATATGTTCCAACTCTTTTAAATAAAAAATAAAAAACACCTTCCATAATTCGAAGCTAAATTGTAATAATAATATAAAATGTCATTAAATTTAGAAATAAATCAAACAATTTTACGCACTTAGTAATTCGAAAAAAATAAAAATTTTTAAGAAAAAATAGAACCGATGTTATGCGTGGGTTCTAATTGGTCGAATTGAGCCTCCGTTTTTTTTTCGTCGGTTAAAAATCATCGCTCCGTGACAAAACGACGCGTTAATTCGAGCTCATTGGCGTCAAACTCTCGACAATTTTAAACTGAAGTGTAAATGAGAGAAACTAGAGAAAAGTTCAAAATTGTATCATCGTACACGAGTCTTTATTTTCACACTTCTTCACGAATTGGTTATAGTTTGTTTATTTTATTAAAAGCAACCAAGGAATCGGCGAATCGGCTTCAATAATGGCGTTTATTTCAACAATAGACATTCAGTGGTCTGTGTTTTATATTAAATAAAAGTGTTTTGTATTACAATTTCTAAAAAGATGAAGTTAATCGAAAACGTAGAGTGAAGCAAGAAGAAGTTGCTGAAGCTGCGACATGAAAACTAGCTTTTAAATTAATAGACCAAAATAAATCAAATGGAAATCAAAATGCTTGGAGAATTTAATTAAAATTAACGTTAATTTTTTATTGAATTGTTATCAATACTATAATTCGAAGTTGTATGCATATTCCCTCAAAAACTTCAAACCATTTGATATTTCGAGGGACTCTTGAAATATTAACTAATAGTCGAGTAATTCGTAATATTTTACGAGTCCCTCAAGTTACTAATTAACGAGAGTCGATTGTGCCTGCAGAATCGAGAAATGTCCCGACGCTGGATAAAACTATTTTAAAGAAACTTCTATTCATAGACTAAGTATCTATTGAGACGGATGTACGTGACCCTAGGGCGGTTATTGCTCTCTTTGATAAGAGTTTATTCTAAATTATATACGCATGCGCTAATAAATATATTTTGAAATCTATTTATATAAAACATAGTCGGGTCGGAGTTAAATTTTACCTTCAACACTTTTAACTTGAGAACGCCTGGATTAATACTTTTTCATGATCTTTGATACAATTTTTTTACTATTAAAATATCTAAAAAATATGTTTGGGAAGAAAATTTATTCTTTCACACATTTGTTACAGATTCTTCAATCACGGTTCAAAGGCTGCACTAGTCTAGACACTATTTGGCATAGAGATAGATTATAGTCTGTTACAGTTGTATAGGTTACATTTTATCCCTATATTCCCATTATTTCAATTAAATTAATGCTTAAACCTTACATTTTATTAAACTAAACCCATAAACAGTTTCTTATTCAATCATCTCTACACTTTTTTTATTCATTACAGGCTAGCCATTGTTAAATCACACCTGTTGCTAAGTGTGTCAATCTAAAATGGAAGTGAGCTAACTTATACAAAAAAAAAGTATAATGAAATCCACACCCTTTCGATATCTTCGGTCTTCGTTGGTACGGTGGTAACTACCCTCGGCCGAACCCTCCCACCAGCCAGACTTGGATCAAATCAGAAAATGTTATTCGGCTAGGCCGATATTTTATCTATCGTTTCTAAGAAGCCATTTTTTTTGAATCACTCTATTTATTGATCAAAACCTCATTAAAATCCTTACTTTAAAAGAGTACAGACGAAGGGAAGTAACTTTGTTTTATGTTTTACCCCTGCTCCCGTGAGAATTTCGGGAAATCCATTACTAGTGTGTGTCTATATCGTGAAAAGAGCTAATGTTCAAGTCAAACGAGTTTATTGTATAGAGATTTCGTGATATGTCAGTAGTTGGTGTTCAGTTCAGTCAGTTCCATTAGTACATACGTGCCTATTATAATTTTACGCCGTATAATTTACTTACGTTCTTCTAAATTAATTTTATTATCATTGACGTAAGTAGGTGCGTAATTATTTCATAGATTTCTATCTACACTAAAGATCTTAATACTTAGTCATTAAGCTACATAGTCGAAATTGTCTTTCTGTCTGTTTGTGTTAAACTCAAAGATTTCTGGACGTATTTTCATACGGTTTTTACTAGTAGATAGATAAAGCGAGTGTGAAGAAGGTTTTAGTTACTTTGTTAAGAATTTGTCAAAATATGCCAATGAAAATGCTACTTTAATCGTTTAGGTATGACAAAACAATTTATGGTAAAATTGTACCTCTTTATCATAACTCTACAAAAGTATACGCTTAAAATTTATCTTTTAAGGTTAGCTTGCTATATTGACGTACCTACAATATTTTTCTTGGGAGGTTTTCATTGTTTTTCGAATGTTGACTTATAATATTTACTGAATGCCTCTTTGGGCTAATGGTTTGACTACATGGCAACGATCACGAAGTCCTGATTTCGAATGCTGAGTCGGGTTGTGGAGTAAGTGGAGTTTTTATTCTAAGAAATGTTCAGTAATTTCTAAGCCATCGGGATATTGGTGATGTTCCACCCCTGTGTATCGAAGAGCACGTTAAGCCATCGGACCCAGACATTATCATCAACGTCTGATAGTAACGTAAATAAATTAGACATCACCGCAAAGTCGCGGGCATCTACTGGTATAATCTATTGTATGTAAAATTCATGATTTTGTTGCGTAATCTGCTTTAATTTATTTGAAAAGGTTTTTCATATTATGACGTCATCGCGAGAATCTATACATATAATAAAATGTAACAGATCCAATTCTGTACATTGAAGATATTTTTGAATTTTTTATTGGATCTATATAATCGATATTGAACACAAAAATCCAATTTTTAAAATTTTTGTCTCTGTTTGTCTGTTCACGCCGAAACTGCAGAATGACCGGTGAAAGTCTAGTCACGACTGTCAGCTGGCAAGGTTTTGGCTACGGTTATTTGACCAGCGTGGTTTTTTTGCACCTTGATTTTTTGCATGAGCGCAGAACAATCAATTTGGCTTACAACTTCGCCATTTTGACTGAGGTCCGACTTGCATATCGCCGCAAAAGACGAGACCTACCGATGAGGGAAGTGGTTCTTCTCCATGACAATGCTCGCTCCCACACAGCAGCCTTGACCAGGGAAAAATTGGAGCAACTGGGGTGGGTGACACTGGACCACCCTCCTTACAGTCCAGACCTGTCACCCTGTGACTTCTAAAGATAAGAGGCTAAAGATTCGACAATGATGCTGAGGTAGAAGCCTACGTGCGCAATTGGTTAGAGACACGACCTGCATCTTTCTACATGGAAGGCATTGGGAAGCTGCCTATCCGCTGGGAAAAATGTGTTTCTAAAGCAGGAGATTACGTAGAAAAATAAATTATGTAATTTTTAGCATTTAAAATAAAAATATTTATTTTAAAAATAAAGTCTCGTTTATATTTGTTTCACCTTAGTACTATAAGGTATTACGTAGGATACTTTTTGTTGTGAAAATTAAAACAGAAAGGGTTGAAATAGGGACTGAAAGTTTATATAGAAAGTCCTTTATTTTTTAAGTTAACTTGTAGTAAATTAAAAAGCACTGCTAGATAAATAAAAAATATAATGTGGTTAAAAGATTTCTAAAATTTCACTTAGGGTTACTTTCAACACCTTGAAGAAACTTTTAACCCTAATGTTTGAAAGTTTCTTCAAGAGATTAAGATAAAAATTTAAATTAAATTAAATTAAAAATATTTTCGAAATTCTATCCCTTAAGGGCGGCTTTTGGGGTTGTAAATTTCTAAGAAGTTCTCCCATTTATCGTTCATTTTTCAAAACATCATTACAAAAATTGGTGGAAAAACTGCTGGATAAATATAAAATATAAAATGCGATTTAAGAATTTTTAAAATTCTAACCCTAAAGCTATATAGGGGTTGAAAGTTCACATTGAATGTTCCTAATTCAAATCAAAATATCTATAAAACATTGTATAAAAACTATTGAATAAAATACTTACATCGAAACCCAATTTTTGAATTTTGGTCTACCTGCCTGTCTACCTGTTTGTTCCGGCTAATCTCAGAAACGGCTGGACCAATTTCGACGAGACGTTTAGGCACTCATAACATCACTATTAATGTTATAATTAGAGTAACTTAGGCTATTTTAACCGACGAAAAAACGGAGAAGATCAACTTGGCGCATAACTTTTTACTGAGTAGTTAGATTTTGATTCTAATTATATATTAGTAATTCTATTCATTTTAATACCACGCGGGCGAAGTCGCTGGCATTCGCTAGTACCTACAAATAGAAATAAAAAATCTAATAAAAATGCATTATATTATGATAGCTACCGTCCGCGGCACGTGTTTTTTTTCTTCTTCGGATAATAATATTTTTTAAGTTAGGCCTTGACTGCAATGACACCCGGTATTAGATAAGTGATGATGTAGTTTAAGATGGTATCGGGCTAGCTCGTTTGGAGTAAAATGAAATTGCAGATTTAAATTACTTGTGTATTAGGTCAATAAAGAAAGTATGCGGTACAGTACATATAGTATCGCTGAATTACTCTGGAGGGTCGGCCGGATTTACTCTCAATGAAACATCTCTTCAAGATAGGTTTGGCATCTTTAAAATTTGGAAAACCCCGGATTTAAGAGTCTGAAAGCCGGACATGTCAACAAGATCTTTTAAACATATTCAATGTAATAAAAAATAGTTGAAAATATCGTAAATCACCTTTTTTTATTTGGAACGGTGAATATACTTGGTTCATCGGTTGATCGTGGTGTGGTGCGAGCATAGTGCGTGGCTCGCGGGCGGCCCAAATTGGAACGAAGTTCCTTATCGCGCGTTGTGAAAGGGGGCTAGACGGAAAAAATTCGTACGAAAAGTTGTCACGACACTTTTTGATCAAAGGATCTTGCCGCCGCCTTTGATGTGTGTGCGCGTGAGCGGCGAGGTCGCCCGCGCTGTATGCTGTCTCGCGCCCTCTGGTGTTTCGGTGCACAACAACAAATATTATTATTACTTAAAAAAAATAAAATTTTATTACAATTCCTTCACTAATTAATCGAAAGGAACTTCGTTCCATCCGGGTGTCCCTTGACACCTCTCAACTTTTTTTTTTATTTATTTATTTTTTAAAACCCGGTCTACAAATAAAACCTTCCCCGGACGCTCCCCGGATGCCCTCTAAACTAGGATAAATCCGGGGAAACCCGGTCGGATGGCAACCCTACTTCAAGAACGCCGTTTATTCTTCTATTGGCACCGCTACTTATTCATATCTGTCGGGAAGTCGACAGAGAAGTGTACCGTCGTCAGCTCAGAGCCCTATATTTGTATCAAACAATTCGGGCCTTCCGATTGGAATATAATTATTTCCAATCAGAAAGCCCCAATAATTACAAATCAAAACCTATTTAATATATCTTTATAACGTTTGCCCTCTCGCTGTATTAAAATAGGCTTTCTGATTGGTCGATGAGACAGTCGACCAGCATTTTAATAAATTTGCATAATGTGTTTCTATTTAGTTTCGTCAATGCGGCACAGCTGAAGCTGTCTTGCATACCGAGATCGAGGTGCGAAGGTATAGCTCGCGTTTCGTCCGCTTGTAAGAAGTTAGAATTCTGTATAGATAATATAACCGTGGTAAATCTCAACTTAAGTCTCATACACAAGGCGGAGTAGGACGGGCTCAATGCTTAGTGTTGCACTGTTTAAAGGCGATGATTTATTACCTTGAGATGATTTTGACACATTAACAGGCTGCACTGTCACTTAACATCTCGTGAATTCGCAGACGCGCGAATAAGCGCTTAAAATTAACACGTTGAAGGTCACGAGTGCCGAGGACGTCGTTACTTGAAACTGTGATACGGCGGACGATAATACAGGTCATTTTATCATACTTTGATCCTTATGTAAATACTAATACGAGCCCTAAAGCGTACAAAAATATTTGTGTCACATCGGAAAGAGTTTTGTCATATCGCATCAACTTTCATCGTTTTCAATGTACCTAAGCGTGTTACACGCAAACATAGACCTGCGTGAAAGCACGAACGAATGAAGCCACGAACGTCGCATTTCTTCGCGTTAGACGGATGGTGTCACTATACGCAACAACAAGCAATAAGATAAAAGAACGTCTGCCTTTTTTAATCGACGAAATAAAACGGAGGAGGTTCTCAATTCGACACGTATATTTTTTTTTTATGTATGACCACGCATAACATTTTACAGAGTTGTCCGATTTTGATATTTTTTTTTTTTTTAAAAGGGCATCATGTTAGGATCTGATGGTGATATCCTGAGGAAATTGAAGGAACTCTTCAAATTTTATAGACACACTTGCAGCGATTTCGGTTTCGGTAAGTATCGGTAGCTTTTTGCCGTATAATATACCTACTATGACAGGATAGTACGAGTACGTTACGTGGCGATAAATCACTAAAAAGTAAGAAATAAAATTTTTTAACAAAATATAGAACCGACTCGAAACGCACTAAAAAGTAAAAAATAACTGTATCATTTAGTTGATTTAATTTACTTAAGCATATCTAGGAGTCGGTGCCAGCCAAGGCTTCTAATTTAAGGACTTTACATAGAACCCACAAACTGCTTTACTACGTTAAATAAATGTTCCTTAAACTTGCTGGCACCGACTTCATAGATATTAAGTAAATTAAAGGAACTAAATGACACAGTTATTTTTTACTTTTTAGTGCGTTTTGAGTCGGTTCTATTTTTTGTTAAAAAATTTTATTTCTTACTTTTTAGTTTGTATGGAAGTTAACTGTGTCACACGAAACGAGTGATCTTCAATGTGTTAAGATCAAAACATTAAAGGCCGAAGGATATTAACTCGAAGATCGATAGGAAGAAAACTAGGTAAGGTAGTATGAATATACAATTTAATAATTATTTATACACTTCATTTGTACACCATAATACATGGCAGAAGAACAGGACAAAAGAAGTAGAATACAATAGGCGGTTTTTAAGCCTCAGAAATGGGATAATAATGATGACGATGCAGATTCTTTATTTATATTATACATGCTTAAAATTATTGAAACGCAAAAATTAGTTGTCGAATGCGACAACTCCATATACGGATAATTGAAGTCACGGACACTTCTATTATATTCTTCATTCTATTCTATTATTTCTTCGTTCTGCACATCTCATAAGGCTAAGAGTTTACGGGCAAAGAAGCAAGGCATGAATCAGAAATGAAGTGATACGCATAGTAACCATTTGTTACCGACGATTTGCAAATCTGAAGTTGCAATTAGCGTAGCACATAGTTTAAGAGCTGTTGATCACTGGCGGCTCCGGATTGCTGCGTTTTAGTCTCTTGAAATGTTGTCGAGCAGTAGATTTTTTTATACTATATGGGCTAGTGCTTGGCTTCAATCGGCCTGATGGTAAGCGAATATGCAGTCTACAGTGGAACGCGCTTGCCTAGAAGGTGCCTATTCACTCTCGACTTGAAGATACCCACATTAAAGGTGGTAGGGAAAACGTAAGCTGGATGGACACTCCATATTTTCGCAGTTCGACCCAAGAACGATGATCGGCTGATGCGATAACGAAGTCTTGTCAATGATACATTAATTCTTCGTTCTAATTTGTTCTATTCTACGGTTTCTACATATCCTATGTTAACTAAATGTCTTCTTTGGATACTAAATTATTTTTTCTCCGCTCTATGGTGATGAAGTACCCTGAATCTGGCTTCAACATGACATCTATTTTAGCGACGAGTTTCGTGTGATCTCCTGACACTTTGTAGTGGCGGAACACGTGCGCTAGAGTGGTCTTCATCGACATGTAGGCGTAAGATTTTCCTGTAAAAAATGATCAAAATTCATACTTCCATCATAACATAAAATTATAAATAATTTATTTATAATTTCATATTAAATACGCATAAAAAGAAGCATTTTCCTATACATTAGAGAAAATATTGTAAATCCACATATCCTATAACTCACACATTCACATAGTTTTTCTTAAATATAATAAATAACAGTAGCGAATTAAGCATCCACCTTCAATAGATAACCAAGACCAATGAAACCTGTTACTATAACTTCATTTTTACCTACCAGCCTACATACAAAACTTCCGGCTTTTAAAATAACAAAGTTATTGTTATGACATACTCTTAGACTATTTTTACTCTCAGACTGTCAAACTTATATTAATAGTAAATAAAGTAAGACTTAAAATAAAGATAACGTAATAAATTATCGTATAAAATATTATACCTATACAAATTCTTCTGCCCATACTGAAACCAGCAAACGCAGTGGGACACTCGGGTAAGGTCGCGGGGTCGAGCCAACGCTCCGGTTTGAACTCCTCGGCGTCCGGACCCCACATGGGGTGTCTGTGGACCCCATACACGAACATGAAACACGTCCGCCCTCTCGTCAGAGTGTAGTTTCCTGTAACATAGCACCAATAATTTTAACCGATTCAATATTTTTATTATCTGAATAGTACAGAAATCCTAACCGCAAGGCAAAAGAAATGGCTTAACTTTATACTATAGAGTGTAGCCAGCGGATACCTGGATCTAGATTGTTGAGTTCGGATGTATTAGATACACAGTGTAGGACGTTTTTCTTTAATTTCAGAGGTGTATAAATTATGTGCAAGGCTACTATTGACAGACAATTATATCAAAAGGATATAAGACATTTTACAGCTACCGTATAAAAATGCTTGCAATAATGATGTTTATAGAACGACTAGCTGCACCCAGCGGATTTACTTCTATACAATACATAAGTAGTTATATTCGTATGTTACTAGCATTTGTCACTTTTCATGAGTGGCTATACACAAATATATTTTCAATCCAATTGTAATTCCTGAAATTATTCAATTGAGACAAACATACAAAACCCTCCACTTTATAATTTTAAAGAGTAGTAGAGCACTTTGTGACAGCTCGCCCGGGAAATAAATACCACGCTTTTTTGCCGCCAAAAATGTATTCCTTGTTCCGGTCTGAAGGGCATTGTCGCATGTGTAATTACAGGCACATGGGGTTTAGTACCTAGGTTCGCCTTAAGTTTTTGATGATACCGTGCTACTTGCATGCCCTACGAATTGTTGCTCAGTTTAGATGTTGTGAAATTTAGCATAGTACCTAACTAATTTCTTGATACACCTATGGGAATATGATCTAAGAAGATGAAAAATAAATAATGTATAAAAAAATATTAGCCATACGTAGCTTTACGTCTCTATCAAGACGTCTAGCTGTCACAGGCACGATGGGGTAAATGCGCATTGTCTCCTTTAGCACAGCCTCCAGGTACACCAACTGAGACAGATCTTGTTTAGTCACATCCCTGTCGTCATCTCCAAATACGTTGTATAACCTAAAATATAAAAAAAAATATTAAAAATTTATCTCGCTATCAGCTTATTATATTCAGGCTAAACTGGCAGAGACTTGAATTTATTAGACACTACGCACTAACAGACTTGAATTTTCACAAGTGCTTGTATAACATCCTACTTGATATAAATGAATTCGAATTTAGACTACAAATCTTATTTGAAAGCTCTTTTTGTGTCTACAACATATCAAAGTGGCAAATTTTATAACAAACAGCTACTTTTATCTTGATATGATTAAGGCTGGACTATTGTTTTTGCGCCTTTACTAGGGCCATCCATATTAGGTATAAAATACCCTATTGCGAATTGGATTGGACTCTGCAACGATCGCTATCAAATGTGAATGCCCAACCGACGGCTTAAAGTAGTCTCCAATGCACAGGGTTTTTCTTACTCTTCGAAAATTTTCTCTTGCACTTAATCCTTTCATAGCGCACGCCTACACAGTGACAGCTACGAGCATATGTGTACCAAAGGAGAATGCCAGATCCTAACCCAGAAAGACCACAAATTGTAAATATACTAAAAATATCCTATTATTGTATAAATGTTTTACAATAAGTCATTTTTACTGTTGGAGCTCGGAATAAAATTATGTTAAAAAAAGTAATTAATCTATTTCCTTTTAGTTTACACTCTCTACGCATTTTTAAATCTTTATTATTGCATTGGGTTCTAGCCATTTGAATTGTTTTTATTGTATTTTCATCAAAAGTGGGCTCTAAAAGGCTAATATCCAGAGTCGTTATGCCTGTTTAAAAATGTATTTAATGAAGCTTTGCGACTGTCATGTCAGTGTGACAAATATACGGAACAACAATACGGAAATGGACGATAACCAACGTTAGGCTCGTGTCGAATACTCCGAGTTTTAGAGCTTTTAAATGTAATTTATATTAAATAGTAAAAAAAATGCAATAAAATGATGCATAATTCATTATTGTACAATATGTTTTTATTAGTGAGTTAAAGTTCACATTGTCTGGCATTCTCCTTTCAGAAAAATACGTTCAGTGGTTTGAGTCGTGCGTTGATAGATCAGATTAGTAACGTTTGCTTTAAATATATAGAATATTATGAAAACTTACTCTTCGAAAATTTTCTCTTGCACTTGAGGATAGGATCCAATCAGCAGCATGGTATACATCAGTACACTGGCTGAGGTGTCGTGACCGCCTACAATCATGGTGTCCACGTGTTCTCGGATCTCTCGGTCGTTGAACGCGCCCTTCTCTATTGATAGTTCTAGGAGCAGATCCATGAAAGGCTTGAATTTTAGACCTAGAATTAAAAGAATAGTGTAGAAGATGACAAAAGACAGCTAGGAGATGATAGAGTTTCAGGGAGAAAATAGAAAGGACTTTAGTATTATACCTTTTGTTTTTTCTTCAACGTTCTTGCAATCTCTATTTTTCAAGTAGTCGGCTTTTCTCTTTTTTAAAACCTGTGAAATTTAGTTCGTAATTAATAAAAAATATAACGACAATAACAATATATTATTTTAAAGAGTTATTTTTTTTAGTCCTCCGAGTCACCTCTCTTAAGGTAGAGAAGAGGAACGTTGCTACAAATTATGGATGAAATTGACAATCGCCTTCTCAATTGAGGTCATCCAACACCTAGACGGAGGTGCCGAGAAGAAGGTGAAATGAGGAGAAGAAATGGTCTCCGGAATCAAGCATGGTCTCGGGAAACAGAAAAGATAACATAAAGCTTAATAACACATCTCCAGTCCCACCAAACGGAGGTCCAAATTTCACAAGAGATCCGCTTAAAGGCGTTTCACCCTCTACTAATCCTCAAACTAACTCTCCGGCGATACTGCTTCCAATGGAGCCTAGAGCAAATAAAAAATAAATAAAGCTACATACAGTGTTTGACATATTATGCAAGATCTTCAAACACTGATCCTGTTTCCTCCTCAAGCCAGACCAGCTGTACAGGAAGTGGCTGTGCAGCCAGAACTTCTGGAATCGGTCCACGAGGATGTTGAACATCTGCTCAGCCGCGTTCACGTACTCGCTGTTGAGCACGCTCTTGTCTGTGAAGTCTACTCCCAATGCCGTTACTAAAAAAAATTAGGTAATTAAGTATTGATTTAAAAAATCACATTTTTTACACACACACAATATACAGCAGAGCTACAAGCAGTCTAACATGACGTTCCAAAAGTGATTGTGGTATAAGTGGATACTATTGTCTCCACTCTGCATTTGCTACGCCTGTGATGAATCCACTCATTTCCCGTCTTTTTGGTTCAGTCGTGAACCTAATCTACTTTGCATGACTTAAAGTGGACTTTATGACTAAGATTTTATAGGTTAAAATAAAAAGAAACATTTTTTATAACCTGACATTGAATTCGAATCGTAAACCCTAACAGACTAATCATCAATATATATATAAATAACTTTGACAATATTATTGTTTTTACTGAGAAAGAATACAATAAGGAACTCAAGCTAACTTATCCTAATAACTATACAAATCATGCCCACGTGCAATGGTGACAAGAATACTGGCTGCATTTCCGCGTTGGATAGCCAGGCTAATCCTTTGCGCAAAAAACGAGCCAGCCCTTCGGCACAAGTTGAGGCATATTGAGCTACAATGTCTATAGTTTCTTAAATTAAAAAGATCCTTGAAGTTTGATGGCAATTGCAATAAATAGATTAACTCGTCTGAAGAAATATGACAAAAAAATACATACAGCATATGGTTTCCAGAGCATTGTGACGTGTATAGACCCAGTGGTCAAACGGCCCTTTACCCACTTCAGCCTGCAGATCTTTGACCAGCCGACGAGATTGCACGTTGAAAACATTCAAGAAACCATCTAGGACAACCTGACTGAAAGCCGGGTTCAGTAACCTCCGATGTACTTTCCATATTGGTACTAAAATAAATTATTATTTTTAAAAATAACAAAACAACCTTTTTAAAGAAATAATTTGAATGAATGAATGAATACTCTTTATTGTACACCAAATAATTAAAAAAATCTTACAAATAGAAAATAACTTGAAAAAAAAATGTACAATTGGCGGTCTTATCGCTAATGCGTCCTATCATAATGATAATTTGATAGTCGATATCGAAGGTACGAGTATATTATAAATTGTGTTAAACTTCGAGTCCCCTCTGAAATTGCAGTATGAATTTTGTACTACAAAATCAATTTGTATCGTGCGCAAGCATTCGTCTCGTGTTCAGAGATGAATCGGAAAAAAATTAAAAGAAACGGAACCTTTATTAGATTAGATTATTAATAAAGGAAAATGGCGAATGTATTTTGGGACCGAAAGATAATGGGTATGTACTAAATAAAAACTTATTAGCAGTTGTGGTACGTACACTACTGGTTTATATTTATATTTATGTATTTCTATGAAATAACTTTCGTGGCGAGCAACACGTGAAACTTAAAAACTTATTATTATAAAAACAAAAAACCCGACTGCTTAGAAGTTATCAACTGAAAAGAGAAAAACAAGGATCACTATATCTGTATAAAATTCTAAATACTTGATGGTGCTGCAAACAGGGACAAAATACTTTATTAACCTGCGGGGAAAGAAACATCTACCAAAACTACGTTTGTCCCCGCCTGCAGCACCATAAAGTATTTAGTATTTTATACAGATATAGTGATCCTTGTTTTTCTCTTTTCAGTTGATAACTTCTAAGCAGTCGGGTTTTTTTGTTTTTATAATAATAATTTTATTTGAGACTTTTTAGTTTTAGTTTATGGTATAGAAAGAGTTGGTACACTTAGTACACTTTTTGCCATTTTTTGTTAAAAAAGTAATATGAACATGATATGATATTTACATTTTATTCAATTGGTACCCATATTACTAAGATAAGAGAAAAAAATACACACTTTCCGCCTTTTTCCCCCCATTTATAGCCGCCATTTTGAAAATTTATATAGCCTATGTCACTACCACAATTTTGATAAATTCAACGACACCTCACTTGTCAAAATCCGTTCAGCCGTTTAGGCTGTAGCGCGTGCCGAAGAAATGGACATACATACATACATACATACATACATACATACGCTCGAAAAACATAACCCTCCTTCTGACGCAGTCGGGTAAAAACCAGTAGTGTCGCTGCAACACGTCGCCTGCTGCTGTCTACGAAACACTAAATCAGCTTTAAGATTTATTTTAAACTGTATGTATTATGAGATAGAAGGTACTTACAGTCACCAGTAACTAGTCCTTCCCCTAGCCACGGTTTGGCGAATTCGTAAAAGTTGTCTTTTTGTAAACACGTGTTAGCAACTGTCAAATAGTCGTCTGGGTCGGTTACAACTAAAAAATATAAAATATTATTATGTATGTATATTCTTAATCATCTTAAATATCAAGCCATATAATTATCTTACTAATGTTATAAATGCGAAAGTTTGTGAGAATGTATGTATGTTTGGTGCTTTACACGCAAAAACTACTGAATGGATTTTGTTGAAACTTTACAATAATACAGATATTAATTTGACAAACTCCGTGGCGCAGTGGTATGCGCGGTCCTAAGTTCAATTCCCGGCGGGGCAGATTGAGAATTTTCTTAATTTGTCTAGGTCAGGCTAGTGGGAGGCTTTCAGGTCAAAGACGTATCGCCAAGCGATTCAGCGTTCCGGTACTTTGTCGTGTAGAAACCGAAACGGGTGTGGAATTTCGTCCCACTCCTAACAAGTTAGCCCGCTTCCATCTTAGACTGCATCATCACTTAACATCAGGTGTGTTAGCAGTCAAGGGCAAAATTGTAGTCGATAAAAAAAAGCCTATACATTAGAATAATACATGAATGAGCTACTTTTTATTCCGATTTTTTTACGGAAACGTGAAGACGCGGGTGAAACCGCGGGCGTGCTCTAGTAATTATATAAAACTTAGTTCCTACTACCTACTTTGCAAGTACTTTTTTTAAGAACATACAGTATTTGGTATTACCAGGAGAAATATCTTTAAAAGAAACAACGTACATTGGACTGCAAACAGACAAATAAAGCAATAATTCAGGGAAAAACTGGGCCCAATTAATGAAATCTGTAAATTAACTTTTAATATGTTATACCTTATGGTAGTTTTGAGAGTAGCTAAGTAATAAAACTAAGTAATAAGTAGATATATATTTGCTTACTGTAAATAGTTCTAAGTCCAATAGACGCTGATATGGCACCGCCAGCTTTTAAACTCTCGTACGATAGATCTTTCACTGAATTCCATAATTCTGTAACATTAAATAATTTACCTAGTTTCGTTCTAACAATTATATTATACTTAGTCGAGTAAATAATGAAATAGTTTGTTATATGGGAACTCCAATCAAATATTTATTTTATTCTGCTTTTAGTATTTGCTGTTAAAGCGGCAATAGAAATATATCAAATGTAAATATTTCAACAGTCTAGCTATCATGATTCTTGAGATTTAGCCTGATGACAGGCATACAGTAGAG
Source organism: Mycalesis mineus (assembly GCA_034621355.1). Lineage (NCBI taxonomy): Eukaryota > Metazoa > Arthropoda > Insecta > Lepidoptera > Nymphalidae > Mycalesis > Mycalesis mineus. The sequence continues at coordinate 8,329,828 of CM067904.1, read as the reverse complement.
TCGGAGTCATTGGGTCCCGGTTTTACTCTTCATATAACGTGTATAGATAATTTTTTTTGGGGAAATACTCATGGCCATAGGGAGGCAAGATGTTTATGTCGAACTTGTACCGACTAAGCCCCCACGGTGTTCCAGCTCGCTTTACGGGAACATTAGAGACAAATATATTAGCATTCCATGGATTCACCATGCGAGTGCCGGGTCCATCACGTGGCTGAGAGAAAATCTCCGAACAGAGCTCGAGACTTGTGGCACGGGTGTAGGTTTAATAGAGATCTCTTAGTGACGGCCGTCAACACTCACCTCTTCTGTTCAAGCTATTATCCCTGCCCAGCTAAATTCGGAAGGACCCTACTAGAGCAGCTTTGGACACTCGTTCCAATATGGAGCTTACTGCACTTCTAGTAAGGCCAAGGTCTTTTAGCAGGTTATAAAGAGACTTCGCTGGTATACCTCTCGCACCCGCTTATACCGCGTATAAACTAACCACATAGCCATTTTTAGATAGTTCATTAGCAAGGTACTACTAAGGTAACAGATGTGTAAATACCTAGTCCGAATACTCACGTATACTATCTCCAATTAAAAGATGAGCGTGTCCAATGAGAGGCAACCCACCAGGGAACGCGGGCGGTTCGTTTTTGTTGGTGTTCCTCAGCCACCACGCCCAAACAGCGCATGTTACGATTATAAGCACCACTGCCAGCATATCTATCAATTAATTGCAGATTAAATAACATAACAGAGGTAATTAAAACACGAGTGCATTTTATAAAACAAAGTGATAGACGCAACCAAGTTATGCATGACCACAGTCTATGTGTCCCGTGTAATTTTTTAAACTACCAGTCGCATTAAAAAATTTCTTTTTACAAGCCTACTTGAAATGAAACTTGAATTGAATATTTCTTTTATTTATATTTTCAATTCCATACCTGAATATCGCTTTTGAAGTACTAAACCAGTAAAAGAAGTTATTTTTGACTTTTTTGATTAAAAGATATTTTTTATGAAAATACACTTTGCACAGTTTAAGGTAGTTTTCCGAACCCTTCGTCTTGACTATGAAAATTGTACTAGAATACGAATAACTAAGGATCTGAACGCATTCGACTGTAACTCCTTATATCGCTATTTCGCGATTTGTATCGTGGTATTATCACATTGACTGTAATTAATTGATTTGTACCAACTGGAATGACAGCTGCTCCATGTGGGTTAGCGGGATTAGGGTGATAATGTTTAATTATTAAGCGACCTCCGTGGCGCAGTGGTATGCGCGGTGGATTTATAACGCACAAGAGCTCACCTGGCGATTGAGATTTTTCTTGACTATACCGCCCTAACGAAAAATGTTCGCAACATAGCGCTTCATTTGATGTAAAAAATCGATTGTCTGAAGTATTTGATGAATAATCATTTAACATCAGCTGGTAGCTCAGCTGTAGTCGAGACCTCTATTTTGTTGTCAATGGTAATGCCTCCTTCCTATTGTTGGTACATAACAACAACTTCCCAACTTCTATAGAGCGTAAAAACACTGTACTGTTTTATTCATAAACGATCATTATTAGATGTTAATTATTATAGTTAACGTGGTGTGACTTGGCCGTGGAAAAATTCTTTATATGATACTTTATACCCTTTCAACCGGCCAAGACACACAACCTTAGACTAAAATATTTGTTAACTAAAACATAAGCAAAGCAATAAAGATTGTGCAAAATAAATATAACTTCTTCACAGGTTATCCGTGCAATATGAAGACACCACAAATTATATTTTTGCGACACAATACTTATATATTACATCGTTTAAAATCATACTTGAAGTTCGATTGAAATTTACCTAAACGTGTTGTCACTTCCGTTAATTTGCCGATAAATGTAAGTAGGCCGATTTTAGTAATGCTTTTTTATCGTTTATTTGATTTATGTTTTGACGGCCATGTCCTTGTCTACGAATAATTAAATGTATGACGTAAAAATTAGGTCCTGTAAGGTCATTTATGTCATACATTTACGCCAGCTCGGTGTATCTGCCCCGATTCTGGTTTTTTTCTCAGTCGAGTTGTAGAATAATTCTGAGATTTTCTTTCTTCCGAAAAATTTTTTCGCTTTGCCACAATCCGTGCTCGGAGAGCACGTTAAGTCCCGGGCAATATCAACAACATCTAACAGTTATCGTTAAGAAATCCACAAACATTACAACACTTTGCATTAGAGCAGCGTGTTGGGTATTAACTTCATATGCCCTCATCTATGAGGAGGGAGGCTAGGCCTTGGGGGACATTTATAGGATGATTTTTTTTTATCGACTACAAGTTGGCCCTTGACTGCTATCACACCTAATGTCAAGTGATGATGCAGTCTAAGATGGAAGCGGGCTAACTTGTTAGGAGTGGGACGAAAATCCACATCCATTTCGGTTTCTACACGACATCGTACCGGAACGCTAAATCGCTTGGCGATACGTCTTTGTCGGTAGGGTGGTAACTAGCCACGGCGAAAGCCTCCCACCAGCCAGACCAAGACATATTAAGAAAAAATCTCAATCTGCCCCGCCGGGAATCGAATCCAGGACCTCTGTCTTATAAATCCACCGCGCATACCACTGCGCCACGGAGGTCGTCAAACACCGATAATGACGATATTAAAAACAATTGTTGCTACAAGCATAGATATTTGATTTATTTTCTCTCATTACATAGTAGATACAGATAGCAGATTAATTATGATATTCAATAAACACAATTACCGCGCACGCATTCGTCGTACGTGAACGAAGTGGTCACGCACTGAAGAATTTCCTTTCGTAATCCGTCTACTTCTGTCGACATTACTTGCTATGCATTTAGTTCAAAGCCAAATGAAGTCAATAGCCCAAAAAGTAAGTAACCTAAACCCTTCCATAGATTCCCAAAAAGTTAAAAATTGGCATGAAAGTTACGGACCTTAGTATTAACAAAATAGTGAAAAGTGTGCAAAAAAAATATTATACAAGCCAGATTTTTTAGAGATTTATTAACTGTCATAAAGTAGATGACGTGACACACTTGAAATAAAATTATTATAATAAAAATAAAAACCTGACTGCTTAGAAGTTATGAACTGAAAAGAGAAAAACAAGGATCACTATATCTGTATAAAATTCTAAATACTTTATGGTGCTGCAGGTGTTTTTATAATAATAATTTTATTTGAGACTTTTTAGTTTTAGTTTGGTATGGTATAGAAATGAGACGGTGCACTTAGTACACTTTTTGCAATTTTTTGTTAAAAAAGTAACATGAACATGATATGATATATTTTTGAAATGGTCTTTTTACGACTTTTCAATTGGTACCCATATTGCTAAGATAAGAGAAAAAAATACACACATCCCCCCTTTTTTCCCCCATTTGCAGCCGCCATTTTGAAAATTTATATAGCCTATGTCACTAACACAATTTTGCCAAATTCAACGACACCTCACATGTCAAAATCCGTTCAGCCATTTAGGCTGTAGCGCGTGCCGAAGAAATGGACATACATACATACATACATACGCTCGAAAAACATAACCCTCTTTCTGACGCAGTCGGGTAAAAAAATTATAATTCATAGGTAGTCCATTTATTACATTCAAGTAGGTTTTCTTGACTTTGAAACGTCAAGCAGAAAGTTTGGAAGGCAGATACCTACTTAGAAAAGCTGGTGCAAGAAACTGCAAGTATATATAAAGCCTATTAAAAATCAGTTTTTTTTTAAAAATTTTGACGGCATCCGTGGCGCAGTGGTATGCGCGGTGGATTTATAAGACGGAGGTCCTGGGTTCGATTCCCGGAAGGGCAGATTGAGATTTTTCTTAATTTGTCTTGGTCTGGCTAGTGGGTGGCTTTCGCCGTGGCTAGTTACCACCCTACCGACAAAGACGTACCGCCAAGCGATATAGCGTTCCGGTACGGTGTCGTGTAGAAACCGAGAGGGGGAGTGGAATTTCATCCTACTCCTAACAAGTTAGCCCGCTTCCATCTTAGATTGCATCATCACTTAACATCAGTTGTGATAGCAGTCAAGGGCCAACTTGTAGTTGATAAAAAAAAAACAAAAGAATCCTAACTAATATTATAAGTGTGAAAGTAACTCTGTCTGTCTGTCTCGCTCTTACGCTAAATCTATAGAACCGATTTAAATAAATTTTGGTACAAAGATAGTCTAGAGCTTAAAACACAGGCTATTTTTACACGCTTTTTTAATTGCTAAAATGGGTTGTAAGAGTTAAAAATGAGAATAAAATGTTGTATGAAAGTATTTTCATTTTTAAAGCTAGAAGCGTAAACCGTATTTTTAGACAGTTGATTACATATTAATAAATATGATTCAAAGTTTCGAAAAATTAGGCTACCATAATAACTAATTCCACGCGGAGTCGCGGACAAAAGCTAGCAATATTATAAATGAGTGTATGTTTGTTACTTTTTAACCGACGGAAAAAAACGGAGGAGGTTCTCAATTCAACACGTATATTTTTTTTAATGTATGACTACGCATAACTTTTTACAGAGTTGTCAGATTTTGATAAATCTTTTTTTATTAGAAAGGGCACACTTCCAAAATAGGCTGGCACCGGCTTCATAGATATGCTTTAGTAAATTAAAGCAACTTAATGACAGTTATTTTTTACTTTTTAGTGCGTTTTGAGTCGGTTCTATTTTTTGTTAAAAATTTTTATTGAAGCTGTAACTATTGATCCAATTTGGTGTTCCGGTACGATGTTGCACAGAAACCAAAAGGGGTTTCATTCTTTCAGCCCACCAAGTTAGCCCGCTTCCATCTTGGACTGTATCATCCCTTACTGCCAGGTGTGATTCAAGGGCAAACTTGTAATGATTAAAACAGAACCATGTAGAACTAAGAATAGAATTATAAGTAATAGTAACCATGTAGAACTAAGCCATAAGAACTAAGTAACCGACATAGCTCTCAGGGCTAGTACATTGAAGTGGCAGTGGGCTGGTCATGTCTGTCGAACGACTGATGGTCGTTGGAGTCGAAAGGTCCTGGAGCGGACACCGCGTCTCGGCAAGCGGAGTGTAGGGCGTCCCCCAACTAGATGGAGCGACGATGTCCGGAGGGTGGCTGGCACCGACTGGATGCAGAAAGCCTGTAATAGACTGGGTTGGCGCTGCTTGAAGGAGGCCTATGTCCAACAGTGGATGCACGATGGCTGATGATGATGATGATGATATAGATAACTAAGTTTGTCCATATAGGGCCATAAACATAGGGAAAATTATAAAGAACATGCATTTTTACTGTTTCTCTTTATTGTTCAAAACACTTTACAATATTAGAAAAAAAAATAATTTAAAAAACAAGCCAGTAGGTTATAAAATAATCCAGTGCTATGCCAAACGACCTGAAAAAAAATACGACTGGTTTTTGTGACTTTAACGTTAATGAAACTTTAATTCAAATTCATTTACGGCCTCCGTGGTGCAGTGGTATACGTGGTGCATTTATAAGATGGAGGTCCTGGGTTCGATTCCCGTCAGGGAGGATTGAGATTTCTCTGAATTGACCCGGGTTTAGCTAGTTACCACCCTACCGAGAAAGACGTACCGCCAAGCGAATTAACGTCCCGTCGTCGTGTAGAAACTGAAGTAACACTCCTTCGGTTTCTACAATACTAGCCTACTCCTACCAAGTTATTCCGCTTCCATCTTAGATTGCATCATCACTTACCATCGGGTGTGATTTCTGTCAATCCTTTTGATGCTATGCTTCCTATACCTATTATGATGCTTAAAGGTAGTCGCCGACCTATACTGACCATGATATTTATAGAGTTAGCCGTAAGTTAACTTTACATCTCACTTCAAATATACTGCAGGCCCAAAGCTGCAGCATGTGCCAATATAGCCTCAGCTGCCTGTCTGGTCTCGACGTGCGCACGTGCCGAGTCGTGCCAAGACATGGATGCTGCTTTCGAGGCTCCTTCCAAGGAGCTCACGTAGCGGATGGCGCGCGCCAAGTTACCACGATCTATCCAGAACCTTCAACAAACAGTAGTTACTAGTCAAGTACCATTTAGTGGTTTGGTATTTATATAGTTTCGATAAGCGACGTCCTTAATCGTGACCAAGACACGACTAGAAGCTCCTTCCAAGAAACACGCTTAACCGAACCTTCTGTTAAAATGTCTATGAGTGCCTTAAATAATTGGTATACTCTATGTGGTACCCTTAACGACATAGACAACTTTTATCTATGAATCTATAGTTTATAGTACTGTCATTGTCATATATTTTTTCTTCCTGTTACGCCAAAAATTTCTCTGATACGTTTATATTGTTATGTGTTAATACATATTGTACAGTTACTATATATATAATTAAAGAACTAAAAAGTATTTTCAATGAGTGACCTATCCTGTATATGTTCCTGGTTAAATAACAATTCACACCACCACAACGCCACTACGCTAGCTCTGTCCATCACCTTCAGCACCCGATGATTAATGGTCAAGGAAACCTATAGCCTAAGAAACGTACTAATTGACTCGTTCCAGTATAATGACAAAACAATACACGTTCTCTAGTTTTGATAAGCAAACTGCTAAGTCGTGTCATGGACACTACTCTTCAAGGAACCCTCAAAAAACAGTAACGTCAACAAAAGAAAGTTTCAGTTAAAAATTGTTAAAAGAAAGGATGTCCAGTTGGTGCTGTTAACCCCCGTGTCTGGGAGAAAACGATAGGCCATCGGCCCCGTTCATTATTATTAACATCTGATATACCTATTAAAGTTACAAAATTAATATTCTCAGCAGCTCGCATTAAAGCGACGTGGTGGATTCAAGCTCCATTATTCATTATCATTATTACCAAAAAGCAAAGGTAACCTCTGTAAAAGGCCGTCAATAATTAATGATGAATTACCTAGCTCTCTGTAACAAATCGAAAGTGTCTAACTCTGGAATTTCGTCTTTTACCGAACTGTCAATCTCTGCCTGTGGGATTCCTGATATCTGAAACATAATGATCGAATGCTTAATTTGACCAATATTTAGTTAATAATTTGTTTATTTTACTTTTAATTAGAGCATCTTCAGGAGACGTTGACACAACAATGTGCAATTGCGAAGTGAAATTTCCGGTTATATCTTTTCAGTTTCGCAAGCTACCCTCAAACGATGGATATATGGATGCCATCGCACATTTTTTGTTGTCCTAGTAAAGAAGATGAATCGTTCTTGTTGGCAGCATTGTATACTCTGTTTGAAAAGACTATAGACAATATAGTGGCCTTATTTGCTGTTTTGTGGTACCGCGTTTAAACTATATGTTAGCATTTAAAATATTACAATTTGTTACCATAGACAATACTGTACGATATTGTCTATGGTAACGTAAGCTTGTGTCTGTCGACCGTGAGATGATTTCAAAGGACTAGATTCCAGGCCGTAAAATAAAATGTAAAATGGATATGTTAGAATAGTCGAGTAGTGTATTTTACTGTTCTTTTGGTTGTTACAAAGTATGCATATTTTAGTGTAATATTAATTATTGTAATTGAGTGGTTTTGTAATTCATTTAATTTTTGGCCGCGTCTTTTCTCGTCACGGACTGCTTTTCCGATGCGGCGGTAGATAAAAGATTATGAAAGTGTAACGTTGCATTCACAAAAAAATAAAAAAAGCAGGTATTTCATAAAAAAATACCTGTTATGATCTACGCGTGAGCTGCGAGGAGTCGAGCGCGGGGTGCGCGGGGTGTGCGCGGTGCGCGGTGCGCGGTGACCTATGCGCCGGTCGGACTCGCATCTCGATCATTCATATAATTTCGTGATTGCCGACAACTGTGTCGAATTAATTAATCCCGGAGTGCTACTTATCGTGCATATTATTTTAATACCTTTGAATATAACGGGTAAGTGTTAAGCATCTATACTAGCGTTTAGATTTAAGCTTATTGCATTATTGCACAGGATTCACCCATAAACATTTTCATTAGTAGTTACATTTAAATTTTATACGTTAATTGTTCAAATTCTAATTTTTATTTCCAGTATGTACCTAATACTTTTGTTTGAGTTGTGTTTAGATAATTATTAGCGTAATTATAACATAATTATTTTTTTATAATTCCTAAATTGTTGTTGTAGCTAGATATAATTATTATTTTTTTTGTAGTAGGTACCTGTTAACACCAATCGTAGATTATTACGTGCAATGTTAATAGGTACATACTTACTCGAACTCATCTCATTTAACATCGATCATTACGCTTATATTCTCTCCTTTTTTTGTAAACTCCGTCTGCCGAAAAGCGCACCGCCATTTTGTTTTACCCTCGTTTGCTTGCGCGTGCGGTTCGGCCAACGGAGAAGGCTTTAACTACACACCCTAACATGCTGGATGTAAATTCCAGGAGCCAGGTCTACGGCTACGCCTTACCTCGGACCCACTCAAGTTAAGGGCCCACTTTACCTCGGGGCCCCAACCTCAAGTCCAAGGCCACGCCTGCCGAAACACCGGGTCTACCTACCTACCTACTCCGTGTTTGAGCGCGACCTACTTCTCTCCGCGTGAACCTACCTACTACGACAGCGTGCCGGCATCTCGACCGACGCGCGCTGTCCTGACCTGGGCCCTTGGTGTTCCGCCCTCCTTGTGCCACGGAACACACCCCAGAGCAAAGGGGAGTACCTGACCCTCAACCGTACACGGAAGCAAAAAATAAATGCAGGGCCCACTTTACCCACGGCCCTCTCTCTCTCTCTCTCTCTAGTTAACTTTTTGTAAAACTTTTTTGTATTTATTTTTTTTATTAATATATATTTATTCTCGAATCGTGTTGACGTTTCATTCATCTCTCCCGCATGAACGTCACAAAAGAATAAAACGATTTTGAAGACATCAGAATATTATTTTAAAATCCAGCTGCAACTAACATGTAGATAATAGACTAGGGACGATACTCGTACTCGGACTATAAAATATGCCCCTATGGAAAATTGTGGTCATTCACCTTAGTGGGCCAGTCTTGTGCAGTCATGCTGTTTGGCTATTGTAAGAATCTGTGCATGTAATATTTAATTAAGTAATTACTCTAAGAATGCTTCATTTTGATCATATTTGATGTCTTTGTAAAATTGTTATTAAGTTTGTCTTTTGGTGTTTTAAGTTTTATTCCCTTCTGGCTGTTTGTTAACATTCTTTATACTGTATGCACATTGTTTTACTATATCTCTAAGGGATGAGGCAGCGTCTTCAACGAAAGCTCGTACCTTCATAAACAGGAAAGCAGATTGTAACCAGGAGAGCATATAGATAGGGAAGGCCGCTCCTTCTTGATCCACCAACGCTACTTTAAGTGCAATATCTTCCATCTGTAAACAAGTTGTGTAAACTTCTAATATCCTTTTTCTTATATAGTCTAATACTGTAGTGATAAGTTCTATCTAAAATATGACGTGAACAAAGTGACTTAGTCGAACTGATAGCTAGACACTAAAGTAAAGTTACTTTATATTAGTATGACTAAGTATGTACTTATACTATATCTATACTAGCTGACCCGGCAAACGTTGTTTTGCATAAAAAATTAAAAAAAAAATTAGATAAAAATTAGATAGTAACCGATTCTCAGAAATGCTGAATACGCATACAAAATTTGGTAAAAACCGGTAAAGCCGTTTCAGAGGAGTACGGTAACTAACATTGTGACAGGGAAATTTTATATATTAGATTTTAATATTTTATAACAAACTGTCAGTTACATAAGTCGGTTTGATTGTTGCATTATCAAGTACCTTATAACAAAAAAGAAATAAAAAAATATGGTTAAGAAGGGGGAGATGTTTTAGTTAGTACATCTGCTATCACAATAGTAAGTAAGTGTTGAATCTAAAATGAAAGCGAGCTAATATCTCTTATGGATGCACAACATCGTACCGGAACGCTAAATCGCTTGGCGGTACGTCTTTGTCATGGTAGTAATTATAACACAACTAGGGTTGCCATCTCTAAAATTTGAAAAACAGGACAAGACGCGTGAAAACCCCGGATTTTAGAGTCCGAAAGCCAAACATGTCAACAAGATCTTTTAAACATATTCAATGTAATAAAAAATAGTTGAAAACCTCATAAATCACCTTTATTTATTTGGAACCGTGAATATACTTAGTTCATCGGTTGATCGTGGTCAGGTGCGAGCATAGTGCGTGTCTCGCGGGCGGCCCAAATTTTTTTTTATTTATTTATTTTTTTAAACCCGGTCTACAAATGAAACCTTCCCCGGACGCTCCCCGGATGCCCTCTAAACTAGGACAAATCCGGGGAAACCCGGATGGATGGCAACCCTAAACACAACTAGTACAGCCGAAAGCTCCCACCAGCCAGACGGAAAATACTAGACCAGCTGGGAATCGAACACGGAACCTGTCGTAGTATAAAAATGAATTACTCTGTGGTATCTATCTTTGAGTACACTCTCCGGGACCAAGCCATTCTCTCGCACCGATTGTGGTATTGCTTGTAATACCGTAGTCACTAGCTCATCACCGTCTCCTGCAGAAATTATAAATTAAATCACAGTTTAATAAAGACTAAAGTGCGGCCAAGGCATCGTAAGAATAACCGTAAATAAAGAACCGATAGTTGAAAGCGGACGAACATTATTCCTGTCCCTGTCTCTCGTTTGCAAAAATGTTGTCAGTTTCCAAAAATTTCATTTGTTATCTCTTGTTTGAAAGGCTTAACTATAAACATTTTACGAAGAAAGCAAGCGTGACTGAACTCGTGTTGAGAGTGTAGGTTCATACCTGACAGGTGACGACGTATTGATTTGTATGAATTTCTACAAAATAACATTGGCGGCGGACGACACTTCGTTTCCATATTATACGAGTAAATATACTATGGGTCGCTCGCGGTTTCTCCCGAGTATATTTCGTTCCCGTAAAAATTTCGAGATAAAAAGTAGCCTAGGTGTATTTCTAATGTATAAGCTTTATTATTATAAATAATCAAAATTTAGTAGTGTCGCTGCGTCACATCTTCTGCTGTTGTCGTGCTCGGTGACGAACTCCCAATATGATTCATCTAGGTATAACAAATATAGGTAGCTATAAAGTTTTACATGCATCAATTTCTCAATAAAGATTTCACCCACCTGAAGCCCTCTCTATAGCTCTCAGCTCCTTATCAACGTTGACGTAAGCGTCTCCCTTCTTAGTAGCAGCCAGTAGTGACGCGCCCGCCACCCACAAATCTTGAGACCTTCGAGTTTCACGCTCTACCTTTAAGCGGGCTGTTTTATAAAAAAAACTGTTAATAAGAATAGTATATTTCACGGTAAAACTTTTTTTAATAATAAGTCTAATTATACGTAATACATAATACTCAATACTAGATTTTTAAGCTTTTATTGGGGGCCTTGAGCGTATAGACCGAATCCAGAAATTCAAATAACATAATAATTATCAAAAGCATAATTTCGGCTCCGACGTCATTGGGAACTTGGTCTAGCGGTAAGGCGCTCTAAGTGCCCGGATTGCCAGAGAGACGCGGGTTGGAATTCCGTCATTTCCGCAATTTTTTTTTCAAGCGTGATATTTCAAAAAGTCATTAATTTTTTTTTTACAGGCGTGATATTTCAAAAAGTCATTAAAAGTTCAGGTATTTCTATCATATCATTCATCTATAGATGGAAAAACTAAACGGTGATACTTTTTAGTTTTTCCATCTATCGATAAATACCAGAAGTTTTAATGACTTTTTCAAATATCACGCTTGTAAAAAGTAAATGACTTTTTGAAATATCACGCTTGAAAAAAAAATTGCGGAACCGACGGGATTCGAACCCGCGTCTCTCTGGCAATCCGGGCACTTAGAGCGCCTTACCGCTAGGCCACGGTCCCGATGACGTCAGTAGGAAAACATAAGTTGATAAAAAATGTTATGCAATAGCTTTACCGCGGCAGTCTCCGAGTGCCACACGTCTTTTTTTTTAATAAAAATATCAATATTGTAGTACAACACCCATACTTGTTGCTATCTAACCCCAAAGTATATGTTACCTCATGGGTACTAAAACAAAATATGATGATTTATTAAATATACATAAATGCCATACCACTACCATATTATGATGATGGCTGTACTAGAGTCAATTTATTTATTTATAAACATAGGGTATCTGCGGGCTCCTGTTCAAAGCAGGAGTTACTTTGCAGAAATTCATTATTGTAATAAATAATTAATAGTTTACACATTTTACTATTTTCCACGAAAAACACACTTCAAGCGACAAATTCATCCACATCTAACAGAATACCGTCTACGTGCGTTTGACTCCAAAACCGGAGCATCTTTTGCAGATTGACTGTTCAAACGGGAAGAAAAATATTGACACTAATATTCAAGAGTGAACCTTATGACGAAATGACTTAAGCACTACGTCGTAATGGATATGACTCACTATTGAGTTTATCCTGCACCAGCGCAAGCTTGACTGCCATTTCCTTCAGCTGGATAGCGAACTGGTGTTTTTCATACGCCACTCTCTCGTCGACCAGCTTGTTCAACTTCACTGTAGCCTATTTTATCATACAGTTTGTTGCACAAATACAGCAGACGTTAATTGAATCAGGCAATACATACTTCTACAGTATATAAACTAACCACATAGCCATTTTAGTTGGTTCATTAGGTCATAGTTGTTTTTTTTTTTTATCGCTATGAAAGCGGGCAAACGAGCATGCGGGTCACCTGATGTTGAGTGATTACCGCCGCCCATATACATTTGCAACACCAGAGGCACTGCTAATGTGTTGCCGGCCTTTGAGGAATTGGTTTATTCGCCCCTTAAATACACCCATGTTAAAATTAGCAGGAAATACCGCAGCAGGAAGTTGGTTCCAGATTCTGCATGTTTTACTTACTTTTATTTTAAACTTAACGAGTACTATTCGTTTAATTAGTTTTGTTTTAAAATTAATTAATATTGTACAATCAGATGTAATACTGTCAGCTTGCTAGTAAAATTTGTATTATTACTTAAACAATTAAGTAAGTACCTACCTCTTTCTCTTTCTCTATCAATCTCTTCTCCAAAGTCGCTTGATGTCTTTCTAGTTGTCTCTTCAACGCGTCTTGCGCTGTCTTGTCGTTTGCTTTTCGTTGCTCGGCGTACTAAAAATTAATACTATTGAAAAACACATTTTAGATAAGGAAATTGCGACTTACACAATTTTAGGTAGTATTCCCAGTAAAACTATATTGTAGATATTAAATACTTTAATTAAATAAAATATTAAAAACTTTAAAAAACTCGCAATAAGAAACGACAAACTATATCTAAAGCTTATAAACAAACAAAAAATTGAGTTTGTCCGGGAAGGCGCTAAGAACTTCCGTCTTATAAATCCACCACTCCACTGGAGACCGTTAAACTTCAGTTATGAAAAAATTTTTAAATAAAAATAGAACCGACTCAAAACGCACTAAAAAGTAAAAAATAACTGTGTCATTTAGTTGCTTTAAATTACTTAAGCATATCTATGAGGTCGGTGCCAGCCAAGTTTAAGGAACCTTTATTTTACGTAGTAAAGCATTTTGTGGGTTCTAGGTAACGTCCTTAAAGTAGAAACCTTGGCTGGCACCGACTCCTTGAGTCGGTTCTATTTTTATTTAAAAATTTTTATTTCTTACTTTTTAGTGATTTATCGCCATGTATCGTACTCGTACTATACTGTCATAGTATATTATATGCCACTAGTAGCCAAAAAGCTACCGATACCGAGACAAAAACCGAAATCGCTGTAAGCGTGCCTCCAAAATTTGAAGAGTTCCTTCAATTTCCCCAGGATATCCTCATCAGATCCTAACATGATGACAATGGGATCACCTTGAAAGTATGTCCTTTCTAATAAAAAACGAATTATCAAAATCGGACAACTCTGTAAAAAGTTATGCGTGGTCATACATAAAAAAAAATAAATATACGTGTCGAATTGAGAACCTCCTCCGTTTTTTTTCGTCGGTTAAAAAGGCACTACAAGAAAAATAAGAAATTGTGTTATACCCTCTGGTTAAACTCCTTGTCCAGCTCAGCTTTTTTCTGTCTAAAAACCGTTTGCAACATGGCGTCCCTCTCTTTTCTTTCTTTCTCCCCCTGAGGTAGCGCTATAATATCATAAAACAAAAAATGTTAATCTATGTTGACAAGACAATAATTAAATAAATATTAAAACTTTAATAATGTATACAGAAATATAAAAATAAGTAATCTCACTCTGGTAAGCACGATTAACTCTATCCGTCATTCCTTCCGCGGCATCATTTAACTCTGCCATCAGCTGTCGTGACTGCAAACAAACCATATGAATAAAACGCTCACGCTTGTCCGTAACGATCGACAGTTTATATTTTTTTATTCCCTACTATAATAATTCTCGTTATCAATTTACTTAAAAAGTCCTCTATAAGACCTGTTTGCTTTTCTTATAAGAAAGGGGATTAGAAGCTAAGACACATCGCGCTACACCTACTTATACTGGTTAGAGGGATTAGGGTTATAATGTTTAATTTAACTCTAAAGCTTCTACTATTCCTGATAGTAGTTAATGTTCATATTCAAGACGGCTTAACGTGTTCTCCGATGCCCCGTTTCCGTAGTTACAATGGTAAATGTGGCCTAAAATCATTTTAAGTACATTGTAACGTGCTGGGATTCGATGATTTAGAATGAGTACACCTGATAACTCGGATGAGACTATTCAGTTTTTCAGCACAAAAATCCAAGTACACTTTCAGTCGTAATTCGAAATAATAGCCGAGGACGTTGATAGATTACTTTTATCGCTGATATAACTTCGATATGTCTTCACTTGAATTTCAAGTAGGTACAACTGCCCACGGCTGACAGAAGTCGGCTATTTATACCCGTCGTCTCCCACCAAAACCTTTACGCAAACAGAGAGAATTAGAGTCGATATATTATACGCTATTTTCACTTACATATCTGCTGGTGTGATACAGCAAGAGATCAGGATCCCCTTTCAGTTGCAACTTCATCTGCTCGTAATCTATTTCGGGGAACATAGTCTTGTTTTCTTCGATATATCTATCAAGTGTACAGTCGACCTGAAAATTATTTTATATAAATCCATTTTAATATTATATTTGGTTTAGACAAAAACAACAATTCCAAAGTCTTCTGCAATAACAAAAATCTGCAGCAGACGACTTGTCGCAACAACACTACTGGTTTGTATGTCATTATCATCATTATCCCCTCCTTTATAGGAGAGGGGATATGGAGCGTACACCCAGCACGGTGCTCCAATACGGTTTGGCGGGCTTCTTCTTCTTTCTGGGTGTTTTCCGCACTTGGCCAGCAAGGTGGCCGTTGTACGTGGGTCCCTTGGTGTAGGCTCCCGCTGACCCACTCCAGCCAGCCGAGCTCGCTCCAGAAGCTTAGCAGGCCGCCCAGGTCGCCGATTGCCTCTTGGAGTGTCGCTTTGGAGCCAAAGTTGTTCACGTTGTTCCGATACTCCTCTGCAACTGAGCATAACTTGTATCGGTATCTCGTCGTGTTCCAGACAAGCCCTGCATAGAGGTCTGTCATAAAGGTCGGTTGGCGGGCTTAGGTTGATAATGTTTCATTTATTAACGATTACTAACAGATGTTGATGATAATGATCGGGACCGACGGCACGGGGATGTAACACCACCAACTTCCAGACTCCGGACTTGAAATGTACTGAACTTTTCATAGAAAAACGAAAAGGCTCAGAATTATTCCGTGACCCGACCCCGGAATCGCACCCAGGACATCGTGATCGAAACCACATAGGCACCAACAAGGCAGTCGAGGTTTCTATTTATTCCCATTAAATACTACACGTAGACCAATATATAACTACATGAAATCAGTAATGTCGCTAAGACATGTCGTCTGATGCACTTGTCTGCGGTCGGCTACAAACGCGCGCGCGCTTTTTAAACGACTTCAAAAAAAAAGGCGTTTCTCAATTCGACCGTATATATTTTTTTTTTTTTTTTTTTTTTTTTTTTATGTGTGTTCGCGCATAACTTCGTCGTTTATGAACCGATTTTGATAATTCTTTTTTCGTTGGAAAGTAGATAGTCCGGTGGTGGTACCATGACATGGAAACCAGAATCTGATGATGGGATCCTGGAGAAACCGAGGGGAACTTTCAAAAATTGTAGGGACATCAAGTACGTTTGTTAATTTTTCCGGTAAGTATTGAAAAGCACTACAATTTGATGAAGGTCTGGAGTCGATCTGATGATGGAGCCGATCTATATATAAGAGAACTCCGTAACGTTTTACAGTAGCTACCTTGTGTTTGGGCTCGATTAATTTGTCTCAATGAGAACTTTACATTTAGATGGGCTGTGACTGTCATTGAGGGTCTGGTGATGAAGACGACGTACAGTTAAGGGAGCTCCGTAACGGTTTACAGTAGCTACCTTGTGTTTGGGCTTGATTAATTTGTCTCCATGAGAAATTTACATTTAGATGGACTGTGACTATCATTGAAGGTCTGCAGGTGAAGACGAAGAACAGTTAAGGGAGCTCTTTAACTGTTTACAGTAGCTACGTTGTGTTTGGGCTCAATTAATTTGTCTCAATGAGAACTTTACATGTAGATGGGCTGTGACTGTCATCAAGGGTCTGGCGACGAAGATGAAGGACAGCTGAGGGAGCTCTTTAACGGTTTACAGTAACTACCTTGTGTTTGGGCTCGATTAATTTGTCTCAATGAGATCTTTACATTTAAATGGGCTGTGACTGTTATTGAGGATTTGGCGATGAAGACAAAGGCGAGCTGAGGGAGCTCTTTAACGGTTTACAGTAGCTACCTTGTGTTTGGGCTTGATTAATTTGTCTCAATGAGAACTTTACATTTAGATGAGCTGTGACTGTCATCAAGGGTCTGGCGATGAAGACGAAGGACAGCTGAGGGTGCCTTTTAACGGTTTACAGTAGCTACCTTGTGTTTGGGCTCGATTAATTTGTCTCAATGAGAACTTTACATTTAGATGGGCTGTGACTGTCATTGAGGGTCTGGCGATGAAGAAGAAGGACAGCTGAAGGAGCTCTTTAACGGTTTACACTAGCTAATTTGTGATTGGGCTCGATTAATATGTCTCAATGAGAAGTTTAAAAGGTTATAGTTTCCAGTTGGTTTAATGTTTACTAAGTCATGATCCGATGATGAGATCTACGAAAACTCGAGGAAACTCTTCAAACTTTATAGGCACATTTGCAAGGATGTCGGAATGTTATAAGTAGCTAGTGAATTTTGGTACTTATGGTTTAGTTCGAGTAGGTTCTTTAATATGTTTGTTATTGATAAATCACTAAAAAGTATGAAATAAAAAAATTTTAACAAAAAATAAAAACGCCTTCAAAACGCACTAAAAAGTAAAAAATAACTACGTCATTTACTTACTTTAATTTACTTAATCACATATATGAAGTCGGTGCCACCCGAGCTTTCTACTTTAAAGACTTTACCTGAACTTGGATGGCACCGACTTCATAGATGTGATTAAGTAAATTAAAGTAAGTAAATGACGTAGTTATTTTTTACTTTTTAGTGCGTTTTGAAGGCGTTTTTATTTTTTGTTAAAATTTTTATTACTTACCTTTTGCCACTGTGCGTCTAATACTTTGGACTTGTCATATTCCCACACAAACTGTATATTTGCAGCCTTAATCTGTTGTAGGTAGTCCTTCACCAGGACTTTGATATTCTCCACCTCGTCTTTAGGTCCCTGCACTCCGCACTCTATATAGCGTGTTAAATCGTCTAAAACCAAAGCCAGGTATGTAGAATGTATATATATACATATATAGGTACTAATAACAAGTTATTAATTTTTCTGTTTGAAAAGGGAATTAAAATGGAGTATTCCGAACTTCTTTAAAGAGTTTTGAATAAGTATAATTGGATCAGGTAGGTGGCGTTATGAGAAGTTTTTAGGAACAGCTTTTGCCTTCGATTTTGGAGTTATCTTTTAGTAACTATTGCCTAGGCATTATTTTTATATTCCCCTATTTGTGTGAAAATGGTAAAATTATTGTAAGACAACATTTGTCTCTGATAATTATTAATAAGAGTTGATACCAATATCAGCAGTGGCTCCCTCTGCATTCTTAATCGATTCATTGACAAGATTGATACGCTCCGCCTTATGACCGTGCAGTTCCTTCAGCGACTTTACGGTAAAATTCTGCATTGTCTCTGGCACGATCTAAGGACAATTTGACTATGTCAAGGATACTAGGGATGATACTTTTTATACCTACCTGTTTATTACAACTTAGCCGTTGATTACAGTATAACCTGCTGGTGCATGGTGCAATGGTGCAATCTAAGATGGAAGCAGGCTAACTTGTTAGGAGTAGAATGAAACCTTTTGGTTGCTACACGATATCATACCAGAACGCTAAACTTTTGGCAGCACGGTCGAAGTCTACCAACTTTCTTTCCGGTGGGGAAGGAGATTGCCAGATCTTAACCCAGAAAAAACACAAATTGTAAATATACTAAAAATTTCCTATTATTGTATAAATGTTTTACAATAGCCATTTTTACTGTTGGACATCGAAATAAAATTCTGTTAAAAAAAGTAATTAAACTATTTCCTTTTTAACCGACAAAAAAAAACGGAGGAGGTTCTCAATTCGACACGTATATATTTTTTTTTTTATATGTATGACCACGCATAACTTTTTACAGTGTTGTCCGATTTTGATAATTCTTTTTTTATTAGAAAGGGCATACATCCAAGGTGGTCCCATTGTCCTCATGTTAGGATCTGCTGATGATATCCTGGGGAAATTGAAGGAACTCTTCAAATTTTGGAGGCACGCTTACAGCGATTTCGGTTTTTGACTTTTTGCTACTAGTGCTATATAATATACTATGACAGTATAGTACGAGTATGCTACGTGCCGATAAATCACTATAAAGTAAGAAATAAAAATTTTTAACAAAAAATAGAACCGACTCAAAACGCACTAAAAAGTACAGTACATATCTATGAAGTCGGTGCCAGCCAAGTTAAAGGAACATTTATTTTACGTAATAAAGCAGTTTGTGGGTTCTAGGTAACGTTTTGAAAGTAGACCTTGTCTGGCACCGACTCCTAGATATGCTTAAGTAAATTAAAGCAACTAAATGACATAGTTATTTTTTACTTTTTAGTGCGTTTTGAGTCGGTTCTATTTTTTGTTAAAAATTTTTAATTTACACTCTTTACGCATTTTTAAATCTTTATTGTTGCACTGGGTTCTAGCCTTTTAAATCGTTTTTATTGTATTTTCATCAAAATTATGCTCAAAAAGGCTAGTATCCAGAGTCCAAAAATGCAATAAAATGATGCATAATACATTTTTGTACAATATGCTGTTATTAGTGGGTTAAAGACCTATACATTGTCTGGCATTCTCCTTTACGCATCCCTCCCGGAGGTGCCACGACATGGTCGCGGTACTTCATGGGGGGTATGTGGGACTCGCTGACCGGGCATCGGGGAAGTCCTGAGATTCTTAGAATACTACTTAGATATTTATTAATCTCATAATTGATCCACGTGCCGGAAATCGACCCCGGAAGGCCACATCAGACATATAATTTGAGTAAACATACAGCCTATTATTTAACTAATGTTACATCTTTCTCAAATTAGGTCTAACTACAGGAACTGAATTGTTTATTAGGTGTTCAAACACGCATTGGAAATAACATGGTATTTGCTATGCAAGGAATGTATTAACTTCTGATATTACAGCGACAATTTCGCAATTCATTTGAATACATATTGTTTTATGCATTAATAAATTCAAATGTACCTGGTGTACCATCTTGTTGTTAAGGAAAACTTAAAGAGCATACATTTACTAATGTGAAGACTATTAAATTATACGTATGAAATAGGGTTAGTTATGCTTCTTCTATCTCAGTTAGGTACTCCACACCCCTTTTTGGTTTCTACACGACGTCGTACCGTAAATAATTACTAACCACGGTTAAAGCCTCCCATCAGTCCGATGAGGATCGATTAAAAGAAAATCTAAATTTGCCCAGCCGAGAACCAAACCCAGGACCTTAGTCTTATAAATTCACCGCACATACCGCTACGCCTAGGAGGCCTTCGAAAGCTCTTCAAGCTGGTACAGTTGATAATTGTTTATTTACCTTATTGTACAGCAAGCAGGCCCTGTGCGCAGTGTAATAGTTACTCAAGGCCTCGCTCTTGCGCTCCTTGAGCCGCTCCAGAATCTCGCAGGCTGTCTTCTTCACTACTATCGGCGGTGGTTTCACGCACGTCTCGTCTGGTTCATCGGGTTCTGGCGCAGTTACGAGATATTTTCTCATTATAATGAATACATGCAGGCGTTACTTTGCATTATTTTATTATGATCAGTAAATTATTTACTATACTATCAGCCGACTACAGGGCCAGGCCACTCTCTTTATAGGACGTGGAGCCGACGCGCTTCTTCAATGCGATCCCATCGGTCCCAGTCATTATCATCAAGATCTAATAATGATCGTTACAGATTTTTTTTATCAACTACAAGTTGACGCTTGACTGCTATCACACCTGATGTTAAGTGATGATGCTATCTAAGATGGAAGTGGGCTAACTTGTTAGGAGTAGGATGAAATCCACACCCCTTTCGATTTCTACACGACATTGTACCGGAACGCTAAATCGCTTGGCGGTACGTCTTTGTCGGTAGGGTGGTAACTAGCCACGGCGAAAGCCTCCCACCAGCCAGACCAAGACAAATTAAGAAAAATCTCAATCTGCTTCGCCGGTAATTGAACCCAGGACCTCCGTCATATAAATCCACCGCGCATACCACTGCGCCACGGAGTACGTCAAATCATTATCACCCGCATTTACTTACAACTGATCAATGAGTAAAAGTTCAAACCCCTCTAAAAAACCTCACGGAAGACGCCTTTATTTAATCTGGCCCCAAGGGTTAGTGAAAGACAACTGAAAATTTCAGCCGGATGCCACTCGGGATTAGAGACCATAATTATGTATAAGCTCATATGACACTTGATAGTGTGCGTGTCAAATTCGCATCTGTCTCTCTCTCTATCTAATACGATTCTATATATATAGATAGAGACAGACGGCGCATTTGACACGTACACTATCGACTGTCAATAAAGCTTATACATAATAGCCCTACGGATATAATTCATTAAAGTATTAGTGTCATTATTACACAAGTAATAGTTTTTACCGTGGATAATGATACAAAAAAAATATTAATTAAAGACATACCGATTTTTTCTGCTTCAATTTCCTCTTTCGTGGGAACATCTGAAAAATAAAACAATTAAGTAAGTTTAAAAATAATGTATTAAAATATTAAATTAAAGTTAAACACGTCATCTTGGTACTACTGCATGGCCTGGCTTCCCTTGTTAGACCTTTGACTGCGACCTCACCTGCTGTTAAGTGATGCTGTAGTTAGTATAAGATGGAAGCGGGTTAACTTTTAAGAGGTTTGTTTTTTCAACATAACGATTGTTTTATACCTCCAAATGGTTTCTACGCGGCATCACACAACATTTTCAAATTTAATTATCTTTTTTAAACCGCAATTCTAAATTGAAGTAAATTTTATTCGAAAGAAGGTATTTTGATTTCAAATTCGGGTGTAATTTAGTGAAAGACAAACTTGTGGTGACTAAAAAATATTTTGAATATTTTTTCCAAAGAAACACGATCCGCCTACAAAATATAACAAACATAAAAACCGTACAATTCAAACTAAGATCCTCCTTTTATAAAGTAGGTTATAAATACTAAAATCTTATCCTAAATATAAGAAATAGAAGATATAAAACACATTAAAATCAATTTAGCCAAAAGCGAGATAATCGCTAACAAATACACATACAGACGTCAAACTGAGAACCTTCTTTCGAGGCGGTTATAAATGCTTTACATAAGCCCTTACTCATGTCCGGTTTTTCTGGTTCTTCTGGCGGGCAGGGCTCGTCCTTCATTATAATCTTCAGACAGCTCTTGAGGTCGTCCACGTAACGCTGGACCAACTCCTTGTGTGTGTAGTTCTCTTCAAACACTACGGCGATCAAGTCGTCGAACCACGGCGCGTAAATTGTCAGCCAATCCCGAATTTCTGGCGAACCCCTGTATGAATACGCTAAGTTGTCATCGTTTCAGCCTATTTTAATGATCGCCTACATGCCCAGGCCTGGCCTAGAACAACGTGGTAGGTAACTTACCTCTACCTACCCTTTCTACGAGGGACCGTAGCCCTATAAAGCCCTTTTATATCAGCCATGCTGGCTGAGGACAAAGCATGGCAGGCAGCAGTCTCCTTCAGCGAATCAGTTATGAAGAAGGAGGCTGCGTAAAGGGCTCGAGAACCGGCCGATCCAAGCGGGAGACGGGGACAGAGACGAGTTCCCTCTATAAACCCAGTATCTCTTGGTTAGGGAAATCGGAGTTGCAAGCAATCAGAGTGGTGGCACCAGGTACACTGTGGACGAACCCAAGAGGCATAGCGCGAGAGAGGCACCGGTATAGCAGTTCATTAGAGAGCCCGGTGCTTCGCTAATGCACTGAGGATGGCCACCGAGGAGGTTTTATTGGAGGAGTCCCAAATAACCCGGTTTCTCCCCTGCGAAATCGGGTATCTCTGGAGGAAATTTCCCTTTTGAAAAAATAAAAGCCCTATAAAGATGCCTTGATGGGCTGATAATAATGAATTTCTGAAAGCCTCCGTGGTGCAGCTGTAGTATATGCGGTATACTTATTGACAGAGGTCCCAAGTTCGATTTCCGAATCGGAGAATGCTATAGCCGTGGCTAGTTGCCCTACCGTCAAAAACACGCCACCAAGCGAATAGCGATTAAGCGTTCCGGTACGATGTGTAGAAACCGGAAGCGTGACATCCTACTACATCTTAGATTGCATCATCATTCACCATGAGGTGTAATTGCAGTAAAAGACTAACTTATAGTAAATAAAAAAATTGGTACTTTACTAACTTCGCAACTACTGCAAACCCAGCAGCAGTGAAAATAACTGCCAATGCCCCCCAGAAGGCGCTGTCGTCTTTGGGCTTGGGCGGGGGAGGCGGCGGCGGCGGGGGGCAGGGCTCGCGAACTTTTACTTGGTACCGCCTGCCCTCATATCTGGATATACCGGTACTTTGCACTTTTGACAATTGGTGACGCTAGAGTAACAGAAGATTTATAATAGATTCGTCTCGGCATGTCATCTCTCATCTAACGGAAAACGCTGAATTATGGTTATTTAATTACAACATATGCAGTCGCCATTTCCTATGTTTGCCTGGGAGAAATTGTTTTTTGAAAAAAAGGAGGAGGTTCTCAATTCGACACGTATATTTTTTTTATGTATAACTTACGCCACGCATAACTTTTTACAGAGTTGTCCGAAACTAAATAACTCAGTTATTTTTAACTTTTTAGTGAGTTTTGAGTCAGTTCTATTGTTTGTTAAAAAATTTATGGCAGTTTTCATAGCAAAGTGGTATGCGTATGCCCAATTAATTTAAAGGACATCCTGGGTTATCGATGTCTGGGCCGCACTTTACAAGGAATCAATAAAAAAATGTTAATAAAATATAATAAAATAGTTTTTCTCAGTCGTCTTTGCTGCAAATACCTACTTTAATAGTTTAAATCCTAATGTAAGACTGATCCAAGGTACAAGTTTCTCCTGATCAAACCTAGACTGGGACTTCTGGTATTGTATTGTATTCCAAAACTCAAGCCCTTAACCAGTCTACTCTACTCTTACCGTTAATAATCTTGCAGTCCATAACCAGGTTTTTATTTTTAACATTGTTGTAAAAGTGTGACGCTGTCAAACATTCTTCTTTTGGTTTTTGACAACTACTAATATTTTAAAAAGAATAACATAGAAACTTAAAACAGAGCCAGTATTTTTTTATTCGATCATGACTGCCATCCGGACGCTTGATGTAAGTAAATTTAATATTAAGCCCTATGTTTTATGTTATATTCACTCATAGATTAAAGACTAATTAATCTATGTATTCACTGCAGATGTCCGGACAAACAAACAATATTGAAATGGGCTAACAAGGCCATGATATTAGTCAATTTGAAACAAAAAAGCGGCAGCGCAAAGTATGCAATTACAATATAAAAATTCCATCCATCTTCCTACAAAATTACCTAAAAGAAATAAAGAAATAGGATGGAAAATACATGTAAATACAAATGTATTCGCAATATTTTAAAAATCATTTTATTGTGATTATTAAAAATATTTTTTTCTTAAAATCCAATCTTTTTTTAACCCAATTTCCTAACCATTTCCTTATTTATATTTCATATTACCATAGTTTAATATGAGTGTAGTCGTGGCCAAAGTTGCTATGGCTGATGGGCATTGTCCTTTGACGGCCTCCGTAGTACAGCAGTATATGCGACGATTTATAAGAAGGTTCTGGGTTCGATCCCAGGCCGATTGAGATTTTCTTAATTGGTCCAGATCTGGCTGGTGGGAAGCTTCGGCCGTGACTAAACCGTTTTTAAACCACATTTCCATCTTTGATCGCACTATCACTCACCACCAGATGTGAGTGCAGATGTAGTGTAGTAATAATAAATAAAAGTCAATCTGATTTATCTGTTCTCCTCCTGTTCCTCACAGACGGTATTTACATCTCCTATGTGGCTTTAAGTTTGAGTATTGGGACGAGCTACAAGAACTTTTTCTTTTTTCAAGAATGTTACCTACACTCCTGCGGCGAATTTAGTATATTTTAATCTGCATTCGAGCAACGTGGTGGGTTTAAGCTGCATTCCCTTATCTACAAGGAATTAACGAGGGAGGGGAGCATGATGAGGATAAATAATTATATATTCTAGAAGTCGTCCGAGGTTTCACCAGCAGAGTTCTCGTTCCAGTAGGCCTATGTGTTATTTTGATATGTAAGCTATAATATTGTCAAGTTTCATCAAACTCCATTTAGTAGATTTTTTCTTTCTTTTTTTTTATCGACTACACGTTGGCCCTTGACTGCTATAACACCTGATGTTAAGTGATAATGCAATCTAAGATGGAAGCGTGCTAACTTGTTAGCAGTAGGATGAAATTCCACACCCCCTCTCGGTTTCTACACGACATCGTACCGGAACGCTAAATCGCTTGGCGATACGTCTTTGTCGGTAGGGTGGTAACTAGCCACGGCGAAAGCCTCCCCCCTCTGCCCCGCCGGGAATCGAACCCAGGACCTCCGTCTTATAATCGATCGATATCCACCGCGCATACCACTGCGCCACGGAGGTCGTCAAAACTTACGATTTTGCGTGAAAGAGTAACAGACATCTATCCACCCACACATACAAACTTTCGCCTTAGTATTATAAAGGCAAAGTAAAATTTGTAAGGATAGTTTACTTTAATAAATTCCTCAAAGAAAACCCAAAGTCCTGCCCGAATCTAATTTATACGAAAAGAAACAATCGATGGCGAAAATAGATGTTTTATCGCGTTCTTATCAATACGATATGAAAGCGACAGCATGATAAACATTACGTCACATTGCCGACCTTCATTTGGTTTAGCTTTGAGTCCTCGCACTTTACAAGCCGGCGATAATTCGCAGTGCTGTGAGCAAACCAAAATAGTGAGCCGTGTATTTGAAGTGTTGGACGTGTACATTAATTAATCTGTGTAGATATAATAATCAAAGATACATATATATAAGATCAAAGATACACCTTGATTTATATACATTATCGTTGCTTTACTGTTTGGGCACTATTATAGGTAAGTGCTATTGTCATTAATATTCATGTAGATGGTTAGTCATAAATGCTTTTTAACTTAAATACTTCTCCATCAGTAGTAAAACATTGATTTAAATTAAAAGTAGTTCGTATACAGATACCTACTTCCCTACCAAGGGCCTTGCTACCTGTAGACCAGCTGTACCATGTAATAGTAAGAGGCCCCCGGCCCCCTGGGCTACAGAGTCCTCCTGCCATGTTAGCAAAAATTAGTAAAATATTATTATCCATAACGTCACTATGTATATAAAAAAATGTCATACGTGCCTATAGTGTTTGTACATCAAAAATTACGTCACTTCATAAAAGCAACCTCTACCCTTCATATGAGCCCCCAACAGACAAGGGCCCCTCCAAAAAGCGCTACGTCACTGTTCCCTTGCAGCTTGGTATTGCACCTTGGTATACCTACCTAAATATAAAAATATTCATCTCTGTGTCCACGCAGTCTCAAAATATTGTGCAATGGTTTTACACAATTTAATTTCACAAGTTTTGAAATATTTCCCTCTAGCAGAAGCCCGCGACTTTGGTAAAATGTATAGTAAGTGTAAGAATTTCAACAACATAAAAATTAAAACATAAATATTTAAGTACTGTGGGAACGGAACGTAAGTAAGTGTGAGAGGGACGGACGTATGCGTGAAAGGGAGAGAGGAGACGAAGAGGCAAGATGGCGGAGGAAGGTGGAAAAGACGTAGGACGTAAGAACGTATCAAGTTGAAATAAAAGTTTAAAATCAGTTTCGTAGTGTTTTACTTTGAGCAGATCCCACAAATCATTTTGGGGGCTCGTCCGGGATCGCTCAAAGTGTGCGCGTGACGAAATAAAGTGAATCACGAAATATATTAACATACGACGCAACCGGCGCGGGCGACACAAGACGCGAGGCGCACGTGTTCCGGACATACACCGAATAACCACGAAAGAACACGACGTACGAAGGAAAGACGGACGACGAAAGACGTTTAAGACGAAAGACGAAATTTATCAAATTTGATTGCAAAGATGGAAGCGGAAAAGATGGGGGACGCCACACAAGCCGCGGCGCCCACCGCCATGTTTTATGGTTTCGAGGGAAGCATAGCTCAGTTCAACGGCGAGGACAAGTCGTACACATCTACAAAGTGGGCACAGGACATAGAAGATAACGCCGAAATTTTTAAATGGACACCGCATCAAAAATTAATAATAGCAAGAAGGACGTTATGTGGTACGGCCGGGCTATGGCTAAAGTCGGAAAAAGTGTTTAAAACATATGACGAATTAAAAATTGCCGTGCAAAGAGAATTTCCGGAAGCTATCAACAGCAAAGAAATGCACGAATTAATGGCATCTAGAAAAAAACAGAAGAATGAAAGTTACTATCAGTACATGCTGGCTATGAAGGAGTTAGGAAAAAGAGCTAAATTTCCCGATTATGCAGCCATTCAATATATCATAGACGGCATAGAAGACTGTCAAACAAACAAGGTCGTGTTATATGGCGTAACAACATATACTGCGCTTAAAGAAAAACTTCTAATATACGAAAAAATGCACGAGAACATAAAGAAAGAAGTCAAGGTCATGACAGTGCCTAGAAAAAAAATAGAAGCATCCTCATCAACGACGCGACGCTGCTATAACTGCGGGGAAAGTCATATGGCAAAGAATTGTGAAAATGGCGTTAAATGTTTTCGCTGCAATACATTTGGCCATTTTTCGTATCAATGTCCCAAGTTCAGTGCAACCAGTGGCGCTCCAAGCACCGTGAGATTCAGCGGAGTCAACGGGAAGTCGGTAAAGCAGCCGGCACAAAGCGCGCTGCAACTACGCGCGGCGGGCCAATCAACGGAGCCGGTAAAACAGCGATCGGCCATGTTTGGCACGGTTGACTC
Source organism: Mycalesis mineus (assembly GCA_034621355.1). Classification (NCBI taxonomy): domain Eukaryota; kingdom Metazoa; phylum Arthropoda; class Insecta; order Lepidoptera; family Nymphalidae; genus Mycalesis; species Mycalesis mineus. Next base: position 8,302,074 of record CM067904.1, on the reverse strand, counting down.
GACGGGATGCGCGAGCGGCCATGACAGTGACAGTGACAGTGACGTCGAGAAGTCTCAGGTCAACGACTTTGAAGTTTTGCAAATAAATAAAGATAGGAAAAGCGATGGAAAACCTGTAAAAGTGGTGATTGTGTCGGGAAATCACAGTTCAAGTGCGCTAATAGATTCGGGCAGTGACGTAAATCTTATTTCGGCAGAGTTGTGCGCTAAATTATTTAAAGTTGAGTTTAACGTCGGCGGACTTATGTTAACTGGTCTTGGTTGTTCACGAGTACAGTCATTAGGCAAAATTAAGACTTCAATTAAAATAGATGGACAGTGCTACGATAATATTTCGTTCTATATTATACCTAGAAATTGTATGCCGTATGATTTGATTATAGGTCATGAGTTTCTGAAAGGAGTAACAATGTTAATGAAAGATGGATGCGTTTCTATATCTAGGGATGGAAATGAATGGGTGAATAATATTAATTGCATTTCAGATGAATTAGATTGTCTTACAGAACATATTAAGAATCCTTTATTAAGACAGGAAGTGCATCAGTCCATAGACAACTACCATCCAGTCCAGGTTGAGGAGGCACCTTTAGAGCTGAAAATTATATTAAAGGATGATGTGCCTGTCGCTCAACGGCCAAGGAGGTTATCTTACATGGAACAAGGTATTGTTGAAAAACAAATAGACGAGTGGTTGAAAGACGGAATCATAAGGGTAAGTTTCTCTGAATACTCTAGCCCTCTTGTGTTAGTGAAGAAAAAGGATGGCAGCATCCGAGTGTGTGTGGATTACAGGCAGCTTAATTCAAAGATAGTTAAGGATGAATATCCACTACCAATCATTGATGATCTTATCGATAAGTTATCCCAAGCTAATGTTTTCAGTGTGCTTGATTTAAAAAATGGTTTCTTCCATTTAAAGATTAGTGAGGAGTCGATTCCTTACACTTCTTTTGTGTGTCACCAGGGACAGTATGAGTTTTTGCGAGCTCCATTTGGACTTTCGATCAGTCCTAAATATTTTATGAGGTTCGTTAATGTAATCTTCCGTGAGCTGCTAGCGCAGAAGATAATGATGATTTTTATAGATGATATTATAATTCCCGCAGTAAATGAAGAACAAGCATTACAACGTCTAAAGCAAGTTTTGGAAGTTGCTTCACGGTATGGGCTAAGAATTAATTGGAAGAAAGCAAAGTTAATACAGACCGAGATTGAGTACTTGGGCCATACAATCAAGAATGGTGAGGTACGACCGACTACAGAGAAAACAGAGGCAGTTATGAAATTTCCTGAACCTAAAACGAGTAAGCAACTTAAAAGTTTTTTAGGTCTAACTTCCTACTTTAGGAAATACATAAAACAATATGCCGCTATTGCTAAGCCACTTAATGATTTGTTAAAGAAAGATGTAGAGTGTGTGTTTGATGACAAACACAGAAAGGCTTTTTATTTGTTAAAAGAAAAGTTGTGTTCTGGTCCAGTCTTGAAGATATTTGATTCTAACCTTAAAACTGAATTGCATACAGATGCATCAAGCGCTGCAATATCAGCCGTTCTCATGCAATTTCACCCCAACACTGGCTTACACCCAGTGCATTATATGAGCCGTAAGACGAATGAAGCACAAAGCAAGCTGTCGAGCTATGAGCTTGAAGCTATGGCTGTTGTGGAAGGCGTTAAAAAGTTTCGCCACTATTTGTATGGAAAACATTTTAAGATAGTAACCGATTGTAAAGCTTTTCAGCAGACCCTGAGGAAAAAAGATCTCTCTGCAAAAGTAGCAAGATGGGTACTAATGCTGAATGAATATGACTTCGAAATAGAACACCGAGCTGGAGAGAAGATGCGTCATGCTGATGCACTCAGCAGATATCCATGGGTGACTACAGTAACATCCTTACGTGACCAGATTAAAATAGCACAAGACCATGACGATGGCATAAAAGCAATAAAGGATATACTCAAGGAAAAGTCATTCAAAGATTACTCAACAGATGGAGATATACTGTACAAGGGAGATGGAAAATTATTAGTCATACCTAAACAATTAGAAAAGGAAATATTATCAAGAGTACACAGTAATGGGCATTTTTCAAGGAGGAAAATGAAAGAATTGATTTGTCAAGATTACTATATAAAAGATGTTGAAAGAAAGATAGAAGAGTTTATAAGATCGTGTATACCATGTTTATTAGCTACGAGGAAAGAGGGTAAACAGGAAGGGTTTCTAAACCCTTTAAATAAAGAAAGTTCACCATTAGATACTTTGCATATCGACCATGTTGGACCTTTGACTGAAACTCGAAAGCAGTATAATTATATTCTCACAGTAATTGATGCCTTCACCAAGTTTGTCTGGTTATTTCCTACAAAGAGTACATCGAGTGCAGAAACACTGAACAAGCTTAAGATACATCAGCAAACCTTCGGTAATCCCAGGCGACTGATAACTGACAGAGGGACTGCTTTCACCAGCCATGAATTTCAAGAATACTGTAAAGAGGAAGATATCCAGCATATAACCATCACTACTGGTGTGCCAAGAGGAAATGGGCAGGTGGAGCGTATACACCGTATAATAATTCCCATGCTGACCAAGCTTTGTATTGAAAACTCAGGTGTTTGGTACAAGCATGTAAGTAGAGTTCAGAGAGCATTAAATAGCACCTTTCAAAGAAGCATTAATACCACCCCGTGTAATCTACTTATAGGCATCAAGATGAGATGTAAAGAGGACCTCGAAATTTTAGAATTATTACAGGAAGAAGCGGCTAAACAGTACGATAGCAACAGAGAAGAGTTACGTGAGAAAGCAAAACAGCAAATTTTAGCTATACAAGAAGAAAATAGAAAATACTTTAATAGACGCAGGAAGCAGAGTCAGCAGTATAAGATGGGTGATTTAGTAGCAATAAAAAGAACACAGTTCGGTAAAGGGCTTAAACTCAAGGCGAAATACCTAGGTCCATATCGTATAACTAAAGTAAATTTAAATGATCGCTATGAGATGGAAAAGGTAGACAGTTCTACAGAAGGCCCGAACTGTACTTCAAGCTCAGCTGACCAAATGAAAAAATGGCCTGAGCCATAATGAGGTGAGTATGTAAGATGACTGTATTGTATGAACGATAGAGGGATGGAATGTTTTAGAAATAATGTCTGTAATTTAATCTTAAGGGGATCTGTTATCTTGTATGATATGTTATGTTGTATTTAATTTGTAATATCTTGTAAGAAAGCAATCGTTAGTTTATATAATTGTATGCTTAAGATGACTATTGTAGTAAAGAAATGATTTTTAGTTTATATAATTTTATGCTTAAGATTTCTATTGTAGTAAAGAAATGATTTTTAGTTTATATAATTTTATGCTTAAGATGACTATTGTAGTAAAGAAATGATTGTTAGTTTCTATGATTTTACACTTAAGATGTCTATGTAAGTATTTCATTGTAAGTATGGATGATGGTATGAAAGATGTGTGTTCCTGAGGACAGGGAATAAGTAGAATGGCCGAGTTGTGGGAACGGAACGTAAGTAAGTGTGAGAGGGACGGACGTATGCGTGAAAGGGAGAGAGGAGACGAAGAGGCAAGATGGCGGAGGAAGGTGGAAAAGACGTAGGACGTAAGAACGTATCAAGTTGAAATAAAAGTTTAAAATCAGTTTCGTAGTGTTTTACTTTGAGCAGATCCCACAGTACGTTGATAATTTTTTAAGAAGATTGAATTTATAGGCATAGTAAGTTATCCTTAATTGATATATAAATAGTTATAAACAAAAGCGGATTTTTATCCTAATTATGAGGAAAATACTACTTGCCATACATTACAGCTTTGTTATATCTTAAAGGCAGCATTCAGGATTAAAGTTCCCAGGAGACTACCTGACAACTATCATCTTCATGTTTCAGCTAATTTACACAAAACCTTTAATAAATTATATACTTACCAGCTTTCCACATGAATTACTATGGATGAAAACCTCGGAAATGAAAATCCATTCTGTAGCCTTCCTGTTATAACAGACAGGCGCGGCTAAGAAGTTGTTTTATTATATTTGATGATTATCTATGCCTTGATACTAAATTATATACCTTAGTACATATATTACATTGATATGACAATACGGTAGATACCTATGTTACAACCCACCAATGTAATTACTTATAGATATCTCGTAGATACTCGAAGATAGGCTGTAGGCATCAAAATATTCTTAGGACCGTAGATATACACAAATATTAAATTAAAATAGATTAATTGCTTTGATAATTACCATCATCAAATCAGCCGATAAACATCCGCTGCTAGCCATAGGCCTTTTGTAGGGGCTTCCAAACACACTTGATCTGATAGATTCAGTAATCTGGCGAGGGGTATTTGGCCTTCAGAACCCCTCATCCCGAAATGTTAAATAAGTGTTATACTCGAAAAAATATCGGACAAACAGACTGACTGACAAAAAATGATCCGACAATTACGTTTTTATTACTATTGAGGTAACAAATAACGAAAGTGTTATAGAGGTCATCTTGAAAATATATTTGATCATATCTTAATAAACGGAAAATCATTAATAATGTACCTATAACATCTATAAACTAAAGATGTAGTTTTAAATTTTTTTATATTTTATTGTTGTTGTTTTCCCGAATTTCTTCATAGTTCCAGATTTGTTTTTTAATAAATAGACCATTGTCAAATTACAGAATAATCTGGCTATAGTTTCTCGCTAAAAATGAGCGAGAGAATTACAACGATGAGAAAAATAATATAGATAAAATCGAAATATTTGCCACTTAAATTATATAATGTTTCAGGACATAATGGCGCCACTTCCAGAAGAGGAAACCTTAGGAAAAAAGCATAGAAAATACAATGAACTAGTAAATAAAGCCATCAAAAACAATCCAAATCAAAATATCGCAGCAATAAATCACGAAGACTCTGATTTGGATAACCTATTTAAAATAGATATAGCGTGCAACAATAGAAATGTTGAATACGTTCTTCATACTCTAAAATGTGATGACATGTTATATGTGTCTCGAGTTATCAAGCAATCGACCTGGTTGCTGACAGAACAGCAATACTCTCACATTATAAATCCTGTATACTTGCACAGCCAACTATCTCCACAGATGACTACAAAGGCATTCAACAAACTCATTCTACATATTAGACTAAACTTGAGAGACGAACAACGTGTTGAAGATTTTTTCAATTATTACAAACAAATTGATTTAAATAAAGCATTCGACTGGCTTCTACATTGCTCGATTCCATTCATTGAACAAATGATTCGGGATCACGCTGACGAAATACCAAGACACTTATGGAAACGACTCTTTGAAAAGTCATTTACTTGTCTTGAAATCTTATTGAAAAATTATACAATCCAATATTATAAAGACCACATAATAGAGCCAGGACTGTTTCTTTTAAATAGAAATCACGAAAAGTTTCTCGATATTATCGAGTCATTAGAAAAAAGTGGAGATGCACCTACGTTGGGGCCGAAGTATACAAAAATGGTAATGGAGAAAAATCCAGAAAGAATAAAGAACAATCTTGAAAAATATGCTCATATCCTTAATATTACAGTTTTTGCTAAATATCTAAAACAAGAAGAGATTCAAGGCTTCATATTAAAGCACATTAAAAATAAAGAAACGCGCTTTATGTTCACCTACAAAAAAATTAAATACTTCTTGAACCGGTTGCCGTTTGAGGAAAGATTTGATTTTGTGAATAAACTTTTCATAGAGAAATCCTATACCTATGAAGATCTTGATAATGAGACCTGGGACGACCTACTACAATGCATTAATCTACCTCTAAAAGGAAAATTATCATCGATGAAAAACATATACAGCTGGTACGTTTATGCTCCGTTTGATAAGGCTTTGACAGATTTAAAACAGTTGATTCGCAAAGAATCAAATCCTAATGAAAGATTATGGATGGTGCGAATTATGCTTACATGTGCTGGCAAAAATCAGGAAAATGTACTTAAATTAATAAAATATTACCATAAAAATCATATCAACGAAGCTTTTCTATATAAAGTTCAGTTTGTTAATCACTTGATTACGAATACTGATGCACATAGATACGATGAAGAGGCTTGGGGATTATTAAATGATCTTTTTAACAGCTTGGAAGTTTATACTAAAACAAAAGATGGTGTGCAAACTTGTGTGAAATACATCGTTTTATATAACGTAATTCATGACAAAAATATCCCTGAAGTAATAGAAAATAAATTCAATTTTCAATCGTATATAGCATATGAATATAAAGACTCAATATATAAATTCAACGGGGAAGAAAGGGAAAAAATATTCAATTACGTATACAAACATTACGTTTCAAAAATTGAATATGATGTTACAAATGAAGATGAATTTAACGAAACTGTGAACGGCATCATAAACGTTTTACAAATCATGGATGCATGGAATAAAGATATTGAAAATTATCCATTAATTTTACAAAAAATTAAAAACCTTGCTATCATAAAAAAAGAAAAGTCTTGGAGCAGGGATCTTTCAGAAATATATAATTTTAAAAAATCTTGGAGAAAGGCACTATTTTACGAATCAATTATACTAAGTTTTAATCAAAACAGTTGCATTAATGCTCTCAAACATAACCCAGATATATTAGAAGATTATTGGGGGCAAATTACCTCACGCATTAGCGATAATAAAAGAAAAAAGAACGTCCAAAAGAACTTTAATTGGTTTCATAGAAAAGTCCGTATTTATTGGCACCAGTCTTTGGCAAAATCTTTCAAAACAACTTTTTTGAATTATCTTAACCAAGTAAACCTTCATAAAAGTACTATTAAAGCACTATGCGCAATATTGTCACCAAAGGAGTTGCAGGAATTCGCGCAAAGATATGCACCTAAAGAAACCAAAATTATCAGCAACCAAGTTGAAGATATAGACGTCAGTATACGCAAAAGCATTGCTTCTTGTATGCACCTATCAAGACCACATCCTGCACTTGAAATAGTGTTATTGTACGCCAAAAAAGATTATTTAAACTATGTTTTGCCTTCAATGAATGCAATTTTTCATAACATGAGTTGTGATAAAATTAGGGAGCACATTCCAAAACTACTCAACTCACCAGTATCTTTACAAAAACATGGCATTAGAGTTGCATTTACTAAGCTGAACCATAAGGAACTTAAAGAAATGTTACCACCGATTTGGAAATCTAATAATAACAAAAGCATTCGAAATACTATATTCCGCGAAACTTTTAAGGCTCTTTGTAGACAATTTGACAAAACCGCTATTTTTGGAATGTGGGAGATGTTGAACGTCTTTATTGATGAATTGACTTTTGATGAAAATAAAAAGATATACAGTACAATGACTAAAATTGAAAAAGTCCCTCCTTGTATTAGACCGTTAATGTACATGAAGAGTTACAATTTCTTAAAGAAATTACCATCCAAAGCCAATTGTGAAAAACTTTTAGAAGATATTAACAGAGAATTCAAATGTATCATAGAGTTTATAGAAGTTGATTTTATGTTGGCAATATGTTTAGAAAATTTCGATGAAAACTTTACAAAGAAAAAATATGTTTTATGTGAAATTATTTGCACATATTTGCTATCTGCGAAATCAGAGTCAGTGCAAAATGAGCGTTATGCAAAACTATTTGTACCTCTGATAGACAAAGCTTTAGACAAGTGGAATGAAACACATGAAAATATTTACTACACGAGAAACAACTTGTTTGAAATATTCATTGAAATGTCTAATCGATTTGATGAATTAGTTTTGCATAAAAAGATGGTATTTCCGATCGGCATGTATAAAGCTTTGTTAAACAAACTTTGCTGTAGTCTATCGATGAAAGAAAATTATCTTCTCTTAACATATATTAAGCTATCGTTAGGGTATATACAAGGTATATATAATCTAACAAAAGGAACATATGCGAAAGATCTTGCAGAAGAGGTTAACATTGACAAGGAAGATTTTAGGAACCTGCCCATAAAAGCTGCAGCTAGTTTTGGAAAACTGTGTTCTGATTACTTAAAAGAAGACATAGCAAAGTATTCCTCTAGTATTCACGTATTATTTGCAAACGCTTTAAATCAAATTTTGGATAATTATAAAGAGCGTGATATATATAATTATAATACACTTTATAAACTGACAGTCTTAAAGTATGTACTTGAAAGCAGTGATTTGATTGAAGGATACGTTTTAGTAACGCAATTAATACCAGAATATCATTATATTACTACAGACGATGTAAAGTCTCTGAAACTTGAATTGTTAAATAAAATAAGCAGTCACAAGTCGGAAGAGGTCATGTATTGGTATGCAAGAAATAAGGATTTTTATTTCTAACTTGCAAACGCCTGCAGTTTCGCTAGGAAAATATAATGAATTGCTTGAAAAAATTTGGTATATCTGGAATAAATAAAGCAGAGCATGAAATCTCTCGGCAGAAAATGAAAAGCGGCTTGAATTTTTACGACTCTTTCAACAATTATCGTCTTATTTCAGGCAATTTACACAAATTCTCAACAAATTATATACTAAAACCTTCCTCAGCAGTCACTAACTATTGTTCAAAACCGAATTATAGTATGCTGTATCAAAAATTCTATTAATACAGCTAAAAAATTATGTACGTAAGCAATTTTTATCGTTTTTAGGCCAAAAATTATAAGTATCTATTTCTACTATGTCTATGTCTACTGTAGGAGACAAATGAAATGAAATAAAAATCATGCTATAATTTTAATTAAATAGATTATTTTTTATTATTTACACGGTTTACTATGACGACATTTGCATTTCTAACAATTTCAGTAAACGTCATACGAGATCATTTTTTTAATTTTTCATCAAATGCATTGTGTTGCACAGAAAGTTTATGTTATTTTTCTAAATTACATTGAAATAACCTTTTTGAGAATGCCAGTTATGCAATTTTTATACAGATAAGAAAATGTAAAAGTTACCTAAACAATATTTTGATTTTACATTTTATATTTGTTACTTATTATGACTCAAATTGTTATTTAATTTTAAAAGTATTTTCAACAAAATGTTTTACAATAAAGTTTTTTATTTTTAAAAGATTCTTATTGTTTTACGCAACTCCTAATAAAAAAAATGTAAATATGCTCTAAAGAAGAAAAATAAATATAAATATATCGCAAGCTCACAGACACATATTTTAATTATTCCTTCTAGAAGGTTAAAAGATTAATAGAAAATGTTTTGTTTTAATTATTGTGAGCCACTAAGAATATTACAATAGTTAATCAGAAAAACTTAAAGTTCATCGTTCAATAATATTTTTCAAATCCAAGATGGCGACCAAATTTTTCAACTAAAAAAATCATTCCAATTAAATTTTCGTACACTGCGCGTTAATATATGTAGTCATCATAATCATTATTATTACGTTGCAAATTAAAACAACAATTTAAATTCCAACAGACGTTTACTCGTTTAAAATTTAAAACCAAACGGTTTTCGTTCGAAAACAAACAAGCGACAAATACCCTCACATCATGTGACATTAAATATCCGATTACAAGTTACGTTACATGTCGGAGTATGCCCAACTAGTTTTGAACCCATATCGGACCCTTAGCTATAAGCTTGTTCATGCAACGCGTCATCACGCGAACTATACGAATGCTAAACTCGGCGAATGTTTATAAACAAATAAAATTCGGTTCAAGTTTATTGAATTTATACTTGATAATTTCAATAAACTTGTGAATTACAAATGCATCACAATAAATAGGATACATGAACTTATAACAACTTGTTCCTTCCATTTCCCTTCCTCCCTCTTGGGAGCGTAGGTTCAAATCCTACCGACTGCGCCACTGTAATAACGGAACGCGTGTACTTTAAGCAACGTTTATTCAACAACTACGTGATGCGTGTCACAGACATCACACCACCGACATACCCACGTTACAATAATAATATTGTATGACTACCTACACATAGGTACATACACTACAATAGTTAATATTTTTTAAATAACATTTTATATAAAAATTTTTAACAAAAAATAGAACCGACTCAAAACGCACTAAAAAGTAAAAAATAACTGTCATTTAATTGCTTTAATTTTCTTAAGCATATTATCTATGAAGTCGGTGCCAGCCAAGTTTAAGGAACATTTATTTTACGTAGTAAAGCAGGTTGTGGATTCTAGGTAATGTCCTTAAAGTAGAAACCTTGGCTGGCATCGACTCTTAATTAAGTAATTAAAAAATTATAAATATTGTAGGACCATAGTAGAACATCGCTATGTAGCTCCAAAGTAAGCGTAAGTAGCTTGTGTTATGGGTACTATGATAACTGATGAATATTTTTATATAATTATACCTATTATACATAAATACTTACTTATAGATAATAAATAGATACCATATAACCAGACTGGAAAACATCCATGCTCATCACACAAACATTTTTCCAGATGTGGGAATCGAATCCACAGCCTAGGACGCAGAATTTTTATGAAAAGAAAAAATCGATGGCGATAGTAGATGTTTTATCACGTTTATATCAATACGATATGAGTGCGACAGCATGATAAATATTACGTCACATTGCCGACCTTCATTCGGTTTAGCTTTGAGTCATCGCACTCGCCGGCGATAATTCGCAGTTCTGTGTGAACAAACCAAAATAGTAAACCGTGTATTTAGATTTTTGTTGTACGATATAAGATCGAAAAACAGTTCATGTTCAATCATAGGTAAAGGTAAGCAAAATTTTTGTTAAAAATCATTGTACCTAGGTAGTCATAAGTTTCTCTATCGATATATAAATACTTTCCATCATTAGCAGCTAAGATTTAGAAGAGGTATAAATCTATAAAAACGTATTGATTCTATAGTTCTTCGTTTAAAGGTATGTACCTACTTCCCTATTTTGTACAATTATGCATTCTATCCTAAAAGGTGTGCTCACGCATTATCGAAATATTGTGCAATAGTTTTCAATTTACAAGTTTTAAATTCTTTTTCACTAGAAAAAGGGAAAATCACCGTATTCCAACAATAAAATAATATGTGACCATTTTTTTATAAGATTTAATGAATATAGCGAACATCCTTAAAATATAGCGGAAGCAGATTTTTTGTTCATAGTGTTAACAGCCCCCGTGGCGCAGTGGATTTATAAGACCGAGGTCTTGGGTTCAATGCCCAGCTAGGTCGATTAGGTTTTTCTAAATTGGTCGAGGTCTGTCTGGTAGAAGGCTTCGGCCGTGGCTAGTTACCATTTTACATCATAAAACGTTATGTTTTAAAATATCGTAAAATACGAAATATTACTTTATATAAGATAGTTTAGTAAACGCATAATACATGAAATTTGCTAAAAAATAACATATTATGTAAGCTTTAAATCATCAATCAATGAAGTGTATGCCTACTTACGTATGCAACGTAATTCCTTCGATTTTCTGTTCGCTGCGACTGTTGAAGCCGAAAATGGTATAACCACCATAGCACGATAACGTTTAAATTAATAATAGTTGAAAACCGCAAAGGTATATTATTTATCAGCAAATTTAATAAAATCAGCTAATAATTGCAAACTTAGATATGTCCCTTGTCCTTGTCACAATCCACTCTTGACAAACAATAAAAACGAACACGCTGTAAAGGGATTATAAATAATCTTGTATCACATTATAATAAAGGCCGAATGAAATTAATCTGTCACGATCTTATATCTAAGCCACCTATACTAAAGCCAATAGTCTTTAATCTATGCTTGTCAACAAACAATCTAAAAATGAAGGTGAAATCCTTTTGACAATCCGTTTGTTTTAACAGAATGACAAATTCGGACTGAAATTAGACTTAGTTTTAAAAATTAATATATTGTGATTTTATATACAGATTTTAAATTATATACCTAAGTACCTATATTACATTGATATGGCAACAAGGTGCTTATATTATAACCCGCCTGGGTACTTACTTGTATATACATATCTCGTAGATACTCGAAGATAGGCTGTACCGCTGTAGGCATCAGAAATTTATAACGATCAATATACATATTTGTTACCTACAGAATTAAATGTTTATTTTAATATGATACCTATTGTACAGCTGCAGTAGTCAAGTAAGGGCTTTATGGGAATCAAAATCCTCCTCCCCCCTCGAAATTATAAGCAAATAAATGAGAACAAAGGTCAAGACAAATACACAGATTAGAAATATACTTGTAGTATCGGACAAACAAACTAACTGACAAAACTTTGGGCAGTGGCGTAACTAGGGCAGTGTCAGCGGTGCCCAGGCACAGGGCGCAGAAATGACCAGACCATATACAAACAATACCTTATTTAGAGTCAGTTACAAGTCTGTGGTTGTTGGTTACGGTTCTGCATTTGGTAATTCTGCTCTTCCCCGAATGTAATCTATTCATAACTTTAGATGTGTTTTTCTTAAATACACCACTGTCAAATAAGATAAAAATCTGGCAATAGTTTTTCGCTCAAAATTTAATAAAATAATATAGATAAAAACTAAATAGTTGGCACTTAAATACGACTTTAATTACATTATGTTTCAGGACACCATGGCACCACTTCCAGAAGAGGAAACCTTAGGAAAAAAGCATAGAAAATACAACGTACTAGTAAATGAAGCCATCAAAAACAATCCAAATCAAAATATCGCCGCAATAAATCACGAAGACTCTGATTTGGATAACCTATTTAAAATAGATATAGCGTGCAACAATAGAAATGTTGAATACGTTCTTCAAACTCTAAAATGTGATGACATGTTATATGTGTCTCGAGTTATCAAGCAATCGACCTGGTTGCTGACAGAACAGCAATACTCTCACATTATAAATCCTGTATACTTGCACAGCCAATTATCTCCACAGATGACTACAAAGGCATTCAACAAACTCATTCTACATATTAGACTAAACTTGAGAGACGAACAAAGTGTTGAAGATTTTTTCAATTATTACAAACAAATTGATTTAAATAAAGCATTCGACTGGCTTCTACATTGCTCGATTCCATTCATTGAACAAATGATTCGGGATCACGCTGACGAAATACCAAGACACTTATGGAAACGACTCTTTGAAAAGTCATTTACTTGTCTTGAAATCTTATTGAAAAATTATACAATCCAATATTATAAAGACCACATATTAGAGCCAGGACTGTTTCTTTTAAATAGAAATCACGAAAAGTTTCTCGATATTATCGAGTCATTAGAAAAAAGTGGAGATGCACCTACGTTGGGGCCGAAGTATACAAAAATTGTAATGGAGAAAAATTCAGAAAGAATAAAGAACAATCTTGAAAAATATGCTCATATCCTTAATATTCCTGTTTTTGCAAAATATCTTAAACAAGAAGAGATTCGAGGCTTCATTTTAAAGCACATTAAAAATAAAGAAACGCGCTTTTTGTTCACCTACAAAAAAATTAAATACTTCTTGAACCGGTTGCCGTTTGAGGAAAGATTTGATTTTGTGAATAAACTTTTCATAGAGAAATCCTGTACCAATGAAGATCTTGAAAATGAGACCTGGGACAACATACTACAATGTATTCTTCCTCTAAAAGGAAAATTATCATCGTTGAAAAATATATACATCTGGTACGTTTATGCTCCGTTTGATAAAGCTTTGACAGATTTAAAACAATTGATTTGCAAAGAATCAAATCCTAATGAAAGATTATGGATGGTGCGAATTATGCTTACATGTGCAGGCAGAAATCAGGAAAATGTACTTAAATTAATAAAATATTACCATGAAAATCACATCAATGAAGCTTTTCTATATAAAGTTCAGTTTGTTAATCACTTGATTACGAATACTGATGCACATAGATACGATGAAGAGGCTTGGGGATTATTAAATGATCTTTTTAACAGCTTGGAAGTTTATACTAAAACAAAAGATGGTGTAGAAACATGTGTGAAATACATCGTTTTATATAACTTATTTCATGACAAAAATATCCCAGAAGTTATAGAAAATAAATTCAATTTTCAATCGTATATAGCATATGAATATAGACACTCAAAAAATAGGTTCAATTCGGAAGAAAGGGAAAAAATATTCAATTACGTATACAAACATTACGTTTCAAAAATTGCATATGAAGTTACAAATGAAGATGAATTTAACGAAACTGTGGACGAGATCTTAAACGTATTACTAATTTTGGATACATGGAATAAAGATATTAAAAATTACCCATTAATTTTACAAAAAATTAAAAACCTTGCTATCATAAAAAAAGAAAAGTCTTGGAGGAGGGATCTTTCAGAAATATATAATTTTAGAAAATCTTGGAGAAAGGCACTATTTCCCGAATCAATTATACTAAGTTTTAATCAAAATAGTTGCATTAATGCTCTCAAACATAACCCAGAGATATTAGAAGATTATTGGGGGCAAATTAGCTCACGCATCAGCGATAATAAAAGAAAAAAGACGGTCCAAAAAAACTTTAACTGGTTTCATAGAAAAGTCCGTATTTATTGGCACCAGTCTTTGGCAAAATCTTACAAAACAACTTTTTTGAATTATCTTAGCCAAATAAACCTTCATAAAAGTACTATTAAAGCACTATGCGCTATATTGTCACCAGAGGAGTTGCAGGAATTCGTGCAAAGATATGCACCTAAAGAAACCAAAATTATCAGCAACCAAGTTGAAGATATAGACGTCAGTATACGCAAAAGCATTGCTTCTTGTATGCACCTATCAAGACCACATCCTGCACTTGAAATAGTGTTATTGTACGCCAAAAAAGATTATTTAAAATATGCTATGCCTTCATTAAATGCAATTTTTCATAACATGAGTTGTGATAAAATTAGGGAACATATTCCAAAACTACTCAACTCACCAGTATCTTTACAAAAACATGGCATTAGAGTTGCATTTACTAAGTTGAGTCATAAGGAACTTGTAGAAATGTTTCAACCGATTTGGAAATCTAGTAAAAACAAAAGCATTCGGAATACTATCTTCTGCGAAACTTTTAAGGCTGTTTGTAGAAAATTTGATGAAACAGCTATTTTTGTTATGTGGGAGATGTTGAACATGTTAATTGATGAATTGACTTTTGATGAAAATAAAAAAATATACACTACAATGAGTAAAATTGAAAAAGTCCATCCTTGCATTAGACCAGCAATGTATATGAAGAGCTATAATTTCTTTAAAAAATTACCATCTAAAGCCAATTGTGAAAAACTTTTAAAAGATATCAGAAGAGAACTGAAATATATCATAGAGTTTCTAGAAGTTGATTTTATGTTGGCAATATGCTTAGAAAATTTCGATGAAAACTTTACAAAGAAAAAATATGTTTTATGTGAAATTATATGTACATATTTGCTATCTGCGAAATCGGAGTCAGTGCAAAATGAGCGTTATGCAAAACTATTTGTACCTCTGATAGATAAAGCTTTAGACAAGTGGAATGAAACACATGAAAATGTTTACTACACGAGAAACAACTTGTTTGAAATATTTATTGAAATGTCCAAGCAATTTGAGGAATTAGTTTTGCATAAAAAGATGGTATTTCCGATCGGCATGTATAAAGCTTTGTTAAACAAACTTTGCTGTAGTCTATCGATGAAAGAAAATTATCTTCTCTTAACATATATTAAGCTATCGTTAGGGTATATACAAGGTATATATAATCTAACAAAAGGAACAGATGCGAAAGATTTTGCAGAAGAGGTTAACATTGACAAGGAAGATTTTAGGAACCTGCCTATAAAAGCTGCAGCTAGTTTTGGAAAACTGTGTTCTGATTACTTAAATGAAGACATAGCAAATTATTCCTCTAGTATTCACGTATTATTCGCAAACGCTTTAAATCGCATTTTCGATAATTTTAATTTTAAACAGTGTGGTGTATATAAAGATAATATAGTTTATAAAATGACAGTCTTAAAGTATATACTTGAAAGCAGTGATCTCATTGAAGGATACGTTTTAGTAACGCAATTAATACCCACATATCAATATATTACTACAGACGATGTAAAGTCTCTGAAACTTGAATTGTTAAATAAAATAGGCAGTCACAAGTCGGAAGAAGTCATGCATCGGTATGCAAGAAGTAAGGATCTTTATTTCTAACTAGCAAACGGAATTGTACGGATATATGTTGTCGACTCGAAATCAATATTTTTTCATGTTTTGTTATTATAATATGTCATCTAAGTTTTCGATCGAGTCTACCGTACGCCTTGACGAAATTATTAATATAGATTTATATATGTAGGTATAAGTATATTAAGTCGTTTATAATAATAACTATTAGTGTACCTTATCGATGGTACATTAATTTATCTTTGTTTTTTATTGCAATTCCCCTTCTCTTAAAAGTAAAGGTACGTTAATATAGGTTACCTGGAAGAGATCACTCCTAGTGATAAGGTCGCCTTTTGTGTTAAGTTTATATTGTACCATTATTTCTTTTATTATTTTCAATAAAGATGTTTGAAAACAAAAGAAATTTGTACGTGACGTATTCTAAGAAAATATACCGTATTACATGTTTTGCTATATCTCAAATAAATGAAGCAGCATTTTAGATTTAGATGAAGGCGCCTTGAATTTTTCCGACTCTTTCAACAATTGTCGTTATATTTCATACAATTTACGCTAAACTTCAACAAACTATATACCAAAACCTTCCCCAGGAATCACCCTATCTATTAGTCAAAACCGCATGACTGTCAGTTCAGTAGTCTTTAAGTTTATCGCGAACAGATAGATAAACAGACGCGGCGGGCGACTATATTTTGTATTATACAGTGACTTATTTCAAGTCTTGTTAATAAAAAAAATTTGTATCAAAAATTCTATTAATACTGCTTAAAAATGTTTGTACGAGTGCAATTTTTATATAGTTTTAATTTAATTAGCAAAAAATTATGTGTGTCTGTCTACTTTAGAGGACAAATTAAATGAAACAATGAAATGAAATAAAAATCATTCTCTAATTTAAATTAAATAGATTATTTTTATTATTTACACGGTTTACTATGACGACATTTGCATTTCTAACAATTTCAGTAAACGTCATTAGTGTTAATTTTTTTATATTTTAATTAAATGCATTGTGTTGCACAAAAACAATGTTATTTTTCTAAATCACATCGAAATAACCTTTTTGAGAACGCCAGTTATGCAATTTTTATATAAATATATTTTTAAGAAAATTTTAAAAGTAAACAATATTAATATTTGATTTTAATTGATAAGTTTTATATTTGTTACTTATTAATGACTCAAATTGTAATTTAATTTTAAATCTATTTAAACAAATTGTTTTTCAATAAAGTTTTTTTTATTTTTGAAAAGATTATAATTGTTTTACGCAACTCCTTTTAGTAATGTAAATATGCTCTAAAAGAAGAAAAATAAATATGAATATATCACAAGCTTACAGACATATATTTTAATTATTGCTTGCAGGAGGTTGAAACATTAATACAAAACGTTTTATTATTATTATGAGCCACTAAGAACATTACAATAATTAATCAGAAATACTTAAAAGTGCATCTTTCAAAAACATTGTTGTAATACAAGATGGCGACCAAATTAAAAAAAAAAGATTTATTATTGAAATTAAATTTTCGTGCACTACGCGTTAATTATTCTGTAGTCATCATAATTATTACATTGAACATTAAAACAACATTTTTTAAATTCCAACGGACGTTTACTCTTTTTAAATTTAAAACCCAACGGTTTTCGTTCGAAAACAAACAAGCGACAAAATACCCTCACATAAATACCTGATTACAATTTATTATTAAAATAGAAACGGCCAAAACTCACGTTACAATTGTCGGAGTATGTCCAACTAGTTTTGAATCCATATGGAGCCCTTACCCATGAGCTCGTTCACATAATGAGGTGTGAAGCAAACTATAGTAATGCCAAACTCGGTGAATGTTCATAAACGAATAAAAATGAAGGTCTACTATAAACTTTAAACTCAATAATTTTAACATGCAAATAACAAATTCATGACAATAAATAAACTTATAACAACTCGTTATAGTTAATGTCTTTTAAATAATAATCTTTATTAAAAAAAAAATAAATAATTTAAAATTCATTAGATATGCAATTCCATAAAATTTCTACCTCCATTTTTATGTTTTTGGTAAACATTTCAGATCGATTTTGGTTTTAGTAGTCGGGACAAGAATAATAAATTTTAGCTGTTTCTATTTTAATAAAATGGAAATTGCTCGTGCTAGTCTAAATTCCGATTACGACTTCGTAAACTGTCAGACTAGAGGTACAATAGACCGGAAACGGAAGCGTGCGCCATGACAGCTTCCGCTGCCTGTTTGATTTCAAGATGGCGGCGCGCGGCGTCCGACCACGGCTTGGCGACCGCTCTGGGCGCGCCTTGCAGGAGGTTAACGTAACGGAGAGCTGTTGACAGATTGCCGTGGTCCATGTGGTATCTGAAAATAAATAACACTTTTTATGATTTTGACGGCGTCCGTTGCTCTGTGGTATGCGCAGCGATTTTATAAAACGTTGGTCCATAAAAATTTTCTAAATTGGTTCAGTTCCGGTGGTACCGACAAAGACCGCCAAGCGATTTAGCGTCCCGGTACGAAGTTGTGTAGAAACCGAAAGGGGTGTGGACTTCACACTACACCTAACAAGTTAGCTCGTACATCTCAGATTGCACCATCACTTACCATCAGCTATGATTGCAGTCAAGGGCGAACTTGTATGAATGAGTGGATGAAATATTCTTTATTGTACACCAAAGAAAAGAGCTTACAAAATAGATAATACATTAGAAATAAAAACAATGTACAATTGGCGGTCTTATCGCTAATGAGCGATCTCTTCCAGACAACCAATATTGGAGAGGAAAGTACACACAAATAAAGGAACTATAGTAACAAATTATCAAATAAAAATATTACATAAAATACTTATGCCCTACATAATACTGAATGCAAACATACATATTTACATACATACATACATAACATACATACAATAATAAATAAAGGAAAATTATAGACAAAGAACAAATAAAATCTAGATGATATTCAAGGGAGACGGTAACCAAATAGTTAAAATTTAGTATAAGTAGATGAATAAATGCGTAATAATATAAAGGTGTCATAACGAGGTTATGGGGATAGAAGTGCACATTCACCAGTCGTGTAATGGTTAAAAAAAACTTTATTATAAAGGCTAAAGGTTGTGTGTGTCTTTGTTACACATCGAACACAAAACTCGTACTGATACGTAATTTAGTTGACAAAACGTAATAACAAAAGCTTTAATAATTTATTAAAGCTTTCTATTTACAACAGTTGGAACGAAGTTCCTTATCGCATTGTAATGGGGGCTAAACAAAATTACTGAAAAGTTGTCACGACACTTTTTGATCAAAATCTTGCCGCCGCCTTTGATGGTGTGCGCGTGAGCGGCGGGGGCGCTCGCGCTGTATGCTGTCTCGCGCTCTCCCCTCTGGGGTTTCGGTTACAACAAAAATATTATTATTATAAAAAAAATAAAATTTTATTACAATTCCTTCACTAATTAATCGAAAGGAACTTCGTTCCATCCGGGTGTCCCTTGACACCTCTCAACTTTTTTTTATTGGTAGTAGGTATTTTAATTTATGTTAATCAAAATTACTGAAATCACTTACCTGGCCCTTTGAATAATATCAAAGGTGTCCAATTCGGAAAAGTCCGTCGGCTTGTTGTCTAACTCATCCTTAGGGATTTCAGCCAACTGAAAAAGATGGAGTTTATATATTATTTATATTGCTTTTTACAGAACGACCTGAATTTGATCCAGGAATTGTCGCCTTCGACTTTCCTTTCCAGAATTCTCATTCATTCTTGGGTATTTGGCACTAATGAAAATATTAATGTTTAAAATTATTTTTTGAAACTTGATTCTATAACAAATAAAATTTTATAAAACTAATTCAATTGATCATATAAACAAAAAGTTATAAGCATTTATTTCTTATTAGAGGGAGACAGCTATACTGTGATGTGACGTCACACCACAGTATCGCCATAGTGGCTTATTACAAATATTCGTTTTCGAGAAAAGGTCAGAAAACCTCTACTCCAAACATTTAAGTGCCTGTAACTTTGTGGATATTTATCAAATGTTGTAACTTTTGCACCGTACGTTATTGGAACGAAGTTCCTTATCGCGCGTTGTGAAAGGGGTCTAGACGGAATAAAATTCGTACGAAAAGTTGTCACGACACTTTTTGATCAAAGGATCTTGCCGCCGCCTTTGATGTGTGTGCGCGTGAGCGGCGGGGGCGCCCGCGCTATATGCTGTCTCGCGCTCTCGTGGCGCCCTTGGTGTTTCGTACAACAACAAACGCGTGTGTGGTACGCGTTTAAGTTTATATAACATTATATTTGTTAATAATAAAAAAAATATTATTATTACTTAAAAAAAATAAAATTTTATTACAATTCCTTCACCAATTAATCGAAAGGAACTTCGTTCCATCCGGGTGTCCCTTGACACCTCTCAACTTTTTATTTTTATTCTAGTTTATAATAAACAAATAAAATAAAGAGTCAAATACCCAATTCTCTCTACATCACCAAACCATCTCAGCCATCACATTTACTTACCTTCT
The DNA here is from genome assembly GCA_034621355.1 of Mycalesis mineus. NCBI lineage: Eukaryota > Metazoa > Arthropoda > Insecta > Lepidoptera > Nymphalidae > Mycalesis > Mycalesis mineus. The sequence continues at coordinate 8,281,358 of CM067904.1, read as the reverse complement.
GGAAGAGTAGTTTAGATTGAAGCCACGAAAGGAAATACACCGGAAGCGTGGCGCCCTCGCGACCGATCAGAGCTACCTTCGCCGCTGACTTCTCCAGCTGAAAGCAACGTCATCATTACAAGCCTAGTCACGGACCACAACTTTTTTTTTATTGACTACAAGTTAGCCCTTGACTGCTATCACACCTGATGTTAAGTGATAATGCAATCAAGATGGAAGTGGGCTAACTTGTTAGGAGTAGGATGAAATGCACAACCCTTGCGGTTTCTACACGACATTGTACCGGAACGCTAAATCGCTTGGCGGTACGTTTTTGTCGGTAGGGTGGTAACTAGCCACGGTGAAAGCCTCCCACCAGCCAGACCAAGACAAATTAAGAAAAACCTCGAATCGGCCTCCGCTTATAAATCCACCGCTTATACCACTGCGCCGGGAGGTCAAACCCAGGACCTCCGTCTTATAAATCCACCGAACATACCACTGCGCCATGGAAGTCATCAAAACTTCCCTCCTTATACGGAGCTTATACCCACCACGCTACTCCAATGCAGGTTAGCGAGCTTAGGGTAATAACTTAACGATCACTATCAGATGTTGATGATAGTGACAGGGACCGACAGTTTAACGTGCTCTCCGAGGCACGGGGGTGTAACACCGCCAACTTCCAGACTCCGGGCTTGGAATGTACTGCACATTTCATAGAAGAATGCAAAAGCTCAGAATTATTCCGTGACCCGACCCAGGAATCGAACCCAGGACCTCGTGATCGAAGCCACATAGGCTAACCACTAGACCAACGAGGCCGTTCTCTTCCTTGATAAATGTTTTATTATACATCATTATAGGCCTATTTAACTGCCTGCCAGGCCTAGGATAAAACTAAGAAGACCGAGCGGCGCAGTGGGTAGTGACCATGCTTCTGCGTCCTGAGCTGTGGGTTCGATTCCCACATCTGGAAAATGTTTGTGTGATGAGCATGGATATTTTCCAGTGTCTGGGTGTTTATCTATATATTACTAGCTGACCCGGCAAACGTTGTTTTGCCATATAAATAATCTACCCCTAACATTTAGGGGGATGAAAAATAGATGTTGGCCGATTCTCAGTGATACCGGATAAGCACAAAAAATTTCATCAAAATCGGTCAAGCCGTTTCGGAGGAGTAAGGCAACGAAAACTGTGACACGAGAATTTTATATATTAGATAAGTATTTACGTATAAGATATATAAAATATTTATCATAATACCCATAACATAAACTATCTATACTTACTTTGGGGCTATATAGCGATGTGTGTAATTGTCCTATATTTATTTATTTATTATTATTGCAGAAAAGTATTTGAATAATGATTACCGTATCGAATTTATCCCTTAATGTCTTTTCAGTGAGGATCCCTTTCTCGCGCACCTCGGGGTTGATACCTTTTAATACTGTTTGTACTAACTTGTCGTCTTTGCCTGCAAACAGTCAAACTAATATTATAAAAGTAAAAGTACAAATACAAATTGTAAATATACTAAAAATACCCTATTATTGTATATATGTTTTACAGTAAGCCATTTTTACTGTTGGACATCGGAATAAAATTCAGTTAAAAAAGGTAATTAAACAATTTCCTTTTAATTAAATTTTTATTGTTGCATTGGTTTCTAGCCTCTTAAATAGTTTTTATTGTATTGTCATCCAAAGTGGGCTCCAAAAGGCTAGAGTCTAGAGTCGGTAAGTTTGTTTAATAAAAAATTTGAAATAAAAATAGAACCGACTCAAAACGCACTAAAAAGTAAAAAATAACTGTGTCATTAAGTTGCTTTAATTTACTTAAGCATATCTAGGAGTCGGTGCCAGCCAAGGTTTCTAACTTAGAACCCACATACTGCTTTAATACGTAAAATAAATGTTCCTTTAACTTGGCTGGCACCGACTTCATAGATATGCTTAAGTAAATTAAAGCAACTAAATGACACAGTTATTTTTTACTTTTTAGTGCGTTTTGAGTCGGTTCTATTTTTATTTAAACATTTTTATTTCTTACTTTTGAGTGATTTATCGCCACGTATTGTATTCGTACTATACTGTCATAGTATATTATACAGCACTAGTAGCTAAAAAGCTACCGACGAAATCGCTGTAAGCATGCCTCCAAAATTTGAAGAGTTCCTTCAAAAATGGATTTAATGAAGCCCTTTGCCCTTTCTAATAAAAAAAGAATTATCAAAATCGGACAACTCAAAAAATATACGTGTCCAATTGTTAAAAATGTATTTAGTGATGCTTTGCACTTCGTAGTGAGATTTCAGTTTACCCCTTACCCCTTACCGTGCTTTTTTAATACTTTTACTTTTCCTTCTAGGCTAATCAGAGATTTATCCTTCTAGGCTAATCGGAGATTTATCCTTCAAGGCTAATCGGAGATTTATCCTTCCAGGCTAATCGGAGATTTATCCTTCTAGGCTAATCAGAGATTAATCTTTCTGGGCTAATGAGAGATTTATACTTCTAGGCTAATCGGTGATTTATCCTTCTAGGCTAATCAGAGATTTATCCTTCTAGGCTAATCGGAGATTTATCCTTCTATCTTTTGGTGTCTAGAACTCGCTACAATACGGAAATGGACGATAACCAACGTTTAGAAGTTTTAAGTGTAATTTATATTAAATAGTAAAAAAAATGTAATAAAATGATACTGTACAATATGTTTTTATTAGTGGGTTAAAGTCCTATACATTGTCTGGCATTCTCCTTTTGATGGCCTCCGTGGCGCAGTGGTATGCGCGATGGATTTATGAGACGAAGGCCTCGGGTTCCATTCGCGGCAGGGTCGACTGAGATTTTCTGAATTGTCCGGTTCTGGCTGGTGGGAGACCTCGTGGCTAGTTACCACCCTACCGAAAAAGACGTACCGCCAAGCGATTTAGCGTTCCGATACGATGTCGTGTTGAAATTTAAAAACTAACCAGCTGCTTCTAGGGCTTTGATCTCATTATCGAGTTTGGTTTCTTCACAAGTTCTCCTGGTGGCGGCGTGCAGAGCCTCCGCGGCCGCCCATAGTGACTGCGAACGACGAGCCTCCGCTTCCGCCTTCGCTCTTTCTGTTTATAAGAATAATCATCATTGTATCGTAATTGTCATTGTCATCATCATTGACATTATTATAACCGTTCTTATCATCATCATCATCATCATCAACACCATTATCATCATTATCCCCAATCTTACTATCATAATTATCACTTTTGTTATAGTCATCATCAACATAATAGCCACCGTTCATCGATGATAATGATCACGATAATGACTATGCCAATAATCATGATGTATGATATACTCACGTTTCAGCGTCTGTTCGATCGCCTGCAGTTTCCCCGCCATGGCAGCCAGTTCCTTTTTGAAGGTCACTCGCTCTTTCTCTACTTGCTCCGACACCGAGCGACTGAACTTGCCCAGTACCTACGGAACAAATTTAGGTTCATTAAGTTATTATTATTATTACTATAATATACTAAAAGAAATTTTTGTGAGTAGCTTTTTCTTGATGAAACACTCAATTCCTCTTTTTAGAAAAATTCTCCATTGCGGTAGGCAACAGGAATAGCCATCCATCAACCCACTCACCATTATTCTTCTTCCACCCATTATTCACCCATCATCATCCAATCATCGTCAACCTATCATAGACCAATCCTTCACTTGTCTTCCGCCTATCATTCACCCATCTTCCCATCCACCCGTCATAAGTCCATTGTCCACCTATCACCAACACACTCATCACCTGAACATAACAATTATTACACTAGCAAATCGATTTACCCTAAATAATAGGGGTTAAAGAATGAAATTGCCGTTTTATTGTAATAGGTACTTCGAATTGACATAGAACCTTCATGGTTTAAGATTTTAAAGTGAAACTTTTTTCATACGGTACCTGTGTAGTTCTTTTATTAAAAAATGTGCAACATTCGATTATCAACTTTCATTTTTTATTCAGCTTAGACAATAAAGATGGATACTTCGAAAATTCGTGTGATTTTTTAATACGAGTTCCGACGCGGAACTAACGCGGCAGAAACAGCTCGCAATATTAATGTTGAACGCACTGTGCGATACTGGTTTAAACGCTTTCGTGATGGAAACTTCGATTCGAAGAACGAACCACCGCCCGTGGAAGACCGCCCACACAAGTGAATAACAATGATTTGAAAGAGATGGCGGAAGCCGATCCGAGGCAAACTACCCAGGAATTAGCGGCATGGTTTAACGTTACTTTACCAACAATATTGACTCATTTGCGTCAAATCAATAAAATAAAAAATATGAAAAATGGGTGCCTCATGATTTGACTGATCTGCAGAAAGAAACGCGTGTTGAAACTTGCGTTGCCTTGTTGAATCGATACAGAAATGAAGGAATATTGTGACATGTGATGAAAAATGGATTCTTTACGATAATCGTAAGCGGAAAATGCAATGGCTGACCCCAGGTCAAACGCCGCAACAGTGTCCTAAAGCAAAGCTTACCATAAAAAGGTAATGGTAACTGTTTGGTGGTCTCAGCGTGGTGTTATTCACTATAGCTTTCTCCGATCTGGTCAAGCAATAACGGCAGATGTCTACTGCGCCGAACTCCGAACAATGATAGCGAAACTAGCAGTGAATCAGCCCCGACTTATTAATCGATTTCACCATTATTGCTCCATGATAACGCGAGACCTCATACAGCACGAGAAACCGTTTTAACTCTACAGGAACTGCAATTCGAAACCATTCCTCACCCTCTATATTCGCAAGACCTTGCTCCAACGGACTACCTTTTTTTTCGCGATTTGGACAATTTTCTACGTGATAAAAAGCTTTCTTCCCAGGAGGCAGTGCAAAATGCTTTCACACAGTTTGTCGAATCTAGATCACCAGAGTTCTATCGCAAAGGCATAAATGAGCTTCCTATTAGATGGCAGCAATGTATAGATAATAAAAGTAATTATTTTGATTAAATAAATATGTTAAATTTAAAAAAAAACGAATTTTTATTTTTCAGTACAAATCGGTAATTTCATACTTTAACCCCTGATAATAACATTCCTAAAATCATTATAAAATATGTCAAAAGTGAATAGTCAAATTAAATAAAAAATAAATTATAAAAAAATACCCAAAAAAAAACCAAAATTAAAAATGACAATAATGTTAAATTTTAAAAAATTTCGGTATATTAAAATGATAAGTTCTGAAGGTCATTATTATTATGTTATACCGTGCTGATGTTCCAAAAGCGAATACCTCTTTTTCCTTTTTAGCGAGTCTGTCCTGCAACACTTCTTGTTGTATTTCGAACTGCTTCTTCAACTGCTCCTTGAGTTTTCTGTTCGCCTCCGCTTGGATCTCCAAACTCTAAAACATAGATATACAAAACACATACATTTTGGCTGGTGGAAGGCTTATCGCCGTGGCTAGTTATCACCCTACCGACAAAGACGTACCGCCAAGCGATTTAGCGTTCCGGTACGATGTCGTGTAGAAACCAAAAGGGGTGTGGATTTTATCATACTCCAAACAAGTTAGCCCGCTTCCATCTTAGACTGCATCATCACTTAACATGAGGTGTGATAGCAGTCAAGGGTCAACTTGTAGTCAATAAAAAAAAGACGTGTGGCACTCGGAGCCTGCCGCGGTAAAGCTATTGCATAACATTTTTTATCAATTCATGTTCACCTACCGACGTCATCGGGATCGTGGCCTAGCGGTAAGGCGCTCTGAGTGCCCGGATTGCCAGAGAGACGCGGGTTTGAATCCCGTCGGTTCTGCAATTTTTTTTTAAGGTGATATTGCAAAAAGTCATTAATTAAAAAAAATGACTTTGAACGACGTCGTTGCCGAAATTGTGCTTTTGATATTATGTTTTTGATACCCAGTGTTAGGTTTTTTCGTTACGGAATTTCTGTATTCGGTCTCCACGCTCAAGGCCCGCGATAGAAGCTATACAATAGCTTAAAATAAAAAAAACTTAACTCAAACAAAAGCCTTTGTACTGACGGACGGGTAAACGCACAGCACTACTATAAGAAAGTACCCCCTTAGGGGATAAATCGGAGGTGTAAAATTTGTACGTAGAAACAAGATAGGATATAATTATGTACAAATTCCTTTTTTTTTAGTAGAATTCACAGAATTAATTCCGAATGCAGAGTGTAAGATTTTTTACCGAGTTTTTTACAGTAAAAAAATAACTTCAAATTAATTAGAATTCTCCAGTCATAAATTAATTCTTTATAGAGAAATAAACGATAATAAGAACTCAATTGAAAATAATAAAAATATATTAGAAAAATAATTTTTAATTTAACGTCCAAATACGCTCTCCCAAATGATTTTATAAGTACGTTGTTTAGAGTCAGTCGACTTCGATAGTTTGCAATTAAATAGAAACATGTTAAAATAAGTTGACTCGTGACGTAATTATATTTGATTTGCGTTTGAGTATTTTGGCGTCGGTCTTTTAGATTTTGAACGTACCTTCTTTTGATATTCTTTTTCCTTCTCTAATCTCTCCCTCTTGATCATGTCTTCAACTTTTGCTTCGATGATTTCTTTCTCACCGTGACCTAGGAAACATTGATTTAATCATTTTTACTACTCATTACAAGGTAGTCCTTGCAATCACATCTGATGGTAAGTGATGATGTAATCTAAAATCGAAACGGGCTAACTTGTTAGGATTGGCTTTGATTTAACAAAACTTGTTTCCCATAAAAATCATTGCTTAAAAAACACTCCACAATTTAATATTGAACTCTGAAAGCTCTCCGACTATAATTGCAATTTTTTTTTTTCAAAAAAGAAGGTTTCTTAATTCGACCCGAATTGTACTAATGCCATTAAGCTCAATGCCAAATCGTTCAATAACATCATTATCAGCCTATTAACGGCCCACTACAGGGCCAGACCTCCCTTCTTATAGGAGACAGAATATGGAACGTGCACCCACCACGCTGCTCAATGCGGGCGGGCTTGATAGAAATATAATATGCGGAGAAACATAATATGACAGCCTCCGTGGCGCAGTAGTATGCGCGTGGGATTTATAAGACGGAGGTCCTGGGTTCGATTCCCGGCGGGGCAGATTGAGGTTTTTCTTAATTTGTCTTGGTCTGGCTGGTGGGAGGCTTTCGCCGTGGCTAGTTACCACCCTACCGACAAAGACGTACCGCCAAGCGATTTAGCGTTCCGGTACGATGTTGTGTAGAAACCGAAAGGGGTGAGGATTTTCGTCCCACTCCTAACAAGTTAGCTCGGTTCCATCTTAAACTGGATCATCACTTAACATCAGGTGTGATAGCAGTCAAGGGCCAACGTGTAGTCGATAAAAAAAATATATGTAAGGTGAGTTTGAATTATTAGCCAGTGGCGAAACTGGAGCAAGTCTTATGTATATAGATTACAATAGAAAAAAAAATTTGTTCCCCAAATCAATAAATAAAAAATTATAAAGCATTACAAAATATCTATTCACTTACGACAGTACGCATAACGCCGTCCAATACATCCATAAATTACCTTAAAGCCAGCCAGCCATTAACCTCAAGGCAGTTATGTACATACTTACACTCTAGAATTGATCAAAATAACAAACGTAACAGCTGATCGACGACCAAGGTCAATGCACTTTCCATTAATAGATTAAAACTTAGTTTGAAATGCCGGCACCGCCGGCGGCGAGCGTACAAACAGGCGCGGTGCGATTGTCGGCCTTTTAAAAGACCGACAACGGCACCGCTCTTTCTGAACGCTACCGCAATAAGGGACGCCGACAAACACGCACATTTAAACACTTGCCGACCGCGTTTTTATAGTAGGTAATTTAACAGGAAAGTTTATTGAACTTGGCACAGACATCAGCTGATTCAGTTTTAAGTGCTTTTTTTAAAGTTTATTTCGTTCTTCATTTATTTATATTTTACCAGTTTTAAAGTGTGCAGGTGGGGACATATCTTACTTACTACTTAGTCCTTCGAAGGTTCCGTGTTCGATATCTGATAGCCGATTGTTATTATTTTTTATTAGTTCAGGTCTGGCGGTTTGGCTTTTCTTTCCGTATTTTTTTTGGTAGTAATCGAATGTTTAAGACATACGTTCGTTCGGTATCTTGAGATTAATTTATGAATGCCATGGATGGTGCTATGTAAAATGTGCTAAGTGAGTAAACATTTTGTAGGTAATTTTTAAATTTTTTGTTACTGGTTCTAGAAATATTTTTATTCCGCTGTTGTAATCAGTATCCATTACACTTACTCCAGTTTCGCCGCTGGCTAATAATTCAAACTCACCTTATATATAGCAATAAAGATACTCACACTCGATAGCTCTCGCAATTTTCAAATCCCTTATGGTTTGCAATTCTGCAATTTCGTTTTGCAAATATTGTATCTGAAAACAACATTCATACATTAATTTTCCGTTATTTTTATAGTTAATGTAAAATGGATTTGAAATTTTTGTCTATATATCCAATCATCTACACTTCTTCCGATTTATAAACTACACTCGATTTTTTAAAAACCGCTATTATCCTACCGTTTGGTATACGAATATATACTCGTAAGATCCTCGGTCTAGAATGCCTTTGAGCAGTTCCAAAATGTCTACATTCTACAGCATAATGTTATTTGTCACAGTAACATAGACTTTATAACGATAGATTATAGTCTTGTATAGCACAAAATGATATGTTACCTGTTTAATAGTGTACATAAGCAGAAGATCGGTGTCTCCCTTGAGCTCCAGCTGTCGAGTGCTGAGGTCCAGACCAGGGAACAGCATCTGCAGCTCTTCCTTGTACGTCTGGCGAGCCTGGTCCACCTGGTGATCAAAGATTGGTATGGTCAAATGATGTTGACAATATCTATTGTTGTCTTGGTAGAATAAAAGTGGAAATAGTCGTAGAGCCTGTTGCTTTTTATTGCAAACGCTGTTTAAGCCTTTTGAGATATAACAAAACAATGTATTATTCCTTTTTATAAGGGCTACAAAAAGTCCGCGATATCATATATATATTGCTATACCTATTTTTAAAAAAACAGGTCACGTGCAGTTGAGAAAGGGGGCTAGACGGAAAAAATTCTCACAAAAAGTTGTAACGACACTTTTTTGCTATAGTAAGCTATAAAGTAAAGTCACCTGCGTTGTGCTGCTGCTCTGTGCTGTCGGATATTGCTGACGGAGTTAGGTAAGCACAGATTTTATACAGACAATAATAAATGCTTTTGTATTTTTAGCAAGTAGGCATATAAACGGTATTTTTTAGTTTTGCTATCAATGATTAGATCTTTTTTGTATTACTATTTAATATTCAATTTCAAATGTAATATATATATAATTCTTTGGTTGCAATACATTATTTTTCACTTGTTAGCTTTAAAAATTACAATATTCCACACAAAATAATACATAATAAATACAATTTTGTTGTATGAAAAAAAAATTATCAAAATCGGACAACTCTGTAAAAAGTTATGTTAAATATGTGTCGAATTGAGAACCTCCTCCGTTTTTTTTTCGTCGGTTAAAAATGGGAAGTCCCTTAAATATTTATTTATTGTTAAAGTGGCAACAGAAATACTTCATAATATATGAAAAATTCTTGTCCAGCTATCACGGTTCATGAGATAAAGCCTAGTTCTAGAGTCTAGACATACAGTGGAGTCTTAGTCATAGGGTTCCGTCTTACCCTCTGAGTTTCCACGTACCTTGCTCCAATACTTGTCGCTGAGCACGGCCTTGGCCGCACACTCCTTGTAGTCTTGCTCCACGGCGGAGAGGTCAGCTCGGAACTGTTTGATGTATCTGTTGGTGGCGGCTATGCTCTCCGGGGGAGCTTGCACGCCCGCCTTTATCATACGGTCCAGTGTTTCTATAAACAATCATTATAATCACTATCAGCATCATCGGCATAATCATCATCGTCGTAACCATTAGCATATTTAAAAAAAAAAATTAGTAAACATTGTATGTCTTTAGTAAAAATGAAACCTTTAAGTATCATACATTTTTTTAAATATTATTTTTCTATTGTGCATTTAGACTAGCCACGAAAGCTTTAAGCAAATTGGTTGAAAGAGTTATGATGGGTGCAGCTGACCTTCTATTTAAGGTCATGCCACTTTATTTATTTGTTAATTCAGTTTGACGTGTAATTTAGTTGATTTGTACTCTCATTTATCTTTATTTACATTTTTTTTTAATTTTTAGCAATGCTATAGGCATATAATACAAAAATATATATAAAACACTATTAAAAATTTATAAAAAAAATCCTCTTTCTCCTTCTCCTCCTTTTGCGGGGCCCAAGCAACCGGTGGTCAGGGCTGATTGAGGAACCTCCCCACAATACGCGCCGTTTCAAGGACTACTGCCTTTTGTATCCGACCCTTGATCCAACAACTAAGCGAAAGCTTCTTAAGGTGTTGGTCGAAGCTTTTCGCATGAAGACCATTGACTGAAATGACTAACGGAACAATAATAGTTGACTCAACATTCTACATGGCGGTAATCTCGTGAGGTCCAACTATTTTGATACTTTTTCCTTTTTGGCTTTCACACGGTATCTAATTTAGTTGATTATTGGAACGAAGTTCCTTATCGCGCGTTGTGAAAGGGGGCTAGACGGAAAAAATTGGTACGAAAAGTTGTCACGACACTTTTTGATTAAAGGATCTTGCCGCCGCCTTTGATGTGTGTGCGCGAGATGTGTGGTACGCGTTTAGTTTATATAACATTTAATAGTCCTATAAAGGGCGCGTTTAACAGGTTACAGGACACTGAGAGATGTGTCAGTTCATTATCATGGGTGTCAAACATACATACATACATACTTAGCATCACGCCTCGTTCCCATAGGGGTTGGCAGTGACTACATCCATCCATTTGCCACGGTCCTTGCATACTTGCTTAGCTTCTTCCACTCTCATTAATCCTTTCATTCAAGTTCGTCGGTTTAGGGTACTCTTGACCTGGCCTTTATTTAAAATGTCCTGAATTTGGTCCAGGAACATTCGCCTAGGCCTTCCCCTTCCAACATTTCCATTCACTCTCGCCTCATAAATCTCTTTTGTTAATCTTCTTTCATCCATACTCTCTACATGCCCAAACCGTCTAAGCATCCATTTCTCTATTTTAGTCACTACATCTTCTTTTACACCATCTTTCATCTTTCATCTTATTAACTCTACTCCTCAATGTCAAAGAACAAGGATATTTTGATTTAGACATGTGATTTCGCTGTTAATTAACTCTGACTTTTAAAAAACAGTGGTATGCGCGGTGGATTTATAAGGCGGAGGTCCTGGGTTCGATTCCCGGCGGGGCAGATCAGATTAGATTTTTCTTAATTTGTTTTGGTCTGGCCGGTGGGAGGCTTTCGCCGTGGCTAGCGATTTAGCGTTCCGGTACGATTTCGTGTAGAAACCGAAAGTAACAAGTTAGCCCGCTTCCATCTTAGATTGCATCATCACTTAACATCAGGTGTGATAGCAGTCAAGGGCCAACTTGTAGTCGATAAAAAAAAAACTAAGGATATGTCACAACACTCACCGATGTCACATTTGGCCCCGCAGACGCCATGGCCATGTGTATCTATGGTTTATCCTCTGAACTTTAAGGATATGTTACAACACTCACCGATGTCACATTTGGCCCCGCAGACGCCATGGCCATGTGTATCTATGGTTTATCCTCTGAACTTTAAGGATATGTTACAACACTCACCGATGGCACATTTGGCCCCGCAGACGCCATGGCCATGTGTATCTATGGTTTATCCTCTGAACTTTAAGGATATGTTACAACACTCACCGATGTCACATTTGGCCCCGCAGACGCCATGGCCATGTGTATCTATGGTTTATCCTCTGAACTTTAAGGATATGTTACAACACTCACCGATGGCACATTTGGCCCCGCAGACGCCATGGCCATGTGTATCTATGGTTTATCCTCTGAACTTTAAGGATATGTTACAACACTCACCGATGTCACATTTGGCCCCGCAGACGCCATGGCCATGTGTATCTATGGTTTATCCTCTGAACTTTAAGGATATGTTACAACACTCACCGATGGCACATTTGGCCCCGCAGACGCCATGGCCATGTGTATCTATGGTTTATCCTCTGAACTTTAAGGATATGTTACAACACTCACCGATGGCACATTTGGCCCCGCAGACGCCATGGCCATGTGTATCTATGGTTTATCCTCTGAACTTTAAGGATATGTTACAACACTCACCGATGGCACATTTGGCCTTGGCGGCCGCTTCCTTGGCCTTCCCTAGCGCGCTGTCCCGCTCGGTGCGCGCGCCCTGCAGCGCTGTGAAGTGCTTCTTATCCAAATCGCCCAGCGATGATTCCACTATCTGTTTCAAAAATGTATTTTTATGTGAAAAGGCAAATTGTAAGTAATAATTATATTTTACATTTTTTTTTTATCGACTACAAGTTGGCCCTTGACTGCTATCACACCTGATGTTAAGTGATGATGCAGTCTAAGGTAGAAGCGGGCTAACTTGTTAGGAGTAGGATGAAATCCACACACCTATCGGTTTCTACACGACATCGTACCGGAACGCTAAATCGCTTGGCGGTACGTCTTTGTCAACCTCCGTCTTATAATTCCACCGCGCATACCACTGCGCCACGGAGGTAAGAGAAAAATTTTAACTGTGTGCACGTTTTTGTGTTCTTGTAGTAATCTCGTATAAAAGACTGGGCCTTGACACCATTTGATTATGATTGATCATCCCTTGCATCAATGCGTCTTAATCATCACCAGCAATCATTAAGGGCTAACGCTAAAACTCGCGCGAGTGCACGCTCGCGGGTGTATAATGAAAAAAAGTAAGGACAGCGCAGGCGCGGGCGCCCGCGACGGGCACACACGAGCGGGTTTGTTTCTACAAATCGGTCGAGCGCCGCTAGATGCCACGGTCACACGCGTCGGAGGCTAGGTACAATCATGAACATCGATACAAAGCGCGTAATAATTGAGGTGCAATTTCGGCCAGTATTATGGGATATGGCGAATGAATTATCGAATTCTCCGCTGAGTAACCTACTTGTCAAGAACGGGTTATGCACGTTATGTTATGTCTTTTTGCAAAATAATAAATTAGTAAATAATCCATGGTAATCTACTCGACACCACTGTACACGCTCGAGATCAAACTTATACTAGTAACGCTAACTGAGACGGGCGCACGCGACGGGTACCCGCTCGCGGATTTGTGGCCCGCGGCGGTCGCCCGCCGCGTGCGCCCGCGCCCGCACCCGCCCTTGTTTTAGCGTTAGCCCTAAAATCCCAATACAGGACCAATAGAGCTGATGCAACCGTCAAAATATCTGGTCTAAGAGATAACGAGAAACTCGTCCCATCGATTGGTTATGTTGGTTAAATGTGGTTAAAGCGTTGTCCAATAGCGCGTAATCAAAAATATGCGTTGAGGCAAAAGAGAGAGTTATATTTCCAATTTTACCGAATGTCACGGCGACAAAATCGCGGTCTTTCGCTAGTAGCCTTATACAAAATATCATGCAAATATAAATTTTTAAAAAGTCACCTTATGCAACGCCTTGTTGTAGTCAGCGCAATATTGTAAAGCCTTCTTGTAATTGTCTACGGCTAGTTTGGTGTTCTCGTGCATATCCTGTTCCAACTCTACCATGTCTTTGGTTATTTTAATGGCGGCTGGCGCTTGAGGTTCGCACTTCTCTGTCTGTATTAATGTGGCTGTAGGAAAATGTGTAAATAAGTTTTAATTTTATAATTTAAAATAACACACTCTTATTCTAAAAATAGAACATTATTCAGAAGTTGTTTACACAATAAATTTATTTGTAAATAAATTTATTTGCAAAGTACTCAAAATAATTATTTTTTTAAAATAAAAAGATTAACTAAACAATAACTTAACTACCTTTTTTTTTTAACGACTACAAGTTAGCCCTTGACTGCTATCACACCTGATGTTAAGTGATGATACAGTCTAAGATGAAAGCGGGCTAACTTGTTAGGAGTGGGACGAAAATCCACACCCCTTTCGGTTTCTACACGACATCGTACCGGAACGTTAAATCGCTTGGCGGTACGTCTTTGTCGGTACCTATTAGTATATAAGTGAATTGGGTAGATGACTGATATCAAAAGTACAAATTTTCATTTTGCAAGAAAGGGACAAAAGTAGGACCCCTACTCCAAAATTAAAATGCCTATAACTTTGTATATATTTGTCAGATTTTACCGTTATTTTCACTGTACGTCATTATTTTTATTCTAAATTATAATAAAGTGATGTGGTGAAAATTTTCGAGTCATCTACTCTTTTCATCTGAAAGACTACCAACACAACATCAAAGTTACCAGTATAATGAGTTACCATTATAAGTATGATCCCATCATAATCCTGCAAATGATAATGACTCACTACGATTATCAGTTGAATCTGATCATAATAATGATAATGAGTTATTATTATTATCAGTATAATTCAATGATAATTAATAAGTCATTATCATTATTAGTATCATCTGATCATAATCCTAATAATGATAGTGAGTCACTATAATTATCAGTATAATCCCATCATAATCCTGATAATCCAATCATAATCCTAATTTAAAAGAACTTTAACCAACCTGGTGTGTCAACATCTGGCGTCTCCAGTTTCTTCTCTTCAACATACAATGGTTCTAGTTGCGGCGGTGGTACTGTTAGACAAAGATGGCATGATATTTCTATCTCAGTTATTGTGATAACTATACTGGGTCTAACATAGACTATGTATGTAATAGAGTTCACATGGAAGTACAAGTACAATACTGTGAATGAATGAATGAATGAATAGATACACCTAAACTTTAAGAAGGTGCAGTTCTCGACAAAACATTTTTGTCCTTATCACTCTTATTGGACTGACTCGGAACTCTGTCAAATAAACTTTGTGACATCCTTGTTATTGTGAGAAATTCGAATTTGTGAATTTGCGATTCTATTGTACTGTAATAGCTGTAATCATGTTAAAGTATTTCTAGCAATTGTCTATACATGATAGTTTACTATATTTTAGGCTTGTGGAAACAAAACCTTAGATTTGTGCTATTAACCACCAAAATTAAGTTATTAGTTAGGTTAAATGAATCAAGACAGCTCTTTCTTATGCATTTTTTAATTTATGAGTTTACTTTGTTGCAGTCTTTACAGGGAGATTTCCAGTGGCAACTCTAGTACATACTTACTCTAAGGCATAAGCATTCAATTCACTTTTGAGAAGACACGAAATAACACTGTTTTCGTTTTTTACCATAATAAACAAGGGTCAAGTTGAGAGAAAAGCTTATTGCTATATTTATACAACTATGTACCTTTTTTGTCAGGTTTATCTTGATAAGATTTCTTATCCGATGCTGCGCGAAATAACATAATGAAAGTTTTATATTCCGAGGCACTCAAAAATCACCAAAACAATCTCACATATTAAATGTAAGCCTATTGGTTAGTAAGACTGAAGTATTTTTAATTATTTACAAAATGTGAAGCTTGTGAAACAAGTAAGGAATAAGTTTAGTATTATAAATGTTTCCAACTTATCTTGATTTAAATGTAACTTACATTCATATAATTTACTAACAGGGGGCTTGACAACATCTTTTTCCAAGTTTTGCTCAGACCTCTGTTTGAAATCTAGTGGAGATACACCTTCCTGAAATCAATAACACATATTTTTATGGGAGTATTGAGGAGTAAAACTGAGTGAAAGAATGAGAGCATTGAGGAGTAAAAGTTGACTAAAAGAGAAGTATCATCATCATCAGCATCATTACCAGCCTGTAGACGTCCACTGTTCCAAAAACAACAATCCTGAGCTGCCTAGCCCAGCAGGTATAAGTGGGAGGCTAGTACCAGTCAGCCTCCCCAAATGTCAACCTCACCTGCTCTCGGTGCACCCTGCAGATGGACCGACAAGGCTCTGGTGACCGATGAATGGTGGTATAACCATTCTGAATAGGCTAGGCTAAAAATGAGGCCAGTGTCAGGCAGCAGTGACACTGGTACGAATAGTCTAGTCCTGCGGTGACCAACCCGCCTGCCCAGCATGGTCACTATAGGGCATTGACATATTAATACTATGGACTTCGGGTCAGCGATAAAAAGTGTCCGAACCAAAAGTAAGCCAAAACGCGAAATGAAATCCAATCGCAATTCAGTCTCATATTAGCTGACTGACAGAATACACGTCAATAATGCCGTAATGTGTTATAAAAAACTTGTAAGAACTACCCGAGTAAGGTGAGAAAAGAAGACGGTGTACCATATTTTCAGTAAGTAAATATTTACTGATGATTTTAAAGTATTATTTTGCTTAGAAACAGGCTATTTTATTAAAATTTTAATAAACTATAGAAACGAATTGCATAACCAACCAAAATGAACAAAAGTATCTATCTGTCCTTTTCCCATACGCTACCCGCGTATAGGATAGAAGGAGTGCAATATGTTTATCTAATTAACCACATTTAGTTCGGATCTGCCGTGAGCAATAGAATGTTTTAGAACAACGACTGCATAGAGTTATTTTGTTGTTTAACATTTGAATTATTTAATTACTTAATTTTTGAATGAAAATAATTTGATTATTTTCAATTCAAAAATTTTTATTTTTATGTCAACTTTTATTTTTTATGTCATGAATATATCTCTTTCCATAATGGTATATTAATTTGATAACTATAAGAATTATCTACATGAAATTAGGAATTAGGAATTTATTATATAGAATTATTTAAAAAAGTGATCTAACGTCATTGAAGTAAAAAATATATTTTCAGTTTAATTAAAAAGAGGAAAATATCGAGAACTTAAAATTTCAAAGTAAAGAACTATGTCGAGTGGCATATAATTTTGTACATTAGTGGATTTGGTTTGTTATTAATTATTATTATAAGTAATTATTATTTTATACAAGATAATTACAACAATTATTATTTGGTACAAGATTTATCCCAGCATATAGAGGAGGGATATGTAAATATAAATTAGAATTTGCTGTAAATATAACATATAAATATAAGATGCCAAAAAAATTTGAAAGCTACCGACTCCACACCATTTATGTTGTCCTATTTTCACGAGAAGCTGTCAATTCAAAAAAAGGCTGCCATGGTAACCGTCAATCGAAGCTGATTACTTATTGCATGCAATTAGACCGTTGCAAATTAGACTGTATAACAATACGATAAGACATACATTACAATGTTATTTTGTTTATAAAAACATAAATACATCCTAGTGTGTATAAAATATCTTGGGACACTTTTGACGTAAATTTTGCATTAGACCCGAAGTCCATAGTATTAATATGTCAATGCTATAGGGCATTTCTTTTATGGGAGACGGTCCAAATGAGAAGTATCACTGAAGTAAAAATGAGTGACAGAATTAGTATTAGTGTTATAAGAGTGTGGTATAAAAAAAGATGTAGTAACTAAGATCAAAAAAGATACGCTCCAATGGTTTGGAAAAGTAGAGAAAAATAATAAAAGAAGACTTACAAAAGCTATTTATAAGCCGAGAGTGAATGAGAATGTTGGGAGCGGAACACCAAGGCGAAAGGTCCTGCACCAATTCCAGGACATTTCAGTACAAGAAAGAGAGACGAATATCTTAGCATTCCATGGATTCACCGTGCGGATGCCGGGTCCATCGCGTGGCTGAGAGGAAAACTCCGAACAGAGCCCGAGACTTGTGACACGGGTGTAGATTTAAGGGTACCCTTAGTGACGCGCGTCAACACTCACCTCCTCTGTTCAAGTTATTCTCCCTGCCCAGCCAAATTCGGAAGGACCCTACTAGAGCAGCTTTGGACGCTCGTTCCAATACGGAGCTTACTGCACTTCTAGTAAGGCCAAGGTCTTTTAGCAGGCTATAGAGACTTCGCTGGTATACCCCTCGCACCCACTTCTACCGCATATAAACTAACCACATAGCCATTTTCAGTCAGTTTATTAGTAAGGTCATAATATTTATTCACTTTGACTACATGGTCTTTAGGGATGTTTGTTTCCCACGGCACTGTAAGCTCAACAAGTACTATATGTTTGATTTGTTTGGAAAAATAAAAAATTTCATTCCATCCAATCCATTAATATAGTCCAATCAGGAGCAGAGCCCAGAATTTAATAATCTTAAATACCTAAATAAATAAATACCTAAACAGACTAACTTGTTTGAAAGCATTAATGAAATTGGAGGAAGTAAGATGTGCATAGATTGTGGCATGTAGAAGGACTAGCAATAAAATAGATATTTTCATCAAAAATGATTACTGTATTTTTTAATTCACATACCTTTCCAAACAAGAAGTTGCTGACATAGCTGGAAGCCTTGCTGAGCTGGTTGACTGTAAACTTCCAGTATGTGGTGTTCTCTTGGTATACAAGTGCCACAAAATCGTTGGCCCAGGGGACATTTGACTCCAGCCAGTTACGAGCTTCAGGACTTGATCTGGAATTAAGTTAGGCATCTGTTAGTGTCAAATCAAATATAGATATCTTCATAATAAGTAAAGGTTTTTTTAGACATATTGACAATAAATATTCTTTGCTGTTCCATGTTTGGTTAAAGAGTTTAGACAAATAAAGTGGTGGACAGTAATTGGCTTCTGGCAGTCTAAAATAGAAGAGATTGGAAGAAGGTAACAGAGGCCTACTCTAATAAGAAGAAAAATATTTACTTTTTGTCAGGCCTAGATAACAGTGCTGCTACTATGTTCAAAAAAATAAAAAATTTCAAATTAACTTTGTCTAGCTGTTTTCCAGCTAAACTCTGAATTTACTACTCTGAACTGATTTAAATGAAATTTGGTAGAGATAGTCTAGAGCCTGAGAAAGGACTTTTTGTTTAATTATCACATTCATGAAACCAAGTAACACTGTTACTGACTTACTTGGCATATACAACGGCTGCTCCAGTCAACACAGTGGCTCCTACTGTCCCCCAAAACAGTTTGCGTGACTTAGGTCGCTTCTCACTGGGTGGGCATCTGTCTTGCTGTGCATACTGCCGTCGCGGCGCCCTCATCACAATCAGTGCAGCACAGGATCCATCGCCTATTTGTTTTCTAACCTATGGGTAGTAAGCAAAGATTAATATTACATAGGAATTTTTATACTTTTTTTTAATATGGTATATACATATTTAATATATGAAAATTCTAAGTATACCAATTTTTACCAAATGGAAAATAATGACTCTAATATTATAAAGCGAATGTTTGTATGTGTTTGTTATTACAACATGTCAAATCTATTGACCTGATTTGCCCAAAATTTAGAATCTGGATTAAAACATAGCCCGCTTTTTATCCCAAAATTTTCATGGAAATAGGAATCATTGGCATCCTATAGTATAAATAAAATAATTATTGTTTATTATGATATTAGAAACAATTTTTGTATTAAAGATGGAGTTTCCATAATAAAGTATTGCCTGGTTGAGCACCTTATGCATACCATTAAGATAGAAGGTGTTGTGTTCGGACTCACAAGTACCAAATCACTTTTTGATACTTGTAGTACTCAAATTGTGGTTTTTCAGTATTCTAGATATAACAAACTTTATTTATTTCTATTTTTTATAAGGATATTCTTACGCTTAGATGATTATAAGAAAAATCCACATCTACCAGATTATATAAAAAAAAATTTAATTGAATTAAACAGCTGATTGGTAATATCATTGACAATCTATATTTTTTTCTAGGTTATTGCAAGGGGTTATTGAAGAGAATGACGTTATACGATTATGTAAGCGACAACAATAAACAATATTCGATAACAAATAGATATTAAAATATTGGCAAAATAAATAAATTGTAGCTTTTTTCTATTAAACACACGACCAAACATCTAAACAAAATTATTTAGCCAAAAACATGATCGGTGTCGGAAATAAACAAAGTTCTGTTGTTAGACAATTACTGACTTATGAATAGCTTATAAAGGATAATAGCTGAGAATTAGGAAAACTGGAGATATATTTACCAAAACTAAATTGGGATTTGTTAAATGGTTCGTAAATCTGTACATTTTCGGCACTGAATTTCTATTTCTTTCACTCGGGCTGTCAAAAGCAAAAGCAGAGAGGTCAAGATAGCCATAGACAATTTTTAATTGACATTAGTATGACTGCCACAGATTATTATAAATAAGTGCTGTGAAAACCGATAAAAACTTAACAGAAAACAATCTGCCGCTTCTTCTTGGACCAATCATGCCGCTTTATCGCTTATTCCCTGCTCACACTTGCAAGCCTGACGCAGGCGGAATGTGGTAACAAGTGATGCTTTTAGGTGCATTCATCTATTTATAATACGTTTTAACATCAAAAAGAATTTGTCTTACATTCTTAGATTGGATTTATCCTAAATCTCTTAATCTAAGGAATTGATTAATTTTTTCAAGTATTAAAAAACGAATGTATTACGTTTATTTTAACGACTTATTAAACAATGAACTCTTCGCAACACAACACCTCGCACGCAACACTAGTAACCTCAAACGGGACGAATCACGAAAACAAATTATAATCTGTGATCTGTGTCTAATAAATGTAGAAAATTGTAAATAAAAATGTTCCGCTGTGCAATATCTGGTAAATAAATAGGATTTGATTCACTAATTAGAACTAAAATATATGTAAATCATTATGAACCAATGTCTAAATTAGGTATTTTAGGCGAACGGTGATCTTCGTCTGAGGTTATGTTTTTCTGTTTCAGCCATCCGGAATCTAAAACCTATTTCGTTCCAGCAGCTCACTGCCAGGATTATTTATAATCAACCAAAAAGTTTCTCTACTCTAAATACAAGAATCAGTTCGATTGCTTACAGCGGTTTCCCGGTCAACACTAATTTAACATTGACGACTAATAAGCAAGTTTTAGATGTGAGTTACAATATAATAATTCCATCGAGAACAGTCACGAAATTCAGCTTGAAGAAAGGCAAAAGGAAGACTGTTAAGGCAGTTGTAAAGCGCTTCTTTAGACTACACTGGGGTGCATGGATCAGAACTAAAATTGGTAGACATAAGAAATTGTGGAAAAAGTCTCAAGCGCAAAAGAGGCGTTTACGCCAGCACGTCTTTGTCAATTCCACGCAAAATACGTTATTGGACAAAATGGTTACTAAATATTGGAAGAGGCCTAAGTACTATGTAGATGATCCATATGAGCCGTATCACACCAGGGAAGAGTTCCATATTACAAGAAGGAAACCAAGAGAAACATACTAGAATGAACATATGTCAGCCAAAATGTTGATCATAATTTATGTTGCTTAGCTAATAAAGATTACTTTAGAATTATGTCTTATAAATGTTTTCAGTAGATCATCTACCAAACAAACATTTATTATCCCAGAATCCTTGAAGTAATGGAGTCAGTAAAAAATTGGCAGTGATAAATTATAGTCTCATTTGGCAAGTAAGGAAAATTTGCTAATTACTCAACGATCAGGCATGACTAATATGTATGTGAAAACAGCCTCCAGCTTTTGCTTCAATCCTTAAGCAATTGAATTCCTCATATTTGGTCCAGTAGCTTATGAAAAAAAATACAATAAAAAACTCAAGATAACTTAGCCTAATAACTACAAATCCTATGAACATGGAATAATGGCAAGAAAAGCCTAATTGGCTTTAGAACACAATATCCTGGGTTAATATGGAGTTTTCTACTTAGAAATTTTCAAGTCAAATTCTAATCCTCGAGTCAGAAAATTGGTGGTATTTATTGTATCACCCTTTAATAGTGATTGTTAAAGTATGAAACCTTATCACGAAGCCCACAACCTCGCATCGGAGCAACATCGCAATATAAGCTCTATATCCCATCCAGGAGGATATTTTAGATAGATAGATAGATTTTAGAACTAATTTAAGAGCTTTTGGAAAAGTATGCAATTAAAATGTCGAAAATTTCATCCAAATCAGATCAGTAGTTTTTGCATAGTTTTTGGGGCATAAAATAAAGAAAGACAATATGAAATTAATAAATAAGTATTCATTTTATTGAAATACAAGATTTTAAAATTAATAAAACAAACACGTTTCATAAACTCTTAAAACTATAGTAGTTAAATATTCAAAAGTCAAAATAAAACACTTATTCGTCGATGTCAAAATAAATAGAATATTAAAAATAATTGTCTCTTTAGTATTATTGCACAGTATAATGTCTTTATAAGCGACTTGGACGTTATTTATACAACATAATTATAATTTATAATCAGATGCTAAAGGCTCTAGAAATAAACTAGTTTTACATGGCACCTAAACACTCACTGTACTTGTGTAATGCCTAAAGAATTATAAGAATGCCAGGCAGAAATAATTTCGATTATATACTTTTTTGGGTAGAAACATACGTTTTGAATTACCAATGCCTGCAATTTATATTTGCAAGTAACTCAATATGAGCTGTCATCTAAGTAACACTCTTAAAGTCTGCTCTCAGAGTCAAATAGTCCAAGTAAAATTTTTCACAGCAATTGTATACTCTTAAGCACTGCACACCAATTTTTGCTGTTTTTCTCGGATTGCATGGGGTTTTAAAAATATGTCCCCAAAATGTCATACTAATTAACCTGCAGCTGCATTTTTTTTGTATGTATCCACTAAAAATATAAAAAATAAAATTCCAGTTTTATATCTTTGTGATACAGAGTATAGGTAAACACAACAACGGACACATTTGTGTGAACACTGCTGAACCTGACACTGGAATTCCTTTTGTTAATGTTAGCAACCCTGACTGACATCCTTCAATTATTATTTAGGATTTTTGTCCTTATTTTTAATAAATTTGGGATTGTATGCATATTGCATACATATTACTTTCACAATCTAAAATATTTTTTTAAAAAAATTTCGTAACAGAAAGTCGTAACTTAAATATAAATCTTACCAATGCTAAGATTCTAACGTACTTTCAAAACACAAGGCTGCAAGGAAATCTTGCAAATTTGCAGATGATCTGTTTCTAAAGCTTGCTTATACTTTTTATTTTTTTTAATTTTCTATAAACTTTAAAAAATAAATTTCAGTAACAAATTTTAAAATAAAAAAAATATGTAGCAAACCTAACAAAATTTTTATGATTAATACAATAAATATTTTTATCATTAACACAAAAAAGAAAAATTTGGTCTAACTAGTCGAAAAATGTCTTTAAAAATTATATTTTTAAAATATATCTTTGATTGTTACATTGTTTGCAACACATGAGCCTTGTAATAAATAACAGCTTAAGTTAAATAAATCGACTAGCATCATAATACTTTCTGCTTAACAATAAACAGTATAAATTACAAATCAATTGACCAACTTAATTGAATTATTTAGTAACATTCGAATAAATCTACTTTAAAACTTTTTAAAATTTACAATAAGTAGATAGGTATTAATATAATACTCAGTAAAGTTTTTTTTAATTAAAGATTTGTCGTAAGGTTGTAACGAAACTACTTACGCCCCGTAAAAACCTAACGTGAATTGAAACAGCGCCATCTATTTATAGAGTAAGAAAAGTTTTAATTTCCATATAAAGTAATGTAACGCTTTTACGCTGCGACTCGAAAGGGAAAAATTTGTTTTTTGTACTCTTCCTAATATCGACCAACTTATTCATAATAATTTCAGTACAAATAATTATAGGCCAGCATCAAGTCCTCTCTGAACACGAGGCTTATTCCTACGCAGTATATAAAATATTTTTGCAGTAAAAAATACCAGCGCCGCCATGAAATGACAGTTTTTCGTGACTGCTTAAAAACGTAACCACTCGAATGATATAGAAAAAAAAGCGCTTACACACGCTAGAACTAGATGGCGCTATTTCAATTCCACACTTGCGTTACAAAAACGAACTCACACTAGGTGTTTTGGGGCAATTCGGCGTGTTGCAGCTTAAGAGGGGATGATGATTGGCATGAGCTTTCCTACATTATGTAACATGAAATTTTATGTATGCACTATGCGTCATCACTCAAGGCATAGCTCAAGAGCAACTAAGAATAAACATGAATGCAGTTTCGTTACAAGCCCTACATATTTGTTCTTAATAAACAATCCAATAGAATATTTCTATTTGAAGCTGGTAACTAGAAATAAGTTTTTTTTTATAAAACAAAATAACTAAAAGGCTGTTTAAATTGTTATAATTTATAAAATGTTATTCAAAATAAATATTTAATTATAATTGTTAATACTTAATTATTTAAAGTGAATAATGAAAACAGTTATTGCAAATAAACAATAAATACCAATCCATTTTGTTTTATATAAATAAATACAAGTTAAATAATTATAAATTGAAATTTTTCATCACATTTGCGGAAAGAAAATTCTTACTGTGAGTCCATAAGCTGTGGTCTACATAGTATAAATTTTTAGGCTATCACACAATAGTCTCTGCTAACCAAAACTCAATACCCATGAGAAAGTCTAGTGTGAGTTTTTAGCCAGTCCGTACTGTAAAAAAAACCTGGTTGTCTGTAAAGTCGGTTTACTGACGATAGTTGAACGTGACAATGTATTAAGAAAATGCTGATGGAATGGTAGCATTTAATTGGTTATTAAAATTTTAATTTAAGTATATTTTTATAAATATTAATTTAAATTAATAAAATAATTGATTTTGATTTTATAAATTTATATTTTAAATTTATAATAAATATATTAATTTATAAATATATTAATTTTTAATTTCAAATTAATATATTTAATAATTATATTTAATAGACGGATGTCGAGCACTTCAAGCCTTACATGGAACGCCTCAAAGCGAGGTAACGACGCATGACGTCATGTTTTTTCGTGCAGCCGGCTCTATCGAATTATAAGACGTTGTCACGTCAAAAACTTAACGACTCGTAACAACAATTTATATGCAATTATAATAGCGCCATCTATGTATAAAGTGTTAAAACGCTTGAATTTTCCACGGAAATTGACATCACGAGAGGTTACGTTTCCTTCACGATGACTCGGTAAAAACTCACACTAGAACCACTGATAAGGAGATTGTATATTGCAAATCTATTTTAAAAATGAATAAATCAAAAAAAATGTGACAATAATTAAACGATATACGAAAATAAACAGTTCAACTCACAATCTATGTTAAAAGTTTTTGTTAAGATGAAAACAGCTTACACATCGATTTTATTTTAAAAAATAGGCCATTAAGGCCCCACATCGATATATCACGCGCAACTTTGCCTGCCGGATACCTTACCTACCTAAGCAACTAGTTGTCAAATTACCAATTTTGTAGTTCGCTCTGAACAGGAGACGTATGACTGCGTACAAATTGTTTTTTTTAGTACAAATTCAATTCTCAGCGTGGCTGTCGCAGTGTCGGCGTATTGCAGTTTCAGAGCGGACTATAAGTTTGGCGCAAGCCATTCCATAATATTATGTAAATATTACACATCGAGACCTTATTAAACAATTTCCAGTCGATAAAACTTTGGATAGTTTCGAAAAAAAAAATAACCTGTCATCTTTTGTTTTTAGTCTTGTCAACCTAATTAGAAGAGGACTTGCCACAAAAGACTTTAAGTAAATAAAAAATATGAAGAGTTCAAAATAATAAACACCCTTTTAAATTATTTTATAACTACCAAAGAATACCTGCAAGTTTCGCTATTGCCTCTATCGCACGCAGACGTAAACGGCACAGACCATCAGTCTATCTCTGTCTTTCGCTCGATGTTTAATATTTACAACCACTCTACCTAACCTGCCATCGGCAAAGTGACCCGTGTAACTACGCCCTTAGTACGTAACTTTGACACAATTTTCTAGTACCAACACGAAGCGACTGGTTTCTTCTAATTCATTGTTTACAAACTTCTAAATATCAATTAAAGTCTTAAAAAAAGATTAAATTTAAAAAAAGCGTCGACAAAATATTTAGTCGCCATTTTCATAAAGTATAGTATTCTGCTAGTCAAATACTTTCATTTGATATCCATATTGAGGGAGTTGTAAAAAAATAATATATGTAATTCTTTTTTAGCGGTGGCCATGTTGGACAAATTTTCATAAAAAATGGATAAGAACCACCGCAAAAGAAACTGGTTTTTAAATTTAAATCGCACTGAACTCAGACCATCTATTTGAGCGCTACGAAATCACAGACATACACAAACCGCACGCACACTTACACCCCACAAACGCACACGTACGCACGCACGCACACACCCAGATAGACAGTCATCGACGTCACGTTCACAAAGAGACAATGAAAAAGAAAGTTCGTTTTTCACCTGCCAATATAAAATAATTACATTATTAAAAGAAATTCAAATAAAAATATAGAATTAATAATAGAATTGAAATGAAAAAGTATTTAAATTTTAGAATTGAAAAAATAAAATAATTTAATGTATGCATGTGTTTTCTAATACGAAGAGTCACAAGTTTTGTAGTAAGGGCTATTACTACCATTACGATGAACTATATAACTATTTTAGATAACACTTTTATTTTTGAAAATTCGACAATGACGTCACTAGTCACATATATATACAGAGTAGTTTAAAATAGATATCTCGTGAAGTAACGCTAGATCACAGACTATATTTAAATACGTAAACATTTATCTAAGAGTTTAGTTTTACAGGAAAACACTTTGACGTCAAAACGACGAATAGATAAAATTGTTTTAGTTTATTCGCATTATGAATATTAGTGTTGTCAGTTACAATATCTACTGACTAGTAGGCACCTAAACTCTAGGTCTACACTAACACGTGTATCTATATCTGTCACTTCAAGACATGTACACCTTATATCAGGCCATAAAGGTATTAAAATTTTTAATAATATTTATAATTTTTAAGTATATTTTTATTTATTTTGATTCCAGCCTGAATATATTTTAAATTTAAAAATATATATGCAATATGTTAGGCAAATACAAATACCCTATCAAGCTATCTACTAGGAGTTGTTTTTTCGTGCGTGCAGCCGGCTCTATCGAATTACATTATGTACAATGAGTTAGGCAAATATCAAGCCGTCAACTAGGAATTAGGGAGAGAGAAAAAATACCTAGAAAAAAATAGTCTTCCTAGGCAGAATCGTAAGGACAGGAATTGCTTAAATCTTTAAGGTGTCAACCCTTTTTGTTTATGTTACTATGGATTTTTTATATTTAAAATATGAAATGACATTTTATAAACAGAGTTGGGTTACCAAGATCGAAATGTATCGGTATGTTTCG
Organism: Mycalesis mineus; assembly: GCA_034621355.1. Classification (NCBI taxonomy): domain Eukaryota; kingdom Metazoa; phylum Arthropoda; class Insecta; order Lepidoptera; family Nymphalidae; genus Mycalesis; species Mycalesis mineus. The sequence goes on along the minus strand of CM067904.1, from coordinate 8,254,023 downwards.
GGATTAATAAATAAAAAATCATTTACCTAACATATTGTATATATACAGTATATAGTTGTTTTACATGATAAAGTTATGAATATTAATTACATAGATTAAAGACTACTAGATGGAGTCATAACGCGGCTGTAGGTTCAAGAGCGTGACAGACTTATTTCATTCGGCCTTTATTAGAAAGTGATACAAGATTATTTTTTGTCCCTTTCAGCGTGTTCGTTTTTATTATTTGTCAAGAGTAGAATTTGTGACAGACAAGGGACATATCTGAGCAATTATTAGCTTTTTATAAATTTGCTGATAAATAATATAACTTTGCGGTTACTATATTAATTTAAACGTTATCGTGCTATAAAATTATCATACGTAAGTAGGCATAAACTTCATTGATTGGTGATTTAAAGCTTTTGATTTTTTAATCTTATATAAAGTAATATTTCGTATTTTACGATATTTTAAAACATAACGTTTTATGTTGTACTTTAAATGTTGACATGTCATGTCAATAAGGCTGATTTGCTGTCTCACGAGTGGACACGCTATGGGCTCTATCTAGTAGTCTTTAATCTATGATTAATTATATAAAATTCTATTTGTCAAGGAAGACCCGACGTCTCATCGAAGAGTGGCTAAAAATGACATTTGGCATTGCTTTTATACACAGCACATAAGTCACAAAGAACCTTTTTGGTACAAGTTGAAGGTGCCAAAATGATTTTGGTATAAATATAACGTAGAAATGTTCTTAACGCGAATAAACTATAACCAAATAGTTACAAGTTAACTTTCGCTAAAAACTTCATCTGATTGAGAAAAATCTTCAAGTTTATAAAAATATCTTTAATTTAAGAATAATTTATTGCTTATTAAGCTCCATTTCTTTGGACAAGTACGTTAAGTAATATCTAGAAACAACGCAGATTATACGGTCAAGAATTAAAAAAAAATTAATATGTTTTGGTAAAAACCAAGATACCTATTTTTTTTTATTAAGAAAAATATGCTAGTGTTTCTTATATAATAAAAAAAAATGTTTTTGGAAAATAGTAGTATAGGCTAGGCTGTGTGGACACCGATTTTCGCAAGTCAAATTCGAAAATCACCAGCATAATATTAATTATACTAAGTATATATAATAAAACATGGTAAATTGTGTTAGGATAAAATAAATAAAATTCCGATTAATTATTTACGCAGATTGAGTTATAAATAAGGTATGCATTTTCTCAATCAGACGACATAAATTCTACTTTATTACTACTAAGTAGGTCCGTTTCAACAGTAGACATGTTGCGGGCAAAAAATTAGTCCTAATTCTTGGGCAATATGAAAAATGGCTACATTTATTTTTGATGCAAAGTTACACCAGGAGACCTATTCACTAACAAAATGTATATTAACCACCCGATATAGTTAACATCAATCAATGGCAACTGCATTGTATTCTGTAAAGCCCATTGTTAACGAAAATGACGTCATCACAATGTCAAATCAATTACTATGAAACCACGTGACTTAAGAATAGCTAACAATAGCAAGTTAGTAATTTTCTTGTAATTACATTAAAGATAGTGAATATGACAGCAGCAGTAAAGTTAACATTGTCTCCTGGACAAAAACTGCCCATACTAAATTTATGTCTTGCCCAAATGTTCATATTGTCCAAGCATTAAGACTATGCTTTTGCCCTAAAACAGATATAATCTAATAACCTCGAAGAAACAACACTATTTAAGAAAGTTCATTCATTTAACGCGTCTCGATTACAGCATTCAGTTAGTCGACTGATTTGGACGGTTTCACTCTGTCCTGTTTTTCTGTACTGCTCTGGCTTCTCCTGAAACAAATGAGATAGACAAGGTAAGAGATAATCAGTTATGTTGCCATTTATTGCTTTTTATACGTTGTTAAAGTTTTTTTTTAACTCAAGCTCTTCATGGTTTTTCTTATTATATCTATCATAGTTTATCTTATTTTCTATAGTACCTAGTTAATATAGATTCTATTATATACTAACATATTATATACTAATAACTGTGTCATTTAGTTGCTTTAATTTACTTAAGCATATCTATGAAGTTGGTGCCAGCAAGTTTAAGGAACCTTTATTTTACGTAGTAAAGCAGTTTGTGGGTTCTAGGTAACGTCTTAAAGTACTGGCTGGCACCGATACATAAAAAAAAATATTCGTGTCGAGTTGAGAACCTCCTTCGCTTTTTTTCGTCGGTTAAAAAAAGGGTGTATGCTAAATACTCCTTCACGAAAAACATGAAACTGTACAATAAAACAGCTTATACAGCCTATAGATCTTTTTATCCTGAATTTTTTACGGGAACGAGAACCAAATTTGAATTTGAAACCGCGGGCATCTTTTAGTTAAAAATATTTGTGAGTATAAAAGTAAACTTACCAGTTGAAACTTAACCGTCACAACATGTGGCATAACCTGAGAACAAATAAATTGATAGTTATTATCCTTTTTTAACAAAATTGTTACTTTGTGATGGTTTCACTACTATTGACTCCAAATTAGGGAAAGTGTTATCGTACCGTCCTTTATGTTTCTGTTTGGGCGGCAGCGGCGTCTCCGGCGTCGTCAGCGGAGCGCGGGCGGTCGGCGGCGGGCTCGGAGCGCTCCCGCGAGAGCTTGGCGCCGCGTAGAGGGATCTGCAGGAAACTTTGCGCTCACTCCGATTATATGACTGCCAGAGTACTAACTATTCGTGTTGCTAGTGGCGATACGAGGAGCAGTAGTCCCCGCATAGAGGGATCTGCAGGAAACTTTGCGCTCACTCCGATTATATGACTGCCAGAGTACTAACTATTCGTGTTGCTAGTGGCGATACTAAGAGCAGTAGTCCCCGCATAGAGGACTAAAAACTTCTTTGCTGCTCACTCCGATTATATGACTGCCAGAGTACTAACTATTCGTGTTGCTTGTGGTGAAACTTGGAAACTTTGCGCTCACTCCGATTATATGACTGCCAGAGTACTAACTATTCGTGTTGCTAGTGGCGATACGAGGAGCAGTAGTCCCCGTATAGAGCTGCCAGAGTACTAACTATTGTGGATCTGCAGGAAACTTTGCGCTCACTCCGATTATATGACTGCCAGAGTACTAACTATTCGTGTTGCTAGTGGCGATACTAAGAGCAGTAGTCCCCGCATAGAGGGATCTGCAGGAAACTTTGCGCTCACTCCGATTATATGACTGCCAGAGTACTAACTATTCGTGTTGCTAGTGGCGATACGAGGAGCAGTAGTCCCCGTATAGAGGGATCTGCAGGAAACTTTGCGCTCACTCCGATTATATGACTGCCAGAGTACTAACTATTCGTGTTGCTAGTGGCGATACGAGGAGCAGTAGTCCCCGTATAGAGGGATCTGCAGGAAACTTTGCGCTCACTCCGATTATATGACTGCCAGAGTACTAACTATTCGTGTTGCTAGTGGCGACTGCCAGAGTACTAACTATTCGTGTTGCTAGTGGCGATAGAGGGAACTGCAGAAAACTTTGCGCTCACTCCGATTATATGACTGCCAGAGTACTAACTATTCGTGTTGCTAGGATCTGCAGGAAACTTTGCGTCACTCCGATTATATGACTGCCAGAGAGCAGTAGTCCCCGCATAGAGGGATCTGCAGGAAACTTTGCGCTCACTCCGATTATATGACTGCCAGAGTACTAACTATTCGTGTTGCTAGTGGCGATACTAAGAGCAGTAGTCCCCGCATAGAGGGAACTGCAGAAAACTTTGCGCTCACTCCGATTATATGACTGCCAGAGTACTAACTATTCGTGTTGCTAGTGGCGATACGAGGAGCAGTAGTCCCCGTATAGAGGGATCTGCAGGAAACTTTGCGCTCACTCCGATTATATGACTGCCAGAGTACTAACTATTCGTGTTGCTTATGGCGATACTTGGACACTAGGAGCAGTAGTCCCCGCTTAGAGGGATCTGCAGGAAACTTTGCGCTCACTCCGATTATATGACTGCCAGAGTACTAACTATTCGTGTTGGTTATGGCGATACTTGGACACTAGGAGCAGTAGTCCCCGTATATGACTGCCAGAGTACTAACTATTCGTGTTGCTAGTGCGTTTGACTGCCAGAGACTAACTATTCGTGTTGCTTGTGGTACTTGAAAACTTTGCGCTCACTCCGATTATATGACTGCCAGAGTACTAACTATTCGTGTTGCTTGTGGTGAAACTTGGACACTAGAAGCAGTAGTCCCCGCATAGAGGGATCTGCAGGAAACTTTGCGCTCACTCCGATTATATGACTGCCAGGAGCAGTAGTCCCCGCATAGAGGGATCTGCAGGAAACTTTGCGCTCACTCCGATTATATGACTGCCAGAGTACTAACTATTCGTGTTGCTTATGGCGATACTTGGACACTAGGAGCAGTAGTCCCCGCTTAGAGGGATCTGCAGGAAACTTTGCGCTCACTCCGATTATATGACTGCCAGAGTACTAACTATTCGTGTTGCTTGTGGTGAAACTTGGACACTAGGAGCAGTAGTCCCCGCATAGAGGGATCTGCAGGAAACTTTGCGCTCACTCCGATTATATGACTGCCAGAGTACTAACTATTCGTGTTGCTTGTGGTGAAACTTGAACACTAGGAGCAGTAGTCCCCGCTTAGAGAGATCTGCAGGAAACTTTGCGCTCACTCCGATTATATGACTACCATAGTACTCAAGTTACTTCGGCCTGTTTGGCATGATATTTGGTGCTTGGCTTAAGATATAATAATAAAAAGCTAATAGAAATAGCAAAATACTTTTCAAAAATGAGCCTCGTAACTTCTCTTCTTAAATTAGCATTTCAAAATTCAGTCCGTAACTGCGCAGTTTACGTCCAAATAGGTAGACTCGAGCGATTACTGTCAGATTATTTGCAGGTACACGTATATAGAGACTATTTTATTTATAAATGTGTAAATAGCCAGTCGTTTAGGAGCTAGAAGACACTTAAACATAACACGATAAACTTCCACTATTTTACGATGCAAGTTAAAAACTAATTATCTTAATTAGTTAGTGTAAGTTAATACAAACATTCACCTAGTAAGTTTACTCCTAGCGGGCCGCGATGTAACACTCCCACTCTTCCCTCTTCTAAGCGAGTGGAAGTATGGTTTGATGGGTTTGACCACCATCATACTGCTGGTGTCGGACAATGGCCGCGCGCAGTTTAGAGTCGTCACCGTGAACTCAACGTCCTTTATGGGTTCTTTCGACGCTGCAAAGCATAAAAGGAAATTGGAACGAAGTTACTCACATCACATTACACCCTCTGAGCGGATGGTGATGGATTTTTATACAGTTATAGCGCCATCTATGTTTAACTGTATGAACTTAACAATAGAGTGTGGTTGACCAAATTCTTCTGGGCGTTGTTGCTTATGAAAAAACAGTATCAACTATATCAATAACTATAGTGAATAAACAAATTAATTAAACTGGCTTCATTGATTTTTAAAATTAAAATTTTAGAGCTTCGAGAATTCCAAACACGATATTGTCGATTTTACCTGTGAACTCTTCAATAGGTTTGTCTATGGTGTCATGGTCAATCCAAGTGAGTCCCATCTCCACCTTCTCCGCCAGGTCCTGCCACCGCTGCCTGTTCTCCATGGTGCCGGTGTACAGCGGCTGGATCCAGGGGAAAGTGTCTGATAGCACTTTGTACAGCGGCAGGCAGATCATGTCTATAAACCCGACTTGCATCTGGGGTAGTTCGTCTTTTTTCTCCCTACAAATTGATTTTAAATTAAAAATTTATTTGAACTAGCGGATGCTCATGGGTCAGTTCCCGTTCCCGGGGAATAACAGGGTACGAATTAGCTGGTGTCACTTCCCATGAGATTATCATATAGAAACAATTACAATACAACTGGTAGTTTCAGGGATTAGCTGGAACAAACAGATAGACAGACAGACAAAATTACAAAAAGACACTTCAATGAATATAAGAATTGTTACTCTTTAGTGGGACTACAAATAAATCCATGATGTCGGTATGTATTTTGAGGATAACTTGCTATATCCATATTTTTCTTAAATTAAAATGGCATTTTGTGTTTTTGAAAGGTTTCTTTCGAAGTCACGGGTGCCTGCTAGTTTTAAATAAAATATTTGTTTAATTTTGAAGGGCCAACATAGGGTACCTGTCCATCATAGCAATAGGTTGCTGGTTAAGTTGCAACTTCTCCAAGTCGCCCTGGTCGAAGAACTCGTCAGCCACCAGCTTGGCGACCTTGTGCTGCACCTCCCACGGCTTGGCTATCGCCGACACGTCGCACGCTGTCATCATCATGCCGCAAAGCACTACAAGTTTCACAAAATATTAAATGACTTTACATTTTAATGACTCGCGCTCGAAGTGATTTGTCGTGAAAAATAAAGATGGCCTCCGTAGCGAAGTCATATACTGATAGTTCAATTCATTAAGACGCGCCCCACTATTTCTCGCGAGGGGAAACCGAAGGGTGCGGGGAGTACAGTTCGAACATCAGTCTCGAGTCGACCACGGCTCGGTGTACACGGGCTATTGTAGGTTGTATCGCTGCGTGTCATGACCGAACGGAATGATGCTCTACTTATTTTTTTTACCAATATTATATTTATAATGTCAAAAAAACACATCGTATGATGATAAACTACACATTTAAATGTGACTTAGCCAGTAGAATCGTTCCTTTGCCCATTCCTTCAGGTTGACCGACTCGACTTTAATTTTTCTACAAAGGTCACTTGATTGGTTTGTTACTGCCAATATAGATTTTCCAAATTAGCTTAGCAAAATAGCTTTGGTATTTGTACTATATATACATTGGTACTATCCTACTAAAAAGACGTACCGTCAAGCGATTTAGCGTTCCGGTAGAAACTAAAGGAATGTAGATTTCATGCTACTCCTAACAAGTTAGCCCGCTTCCATATTAGTTTACATAAACTAACTTGTAATGAATCAAAATAATAATAGATATCATGGGTTCACGCTTTACAAAAACGCTAGGGGTATGGTAGACAAGACAGCGTGGAGTTGAGCTCAATCATTAAACTGTTTAAACAAAAGAAAAATAGATATACTAGGTACCTATCTGAGATGAATGTGGGTATGTGTGTTTTTAAGATATTTTTAAATGGGTTAATATATATGTCGAAGGAATTAGACTAGAGACTTAGAATAGATTGTTGTAATATTGTACTAGACGTCATTGTTTATGGAAGTGTTACTGTCTGTGGATGTAATTATTTTTGGTATGTCACGAGTTTTTTTATGAAAGTAATCGAAATAGAACTAATTGTTAATCATTTAATGAGAGATATGAGATAGGTGCTTACTTAAAACTTTAACACAAAGTTAAATTCAATTTGATTTGATAAATGAATGAACGATTGATTTGTTTTAATACTCCAACCAATAAAAGAGTCGGGCGCCAAAGTCCTAATAGAGTATTTACACCATCTTGAGGGGAATAAAGGAGTTGGGTAGTTAGTTTGTGTCTGGAGTGCGGTAAGGATATTTGGTCGAGTTGGACCAGTGTAAAAGTGTTCTTAAGAAGTAAATTAAATTAGGGAGTAAAGTAAGATGGGTGTAAATAAACTACTGTTCTGAATCTTTATAATACGTCAGGAATTATAAAAATCTATTTCATGTATCAAAACATTGTAAACTTACAATATATCTGTTCGTGAAGACAAAGTCTTTGTAACCTTAGAAAACGCCCAAGAGATTAAGAACCACTAAAGTTGATGTCAAGGAGAATGGTGATACTCCGATATATATATTAACCTATATCACAATATAATTTTGCTGTGCAGGACCAACACGACATATTCATTTTTAAAAAATGAGTTAAAATGAAGTAGAGCATACTGCTAGTCAAACATGACATTCTTGTTGACATAATTAACTTGACACTTTGTGTGAGTGTGCACACATTGCTACTCGTTACGTAGTAATAGAACTCACATTCTTGCAGTTTTTATTGCACACTTGCACTGTAAGCGTTTGAAAAACAAAAAACTACGAGCCATCGTGGATTGACCAAGTTATACGTAGTGGATTTATAAGACGAATCTATTCTGGATTCGAATCCCGGCTTGGCCGATTGAAATTTTTGGTAAACATTTTTCTGGGTCTGGCTGGTAACGCCAAACTTCATTTAGAAACCGAAGTGGTGTGGATTTCGTCCTACTCGTAACAAATTAGCCTAATTAGTAATTTCTTTTAAATAAAATCTCGAAAATTCCACCCGTGTTTACGTAGAAATGGTTGGTGGGAGATAACGAGTATAAATAACTCACCTCTGTCGGCCGTGGGTAGTTGTACTTGGAAAGCAAGTGAAGACACATAAGCGATACAAGTGATGTTACCAACATCCTAACCTAACCTCGGCTATCATTTTAGACCACGATTGACTACAATTAGAAGTGTACTTGGCTCTTTGTGCCGAAGAACATAAGTCTAATTAGAGTTTCTTGTTCCCATTTCAAATCACAAAACAATATAAATTATCTCAAAAATTGCAAGAAAGGGAGTAATTAATTTGTCTGCTTACATTCTTTCTTCTCCTGACTTTGCCAGTCGAACTCGCCGTTTTCAACTAATTCTAGGAACTTTGATTTCTTCTTGAAGTACATAGCTAGGTCCGTTGATAGTATCGCCGTCTCTACTACTCGCATCACGTCCTTATAGTCACATGGGTTTAAAGCCTGTAAGAAATAAGAAGGAACATTAATTATTTTTTTAATCACTGAAAAATTGTGCAAAGTCTGTATAAATCCTTAGACTTGGTATTTGTGTCATGAATATTGAAAATTTTTGATTATTCAAATCGATGAATTTCCTTTTATTTCACAAGGAAATAGAGAATTCATGACTATACTAAAGCCAAACTCGATTGAGAATGCTTGTCAACAAACAAATTAAAAATGAAGGTAGAAATTATTAGTCATTTTGCACCTAATTATTTTAATTAACTTGTTAATGACGAATTCATGACAATAAATTATATAAGTAAGCTTAAAACTAATTATTATATTTAATATCTTTTAAATAAGATTTAAAAAAAAAACAAATCATAATTTTAAATTTATTAGGCATAAAATGTGTTGCATTTTCTACCCTCATTTTAAATTTATTTGTTGACAACCATTCTCAATCGAGTTAGGCATTAGTATAGTTCTTAAAATTCCAGGTAGGTAGGTAGGTAACGTACGTTATCCTTATAACTAAAAATATACTTCAAATTGTCGACACTACTTTAATTAAAAACTTAGTGTATAATCTATTTCAGATGCCAAGTCCAAAGTTATGACAAATATGGTGTCTGATGAAAAAAAAACACCACGTGATCTGCACGTGTACATCATGTGGTGTGTTTTGTTTACTACTTTGGTCAATTTTGTTAAAAATTAGAGTGCCTATGTTCAATTACATTACTATTTGAGACTCGGCTTCAAATAAATTTAAACTCAATTAATTCATATCATTAGTAACTAATGTTAAACAACTTCTCCAAGATTATTACCTGAAATATATTATTGCTTTCGCTATTCAAAATCATGACGCATTGATCAAAATGGTGGTGCTCCATAGTCGACGTCGAATACAAAATTGCTAGCGGGCTCTCAGTTTTCGTCTGGAAAGCGTTGTTAGTCCCTCTGTGGTCTAGATCGTGGCATAGACAAGCGACTAACAGACCCAAAATCTCCAGATCAGACATGAATCTTTCCATTTTTCCCGTTTTGAGCATCGCGAACATGGTTTGAGCGACGTTTAGTGCATGCCTCCAGTTGTGGTATTTCACTGGTCGGTAATTCTTCTTTACGCTTAATATCCATCGGCAGAGAACCTAAAAATATTATTTAATAATAAAAATATAATTTAGTATTGTATAGTAAATGTAGTATTACATTTCCAACTTCCATAAAAGTAGAGAATCATAATCACTATCGTCGTCGTCGTCGTCGTCGTCTGTCATCGTTGTCATTGTCATTCATCATCAAAGAAGGACCTCCTTATAGGAGGGGATATGCAACTTAGACTCAGCACACTGCTCCAGTGCAGGTTGGCGGGATTGAGGCCATAATGTATGATTTAACATCGATTACTATCAAGTATTAATATGATTTTTCATTTGGCATCAGGTAGATGACAATAATAATAACATAATCTCTAACTATTAATATACAGAGAGAGCCAAATTAGAGATTTACATTTCTCTATTAATTGAGAAGGTAGTTATAACATTTCACAATTGGTAACATAGATAATAATAGGGGTTAAAGAATGAAATTGCCGTTTTATTGTAATAGGTACTTCGAATTGACATAGAACCTTCATGGTTTAAGATTTTAAAGTGAAACTTTTTTCATACGGTACCTGTGTAGTTCTTCTTTTAAAAATGTGCAACATTCGATTATCAACTTGTTCAGTTGTTTTTTTATTCAGCTTCGACAATAAAGATGGATACTTTGAAAATTCGTATGATTTACTTTACCAACAATATTGACTCATTTGCGTCAAATCAATAAAATAAAAAAATACTACCATTTTTTTCGTGATTTGGACAATTTTCTACGTAATAAAAAGTTTTCTTCTCAGGAGGCAATGCTTTCACACAGTTTGTCGAATCTAGATCACCAGAGTTCTATCGCAAAGGCATAAATGAGCTTCCTATTGGATTGCAGTAATGTATAGATAATAATGGTAATTATTTTGATTAAATAAATATGTTAAATTAAAAAAAAAAACGAAATTTTATTTTTCAGTGCAAATCGGCAATTTCATACTTCAACCCCTGATATGATAGCTACTTACATCGTAAGGTATATGGAACTTCTCAACAAGATTGCATTGCAGAAACATCCGTAGAGTAGCTCTGCACGTGTCTTCATCTGATAGATCGAAGTCTAAAAAAAGATTAAAAATTACTAGCTTGATTAAGGCATACCTTAAATTTACGCAAAATTAAATACTAATGTGCACGTGAGAATAAAAAGTAGTGTAGACAAAATTTTTAAATAAAAATAGAACCGACTCAGAACGTAAAAAATAACTGTGTCATTTAGTTGCTTTAATTCACTTAAGCATATCTATGAAGTCGGTGCCAGCAAGTTTAAGGAACATTTATTTTACGTAGTAAAGCAGTTTGTGGTTTCTAGGTAACGTCCTTGAAAGTAGAAATCTTGGCTGGCACCGACTCCTAGATATGCTTAAGTAAATTAGAGCAACTAAATGACACAATTATTTTTTACTTTTTAGTGCGTTTTGTGCCGGTTCTATTTTTATTTAAAAAATTTCATTTCTTACTTTTTAGTGATTTATCGGCACGTAACGTACTCGTACTATACTGTCATTGTATATTATACGGCACTAGTAGCCAAAAAGCTACAGATACCGAGACAAAAACCGAAATTGCTGTAAGCGTGCCTCCAAAATTTGATGAGTTCCTTCAATTTCCCCCTGGATATCATCATCAGATTCTAATATGGTGACAATGGGACCACCTTGGAAGTATGCCCTTTCTAATAAAAAAAGAATTATCAAAATCGGACAAATCTGTAAAAAAGTTATGCGTGGTCATATATAAAATAAATATATATATGTGTCGAATTGAGAACCTCCTCCGTTCTTTTTCGTCGGTTAAAAATGACACACGGTCGCTCAAAAGCGCATATTTGAAAATTTTAAACTCTTATTCGTTGCGTTGCACGTATGGCTATATGTCCGGTTTTGCCACTATTGGGCGGCGCTAAGTTGCTTTTTTTACGAGAAATTTTTTCGGTCACACCGGGCTGTTTTTTTTAGGCTTATGTGTGATGAAAGGAATTACCATGAAAGTGAAAACTATACAGGTTGTATATCTCCGCCGAGGGTATGACATCTTGGCAGAGTTTGGTTGTGTCCTCGGACGACGCTGTGGCGTGGTACGAGAGGCATTCCAAAGCTACCTGGAAAATGAAACATGATTAATTACCTAACTCTAGAAGCACTACCGCCGAGTCCTCTCGCGCTCGGTACACAATGGCGTGGTATGACAAAATATATGCGGTTCATAAAAGATAATGTTTTGTTATGGCATAGCAGTCACGGGGGTATGACTTCAGATGAAAGGGAATTGGACCCATACACGATTTCTATATATCTTTTTGCATTGGGCAGCAGTTATTATAAGTTAACTAACTAATTTTCACTGTAAGCTCAGTCGTTATTTTATTTTACCGAGAGAGAGAAAACGAAAAAAAAAAATTGATATAATTTTGCAAGACTGATATGGATCTCTAAAGTCTAGTAAAGTCCCTCTAAAATCTAACTACCTTTAATAAAACAGTAACATAATAACTGTCGGTTGTCCAACTAGTTTCCTATCGGTTTCCACACGACATCGTACTGGAACGCTAAATCGCTTAGCGGTACGTCTTTGTCGGTGGGGTGGTAACAAGCCACGGCGAAAGCCTCCCACCAACCAGACCAAGACAAATTAAGAAAAAATTTCAATCTGCCCCGCCGGGAATCGAACCCAGGAACTCCGTCTTATAAATACGCAGCGCATACCACTGCGCCACGGAGGCCGTCAAATACTTATTAAGAGAAGCATAATTAGTTGTATTACCTTCTGCTTGGCCATCAGTTTGCAAGCGTTCTCATACATCTGCGTGTTGTGTATGCCGAGCCCGCAGAATATGGCGAACGCTTCGAATATAGAGATGTCGCCGTCAGAAAACTGAGACCCGTTCTCCTACAAGCATTACATAAATGTAAACGAATACACGCTCACATTCAGTGTTTAAATATATATTTTTTTTTAATGATTACAAGTTGGCCCTTGACTGCTATCACACCTGCTGTTAAGTGATGATGCAATCTAAGATGGAAGCGGGCTAACTTGTTAGGAGTAGGATGAAATCCACACTCCTATCGGTTTCTACACGACATCGTACCGGAACGCTAAATCGCTTGGCGGTACGTCTTTGTCGGTAGGGTGGTAACTAGCCACGGCGTAAGCCTCCCACCAGCCAGAGCAAGACAAATTAAGTAAAATCTCAATATGCCCCGCCGGGAATCGAACCCAGGACCTCTGATTTATTATTTATTTAGATTGGGTCTCAAATAAAACAATATTTAACTGACGAATAATTTCATCAAACAACTTGTGACAAATTATTTAAATTTTTCACTTATGCTTTATCATTTTTCAGTATAAGTTTAGGTAGATATGATTTGAAGCCAACTGGCAGTTTATAGTGACCTGATAAGCGACAACTGTGTGTGTGTGTGTGTGGCTGATCTATAGTCACGAACTATGGCCATCATAAGTCTCATCGTCCTCAGCAAATGATAGAGAGAGTAACGCTCGGAGTATCTCTGCGTAATCGAATACAAAATCAGCTTAAATAGCTTGTATGTATTTTGTATGGAACTGGCAGAATCCTTTGTGTGATCCTTTTTTAACCGAGGAAAAAAAACGGAGGAGGTTCTCAATTCGACACGTGAGTTGTCCGATTTTGATAGTTCTTTTTTTGTTAGAAAGGGCACGCTTCCAAGGTGGTCCCATTGTCATCATGTCAGGATCGGATGATGATATCCTGGGGGAATTGAAGGGACTCTTCAAATTTTGGAGGCACGCTTACAGCGATTTCGGTTTTTGTATAAATAAATGTTCCTTAAACTTGGCTGGCACCGACTTCATAGATATGCTTAAGTAAATTAAAGTAACTAAATGACACAGTTATTTTTTACTTTTTAGTGCGTTTTGAGTCGGTTCTATTTTTTGTTAAAAAAATTTTTTCAAAGAATAAATGGGTATAGCAAATTATCCTTAAAAGATAGATACAGATATCTTAATTATTTTGACTTACCTTATTAATCAACTGAGCAACTCCAATGACGTCCTTGTTCGCGTTAACGATGGGCATGCAGAGCATCGTGCGCACGTTGACGGCGTCGTCTGCCGCGATGTCAGCCACCACCATGCCGTTCTCTTTGCGCCACTCGTCCACGTCCGATATGTTTAGAGCTTTGTTCGATTGGGCCACCTAGAATTGGAATTACAGTTATAATTTTGTTTACTATAGTAAATTCAACACATCTTGCACACGGTGTCATGTATGCCGTATGCGTGACCTGGATGCGATGTCTGGCTAGGCCGATTAGGATTTTCTTAATTGGTCCAAGTGAGGTTGGTGGGAAGTTTCGGCCGTGGCTACTTACCACTCTGCCGACAAGGACGGGCCTCCAAGGATGTCGTGTAGTATGCTTCTAACTTGCATTGCATTTGCACGATTGTATTACTTACACTCCACCAAGAGCTAACTTGTAATGAATAAAGAATCTAATATTAAGTTAATGTTGCGCTATACACACAATATAGTGTTTTGGTGTAAGCATGATCCTTGGCGCCTAATTAAAGCACGATCCGTCGGTGCACTATTCGTTCTCGATGACCTTAGAGTAAGTACGTACTAGCGTTGACATGGAAGAATACTATGAACCAATGAGATGTAGATAGTTATGTGAAACCTTAAAAGATAACTATAACTAGAAAAGCATGTTAAATAAATGAACATGACTACTTTATATTCAAACTAAGTTGAATTACTTTATTGCAGTCCCTTACGGGAAGACTCCGCATGGCAACTCTAGTACATACTTACTCTAAGCTGTAAAAACATTACCTACCGCGAGCGCGATACACGCAAGCGTGGACTTGATATCGTGTCTGGGAGTGAGCGTGGTGCGCGAATGCTTGGCGCCTAGTTCGAACAGCGTGTGGAAGCGCGTCGGTGCTGGCGGAGGTAACGCGGGGATGTCGCTTCGTCGTCCGCCCGGCCTTTGCACTATTCGTTCTAGATGACTCTGTAAGCACATTATTACCTACCGCGAGCGCGATACACGCAAGCGTGGACTTGATATCGTGTCTGGGAGTGAGCGTGGTGCGCGAATGCTTGGCGCCTAGTTCGAACAGCGTGTGGAAGCGCGTCGGTGCTGGCGGAGGTAACGCGGGGATGTCGCTTCGTCGTCCGCCCGGCCTTTGCACTATTCGTTCTAGATGACTCTGTAAGCACATTATTACCTACCGCGAGCGCGATACACGCAAGCGTGGACTTGATATCGTGTCTGGGAGTGAGCGTGGTGCGCGAATGCTTGGCGCCTAGTTCGAACAGCGTGTGGAAGCGCGTCGGTGCTGGCGGAGGTAACGCGGGGATGTCGCTTCGTCGTCCGCCCGGCCTTTGCACTATTCGTTCTAGATGACTCTGTAAGCACATTATTACCTACCGCGAGCGCGATACACGCAAGCGTGGACTTGATATCGTGTCTGGGAGTGAGCGTGGTGCGCGAATGCTTGGCGCCTAGTTCGAACAGCGTGTGGAAGCGCGTCGGTGCTGGCGGAGGTAACGCGGGGATGTCGCTTCGTCGTCCGCCCGGCCTTTGTACTATTCGTTCTAGATGACTCTGTAAGCACATTATTACCTACCGCGAGCGCGATACACGCAAGCGTGGACTTGATATCGTGTCTGGGAGTGAGCGTGGTGCGCGAATGCTTGGCGCCTAGTTCGAACAGCGTGTGGAAGCGCGTCGGTGCTGGCGGAGGTAACGCGGGGATGTCGCTTCGTCGTCCGCCCGGCCTTTGCACTATTCGTTCTAGATGACTCTGTAAGCACATTATTACCTACCGCGAGCGCGATACACGCAAGCGTGGACTTGATATCGTGTCTGGGAGTGAGCGTGGTGCGCGAATGCTTGGCGCCTAGTTCGAACAGCGTGTGGAAGCGCGTCGGTGCTGGCGGAGGTAACGCGGGGATGTCGCTTCGTCGTCCGCCCGGCCTTTGCACTATTCGTTCTAGATGACTCTGTAAGCACATTATTACCTACCGCGAGCGCGATACACGCAAGCGTGGACTTGATATCGTGTCTGGGAGTGAGCGTGGTGCGCGAATGCTTGGCGCCTAGTTCGAACAGCGTGTGGAAGCGCGTCGGTGCTGGCGGAGGTAACGCGGGGATGTCGCTTCGTCGTCCGCCCGGCCTTTGCACTATTCGTTCTAGATGACTCTGTAAGCACATTATTACCTACCGCGAGCGCGATACACGCAAGCGTGGACTTGATATCGTGTCTGGGAGTGAGCGTGGTGCGCGAATGCTTGGCGCCTAGTTCGAACAGCGTGTGGAAGCGCGTCGGTGCTGGCGGAGGTAACGCGGGGATGTCGCTTCGTCGTCCGCCCGGCCTTTGCACTATTCGTTCTAGATGACTCTGTAAGCACATTATTACCTACCGCGAGCGCGATACACGCAAGCGTGGACTTGATATCGTGTCTGGGAGTGAGCGTGGTGCGCGAATGCTTGGCGCCTAGTTCGAACAGCGTGTGGAAGCGCGTCGGTGCTGGCGGAGGTAACGCGGGGATGTCGCTTCGTCGTCCGCCCGGCCTTTGCACTATTCGTTCTAGATGACTCTGTAAGCACATTATTACCTACCGCGAGCGCGATACACGCAAGCGTGGACTTGATATCGTGTCTGGGAGTGAGCGTGGTGCGCGAATGCTTGGCGCCTAGTTCGAACAGCGTGTGGAAGCGCGTCGGTGCTGGCGGAGGTAACGCGGGGATGTCGCTTCGTCGTCCGCCCGGCCTTTGCACTATTCGTTCTAGATGACTCTGTAAGCACATTATTACCTACCGCGAGCGCGATACACGCAAGCGTGGACTTGATATCGTGTCTGGGAGTGAGCGTGGTGCGCGAATGCTTGGCGCCTAGTTCGAACAGCGTGTGGAAGCGCGTCGGTGCTGGCGGAGGTAACGCGGGGATGTCGCTTCGTCGTCCGCCCGGCCTTTGCACTATTCGTTCTAGATGACTCTGTAAGCACATTATTACCTACCGCGAGCGCGATACACGCAAGCGTGGACTTGATATCGTGTCTGGGAGTGAGCGTGGTGCGCGAATGCTTGGCGCCTAGTTCGAACAGCGTGTGGAAGCGCGTCGGTGCTGGCGGAGGTAACGCGGGGATGTCGCTTCGTCGTCCGCCCGGCCTTTGCACTATTCGTTCTAGATGACTCTGTAAGCACATTATTACCTACCGCGAGCGCGATACACGCAAGCGTGGACTTGATATCGTGTCTGGGAGTGAGCGTGGTGCGCGAATGCTTGGCGCCTAGTTCGAACAGCGTGTGGAAGCGCGTCGGTGCTGGCGGAGGTAACGCGGGGATGTCGCTTCGTCGTCCGCCCGGCCTTTGCACTATTCGTTCTAGATGACTCTGTAAGCACATTATTACCTACCGCGAGCGCGATACACGCAAGCGTGGACTTGATATCGTGTCTGGGAGTGAGCGTGGTGCGCGAATGCTTGGCGCCTAGTTCGAACAGCGTGTGGAAGCGCGTCGGTGCTGGCGGAGGTAACGCGGGGATGTCGCTTCGTCGTCCGCCCGGCCTTTGCACTATTCGTTCTAGATGACTCTGTAAGCACATTATTACCTACCGCGAGCGCGATACACGCAAGCGTGGACTTGATATCGTGTCTGGGAGTGAGCGTGGTGCGCGAATGCTTGGCGCCTAGTTCGAACAGCGTGTGGAAGCGCGTCGGTGCTGGCGGAGGTAACGCGGGGATGTCGCTTCGTCGTCCGCCCGGCCTTTGCACTATTCGTTCTAGATGACTCTGTAAACAAACAAAAAATTGTTTAGTTTATCGAGTAAGAATTTATTGAGTTTATCTATACAGGGTTACAGGTTAAGTCGACCTAAATCCTTTAAGAGGTGGTAGTTTCCATCATTCCTGACTGATTTGACTATGGAACCCCATACCCCAAACTTAACCCTTCTCAAGTTATGGTACTTTGAAGTTTTTTGCAGTTTTTGTATTTAAAATAATTAAGCAACTAATCTGCTACACAAAAAATACAAAAACAAAAACATTAGAGGTACAAAACACAAAAAAGGGGACAAAAGACAAAAAATCTCGATTTTTATAAAAAAAAACTTCAAAGTTCCATAACTTGAGAACGGTTAAGTTTTGGGTATGGGGTCCTATAGTCAAATCAGTCAGGAATGATGGAAACTGCCACTTCTTAAAGGATTTAGGTCGACTTAACCTGTAACCCTGTATAACTAACTCTCAAGCCATCATCGTCAAGCATGCCTAGAAAAAAATTAGCTTCCTAAGATATGAGGACGTCAAGAACTTGCTTATAACTTACTGCTGATTTCCACTTGACGGATTTAATCCAGGATTTTAATCGGACATTCCAGAAATAGAGCATTATTTGATTTTTTGTCAGCGCAAACACAAAAACGGTTTTCGATAGGTGTAAATAGCTTTATATTGAAATTTTCATCCACTTGAAGATCCGAATAAAATCCGGGCTCGGTACCAGACAAGTAGAATTGAGAGGCATAACTACATAGAAGTGCGAGCAATAATACGCCTGTTAACAAATGAATGAAGACAATCTGTTCTTTCTGTCACCCTCGATATTTATTGCCTGGAAATGTGCATCGCAATGACGAGTCCGTTTATACACAAGAAGCTAAAGCAGATTGTTAGTTAACACGACATATTTATTTTTAAAAAAATCGGTTAAAATGAAGTAGACCATACTGCTAGTCAAACATGACATTCATGTTGACTTAACTAACTTGGCACTTTGTGTGAGTGTGCACTCTGCTACTCGTCACGTAGTAATATAACTCACATTCTTGCAGTTTTTATTGCACACTTGCACTGTAAGCGTTTGAAAAACAAAAAACGACGAGCCATCGTGGATTGACCAATCTATACTTACAGTTAACCTCAATTCACATGGGCGCAGAGTCGAAGCGTCGCGACGCGTCACGTTTTTCACCTATAGTTGAGTTGAGCCTTAGTGCTATTTTATCTATAAATATACTTACTGATTCGCAGTGATCTGTGTCCAATATAAAAACAGCACATCGTTCGCACTTCAGTAACTCCCTGGCCTCGGTCATGATTTTTGTCACCAAGCACTCCAAATTGCTTTGCTCCTCGAATATACTCCTCGCCAATGCTAACAGGATCTGGTTCCTCTTGTACTCCAACACTGACGACTCGAATAGCTGAGCGTTTTGTATGCCGATGCCGCAGAAGGTTAGGTACCGCCGGAATACTTCCACATCCCGGGTGGAAAACTCTTTGGAGCCTGTGAGAAAGGAATAGATTTATTAATTGGGTTCACGATCATAGGAAAAGTGGAATGTTTTAGCCCAGATCCCGTACAGTCTTTTTGGCGTAACGGATATTTTAATATTTTCAAGAAATAATTTTACATTTCATTTTTACTTCAGCTTTTTGTAAATGCTTGCGCAATTCTCATTTTCCATTGTTAGGTTCCGATCTGAAGGGTATCTAGTTGCCAGTGAAATTACAAGCATTTGAACCACGTATGGACTAAGATTGATGGACACAGGGTAACCCTCTGTAGGGATCCTTGCATGCTCTATGCTCTTTTTTAGGCGATGATTTTCCACATAAATTTAGATGACATGAACTACGTGAGGTATTAGTTATCTGCCGGTTTCAATAGGTCCCAGACTTACTCAAATACTATAGAGGTTTAGGGTCCTATCACTATCCGAAGAACTATTGCTGTATCATCCCCTAGAGTTATTCGCTTAGTTAAAGAGCGCAAGTCTTTAGTCAATATTCATTTGTAAACATACCTAATATACATTTCTAAACAAAAGATTTCAGTTTACAGTAATGCTATAGGGGATGATAGATTCTGAATTATCTTTGCAGTAAACATCTCGAGTAACACTAACCATCACTTTTGTTTATGATCTGCGCGACGCCGACCACGTCGCCCTCGTAGTTGCAGATCGGCATGCACAGTATCAGCTCCGGACCCTGATTGCACTGTTGAACTTATCTATGCAGTAAACATCTCCAGTAACACTAACCATCAGTTTTGTTTATGATCTGCGCGACGCCGACCACGTCGCCCTCGTAGTTGCAGATCGGCATGCACAGTATCAGCTCCGTCTTGTACCCTGTTCGCGCGTCGATTTCACTGTTGAACCTATGCAGTAAACATCTCCAGTAACACTAACCATCAGTTTTGTTTATGATCTGCGCGACGCCGACCACGTCGCCCTCGTAGTTGCAGATCGGCATGCACAGTATCAGCTCCGTCTTGTACCCTGTTCGCGCGTAGCACTGTTGAACCTATGCAGTAAACATCTCCAGTAACACTAACCATCATTTTCGGTGGACAGTATCGCTCCGTCTTGACCCTTTCGCGCATTACTGTTGAACCTATGCAGTAAACATCTCCAGAACACTAACCATAATACTACCGCATTAGTTGCAGATCACGTATATTGCCTTTGCAGGAAATAGTTGCAGATCGGCATGATATCAGCTCCGCTTGTACCCTGTTCGCGCGTCGATTTCACTGTTGAACCTATGCATCGTAGTTGCAGATCGGCATGCACACTAAACAGGTAGAACAGCACGAGCAGAGAACTTTTTCGCGATGCAATCTACTTCTCTTAAACCTACAACCGTGCCACTTCGGACTTTCACTTTCCTTTGCAGCATTCCATTCATGTCGCCCTCGATGCAGACTGCACAGTGCTCCGTTTTACCCTGTTCGCGCGTCGATTTCACTGTTAACTGCTACGTCTCCATAACTACGTTTTGTTTACGCACGCTAAGATATTAGCCTTTGTTAAAAACATATTCAACAATACGAGTATTGTTTTCAAAAGCAACAAAACGTTTCTACATAGGTATGTAGGTACTTGTAAGTACCTTGGAATAAATGGCATGTAGCTATAGGAGCTACTAAACTAAAAGATAAACCCATCGAGTTTGAGCTCGTGTTTTTGCAAGCACTTTGGCGCTACATGTCCATGTACCTATGTTCTATTAAACATTTTTTAAATTTTGCATATACCTAGGATCAGCATACGCATTCTTAATATTGATGGGATGTTTAGTCTGAGCTGCCAGTCCTGCGACCCCCACGCCGAAGTTTATCCTGATCTCCTGCGTCTGGGCTATCCTCAGGGCGGTGTACAGATCTGAAAATAAATTGAAACGTATATACTAACAATGTTTTACAAAACATATATATTCTTAGTACAGTTAAAAAAGTACGGGGACGTGGACCTGGCGACGATCTGGGAAAAGATTTTTAATGAAAATTTTTACTTTTAAAGGGTGGTGAGAGGAATGAGTGAGAAACGTTTTTATAGGATGATTTCATGTCCTATAAAAACAGAAGGATAAGAGGTTTTCAATCAGAAAATTATTAGGAAAATATAAAGCTCAAGTAAGGTCGTGCATGGATTACTGCAGCCTTCTACTTTCTCTTCTCTCTTCTATCTCTTTTAAGTACCAATTGGTTGCTTTGAACCTTTAAGCCGAAGACTCATAGACGCTGCTCTACTTCTGGCATCGAAACCTTGATCGTCCGATCTCGTACCTATACGATAGTTTTAGATTGAAGATTAGAGTGAATACAAAGATCGGAGTGAAACCAATGTTTAATCTGTGGTATATTAGGTACATTAAGCGTCGGTAAAAGAAGAGTTATATTTATGACTTATAAGGGTTTTTAATGAGCAAATCTTCGTAAAGCTCAAGCAATAAAAAATGCTAACAGAAAAGACTGACCTGCATTGTTTTAAAACGTTCAGCAAATTCTTAGAGATCGTATCATTTGTATCACATGGATATTCCCTAATAACTCTGCATCGTTTTAAAACGTCCAGCAAATTCTTAGAGATCGTATCATTCGTATCACATGGATATTCCCTAATAACTCTGCATCGTTTTAAAACGTCCAGCAAATTCTTAGAGATCGTATCATTCGTATCACATGGATATTCCCTAATAACTCTGCATCGTTTTAAAACGTCCAGCAAATTCTTAGAGATCGTATCATTCGTATCACATGGATATTCCCTAATAACTCTGCATCGTTTTAAAACGTCCAGCAAATTCTTAGAGATCGTATCATTCGTATCACATGGATATTCCCTAATAACTCTGCATCGTTTTAAAACGTCCAGCAAATTCTTAGAGATCGTATCATTCGTATCACATGGATATTCCCTAATAACTCTGCATCGTTTTAAAACGTCCAGCAAATTCTTAGAGATCGTATCATTCGTATCACATGGATATTCCCTAATAACTCTGCATCGTTTTAAAACGTCCAGCAAATTGCTAACTATTTAGCTTTCCCGTGAAAGTAGCCCGGTAAAAAGAACGCTTCGCACAAAAACACATCTTTGCCGAGCTTTTATTCAGATGCTCATTTCAGTTGCACTTAACCTACTTCCAGAGATACTTTTATTTAAACTTTGTGTGTGATTTTAGTTTTCAACTGACTTACAATAGGAGGATTTTTATAAATCTATACTAATAAAGAAAATTGAAGTGTTTGTTTGTAATTTAAAAATTTACAGCTTTTTACTAAATGTATATGAAAATATATGGGACCAAAAATCAATTTTTAAAATTTTCGACTTGCTGTCTGTTTGTTTCGGTTAACCTCTGAAGTCGGATTGTAAAAAATATTTTTCGTTTGCAATGGTATGCGCGGTGTATTTATAAGACGGAGGTCCTGGGTACGATTCCCGGCGGGGCAGATAGAGATTTTTCTTAATTTGTCTTGATCTGGCTGGTAGGAGGATTTGTGGCTAGTTACCACCCTACCGACAAAGACGGAACGTCAAGCGATTTAGTGTTCCAGTACGACGTCGTGTAGAAACTGAAAGGTGTGTGGATTTCATACTACTCCTAACAAGTTAGCCCGCTTCCATCTTAGACTGTATCATCACTTAACAACAGGTGTGATAACAGTCAAGGGCCAACATGTAGTCGATAAAAATAAATTGTAGGTATGACTCCTAAAAATGACTTGTAATTTTTTTGCGCCTCCTGCATTCCGACAGCCATAAAAAAGAACTTAAGCACATTATGAACATAATTTGGTACATAAATATATTTCCATAGCTATCTACAAGATAAACGCTCAGAAAGTTATCAAAAAAAATACAAAAACTTAGTTGTTTTGTGTGCCTTTCGGGCAAAACAAAAGAAACGCTAATAAAAGGTGAAGTTCCAGCAATTTTTCATTAGGGACCGAGCGAACAAAAGGAAAAGTTTTTGTATTGTTTGTTCAGTAAATGTTATTTCTGTCCAGATTATATTACAGATGCGTATTATTTAAGCTAACACCTGGCTAGGGTGACCTCTCGTTCGGATTTATGAATAATTTTTTTCTGTCACTGTCCGTACGTCAAATAAAATAAGCGGGTGCATCCCAGTAGTACCCCCTAATTTGTCTTGGAACTGTTGACCACATATGTTATGCATTAGTTCTATATAGAACTAATGGGATACTAAACTCGATATTAACATCTTGTTTGTACGTTACATATAAATTACCTAGTTTATTTTATATTATACTTATAAAAAGTATAATATGAAATCACAGACAATAAACGGAATCCTTATAGATTTATAAAGTCTTTCTGTCCGTCTGTATGTAACAGCCACTTTTTCGAAACTATAAGAACTATACTATTGAAATTTACTAAATAGATTTATTCCTTCACACAACATTAAAAAAAAATAGAAAAAAGAACAATAAATTTTGGGGGTTCCCCGTACTTAGAACTGGAACACAAAATATTTTTTTGATTAAACCCATACGTGTGGGGTATTTATGGATAGGTGTTTAAAAATGATATTAAGGTTTCTAATATCATTTTTTTCTAAACTGAATAGCTTGCGTGAAATATACTTCCAAAGTAGTAAAATGTGTCGTCCCCCTGTAACTTCTAAAATAAGAGAATAGTTTTTTAGACACGACTACTACTTGGTTTTAACAACTTAGCTTTTGTCGCAAGGGACATTTTTTTTAAGAGCAAAAACTATACTACAGTACTATATAGAACTATTGGGATATAATTTGACAGCCCGGAAAATCATATCCCAATAGTTCTATATCGTGAGTGCGTTTTGAGTCGGTTCTATTTTTTGTTAAAAAATTTTATTTCTTAATTTTTAGTGATTTATCGCCATGTACGGCATTAGTAGCCAAAAAGCTACCGATACCGAGACAAAAACCGAAATCGCTGTAAGCGTGCCTCCAAAATTTGAAGAGTTCCTTCAATTTCCCCAGGATATCATCATCAGATCCTAACATGATGACAATTGGACCACCTTGCAAGTATGCCCTTTCTAATAAAAAAAGAATTATCAAAATCGGACAACACTGTAAAACGTTATGCGTGGTCATACATAAAGAAAAAAAAAATACGTGTCGAATTGAGAACCTCCTCCGTTTTTTTTCGTCGGTTAAAAATAACTGTGTCATTTAGTTGCTTTAATTTACTTAAGCATATCTAGAAGTCGGTGCCAGCCAAGGTTTCTACTTTAAGAACATTACCTAGAAGCACACAAACTGCTTTACTACGTAAAATAAATATTCCTTAAACTTGCTGGCACCGACTTCATAGATATGCTTAAGTAAATTAAAGCAACTAAATGAAACAGTTACTTTTTACTTATTAGTGCGTTTTGAGTCGGTTCTATTTTTTGTTAAAAAAATTTTTACATTTAATTTCCAGTTTACTTTTTTATTTTTTATGTCATCAAAAATACTAAATTTTACACAGATGAGTTTCGGGCATCGTCTAGTAATAAATGTTATAAATTGTAACTTAAATATGATCTTATTTAATATAATGAATCATAAATCTAGCACAAAAGAGATGATCACAGCACGAATACAATACAATCAATACGCCATTACATTTAATGTATCATTCAAATACACATCGTAATGTGCGAACGGTAGCCAGATAGGACCAAAGTACAAAGGGCCATCAAAATTATATAACAACAATACACACATACAAGACCACACAGAAAATAGTTTTGTTTCATTTATTACACTTCATCTGTGTTCGAATAACACAGAAATTACTGTCGGATAAAATAATACTACTATTATAAAGGCGGACTGCCTCGTTGGTCTAGTGGTTAGCCTATGTGGCTTCGATCACGAGGTCCTGGGTTCGATTCCTGGGTCGGGACACGAAATAATTCTGAGCTTTTTCATTCTTCTATGAAATGTTTAGTACATTCCAAGCTCGGAGTCTGGAAGATGGTGGTGTTACACCCCCGTGTCTCGGAGAGCACGTTTAGCCGTCGGTCCCGGTCACTGTCATTAACATCTGATTGTGATCGTTAATAAATGAAACATTATCACCCTAAGCCCGCCAACCCGCGTTGGAGCAACGTGGTGTACGCTCCATATCCCCTCTCCAACGTGGTGTACGATCCATATCCCTCCTCCGAAGGGAGGCCTGGCGCTGTAGTGGGCTATTAATAGGCTGAAAATGATGATGATGATGAAATGATGATTATAAAGGTGAGAGTGAGTGACGTGAGTGTCTTAGTTTGCATTTGCGTAACACTCTTTTACAACGCAAAAAGTACTGAATGGATTTTGATGAAACTTCACAATAATATAGCTTACATACCAGAATAACACATAGCCACATTTTATCCCTAACTTCCCACGGGAACAATAACTATGCAGATGAAACTGCGAGCCTCCTCTTGTAGCACATATAGATTATACTAAAGCCAAACTCGATTGAGCATGCTTGTCAACAAACAAATTAAAAATGAAGGTAGAAATCACAAGCCATTTTACACCTATTTTTTTTAAATCAACTAGTTAATGACGAATTCATGGACACAAATTAGATTAGTAAGCTTAAAACTAATTAATATATTCAATATTTTTTAAATAAGATTTTTTACAATAACAAAACATTATTTTAGGCATAAAATGTGTTGCATTTTCTACCTTCATTTTAAATTTATTTGTTGACAAGCTTTCTCAATCGAGTTTGGCTTTAGTATAGAGAGTTAAGGTCAGGATGAATAGACAAAGTATGCCTCAGAGAGCACGTTAAATATTCTGTTTATGACGTCATTTATCATCATTAATCTGATAGCTGGTTATAGTGTGATACTGTATATTGTATAGAGTCAAACATTATTACCACTTTTTACCCCACTTTTCCCCCAACTTACAAGCAGACAATTTCAACTTGTCCCGTATATATGTTGCTTTTTGCCTCTACCCTACAAAAAATAAAGGAAGCTATTGTATAATAGCGTCATGATTTTTTAAAAAAATACTCGAAGTTTTTACTCTATTGCATGGTAGTTTATGAAAATAGTTAATCTGTGAAAACATAATGACTGGTCGCGTGTGATTGGTTATGGTGGATCACACCACTTATTGTTAAACCAATGGAAACGATTCCCTCCAAGAACGATTTTTAATGGAGGAATCGGTGTCGAGATGAAAATAGAAAAATAAGGAGGGCATTCATTATGTCCTGGGTGTTGAAGAAAGTAGATCCTAGAATATTAGTATAACACGAGACCTGTATTGTGTAAAATAGAAACTGTATTGAGAAGAATAGTAATAGAAGGAGGAAATAAACTGATTGTTCTGGCCGTTGGAGTATTATTTACAACAATAGTATGACAATAATAATCCAACATCATATCAACCAATGGATGTCTACAGCTGGACATAGGACAGAAACCTTTTAAATGCCACGGTCCTTGACGTCATCAGGCCACATAGTGGTATTTTAACACCTTGGGACCCGAATCTATAATGGATAAATATAAAATACTCACTAACCTGTGTCCCTGGTGACGTCAAACAGCTTGGCCTGCAGGTACCGGTTAGGAGGCGTGCCTTTAGCGAGGAACAGGCTCCCTCTGTCGGCCGCTGTCAGTAGACAGACGTTCACTAAGATCTGAAATAAGTATAATAATCATCATTATCATAGCCTTTAACAGCCAACTTAAAAATCAAGCCTCCTTAACGGCGTGAGAAAAGTGGAAGCTGTTACATCTTTGCCTCCGGGAGATTTCGGTCCAGGTCATAAACATCGATAGAGTCGACACTAATGCCCGAATACTGAAAGGTCACTCAAATCCAACAGTAATTGTGTGTATGACCAACTTTCATGATCCATCATCATCGTTATCAGCTGACAGACGTCCACTGATGGGCATAGGCAACTTGAATGGACTTCCAAACACCATAAACCTGAGCCAACTACTAGCAGAATCTGCCTATAACCCGCTTGATGTCAACAGTTTACCCAGCTGTGACAACTTTCGAATTAACTGAACAGATAAAACCCAAAAATTTGCTACAGTACTGGATAAAAATGCCAAAACTAATTTCGTATTCCATAAAAATGTATACGGCTAGCGTAAGTAACTAGAATACAAAATATAAAGATTGCTATACAAAATTAATTTAGGGAATGGATAGCGAAGTGGTGGATTACGCTAATCTGGATAGAAGAAAACAATTTCATCCTTTCGAGCGCCTAATATAATAAAGTAGGTAATATGGAATACAGTTTCTAGCACTTCAATGTATATAGGTTTCTAGCACTTCAATTTGACAGCCGAGTGGCGCAGTGGGTAGTGACCCTGCTTCTGCGTCCTAGGCTGTGGGTTCGATTCCCACTTCTGGAAAAATGTTTGTGTGATGAGCATGGATGTTCTCCAGTGTCTGGGTGTTTATATGTTTATTATAAGTATTTATGTATAATATATATAAAAATATTCATCAGTTATCTTAGCACCATAACACAAGCTACTTACAAGTACGCTTACTTTGGGGCTATATAGCGATGTGTGTTATTGTCCTACTTTATTTATTTACTAGCAGTCGCCCGCGACTTCGTCCGCGTGAAAACCTCTTAGGTACCCTTCTAATTTTAAAGACAGACTTTCATACAAAATGTGTAAAGGCACATATAGTGTGCTCATTCCCCGCTCCCCCTCTCAATTTAATTTTTTTATAGTTTCCCGTGAAGCAATATTCTCCGTCCCGTCCCGTGTACTAAAGGTCTACATTTTTGTTACACATTGTATGACATTTTAGTACATTAACATTAAAAATATATATTTATGGCAAACTGATGGGTATAAATTGATATTAAATAGTATATTTCACTCTTGAGTCTAGCCATCAGAATAAACAAAAATAATTTTACAATCCGACACGCAGATAGAGATTAGCCCGTTTAAACAAACGAACAAACTCTTCCGTGTACTAAATAGATATTTGAACAAAGATCGAATTCTTAATTCATCATCATATATATAACATAGATCTAAACTCCCCTCCCGCACGCGCACCCCCGCCTTGGTGACGCTCACTTCGCAACGCAGAAATAGTAATATTTTAATTTCGCCATAACTTCAAAACCAAACGTCCAATTTTAATCTTTAAAATACCAAATATTATCTACATAAACTGTACTTCGTGATGAAATAATTTATTTTGATAAGGATTAATAGCATGAGTAAAATAAATGCGTTTATATGTAGTCCAAAAAAAAATTAAGATTTTTAAATAAAAAAATAGTTGTTGTGCCTCACTCGACATAGATAGGTATAGTGTGTCGCGGACTTTTTTGTAGATATTTATAAGATCTCCAATTAATTAGAACATTTTATGGTTCTATCTTTTATAGTTTACGCAGCGTACGCAAAATAAGTAACTTTTCTGGTTGATTTTTTACACCTTGTGTCCGAAAAACCCAAATATTTTACGGAACCCTAATTTTTTCCAAAATGAAATATAGCCTATGTTACTCGTGGATAATGTATCTTTCGAATGGTGAAAGAATTTTTAAAAACGGTCCAGTAGTTTTTGAGCCTATTCATTACAACCAAACAAACAAACAAACAAACAAACAAACAAACAAACAAACAAACAAAGTTTTCCTCTTTATAATATTAGTATAGATTTATTTATTTATAGGTCGTTCGTGATCCAGTGGCCTCAGATAACAAGGTCCTGAGTTTGAGTTCTTCATCGGGCAAAATTATAGTTTTTTTATCTACTAAGAATTTTTTACTAGCATCTTTAAAGTTTGTGATCAAGCCTGTCAGTGTGTCGTGAGTCGGAAAGCAGATTCTGCCGTATAGAGCCGGCAGAAAATTCAGCAATTGCTCCTCTAAAAATTATTGTTACAATTTGTATATTTGGTAGATATATTTGCTGAGGTAGGTATATGGTCGTAGGCTATTTTTTACATTTAATTACCAGTTTACTTTTAAGCTATTGTATAGCTTTTATCGCGGGCCTTGAGCGTGGAGACCGAATACAGTAATTCCGTAACGAAAAAACCTAACACCCCCTGAGTATCAAAAACATAATATCAAAAGCACAATTTCGGCAACGGCGTCATCGGGGAATTGCTCCTCTAAAAATTATTGTTACAATTTGTATTTCATATTTTACAATCTTGGTAATAATTCATCCTATATTCTGTGCAGTAGAAAGTATAGGCCGAATGCTTCCAAAATCTTTGCCGTTAAGAAAGTCATCGATTCTATAATAACCTTGTCTGGCATATTACACCTCAATGCCTCGGGGAGCGCCGTTAAACCGTCGACTTCGATCATTATGATTAACATCTAATAGTGATGGTTAAATACTTCAACACCCGCCATCCAGCATTGGGACAGCGTAGTGGGTCTAAGCTTCTCTCATAATGATGTGAATAATTAAGTATGCTGCCTCGTTGGTCCAGGGGTTAGTCTATGTAACTTCGCAGTACCTCTTTTTTTATTGACTGCAAGTTGGCCCTTGACTGCTATCACACCTGATGTTAAGTGATGATGCAGTCTAAGATGGAAGCGGGCTAACTTGTTAGGAGTGGGACAAAAATCCACACCCGATTCGGTTTCTACACGACATCGTACCGGAACGCTAAATCGCTTGGCGATACGTCTTTGTCGGTAGGGTGGTAACAAGCCACGGCGAAAGCCTCCCACCAGCCAGACCAAGACAAATTAAGAAAAATCTCAATCTGCCCCGCCGGGAATCGAACCCAGGACCTCCGTCTTATAAATCCACCACGCATACCAGTGCGCAACGGAGGTCACCATAACTCTTGAGATGGTCTTTTAAATACTAAGCATTTATTTCAACCAAGAAATTCTTGGTAAATATTTTCAATCCGGAGTCGGGAAGGTGGTCGAAAAACTAGGGGACAAAGCTAGTTACAAATAAGATAAGCCCTTGATATAACCTTGTAGCTGAAATTCTCTGGGCGTACAATTAATTTGCATAATATTGATTACAGAAAGGGGCAGCTACAATTTTGTTTAAGTATATAATAATAACTTGTAACGGCCTTCTAAAGGACCAGGGCTTTCTACTTATAGAGTGTGGAGGTGATCCAGTGGCCTCAGATAACAAGGTCCTGAGTTTGAGTTCTTCATCGGGCAAAATTATAGTTTTTTTATCTACTAAGAATTTTTTACTAGCATCTTTAAAGTTTGTGATCAAGCCTGTCAGTGTGTCGTGAGTCGGAAAGCAGATTCTGCCGTATAGAGCCGGCAGAAAATTCAGCAATTGCTCCTCTAAAAATTATTGTTACAATTTGTATATTTGGTAGATATATTTGCTGAGGTAGGTATATACCTACCTCAGCAAATATATGGTCGTAGGCTATTTTTTACATTTAATTACCAGTTTACTTTTAAGCTATTGTATAGCTTTTATCGCGGGCCTTGAGCGTGGAGACCGAATACAGTAATTCCGTAACGAAAAAACCTAACACCCCCTGAGTATCAAAAACATAATATCAAAAGCACAATTTCGGCAACGGCGTCATCGGGGAATTGCTCCTCTAAAAATTATTGTTACAATTTGTATTTCATATTTTACAATCTTGGTAATAATTCATCCTATATTCTGTGCAGTAGAAAGTATAGGCCGAATGCTTCCAAAATCTTTGCCGTTAAGAAAGTCATCGATTCTATAATAACCTTGTCTGGCATATTACACCTCAATGCCTCGGGGAGCGCCGTTAAACCGTCGACTTCGATCATTATGATTAACATCTAATAGTGATGGTTAAATACTTCAACACCCGCCATCCAGCATTGGGACAGCGTAGTGGGTCTAAGCTTCTCTCATAATGATGTGAATAATTAAGTATGCTGCCTCGTTGGTCCAGGGGTTAGTCTATGTAACTTCGCAGTACCTCTTTTTTTTATTGACTGCAAGTTGGCCCTTGACTGCTATCACACCTGATGTTAAGTGATGATGCAGTCTAAGATGGAAGCGGGCTAACTTGTTAGGAGTGGGACAAAAATCCACACCCGATTCGGTTTCTACACGACATCGTACCGGAACGCTAAATCGCTTGGCGATACGTCTTTGTCGGTAGGGTGGTAACAAGCCACGGCGAAAGCCTCCCACCAGCCAGACCAAGACAAATTAAGAAAAATCTCAATCTGCCCCGCCGGGAATCGAACCCAGGACCTCCGTCTTATAAATCCACCACGCATACCAGTGCGCAACGGAGGTCACCATAACTCTTGAGATGGTCTTTTAAATACTAAGCATTTATTTCAACCAAGAAATTCTTGGTAAATATTTTCAATCCGGAGTCGGGAAGGTGGTCGAAAAACTAGGGGACAAAGCTAGTTACAAATAAGATAAGCCCTTGATATAACCTTGTAGCTGAAATTCTCTGGGCGTACAATTAATTTGCATAATATTGATTACAGAAAGGGGCAGCTACAATTTTGTTTAAGTATATAATAATAACTTGTAACGGCCTTCTAAAGGACCAGGGCTTTCTACTTATAGAGTGTGGAGGTAGGGAATATGAAACGTAAACTCACCACGCTGCTCGAATGCGGGTTGGCGGGTTAGAGTGTTAATGTTTAACTCAACAATAATCAGCACCAGATGGTAATGACAATGACCAGAATAAACGGCTTACTTTTCGAGGTACGGAAATATAATACCACCAACTTCCTAATTCGGCCTGCAAGAAAGAAAAAGGCACAACGCAACGAAGATATTTTCAATTCAAAAAAAATTCAAATTCCAAAATAATTTATTTCAAGTAGGCTGTTTTATAAGCACTTTGAAACGTCAAGTATGTCAGTACTCTACTCTACCACCGGTTCGGAAGGCAGATCCTGCGGAGAAGAGCCGGCAAGAAATTCAGCAGTTGCTCTTTTGAACCGACGAAAAAAAACGGAGGAGGTTCTCAATTCGACACGTATATATATTTTTTTTTGGTATGACTACGCATAACTTTTTACAGAGTTGTCCGATTTTGATAATTCTTTTTTTATTAGAAAGGGCATACTTCCAAGGTGGTCCCATTGTCATCATGTTAGGATCTGATGAGGCTTTTTGGCTACTAGTGCCATATAATATACTATGACAGTATAGAACGAGTACGATACGTGGCGATAAATCACTAAAAAGTAAGAAATAAAAATAGAACCGACTCAAAACGCACAAAAAAGTAAAAAATAACTGTGTCATTTAGTTGCTTTAATTTACTTAAGCATATCTAGGAGTCGGTGCCAGCCCAGGTTTCTACTTTAAGGACGTTACCTTGAACCCACAAAATGCTTTACTACGTAAAAGAAAGGTTCCTTAAACTTGGCTGGCACCGATTTCATGCTTAAGTAAATTAAAGCAACTAAATGACACAGTTATTTTTTACTTTTTAGTGCGTTTTGAGTCGGTTCTATTTTTTTTTAAAAAAAATTATAAAAATCAATGTTTAATGTTTACGGGCTGATAGGTGCCTATTTGTCTTTTGTCTACACGACATATCTCTTCAGTGTGCATCTTAGCCGCACTGTGAAAGGAAAGGTTGGCGTGGCCCTACCTAAAGTGAGTTAAAATGGGCTAATAATAATGAATCATTTGGCTAATGTACCCCAAAAGTGATCCTCATGTTTAAATTTCATTTATTTATGTAAATATGCCATCTACTGTTTTACTTATAGCCCCATATGAAAAGAGAACGTCCTTTTTTCTTCGCCTAATATAAGGGTCTTGAACTTTAGGTACAGCTATATGTTTACAAAGGCAATATTGTACTAATACGAGGTTACTATCGCACAGGATTCCCGTAGCGTTCGTATTTGTTCGAAGTAAGCGTGACATAGGGTTTTGTAACGATAACATAGGGTCACAGGCGGACGATAGAGACGGGGGAGTGAAGGAACCGTTGCTATAGAGTCCTATTATTAAGGAGTTGGATACAGCAAATTTTTTTTCTCATGCGATCAGTCTGAAGACTGTGAGCAGAGGTGTTGAAAGAAAGTTGGCGATGAGAGATAGCCTCCCTAGCGGGAGAAGCTCTATGTACATTTCAAATGTGGCGTTCAGATTAGAATTTGCCGTCGCTTTAAGCGTCGAAACGCCCGTGGTATCGTCAACTGCACAGCCAGGTTTATCAGATGTTTTATGTGTCTAGCGTTGTAGTTGCTGCTACTTGATCTTATTTCCTCTTTCACTGTTGACATTTGTAGATGTTAATGGATTTCAGACATTTTTAGAAAGCATGGCTTAGTTTTTTAATTCATTAAAAGTTAGCCACTGACTCGACACATTACGCCAGATGGTAAGTGATGATGCAATTTAAATTCAAATTCAAAATCATTTATTTCAAGTAGGCTATTATACAAGCACTTTTGAAACGTCAAGTCTGTCAGTACGTAGTGACTCTACCATCGGTTCGGAAGGCAGATCCTGCGGAGAAGAACCGGCAAGAAACTCAGCAGTTGCTCTTTTTAACCGACGAAAAAAAACGGAGGAGGTTCTCAATTCGACACGTATATTTGTTTACATCCAAGGTGGTCCCATTGTCCTCATGTTAGGATCTGCTGATGATATCCTGGAGAAATTGAAGGAACTCTTTAAATTTTGGAGGCACGCTTACAGCGATTTCGGTTTTTGACTAAACTGAAAATATATTTTTTTACTTCAATGACGGTATCGGTATTTTAAATAACTGTCTTTTTGGCTACTAGTGCGATATAATATACTATGACAGTATAGTACGAGTATTCGTGACATAAAAAATAAAAAATTTTGAATTAAAAATAACTATTTCATTTAGTTGCTTTAATTTACTTAAACAAATCTAGGAGTCGGTGCCAGCCAAGGTTTCTACTTTCAAGGACGTTACCTAGACCCACAAACTGCTTTACTACGTAAAATAAATGTTCGTTAAACTTGGCTGGTACCAACTTCATAGATATGCTTAAGTAAATTAAAGCAACTAAATAACACAGTTATTTTTTACTTTTTAGTGCGTTTTGAGTCGGTTCTATTTTTTGTTAAAAATTTTTATTAAAAATCAATGTTACAATTTGTATTCTGAAAATTACAATTTTGGTTATGCCGTATTGCGTGTAGCAAGAACAGCTGATTGCTTCCAAGTATCTTTGTCGTTAATAAAGTCATTAATTTTATAGTAACCTTTACTTAGTAAATGGCTTTTAACACATTTTTTAAAATACAAAGAGGCTAACTTGTTAGGAGTAGGCGGACTCCCACACTCAAATCAAAGGGCTAAATCCCTTAGCAGTACGTGTTTGTCGGTAGGGTGGATACTAGCCACGGTCGGGGCCTCCCACCAGCCAGGTCTGGACCTAATTACAAAATTGTAATCAACCCAGCTGGAAGTCGAACCCGGACTAATAATTCCAGTGCGTCACCGAGACATGAACACACTCTTCGAAATATATGTTGTAAAAAACTGACAACCTGTATGTCCTTTAGGTGATGCTCCAAACTTTAAAGTTTATTCTTCTGTATGTTATGATGTAATTTTCTTTAACAATTGCCAGGGATTTTGGTATAATCGGGGGATAAATACAATGCGTATAAAAAAGAGGTGATTCTCTCACGGGCAAAGTACGTCCGCT
This sequence comes from Mycalesis mineus, assembly GCA_034621355.1. Classification (NCBI taxonomy): domain Eukaryota; kingdom Metazoa; phylum Arthropoda; class Insecta; order Lepidoptera; family Nymphalidae; genus Mycalesis; species Mycalesis mineus. The sequence goes on along the minus strand of CM067904.1, from coordinate 8,219,216 downwards.
GATGTCACACACATATAACATTCGTGTTGTGAGATCTCCTCAGACTAAGAACAAGTAATTTATTAATTTAATAATTGGATGTTATCACGGGTACCTTATGGCAAAGCACGTCAATGTCCAATTCGTTGGCCACGTCCTTGATGAGGTCCATAAACAAGTCCGCCTCCTCCAGCTGCCGCTGCGCTGAACTGCTGGGTGATCTCGATCTCTGCAAAGAACAAGTTCATATTATTTTTTTAAATTGTACCAGACGTCGCAGAATATCTCGGATGTGCTTACGTCACTGAGACTGTGTACAATATTAATCCTTATAAGTTATTATATTAAAAAATTATTATTATAAAAACAACAAACCCGACTGCATAGAAGTTATGAACTGAAAAGAAAAAAACAAGGATCACTATATCTATATAAAATTCTAAATACTTTATGGAGATGCAAGCGGGGACAAAATACTTTATTTTCTGCGGGGAGAGAAAGATCTACCAAAACTACGTTTGTCCCCGCCTGCAGCACCATAAAGTATTTAGAATTTTATATAGATATAGTGATCCTTGTTTTTTTCTTTTCAGTTCATAACTTCTAAGCGGTCGGGTTTTTTGTTTTTGTAATAATAATTTTATTTGAGACTTTTCTGTTTTAGTTTATGGTATAGAAATTACACGGTACACTTTATGCCATTTTTTGTTAAAACGGCAATATAAACATTATATAATATTTATATTTTTGAAATGGTCTTTTTACGACCTTTCATTTGATATCCATATTGCTAAGAATGAAGAAAGAAATACACACATCCCCCTTTTTTCCCCCATTTACAGCCGCCGTTCTGAAAATTTATATAGCCTATGTCACTACCACAATTTTGACAAATTCAACGACACGTCACATGTTAAAATCCGTTCAGTCGTTTAGGCTGTAGCGCGTGCCGAAGAAATGGACATATATACGTACATACATACGCTCGAAAAACATAACCCTCCTTCTGACGCAGTCGGGTAAAAATTAGCCGTCAAAGATCTAATTTTTCCCCGTATTTTCGTATTTTCCACTGATTCTTCGCTCTTATTGTGATGTAATTAATGTATCCTAAAGCCTTCCTCGATAAATGGACTATCCAACTCAAAAAGAATTATTCAATTCAAACCAGTACTTCCTGAAATTAGCGTATTCAAACAAACGATTAAACTCTTCAGCTTTATAATATTAGTATAGATCTTTTAAAATCCCAAATAGTGATTTTCGACTATTACAGGAATTAGACCAGTAAGCATAGATAACGAAGAGTTTTATAAGCATAGACACGAATATCTATAGATATCTTTTGTCCGTTGACCTTTTTACAGAGAGGTAACGTTTTAGCCTTTGACGTGCCTTTTCACGGCTCAATTCCAATCAAAGGTTAATATTACAGCTATATAGAGCGGGTAACTGACATTTACACTAATCGAAATATGTCAGTTCTTGAAAAAATACATCGTATGAAAATCTCGGTTACATCTCGTGAATCATGCCACTTTCAGTTCCACTGTCAATATGGCAAAATGTCACTGGAGAATACCAATTTGTGTTACATCCGATTTGCTACCGGTGTACATCGGCTTCAAAATTGAAGTTTTTTTCAAGAATCCCCCTACAGTATGTCGATTCTTGAAAACAATACATCGTACGAACATCTGGCTTAACATCTCGTCGATCATCCCACCTTCAGTTTGACTGTCAGTCCAATATGGCAAAATGTCACTGGAGAATACCAATTTGTGTTACATCCGATTTGCTACCGTTGTACATTGGTTTCAAAATTGAAGATTTTGTCAAGAATCGTCCTCCAGTATGTCGATTCTTGAAAACAATACATCGTACGAACATCTCGCTTACATCTAGTCGATGATCCCACTTTCAGTTCCACTGTCAGTCCAATATGGCAAAATGTCACTGGAGAATACCGATTTGTGTTACATCCGATTTGCTACCGTTGTAAATCAGCTTGAAAATTTACGTTTTTTTTCAAGAATCCACATACTGTACGTAATGAGTGGATTGTTTACATTACGTACCTAATTACGTAAACAAACCATGTACGTAAGTTGTCAAAGCTATATAAATGCGATGCAGGTAACTGATATGTTCGCTAATCGAAACAGCGTACGTAAGTCAAACTTACGTAACGAGTGGTTTGTTTACGTAATTAAGTAACGTAAACAAACCACTGACTATTCAATGTCAATGACAATTGAATTAATGATTTATTGATGTGATAACTTTTTTATCATTATCAGCCTATTAACGGTCCATTTTACACGGCCAGGCCTCCTTTCTTATAGAATAAGGATTATGGAGCGTAGAGCCACCACGCTGTTTCAATGCGGGTTGGCGGGCGGCTTCGTGATTGAAGCCACAGGCTAACCACTGAACCAACGAGATAACTTCGTTACGTGTTGCGTTACGGCACGTCATTCTGGCTTCCCTTTATCTCACGCATACGGCAGCGGTTCCCTTCTCTTTCAGCGGGAACACCGCTAGACGTATTTAAGTTATCATTTTGGTCGGGCGTCCCGAGACGCACATATTTTTTTCTAGCGGACGTTCATTCGCGCAAGTTTTTCAGTGTAATGTTTTACTGATGCCTCAGTGTAGATACAGTCAAAAATAAACATGCCTCTAATTTGGTCTTAACCTTAAAGGTTTCGATTGTAGCCAAGCACAAGGATTTTAAAAAGAACGATTTTTTCATACATAAAAAATTCCTATCTTAAAACTACTGAACGGATTTTGATGAAACTTAAAGTATTTGAGTTGAACAATACCTAGTAAAACAAAAAAAGAATTACTCAAAGCGGACTTGTAGTTCTCGAGATTTGCGAACACAAATATAAAAACATACACTCACACATATATAAATACATACTTTGAATTAAAATTTGGCACATTTATTCAAACGCTGATATAGACTAACAGATACAAAACCTGGGCAGTTTTGAAAATATTACATATCTACATACGGGTCGAATTGATAACCTCCTTTTTTGAAGTCGTTTAAAAATACTACCCTTCCCACTCTATTAGTCGTACAGATTGTGTTAGTAGCCGGTAAGACAGTAATCCAGCTGACAGGGATCGAACCCATGACCTTTCAGTTTTTTAGCTCAAAAATGACGTCACTGTTATTGTGAAGTCAAGTGTATTCCAGCTCCGTTCAAAAACTCACGGTATATTCACTCCCGTAAGTCCCGTATATCAGATCTGTTCCGGGCGAGTGAGTTTGTGATAGAGGTCAGATGTACCTAACATGTAAATTATATCCATCTATTATGTTGGCTAACCTGTCTGGACCATGAACTAACGTCCCGCTTGAATATTCCATATGCGAAATCTTTTTCACTGTGATTCAAAATTGAGTTAGTTTTATCCGTTAAATTTTTTAAAAATGTCGTTCAATAATACTCCATAAAAACGTCAGATTAAGGAAGGGTAGATTAGTAGGTAATCAGCAGAAGAGTGTGCATTTTTAACCAACGAAAAAACGGAGGAGGTTATTATTATTATTATTCTTTATTTGTATACCACACACATAAGAAAAATACAGATACAAACACAAAATACATAAGGAATATGTAGAATACAAAAGGCGGCCTTATCGCTTAGCAGCGATCTCTGCCAGGCAACCTTAGGCTTAGGAAAAAATTAAAGAAAGGTCTGCAGGTGGTGTACTTTTAAAATATACATACATACAAATAGTTACATACTAATACATAAACCAGACTACACAGATAATACCTATGATAAATACAATATGTCATAAAATAAACTAATATATATTCCTACATTAACATGTCATAAGAACATAAACAGATAGTCATCTTTAATGTTTAAAATAATGACTCTTAACTGCTTTTTTGAAAATATAAAGCGATTCCGACTCACGTATGCCTACTGGGAGTGCATTCCATAGCTCTATAGCACGCACAGCAAATGATTTTTTATAAAACTTACTTTTATGGTACGGCATACATAGAGTCAGAGCCCGACAAGGTCTAAGCTCTGATTGCACTCCTAGGAATGAAAATTTATCTTTTAGATATGAAGGAGAATTTTGATGAAATAGCACACAGTACAGAAGAGAAAGAATATGTAGATCCCGGCGCCGACGAATAGGAAGCCACTTGAGTTTCTGACGAAATTCAGATATATGGTCATATTTGCGCAAGCCAAATATAAACCGAATTGCTAGATTCTGAAGTCGCTCAAGTTTGTTAAGCTGGTCCTCGGTCAAATCAAGATAGCTTGCATCCGCATAATCGAGAACAGAAAGAAGTAGAGATTGCGCAAGCATAATTTTGGTAGGGATCGGGAGAACAGAACGCAGTCGCCGCAATGAACTTAATGATATAAACGTCTTTTTACTCAGTTCTTTAATATGCACGCACCACGATAATTCCTTGTCCAGATGTAATCCCAGATTTTTTACCGTTTCAACGTATGGAATGGTGATACCGTTATATATGACAGGCGGCACATCAGCCCGATTAACTCTCGAGATTAAACTAGGACTGCCAATGATGATTGCCTGAGATTTAGTCGGGTTAACCTTAAGCCCATACTGTCTGCTCCAAATCGAAATTGCATCAAGGTCATAATTAATTGCAGACACAGCAGAGCTAAGGTTCTCGAGAGAAGCGGAGCGATATATTTGGATATCATCTGCATACATGTGATAGAGAGAAGTGATAATTTGAGTGATAGAATTAATGAAAATAGCAAAGAGTAAGGGAGATAACACGCCACCCTGAGGTACCCCAGCCGAAACAACGCACCATGACGAAAAGGAATCATCAACTCGAATGCGTTGTTGACGACCATTGAGGTAACTCCGAAACCAGTCAATCACCGATGGAGAAATGTTAATAGAGCGTAGCACTCCCAGCATTATATCATAGTCAACAGTGTTAAAGGCGTTACTGAAGTCAAGCAAAACTACGACTGTGAGTTGCCTATTATCCATCGCCCAACGTAAGTCATCAGTGACTTTCACTAATGCTGTGGCCGTGCTATGACCTGGCCGAAAGCCGGATTGTAAGGGACTAAGGATAGAATGCTTATTGAGGAAAAAATTCAGCTGACTGAAAACCAATTTTTCGAGGACTTTTGAAAGGAACGGTAGAATCGATATCGGTCTAAAATCAGACAAAGAAGCAGGATTAAGTTTTTTGGGGAGTGGAATTATTTGAGCACTCTTCCAAGCTTCAGGAAATTCACTAGTGTAGATGGAATAGTTGAGGATATGGGTTAAGACTGGAATAACAATATCAAGAATGGGAATGATCATATTACGGCTAATGTTATCAGAACCGACAGCATTCGAGGCGACTGATAATATGCTCTTCTTAACGTCGCATTCGGTGAAGGACTCAAAAGTAAAGGGAAGATAATCAGGAGTTGATGCATTAGAAAGAATGTTAAGCGTATGTTCTTTTTCGATACTATCTAATGTATCAGAAGTAGAAAAGTGATTATTGAGAAGTTCAATATCAATACTAATAGGACTGTTAGGGGAAGATTTACCAACTCCAAGTGATTCAAGAAATTTCCAGGTCTTGGCGGAATTGCCATTTTCAACTGATTTATAAATTTGGCGTCGTTGAGCATCTCTACACAATGTATTACAGCGATTCCGAGCCTTATGATACTTAGAACGGTTCGCATCAGAGTCGGTTTTCTTAAATTTATGTTTTGCAGCATTCTTTTTGTGCATGGAAATTTTTAAGTCCTCTGACAGCCAAGAAGCAGGAAGGTGTTTCAGTTTGATTGGTCTTATCGGGGCATGCACATCATAGAGTTGAGTAATTAAAGTATTAAAAATCTCTACTTTGCGATCGACTGAATCTACATCTACAATAACACCCCAGTCTAAGTTCATGGCATCCTCATTAAGGCGACTGTTATCAATTCCCGCAAAATTACGCTTAAGAAGTATACTCGATTTCGCTTTAGGAGGACGCAATTTGTAAGAGAGATAAATCAAATCGTGAAAGGAAAATGCATCAGCCGGACATTGACCATGCTTAAAGACGAACTCAGGAGAAGACACAATTATAAGGTCAAGAAGAGAGGGAGTACAGCCAGGAGAGTAATGGGTAGCAGCTAGAGGCAGGATAGACAGGTTACATGATTCAAATGTAGACACCAATTTCTTGCTGCGATAGTCGTCTTTAAGTAGACACGTATTAAAATCGCCTAAGATAATGGAATGGCTGTACATAGGGACTACTTGTTCCAATAAAGTTTCTAAAGAGAGAAAGTAATTAGATACAGAAGGAGGACAGTAAAATACGCCAAGAAGAATTTTAGTTTTAGATAGAATAACTTCCAACAGCAAGTGCTCAGCTGCGTCGGGTGAAGGAGGCTGTTGAGACGAACTAACAATGGAAAAAGGAATATAGGACCGTAAGTAGATCGCCACTCCACCGCCACCCTTACCCATCCGGTCATTACGTATCAGTCTAAATCCTGGTAATGAATAAGAGGTTGAGGGCAAAGAAGATTTTAACCAAGATTCAGACATTGAAAGACGCAAGCATATCGGAGTAATGGGCCGGAATACTTTGCGCATTTATATGAACAACATTAAAATTTTTCACACAGTCTGAGAAATGAGAATCAAGGGTTTCATCAAGAGGAAGGAAATCTGTACTGTGGAAACTATCATCACTAGATGACAAAGACAAAAAGATATCACTATCTAAACTGTTATTTGACATATTAACAAAATAATGTAATACAAATACAATATAATATAAATATAATTAAAATATAATAATATTCAATACAAAAATATTTTATAACAATTACCTTTATAATAAGTACCTTTTCAACCCAAGCCGCCAGCTGCTATGCTAAAAATAATAACGAAAAAATACAATAACACAGAACTACAAAATAAAAGCCAGTGATAACAGAACATGTACAAAAATACAATATACTATAACAAAATAATGAGATTAAACGAACAACATTGAAATAAATGAAAGATAGCCTAATAATAAGATTTAGTAACCTCGGAGGATATAAAGTTACGACAGTACGGTGAAAAAATTGGCAAGCAGCATGAACGCGTCAGTAGTCACAGTTGACAGTGTCATCTGTCAGTTGCAAGCAATATGATAATTATGTTAAGCGTGATATCTGTTAATGTTAACTGTCATTGTAAATTGTAAACAATGCAAAAGAAATAATAAAAGTTTACCTATTATTTGCAAACTACCTAGACATTTAAAATTAACAAAATAAACCACGCGATATAATGAATAAACACGAAACACAGTGACACCGTAACCGAGAGACGATGTGGGGATTATCGCTTGGTTACTCTTTTCACCCTGGAATTGACGCCTTTGGTGTCCCTAGAAGCTGCGGGTGCTGCAGTGGATGGAGCAGCAGGCACAGACACATCCTGCGTTGGCGATGGGATGGCGTTCAACTCCTTCATAGAATTGATGCGGTGCCGCTTGCCATTCGAGTCAAGCACCATTATGTTACCATCTCTGGTCCAGCACTTCGCCACACCAAATCGCTGTCGAGCCGCAAGAAAAGTTGAATGACGACTCTTTATTAAAAACTCGGATAAAGTCACTCCTGAACCTTTCAGCTTTGTCTTTGCAGACCAAACAGCATCCCTCAGCGACCAATCTTTAAACTTGATTAGTACAGCCCGGGGCTTGTCGCTATCAGGACGCCCTAAACGATGGCTGCGACTAAGAGAACTAGGTTGTAGCTCTGGCAGTTTAAGGTGGTTAGACAAAAGCTGTGAAACTGAGACTCCAGGACTCTCCTTGTCCACTTCTGGAACACCATGAACGAGTAGAATCTTTCTTCGGGATCTCATTTCCAACTCATCCTGTTGTCGTGCAAGAATCTCCATTTGCAGCTGCACATTCTCGAGCGCGGTTAAAACAAATGTCCGAAAAGCTGCAAACTGCGCATTTAAATTTGATGTTGGACTAGTGGCTGGGATAGCACCTCTCAGTTCCTTTTGAAATTCTTCCATCCTCTTATGGAAGTGCTCACTAATCTCAATAATGCTGGCTTTTAAAGATTCCATGATGCAAAAGTGAAGTGATGACAAGTGAAAAGTGAGGTTAAGTGTAATGAGTCAGCACACAGTCACAAACAGCACTTTGAATTCTGTGTAAATATAACTATAAAAAACTGGCAGGCCTAGGCTATTTACAGGTACATAAATATATATTTAAAATACATTTAATTAATTAAAAACAATAAAAACATCACAGAGCACAATTTATACTTGTTACTTTTACGCCTACCCACAGAAAAAAAAAAAAAAAAAAAAAAAAAGAGGTTCTCAATTCGACACGTATATATATATATTTTTTTTATGTATGACCACGCATAACTTTTTACAGAGTTGTCCGATTTCGATAATTCTTTTTTTAATAGAAAGGGCATACTTCCATTGTCATCATGTTAGGATCTGATGATGATATCCTGGGGAAATTGAAGGAACTCTTCAAATTTTGGAGGCACGCTTACAGCGATTTCGGTTTTTGTCTCGGTATCGGTAGCTTTTTGGCTACTGGTGCCGTAAATTATACTTACTATAACAGTATAGTACGAGTATGTTACGTGACGATAAATCACTAAAAAGTAAGAAATAAAAATTTTTAACAAAAAATAGAACCGACTCAAAACGCACTAAAAAGTAAAAAATAAATGTGTCATTTAGTTGCTTTAATTTTTAAGCATATCTAGGAGTCGGTGCCAGCCAAGGTTTCTACTTTAAGGACGTTACCTAGAACCCACGAACTGCTTTACTACGTAAAATAAATGTTCCTTAAACTTGCTGGCATCGACTTCATAGATATGCTTAAGTAAATTAAAGCAACTAAATGCCACAGTTATTTTTTACTTTTTAGTGCGTTTTGAGTCGGTTCTATTTTTTGTTAAAATTTTTTATTTTATTCATTACAAGTTATTATTTGACAGCAATCACACCTGATGCTAAGTGATGATGCGATCTAAGGTAGAAGCGAGCTAACTTGTTAGGAGTAGGATAATATCCACACCCGTTTCGGTTTCTATCATCGTTATGACAAATCGCTGGGCAAGCCGTCTTTGACGGCAGGGTGGTAACAATCCGAATATAATAACAATCTGTTGACTCCCACTGGCCAGACCTGGACTAATTAAGAAAATCTCAATCTGCTCCTCCGGGTATCAAACCCAAGACCTCCGTCTTATACATCCATCACGCATATCACTGTGCTAAGGCTGTCAAAAGGAGTGGGAGGCTTTATCTTCCCTTCAAGGGATAAAAATTAAGGGGTCTTTGTTATGCAAAATTTTAAACTCTACAATTTTTATTTGAAACTTTTCATCCAACTCTTACCGTTTTAGAGTAATCGCGAGGACTATTATTTTCTTGCAACACTTTGATTGATTAGTGACCATTAAAACCTTCACACATCGTTTTGGTTTTTGCCAGCAGACCAGACCCGCGACTTCGCCCGCGTAGTAAACAGTGTGTTGAACCCTCCCAAACACCAACAAAAATGTACGTAACTTAAGGAGAATAGACAGCAAGTTATGCTCAAAAGATAGATATATCCTATCGCAGACTTTTTTGTAGTCGTAATAAAGAGAAATAATTCTTTCATACATTGTTTCTTTACATCTCAAATAGTTACAGCAGAGTTTTTGATGAAAGCTCCCAGGCAGCTTAAATTTCTCCGACTTCTCCAACAATTATCGTGATATTTCATCAAATTAACATAAAACCTTGGCAAATTATACACTAAAACCTTCCTCACGAACCAATCTATCTATTGGTGTGACCCGCATAACAGTCCGTTAAGTACTCTTTGAGTTTATCGAACAGACAGACAGACGCGGCGGAGGACTTTTTTTACCCGACTGCGTCAGAAGGAGGGTTATGTTTTTCGAGCGTATGTATGTATGTATGTCCATTTCTTCGACACGCGCTCTTCGACAGCCTAAACGGCTGAACGGATTTTGACATGTGAGGTGTGGTTGAATTTGTCAAAATTGTGGTAGTGACATAGGCTATATAAATTTTCAAAATGGCGGCTGTAAATAGGGGATAAAAGGGGGAATGTGTGTATTTTGTTCTCTTATCTTAGCAATATGGGTACCAATTGAAAGGTCGTAAAATTACCATTCCAAAAATATAAATGTCATACCATGTTCATATTACTTTTTTAACAAAAAAAATCGCAAAAAGTGTACAAAGTGTACCGTCTCATTTCTATACCATAAACTAAAACTAAAAAGTCTCAAATAAAATTATTATTATAAGAACAAAAAACCCGACTGCTTAGAAGTTATGAACTGAAAAGAGAAAAACAAGGATCACTATATCTGTATAAAATTCTAAATACTTTATATTAGTTTATTTTTTTATATTATATAAGGATAAGACTACATTATGTGGAAAATGCTAAGTTGCATATTAAAGTTTTGTTACAGACCTAATTTTAGTGGCCTATTTACAGTACACATACATGTACAATGTCCTCATACATTTTTAGCTTGATAAAATCGGGGGTGAGCCCAGGGGTTAGCCCTGGGGTGGGAGGTAGTTAGCAAAATACTCGTATAAATCACATCGGGACAGAATGAATTTCCTTTGTGAGTGGTACTGTGTTGTTCGGTTAGTACGTGATGGGAATAAACAAGTTTGTATGAAATTATTGATTTCTCTCAACCCCTAACGAAAATTCTTTATTCAGTTCGTATAGTCCAAGAGCCAGGGGTTGCCAGACATTTGTCATTTTATACAATTTAACAAGGAAAACTTTGTCAGCCAATGCTCCTAATATACGCTTATTGAATTATTGGCAGCAATACAGAATTCTTATTATTCATTACAAGTTAGCCCTTGACTGCAATCACACCTGGTGGCAAGTGATGATAGAATCTAAGACGGAAGCGGGCTATTTATTAGGATTAGGATAAAATCCACACCCCTTTCGGTTTCCACACAACATCGTATCGGAACACTAAATCGCTTGGCGGTACGTCTTTGTCGGTAGGGTGGTAACTAGCCACGGCCGAAGCCTCCCACTGGCCAGCCCTAGAGCAATTAAAAAATATTAATCGGTCCAGTCGGGAATTGAACCCAGGACCTCCATCTTCTAAATCTACTGCGCATACAACTGCGCCACGGAAGCCGTCCTAAGCCGTCGGAAGACTTTGACCAAGCATAATTCTTTGAAGAACACTATTAATTAGGTAAATTTTAAGGCCAAGTATAGACTAGTAACATGATTTCGCGGTATTGTTAGTATTCACCTATACCTATAGTCAAGCCATGGTTTGTCAATCATCCAGCTTTTACAGAATGACGAAGATCTAACCATCGCAGGCTCTCGCTTTAATAACGAACACCTGTGTCGTGGCAGACATAATGGCGTGGCAATATCAGATCACTGGGCTACTTGAATTGCGTGGCAGGTGTGCGAAACTCAGTACTATAATAAGAGAGTGGAAAACGAATGTATAGCCCGTGCCAAATACGCGTAATAGCGGCGCTGAGAACTGTTACTACTCTACTCATTACTACTCCAGAATAAATTTGTTTACTGTGCATGCATGTGATATGTTTGGTGATGATTCCAAATAAAACTGTTCTTGCATAAAGCAATAAACAAGATAAAGTTTTTAATAAAAAAAAAAACTTTTTTTTTCTTTTTTTCATATTATAGGACAATTACACACACCGCTATTTAGCCCCAAAGTAAGCGTTGCTTATGTCGTAGCTTGTGTTATGGACTTATGAGTACTATGATAACTGATGAATATTTTTAAATATATTATACTTTTAGGAACATCAGCAGAAGGGGTCAAAAAGCACAAGCAGCAAAAGAACATTAATCAAAATAACAACACATTTTTATTACAAAACTTCTTTAAATCAAATCAAAATGAAACAATCTGACGGTAATCACATAATTTACTTAACGAGCATTTACATTTTATTACACTTTAACTTTTAACAAAATTAACTGGCAGCATAACTGCACACAAAGAGAACACACAAAATAATGATCACTTCACCATTAGGGCTTCGTTTATATAACCGCCCGTAACCGCCATTTTTGATATAGTCTGATTTATGCTTCTAAACGGGGTGCCATAACACAGAATATCGGCACTTCTATAATCTATGGTTCGCCTGGTATACAATCCTGCCAACAATACATAAATTCTTATAATATATAGATAAACACCCAGGCACTGAAAAACGTCCATGCTCATTACACTAACATTTTTTCCAGATGTGAGAATCGATATAGGACACTGCACCACTCGGCCGTCAAAGACAAATAAGGATCTATAGTGTCACAAGCTATTGTAAAACTTATGCATTAAGCAATAAGGTCTTTTGTAACAATATAACAGTTGCCAAATGATTGCAAACAGCACAAATAAGACAAGTTAAGTTAACGTTACCTCAAACTAAAAGCCAGTAAAAACGACGCCACTCACAAAACAAGCATCTCAAGCACAAGTGCCTCTCCGTGTTTGACTGCGCCGTTTGCTTTGCGGAAAACTTTCCGCATCAGCGAAAACTATTGGAAAATTCGAAATGTGATATCTCGAGTGTTTCCCGACGCAGTAATATTTGTAGCTACGGAATTTGTTAGAAATCCAATTTCAAATTCTAATTCGAATTCATTTATTCAAATTAAATTTTCATACAAACATTATTAAAATTCTAAATCCGTAACTTTCCGAAAGTTGGTAGTGTTACCCGTGCCTCGGAGAGCACAATAAGCCCTCGGTTCCGGTCATTATCATTAACATTTGATAGTGGTTGAAAAGTAATTAAACATCATCCTAAGGCCTGTGTGCACCAAGATTTCTGTTATCATAACCAACGATTAACATAACTTTACTATAAATTTATTATTTATAATAAACCTGTACGCCGATTAGGATGTAAACCGGGCGGTTATCTTAACCGAGCTTACGTCCATAACCGGTGTACGGGTTGTCGTGAACAGTAAATTTTACGTTTAGCTTATGTTAACCGTTGGTTATGATAACCGAAATCTTGGTGCACACAAGCCTAAATCCGCCAACCTTAGGGTAGTGTCATCATCATCATCGTCATCATTATCAGCCTATTAACGGCCCACTACACGGCCAGGCCTCCCTCCTTATAGGAGATGGGATATGGAGCGTAGACCCACCACGCTGCTCCGGTGCGGGTTGGCGAGCTTAGGGTGATAATGTTTTACTTATTAACGAGCACTATCAGATGTCGATGACAGTGACCGGGACCGACGACTTAACGTGCTCTCCGAGGCACGGGGGTGTAACACGATTAACTTTCAGACTCCGGGCTTGGAATGTACGTAACATTTCATAGAAGATTGAAAAAGTCAGCATTATTCCGTGACCCGACCCAGGATTCGAACCCAGGACCTTGAGATCGAAGCCATATAGGCTAACCACTAGACCAACGAGGCAGTCGGCAGTCAAGAGGCAGTAGAGTAGTGGGTCTATATTCCGTCTCCTATAAAGTGGCTGATAATGATGATGATTAGACAAGCACTTAAAGTCGTCTAATAATAAGAAATGACCATCGCTATTGTAGCGCTATTCAGTTACAATGTTCTTACGGGTGCATCCCATTAGTACCCCATACTGTAGTTCTATAGAACTGTTGGGATATTTTCCGTGCTGTCAAATTATGTCCCAAAAGTTCTATATAGTATAGTTTTGCTCTTGACTTTGCTTATAGCATACAAGTTATAAACTTTATATTATTTTAATTGATATTTCATTTTGTTTCTAAAAAAATAATGTCCCTTGCGACAAAAGCTAAGTTGGTAAAACCAAGAGTCGTGTCTAAAAAAATATTGTCTTATTTTAGAAGTTACAGGGAGACACATTTTACTACTTTGGAAATATATTTCACGCAAACTATTCAGTTTAGAAAAAAATGATATTAGAAACCTCATTATCATTTTTAAAGACTTATCCATAAATACCCCACACGTATGGGTTTAATGAAAAAAAAATAATTGTGTTCCAGTTCTAAGTACGGGGAACCCCCAAAACTTGTATTTTTTTTCTATTTTTGTATGAAATATTGTGTGAAGGAATAAATCTATTTAGTAAATTTCAATAGTATGGTTCTTATAGTTTCGGAAAAAGTGGCTGTTACATACAGATGGACAGAAAGACTTTACAAATCTATAAGGATTCCGTTTTTGTCTGATTTCATATTATACTAATAAAAACTATGTAATTTATATGTAACGTACAAACAAGATGTTGATATCGACATTTCTTTAATTTTGCTTAGTGTCCCATTAGTTCTATATAGAACTAATGGGACACTAAGCACTAATATGGTGTATCAACAGTTCTATAGAACTAAAATTAGGGGGTACTACTGGGATGCACCCGTTCTTATAACTCGACAGCTTGTTTCAGATGTCGTCTCTATCTCCCCGTGTATAGCATCGAGAGAGACAACAGATCCTAACTAATACTATAAGTGCGAAAGTAACTCTGTCTGTCTCGCTTGCACGCTAAAACTACTAAAACGATTTAAATTAATGGTACACAGATAGTCTAGACCCTGAAAAAGGGTTGTAAAGGGTTAAAAGAGGGAATGAAATGTATGAAAGTATCGTCATTTGAAAGCTTGAAGCTTAACACGTATTTTTAACCGACGAAAAAAACAGAGGAGGTTCTCAATTCGACACGTATATTTTTTTATGTATGACCACGCATAACTTTTTATAGACTTGTCCGATTTTGATAATTCTATTTTTATTAGAAAGGGCATACTTCCAAGGTGGTCGTGGTTCCATTCTCATCATGTTAGGATCTGATGATGATATCCTGGGGAAATTGAAGGAACTCTTCAAATTTTGGAGGCACGCTTAGAGCAATTTCGGTTTTTATCTCGGTATCGGTAGCTTTTTGGCTACTAGTGCCGTATAATATATTATGACAGTATAGTACGAATACGTTACGTGGCGATAAATCACTAACAAGTAAGAAATAACTGTGTCATTTAGTTGCTTTAATTTACTTAATCATATCTAGGAGTCGGTGCCAGCTAACGTTTCTATGTTAAGTACTTTAACTAGAACTAGAAGCTAGTTATAAAATTGTAATTTTATTATAAATAGTAAGAAAACAGTGATGAATTAATCGAAAGTGTACCTGCCAGCAGTGGATCCATTCAGCAAATTCATAAGTTGCAGCATATCTTGGTATTTATTACACTAATCACACTTGCATATTCACTATACAAAAACAACATGGAAGCAATTCAAGAATCCATTCAATCAATGACAAGTCACTTTAACATTCAAATGGCTGAATTTCAGAAGAGCTTGCAAGGGGCTATTCCTGCAACTAGCCCTACATCTAATATTGCCGGCCAATTTAATGCATTCAGATGTTTTGTACTCTCTGCACTCGCTGGCCTCCAAAAACAAGTTGAAGTCCTTGCTTTGCAGTCTGATCAGCTAGAGATGAGGAGTAGGCGCAAGATGCTACTTCTTCATGGGATTCCGGAGACTAAAAGTGGAGACAACTTGGCTGCTTTGGTTACTGCATCCCTATCCGATCGCCTTAATATGCCAGAACTACAAGAGCAGTGCCTCAGTCAATGCCAGCGACTGGGTAAGCCTAAAGTTGAAAAACCACGTCCTATTCTTATTAAGTTTACTGATAAGCCCACTAGGAATCAGGTTTGGTTTGCCAAGACGGCTCTTAAGAATACTGGCATCACACTGTCAGAATTTTTAACTAAAGGCAGACATGAGGCTTTTATGGCTGCACGACAGAAGTTTGGTGTTTCCAAGTGTTGGACGAGGGAAGGCCTTATATTTATTATTGGGCATGATGGTAAGCGGCACCGAGTCACCACCTTGGCAGAAGTTAATTCCATCAGTCTGCCACAGATTGATATCCAAATTCCTGGTACTTCGGAGGCCTCTACTAACGCAAGATCCAACCCTCCTGCGCCAAAAACGATTAAACCATCCACGAGGTCTCCTGCAAGGCAAAAGAGGACTGCTCGGAAGTAAGCAGCTGATCGTCGTGTACCTATACACTATTTTGGTATGCATAGTTCCCTCGGGTGTTTCGGTTTCTCTTATCCGATTTGTAGTAATTATTAATATATATATATTTTTTGTTAAAACACCCACAACCGTGTATTTTTTTTTTTTTATATAAGAAATTTGTAACCACTTAGATCTTTCGTCATTTAACAAGTTTGTGTAATTTGTCAATCGAGAACATAACATTTCAAAGTCATCTGACATCTGTCACTATTGTCAATGGTAAACGTATAGGTTCAGAGATTTGTATAGTTCGCACAGCTCTGGGTTCGTACGTATTTGCCTTAGACAAAAATTTTGAATTCAGACTTTGAAAAGTATATGATTTCAGCAAAATTGTTTTTTTTTTTTTTTTTATGTCTTACTATTAATGTTTATTGATTTTGCGTATATTTACATGTTTTTCTTTGTTTAAGTCATAAGAAAGCGATTTCCTTCAATATGTTGGTAGGTCTGTACATGTTCCTTGATATAGAAAAAGGGAATATTTGTAAAATTTTATATACCTAGTATTAGTAAAATTGTATATATCTATATATTATATATACGTTATATATGTATTATTTAATATTTAATTGATAGTAGTAATGACTTTAAGTGATAGCGATCACAATGATAGTAATTCAGTTGATATTGAGGATATTCATGTTTCGGGTTCGTCGGAGTCCGATGGTAGCTTTCACAGTGCAGCTATACCGCTGTGTACTGCGCTTAGTGATACATTTTCATTATTACATAAGAATTTTAATGTAGTGCACATAAATGCACAGAGCATTCCATCGCATTATTCGGACTTGTTGACAACATTTGACAGCAACAACATACATGCGATCTTAGTGTCGGAAACTTTTCTGAAACCCTGTCTTCCCTCAACCTCCTACAGTTTACCCGGTTTTCATTTAATTAGAAATGATCGTACAGGCAAGGGTGGAGGCGGTGTGTGCATCTACTTGCGTAGTCACATACCTTTTCGTATTCTCGATAAATCTCCATCTTTGTACTCCGAATCCTCTGAACATTTATTTATTGAGGTTAAATTTGGTCAAAAAACTCTTCTACTCGGGGTATTCTATAGTCCGTCACTTCATATAAATTACTTTGACACTTTTGAAACATTACTTGAGCATCATTCCTCCACAGTCGACCATACAATAATTATGGGTGACTTTAACACCTGTCTTATCAAAAATGATTACCGTTCTAAACGCCTCATGTCAATTATTAATAGCTGCAATCTTACATTACTACCAACGCAGGCTACTCATTTCTTTCCAAATTGTATACCTTCTCAATTGGATCTAATGTTAGTCTCTTCCTCTACTCTTGTTGACACTTATGGGCAACTCCCTGCGGAGGCCTTCTCTTACCACGATCTGGTTTATTTATCTTTCAGGATTCGTCCCCCCAAAGCTAAGCCTACTGTAGTTATGAGACGCAGTTTTCGAAATTTCGATAACGATACATTTTTGGCTGATCTTTATAATATCGATTGGGACGCAATTCTTGAGGCTTCCACTGTTGATGATAAACTTAACATCTTTAATTCTCTATTGACTGGCCTTTTTGACGTTCACGCACCTCTTCGACCTATTAAAATTAAACATCTACCGGCGCCTTGGCTAACAAATGAAATTAGGATTCTTATGTCTAAACGTAACGCAGCTAAAAATAAATATAAACTGTGTCCAAATGACGCCAACTTAACTAGTTATAAAAGACTTCGTAACAAGTGTAACAGAATTTGTCGGGATGCTCAAAAACAATACATACATTCTTCGATCGATCAGAATAACTCTTCAATGACTTGGCAATTTCTGGCTACACTTGGTATTGGTCGACGACGTCATCAACGTATATATTTTGCAGATTTGGATACACTTAATAGTCACTTTACAACTGCATGCACGTTTGATACATTAACTAGGCATGGGACACTTAATTATCTGAGGTCTTTACCTGCTCACAGTGGACCAGAGTTTCAGTTTGGCTCTGTTACTAGTGATGAAATAAGGAAACATGTCATGGCTATTAAATCAGATGCGATTGGTTGTGATGGAATTAGCCGAAAGATGATAGTCCTTTCACTTGATTGTGTGCTACCAATACTATCTCATATATTTAACTCTTCTATATCTTCTGCTACTTTTCCGACTGCTTGGGCTAAAGCCTTCGTGGTACCTATACCTAAAGTAAGTAATCCTACGAATCCGTCTGATTTTAGACCTATCTCTATCCTTCCTTTCCTATCCAAAGTTCTCGAGCGAATAGTGCATCAGCAACTTAGCCTCTATTTAATCAGACATGATATGTTCACTCAATTTCAGTCAGGTTTTAGATTTGGACACAGCACTACTACGGCTTTGGTTAAGGTCTGTGAAGATATTCGCTTTGCTACTAACAATAAATTCCTTACAGTACTTGCTCTCTTGGACTTTAGCAACGCGTTTAACACCGTAGACTTCGACCTTCTTTTA
The DNA here is from genome assembly GCA_034621355.1 of Mycalesis mineus. Lineage (NCBI taxonomy): Eukaryota > Metazoa > Arthropoda > Insecta > Lepidoptera > Nymphalidae > Mycalesis > Mycalesis mineus. The sequence continues at coordinate 8,200,612 of CM067904.1, read as the reverse complement.
GCCATCTTAGTGACTAATGGTGTGTCGTCATCTGTTATAAGTTGGTTTCAAACCTATTTAACTAATCGACAGCAGTGTGTGCGTTTGGACAATAGCATATCCTCTTTCATTACTGTTAAGTCTGGAGTGCCGCAAGGTGGAGTTCTTTCACCTCTTCTCTTTTCACTTTATATAAATTCTATTTCTTCTGTTATATCTTCCTCATACCATTTATACGCTGATGATCTGCAGATCTATACCTCAGCTCCTGTAAATAACCTTGTTGACGCCATAGAGTCTATTAATATAGAATTAAATAAAATTAACGCTTGGTGTAGATCTTTTGGTGTTCATGTGAATCCGAGAAAATCACAAGTAATTGTCATAGGTTCTCCTTACTTCGTTTCCTCCATTTCCTATGATAATTTGCCACCTATTCTTTTTGATGGTACAATTATTCCATACAGTAAAACTGTCAAAAATCTGGGATTAATCATAGATGACTCCATGTCTTGGGTACCACAGGTGACAGAGGTAAGTCGCAAGATTTTTTCTGCTGTTGGGTATCTTAGACGGTGGAAAAACTTTTTGCCCATTAAAACCAAAATTCTTCTGGCTAAAGCTTTATTATTGCCGATATTAGACTATGCAGACACTTGCTACATGGATCTCTCTGAGACTTTATTAAATAAGCTAGAAAGATTGCAAAACCTGTGTATCAGATTTATCTTTGGTCTTCGTAAGTTCGACCATGTGTCTCTGTATCGAGCTCAGTTAAAGTGGCTACCTATACGATCTCGTAGAAATTTACACGCTCTTTCGCTTCTATATTCTATTTTATATTATCCTCCAACGCCGCAATATTTGAAGGAGCGATTCAATTTTCTGGGTAGCAATGCTGAATGCAGCTTGCGGGCCAAAAACGATAATAAGTTGCAATTTCCAGTAAGTCGTACTTCTGCGTACAGTAGTTCCTTTACAGTTAAAACTGTAGCACTGTGGAATGATTTGCCAAGGGACATTAGACAGTCCGAATCAATGAATGTCTTCAAAAATCGTTTAAGGGAATACTACTTATCACTATTATGAATATGTATATATGTATTATTTTATGTAGGTTTATATATCTGTATATATACATTACCTATATATTTTGTCTTATTATTATTTGTGTATTATTAGTATGTAAGTGTATGTAGTCTATTTATTAGTGTGTTGCACTATCCCCTTTCCCTTATTTTATTCCAACTGTGCGGGTTGTCTGGAGGAGATCGCTTTCAGCGATAAGACCGCCCTTGTACATATGTAATCATTGTTTTATATATTATTCTGTTTGTTATTCTCTATATGTGTGCAATAAAGATTTTATCTATCTATCTATCTATCTAGAACCCACGAACTGCTTTACCTACTACGTAAAATAAATGTTCCTTAAACTTGGCTGGCACCGACTTCATAGATATGCTTAAGTAAATTAAAGCAACTAAATTACAGGTATTTTTTACTTTTTAGTGCGTTTTGAGTCGGTTCTATTTTTTGTTAAAATTTTTTTTAGACAGCTCCTCAGATAGATATAAATAAAACATTCAAAGTTTAAATAAATTAGGCTGCCGTAATAACTAATCCCAAAAGCTAGTAATTTATAAAAGTTATAAAACACTAACGAGCCTGTCAAATGCACCGTACAACTACACCCAAAGCCTCGCCTTTTAAAAGTTGACAGCCTGTTCTTAATTATGACTTTGTCACAAAGAGCTTCAGCTGAAACTTGTTATCAATGCACCATTTTCTATAAAACGCGAAGGAAACTTTGCCGCGCGCCACTATAAATAATACCAGTCTGAAGTATTATATGCTCTTTTAATTTAATTTCGCTGCGTTCCAAGTTTGCAATAAATTGCTTCCGTGCTTTTATTATACATATTTCTTTGACGACCATTTTGCGGAATGACTGTACAGTTTACGATGTGATTGATGATCTACGTAAATGATTTAAACAAATATAGTAAAAGATAAAGTTATTATTTATGATGTGATAAACCAATCTGAAGATAGCCGCGTTCTTCTATGATGGGATTTGTTTAAAAAAATCGAAATTCTTTGCTAAATTTTTGAGTTTCAAAAATTTTAATTTGAACTTATTATGTTCTGAATTTAGGTACAATAAAGATTTTGAATAATACTCGTTCTTTCGTAATAAATACATCAATATCTTTAGATTCGCTTATAGGATTATCAAGAACCAATTCGATCACGTGAAATTTTAAATAAAAATAAAGTAGACTGTAATACGAGTAGCAGTACAGTCGGTATATTTGTTTAGAAGCTACGACGACACAGACAAACACATAGAAACACATTTTTGTTCTGTTTTATTCATTACAAATTAGTCTATAACTACAAGCACTCCTGATGGTAAGTGATGATGCAATCTAAGATAGAAGCGGGCTATCTTGTTAGTACATAAACTACTCATTGGATTTTAATGAAACTTTACAATAATATAGCTTACATACCAGAATAATACATAGGCCACGTATTGCGGCCACAAAATGCGCCCTCTAGTAAAATATATGACGGCGCCTGCGTCATCGTACGCGAGTAGAAAGAAGTCTGTGAACTGCACGTGTACCAGCTACGCCCTCTTGCGGCTGCGCATCGTTCGATACCCCCACTCACCCCACTACTTGAGTCATTCTAAGTTGTATAAAAGGAGCGGGTCTACAACTGGTGGGCAGTCTAGGCTCTGGCGTGGCACGGTGCAGGCGTTGTACTTTGCTTATCGCTTAACCTAGACAACTCTGATAATTAATTTGTGCAAACGAATTAATTATTACTCTTAGCTTGAGTCGCGGTGTCTTGGGGTTACATTAATTAACACGAGACGTTACCATAATTTGCCAGTAGTAATTCACTGTTAATTAAGTTGCTGTTAATTATTCTTTAAGTTATCTAGTTGTGGGTTAGTTATAAACTCTAAATACGAAGGCTTACCTTTTTATTTTATTCTCTATGTCCGACCCTCTTTCGATACATATATGTTTTTACGCTTTTAACTTTACTAAATAGGTGCACATTAAAATAATCAAAGACATTGCGGATAAAAACGTCTAGTGCCAAAAATAAAAGTCACTCCCCTGCCGTCAATTTCCGGGCCCCTTCGTTTGGAAACAACAGGAAATGAATCGCTATGTAAATCGTATACTCCGTTGAGGGGTTGCATTTCTCGTTTACGTAATGAAAAACTTTATTACTGAACTTTTGTTTATTTTTTTAACCTATACAAACTCTTTTGCTGTTGCCATGTTTATCTTGTGAAGATGGAATAAAAAAATTTAACAAAAAATAGAACCGACTCAAAACGCACTAAAAAGTAAAAAATAACTGTGTCATTTAGTTGCTTTAATTTACTTAAGTATAGTATAGATAGAAGTCGATGCCAGCAAGTTCAAGGAACATTTATTTAACGTAGTAAAGCAGTTTGTGGGTAATTTATTTTATTTTAAAAAAAGCGTGGGGTGCTTTTTAAGATATTATCAAAATGATAATCACTCTACTCATATCTGTCAATAAAATATTTATAACTATATTGACACCATGCACCCCACGCTTTTTTTAAAATAAAATAAATTATTTTTATTTACACTATTATTAATTTATAGTTAATGAAATTTTTAACACTATTCTTAATTTAAATTTATTAAAATTTATTTTCTATTTTTTAGTTTGGGTTTCTATAAAAAGCGTGTTTTTAGTTTTTTTAAACTATTATTTTTGATAAAAAATTTTATTTCTTACTTTTTAGTGATTTATCGACACGTAACCTACTCGCACTATTCTCTCATAGTATATTATACGGCACTACTAGCCAAAAGCTACCGATACCGAGACAAAGACCGAAATCGCTTTAAGCGTGCCTCCAAAATTTGAAGAGTTCCTTCAATTTCCCCAAGATATCATCATCAGATCCTAACATGATGACAATGGGACCACCTTGAAAGTATGCCCTTTCTAATAAAAAAATCGTCGGTTAAAAATTGATATATAAATGCCAAGCTGTCTAACGAAAATAAATTATGTATACCAAGTGCTATAAAAGTTCTAGAAATATAAGTGCCAATAGACCCTACAACACTGCAATAGATAACATCATTATACAGCCATTATCAAGTGTCCGTGCACTTTATACAGCTTTTAACTTTGGAGTGCTGTTGTGCGAAAGCTTTCACGTAGTTAGGAGATGGCGCCACTTTATATGTCATTTTCTTTAAACTATCTTTGATGTGCCATTTTAGGAAGACATGAATATTTTACGAATATAGTGTCAGTTTAGTTTAATAAAGAGTGAAAGGGAAGCACGTCAACGAGGAGTAGGAGCAGTGTGGTGGGTCTATGCTCCATATCCCCTCTAGAAGCATGGCATACGAGATATATCAAAACAATGTACTACAGTATTGCACACCTTAAAAGGTCAACAAAAAAGTCCGCGATGTTATATATCTTTCTCTTAGGGATAACCCACAATAACCATTTTTTGCTCGACTGCCTCGTTGGTCTAGTGGTTAGCCTATGTGGCTTCGATCACGAGGTTCTGAGTTCGATTCTTGGGTCGGATCACGGAATAATTCTGAGCTTTTTCATTCTTCTATGAAATGTTCAGTACATTCCAAGCCGATTCTGGAAGTTGGTGGTGTTACACCCCCGAGCACGTTAAGCCATCGGTCCCGGTCACTATCATCAACATCTGATAGTGATCGTTAATAATTGAAACATTATCAACCTAAGTCCACCAACCCGGATTGAAGCAGCGTGGTGAGTGAACGCTCCATATGCCCTCTCCTATAAAGGAGGGAGGTCTGGCCCAGTAGTGGGCCTTTAATAGACTGATAATGAAGATGATAAACCATTTTTTACCTTTAACTTTCAGCCAAAACCAGTTCGGATTATTTACGAAGCGATTTTAATTTTAATACTGCATTAATCCTTATCCAATTAAGTATCTTAAACACTTTGTGCATTCAATATTGATCACTATTGCCCTTTACAGCATGTAATTTAAGTGAATATTTTCCAAGATATACAAGATTCAAAATGCAGGGACATACTTTAGCACCAGCATTGCACCCGTGCGAAGCCGGGGCGGGGCGCTAGTATTAAAATAAAACTATAGCGCCTGCTAATAATGACAAAGGACGATGCTAATGGCTACCATTAGTTATCTCTTTACGGGCTTAATGACAAAACTTAATTAACATTAATTCGTTTATGGGCTTTTTCTTTTTGTGAAAATTAGTGCTCGCTTTCGACCTGCTGCGCTTTTGTAACTGAGTAGAAAAAAACCAACGGATATCAAAAAAGGTTCCGCTTTATATATATGTAATGTTTTTTATGACTTATAAGCCGAAAGTTTTGGGTTCGATTCCGATTTAGATTTTTTGAATTGGGTATTTGACACTAATCAAAATAATAGAGTTTAAAATTATTTTTTGAAACTTGATTCTATAACAAATAAAATATGATAAAACTAATTAAATTGATCAAATAAATAAAAAGTTATAAGCATTTGAATATTTCTAATTAGAAGGAGACAGCTATACTGTTATTTGACGTCACGTCACAGTATCGCCATAGTGGCTTAGTACAAATATTCGATTTGCAAGAAAAGGACAGAAGACCCTTACTCATAACATTCAAGAGCCTGTAACTTTGCAGATCTTTATCGGATTTTTATTATTTTTGTAGCATATGTTATTATTTTTATGCTAGTTTATAATAAATTAATAAAATAAATTGAATCAAATACCCAATTCGTGCAGGTCTGGCTACCCTACCGACAAAGACCTACCGCCAAGCATTTCAGCGTTGGTGTGTGGATATTATCCTACTCCTAACAAGTCAACCCACTTCCATTCTTAGATTGCATCATCACTTACCGTCAGGTGTGAAAGAAGTCAACGGCTAATTTTTATGAATTAAAAAATATTTAACTAATGTCCTAGTTAGGTGTACGTTTCTAGGAACTATTGTTAATGTACTTTGTATTGAAATAAAACATTACATATAACATAATATACTCGGACGATGTACTTTATATTGAGAAAAAACATTAACAATCTCAATTATTCAATCTATTTTATTTCAATAAAACTATTCCCTCCACCAATGCAAATTGTATCTATCGGGAAAGAGCAATTTGATTGCATTTGCACATAACGATCCACAGCTTGCTCTAACAGAATATCTCTATGAGAATGAGCGAGAATATTCCCGTAACACAATGAAGTAATATTTTAATCACTTGCAATCTGTGCAACGGTTGCATCTTGCAGATATTCTATTCTATTGTTGTATAAATTGCGAGCAAGCGGGTCGCGGCGGAGCAACTATGTTAAGTGATTCTACACAATGTATGCTTTTAGGGAATTTATTATTGTTTGTATTAGAGCGATGAGATGGTCTGAATTTTTAACCGACGAAAAAAAAACGGAGGAGGTTCTCAATTCGACACGTATATATTTTTTTTAATGTATGACCACGCATAACTTTTTACAGAGTTGTCCGATTTTGATAATTCTTTTTTTATTAGAAAGGGTCCATTTCCAAGATGGTCCCATTGTCATCATGTTAGGATCTGATGATGATATGACCGAAGCCATGGAGGCTAACCAATAGTCAGTAGTCCACAAAGTAACAGCATTGTATTTAATTATAAATAATCTCGTTATATAACTGGTGAGCGAGAGAACTAAATATACCCCAATCAATAACCACGACAAGTTAGTTGGCAATTCACGCCAACTCCCAGATCGTTTAATTGCTCAGTTAAAGTTTTAACTAGTTAATTACTGACTTACTAAGAATATACCAATCAGTTCAGTTTCTTGGATACAACACTTGTATAAGGAATATCCTTGCTATGCTTGTATTTGAAAGAAACAGGTATTCTGTGTATTACTATAGTTAAGCCACTGAATAGACGGCTGAGTGGCGCAGTGGGTAGTAACCCTGCTTCTGCGTCCTAGGCTGTGGGTTCAATCGAAAGGTGGTCCTATTGTCATCATGTTAGGATCTGATGATGATATCCTAGGGAAATTGAAGGAACTCTTCAAATTTTGGAGGCGCGCTTACAGCGATTTCGGTTTTTGTCTCGGTATCTGTAGCTTTTTGGCTACTAGTGCCGTATGATATACTATGACAGTATAGTACGAGTACGTTATGTGGCGATAAATCACTAAAAAGTAAAAAATAAAAATTTTTAACAAAAAATAGAACCGCTAAAAGTAAAAAAATAACTGTGTCATTTAGTTGCTTTAATTTACTTAAGCATATCTAAGAGTCGGTGCCAGCCAAGGTTTCTACTTTAGGGACGTTACCTAGAACCCACAAACTGCTTTACTACGTAAAATAAATGTTAGTTAACCCTGCTGGCACCGACTTCATAGATATGCTTAAGTACATTAAAGCAACCAAATGACACAGTTATTTTTTACTTTTTAGTGCGTTTTGAGTCGGTTCTATTTTTTGTTAAAAATTTTTATATATCTTACAAGAGCTAAAAGTTTATCAGCTAGATAAGTACGGAAGGCAATGTAACTTCGACATAATCGTAATTGAAACACCTACCAATTACGAGTTTGTTTGTCTGTTATGATGTCGCGTAAAATCCGTCAGCGGTATAATAATCTTGTCCCACTTCCAAGTTAACGCGCTGCCATCTTAGACTATGTCGTCACTTAACATCAAGTGAGATTGCATTAAAGGGGCTCACGTGTATAGAAAATAAAACGTTAAACTAATAACACCCCATATTCATTTCAGGAATTTCAGTTTCATTCACTATGTGAATATATCTCCGGAATATTCTCGTAACCGTGGTTCAGGGTTTACAAGCGGGAGAAGTGCTAGTTATACAAAAAACCGACCAAGTCCCATGATATAACACAGGGAATGCTAGTGTGAGGACCTCTGGGCGATTTTTTTTTTATCATCAAAATAAACACAGCACAGTTCAATGTTTCCCGGGGGCATAATCAATTAAACTCGACAGGGTAACTTTTGGCGCATTGTAACGAAATTATTTTTTTTTTATCGACTACAAGTTGGCCCTTGACTGCTATCACCTGATGTTAAGTGATGATGCAATCTAAGATGGAAGCGGGCTAACTTGTTAGGAGTAGGATGAAATCCACACTCTTTTCGGTTTCTACACGTCATCGTACCGGAACGCTAAATCGCTTGGCGGTACGTCTTTGTCGGTAGGGTGCTAACTAGCCACGGCGTAAGCCTCCGACCAGCCAGACCAAGACAAATTAAGAAAAATCTCAATCTGCCCCGCCGGGAATCGAACCCAGGACCTCCGTCGTATAAATCCACCGCGCATACCACTGCGCCACGGAGGTCGTCAATACGGCGATGGTTATTATGGGGAATCTGTCGCCCACTAGAGATCAATCCTCGAGATAGATGGCGTGTTATACATTCACGCCTTTAATTAGTTAAGTATATATAAATTGTAGAGGAGGGCCTGCTCTTGCGGGTGTTGCTGCCTGGGTTGCGGTTGTGTGCGGACGTTCCCATGGCCCAGAGTAAAGGCTACGGGTTGCTAAGCCGTGGGGTTTTAGTCGGTAGGAGTCCGACATAACCTGTTTGCCTCCCCTGGCAAGTGGGTACCCATGAGGATTTCCCCACGAAAAAAAAGGGAATCCTAGTGTGGGAGGTACCTACGGCTGCTATAAATGTATTGTACATGTAAGATAATAATAATAATAATTTCCAAATTTAAAAGTATACAATACATTTCATTGATTTTAATAAACATGTCATTTTTAATTCCTAAATATATTATTGCGTCATTTTCTTATTCTGTCACTTTTTCATTGGATTACCCATCTTTGGGCGTAGGCCTCCTCCATCCTTTTCCACGTCCATCTATCTCTCGCCAACCTCGTCCAGGTGTTCCCCGCAGCCTCGGCGATGTCATCGCGCCAGCGCCGTCTCGGCCGACCTCTCGACCGGCGTTCGTCTTGTGGGTACCAGTGCAGCACTTTCTCCGTCCACCGTCCGTCCGTTGTCCTCGCGATGTGTCCGGCCCAGCGCCATTTGAGAATACATGCTAGTTTTGCCGCGCCTATGATTTTTGTCTTATTTCTTATGGTTGTATTTTTAATTTTATGTTTTATTTTAGTAAGATAGATTACATGTAAGATGCTTATCGTCAAAAAATCACGTTTGATCTCAAAGCTCCATTAAATATTTATTTTATTCTGTTTCAGGGTCCTTTTTATTTTTACCTTTTGGGTATTGAACCCTAACAAAACAGCAGTCGTTTGGTTTGTCGATTGATTGGCACGGCAATATACCATAGCGCCGTTTGTAAACAGATACGGTATCACCACTTCTTGACACTCGAGCCATAGATAATAACGTTTAAAAGCCTCTCGAGCACTTCCATATTTATACGCTTTATCGATAACTAGCTGTACACCGCGGCTTTACACGCACGTCTGATAACTTAATGGTGTATAGCCAAAATCCTTCCTCATAATTAATACGTTACTACTAAAATATTTTTTTTAGTTCGTACCAGTAGTTTCTGAAATTTACAACAATCAAACTTAGATACCAGCAGAGATTCTTAACCGATTTCCAAAAAAGAGGAAGTTATTTGTTCCGCTGTATGTGTGTTCCTTATATCTCTGCATTTGAATTACAGAAAACGACGATCTAGTTTAGTAAAAATATTTACAGCTACGAATTTTTCGACATCTTCAAAAATTTTTGTGGTGGTAGTAGAGTAGAGGCCACAGCAAATCTGGGGAAGCCCAACCACCGCACCCGATATGGTTGTCGGCACCCTACCGGACAAAGATGTACCGCCAAACGATTCAGTATTCCGGTACGATCTCGTGTAGAAGTTAGTCCGCTTCCACCTCTGATTGCAACATCAGTTTTAATTGTAATCAAGGGCTTACTAGTATCTAATGATTAAAAATTCCACTTACAATCTGTTTGACCTGTCAAATACTACAATCCACAATAATTGTTGGTAACGCGAACTTCAGTCAATTTAAGAACAATTTGTAGACTTTCATATCATTGGTGAAAAGTATGATAATTCGTTTTATAGTGTAGGTAGGTAGGTAGGTAACGGACGGGCGGAATCACTTTGTTTCACAATGTAGTGATATTTTATCAATAAAATTATTGGAGCGCCGGTAAGTGGATTATATATTTAACTTAACACATATACCTACTGATATAGCTAATTGAATTTCCCTAACAACAAACTCATGGAAATTTCTATATGTTCCATTATGCAATATATATAATTTACTAAAAGAATAGAGTTATAATTTTGCCGTGTCTATCTGTGTTGGTTTGACGTTGGTGTAATTTTAATTATCGACTACAAGCTGGCCGTTGACTGCTATCACACCTGATGTTAATTGTGATGATACAATCTAAGATGGAAGTGGGCTAACTTATTAGGAGTAGGATGAAATCAACACCTCTTTCACTTTCTAAACGACATCGTACCGGAACTCTAAATGGCTTGGTGGTACGTCTTTGTCGGTACGGTGGTAACTAGCCACGGCGAAAGCCTCCCACCAGCCAGACCAAGACAATGTAAGAGAATCTCAATCTGCAAGTAAATCCACCGCGCATACCACTGAGTAACGGTGGTCGTTAAAATGATAAGCACATGAGACTTAACTCATATACGCCTCGGGTTGATGGTATAGGGCAACGGTTGATGGACGTGTTCCTTGCATGCCGTGCGAAGTGCTGCTTCATTTATAAGCAACTAGCTTTTACCCGCGACTTCGTCCGCGTGGAATTAGTTATTACGGCAGCCTAATTTTTCTAAGCATTGATATATGCATATTACATACATACATAAACATCACGACTTGTTCCCGTAGGGGTAGGCAGAGACCACATCCCTCTATTTGCGGTCCTTGCATCCTTCCTTAGCTTCTTCCACTCTCATTAATTCTTTCATACAAGTTCGTCGGTTTAGGGTACTCTTGACCTGGCCATTATTTAAAATGTCCTGAATTTGGTCCTATGTAAAAAATATGCATATGGACCAAATTCATATGCATATTTATTAATATCTAATCAACTGACTAAGAAATAAGTCTTAAGCTTTCAAAATGACGATACTTTCATATAACATTTCATCCCCCCTTTAACCCCTTACAACCCTTTTTTCGCAATTAAAAGTAACCTATGTCCTTTTTCAGGCTCTATTACTGTGTACCAAATTTCATTTAAATCGGTTCAGTAGTTGTAGAGTGAAAGCAAGACAGACAGACAGACAGAGTTACTTTCGCATTTATAATATTAGTTAGGATGGTTTTCCAATTACAATCAGGTGGAAAAATCTGCGAGTATGTGGCATCGTAGTTTTAAACAGAAGTATCCGGTTTACCAACTCGGTATTTTTTGGAAATAATACTCTTCTAAACCTACACCCGTGTCACAAGTCTCGGGCTCTGTTCGGAGTTTTTCTCTCAGCTTGTCTCTGTCTCTCTCTCTCTTTTCTATAAGTGAAACCTAGCTTTACTAAAGCCAAACTCGATTGAGAATGCTTGTCAACAAACATTCAATTTAAAATTAAGGTAGAAAATGCAACACGATTTATGTCTAATAATTTTAAAATTATGTTTTCTTTTTAACCGACGAAAAAAAACGGAGGAGGTTCTCAATTTTTTTTTTTATATGTATGACCACGCATAACTTTTTACAGAGTTGTCCGATTTTGATAATTCTTTTTTTATTAGAAAGGGCATACTTCCAAGGTGGTCCCATTGTCATCATGTTAGGATCTGATGATGATATCCTGGGAAATTTAACTCTTAAATTTGGAGGCACGCTTACAGCGATTTCGGCCTTTGTCTCGGTATCGGTAGCTTTTTGGCTACTAGTGTCGTATTATATACTATGACAGTATAGTACGAGTATGTTGCGTGGCGATAAATCACTAAAAAGTAAGAAATAAAATTTTTAACAAAAAATAGAACCGACTCAAAACGCACTAAAAAGTAAAAAATAATTGTGTCATTTACTTGGTTTAATTTACTTAAGCATATCTATGAAGTCGGTGCCAGCCAAGTTTAAGGAACATTTATTTTACGTAGTAAAGAAGTTTGTGGGTTCTAGGTAACGTCCTTAAAGTAGAAACCTTGGCTGGCACCGACTCCTAGATATGCTTAAGTAAATTAAACCAAGTAAATGACACAATTATTTTTTACTTTTTAGTGCGTTTTGAGTCGGTTCTATTTTTTATTAAAAATTTTTATTTCTTACTTTTTAGTGATTTATCGCCACGTAACGTACTCGTACTATACTGTCATAGTATATTATACGGTACTAGTAGCCAAAAAGCAAGTAGTAGACAATGGGACCACCTTGGAAGTATGCCCTTTCTAATAAAAAAAGAATTATCAAAATCGGACAACTCTGTAAAATGTTATGCGTGGTCATACATATAAAAAAAAAAAATTTTATAATTTGCTTTAATTAATTAAGCATATCTAGGAGGCGGTGCCAGCAAGGTTTCTACTTTAAGAACATTACCTAGAACCCACAAACTGCTTTACTACGTTAAAAACATGTTCCTTAAACTTGCTGGGACCGACTTCATAGATATGCTTAAATAAATTAAAGCAACTAAATGACACAGTGATTTTTTACTTTTTAGTGCGTTGTGAGTCGGTTCTATTTTTTGTTAAAAATTTTATTTTATATAAAATCTTATTTAAAAGATATTGAATATATTAATTAGTTTTAAGCTTACTAATCTAATTGATTGTCATGAATTCGTTATTAACTAGTTTTTTAAACAAATTAGGTGTAAAATGAGTAGTGATTTCTACCTTAATTACTAATTTGTTTGTTGACACGTATTTTCAATCGAGTTTGGCTTTAGTATAGATCTATTATTATTTTCTGAAACCCACTGCATGCAAAAAGCCGTTCCCCAAATGCACCTTATATTGTACCTACAAGAATTGCTCGTTTCAAGGCATTAGATGTATCGATTTACGGTTTTTGTATTGAATTTTACAATAATTCTATTATTTTTAACAAACATTTCATTTCTCTACCAATAGTGAGTTTATCTCGATGCGATATTTTCGATTTTGCGGCCATTGGACGTTCTTTCTCTACATAAGTTATGTCGTTTACGCATTCTTGGCGTGTTGGAGCGCACTTCACAATATGTAGATTTAGTTCGTAGTTTAATTAAATTAGTTAGTTAGTAGTTTAATCATTATCAGATAAATGATTAATTTATAGAACAGTTAAAACGTGACAAACAAAACAATTACCACATAACTCACCTTAACTGGCGACGATGACAACCATAACTGGAAGAGATCTGATGTCACCGACGTACTCCTAGCCTCATGATGCGGCCTAGGAGACAACGATCCACACGACGTTATACTGTGCAGCCTATTCACTTCATCTATACTAGCGCATTCCCTTACATACTTCTCTAACAACTTCGGCTTGCTCTCCAGCAACGCTTTTAACTCCACCAAGTCATCCTCAGTCACGTCATCGGGTGAAGTCCTATCTATAACCTCTTTGTATTCTTCCGCACATTGCATAATCAGTTCGTTAGTTTCTAAAACGTCGTATACGACCTTATTTCCTATACCTAAATCGGGACTAGACTCTTTATAATAATCACTATGACATTGCCTTGCACTATCTACTTCACAACCATTTTGTTCAGTTATTTCAACTATAGTTATAGGTGGGTTTTCTTTAAGCATATTGTATTCTTGTGTTTCTATTTCGACGGGTAGTTCGTAAACCAGGTGCATTAGTTGGTGGGTGCGCATGAGTTTGTCTTGTTGCGTGTCCGGTTTGGTGTCTGGGTTGTCATCGGGGAAGTTCGTGTTCGGTTTAGCCTCGGCCTTCTTTGCGACATCGATGGGTTTCTCGGATGTCATGGCAGGTGGATTTCAGTGGTTGTTTTCGACTGGTTTGTACACGGTTTTGGTGTATTCGGACATCTTTTACTGCCTTTTTTGTACCTGGAATATAAAAATAAAGAATTAGATAACATTATACAAAGAAGTAAGCAGTGAGATAAACTACATAGACTAGCAAATAACTTAATTTATTTATGACATTTGCCTTTAAATGTACTCAGTAGTAACTCAACGTCAAACACATGTCTGTAAACCCAATTTTTTCAATTCATTACAAGTTAGCTCCTGGCTGCAATTACACCTGATGGTAAGTGATAATGTGAATTATCCCGGAAGAGGATTATCTCTGTCCTTTTCTCTCGTGAGCTAAATTGTTGTAAGAACGATTAATTACTTTTCCGTCTATTAAAATAAATAAATAAATATTATAGGACAATTAAACACATCGCTATATACCCCCAAAGTAAGCTTAGGTAGCTTGATTTTTTTTAATCGATATAAAAGCGGGCAAACGAGCATGCGGGTCGCCAGATGTTAAGTGATTACCGCCGCCCATAAACATTTGCAACTCCAGAAGCATTGCTAGTGCGTTGCCGGCCTTTGAGGAAAGAGTTAATACGCCCCTTAAATACCCCCATACTATAATTCCCAGGAAAAACCCGGGCGGGAAGTTGATTCCATAATTTGCAAGTTGTGTTAATGGTACTATGATAACTGATGAATATTTTTATATATATATTATACATTATAGAGCATTTGACGACCTCCGTGGCGCAGTGGTATGCGTGGTGGATTCATAAGACGGAGGTCCTGGGTTCGATTCCCGGTGGGGCAGATTGAGATTTTTCTTAATTTGTCTTGGTCTGGCTGGTGGGAGGCTTTCGCCGTGGCTAGTTACCACCCTACCGACAAAGACGTATCGCCAAGCGACTTAGACGTTTCGGTACCATGTCGTGTAGAAACCGATAGGAGTGTGGACTTCATCGTACTCCTAACAAGTTAGCCCGCTTCCATCTTAGATTGCATCATCACTTAACATCAGGTGTGATAGTAGTCAAGGGCCAACTTGTAGTCGATAAAAAAAACATAAATACTTGTAATATATAGATAAACACCCAGACCCTGGGAAATATCTATGCTCATCACACATATATTTTCGATCGAACCCACAGCCTAAGATCCAGAAGCAGGGTTACTGCCCACTGCGCCACTCAGCCGTCTATTCAGTGGCTTAACTATAGTAATACACAGAATACCTGTTTCTTTCAAATATAAGCATAGCAAGGATATTCCTTATACAAGTTTTGTATCCAAGAAACTGAACTGATTGGTATATTCTTAGTAAGTCAGTAATTAACTAGTTAAAACTTTAACTGAGCAATTAAACGATCTGGGAGTTGGCGTGAATTGCCAACTAACTTGTCGTGGTTATTGATTGGGGTATATTTAGTTCTCTCGCTCACCAGTTATATAACGAGATTATTTATAATTAAATACAATGCTGTTACTTTGCGGACTACTGACTATTGGTTAGCCTCCATGGCTTCGGTCACGAGAAGAATAATAAGAAAAACTTTATTGCGCACAAACTTAATAAAAACATTACTAATTAATACAATACAATTAATCTGATGAAAGCTCACGAGATTACCGTCATATGGAATGTTGAGTCAACGATAATTTTTTTTTATCGACTACAAGTTGGCCCTTGACTGCTATCACACCTGATGTTAAGTAAAGATGCAGTCTAAGATGGAAACGGGCTAACTTGTTAGGACTGCGAAAATATCCACTCCCCTTTCGGTTTCTCACGTTTTCCTACCACCTAAATTGCTTGGCGGTACCTCTTTGTCGGTAGAGAGTGGTAATTACCCTCGGCAAGCCTCCCACCGTCAGACCATCCATCTTAGAAAATTTCAACATCACGCCGATCGACCCAGGACCTCCGTCATATAAATCCATCGCGCATATCTACCACTGCGCCACGGAGGCCGTCGTGATTGTTCCTACAGTCGTTTCAGTCAACGGTCTTATTGCGAAAAGCTTTGACCAACATCTCAAGAAGCTTTCGCTTAACTGTTGGATCAAATGTCAGATACAGAAGGCGGTAATTCTTGAGACGGTATGTATTGTGAGGAGGTTCCTCACTCCGGACCACCACCTCCCAATCCCCAGGCCCCGCAGCAGGAGAATTGGAATTTTTTATAAATTTTTAATAGTGTTTTTTAATAATTTTTTATAAGCATTGTTAAAAATTTAAATTGTAAATAAATAAATGAAAATAAAATAAAATAAAATTTAAAGGCATGCAAAGGCGGCCTTATTGCTTGGAGCAATCTCTTACAGGCAACCCTTGATGACAGGAGAATGCAAGACAAAATAAAATAGATTTTGATAAATATACTAGTAGATACAAAATACAAAATATAAGAAGGTCTTAGGTTCAATCCTAAGTGGGGTTATGAATTATTAGCTGTACTTTCTTCTGAGAAATTTTTAGTCGGGAAGTTGATGTTTACATTAACATCCCTGTGCCTCGAAGAGCATGTTAAGCCGTCAGTCCCGGCCACTATCATTAACAACTAGTAGTGATCGTTAATGAATTAATCATGCTACGCCCACCAACCCGCATTCGAACTGCGTGGTGGTGTAAGCTCCATATTCCCTCTCCTACATGGAGGGAGGTCTGGCCCTGTAATGAACCGTTAATACGCTGATAATGATGATGATAAACGAGTATACTATGTCTACTCTACATTTCCTTAGCATCCTGGTCTTCTAAGTCTTTCAACAATACATAAATTATGCTCTAAGTCTAAAACTCTTCATAATGTACGTAAAGAAATTGTCGCACCGAATTTTCCGCAATGGGAGGGGCAAAAGAAAAATAACGCGTAAACGGAGACAAATAAAGAATGTTTGCTTGATAATGAATATTAAATGGGAAATGGCAGGGTTGCCAACATGCAAACCATAAAGTTTTCAAAACAGTGGTAGAACTTTTTACGACAGTGCTCGTCCGTGTAAGTTTGTATTTCAAAGCCAAAATATCTTTATTCAATGAAATCTCTTCAATCAAAGGAACTCTTTTGGCTACTCCATATAATATACCATGACAGTATAGTCAATAAATGTGCCATGTAATTTACTTCAGTTATCTAGTTTTCTACTTTAAGGACATTACCTAGAACCCACAAACTGCTTCACTACTTTTAATAAATCTTTCTTAAACTTGCTGGCACCGACTTCATAAATATGCTTAAGTAAATGAAAGCAACTAAATGACACAGTTATTTTTTACTTTTTAGTGCGTTTTGAGTCGGTTCTATTTTTTGTTAAAATTTTTCATAATCCGATCGTCGCACCTACCTATTATTAAATTATGATTATGGTAGAGCTATTGAATTATTCTACGGAACAGAATAATTCAAAAGCTCTACCAACGAGACAATTACGAGTTCACAGATAGGGTAGTACAAATTAAATTACTCATTCTGCGGGAAAACTAATTGAATGTTTGAATTTAGTTAAAATTTATTGAAGTTATATCTCGAGTCCAACTTTGTTGCGTCCTTGCGAACAGACAAAACAAACTTATACTCGTTAGCATTTAAATTAATGTTCGCGAAACAGAAACATCTATTTAGAATTAGGTGAAGAGAAATTAATATAACAAAAAGATAACAAAGAAAACAAATTAAAGAAATAAAATGTTTTGATTTGAACAATTCTTTGTGTTCAAATTCTTTTATTTCAATTAGGCTTTGTTTGAAAGCACTTTCGTAACGTCAAGATTCCTACTGAGAATTTTGATGTAAATTTTTCAATTTACATTAAAATTCTCATTAGGCCTAAAACACATTTTGTACAGCCCGTAGGAGAGGAATGTAGAATGTAGACCCCCATGTTAGCAGGCTTAAGGTGATAATGATTTGTTCATTAACGATCACTATTAGATGTTGATGATAGTTACTGGGAACGACTTAGGGCTAACGCTATCACACCTGATGTTAAGTGATGATGCAGTCTAGATAGCGCGCTAGTAGAAGTTTGATGAATCCACACGTGTACAGTTGTGTGGACATGTACGATTACCATGGAGTATTTACTAATTTAGTATTTGGCAAAAAGACCTCGACTTAAGAAAACAACGTCGACTGCATAACCTGTTCTTATAAGTAGGTTACCCTGCGCCACGAGGCAATAATGTTGATAATTCATTCACCGTAATCCAACCAGAGTATTGGTGGTATTGCACCTCAATTATTACGCGCTTTGTATCATTGTACATGAATTATTAGTCTAAGCCCGCAAAGCCGCATTGGAGCAGCGTGTGTACGTAGCCCCTCTCCTAGGAGGCCTCATCTGATTTAATAGGTTGATAATAATGTGATGATCCGCTGTTGTGACCGTGGTGGGACGCTTAAACTGCTCCGAGGCGGGGTGTATCCCGCCGCTCGACGTGCGGATGACTGATAAATTCATAAAAGAATAAAAAAAACACGTGTGGCACTCGGAGACTGCCGCGGTAATGTATTGCATAGTATTTTTTATCAACTTATGTTTTTAATTTTTTTTAAGCGTGATATTTCAAAAAGTCATTAATTTAAAAAAAATGACTTTTTGAAATATCACGAAAAATCTTCATCTTGAAAAAAAAATTTCGAGCGATGCACCCGTGCGGCAGTTCGGGCACTTAGAGCGCCTTACCGCTAAGCACGTGCCCCGATGACGTCATTGCCGAAATTGTGCTTTTGATATTATGTTTTTGATACTCAGGAGGTGTTAGGTTGTTTCATTACGGAATTTCCGTACTCGGTCTCCGCTCAGGCCCGCGATAAAGCTATACATAGCTTAAAATCTAGAATAAAAAATCTAGTATATATAGACCAACGCGACAGTCGTGTCTATAATGAAATAATTTATTTGCAAGTTAAGTGATCGTGTGGCAACCCTAATTGTAGGGCTAGGAATAAACGGCAGTTAGTTGCAAATAGCTGGACAGTTTACTGGGCAATTTATGGAAGGACTTCACTAATGGACGCGTAATTTGTTTATTTTCTCAAGCTGACTTGTGTACGCATAACTTCTTTATGCAAACTGAAATAATTATCTTTTAATTAACTGACAAGTTCTTGTATGTGGGATCACCAGCTGGCAAGTGACAATGACTAAGATATTAAGTACATACCTAATATGGTTTATTTACCGTAATGACTTGTTATTGTTTTTTACAGGAAATGTAACAGGAACCGAAAATTGCTTATCCATAAAGTCAGCTTTCTAATAAAAGCTGCTTTTAGGGATAGGGTTAGTCCCTTGGTTCACCTATGTGTGGCTTCGGATTAAAAGAGCCTAGATTCGAGTCCTGAGTATACGGGGTAAGGAATACCAAGTTATTTTTTCTAAATTATTTATTTTATCTACCTATATAATATATATTGCATTTATTTTGCATTTATTAAAGCCAAACTCGATTGATAATGCTTGTCAACAAACAAATTTAAAATGAAGGTAGAAATTGCAACACGCATTATGCCTAATAAATTTAAAATTATGTTTTGTTATTTTAAAAAAATCTTATTTAAGAGATATTGAATATATTAACTACTTTTAAGCTTACTAATCTAATTTATTGTCATGAATTCGTCATTAACTAGTTAATAAAAAAAATTAGTTGTAAAATGACTAGTGATTTCTACTTTCATTTTTAATTTGTTTGTTGACAAGCATTCTCAATAGAGTTTGGCTTCAGTATAGTTACATTGCCTTACTTCTAAGAAAATTTTAAACGGTTGGTTCCGGTATCAAACAGCTCAAAAACAACAGCTGATACTGATTGTTCGTAAAGAATTATCACCCTAAACCCGCTAAATGGCATTGAAGCTTCAAGCCAGCATTGGAATGTTAATAGGCTAATAATGATGGTGATATTTTGTATTCATTACAAGTCAGCCCTTGACAGCAATCACACCTGATGGTAGGTAATTATGTTATTTTAAATGGAATCGGGCTACAGTGTTATAAATCCACTGCGCATACCACTGCGTCACCGGAGGACGTCAATAAATTCAAAACAGTCTACTTGAGAGATATAATGCGATAGAATCAAAATCAATCCGTCGTTATAGCAGCCAGAGCCAGACAATGATAAACACGTCAAAAATACCTCCCCTAAGCGTAGGAGGTTATAAAAATAATCTCAAGGACTATATTGGCAAGTCTCCGATTACTTACGCAAACTTGAATTACACCCACGGCCACGGGGACGTCAAGATTGATCTAACATACCCCGCAAGCCTGATCGGTTCCAAGGTCCAAGTCTCAAAGATAATGTTCTTAAAAAGACTCTTAGGCCTGTGTGCACCAAGATTTCGGTTATCATGACCAACGGCTAACATAAGCTAAACGTAAAATTTACTGTTCATGACAACCCGTACGCCGGTTAAGGACTTAAACCGGGCGGTTATCTTAACCAAGCTTACGTCCTTAACCGGCGTACGGGTTGTCGTGAACAGTAAATATATAGTTAGCTTATGTTAACCGTTGGTTATGATAACCGAAATCTTGGTGCACACAGACCTTATTGACGTTATAACGTCTTATAAATCGATTAAGGCAGGCTGTAGGTACATACGAAAAAGCATGAATCATTGTCACGCCTAATCTGAGCGTACAAACAAGAGCGCGAAACATGTTTTACAGTACTGAGGCGTCGGCTTGTGACGGTATCCTGTAAAATTTTCGTTCGTAAGCTGTCTAGATTTCTCATGTCACCTGAACCGAAATTAAACCCACGATCACGGGGACATCAGGACTAATCTTATTAAATCCAAAAACCTCATCGGTCTAAAGCTTTCTTTTAAGCTGGTCACGAGTCCCACAGAAACGTTTAGAGATATTAATATTTTGAAGTGAAACTTCTTTATCGGGGTTGGAAAAAAATTTAGTGTAACATTTTTTCGTTATGCGTCACATTTTTCCGTTACTCGCCATCTTTGACTTATGGAAGTGATGTGATAAATATATATATATGTTATATTGAAGTGATCAGCAAAATCAAAGGGTTTATTTTAATTCTAATTCTAGTGAATTTCTAAAAAAAGTAAGTAATTACGACATCAGTGATAGTAATAATTCTATTACAATTAATGAAATTCAGTAATAATCTTTGTAGTAATAAGCTAAAATGAAATAATTGTAGAATTTGTATTTATTTCTATGATAATAAAAGCCTTTTATTAAACTTTATCTAATTTAACTTTATTTAACCAATTTCTGTAAAGTTGCATATAGTAAATTATTTTTTGAAAAATAACGTCATAAAAAAGTTTCACTTCTTACGAGTGTACGCTAGTACACGCACACGTCTTTTTTAATTCATGGCAATGATTGGCTTTTGACCGTTATCTCGCTTGATATGCAGTCCAAGATGGCACCGTTTTTAAAACCATACCATACCTCCAAATGGTTTCTATGCGGTATATACTGGAACACAAAACGGACAAAGAAAGAAAGAAAACCTGAGCTAGTTTAGAAAACATAAAATCCTAATTTGATTATTGTTGGGACTCGAACCCTGTACCACTCTATTGTAAGCCAATCAACTGAGCCAGGAAGGTCATCAATCATTCTATTCCCTACGTACTTTTAGTGATCGACGTCTCTGGCAAAACTTCTACGCTCGCCCAAAATGCTTGGAAGCTGCCGCGGTCGCAATAAGGAGCCTACAGCAAATATACAAGTCAGCAAATAAATTAATTTAATGCCGCCGTAGTCTGCAATAGGTACACATTATAATGAAATCTTCAGTCTGCAATGAACTCGACTGTTTCCCCGTTTTAGTCTCACAACTTCAAAACGAGGCAATTTTTTGGAGGAGCAGTTTGAGTGGCAGTTATCAAATATTTGTATATGATTATGGACTGTAATACTGGACTGTATGTATGAGAAATAATTGGCAGCTTAATATTAAACGTTGTTAAGGACAATGCGGCAGTCTGCAATAAACTTATTCGAATGACGTCTCTGTTTGTCGTCGGGCAACTTCAAGTTAAACGAAATGGGGCAATGTTTCGATTAAGGTCAATGTTTTCCGCCTATTTTTGGCTGCGGATGTATTTGGGTAATCAGGTAAGTAAGGGATTAACTATCTGACCCAATTATCTGTTCGGTGTATAAGTGCCATCGTTGGGACTATTTGATAAATGTTGGGTCTTGAGCCAATAAAACCACAGGTTTCCAGGTAAATAACGGCTTATTTCGGGAAAGTAGCTGGCGACGCTTCAGCGGTTGGCTTCGGAGTCATTTCTTTTGAAAATGTGTCAATTGAGTTTGACATTTGCTATAGTTGTCACCAGCTACGTTCCGTTTTTGGCCTTTTATTAGCATAGTAAATATACATTACTAATAAACTTAAATACTGAACGCAGGGTTAACTGACCGGCTGTAAGTAGTAGTACAGCACGTAGAGTTAGTGCCAGAGCTCGTCCGAGGAAGTACTACTGCCATTCTTATTTCTGCCGCCTAGCAACATTGTTGTTATTTTTAATCTACTATAAGTTAGCCCTTGACTACAGTCACAACTAAAGGCAAGTGATGATGCTATCTAAGATGGAAGCGGGCTAGCTTGTTAAGAGTAGGATGAAAATCAATAACCCATTTGGTTTCTGCAAACAACGTACCGGAATGCTAAATCACTTGGCGGTATGTCTTTGCCGGCAGGGTGGTAACAAGCCACGACCGAAGCCTTCCACTAGCCAAAGCTAAATGGAATGAGCAACCTGAATAAACCAGGGTTTCGCTAACGTGGAAGGAGACTTAAGTTTAAGAGCTCTATCAGCCCCAGGTTTCGAGGTAGGGCAAAAATTAAAAACATGCAGCCCCCGGCTGTATCATCCGAGGGACCTCCCGGAAAGTTCGTCACAACGGTCTAGTACTGATCTTTCTGTTTCAAGCCCATTTCGTCCGAAGCTTTCTATGTGCGTGTGCATGGGTTTATTACTCCTTCACGCCGCAGCCTGCCGACAATAAATCCAAAAAAAAAAATTGGTTGTCTGTAAAGTCGGTTTACTGACGATAGTTGAACGTGACAACGTCTGAAGAAAATACTGATGGAATGGTAGGTAGCATTTAATTGGTTATTAAAATTTTTAATTTAAGTATATTTTTATAAATATTAATTTATAAATATATTAATTTTTAATTTAAAATTAATATATTTAATAGACGGATGTCGAACGCTGCCGGACGCAAAGGCCGATTGTGCTTCTTTGTCGCTCGTTTCGCGCTCTCGCTTGCACTTCAAGCCTTACATGGAACGCCTCAAAGCGAGGTAACGCGGCATGAGTCATGTTTTTTCGTGCGTGCAGCCGGCTCTATCGAATTATAAGACGTTTTCACGTCAAAAATATATATAGGTAAAATCTTAGATTAAAAAATAGGCTTTACAATATTTATAATTTTCACGGGAACTACGCAGATAAAACCGGGAATCGGCAGTAGTTATAAACTCATATTTACGTTTTAAAACATGGCAGGACTATAGATGTTATCGCCGACAAATGGTCGGACTTATGAGACCACTTACAGCCCTTATAAAGATGTCGGTCAATAACAGTTCGTTTCCATTGCCAACGTTTACCGGCCTTCTGTGACGTCACGCGTCAAACAATCGTAGAATTTCAGAATGTAAAATTAGTAAGAAATCATTTAAACCATCATAATTGTAAGACTTAGGTATTGTCTCTCCTACAAAAACAAGGAAATTAAGAATACGCTACTGCTATGTGTGTTAGCGGGTTTAGGATTATAATGTTTTAGCTTTAGTTTTGTTACTATAATATTTATCAGATGTTAAACAAAAAAATAACAAAAGAGATTTGAGGCGAGGATGAATAGAAGGGGAAGGCCTAGGCGAATATTCCTGGACCAAATTCAGGACATTTTAAATTATGGCCAGGTTAAGAGTACTTTAACCGACGATCTTGTATGAAATGATTAATGAGAGTGGAAGAAGCTAAGGTAGTATGCAAGAACCGCGGCAAATGAAAGGATTTAGTCTCTGCCTACCCCTATGGGAATGAGGCGTGATGTTATGTATGTATGTTAATGAGACCTAGGCCGGACGGTTAAACGTTCACTTTTATATACTAGTCGTAGAGTAGGACTTGAGTGTCAGTGTCAGCGTTTAGCTTTTCCGGAATCGAGATGGCCATTTAAAGAAACCACGCGCGTTCGCCCATAGGACAAATAAAAACTAATTAATTCTTTGTATGTTCAATGCGCCACGGTCATAACCTTTTACGTTCACTCCTCAATAAAGATGCCTCTTTTACACATCTACGTACGTCGTACGTCAAAACAAACGGTTGGAGACAGTGGAGAGCGTAACCCGGAGACATTGCGTCAAAGCCGGGCCCAAAGCAGAAATAAACTAGACAATATCGAGTAATTGGTGTAGCGTCGCTGTTTGCGTGGCCTCGGCCGGCGCTTGTAAATACAATCGCTATTCCCGTGTCATAATATTAGCGAGATTACTAAGACCTTAGTTTCTATAGTACATGACATTCAAGAGTACGTTATTATGGCTACCGGATAGACTATTTGTAACTGCCAAACTTAGAACTCTACTAACGTCTTACTATACTATAGTAGAGTATAGTAGAACTTAGAACTATTTATGAATACAAGTTGGTCATAAGATAGCCGGGCATAAAATACAGTCTAGTATGATTGTTGACAGGCTTAAATAAATAGTGTCATTTGAGCGAGAATTCAAATTAATTTATTTGGAGTGGGCCATTATAAAAGCTCTTTTATAGTTTGTCAGTTGTCGAATTTGTCAGTGCATAGAAACTATTACCGGTTGAAAAAGGAGACCAGAAATACCAAAAGAGCCAGCAAGACATGTACCAGTTGGTCTCTTAAAACGCATGTTACAATTTTCAATTTATAACTAAGTTAATCTGAAAATTAATTAAAATGCCAGACGCTACAGTGTAATCTTGCTTACCAAGGGACCCGGTAATGCCCCCATAGGCACAGCCTTTACCTTTTCTTCAAGCCACTCAGGGTAATTAAATTAATCATTATTATTTAATCAAAACAAACTAAACAATTTCGGGCAATTAATGTAGCGTCGCTGTTTGCGTGGCCTCGACCGGCGCTTGTAAACACAATCGCTATTCCCGTGTCGTAATATTAGCGAGATTACTAAGACCTTAGTTTTTATAGTACATGACATTCAAGAGTACGTAATTGCTCTTTTGTAGTTTGTCAGTGCATAGAGACTATTACCGGTTGAAAAAGGAGACCAGAAATACCAAAAGAGCCAGCAAGAAATGTACCAGTTGGTCTCTTAAAACGCATGTTACTATTTTCAATTTATAACTAAGTTAATCTGACAATTAATGTGTCAGACGTATTTAGTACGCTACAATGTATTCTTGATTACCAAGGGACACGGTAATGCCCCCGTAGGCACAGCCTTTACCTTTTCTTCAAGCCACTCTGGCATTTAAATAAATCATTATTATTTAATCGAAACAAACTAAACAACTTGGGGCAATTAATGTAGCGTCGCTGTTTGCGTGGCCTCGACCGGCGCTTGTAAATACAATCGCTATTCCCGTGTCATAATATTAGTAAGATTAGAGCTACCTACATAATAGATACGTTAGTTTCTTTTGCGCAGAGTAGAGACTGGAATTATTTGCCTGCCTTGCTAATCCATTGGTTTAGTTGTCACAGGCCTCCGTGACGCTGTGGATTTATAAGACGGAGATCTCGGGTTCGATTCCCGGCAGGACGGATTACGATTTTCTAAATTGGTCCAGGTCTGGCTGGTGGGAGGCTTCGGCGGTGGCTAGTTACCACCATACCGACAAGCGATTTAGCATTTCGGTAAGATGTCGTGTTGAAACTTAAAATGGGAATGGATTTCATCCATCGGTTATCAGGTGTGATCGCAGTCAAGGACTAACTTGTAATAAAAAAAAAACACGAGCTTTTCTACCTTGCTGATCCATTACGGCTATCATAGAAATCTTAGCAACGAGGCCATAGAAGAGACGAGTTAATAGGCAAACTATTAAGAGCAGCGAGGAATGTTAAAACGCTATGCAGTATGTATAACACGTACATTGCCTTTTATATAACAGCACACTCCAGATGTTATTAAAGGCAAGACGTAATGTACCTATCTAGTTGTAGTCAATCATTGACTTCGATGTCGACAGTGATGTGGAGCAATTTGCCGTCAGAGATTCGACAAAGTAGCTCTCTGCCCATATTTAAGCATCGTCTCAAGAAATTCTATCTATCGTTAAATATTTAGTATAATATATGTATGTATGTATGTATATATATATATATATATTTTATATATGTGTATGGAGTGTTTATGTATATGTGTATATATATATATATATATATATATATATATATATATATATATATATATATATATATATATATATATATATGTATTGTGTGAATATATATTATTTATCTGAATGATTTATTCTGTCTTGCACCATTTCCGCTTTCACTTGCACAATTCCTATCATCAAGGGTTGCCTGTAAGAGATTGCTCCAAGCAATAAGGCCGCCTTTGCATGCATTCATGTTTGTTATTTTATTTTTATTTTTTACTGTGTGATTGTCTATGTATTATGTATGCAATAAAATCTTTATTCTATTCTTCTTCTTCTTCTTCTTCTAGTTGGAAGTTAGATTTATGTTCAAAAATACTTACATAGCTGTCCTATGTCCTGTTATACGGAGGACGGAGGTCCTGGGATCGAACCCTGGATTACTGATTAGGAATTTCTAAATTAGGAGGCTTTGGTCGTGGCTAGTTACCACCCTATCGACAAAGACCTACTGCCAAACGATTTAGCGTTCCGGTACAATGTCGTTTAGGAACCGAAAGGAGTGTACATTTCATCCTACTCCTGACAAGTGAGCTCGCTTCCATATTAGACTCGTCACTTACCATCAGGTGTGATTTCAGGCAAGTTATAAATTACTAGTAAAATATTATATACTGACTTACCGGATGTATAAATTACCAGTACTATATAATATACCATCTTACGGGATTTATAAATTACCAGTACAATATAATATACTACTTTATCGGATTTATAAATTACCAGTGCAGTACCTGTAGATATATACAGAAGTCTTTGACAGAAAGCCATTAAAAATTCAATTAAAATCATTACTCATGTTAACACCCCGAAGGGTGGCGTTTAACATCGCTATAAAAAAGAAATAAAACTCCTAAAGGCGCCTATTGCTCGCTATAGCCGCTCTTTCATTACCTATTGAGTTAATGACAAAAGCAAAAACTGAATACAAGTAGACGTTATTGTGCCAAAGTTCATTACGTACAAAGAAATTCTAATTCCTTTTTACAGCTGAAAGTGGAATACATTTTCAAGGGTATGGTTATCGTTTATCATTGTCATGCTATTTTAATGATCCGCCATGATGAATGATGAAGCCAGGCCTCCCTGCTTATAGGAATGGATACGGAGCTTAAATCCACCACGCTACTTAAATGCAGGTTGGTGGATTCAGAATTTGTAAAGATCGCTATCAGATGTTAATAATTAATGGGACCGACGGCTTAATATACTTTTCGAGAAACGGGGGTGTAAAACCAACAACTTTCCAACCCCGAGCTGACAAGTTTTACTGACAATTTCTTTAGGCCTTTTTTAGGGACTTCCAAACAACGATCCTGAGCCGCATGTGCCCAGCGGCTCCCTGCGACCCGTTTGATGTCATCAGTCCACCTGGTGGGGGGTCGACCAACACTGCGATTTCCGGTGCGGGGTCGCCATTCTATCACCTTCGGCCCCCAACGTCCATCAGCTGTTTGAACCACGTGCCCCGCCCATTGCCACTTCAGTTCTGCGAGTCGCTGAACTATGTCGGTTATTTTGGTTCTTCTGCGGATCTCCTCATTTCTGATTCGGAAGATATAAAATCTCATAATTTTTAACCCGACTCAGGGTTTTAACTTATAGTGAGTGACCACTCACCACTGGACTAACGGGATATTTATTTGCAAATTGACTCAATATTTATATTCGCAGAATTTGAACCTGTTTCGTCCTGTAGTGTACCGTTGTTACACAAATCTACCACTGAGACAACGAGGCAGTTATTTGGTATTTAATTAGTTATGTTATATGGTCATGTCTCAGGGTCAACTGGAAATTGCTCTCGGAGAGGGTAATTAACATTCCCGCGGCATATCAATCCAATTACTTTCGCCAGATTAGCCTGGTGAAGCAAATATTATCACATTTTTGTACCACTTTCATGGTATACAACTATGACTCTGCAATTTATATGACCTAGGCATTCTTAGGTTCCTCTTAAATAATTCTGAATGTAATCAGCTGCGTTGTTTCCATGGGGTTATTTAAGGGAAAGATAAAAAAATCTTCAAATGCCGGCATCACATTAAAAGTACCTCTGGCGCAGCTTGACTCTAGACTTGAACCTCGAACATTGTAAGAGGTAACTACATATCACTGGACCAACGAGGTTTAATTAGTTATGTTATATTATGATCTCAGGGTTAACTGGAAATTGCTCTCGGAGTGGGTAATTAACATTCCCGCGCCATATCAATCCAATTACTCTCACCAGATTAGTCTGGTGAAGCAAATATTTTCAGATTTATATACCACCTTTATGATATGAGTTTTCAATTACCTATGAGTTTTCAATTTATATATTAACCCAGACATTCTTAGGTTCCCTTTTAAATTATTCAGGTCATTATGTTTTTTTTTATAAATTGAACCAACTCCCAGCTGGTGTTTGCGTGCAATTATAGTTATGGGATTATTTAGGGAAATATAAAAATCCTCAATGGCCGACATCACATTAGTAGTACCTCTACACCTCCTTCTCCACCAGTACCTCCACTTAACGTCAGGAGACCTGCCTGCTCATTTCCTCATTAATTTAGCAGCAAAAAATTAAATATTTCATTTCTCAAACTTGAACCTCGAACATTGTAAGAGGTACGAGTAGCTACACATCACTGGACTAAGGAGGTTTAATTAGTTATGTTATATGATCATGTCTCAGGGTTAACTGGAAATTGCTCTCGGAGTGGGTAATTAACATTCCAGCGGCATATCAATCCAATTACTCCCACCAGATTAGTCTGGTGGAGCAAATATTTTCAGATTTTACTGTCATCTATCAGATACCTTAATTAGGTAAAATCCATCCTTTTTTAAAAATCACCAGTCTCAAAGTTTGTATGTATGGATGGATGGATGGATGTTTGTTACTCCTTCACGCAAAAACTACTAAATGGATTTTTTTTTAATATTCGGGTCAACAAACAGTACACGAACAATATTACTTACAAATATAAACGATACATAAATTACTTATACGTGAACCAGCACCATTAACCACGTATTACATTTTTTTTTATTTTTTTTTGGATTTTGATGAAACTTTACAATAATACAGCTTATACATCAGAAAAACACAGGCTAATTTTTATCCCGAATTTTTTACGGGAACGGGAACTACCGATCTACTGAATCCACGGGCGTTTTCCAGTAATAAATTAAAAAAATAAACTTTTGTGGCCTCAATGTTGCCACAACGATATGTTTATGGTAACATAAATATTTTTTTTACTTGACTACGATCTCACCTGATGCTTTAAGAGTCCAAATCCAAGTCCACAGATAAAAAAGTAGAGTGCGGGTTGATTTAATTGAAGTAATGCCACTTTATATTTCTAAAACTGGAAAGAGTTTTTGACTTTGACTTTGACACTGTAGGGAAAAGAGTACAAAAGAGCACAAAGAACGTATTTCCTTGAACAATGTTTAGTTTCATTGACACAGCCGGTGTGTTGCGGCCGCGCGGTGCTTGTTCTATACTTACAGAGAGGCTATAGATATAGGCTTCGGCTTGGCTATTCGCTAATTAGCTTCAAGGAAATGAAAGCCACTGAACTTGTTCAAAAAGTAAAGTGTTCTAATAAACATTTAGTCATACTACTATATATTATAAAGGCAAAAGTTTGCGAGTGTGTATGTTTGTTACTTCTTCACGACTAAACGGCTGGAGCGATTTTTAAACGACTTCAAAAAAAAGGAGTTTCTCAATTCGACCGTATATATATATTTTTTAATAATTTGCTATGGATTTAGCGTACACCCTGGATTAACACTTGGGCCCAAACTTTTTACCTTTAATTTTTTTACGAGAACGAATACTACGCGGGTGAAACTGCGGGCGGCCAATAGTGGAAAATAAGCTATGACGTATTTTTTTTAACCGAGGAAAAAAAACGGAGGTTCTTAATTCGACACGTATATATATATATATATATATTTATGTATGACCACGCATAACTTTTTACAGAGTTGTCCGATTTTGATAATTCTTTTTTATAAAAAGGGCACACTTCCAAGGTGGTCCCATTGTCATTATGTTAGGATCTGATGATGATATCCTAA
This sequence comes from Mycalesis mineus, assembly GCA_034621355.1. NCBI lineage: Eukaryota > Metazoa > Arthropoda > Insecta > Lepidoptera > Nymphalidae > Mycalesis > Mycalesis mineus. The sequence continues at coordinate 8,170,164 of CM067904.1, read as the reverse complement.
ATAAATTGAAGGAACTCTTCAAATTGTATAGGCATATATATTTTTGTGTAATATGTTTCTGTGTAAGTATCGGTAGCTTTTTGGCTACAAATGCTCTATAATATACTATGATAGTATAGTACGAGTACGTTACGTGGCAATAAATCACTAAAAAGTAAGAAATAAAAAATTTTAACAAAAAATAGAACCGACTCAAAACGCACTAAAAAGTAAAAAATAACTGTGTCATTTAGTTGCTTTAATTTACTTAAGCATATCTAGGAGTCGGTGCCAGCCAAGGTTTCTACTTTAAGGACATTACCTAGAACCTACAAACTGCTTTACTACGTTAAATAAATGTTCTTTAAACTTGATGTATTAAATTCATTCTTTTGTCTATCATTTGTGCCAAGTATGCACAGCTTAACTAGCCAGTGTCCCTTAGATGGAAAAGGCACAAAGAAATGGTTTTAATTTACAAGCATTTTTGACACTTTCAAAGCGAAATAAATGAATTTTGTTTTTTATATTACCTATTCTAAAACAACCCAAAAATGTACTTCCTTGAAAAATGTTTAGTTTCGTTACCACGGATAATGTACGATATATTGCGGTTGCGTGATGCTCGTCATCTTGTCACAGAGTGTATTTGGCTGGGCTATCCGCTAACTGGGTCACTTTCAGGAAATGAAAGCCAAAGGAAGTGTCGCGCAATACTGTACGATGTACTTATTACCTACTCAACAGTCTGAATTTAGGCGGGTTTAAACATATTTTGAAGACGATTTCTATTCATATACCTATTTGGTAATTTTTTTAAATAGTGATTTGTTCTGTTCACTTTAATTTATGTAGGAAAAAAAAAAGAAAAAAAAAATATTATAGGACAATTACACACATCGCTATATAGCCCCAAAGTAAGCGAACTCGTAAGTAGCTTGTGTTATGGGTGCTATGATAACTGATGAATATTTTTATATATATGTATTACAAATAAATACTTATAATATATAGATAAATACCCATACACTGAAAAACATCCATGCTAATCACACAAACATTTTCCAGATGTGGGAATCTTTCCACCCAAAACCCACAGCCTAGGACGCAGAAGCAGGGCCACTACCCACTGCGCCGCTCGGAATGAAAATAATAAATGTATAATTAACAAACAGCCATTCAGCGCGTAAGGAATCGCAGGGGTATATAAAATGCTCTTATATTATAGCTGTTAAAGGACTGGCGGTTTTAATTAAATATTTTCCTTACAGAACAATAAGAATCCATATTACGCAAAAGTGAACCTTATTTCTAACACAACAAGAGTTGCCGGTTACAATACAATAACGTGATAACTTAATATTGAATCATAATTGGATAGAATTTATTAAATTACGGGAACTTCCGTGATTCACGTACAAATATGTAAAGCCATTGTTTTACCTACTTATAAGTTCTACGTAAAATTTCTGTTTTAACTTTTTTCTACAATTTTTGTTTTTATTTAATACAAGTTAGCCCTTGACTGCAATTATGCCTGATAGTAAGTTGTAGAAGCGGGCTGACTTATTAGAAGTAGGATGAAAATCCACACCCCTTTCGATTTTTACAGGACATCGTACTGGAACGCTAAATCGCTTGGCGGTACGTCATTGTCAATAGGAAGGTTAGCTAGCCACGGCTGAAGCATCCCACCTGCTAGACCTGGACCAATTCAGATTTATAATATCTCTATGAATCTAATATTTTTCATTCATTTTTGTTTTGGAATTAACTTTTCTAATCATCATTATCTGCAGATGGACGTTCTCTGGACATTCGCCTCCTATCAAATACCACGTTCTTGAGCCAAAAGCGTCCAGCGCCTTCCATTAAGTGAGGGGTCAACCACCACTGCGTTTTCCAGTTTGGGGTCGCTGATCCCCTTTCATGATAAGTAGCTTGAATAAGACTTATAAAATTATTATTATAAAAACAAAAAACCCGACTGCTTAGAAGTTATGAACTGAAAAGAGAAAAACAAGGATCACTATATCTGTAAAAAATTCTAAATACTTTATGGTGCTGCAAACAGGGACAAAACATTTTAACCTGCGGGTAACTTTTAAGCAGTCGGGTTTTTTGTTTTTATAATAATAATTTTATTTGAGACTTTTTAGTTTTAGTTTATGGTATAGAAATGAGACGGTACACTTAGTACACTTTTTGCCATTTTTTGTTAAAAAAGTAATATGAACATGATATGATATTTATATTTTTGAAATGGTCATTTTACGACCTTTCAATTGGTACCCATATTGCTAAGATAAGAGAAAAAATACACACATCCCCCCTTTTTTCCCCCATTTACAGCCGCCATTTTGAAAATTTATATAGCCTATGTCACTACCACAATTTTGACAAATTCAACGACACCTCACATGTCAAAATCCGTTCAGCCGTTTAGGCTGTAGCGCGTGCCGAAGCAATGGACATACATACATACATACACTCGAAAAACATAACCCTCCTTCTGACGCAGTCGGGTAAAAAGACGGAACTTCTTTGGCCACCAAGGGTGAAAATAAAAAAGAAAATCGTAGAAAAAGGCGGCGGTTCTCAATTCGACTGTATTTAATTGCACGTATTTTACATGTAATTGTAACATAATTGTTACAATCGGTCTAGTCGTCTTGGAGTAATCTCCAAGACTACAAGACCGATTTGAATAATTCTTTTTTGTTTGAAAGGGTGTTACTTCAAAGGTGGTCTCGTAGTCATCATGTCAGGATCTGATAGTGGCATCCTGGGATAATCAAGTGAACTCTTCAAATTTCGCAGGCACACGACTTCATTGATATGTTTAAATAAATAAAATTAACTAAACAACGCAATTATTTTTTTAAATTTTAGTGCATTTGGAAGTCGGTTTTATTTTTTGATTACTTTTTATTTCGTTCTAATTTTTCATTTTTAACATTTTGTTTTCAATATTTCATACACTAAAATATAATTTAATCTTCCTCCTGAGCTATGGGCTTGCGACGCCCTTGGTCACATTCTTGACCCAAAAAGCGGTCACCGGCCATATGAGCACATCCTTTGATGTTCGTTTTATTAGTGTTTCTTGTTATTTCAGTGCAGCCATTGACATATTAATACTATGGACTTCGGGTCAGCGATAAAAAGTGTCCGAACCAAAAGTAAGCCAAAACGCGAAATGTGTTCCAATCGCAATTCAGTCTCATATTAGCTGACTGACAGAATACACGTCAATAATGCCGTAATGTGGTATAAAAAACTTGTAAGAACTACCCGAGTAAGGTGAGAAAAGAAGACGGTGTACCATATTTTCAGTAAGTAAATATTTACTGATGATTTTAAAGTATTATTTTGCTTAGAAACAGGCTATTTTATTAAAATTTTAATAAACTATAGAAACGAATTGCATAACCAACCAAAATGAACAAAAGTATCTATCTGTCCTTTTCCCATACGCTACCCGCGTATAGGATAGAAGGAGTGCAATATGTTTATCTAATTAACCACATTTAGTTCGGATCTGCCGTGAGCAATAGAATGTTTTAGAACAACGACTGCATAGAGTTCTTTTGTTGTTTAACATTTGAATTATTTAATTACTTAATTTTTGAATGAAAATAATTTGATTATTTTCAATTCAAAAATTTTATGTTTTATGCCAACTTTTATTTTTTATGTCATGAATATTAATCAAATAACTTTTACCATAATGGTATATTAATTTGATAACTATAAGAATTATCTACATGAAATTAGGAACAGTTATTTAAAAAGGGATCTAACGTCATTGAAGTAAAAAAATATGTTTTCAGTTTAATTCAAAAGAGGAAAATATCGAGAACTTAAAATTTCGAAATAAAGAACTATGTCGAGTGGCATATCATTTTGTACATTAGTGGATTTGGTTTGTAATTAATTATTATTATAACTAATTATTATTTTATACAAAATATTTACAACAATTATTATTTGGTACAAGATTTATCCCGGAGGTCAGGGATATGTAAATATAAATTAAAATTTGCTGTAAATATAATATATAAATATAAGATGCCAAAAAAATTTGAAAGCTACCGACTCCACACCATTTATGTTGTCCTATTTTCACGAGAAGCTGTCATGTCAAAAAAAGGCTGCCATGGTAACCGTCAATCGCAACTGATTACTTATTGCATGCAATTAGACCGTTGCAAATTAGACTGTATAACAATACGATAAGACATACATTACAATGTTATTTTGTGTATAAAAACATAAATACATCCTAGTGTTTATAAAATATCTTGGGACACTTTTGACGTAAATTTTGCATTAGACCCGAAGTCCATAGTATTAATATGTCAATGAGTGCAGCAGTATTTTCCGTCAATATTTGGCAAGAGTGATCCCGGGCTATTACTGATCGCCCCGCACCTGATCCTTGTATAAATAAACAGACAATTCTGCGAATATGGAGTTGTGAATTTAGTATCAACTACTGAAACGGCCCTTCTTGTCATTTCAGTTACGCCTTAGGTTAATTATGGGTGCATCCCAGTAGTACCCTCTAATTTTAGTTCTATAGAACTGTTGATACACCATATTAGTGCTTAGTTAGTTCTATATAGAACTAATGGGACAAAATTAAAGAAATATCGATATCAACATCTTGTTTGTACGTTACATATAAAATATCTATAGTTTTTATAAGTATATTATGGAATCTCTTTTGATTGCAATAATAAATGTCCACTTGAATTTGAGAGTATTTATAAACATACTATATCGAATACAGCTTTGCTTAAATTGCACAAAACGTCTTTAAAATGTTATTGAGGTTTTTAATATAATTTTTTTCTAAACTGAATAGTTTGCGCGTAAGATACTTCCAAAGTGGTAAAATGTGTCCCCCCCTGTAACTTCTAAAATAAGAGAATATTTTTTTAGACACAACTATTACTTGGTTTTAACAACTTAGCTTTCGTCGCAAGGGACATTTTTTTGATAAAAACAAAATGAAATATCAATCAAAATAATATAAAGTTTATATTTTATATGCTATTTGTAAAGTCAAGAGCAAAAACTATACTACAGTACTATATAGAACTATTGGTATATAATTTGACAGCACGGAAAATATCCCAACAGTTCTATAGAACTACGGTATGAGGACTACTGGGATGCACCCTTAATTATCTAATTGGGGATAAAGATGGTTTAAATGCAGCGAAACTAACGAAAGAAAACAAATAAATCACTCTTGACTGACATTATTGCTTACGAGAGATAAGAACAGAGGTAATATTCGATCGCTTTCACATGTCGGTTCTTTGTTAACGTTTACTCTTTCGACGCCTGGAGCGCTCTAAGTATAGTTACATTTTCCAGTTTCGCCCTGGCTTAGATTTAAGCGTAAAAACGACGTATTAGGGTTGTTTACGCCAAAGTACTGATCCAAATTGGAACGAAAACGTTTTAAAATTTTTTTAACAAAAAATAAAACCGACTCAAAACGCAGTAAAAAGTAAAAATAACTGTGTCATTAAGTTGCTTTAATTTGCTTAAGCATATTTTTTATTTTTTTATTTTTTATTTTTATTAATTCGGTGCCAGCCAAGTATATGACACTAGTAGCCAAAAAGCTACCGATACCGAGACAAAAACCGAAATCGCTGTAAGCGTGCCTTCAAAATTTGAAGAGTTCTTTCAATTTACCCAGGATATCATCATCAGATCCTAACATGATGACAATGGGACCATCTTGGAAGTATGCCCTTTCTAATAAAAAAAAATAATTATCAAAATAGGACAACTCTGTAAAAAGTTATGCGTGGTCATACATAAAAAAAAATACGTGTCGAATTCAGAACCGCCTCCGTTCTTATTCGTCGGTTAAAAATACATCTCCATTTTAATTTATTTACACAGTTTAATTTTATTTTCAATCGTTATGATTTTTGCCACATTGTTACAGAACCTTTTTATAAGCGTACATTTTGAATTTCCCAAAACACCTTATATGACGTTATAATATCGCAGCACTTCAAAAGTTACTGGTTATAGATGGTAGGTGAGCATAAATCTTTTGAAGAGGATATCCTAACTTTTACGCAAGTTAATTTACTACTTTTGGGCATACACTTGTAATTATGAGCATGAAGAATGGCTGTGGTAGAGTTACACGATTGGTAGGTAAAACAATATCTATGTCCTTCGAATACGACACTTAAGGTCTCCGTAGTTTACCTCTATCCAATAGACATTTTGACGACCTCCGTGGCGTAGTGGTATGCGCGGTGGATTTATAAGACGGAGGTCCTGGGTTCGATTCCCGGCGGGGCAGATTGAGATTTTTCTTAATTTATCTTGGTCTGGCTGGTGGGAGGCTATCGCCGTGGCTAGTTACCACCCTACCGACAAAGACGTATCGCCAAGCGATTTAGCGTTCCGGTACGATGTCGTGTAGAAACCGAAATGGAAGTGGATTTTCGTCCTACTCCTAACAAGTTAGCCCGCTTCCATCTTAGATTGCACCATCACTTAACATCAGGTGTGATAGCAGTCAAGGGCTTACTTGTAGTCGATAAAAAAAACATATGCTAACTACAGCTAAGCTGCTTGTGATAGATCGAAGGCTCGAAAAGATATGTCGGTTATTTTTGTTCTTCTGTAGTTCTGATTTCTGATTAGATGATAATCCGAGTATTATCGGTAGAGTTACTGAACTGCTGCTCAAATTCCGCGCTAAAATAAAAACTAATGGTAACTTTACGTACATCAAGATAACCAAGTATAATAAAAAATAAAAAGTTTTAGTGTTGCTATAATTAAAAAAAAATGTGTGCGTGTACTAGCGTACACTCGTAAGAAGTGAAACTAACTAACTAACTTATCAACATTCAAGTATAAGAAAAAATTGATACCATAATTACACCCACGTCTTAGTGTATTGAAAAATACAATCAAAAACTGAGGTTAATTTTAAATAACGTGGAAAAATAAATACCATAATTACACCTAAGTATTAGAAAAAGAGATGTAATTACTTACTTTTTTTAGAAATTCACCGGAATTAGAATTAAATAAACCCTTTGATTTTGCTGATCACTTCAATATAACATATATATATATATATATTTATCACATCACTTCCATAAGTCAAAGATGGCGCGTAACGGAAAAATGTGACGCGTAACGAAAAAATGTTACACTAAATTTTTTTCCAACCCCGATAAAGAAGTTTCACTTCAATTATAACAACTCCCGTCAAAAATGTAATTCGCCATTTTGTGTTAGCGGTCATCTTGGACCGATTTTCGCCAAACATAGCTAAGGGTACTCCCGACTAATTGAACCTTTCCAAAGACAAAAAATCAATCAAACACACACACGCAGGGACGCACGCACGTCGTTTTCGCGTCAGGGTTTTAAAAAAAAGAATATATCAAGAGAAATCAAATAAGCCGTTATCCCGGTCCAATACCCATAAAACAAGGGTTTGTCGCACATTCGTCTCCATAAATCCCCCACTTTCAAACCTCATTGATCTCCAATGAGAAAACCCGCAACGCGTCCGTTTACTTCCTATACATATAAATAAAATTGGGAGTGTCTGTTTGTCATATTGAATTAACCGTTTTTCACTACTTGCATATGAATAAATATATGGTACATACACCAAAATAACATTTTTTGTCTGTTTGTCTGTATGTTCCGGCTTATCTCTGAAACTACCAGTCGGATTGTAAAAAATCCTTTTGTATAGGATAGCCAGACTCATTAAGAGTGACATAGGGTAATTTGTATCCAAATATTCTGAGAATGAGAATCATAGAATATAATAAACAGTTAATAAATTAGTTTCTAGCCAGTGTTGTGTTTTTTTTATAAAGGCCCTCAGGCCCGAGAGTAACAGAACGTAGTAAAAAATTTATCTACTAAAAATCGCCCGCGGTTGCACCCGCGTAGTACTCGTTCCCATAAAAAAATTGAGGGTAAAAAGTTTGGGCCCATGTGTTAATCCAGGGTGTGAGCTAACTCCATACCAATTGTTATTAAAATCGCTCCAGTCGTTTAGTTGTGAAGAAGTAATAAACATAGACACTCACACACTTTCACCTTTAAAATAGTAGTATGATGATAAGAAATTAATTTGGACGCAGATTTTCTTAATTTAGCATACTAAAGCATGCAATCTCGCTTCTGCTCAGTATTTCAGATAATATTTATATTATCTGTCATAAAAATTCAGAAAGCAGACAGATTTCAAGCAGCAAAGCGATTTAAAGGTGCCAACGTCTATCCAGAAATCGATTTACACCTCAATTTAGCATACTAAAGCACGCAATCTCGCTTCTATTCAGTATTTCACACGTTAACGTTGAACGACTCAGTTTGATTGACATCTGTAAAGGTTCTCTCAATTTGGGAGGCTTTAGCATTAGCGACGATTTATGTTGATTCGGCAGACGGGACGGCGAAATTTGATTTAGTGTTCAAAGGAGTATTAATGTTATGTAGCTGGCTAAGTTCGCGGATTGGGAAAAATATATAATGCCCATGTTGTGAAATCGTATTAAAAGTTGTTTTGACTTTTTGTAAATGCCGCGTTACGTAACTAAGAAAATTACTATTATGAACTGCTCACGTAGAGTCGAGTCGAATAAAAGGTTAATAATGTTTTTGGCTCTTGCATTGATAGTTGGAAAATGGAATAAGAATGACATTGGGCGTGTAAATAAATAAAATTACAAAATTATAGAAATGACGCTCTGTTCTCTAGTTTACCACATTTTTAATATTCGAGCGTTTGGTCATGATCTCATCTGATGGTAAGTGTAAATATAGCTCAGGATAGGACACGCTTGCATAGATGCCTTTCAACTCTTGTTTTAAAGATACCTAAGTTATCACAATTGGGAAAACAGACTTGAGAAGGGTATTCCCTAGCCGTGCATATGAGAAAAGAAGACGCAAAACGTTTTATACGCAGTGGGTATGTTAATTACGCATTAATATTTGTACAGGGAGAGATTTCTGATTTACATACAATTTAAAACAAAATTAGCATCAATTTATGTTGATTCAACAGACGGGACGACGAAATTTGATTTAGTATTCAAAGGTACATTATAATGTTACGTAGCAGCCTTAATTTGCAAATTCGGGAAAGTTGATATTGCCTATGTTAAGCAGAAAGTACAAAGTTATTCATTTTTCTTGCGTGCCAATGGTGTCCAAGATTACGATTCCAAAAAAATTCAATTATAATTTAAAACATCAAAACTTTTTCAAATACAGCCTTTCAAGAATAACTCTCAGAAAGAAAAACAAATCTCAAAGTTACAATTCAACATTTTCAATGGTTTCAGTAAAAACTTACCATATTCAAAAGCCGTAATATTTTATTACAAAAACCAAACTTCCTATTTGTCTTTTATTACTACATTGCTAATATTTTTTGCAACGGCAACATTTATAAATCATCTAGCTGTTATTCTAAATTAAATGGCTTATAGTTTTCCGAAACTGATATAAAAGGTGGCGAAAAAATTTTTTAACAAAAATTAGAAGGGACTCAAAACGCACTTAATAGTGAAAAATAACTGTGTCATTTAGTTGCTTTAATTTACTTAAGCATATCTATAAAGTCGGTGCCAGCAAGTTTAAGGAACATTTATTTAACGTAGTAAAGCAGTTTGTGGGTTCTAGGTAACGGCCCTAAAGTAGAAACCTTGGCTGGCACCGACTCATAGATATGCTTAAGTAAATTAAAGCAACTAAATGACACAGTTATTTTTTACTTTTTAGTGCGTTTTTAGTCGGTTCTATTTATTGTTAAAATTTTTTTTACTTTTTAGTGCGTTTTGAGTCGGTTCTATTTTTTGTTAAAAATTTTTATTTTTTACTTTTTAGTGATTTATCGCCACGTAACGTACTCGTACTATACTCTCATAGTATATTATACGGCACTAGTAGCCAAAAAGCTACCGATACTTAAAACTGAAATCGCTGCAAGTGCGCCTATAAAATTTGAAGAGTTCCTTCAATTTCCCCAGGATATCATCATCAGATCCTAACATGATGACAATGGGGCCACCTTAAAAGTGTGCCCTTTCTAATGAAAAAAGAATTATCAAAATAAAAAGTAAAAAGTTATACGTGGTCATACATAAAAAAAAATATACGTGTCGAATTGAGAACCGTTTTCTTTCGTCGGGTAAAAAACCAAACTTCCTTTTTGTCTTTTATTGTCATTGCTAATATTTTTTGCAACGGCAACATCTAGCCGTTATTCTATATAACTAACTAACTTAAAAGGCGTAACTGACATAAAAGGTGGCGAAAAAAAGCACTTGTCAACACGGCATAGCATGCCTAAGTATTAAAAAATTTAAAGCATTTCTATCCTCGCTCGCAGTCAAATTAAGGCTACAAGATTTCCAAACGCGCCTTAGCCTGAAAGGCTCCAACGAGCCAGCTAGCTACGACCAGCTTTAGTCACAATATAAATTTTCTGTAGCCCCTTACAATTTCACTGTAGCGTAATAATTTATGAAAAGTAATCTATCTTTAGGGCTTTAGAATTAAGATTTATGTACTTTTCACGTCTTCCTCGAGTTCTTACATTTTATTTATAATTCAGTGTTTTTATGTTTTTTAATGTCGCAAAAACATGACTTTTTCCTTTAATTTTTGTGTGCTACTTAAAAAAGGAAAAATCTTTTCTATCTTATCTACGTTGTCTGTCGTATGACAGCCTCCGTGGCGCAGTGGTGTGCGTGGTAGATTTATAAGACGGAGGCCCCGGGTTCGAAACCCGGCAGGGCCGATTGAGATTTTCTGAATTGGTCGCGGTCTGGCTGGTGGGAGGCGTCGGCCATGGCTAGTTACCACCCTACTGACAAAGACGATCGCCAAGCGATTTAGCGTTCCGGTGCGATGTCGTGTAGAAACCGAACCTAACAAGTTAGCCCGCTTAAATCTTAAATTGCGTCATCACTTAACATTAGATGTGATTGCAGTAAAGGCTTACTTGTAATGAAAAAAAAATCTTCTTGTAGCATAACAAATTATTAAAAGTAATCTTTCTTTAGGACTTTAGAATTAAGATTTACTTTCCACGTCTTCTTTCAAGTTCTTTTATTTTAGATTTACGTCGTCGCTTCTAGCGCGGAGAGTCATTCGTAATTCAGTGTTTTATTTAAAGTTGCGGCGAACACAACCCTCCCTGGGGATATCATCGTTTCATTCATATTTTAGCAGCTGCCACGACACAACGGAAAAGGTTTTATATTTAAAATTCTGGATTTTTCGCTTTTAAAAAAGGCTTTGATCATCTGTTTTGGAGTGACGATTTAACATACGTTACTGTTCAGTAAATTTTTAGGGCTCTGTGGATAAATATAGCATAACTCTTGTGGAATTAATGCTTTGAGCAATTTGTCTATCTCTTTTGATATCACGAACTTTATCTCAGAAACATGTAGAGATTGAAACCGAAATGGGTATACAATTTCTCCTACTCCTAACAAGTCAGCCCGTTTCCATCCTAGATGGCATCCTCATTTACCATCAATCAAGGCTTAACTTGTAGCAAATAAAGAACGCAGTGATCTTGGAGATATGACTGCTACCTTTCAAAAGGAAACAAAAGCGCCTACTTGCTTTAACCTAGACCATCGCTAAGAAGATAATCTTTTCTATCACCTATAACAGAATATTTAGAATCTTTACGTTAGGTTGCCTGGAAGAGATCATTCTTAGTGATAAGGCCGCCTTTTGCCAATTAATGTTACTCTGTTTTCTTTTTTGCTATGGTTATCATTGTAATTTGCAATAAAGTTATTAAAATAAAAAATGTGTGCGTGTACTAGCGTACACTCGTAAGAAGTGAAACTTTTTTATGACGTTATTTTTCAAAAAATAATTTATTATATGCAACTTTACAGAAATTGGTTAAACAAAGTTAAATTAGATAAAGTTTAATAAAAGGCTTTTATTATCATAGACATAAATACAAATTCTACAATTATTTCATTTTAGCTTATTACTACAAAGATTATTATTGAATTTCATTAATTGTAATAGAATTATTACTATCATTGATGTCGTAATTACTTACCTTTTTTTAGAAATTCACTGGAATTAGAATTAAAATAAACCTTTTGATTTTGCTGATCACTTATAATATAACATATATATATATATTTATCACGTCACTTCCATAAGTCAAAGATGGCGCGTAACGGAAAAATGTGACGCGTAACGAAAAAATGTTACACTAAATTTTTTTCCAACCCCGATAAAGAAGTTTCACTTCAATAAAAAAATAAAGGCACTACATGTCACCCCTCATTGTAGGTGTTGGAGCGTAGTCACACTAAGCTGCTCTAATGCGGGTTAACACAATAACACAGTAAACAGTATAGTAGCGGGTTCGTATAACACAGTAAAGTAAAAAATCAGAAATCGATCGTCATTTAAAAAAAACGTTTTTAAACCTGCGAGACTAGGCTCAATATTAGATAATTATCTGTACTTTAATTGGGAACTCCCGCCCTTCATATAACCATTATGAAAAGCTTAATAATTGTGATATTATTTACATACAACACAAGTTGGGTATGGCAGAAGATGCACAAAAGTAAAATAAGTGCAGTAGAGATGAGAGCATTGAGGAGTTAAAACTGTATGACAGACTTAAAAATAGATATGATATGATAAGAGAAAAGTGTGGTGTACAAGAAGAGGTAGTGACTAAAATTGAGAAAGGGATGTTTAGATGGTTTGGACATGTAGAGAGAATGGATGAAAAAACAAGGCGAGGGTGAATGGAAATGTTGGAAGGGAAAGGCCTAGGCGAATGTTCCTGGACCAAATTCAGGACATTTTAAATAATGGCCAGGTCAAGAGTACCCTAAACCGACGAACTTGTATGAAAGAATTAATGAGAGTGGAAGAAGCTAAAGAAGTATGCAGGACCGTGGTAAATGGAGGGATGTGGTCTCTGCCTACCCCTATAAGGCGTGATGTTAAGTATGTATGTATTAGTTACATAAACAATTACTTAAACTAATATAAAATGACGCGTCGACAGTTGCGGACAGTGCCCAGCGGGCGTGTGTCGTGTGAACAGCCATCAATATTTATTGCCATCTCGCCGCACCCATTATCCTGATTAACGCATCCGTACGGAGTCGCTGTTCTTGCTTCTTTACTGATCACCTACCGCTCTGTGTTACTTGTAAGATCTAAACAGTGTCCATTTAGATTACATCTGTAAAATAGATAACTTATAGGACGTGTATCAATTTATTGGGCAATGTCAATTTTCTCCAAATTCATTAGACCGATTTAATCAAAATGATATGTGTATTAAATGTATATATCGTCGCTTAAATAGAAAAGTGGCATTATTCAAAAATATCAATTTTGTAGTTATGACCATTTAAAGTTTTGAATTTTTTTTTTAACTCATTTTTCTTGTTATGTATTATATTTATATCTAAGTGTTATATATCATTTAAAAGATATTTACATAAGAAACAAAACAGTATAGTTATTATAATTGATTTATTAAAAAAGGGGGCATTAATAACAGGAAGTGTCTTTTTTCCATATAAAATTGATAATTCTATGACACGGATTTTCTAAAAAATTAAACAAATTATACAAAATAACAATCAGAAATAAACCCTACATGAACGTAACTCCTACTTATTATATAAATCAATGGCAACAATATTGATATCGATGAGTTTTAACTTAAATCTACGTAATTTCTTGATTTTTTATAATAATATAATACTGCAAATAGTAATTGCAAACGTCCTAACGTTTAAATGTCCTGAATTTGGTCCAGGAACATTCGCCTAGGTCTTCCCCTTCTAACATTTCCATTCACTCTCGCCTCATAAATCGCTTTTATTAATCTTCTTTTATGCATTCTCTCTACATGCCCAAACAGGTGGTTTGGACTTTCAAACTTTCCATATTTTGTAAATTTACTACCCAGTTGTATAAACTCTTTTACTTCTTCCACTTTCTCTCAATCTATAAAAATATGAAAATCTGTCACATATTTATCTCTTTCAAAAATCATTGCTATCGTTTTGCAGACATTCATGTCCATTCTTTTCCTTTTTACAAAGCTACATTCATACTGGCTAAAAATAAGTTTTCGCTTCTCCTCACTAATTTTGTAATAACATTTCAATTCACATTTTTTCAGTACATGTTACTTTCATTTGTCTTTCTGGCATTTGTTTTTGTAACTTAGATGTCGATATACCTATACCCTTTTCCAGAATTCCTTAATAGTTTAGCTATACTTTTTCTGCATTCACTAGGCACAGCTTCTCTTTTTTTACATGCGTTATCTCTCTTTTTTAACTTCATCAGCTGTATTTTCTGGGATTCCGGACACATAAGCAGCTTCATCTTCCGAAAATGATGATGATGATGATATTGCAAGATCTTCGCATATTAAAAATTCCGGGTTATTATCCAAATCTGACATAATTATATTACTTGAAGTCTTATTATGGGTAGAAATGTTAGTGCTTTTTTCTAATTCTGAATGACTTACAGCAGATTCCACGATAATCCTACCCAGTACTCCACTAGATTTTATTTAGAATATTCCCTGCACATAAACATTTTTCCACCACGCCTCATCCTAAAAAAGCTAAATAAATTATTAATGTTCAAAATTTTTATTTTAAATCTTTAATTAAACCCGTTTATTTAAACCGTGTTTAAAATAATCATGTACTTTTGCCATTAAATGCATTTAATGTTTACAAATAAACGTGATTATTAAAAAACTGTAACATAGTTCTGTTAAACTTCATGCTACTAAATGTACAAAACCTATATAGAAAAACGACATTTTCAAAAATAAGTTATATTTCAACGAATTTATTTAAATTTATTTCATAAACAGATAGTCGCATTTCAAAAAAAGCCATTTTTCTATAAAAGTTCTGATCACAATGATAGTTTAATTTTAAGGAACAAACGTGATTTTTCGAAGAAATACGTTTTTCTTTGTTTTTTTCTTACCGTTTGCAATCAAATCCAAGCACTATTTTGAGAAATAACACTTTTCTACAAATATGCACATGTACTCAACTTTGTAGACAAGTTTCAAATGGCAGAGTGTCATTTTTCTACAATCAAACTGGCGAATAACCGCAGAATACCGAAACGACACTTGTGACATCTAGTGAGCCTGACGTGTAGTTTATGAACTGTCTTTTATCCACATAATAAAATGATGTCAACTGATTCGTTTTATGAAATAACCTCATTTTCGAAAAATTTTGAAAAATGTCACTTTTCTATTTAAGCGACGATATGTATTAAAGAATATGTGTACCAAACACATATCAATTTCTTACTGAAAGTACTAAATCTAAAAATTGGAAAAATATTAAAAAAAGGAGAATGCCAGATCGCAACCCAGAAAAAACACAAATTGTAAAAAAAATATATATATATATACGGTCGAATTGAGAAAATCTTTTTTTTTGAAGTCGTTTAAATATAGTAAACATATCCTATTACGATATAAATGTTTTACAATAAGTCATTTTTACTGTTGGACATCGGAATAAAAATATGTTAAAAAAGTAATTAAACTATTTCCTTTTAACTTACACTTTTTACGCATTTTTTAATCTTTATTGTTGCACTGGGTTCTAGTCTTTTAAACCGTTTTTATTGTATTTTCATCAACAGTGGGCTCTAAAAGGCTAGTATCCAGAGTCGTTAAGCCTGTTTAAAAATGTATTTAATGAAGGTTTGCGACTGTCATGTCAGTGTGACTACTATACGGAACACCAATACAAAAATGGACGATAACCAAAGTTAGTCTCGTGTCGAAAATTCCGAGTTCTACAGCTTTATAATTGTAATTTACATTAAATAGTAAAAAAAATGCGATAAAATGATGCATAATACATTGTTGTACAATATGTTTTTATTAGTGGCTTAAAGTCCTATACATTGTCTGGCATTCTCCTTTCTTTTTACCCGACTGCGTCAGAAGGAGGGTAATGTTTTTCGAGCGTATGTATGTATGTATGTATGTCCATTTCTTCGGCACGCGCTACAGCCTAAACGGATGAACGGATTTTAGCATGTGAGGTGTCGTTGAATTTGTAAAAATTGTGGCAGTGACATAAGCTATATAAATTTTCAAAATGGCGGCTGTAAATGGGGTTAAAAGGGGGGACGTGTGTATTTCTTTCTCTTATCTTAGCAATATGGGTGTCAAATGAAAGGTCGTAAAAAGACCATTCCAAAAATATAAATATCGTATCATATTTATATTGCCGTTTTAACAAAAAATGGCAAAAAGTGTACCAAGTGTACAGTCTCATTTCTATATCCTAAGCTAAAACTAAACAACTTAGTTTTGGTAGATCTTTCTTTCTCCGCAGAAATAAAGTATTTTGTCCCCGCTTGCATCTCCATAAAGTATTTTGAATTTTATATAGATATAGTGATCCTTGTTTTTCTCTTTTCAGTTTATAACTTCTATGTAGTCAGGTTTTTTGGTTTTATAATAATAATTTTATATACTTATAGATCAGGGAAAAAACTTAAAAGAAGTCAATTATGTTAAAATTACATGATGAATAACAAAACGAAACTGATAACATTCCACGGAACGCTCTCCACAAGAGTTCAACTCGTACTTATTCTGTTTCATTTATTCAGAATAGCATTTTATCTTTTTCATTTATTGAACAAAGTTTTCTTAATAGAAATAGCAGCGGGACCCGATGTTAAGTGCATGTTGATTTGCACCGGCAACATTTATTTATTTTAAATAGTTGTTATTTACAGAAACAGAAAAAATATTATGTAAGAATTAGAAGCGCAAAAGACGGCTTTCTTTTTTTTTTTTTATTTATCGACTACAAGTTGGCGTTTGACTGCTATAACACCTGATGTCTAAGATGGAAGCGGGCTAACTTGTTAGGAGTGGGACGAAAATTCACACCCATTTCGGTTTCCACACGACATTGTACCGGAACGCTAAATCGCTTAGCGATACGTCTTTGTCGGTAGGGTGGTAACTAGCCACGGCGAAAGCCTCCCACCAGCCAGACCAAGACAAATTAAGAAAAATCTCAATCTGCCCCGCCCGGAATCGAACCCAGGACCTCCGTCTTATAAATCCACCGCGCATACCACTGCGCCACGGAGGTCGTCGAAGGCAAACTGCATGGATTTAGACAAATATCAGGACCAGACTGCAGGTGGCGTATTTTAATAAACATACAACGTTCCCATTCACACGAGAATACCTTCCCTAATAATTTCTTACATATAGAAAGTTGGACACTACTAGAAATACCTACGAAAACAATTATTATATTAAGGAAATCGCTTGACCATATCATTACTGAACCAAACCATAGAGAAACACCACAGTAATGTATGGGCTAACTCACGTAATTCCGACTACTGGTAAAACCGTTACGGGAATTTGTTGATAGCCGTAGTACTATGATGAATCACACGTCACTCGTAGGCCGTAATAAGGAAAACGTGCACTACCTACAACAATGGCCTGACGACGAATTTGACCGCCACACTACGAGGAATGACAAAAACTCACGGAAATAATAGGATCTGCTTTCTACCGCACATAAAACAACAAAACTTTTTGACCAAAGCTGGCATTAAGTACTTCGCAATAGATATTAAATAGATTTTTTTTTTTATCGACTACAAGTTGGCCCTTGACTGCTATCACACCAGATGTTAAGTGATGATGCAGTCTAAGATGAAATCGGGCTAACTTGTTAGGAATGGGACGAAAATCTACACCCCTTTCGGTTTCTACACGACATCGTACCGGAACGCTAAATCGCTTGGCGATACGTCTTTGTCGGTAGGGTGGTAACTAGCCACGGCGAAAGCCTCCCACCAGTCAGACCAAGACAAATTAAGAAAAATCTCAATCTGCCTCGCCGGGAATCGAACCCAGGACCTCCGTCTTATAAATACACCGCGCATACCACTGCGCCACGGAGGTCGTCAAAATATAATAATAATATAATTTATTATATTATTATTATTAATATAATAATTTATTTTTGTCACAAATTAGCTCTTGACTGCAATCACATTTGATGGTAAGTGATGATGCAAACTAATATGAAA
Organism: Mycalesis mineus; assembly: GCA_034621355.1. Classification (NCBI taxonomy): domain Eukaryota; kingdom Metazoa; phylum Arthropoda; class Insecta; order Lepidoptera; family Nymphalidae; genus Mycalesis; species Mycalesis mineus. The sequence continues at coordinate 8,152,002 of CM067904.1, read as the reverse complement.
CCGGGCTAACATAATAGTGGTAGGATAATATCCAACACTTCGGTTTCTACAATTACATCGGAGCGCTAATACGCTTGGCGGTAGGTACGTCTTTGTCGGTAGGGTGATAACTAGCCACGGCCGAAGTTTTTCACCCACAATCGAACCCAGGACCTCCGTCTTATAAATCCACTGCGCATACCACTGAGCCACGGAGGCCGTCAAATAAAAGTAAAGTACATAAATTACTATTATTACTTATTTATTTTACCTTTATTATGCTTTGCAGTCAAGAGTTAATTTGTAATAAAGAAAAAAATGCTCAACAGCTTGAAATAGCTTAAACGAAACTTAACGAATCTGTGTAACTTTGCCACTTAAGTCGTCGGTTTTACACATTTTAGTATTAGTAAAGTACGGCCGCGAAGGTATGACTTAGATATTTTTGTACCCCACAGTAAAACCATAGTGAAAGAAGTCGGTACAAATAACTCTTCAAAACAGTTACCATTATTGAGACAAATATATGAGAACACCGAGAACAGAAGCTTCAACGTTCTTATGTCTAACCTCTATAATCTGAGACGTCTCTAAGTAAGCTTAGGATTTTCAAACATGTAGAACTGGTTTTTTTTAATCCGATTAAATGGAAGGAGTGTCTTAAGCTTTACATTCCCTAGGGAGACAAAGACTACGGTACTACACGTAAATGTGTTCTAAATCTTACACTAATATGCGAATGGTCAAGTTCCCTAGCGAATATACAAAAGCTGTATTTTCCCTAGGGATATAAAGCCTACGGACACTTCTATACTAAAGCCAAACTCGATTGAGAATGCTTGTCAACAAACAAATCACTATCACATCACTAGTCATTTTACATCTATTTTTTTTAATTAACTAGTGCATGACGAATTCATGACAATAAATTAATTTAGTAAGCATAAAACGAATTAATATATTAAACATCTTTTAAATAAGATTTTTTAAAATAACAAAACATAATTTTAAATTTATTAGGCATAAAATGTGTTGCATTTTCTACCTTCATTTTAAATTTGTTTGTTGACAAGCATTCTCAATCGAGTTTGGCTTTAGTATAGTATGAATGAATTACTCTTTCTTGTACACCAAATAATAAAAATCTTACAAATAGAAAATAACTTTAAAAAAAAACAATGTACGGCGGTCTTATCGCTAATGAGCGATCTCTTCCAGACGACCAATATTGAAGAGGAAAAGTGCTTTCATTGGAGAGGTTCGGGAGTACGTACAGTCAAGTGTAGGAAGTTATTGTATCAAATTATGTAATATAGAATATACTTACATAAAATACTAAATACATACATACACAAATACATTAAGATTTTATAATACCTCCAAGTAACTCAGGTCAGGCCCCGTCGTAAGCACAGCACTTTGTCGCTACTATAAACCGGCAACAATATTCTTTAAACTAATTTGGCTGAAGATATATTTATCTTGGGTACTATAGTAAGATCAATGGCTCCCTCCACGGTTATAGACCCCGACCTTAGTAAAAATATTATTCTTTAAAAAAAACTGCGCCGCAGAGGCAGTCATAATTGTTCAACTGCCACAAAGACAGACTCTCTACTAGGACTGGAACCTAAGACTCTATCGTACAATTAACCACTGCACCAACAAGACACATAACTAGCACACGTAACCGCGCAGATAGTCACAGATAGACGGTAATCCCATCTATATATCTTGTCGAGATATGATCACACGTCGAGGTCGTATGAAGTCGAATCTACGCGAGAGAACTAAACGTGCTATGAATTTAATGTTTTACAAACTAAACAAAATATAACTAATTTATTCTAATTTAGTTTATTTCATTTTTTAAGTAAAAATCATTTATTTAAGAGTGAAACAAAACCAATATAAAATACGCTAAAATAATTAGAACAAAATTTTTTTTTTTAATTTGACTGGTGGGAGGCTTTCGTCGTGGCTAGTTACCACCCTACCGACAAAGACGTACCGCCAAGCGATTTAGCGTTCCCGTACGATGTCGTGTAGAAACCGAAAAGGGTGTGGATTTTCTTTCAATCTTAGTTTGCATCATCACTTAACATCAGGTGTGGTAGCAGTCAAGGGCCAGCTTGTAGTCGATAAATAAAAAAAAAATTAAATCCCAGGTACTGGCAGCATTTCTCCTTTGGATGGCCAATCGACTCCGTTCAGATATCTTCAAAAAGAGCACGAGCCTCTAGTTCCCATGGTCCCAAAGTCTCTACACCAAAAGGCACAAAAGTATATTTCATACATTATACTGTCTAGGGTTTCCCAAAGTGGATTCCGCAGTAACTAGAGGTCCCATATAAAATTCACTGGTATTAAACTCACTCAATATTATTTTAAAATTGGGAACTGTCCAATTGAAACATAACAATTGGTATTTTCACTGTGGCTACTTAAAATAGGGAAATAAATTGGTGGATTCGCCGAATAAATTCTATAGATATTCATAAAGCAAAGCTAGCCAAACAATTATTATAAAAATTGTCAAATATAATAAATTTGCTGAATGTCGTCGGCTTATGTACAACTGCAGTAGGTATCTCTCTAGAGATGAAACACTTTAACCGGATTTTTTGAAACACTAGCAGTGCCCCGCGGTATAACCCGCGTAGTTTCCTTTTATCTAAGAGTATTCGGATAAAACATCGCCCATGTGCAATACCAGACAATAATCTATCTCTTTGCCAAAGGACATTGCCAAAAATTGTATGGAAGTGTACCCCAGGCTGCCCAGTAATGATATATATGTCATTAAATAGTGCAGATCTTCTATTTACAGAAACGCAAAGTTGTATGTAGCTATGCAGTCGCAGGGAAAAGTTATGAAGGTTGAAAAAGTTGACTTTTCATAATACGACGACGGTCACGTGATTCAGAACACAAAAAATCGATTGAAATTATTATTTTTTTGATATATTTTCAAGTGATTGCTATGAAACATGGGTAGTTGTTTAAAATTCATTGTGTATTTAAATAAAACAGTTAAATATGAGCATAACTTTCGACAGCCCGGAGCAAATTTTGGCAATGTCTTTTCATTCAGATACGCTCACACGTTAAACCTTGGTTGCGTAGTCAAATATCAATCAAATAGTCGTTAAGTATTTTTAAATTGTCTAATTTTTTTATTTTTTCTGTCATAAGGACATTTTCTTGATAATTAACACAACAAAAAAAGAATTGGCGATATCGGTTCAGTTGTTCTCGAGATTTGCGCATAGCAACACATTCAGTGATTAATTTTTATATTACTGACTAGCGGTGCCCCGCGGTTTCACCCGCTTAGTTCAGAAAGAGCATTCAGAAAAAAACCTATGTGCTGTATGTACTAGATGATAATCCATTTCTCTGCCATATTTCATTCAGATACGCTCACACGTTAAACCTTGGTTGAGTAGTCAAATATCAATAAAATAATTAAATAAAAAGTTTTCTTAAATTATTTAATTTTCCGCGCCATTTTCTTGATATTTTTTTTTCATAAGAACTACAAAAAAAATAGTGAAATCGGTCCAGCTGTTCTCGAGATTTGAGCTTAGCGACACATTTTGTAATTCATTTTTATATTATAGATCATCAGCGTAGGCTCTCCCACATTGACGATCTACTAGTATAATATAAATCATAATATCTATTTTGTAAGAGATAATTAAAATAAATAAAAAAAACAGTTTAGAGGCCAAATGAACAGTTAGTAGACAGTAGGTAACAGTAGACCGCAGGTAGATATATCCATGTTATCCACGTGAGTGCAGAAACGTGATCCGAATCAAATTTAAATCGACCACTACGCTCATAGTACTTTTATTAGTAAAGTGGGCAACGACGACACGATCCACTGTGACGAAGAAAGATTAAAACGAACGTTGTGTGGTTTTATGAAACTACGATGCAAGTGAAACTTTTTTAAAAACACACAAATACCAATGTTCAGCACACTCTTTTTTTTAATTTAGTTAGCATTTCTTCTCTTCAATTGTATCTATGCACATTTTACTTTTTCCACATCACAATAGGTAAAATCGGTAGAAAATGACTCAACAAACAAATCTTACACGGTCAGTTGATACGAGTCATAGGCCCGTATTAGCCTTGGCTGCTCTACCAAGCGCCTCTAATTTTACCCTAAACCGCGGCCGACTAAAATGCGACATAGCATAGCATAGCTTGATAAAGAATGTGTCAGTTCAAACTCTGAATTCATCCCCGTTCTGTGTACCGAACCGGTGGTAGAGTCTTTAGGAACAGATACATTTGACGTTTTAGGCAATCATAAAGTAAGCCTACTAAGTTAATGAATTTTTATTAAATCTTATTTACTCGCAATATAGTTAGGTGACTCTTCTCATTCATTATCAGATTTTAACGGCATAGTACAGGGCCTCACTCCGAATATAGTAGAGGGGATGAGAAGCTTAGACCACGATGTTTCAAAGCGTGTTGGCGAGCTTAAAAATCAGATGTTTGACTATAACAAGGTACCACAATCAGTTGTTAATGATAATGAGGAAGATCGACGGCTTAACTTGCTTTCCGAGGCACTAAGGCTTAACACCACCGTCTACCCAACTCTGAACTGCTATTGAAATTTTCTTAGAAGAAATTACTTATTGGTTGGATTTTGTTGGTTTAACCCCACTGCTACCCAGCTAGTTCCGTGCAGTTGTTTTTTACGGTTTTAGCAGTTCTAGAACAAGTTTTTAGCTTGTTTATTCTTTCTGGAATTTGCTTTTATCTAGCATTGCGAAAAAGAGAGTCGTTGAACTTTAAATGTCGAGATGAAGTTTGAAAACAACGGTTGCTACAGATTTGCATGGCCAATATATGTGCAGCTCAAAAGTACAGTGCTTGACAGTGTTGTTTTAAAGTAGCAAAAATCTTCTAGGTATTTATAACCGACGAAGAAAAATGGAGGAGGTTGGAGGAGGAATTGAGAACCTCCTCCGTTTCGAATTGAGAACGCATAACTTTTTACAGAGTTGTCCGATTTTGGTAATTCTTTTTTTATACTTCGTAGGTGGTCCCATTGTCATAATGTTAGGATCGGATGATGATATCCTGGGAAAAATTGAAGGAACTCTTCAAATTTTGGTGGCACGCTTTCAGCGATTTCGGTTTTTGTCTCGGTATCGATAGCTTTTTGGCTACTAGTGCGTTACGTGGCGATAAATCACTAAAAAGTAAGAAATAAAAATTTTTAGTAAAAAAAATAGAACTGAGTCAAAACGCACTAAAAAGTAAAAAATAACTGTGTCATTTAGTTGCTTTAATTTACTTAAGCATATCTAGGAGTCGGTGCCAGCCAAGGTTTCTATTTTAAGGACGTTACCTAGAACCTACAATCTGCTTAAAAAAAATGTTCCTTAAACTTGGCTGGCACCGACTTCATAGATATGCTTAAGTAAATTAAAGCAAATAAATGACACAGTTATTTTTTACTTTTTTGTGCGTTTTGAGTCGGTTCTACTTTTTGTTAAAAATTTTTGACCATTCGGAACGAAAATGTATTGGCATTTGTTTAGTCAGAAATATCAAACACTCATAGAGGTTTTTGATAGTTTGAAATTAGTATCGCGGAATGTTTGGGTAACCTTTCATAGTGTTGTTTTAGGCAGTCTAAAAATAATCAATTCCCATTATGATGGTCGATTGAGAAGAAGCCTTATATCTAAACTTACGAAAAAAGGTCACATCAAAATCGGTCACTTGTTTAAGAAGCTACAGCCAGACAAGTCAAACTTACAACACCTCTCTTTTTAACCGACGAAAAAAAACGGAGGAGGTTCTCAATTCGACTTCGAATAGTGTATATTTTTTTTCTTTTATGTAGCAGTAAAAACCGGTACGATAAGATATATATATTTTTTCACCATCAGATAGTAGAGATTTCAACGAACAGAAAGCACACCAATTTTTTGAAAAAAAAAATGATATTTTGACGGCTAATTTTTCGGTTGAAAATTAGGTTATTTTTTCGATATTCATTTAAAATAAGGTGAAAAATAAATATTTCAAATCAAATAAATTATAGCGTGTTTGGGACATATAAGAAGGCAAGTTTTCACCAAATTTTATGAAAATAAAATTAAAAGATAACAATAAAAAACGAAAAACTTGGGTTTTGAGTATTTCACACAAATTTTGAGGTTATGTGAAAAAAGTGTAGAAACAAAAGTTTTAGATCTTTTTATTAGTACAACTTTGCCATTCAACTCTTTTCCATAGGACTTTTAGTTTTACCCCTAAACTCTCAACCCCTACCCTTTCCCGACCTCAGATCGCCCGTAATTTATTTTTCCTTTCATTTTTATGATATTCTTCTCATTTTCTGGTGGATTTCATTTTTGTTAATTTTAAGGCTAACTGCACTGGGGTAATAACGTACTATAATAGCACAGTACGAGTAGGTTACGTGTCGATATTTCACTAAAAAGTAAGAAATGATAATTTTTAGTAAAAAAATTTAACTGAGTTAAAACGCACTAAAGAGTAAAACCAAGTTGAACGAACGTTTCTTTAATAAATCGAAACTCTCGAGGATGACCTAAACAAATATTTATTTCAATTTCACAGCGTATAAATTTTAATCTATCAGAATAATTCGATGAGTCTGTTCTCTGCATCTGGCGCAGGCGTTTACGGCCGGTGATACAGATAAAATCCACATAATCGCGTCGTAAATTCATGTGGTAGGTATCTAGGTGGTCTGTACAATACACGCTACACATGGAAACTGACTAACAGAATACATAATAGGTTTTACGGCCTTACCTTACATTTCAGAGTGAAACAAGGGGAGACATTGGAAACAACCCAACCAACAGACATGAGCTCTGGATTTTCTGCTCTGCTAAGAATAAGGCAATTTAAGAATAGTTTTCGGAACTCGTGCGCCAATACGTACAGGAAAAGTACTACTATATTATACTACTACTACTACTACTATACTATTTTGACGACCTCCGTGGCGCAGTGGTATGCGCGGTGGATTTATATGACGGAGGTCCTGGGTTCGATTCCCGGCGGGGCAGATTGAGATTTTTCTTAATTTGTCTTGGTCTGGCTGGTTTCGCCGTGGCTAGTTACCACCCTTCCGACAAAGACGTTCCGCCAAGCGATGTCGTGTAGAAACCGAAAGGGGTGTGGATTTCATCCTACTCCTAACAAGTTAGCCCGCTTCCATCTTAGACTGCATCATCACTTAACATCAGGTGTGATAGCAGTCAAGGGCCAACTTGTAGTCGATAAAAAAAACTACAGTAGTTATGTACACTTTTTTATTGTTTTTGTTCGGACGTCTGCTTATATAACTTTTTATATATAGTAAATATACAAAACACTATTATATATGTATTAAAGCTACTATCAAGCGAGTTTGATCCTAACGTCAATGAAAATAGGATTGAAATTGAATTATTAGCTTGTTACGTGCCATGCGCTACGTGCAATTGGATTTACCTTTTATTTCCTCAAGGTACAGCGCTTGCGAATTAGTGCCAAGAAATAAGACAAATGAAAACTTTAGACCAGCAATTCCCAAAGTGTGTTTGGTGGAACCTAAGGGGTATCGTATAAAAGTTACTAGAAAATAATTAACAGCTGTCGTATATTATTTTTAATTAGGAAGTCAACACATATGAAATGCACTCTGGCATGGCAATAAAAATCTAATATAAATTTCCCTTTGCTCTAGACTTTTTGGATGTAGGACTAAAGGCCTATAAACAGATAGGTTCTCAACCTTATATTGTCCATCGGCCCATCCTATTTGTCGTTTGAAGTAGACAGATTTTCTGCACAGCACTTATCATCGAAGGCCGAGTGGCGCAGTGGACAGTGACCCTGCTTCTGAATCCTAGGCTGTGGGTTTGATTCCCACGTCTGGAGAAATACAGTTTGTGTGATGAGCATGGATATTTTCCAGTGTTTGGATGTTTATCTATATATTATAAGTATTTATGTATAATATATATAAAAATATTCATCAGTTATCATAGTACCCATAACACAAGCTACCTACGCTTACTTTGGGGCTATATAGCGATGTGTGTAATTGTCCTATATTTATTATTATTATTTATCATAAAAAGTCTATTTTTTATTTTAATAACCAACTACAGGGTCAGGCCTCCCTCCTTATAGGAAAGGGGATATGGATCTAAGGATCAGTTAATAATAGTAATAAATGTTCCGTAAACATGCTGGCACCGACTCCTAGATATGTTTAAGTAAATTAAAGCAACTAAATGCCGCAGTTATTTGACGTGATGACAATAGGAACACCGTGGAAGAGTGCCCTTTCTAATAATAAAAGAATTATCAAAATCGGACAACTCTGTAAAAAGTTATGCGTGGTCTTACATAAAAAGATATACGTGTCGAATTGAGAACCTCCTCCATTTTCTTTTCGAAGCTTAAAAAAATTTATACCCCGTCCCAGACAACTAAGAACTTCGTGATTTAGAAATACATAAGCTAACCACTGGAGCAGTAGTACAAAATCAACCCTAGCTGGGCATAGAATCTATGATCTCTACATTTTAAGCCAAGGAATTACCAACTGTGCACGAAAGGTCGTAAAATACGTATCTTAAGTGTTAGTTCTCATAAGTTTATGTAGTTTCGTATCGCACAGATAAACACGTTCTTGTGACTCAAGTGTTGATACGTTATCAGTTAAAATCAATAGAATAGAAACAATACGAAGTTCCGTGGATAATATTTGTTTACAGTTAAATAATTTATTCGTTGATCTAGTAGTCAGATTATATGGCTAAGAATTGTATAGTTTAAGGTTTGAGTCCGGCTGAACCCACGACCCACCATGCAGCTCCAATGCGGCTTGGTGGGCTTAGGGTAATAAAGTTCTGTCCCGAGCTAGACAGCTTAACGTGCATTACTTTTGCGGATATCACAAATTCGAGGCGAAATTGTGAGCTGTGTGTGGTTTAAAAAAATAACTTTGGCTAACCAAAATAGGTAATTATAATTTTTAAACGACTTCAAAAAAAGGAGTTTCTCAAATCGACCGTATATTATTTTTTGTGTATTTGGGGATAACTTCGTTTATGAACCGATTTTTGAATCGAAACCCAACCTTTTTAGTTAAAAGGCAGACTTTACTTTTCCTAAACTTGGATAGCACTGACTTTATAGATATGATTAAGTAAAATTAAAGTAACTAAATAACACAATTATTTTTGCGTAGTAGTTAAGTAGTACTTTTTGTGCGATTTAAAGCTTCGGTTTTATTTTTTTATTAAACTTTTTTTGACATCTACTCTGACTTTTTTTTGACATCTAGTTTTTGACAATTACTGTTAAGTCTCCCGTGGACCCTAAAGGGTATGTCCTGGACAACTTTGAGAATCAATACATTAGACTAACGAAGCTGTCGTACATAAATAAATAGACATAAACATGCCTTTGCAGTAGTGTGGTAGAAAGGCCTATAGGTATCTCTGGATATCTTCCAGCCAGCCTACACGTGTACCCGAGTCAGCCAATTAATCCGAGTGAGCATGCCTACCTGTAGGCTCTTATTAATTTGCAAAGGTCAAGTCAATCGAACTGCGAGCTCGTGTTAAATCAATTAACTCGGTGTTTGCAAGTTATTTGATATTTCAACTAACTGGAAATCCTCGTAAACTTAGGACACTGAGTTTGTACTTAATTATTATTTTATTACAAGCTGACCCGGCAAACGTAGTTTTGCATTAAAAATTAAAAAAAAAATTAGATGAAAATTAGATAGTAGCCGATTCTCAGACCTGCTGAATACGCATACAAAATTTGGTAAAAATCGGTAAAGCCGTTTCGGAGGAATACGGTAACTAAAATTGTGACAGGGAAATTTTATATATTAGATTAGATATTTTTATATTGACAGAACAAATATAAGACAGAATTTCAGCGTGTAAAAGTTGATATTGTATAGATGTCGTTGGGGTAAAAAAGCCTTATGTTAGGTGGAATAACAAAATGATACTATAGTCGACACATTTTAAACTGAGTCGTCGGGTCGGTCGGTCGTATTGACAAATAACGTCGACAAATAACTTCGCTTAACAACGTATCGAGGGTTTACAGTCAATCGTAACCAAAAGTCACTACAAGTCTTTTTATTTTGTTAAACAGAATATCCAAAACTACATAAAGCGTTTAATTAATTGTGTACTGCCAGCGACATTTATTGCTGGACGACTCAGTTTAAAATGTGTCAACTATACCAGTATATTAAGCCTGCGAAAGTAAGAATTTTCAAGTTTACATATGATATTAATGTATGGTCCGTCATTTTCTAAAAATGATTAAGTAGATAAGACAAATATAATTTGTACAAATTAAACTTTTATTCATGAAATAACAAAAATAATGGTAAGTTTCAAAATCTCAATAATGCGCTACAGCTTTTAGTATTACTAAAACGCTCTTTTGATAAATACACGCGAAAGCTTTTGCAGATAAAAAGCGCTATCTAGCGTTGAAAGCGCTAAATGGCAGCACTGTAGCGCTATTCTGCAACGATGTATAAAACTCGAAAGTGTGAGTCTTCATCTCGAAATTGTCTGTATCGTTATCTATCTCTTTAGGTATAGAGAGACAAATTCGAAACTCACACTTTCTAGTTAAAATCGTCGTCATAGATTGTTCAATACACGAAGGCTCGTCGTTTTTTACTGACGAGTAGCAATGTGTAATAGAACTCACATTCTTGCAGTTTTTATTGCACACTTGCACTGTAAGCGTTTGAAAAACAAAAAACGACGAGCCTTCGTGGATTGAACGATCTATAGAGGGTAGCACTACTGGATGTAAGTGTTAGACCGCAGTCAAACCAATCAGACCGAAACACAGCAATGCTTATCGCATGCCACGAGTACGCTACTTACTTTACTCCTAACTTTAGAGGTAGCAGAGGTTCACGTGAGACTTGCATGTAGATCTTGCTGTGTAAGCGCCTCGTGCGACTGGTTCTGTGTGCAGGTTTTTAGGCCATCGCTTACACGGCAGCGTCCTTGACTTGGCTGCACGTAACACGCTTAGCTATTCTATGTTATGTCTCCACGACACATCGATAGATAGAGGAGTAAAGACGTGTCTCACGATGTGTAAGGGGGTATTTGGATGTCCGTGGTAGGTACTTTACATTTTTCCATTCGTCAGCTATCAATCCGTCGGTGTTTTAGGCACGCGACAAAGGGATTTAGAGCGAGCGTACGGCGATCGGCGACCGTCCACAGCCACATAGCGACATTACCATTAGTGCTAGTGAAGTTTAAGAAGAGGGTGGACGCGATCTTTATGACATATATGATTTGAAATATATACACTTAAATATTAATTAAAAAAACATAAATAAATCGTAGGCTGTAATTGCAGTGTCTTCAATACCCAAATGACGTACTTGCGTGAACACAAGTTACGTCTTCCGAGAACTACGACACACTGATGTACCTACAGAAACAGATATGTGAACGGCTCGCGCTTGTCCATTAACTTTTTTTTTATCGACTACAAGTTGGCCCTTGACTGCTATCACACCTGATGTTAAGTGATGATGCAGTCAAAGATGGAAGCGGGCTAACTTGTTAGGAGTAGGATGAAAATCCACACCTCTTTCGGTTTTTACACGACGTCGTACCGGAACGCTCAATCGCTTGGCGATATGTCTTTGTCGGTAGGGTGGTAACTAGCCACGGTGAACGCCTCCCACCAGCCAGACCAAGACAAATTAAGAAAAATCTCAATCTGCTCCGCCGGGAATCGAACCCAGGACCTCCGTCTTATAAATCCACCGCGCATACCACTGCGCCACAAAGTTCGTCAAAAAGGCTCGTTGTAGAGGCGGTATAATACCATAAGCATGGACTTCCCCGGACGGGCTGTAACACAACGAGCTCTACTACAAAACTAACCAACAACAAAGGATGACCAAGTTCATGGTATGCCCCATGTTTCCAAAACAATTATTATTATTATTATCTTAATTCAAACAATGGACAATGACCGGTAGATGTTTAATAAGGAAAAACAATACGACGTTTGAACCTTTGGCTTTATATTCGCACGCTCGCATATAACACACACTTTACGATTATCAACGAAACATTGTTATGTCAGAGGAAACAAATTTTGATATTCACTCATGAATTTATATAGAACTAGCAAACGCCCTGGGTTCGATCCCTGGGTCGGGTCATGGAATAATTCTGAGCTTTTTCATTCTTCTATGAAATGTTCAGTACATTCCAAGCCCGGAGTCTGGAAGTTGATGGTATTACCCCCGTGCCTCGGAGAGCACGTTAAGCCGTCGGCCCCGGTCACTATCATCAACATCTGATAGTGATCGTTAATAAATGAAACATTATCACCCTAAGCCTGCCAACACGCATAGAATCAGCGTGGTGGTTGTACGCACCATATCCCCTCTCTTGTAAGGAGGGGGGCCTGGCCCTGTAGTGGGCCGTTAATAGGCTGATAATGATGATGATAGCAAACGCCCGATACTTCTTTCGAAAATCAGTGTATTGCAACAATGCCAAGAAAGAAAGTACTGACAATTTTTTACAAAATAAAAGATGTGTAGGTATAAGCTATCCTGAAAAGATAGATTTTATGGTGAGTGGTGGTGGTAATGAAGGGGATCAATTCATCATACATTGTTTTCTTTATATAATACTACACGCGCATAGGGGATACGCGAAACCTAGGTATATTAAATATTAAATAAATATTATAGGACAATTACACACATCGCTACATAGCCCCAAAATAAGCGTACTCGTAAGTAGCTTGTGTTATGGGTGCTATGATAACTGATGAATATTTTTTTTATATATATTACTTATACATAAATACTTATAATATATAGATAAACAGCCAGACATTGGAAAACATCCATGCTCATCACACAAACATTTTCCAGATGTGGGAATCGAACCCACAGCCAAGGACGCAGAAGCAGGGCACTACCCACTGCGTCATTCGGCCGTCAAATCAGAAATTATGTTTTATCAAATCAGAAATAAGAAATAAACAATATAAACAAACAAATTAAATTTTATTTTTGGTAAGTTACTATAGCGAAACTAGAATAATTTATTTTATTTTGTTATTTTTTCACGAAAAGCAGACGAATGCAAGCGAAGTTTGACTTCGCAATCGAATATTGTGGAGATACCATCTGAGGATGGTCCGGTTTAGAGTTGAGGATCTTACAATGTCAGATAACAGATTAGATAGAGACTTTGTCAGTTTTGGTCGATTTTTCACGGAAAATATTAAAATAAACTAATTAATCATTATTGAAACGAACTATCTAACCTTTCTAAAGCTTCTTTGTTAACTTTGCTTAGAATTAAAAAGTCCTAGGTTTATTCCCAGGTCTGATCCGATTTAGTATTAGTCTTTATACCTGAAGAGCAACTCTTAAGTTTCTTGCCGGCTCTTCTTAACAGGACCTGCGTTCCTAGCCAGTGGTAGAGTCACCACAAATAGTTTAATTTGTCGTTTCAAAAGTGCTTGTAATAAGCCTACTCGAAATAAACGAATTTGAATTTGAAAGTGACGTAGATAGGTACCTAGCGATTTATTGCCTTGGTTGGATTCTGTGTGTCAAGGGTACGGGTTGAATAAACCGTATAAGTTACGGGTTATTGCCTCGTTGGTACAGTGGTTAGCCAATGACTTCGAGTCACGGGGTGATGGGTTCAGGCACTAAGATATTCAACTTTCCTTTGTTTCATACAATCCTCAGTAACTCTCTCTTCAGACGACAAAGCTGGTCCCGATCGTCTTCATTAACATCTAAACCCGCCAAGCCGCATTAAAGCAGCGAGGTGGGTTTAAACTCCATATCCGCTCTACCATCAACAAAGAGGCCAACTTTCGAAGTAGGCTTTTAAATTACCCGATAATGAAAATTCATCATCCACATCGATTTTATAGCCGTTTTATGTATTTTATAAGCGCGGGAGATATGACAGCTCCACTGCTCTGTTATACCTAGTCAGATATACCTATAAGAAAATCGTTCACAGGAAATCGTTTAGTCCGGTCTTCATTCTTAATCAACGGGTATGGTTATTAAAGGACGGTGAAAGAATATGCATGGATAACTTCAAGCCGTACGCTTTCAACTTCTTTAGAGAATGCAGCTGAAAAAAGTTATAAGGTTTCATGAAGACCGACTCTACATTTTATCTCTTACGATACACGAGGGTCAGCGTAATAACATAAAAGCAATTACATAATGCAAACCTTAACTCATTTCGAGCGCAAATACATTAAACATCTTATTCTATGTAGGTACTAGGTACTCACTTCTCCCGAAAAATATGTATCACCGATACCGCTGTATTCGTGTTGTTTTCCGATATAAAACTGCTTTGTTGAGGCGAAATGACGTCACAGGTGTGTATAACCAATACACAGGGGGGTATTTTATGTTTCACACACGGTTTTATTTAAGATTTTGCGTTGTTAGGTCACACGGATAGGGCAGCGCCAGCGCGGCATGCGTTCTCCCCCCACGACGGTCGGAGGCAGACTGAAGGCTTTAGCTGAGGTGAACCGGGCCAATCGTGAGCGCCCCTCTCTACCCCGCTCCTCACCCCGCGCCCGCCCAGGCACGCGGACTGCAAACGATACGCACAGATTAGATAATTTCGGCCAAGTGCAGACAGGACACCGGTGTTGAGATAAACTAATCTTAAATCTTCATACTGTGCTCTCAAAATCGTTCACTCTTTTCAATGCGTACGTAACTAAGAAAGTATAACAGTCAATGATTAAAATATCTTCTCTTCTATCGTACTTTAAATCAATCAATACCCACACCTCTGCGGGAGTGAGAAATCTGAGTCAGGAGTTCTTTAATCTATCTTTAGATCTAATGTACTAGATAATTAACATCCAATGCCTGTATACAAAGTGTATAAATTTAATATTTGCAATAAAATAATGTTACATATTCCCTTCTTTTAATTTATGTCTGTCTAGCTGTAATTCTCGGTAATCTCTAGATGAACTGAAAGAGTTTCTTCGTGATTTTCACAGGTAGATCGGATATCAGGAATGAGTTATCCGAAAAAAACACAACTTCTTACAGTTTTACAGTAGATATTATCACATAATATCTATTCTATGGTATACTAAAAAGTAGCCTATGTTAATTGATCCAAACAAAAAATATATTCATATAATTTCATCAAAATCCGCTCAGGAGTCTTTGATATGGATTGATTAATCAATTGAAAAGGATTGGATATGGTACCAAATACCATACCAAATTCATATTGCTTCCTATCCTGATTTCTAGGTCGTAGTCGTATGAATAAAAACTAAAAGAATAAAATGCATTCAAAGCTGGTAATATTAGCAATACTTCTTTGTTGTTGTAGCAGCTAGTAAACTTAACTAGTAAGCACGTACTCCTACTTTCGAATTAAAAACGTTCGTTTGTTAGTAATAAAGATAATATAACATACAGATATGGATAGAATAGGTATAAAATCCCCTTTTTAAAATTGGAAAAAATTGACCTCTCTGCCAGTAGCTTGCTCTATGTACGTTAGCCCCTTACAATTTTTGATCAGGATTAAAAGTATGTTAGATTCATGAAATTATAATTAGTCTAGGTCGTCTGGTCTAACTTAGTAGTTCTTTTTGCTATTAGTAATAATAATGAAAATAAATAATCAACGAATAAAGTTCCGATAGTCATTTCAGTCAAGGGTCTTATAACGAAAAACTTCGAGCTTTCGCTTGGCTCTTGGATTAAGGGTTGAAGGCGGCAATTATAGAAATGGCGCGCATTTTGTGTAGGTTCCTCACTGTGGACCTCTGACCACCCGTTGCTGTCATCTTCAAGCCTTGCATTTTTTTAAATTCATTACGATTTAGCGGGCATAGGGTGGTAATGTTTCATTTATTAACTATCACTATCAGATGTTGGTGATAGTGACCGACGGCTCAACGTGCTCTCCGAGTCACGGTGGTGTAACACCACCAACTTCCCGACTCGGGGCAATGTATGTGTGTGCTCGTGAACCGACCCATCCGAACTCAGAACCTCGTGATCGAAGCCACAGGGTAACTACTAGACCATCGAGGCAATCTACTATCTATGTTACTACTATGTTAATAATAATGACCGGATTACTGTGCTCCTCTAGACAACGAGAGTAGGTAACACAATTAACTTCCCAACTTCAGGCTGAAAATTTGTAGATAGAAAGTAAAACTCATTGCATATCTCCAGACTCGAATTCGGGACTTCGTGATTCAATCAAACGCTAAATCAATAAAATTATTATTATAAAAACAAAAAACCCGACTGCTTAGATGTTATGAACTGAAAAGAGAAAAACAAGGATCACTATATCTGTATAAAATTCTAAATACTTTATGGTGCTGCAAACAGGGACAAAATACTCAAACCTAAATCAATAAAATTATTATTATAAAAACAAAAACCCGACTGCTTAGATGTTATGAACTGAAAAGAGAAAAACAAGGATCACTATATCTGTATAAAATTATACAGATAAAAATTAAAAAATATAACATCTAAGCAGTCGGGTTTTTTGTTTTTATAATAATAATTTTATTTGAGACTTTTTAGTTTTAGTTTAAGGTATAGAAATGAGACGGTACACTTAGTACACTTTTTGCCATTTTTTGTTAAAAAAGTAATATGAACATGATATGATATTTATATTTTTGGAATGGTCTTTTTACGACCTTTCAATTAGTACCCATATTGCTAAGATAAGAGAAAAAAATACACACATCCCCCCTTTTTTCCCCCATTTACAGCCGCCATTTTTAAAATTGTGCCTATGTCACTTCCACAATTTTGCCAAATTCAACGACACCTCACATGACAAAATACGCTCAGCCGTTTAGGCTGTAGCACGTGCCGAAGAAATGGACATATATACATACATACATACATACATACATAGATACATACATACATACATACGCTCGAAAAACATAACCCTCCTTCTGACGCAGTCGGGTAAAAAGTCAGCTATTAGACGTATTATTATTATTGTATTTACAAGGGTTGCTCGCTAGATCCAGATTTAGTTTCTGATTCCGAGAATATATCCAAATTCGTATCGAATAACTACAATAGTACTCGAAACTTAATATTTTGTTAATACTTAAGTAGGTAACTGTTACGTACTTTTAAACTATTATAATATCATGATTTCCAGGATTTGAGCCTTGGGCTGTGAAAACATTAGATATTGAAACAATAATACAATATATTTAAGAAAATATATAATATCAAAAATTGCGGTACCGACGGGATTCGAACCCGCGTCTCTCTGGCAATCCGTGCACTTAGAGCGCCTTACCGCTAGGCCACGATCCCGATGACGTCGGTGCCGAAATTGCGCTTTGATATTATGTTTTTGATATCCAGGTATACGGCCTGTAATGCCATCTACAGTATGAACTGAACATGTTACAATTTTTGATATTATGTTTATTCTTAAATATAAATAATCCCTAAAGTGTGGGTAACACTAATCAATAAAAACTAAAAAGAATAATACAATATGTTTTTATGCCAATATACGTTTCTGTTTATAAAAATCTTTTTTTTAAATTTTTGTCTATTATTCTGTCTGCTTGTTCCGGCTTATCTTTGAAACTACTCTAAACTGCAGCCAAACTCATAAGGACATAGACTAATTTGCATAGATACCTACCAATTCCCACTAGAACGGCAACTATGCGGGTGAAACCGTAGGCATCCGCTAGTAAATAAATAAATCATTTCTATATACCTACTATGTACACAGCGGGAGGGTATAAAATAAATCAGCTTACAAATTTACGACCCCTCAGGGGGTACACTACGTAACCACCCATATTGATTTCAAACGTCCCTTCTATCATAGAGCAATACTGTCTGTATTTGACGGTTTTGCCTCGGGGCAAGGCAAAAAAAGTTAATGTAAGCTAACTCTTCTTTGATTTTGAATTTTTTTTGACTTAGTAAATAGCGGCCTCGTTGGTCTAGCGGTTAGCCAACATGGCTTATATCATTGGATCTGGTCGAGAAATATTTCTGAGTTCCTTCGATCACACTCTGGTCGTAAAATATTTCTGAGTTCTTCTAACATTTTTCTACATGACATGGCACTCGGTACGTCTTTGTCTGCAGGATGGTGACTAGCCAAAGCTCCCACCAGACTTAAGCAAATTAAAAAAATCTTAAAGCTATTTCTGGCACGGAACTTCCAGTACTTATTTGTACAAAGAAATGCGCTTTACCATTATGTTTATGGTTATAGACAAATGTGTTTGCAAAAGCAGGTTGATTCAATAAGGGTACAAAATCCGTCATTTCATCATCACCATTATCAGACTATTAACGGCCAACTACAGGGCCAGGCCTCCCTCCGCATAGGAGAAGGAATATGGAGCCTACACCCATCACGTTGCTTCAATGCGGGTTGACGGGCTTAGGGTGATAATGAAGAAGAAGAAGAAGAAGAAGAAACACTTTATTGCACATAAAAATAGATATAACAGAAACATGAAAAAAAAGGATTAAAATAAACATACAAAGGCGGCCTTATTGCTAGAAGCAATCTCTTACAGGCAACCTATTGAAAAGACATTTGAGTATCGTAAGCGGGGTGGTGCAATGAGAAAATTTATTATTTTAAAAAAATTTACTTAAATTTATTATAAATATAATATTTAAAAATGAATAAATAAATAAACTACATAAAAAGTAAACATAATATATAAGTGTATATAAACAATATCAATATACATTAAAAAAAATACATATAATTATTTTCTATTTAACGACAAATAGTAGCTTTTCAAGCGAGACTTAAAAATGGGCAGCGAATTACTCGCGCGGACCTCGGATGGCAGATTGTTCCACAGCTTAATAGATTTGGAAGTGAAAGAGTTACTGTAAAATTTCGAATTAGAGAAAGGTAATAATAATCGATTCTCATTACGGGAACGGAGATTGTGAGAATCAACATCGCGAATAAAACGGAAACGGTCTTTCAGATAAGAAGGAAAGAAAGGATTATAAAGGATAGAATATAAGAAGCAAAGTAGGCGATGCTGACGGCGCAATCTAATTGGCAACCACTTCAGACGATCACGATACTCCCAAACGTGATCAAACTTGCGTAAATGAAAAATAAATCGAATGCACAAATTTTGAAGACGCTCGAGTATGTTGAGTTGTACTTCGGTTAGATCGGGGCAACAACAATCAGCATAATCCAATAATGGTAATAGAAGAGACTGTGCTAAAGAGATTTTGGTTTTAATTGGAAGGAAAATTTTTAACCTATTTAAGGATCTAACCGAGGCAAAAACTTTGCGACTTACTTCACCCACTTGTGAAGACCAAGATAATGTGTCATCAATGAGGAGGCCAAGATTTTTGACACATGTACTAAAGCTCAAATCGGAAGTGTAAAACCGAACAGCAGGCAGTGTGCTGAAAGTCAGTTTGGCTATTTGGGGACGGCTGCCAAGCACAATGACTTATTTGGATTGAGACACAATCCAAATGAATGACACCACGTGTAAATCCTTTCCAAGTCTTTATTGAGCTTCTTAATGGCGTCAGAAATACAAACAGCTGGAGCAGAAACATAAAGTTGTAGATCATCAGCATAGAGATGAAAGGAAGAAGACTATAGACTAAGAATAATGTTTTATTTATTAACGATCACTGTCAGATGTTGATGACAGTGACCAGGACCGACGGCTTAACGTGCTCTCCAAGGCATGGGGGTGTAACACCACCGACTTCCCGATTCCGGGCTTGGAAAGTACTGAGAATTTCATAGAAGAATGAAAAACTCAGAATTATTCCGTGTCCCGACACATGATTCGCACCCAGGACCTCGTGATCGAAGGCAGAGACTCCGTCATTTAAATGGGGAAAAGTTTAAAGCTACGTAAGGCCCGGACATTAAAATGATTTTTAATTTCCTCTAGCAATTTAATTTCATATTAAAATATTTATTTGAACTTATTTCTTCCATAAAAAGGCGAATAACTGAGCCATTGGTCACTCGATGGCATTTCTAAAACTTCCGTCTCCTTGGAAAATATTTTTATCATAATAGTCTTTTGTTCCCCTCAGCAATTTCGCGATTCATGTTTCAAAAGACACCCAAGTTTGTACTTTAGCCCGCTCCGCTGAACACGCCGTGAAAGCCTTCGTCGCTACAGTTTTTACCCCGCAATGTTATTGTTTCCAAGAATAAAGGGGATAACTTTTACATTTTAATGACTATTCAACCATACCGCACCTAGAGTAGGTATACTTATTAACCCCCGACGCAAAAACGACGGGATGTTATAAGTTTGACGTGTCTGTGTAAATGTATATGAGTCTGTCTGTGGCATCGTAACTCCCAAACGGATGATCCGATTTTAATGCGTTTTTTTTGTTTCAAAGGTATATCAGTCGAGAGTGTTTGGTGGAAATCGGTTCAGGTCTTTAAGGTCATCAAGTCGTTTGTTAGGTATGACAGAAATGCTACACGCCCAGTTTGCTTAAAAGCATGTGTGTGATCTGAAATTTGAAACGCTAATGTCTTCTGGAACCACTGAGCTGGTCTGATGTAGGCTTCTGGCTCGAAAGTACGAGACGTAACCCTGTTCTACCTTTAGTAAACCCATCGAGTTTGGGCTCGTTAAATTTGTCTTGACTGGTTCTTTTCATGTTTCTAATTAGGGTCGGGGTTTTTTTTAATTTTTAATTTAATGTTTTTAAGTAAAGAACCACTGGGTACGTATTTTTGCGAAAAGCTTCGACCTACGTCTTAAAAAGCCTTAGGCAGTTGTTCTTGAAACGGCGCGTATTGTAGCGAGTTTCTTCAGTCTGGTGCGCTGACTGCCAGTTGCTTAAACGCTCAAATGCTCCGCAAACGAAGGAGCAGACTTTAATAAATTTTTATTAGTGTTTTTATATACCATTTTGTATATTAATTATGTTATTAATTTAAAAAGAAAATGTAAATATAAATAAATGACAGTTATTTAAAGTACAGAGGTAGTAACCACTTCGCGAAAGAGCTTTCAATAAGCTACCTAAATGTCACCATTTTCAAAATAATTTTAAACACTATTAGTTAATTGAACTGGACTCCCTGGACTGTAAAGTCCGCAAACTGCTGACGTCATATCGGATGCACCATCCACGTTCATCTGTAATGAGATTGTACCTCCCACGCAAGTGTGGGGGACGTGGTTTCTTGAATGCCAAGAACCTCCATAATGTTGAGGTGTGCAATCTCAGAGATTATTTTCTCAAGATAAATGTGGGTATGCATAAGGATGTCGTTGCAGTGGACAAGGGTTTTACCCCACTATCCCTTGGCAAAGAGAACTGGCGTAAGCCTAAAGTAATTAGTAACTCAGATCGTGTGGCGATATGGAAGAGTAAGGAGTTGCATGGACGTTTCTACAAGGCCCTCACGGGACCGGATGTAGATCAAATAACATCTGTATCTTGGTTGCAATTCGGTGACCTCTTTGGGGAAACCGAGGGTTTTGTCTGTGCAATTATGGACGAGGTTATCAAGACGAGAAACTACCGGAAACATATTATGAAAGATGGCACTCTAGACATATGTGGAGCGTGTCATCAACCTGGGGAATCCCTCAGACATATAGTTTCCGGGTGTTCTCATCTTGCTTATGGCGAATACTTGCACAGACATAATCAAGTAGCCAAGATAATCCACCAACAACTTGCTCTTCAGTATGGCCTTGTCGATTCTGAGGTGCCTTACTATAGGTACGACCCAGCGTCAGTTCTTGAAAATAGCAGTGCGTTGCTCTACTGGGATCGAACAATTATCACTGATAGGTATATTGTAGCCAATAGACCTGATATAGTGATAATTGATCGATTAACGCGCCGTGCAATGATTGTTGATATTACTGTTCCACATGATGATAATCTGGTGAAAGCTGAAAAGGAAAAAGTATCAAAATACTTGGACCTTGCTCATGAGATTACCGTCATGTGGAATGTTGATTCAACAATGATTGTTCCTATAGTCGTTTCAGTCAACGGTCTTATAGCGAAAAGCTTTGACCAACATCTCAAAAAGCTTTCGCTTAATTGTTGGATCAAGGGTCGGATACAGAAGGCAGTAATTCTTGAAACGGCGCGTATTGTGAGGAGGTTCCTCACTCTGGAGCCCTGACCACCGGTTGCTTGGACCCCCGGGCCCCGTAGCAGGCGGAATGATTTTTTTATAAATTTTTAATAGTGTTTTTATAATTGTTTTATATAGCATTGTTGAAAATTTAAAAAGAAATGTAAATAAATAAATGATAAAAAAAATTGAATAATTACAATAGTTACCTACTTTGTAGATGTTTACGATGATTCATTTTTCATTTCAGCAGCTCGGGAAAGCTTTACTTTGTAACACGAGATGCAATCAGCTAATTCAAAACGGAGTTTCTTACATAAGCATTTTCCACGTACCAAAGCTTTTCCGCTGTAGCGAGATGAAAAGTTATGTGTTGTGTGCGGTTGCATAATTTATACCTACCTACTTCTCGTGTTACTAGTACTAGCTTATAGTTCATTGTTAGCTTCGGATTTTATTTTTGAGTTAAAAATTAGATAGGCAAATGGCAAATTGCAAATTTTTGAACACGCCGGCAACGCATCAGTGGCGCTTCTGGTATGGCAGATGTTCATGTTCGGTGGTAATCACTTAACATCAGGAGATCCGCTTGCTCGTTTGGCTCGCTGTTTTTATATAAAAAAATTATTATTATAAAAACAAAAAACCCGACTGCTTAGAAGTTATGAACTGAAAAGAGAAAAACAGGGACAAAATACTTTAACCTGCGGGGAAAGAAAGATCTACCAAAACTACGTTTGTCCCCGCCTGCAGCACCATAAAGTATTTAGAATTTTATACAGATATAGTGATCCTTGTTTTTCTCTTTTCAGTTCATAACTTCTAAGCAGTCGGGTTTTTTGTTTTTATAATAATAATTTTATTTGAGACTTTTTAGTTTTAGTTTATGGTGTAGAAATGAGACGGAACACTTAGTACACTTTTTGCCATTTTTTGTTAAAAAAGTAATATGGACATGATATATATTTATATTTTTGAAATGGTCTTTTTACGACCTTTCAATTGGTACCCATATTGCTAAGATAAGAGAAAAAAATACACACATCCCCCCTTTTTTCCCCCATTTACAGCCACCATTTTGAAAATTTATATAGCCTATGTCACTACTACAATTTTGAAAAATTCAACGACACCTCACATGTCAAAATCCGTTCAGCCGTTTAGGCTGTATCGCATGCCGAAGAAATGGACATACATACATACATACATACGCTCGAAAAACATAACCCTCCTTCTGACGCAGTCGGGTAAAAAAGCTGCGTTCCGGGATTTATTAGTATACCTATGGCTTAATGTAATGGGCCTATTCTCCTTGCGCTAAGCTGCTCGCAGTGTCGCGATGTTGCCCTCTCTGTCCACACTGCACTTCTCGCGCATTCGTTGTGTTGATCAAATTTTTTAACAAAAATAGAACCGACTCAAAACGCACTAAAAATTAAAAAATAACTGTGTCATTTAGTTGCTTTAATTTACTTAAGCATATCTATGAAGTCGGTGCCAGCAAGTTTAAGGAACATTTATTTTACGTTGTAAAGCAGTTTGTGCGTTCTAGGTAATGTCCTTATAGTAGAAACCTTGGCTGGCACCAACTCCTACATATGCTTAAGTAAATTAAAGCAAACTAAATGACACAGTTATTTTTTAGTATTTAGTGCGTTTTGAACCAGTCCTATTTTTTGTTAAAATTTTTTATTTCTTACTTTTTAGTGATTTGTTGCCACGTAACGTACTCGTACTATACTGTCATTGTATATTATACGGCACTGGTAGCCAAAAAGCTACCGATACCGAGACAAAGACTGAAATCGCTGTAAGCGTGCCTCCAAAATTTGTAGAGCTCCTTCAATTTCCCTAGGATATCATCATCAAATCCTAACATGATGACAATGAGACCACCTTGGAAGTATGCCCTTTCTAATAAAAAAAGAATTATCAAAATCGGACAACTCTGTAAAAAGTTATGCGTGGTCATACATAAAATATATATATATATATATATATATATATATATATATATATATATCTATATATATACGTGTCAAATTGAGAACCTCCCCCGTTTTTTTTCGTCGGTTAATTATAAATTAGCACTTGACTGCAATCACATTTGCTGGTAAATGATGATGCAATCTAAGACGGAAGCGGGCTAACTTGATTGGAGTAGGATGAAATCCACACCTATTTCGGTTTGTACACGAAATCGTACCGGAACGCTAAATCGCTTGGCGGTACGTGTTGCACCATAACTAAGGTAGAGTGGTAATTAGCCACGGCCGAAGCCGACCAGCCAAACGTGGGCCAGTTTAGAAAATCTTAATCGGCCCAGCCGGTAATCGAACCCAGGACTTCCGTCATATTGATTCATTTGACGACCTCCATGGCGAGTGATATGTGCGGTGGATTTATAAGACGGAGGTCCTGGGTTCGATTCCCGGTGGAGCAGATTGAGATTTTTCTTAATTTGTCTTGGTCTGGCTGGTGCGAGGCTTTCGCCGTGGCTAGTTACCACCCTACCGACAAAGACGTACCGCAAAGCGATTTAGCGTTCCGGTGCGATGTCGTGTAGTAAGAGTGTGGATTTCATCCTGCTCCGAACAATTTAGCCCGCTTCCATCTTAGATTGCATCATCACTTAACATCAGGTGTGATAGCAGTCAATACGTTCCTTAACACTACTCTCCATCTTATTTATCTAAAAATTTAGAATGGATTCAGACATAACATGTGTTCTCTCATCGACATTTGCCTTTCAGAGATTATATTCCCAGCGCCTGGTAAGGTGAGCGCTTCTAATTCGCCAAATCAAGTGCCCGCCAACTCATCGATGTTAATTATAAGATATCGAAGGGTTGAGTTGAAATTGCTTTTGTTAGAAACTTTGCACTTAGAACAAGTGTTATCACGGCTGAAGTTATAATCGATACAAACTTAAGATCGTACTTGAGATCAACTTATCCATGAATATGTATCTATAGCAGTGATTCTCAACCACTGTGCCGCGGCACTTTTGTGTGCCGCCAAATTTTGCAAATATATAATAAATAATGTTAATATTATTAAATTATATCATTTAAAAAGAAAAATATTTTTAACATGAATATGTATTTAAATTCCACAAAAAAATCAATTATATTATATTTGCTTTCAAAATTTGTGATTCACTTTGCGTCGCATTTTCAGGAACACATTAGCGACGCAAAGCGGGGTCTTGGTGTATTTAAAATTTTTGTCATAAACTATTTATGCAGTGTGTTGTAGTAAGTAAATAATTTTTATCTTTTTCTTTGTGCGCCGCCAAATTTTGTAATCATTAAATGTGTGCCGCAACAAAAAAAAGGTTGAGAATCACTGATCTATAGTGTTGACAATATAAAGAGATACCAGACTAGAGATTTAATTACTAAGTTAATATGTTTTAAATATATTTATTACTAGCGACCAGCCCCGGCTTCGCGCGGGTGCAATGCTGTTACAGTATACTAAAGATCGCACGCCCCGCGCGACCCCCAAACGCTCGCTATATCCCTGCATTTTGAATCTTATAGATCTTAGAAAATACTAACTTAAATTACATGCTGTAAAGGGAATAGTGATCTATATTGAATGCATAAAGTATTTAAGATACCTATTTGGATAAGTTTTAATGCAGTATTGCTTAAAATCGCTTCGTAAATAAACTACTAATTTTGGTTGAAGTGAAAGATAAAAAATGGTTATTGTGGGTTACCCCTAAGAGATAGACATATACCATCGCGGATTTTTTGTTTACATTATTTTGATATATCTCATAGGGCATGCGCTTACTAAGCGCAAAAATGCGGTAATTTACGTCATTACATCAGAAACCTCTAAAATTATTAGTGTTTCTCTTCTATATTATGCATGTACCTAATATACACATAGACCTACCTTATGAATCACTCTATCCGATTAAAAAAACCACATGAAAATCGGGTGCGTAGTTTTAAAGATTTAAGCATATATGGGGACAGACATAAAAGCGGCTTTATTATATATATATATATTATACATAAATACTTATAATATATAGATAAACACCCAGACACTGGAAAACATCCATGCTCATCACACAAATATTTTCCAGATGTGGGAATCGAACCCATAGGCTAGGATGCAGAAGCAGGGTCACTACCCACTGCGCCACTCGGCCGTCAAATATATATGTTATGATATATGTATTTATTTACTTTAATTGATTTAAACATGCCACTTTGGATGAGTTCATAGGCATATTAAAATGAATTAAAGTAACTAAATAATGCAATTATTTATTATACATTTTAGTGTATTTGGAAGTCGGTTTTTTTTTTATTTTAATCATAAAAGGAATCTATCCAAAATCCGATTATGCACGAGTCACTATTAAAATACAGAAATTGCTGCATGTTTCTTATAAGATTTTCCAGGATCCCACCATCAGATCCTGACACGATGAATATGGAAAACAGAATAATAGAATTCACAAAATCAGTCCAGCTGTCTTCGAGTAACCGCGTAACAGGCATATAAAAACATACAGTCGAATTGAGAACGTCCTCCTTTTTGGAAGTCGGTTGAAGACCCCTTATCAAAAGATTACTTATTTATTGAGATCGCAGTCATTGACAGGATTCTAAACAAAAAGATAAATCATTCATCTTTCAAGTCGATCAACAATATGTAAAGTTTCTAAAGGTGAAGACGGCACCGTGGCTGCGTGGGCCACAAAGGAGTCATAACGAATGGCCGGAAGGAATCTTAACTCTGCCACAAGTACTGCCAAGTGAATCTTGATTTACCCCTACTATGAGCAACGAAAATTGTAATTTCAGTTAAGTATGACTGCGGGCTTCATAAGAAGGCTCAGAGTCACTCAGCGGGCGATGGAAAGAGCAATGCTCGGAGTATCTCTGCGTGATCGAATCAGAAATGAGGAGATCCGCAGAAGAACCAAAGTAACCGACATAGCTCAGCGACTCGCAGAACTGAAGTGGCAATGGGCGGGGCACGTAGTTCGAACAGCTGATGGACGTTGGGGGCCCAAGGTGGTAGATTGGCGACCCCGCACCTGAAAGCGCAGCGTTGGTCGACCCCCAACCAGGTGGACTGACGACATCAAACGTGTCGCAGGGAACCGCTGGCAATAGGCGGCTCGGGATCGTTGTGTTTGGAAGTCCCTAAAAAAGGCCTATGTCTACAGGCTGGTAATGATGATGATTATTATAATAATAATAATAATAAACAACTTTATTGCAAAAAAACAAAAATACAATACAATAAGATATAGCGTATATAAAAAGCAAAGGGCGACCTTATCACTTGAAGTGATCTCTTCCAGGCTACCCATCCTAAGGAAGAATAATTGTATGAGACGGGATTGCAATAAACTACATAATCAAAACATACATGCAACTAATTAAATAAACTACCAATAATAATATACATACTACATATATCGATAAATATAAATACCTATTATATATACATATACCTATATATTTAGTAAATACTATCATAAATACTTACTATATAATGATACTAAGACATATAATTACAAATAATATATTTTAAAAACATAAATAACAACACAATAATATATACACATAGCATAAGTAATATTATCTACCATTACAATTTGATGACAATTATAATGATAGATAATGCCTCTTAACACGATTCTTAAATACAGCCAGTGATTTAGAGCGTCTAATATCATCCGGAAGCGCGTTCCATAATGTAGCAGCCTTAATGGTAAAAGAATCTGAGTCACCTTTAGACATAGCAAGCACATTCTCTCTTAAAGACCGTTGTGAGCCCTGAGAAGTGCAGGGTCCAAGAAAATTAAATCGCTCCTTAAGGTAAGGCGGTGTCCAAGGATGGAAAAGGATAGAATATAAAAGTGAAAGGACATGAAGATTGCGCCGATGCCTGATAGGAAGCCATTGAAGTTTATTGCGAAACTCGGACACATGATCGTATTTTCTAAGGCCAAATATAAACCTCCCCCCTTTGGCGTCGGATAGTGGGAATCCAAGGATCCCGAAAGCGACTGAACCCTCATTTGGGAAAGGGTCTACACCCTCCTCTGGTGTGTCGGAGGCAGTGTCGGGCTCCAGTGGCTCCTCTGGTAAAGTGATATCATCGGAATGGTCTACAGTCGTGAAAAAAGGAAAGCAGGGGAAGAAAACTTCTTCCTCCACAACGAAAGCTAACCCTGCAACTGCTCCCACCGCAACTAATAAGCCGAAGGCTCCTCCGACGCTTGCTCCACCAAAGACTGCTGCAGTTATTATTACTCTGGAGCCAGAGGCGGCTAATCATGGAGTTACCTATGCTCAAATACTCGAACGAGCTGAACAAAAGATCAATCTTCAGGAGCTAGGTATTGGCGAAGGCATTAAGATTCGCCGTGCAGTTACCGGGGCCAGATTGTTGGAGTTACCCAAAGAACAGACACCGGAACAGGCTGATCAATTAGCCAATAGACTCCGGGCTGCTCTAGAAGGCATGGCTAGCGTGAATCGACCTGTAAAGTCGGCGTCTCTTAGGATCACGGACCTTGACGACTCGGTCACGCCGGAGAAAGTGATTGCTGCCGTTGCTCGAATTGGTAATTGCCCTGGTCAAACTGTTAAAGTGGGTGAAATTCAATCCGGTCCCAGAGGTATGGGTGCGACCACAGTGCACTGCCCCATCGAAACGGCAAAAACTTTGTCTGAAGCAGGAAAGCTTTTGGTGGGATGGAGCTCTGCTAGGGTTCAAGCGCTTGAACAGCGCCCTCTTCGCTGCTTCAAGTGTCTCAGTCTCGGACATACGAAGCCACTTTGTCCGTCATCGGTTGACCGAAGTAACTTGTGTTTCAGGTGCGGCCAGGTTGGCCACAAGTCGTCAAAATGCTCAAACCCCATGCTCTGCGCGATTTGTAGAGACGCGAGCCTTCCGTCGGACCATATTATGGGGGGGAAATATTGCAACCCTCCTCCTACAAACGGTGGGCCCCATGGTGGTACAAAGTCCCAGATGGAAGAGGAAGCTAATATGTCGTCATGATTCCCAGACGACATATTAACTTCCTACAGTCGAATATCAACCATTCTGCAGGTGCACAAGATCTCTTGATGCAATCGATAGCAGACTGGTCGATAGACATAGCGGTTGTATGTGAACCATACTTTGTTCCCCCCCTGCCTCACTGGGCGGGAGATACAAATAATCTGGTCGCAATTTTGTCTGGAGATCCTACAGGCCCTCCTCTTCAATTTTTAGAGAAGGGTCCAGGTTACGTAGTGGTGAAATGGCGGGAATTTGTCGTCGTTGGGCTATACTTCTCTCCCAATCGGAGTTTGGCCGAGTTCGAGCTATTCCTGGACTCTGTCAGAACAGCTATACATCGGCATCCTGGTAATGTTCTCGTTCTTGGCGACTTTAATGCAAAGTCCCGGGCATGGGGCAACCCTCGAACAGAAGTCAAGGGCAGAGCCGTCCAAGAGTGGGCTCTTGTTCTAAACCTCTCTCTATTGAACAGAGGTACTGCTTATACATGCGTACGGGGTCAAGGGGGTTCTATTGTGGATCTGGCATTTGCCTCAACATCTGTTGCAAACAAAGTTATCAACTGGAGGGTGGAAGAGGAAGTGGAAACGCTCTCGGATCATAACTACATTCGTTTCGAGATCCCAATCTCTCCATTTGCTACTGTCTCCCCTCGTAGAGCGATTCGGTTCCCACGCTGGAATGTAAGTCGCTTTGATCAGGAACTGGCAAAAGAGGCTGCAATCCTTCATCGGTGGTCGAGTGCTGGTAGCGTTGGTGATGCGGGAGTGGAAGAGCTTGCAGATGCGATGCGTAATGCTCTGACTACACTTTGTGATGCCTCTATGCCAAGGGCCCGCGAAAGATGTAGACGCAGAACAGTTTACTGGTGGACCAGCGAAATAGGAGATCTTCGTGTAACTTGCATCAGAGCCCGACGGGCATACGTCCGCTGTCGCAGGAGAAATGGTATTGACCTGGAATTGGAAATACAGCTCCGCGAGGAATATAGCCAAGCAAGAAAAACACTTCGTGCTGCCATAAGTAAGGCTAAAGAGCTTGCACGAGAAGAAATGTTAGAAGGCCTGGACAGAGACCCCTGGGGCCGTCCTTACCGTGTTGCACGGAACAAACTCCACTCTCAAACTGCTCCTATCACGGAGACGCTACAGCCGGACTTACTTCTGCGGTTGTTGGATGAGCTATTCCCAGACTCGCGAGGTCACGTTCCACCGACAATGTCCTCAGCAAGAGCCGATGAGATCGTGAGCGATATTCCTTCTATTTCGGAGGAGGAAATGGATGAGGCTCTCGGGCGTCTACGCAAGAAAAAGAGAGCTCCAGGTCCAGATGGGATACCGGGAAAAATAATCACCGTAGTAAAAGAGTACCTAGGTGATCGGCTAAGGACATTGTTCGAGAAGTGCCTTTTTGCCGGTCATTTCCCGAAAATATGGAAGGAGGGTAAATTATGCCTCATAAGAAAGGTTGGCCGTCCTCAGGACTCTTCATCAGCATACAGACCAATTGTGTTGCTCAATGAAACAGGAAAGCTTTTCGAAAAGATTATTGTCACCCGTCTCATAGAGCACATTAATTCAGTGGGACCGGGGCTCTCGGAGGCACAATACGGATTCAGGACAGGCCGCTCAACACTAGACGCTTTAGAGGCATTAAGATGTTTGTCCACTGAAGAAGTAGAGAAAGGGAGAGTAGTTCTTGCTGTTTCGCTTGACATACGTAACGCCTTCAACAGCCTTCCCTTTGAAACTCTTTTGGAGGCACTCAAATATCATCAAGTGCCTGCCTACTTAGGAAGACTACTGAAGTCGTACCTGCAAGACCGAGTAATTGTTTGGGAGGGAACGAATGGTGGAATAAATCGTCGCGGTGTCTACAGTGGTGTCCCACAGGGATCGGTACTAGGTCCTGTTTTGTGGAATATTGGTTATGACTGGCTTCTGCGTTGTCCGTTGCTTCCTGGGATGAGGGTGTTTTGCTATGCAGACGACACCCTCGTCACTGCCAGCGGGGCTACTTTTGAAGAGGCTTCGCGTCGGGCAAGCATTGGTTCTGGATTGATTGTACATAGGATCCGTGCTCTAGGTCTCAATATTTCCACAACGAAGACCGAGGCCATCTTATTTCACGGACCCCGTCGAGGTCCACCTCGAGGTGCAACAATATCTATTCTGGGCACACGAGTGGAGGTCAAACGTCATATGAAGTACCTGGGCTTAATTCTGGACGGCCGGTGGAATTTTAATGAACATTTCGAGCAGCTTGGAGTCAAACTAGTAAGAACTGCAGCAGCACTTGGCAGATTACTGCCGAACGTTG
Organism: Mycalesis mineus; assembly: GCA_034621355.1. Classification (NCBI taxonomy): domain Eukaryota; kingdom Metazoa; phylum Arthropoda; class Insecta; order Lepidoptera; family Nymphalidae; genus Mycalesis; species Mycalesis mineus. The sequence continues at coordinate 8,120,419 of CM067904.1, read as the reverse complement.
GTGGGCCGACCTCTGCATGTAGACGTCTTTACAGCGGTATAGTCAGGAGTATGGCGCTGTACGGCGCCCCCATTTGGATTCACGCTCTATCTCCTCGTATAAAGACACTACTTAGGAGGCCACAGCGTATCATAGCAATACGCACTATCCGAGGGTACCGTACGGTTTCGTGGACGGCCGCGACCATACTGGCTGGAGACATACCGTGGGAGCTGCAGGCTGAGGTACTGGCCGAGGTCTATCAGTATAGAAAAGAAATGAGAGAGAGGGGTATTCTACCGGACCCAGGGAGCATCTGCAGATTAAAATCTCATGCAGAAACAGCTTTGATCCAAAGATGGCAAGAGGATCTTGAGTTCTCAACCGTTGGTACTAGGACAGTACAGGCGATCCGGGCGCATTTGGAACGATGGCTTAAAAGGCGGCACGGGGCTCTCACATACCGGCTCGTTCAGGTATTGACAGACCATGGATGTTTCGGAAAGTACCTGCACAAGATAGCGAGGAGAGAACCTACTCCAGAGTGCTGGGAATGCGACGCGTGTGAGGACTCGGCACATCACACACTGGTGGAATGTGTGGCTTGGGCACCGCAGCGACATTCACTACTTGCTGACTTCGATGGCGACATCTCGCTGGCGCACATAGTCGATCTAATGATCAGCAGTGAAAGTAAGTGGTGTGCAATGGTTCTATTCTGCGAAGAGGTGATGGGACTTAAGGAGGCGGCGGAAAGATTCAGAGAGTTGGCAGCAGATGCACCGCCGATGCGACGAAGAAGAACGGGTGTCAGGCGGCGCAGGTTCGCTCACCTACTTGCGTAAAGCAGCATGTAATCACAGTTTTCTATACTGTTGTCGTATGCGTCAAAGTGGCAATGTAGAATGCCCCACAGCGATCTGTTGACGCTTTATTAGAGACGCGGAAGGCTACGCTGGGTTTTAGTGGGTATTCCAGACTGGTGAGTCCCACATATCCTCTGGGAGGTACCGACTTGATACCTCCACCAAGAGAGATGCGTAAATGCATTTCCCAGCGGAAAAAAAAAAAAAAAAAAAAAAAAAGGCCAAATATAAACCTAATGCCCAAGTTTTGCAACCGTTCGAGTTTGTTCAGGAGGTCTTCGGTCAAGTCCAGGTAACAGGCATCAGCATAATCTAAGATAGGAAGAAGAAGAGCATTCACCAGTAAAGTTTTAGTTCTAATGGGCAGCAGATTACTCCATCTTTTTAAGGACCCAAATGCGCTAAAAAATTTCTTGCTTACTTGAGCAACTTGTGGCCTCCACGATAGATTGCAATCCATGATAAGGCCAAGGTTTTTTACAGTCTTGCTATAGGGTAGCACGGCGCCATCAAAGACAACTGGGGGTAAAATGGGAAAGTTAATTTTGGATATCTGCCTGGAATTACCCAGTATAATAACTTGGGATTTATTAGCATTCACTAATAATCCATAAGACTTGCTCCAGTCGCAGACAGCCTTAAGCTCATTGTTGAGACGATTTATGGCCTCTGAAATGCCAAGAACAGGGGTTTTAATATATAATTGAAAATCGTCAGCATACAGGTGATAAGATATTGACAGGAGACTAGTAACTGTATTGATAAAAATAGAGAAAAGTAAAGGTGATAGCACACCACCCTGTGGGACACCGGCGTTAAGAGGGCAGTAAGAGGATAACTTCTCCCCAACACGGATGCACTGGGTGCGATCGTACAGGTAAGAATGAAACCAGCTGACAACAGGAGGAGAAATATTAATAGACTTAAGTATCGCTAGAAGAATTTCAAAATCAACAGTGTTGAACGCGTTAGAAAAATCGAGCAAGGTCAAAATTGTAACTTGCTTGTTGTCAACTCCAAAACGAACATCATCGCAGACTTTAGTTAAAGCCGTAACCGTGCTGTACCCACGACGAAAACCAGACTGAAAAGGGCTGAGAATGTTATTCTTAGAGAGGAATAGTGAAAGTTGGGAATGGACAATACGCTCAAGGACTTTGGATAAGAATGGAAGAATAGAAATAGGTCTGAAATGGGAAAACAATGTGGGGTTATTGGTTTTTGGTATGGGTATTACATGAGCCACACGCCATGCACTGGGAAAGACGTTAGTTAAAAGGGATGTGTTAAATAAATGACATATAATAGGCAAGACACCGCCCAAACTTAGATGTATCATCTTACGACTGATACTGTCGCTACCCATGGCGTCCGATTTCACTGCCATTAAATTCTTCATAACTTCATAGGGTGTAACAATTTTGAAATAGAATTTTGGATAAATAGGATAAGGAAGTAAATTGATTGAATCAAGAGTTTGAGCCTTTAATGGAATATGAGTCGTACCTTTACAAAAATGTTGATTTAACGCATTCAAATCAATATCATTTGAAATCCCTTTTTGCTGACGTCCAACGCCTAGCGAGCCCAAAAATTTCCACACAGTAAGTGTGTTTTTCCCATCAACTGATTCGTGGATATAATTACGCTGGGCTTTTCTGCATGCTTTATTACATTGATTGCGTAGACGCTTATACTTAAGTAAATTAGCTTCAGTAGGGTTGATTTTATATTTAGATTTTGCCGCATTACGCTTGGACATCATGAGCCTAATATCGTTGGTTAACCACGGTGCAGGAAGGTGTTTTAATTTAATTGGGCGCAAAGGTGCATGAATATCAAAGAGATCTGAAAGAAGGGAATTAAAAATTAAAAGTTTGTCATCTACTGTTGGAGCATTGAAAATTGCCGACCAGTCAATGCAATTAAGATCATGGAGAAAGCTATTGTTATTAAAATTTTTAAAGCTACGTCGCATGACAATTGTCGGCTTCAATTTAGGAGGACGAACTTTGTACGATAAGTAAATGAGATCATGGTAACTGAAGGCTTCAGCAGGTAGCTGACCATGCACACTTACATAATCAGAGGAAGAAACAAGCATAAGATCGAGCTGAGAAGGAGAACAGTTTGGAAAGTAGTGAGTGGGATTAGTAGGAAGAAAGGACAGATTGGAGCTTTCGATGATATTTTTTAATTTAACAGCCCGTGAATCATTTTTAACCAAACAGGTATTAAAATCCCCCATGATTATTGTGTGATTTGCATTAGGTACGAAATTTTCCAACAAAGACTCAAACTCCTGAAAGTAATTGATACGCAAAGATGGACAATAAAAAACACCTAACAGTAATTTTATATTACCAAAGAGCATTATTATTATTAAGTATTAATATTATTTTATTATTATTAAGTATTAAGGTCTTATATTTAGAATTTTCATATTTACAGACGGGGTCTATTCACATTCGTTAGACTTTTGTCGTACTTCTCCTAATAATTTTCATCATTAACAATTTTGAAACCTAAAGTTTGATCATTTGTTGCGACTCTATAATCGGAGCCAGAATAATCGGACGTTAGCTAAATGTAAACCGCAGACGTATTTAATCTTCAAATATCCGCTACCGCTACGTTTATCATTATTTTAAGCCTATTCTAACATTCCACTACAGAGCAAAGCATTCCTCCATGTAGGAAAGGGTACCACATGTTAATGATAATGTGGTCATTATCGAAGATCGAAGCATAACGTGCTATCCAAGGCACGTGGCTGTCTAACAACGGCAACTTTCCAACTCTAGGCTAGATTTTTTATCGAGAATGTCTGAAAAGAAAGACAAGCTAGAAACTCAATCTTTCATTGCATAACCAAGACCGAATCTGAAGCCTATTGCCTACATACCTACTGGTGGTTAGTGCTACAAGACAGTTATTTATTTATTCTTTATTTAATTATACACCACAACGACGAAAAACATAGAACAGATACATAAAATGCAATAAGGTACAACGTCAGGTAAACAGCGATTGCTAACAACCTTAGGCTGAGAAAACATTAGGACACTAGAATTAGAGTCCGACCGAAACTAGTTTTCCGGCCGAAACCGAAACCGAAAACTAATATTCGGCCCTGGCTTCAGTTTCGGCCGAATCCAAAACTCATGTGGTCAAGTATAAATTTCCTTAAAATACTGAAATTTGATGCATTTTACACATTATGCTGCATTAACTGACTAAGTTTTACATTAATGACTAAGTTTTATATTAATGACTGAGTTTTACATTAATGACTAAGTTTTACATTAATGACTAAGTTTTACATTAATGACTAAGTTTTGTTGCTACGGAGCTATCTAAACGGCGCACGACAATTCCCGAACAGGGCCGCCAGCGTCCGCCATAGCGTTGCCGCGAAAAACGAAGTTAGGTGAGCGTGCACGACTACTTCCGAAATCAGATTCGGCAAAAGTTTCGGCCAATTTAGGCCGAAACCGAAACTGCCGCCGAAACTTGATTTTTGGCCGAAACTCGGCCGAAACCGAAACCGAAACCGTAACCGAACTTTCGATCGGACACTAAGTAGAATGCAGGTGGTGAATAATACGTATAAAATACGTATATTCAAATACATGCATCCTTATTCATAAACAAAATAAATCATTAACAATTTTATGTAATTTAAATTCTTTCACTTAGTAGGGGATGGAAAAGTAATTTTTCTCATTTTCCTGCTTAACTGAAAGGAACTGTCGAACGACTGTGGAAATTCAAACAGCCTTGAAGCTGACGGCAACTCACTAAAGAGTTTTTCAAAAGGCAAAGGTTAGCTCGGTACCTACCTCCTTGGAACTCGCTAACTATAGCCATCTGTAGCTAGGTACTAACCTGCTCAATGTCGTAATTTAATGGGTTGTAGAAGAAAATTAAATAGAAAACCAGCTTTGTGCGTGTCGTTTCACGTACAGTGTAGGGTTCCGTGGCTGAACTTCACCTATATACTCGAAGAATAGTCTAGCACCCACAATTTTATACGTAATAATTAAGTATATTTAGCTCTAAACAATATTTTATAATGGTGATAATAAAAAAATAAAACTCTGGCTGAGTTTATTGTAAACCTCTGTATTGTATGTATAACCTCTTCTCGGACTAAAGCGCGTTTGGAACCCTCGTAAATTTTATTTTATTTTCCGACCTTATAATTATAATAATAGTTTTACATGACATTTCAAAAGTGCTAAACTAAGCCTTTTTGAAATACCTAAATAATTTTGACTTTGAGAATTGCTTTCAAAAATATTGTTAAAGCAACGACACCCTATCACAAATTACAATATATTATAATAGTTCACCCTACACTATAAAACATACTTTTACCACTTTTTCGGAGTATTTAAAAGGTATTTTAACTGTGATAAATTACAACTTTCTAGTACTAATAGTCACGGAGCTAAACCATGGACTGACAGACAGACATAATCCGACGAATGGATATGGTTAAACCTCCGTGGGTTTTAATGTTGACTAAGGAACCCTTAAACGGAGTAACACTTTATTTATTTATCTTGCACTATTCAGTACTTAGTCTGTGGTTTTTTGTACCTAAATCTTACCTAGATAACTACAAGTTATACCAGTACTAATTCGTTTATCAATCAACAAAGCATATTGCTTACTTTACTGCCGAGCTGTAAACTGGCCAGTTTAATTAGACCTCCGATACGTTGTACGCCGCGACAGTTTCATCGGACGAGGCGGTTCTAATTATGGTGGCAGTTAACTTAGTTACCTACTCAGGTTTACAACTTGATAGGTTACTGACTTTAGCAAGTTATGAGCTTAAGCGTGAGTTGTAAAGTTGGTGGTGTTACACCTCAGTGCCCCAGAGAGCACGTTAAGTCGTCGGTAATACCCGCCTGTTGATTTACTACGGAGTTTTATGTTTAGTTGTTGTAGACGGCAATATAGGTAAGTACGAGTAAGTCATGTTCACAAAACTCTATTAAATTTAAAAATTAAAACTAAATAAATTATTAAATTATTTTTTAAAAACCCAGATTTGTTTTTTTCGGTGTCCTATGTAAATTTTTAACATACCTACCTAATGTAAATTTTAAGGTACCTACAACTCTGTCAGTCAGTAGTGACTCTACTACCGTTTTGTATGGCGTAAGCATTGTAGCAATAGAAGCTGGATTCTTTTTATGTTTAGTTTCAAAATTCCCTTTCTTATATGACACATACAAATACACAAGCTCGCAGTTTGGGTTCGAGGTGCTAGATTGGCGTCCCCGCACCTGAAGTGCAGTGTTGGTCGAAGCCCTATTGTGTGGACCGATAACTTTAGATGTCATAAGTAGGTATACGAGTAAGGGCGTATTGATTAATAGGCAATTATGATGGGGCCTTTGGTCACACGAGAATATAGGGCCCTTTTGGAAAGTAAAGTTTTTCACACTTCAGTTAACTGCCCGTCAAAAGTTACAGTAGTAATATTAAAAACTTATTCAGATAGTTCCAATCACTATCCTGCTATGTTAATAATGTTTCATGAAATAAATATTTTTGTATTTATCTATTATGTGCCATTTTTACCCGACTGCGTCAGAAGGAGGGTTATGTTTTTCGAGCGTATGTATGTATGTATGTATGTATGTCCATTTCTTCGGCACGCGCTACAGCCTAAACGGCTGAACGGATTTTGACATGTGAGGTGTCGTTGAATTTGTTAAAATTGTGGTAGTGACATAGGCTATATAAATTTTCAAAATGGCAGCTATAAATGGGGGAAAAAAGGGGGATGTGTGTATTATTTTCTCTAATCTTAGCAATATGGGTACAAATTGAAAGGTCGTAAAAAGACCATTTCAAAAATATAAATATCATATCATGTTCTTTTACTTTTTTTTTAACAAAAAATGGCAAAAAGTGTACCAAGTGTACCATCTCATTTCTATACCATAAACTAAAACTAAAAAGTCTCAAATAAAATAATTATTATAAAAACAAAAAACCCGTATAATAATTATTTTATTGATACTAATTGTATGAAATTTACAGTTCTACTGGACCCTGGGCACGAGCTTTGTATGCTCTTACGTATGGTAAGGACAGTAATGGAAATTCTTCCCTGTTTTGCGCCATTCCCGGACACAATAGCAGCCGCCTACGTCGAAGTAATAACGCCATGTAATTAGATGTCATAAAGTGCTGTTTACGACTACCCTGCACGAATTACGAGATCAAATTTCAGACACGAGTAAATTGATGCTTTAGATACCGATTTATGGCAGGAAGATTCTGTTATAACATAATAATTATTGAAACTATACTAAAGCCAAACTCGATTGAGAATGCTTGTCAACAAACAACTTTAAAATGGAGGTAGAAAATGCTACACATTTTATGCCTAATAAATTTAAAATTGTGTTATGTTATTTTAAAAATCATATTTAAAAGACATTGAATATATTAATTAGTTTTAAGCTTACTAATCTAATTTACTGTCATGAATTCGTGATTAACTAGTTCATTAAAAAAAAAATAGGTGTAAAATGACTAGTAATTTCTACCTTCATTTTTAATTCATTTGTTGACAAGCATTCTCAATCGAGTTTGGCTTTAGTATAGATGCCCGTAGGTACAACGTTCGAAGTTTGGTCGGAATTCATTAGCTAATATGGCTTCCTCTATAGTGTACGTTGGTACTTACTCATACTTACATACTTACCCAATGTTTACCAACTTGTTAGAAGTATGATGAAATCCACACCCTTTATGGATGCTACACGTCGTACCGGACCGCTAAATGGTCTTTGTCGATTTGGTTGTAACTAACCACGGCCCAGTGGCGGATTTACCAGCAGGCTGAGTAGGCTGGAGCCTAGGGCGGCAAATTTTAAGGGGCGGCAAATTTATTTCATAAATTTATTATTTCGGTTTACAAATTAAAAAAAAATTATTATACACACACATAATACGAATTTCGAAAATTGGAGAGAAATTGAAATGTTTAACAAAAATCGAAATATTCTCATATACAGTGCTAATTAATAAATATTTCAACATCTCTGCATGAACAATTCCTAAACGCTTTACTAATTATACATTAATGATTATGAACTCTTAGAATATCGCGATTCGATATTATAATCGAAATTTAGTAATTTTTACATATATTCTTCACTGATAACTGCTATAATTTTTTCTCCGTGTACCTAATAATTATGAGATCTGCTTACCCAATTCAATCGATATAATATCGATGGTCTAACAAAAATACTGACTAAAATTGACTAATTTTTATTAAATAAAAAACTAGTTCAATATTTTATATCATTAATAAGTCTGTCTTCATTCCTGCAAGAACAGAATCTAGGAAACATTTATCCAAACTTGGATATAGCACTTCGTATGGCTCTTTGTACACCAGCGGCAAATTGTTCAGGTGAAAGAAGCTTCTCTTGCTTGAAGAGAGTAAAGAACTACCTATGATCGACTTTAAGTCAAGAAAAGCTAAACGCTTTAGCTCTCTTGTGCATAGAGTCAGAGCTAATGAACAAGATTTCGTACGACGATATAATAAATGATTTTGCGAATTCAAAGTCTCGCAAAAAAGTATTGTAATGCTTTTATAATTTAACTTAAATCAAATTGCTAACAAATAATAAGGAAAAGATATATTTATTGTATTGTTTTTAAACTGTGAGTGTAATAATAAATGTTAATCAACGTTCGCCAAATGTATTTTTTTTACGTAAGCTTAATTCATATTTTGTAAGTATTGTATAGTTTTAAGACATACCTTACCCTTCTTTAAAAGTGGTATACTATATATTGAGATATTTTTTCCTTAAAATAATGTTTTTTGATAATTCTTTGCTGTAAAAATAATCAAGGATCTAACACGGTACCATAGTTCTCAATAATAATAACTATATGGGAAAAGTTGAAGTAACGAGGATGATGGGGCACAAATTATAAAGTTGGAATTTTATTGATAGAAAATTGATATGATTGTGGACTAAGATATCAAAATTTAGAGGCGGCAAAAATTGAATAGCCTACGGGCGGTAAATCTATAAATCCGCCACTGCCACGGCCGAAGCCTCTTACCAGCCAGACCTGGACCAATTTAAAAAATCTTAATCAGAAAATCGAACCCACGACCTCCATTTTATTAATCCACTGCGCCACGGAGGCCGTCATGTTTTCCGCTATGAAATCCTAACTAATATTATAAATGCGTAAGTAACTCTGTCTGTCTTGCTTTCACTCTACAACTACTGAACTTAAATGAAATTTGGTACACAGTAAGTCTAGAGCCTGAAAAAGGACATAGGCTACTTTTAATTGCGAAAAAAGGGTTGTAAGGGGTTAAAGGGGGGATGTAATGTTGTATGATAGTATCGTCATTTTGAAAGCTTAAGACCTATTTCTTAGGCAGTTGATTAGATATTAATAAATACGACATTCAAAGCTTAGAAAAATTAGGCTGCCGTAATAACTAATTCCACGCGGACGAAGTCGCGGACAAAAGCTAGTCACTAATAAAATAAACTTAGTCTTCTCCGTACGTAATCACTAAGCTACTGCGTCAGTCCCATTCATAATCACTATTATAGTAGGGGAGCCCACGATGCTAAATGGGGATTTACTCGAGCGTCGTAGAGACCTATTGGGTTGCAAAGTTTAGGTGATAAGAAGAAAAAAATGTTATATGATATATACCTTTACATCAGTGGGGGAAGCAGCTATAAATTTTTAAATATGTAAAAAAAACTGTTGCATGGACATCCTCGAGCGCGTCAGATATTGATAGCATCAATGCCCTACGTATTTGTAATAATGTACGTATATCTGATCGTTTGCATGATGTGGGTGGAATGGAATTTCTGATGGTCAATTTTTTTACTAATCTGATCCTGTATCCTTCACGGGCGGCCTTATATATGGGCCTCATGTTTTGTGGAGGTACTTAACCGGGTACAAGGTATCCCCCTGTATATTAATCTGCCGCGCATTAGTAAATCTCAAAATCCCCGCTTGGGCTCCCCTACTATTAGTATTATTAGCAGCTCAAGCATGCCCGGTCAGAATCACTAGCAACTGTGTCGGTCCCGATCATAATCACTATAGCTATTCCGTCAGTCCCAGTCGGTTAGGCAAACAACGTGTAGGCTTATTATAGAGTCTAACGGATGCCTGCGGGTTCATCCGCGTAATTCCCGTTCTGATGGGAATATTAGGATACAAATTAGCCAATGCCTATCACATACAAAATGAGTTTTTACAGACTGGTTACAGAGTTCAGCCGGAACAAACAGTAATTAAAAAATATTGAAGTACTGCATATACTTTCAAGCACTCCAATTTTTAACCGACTTCAAAAAAAGGAGATTATCAATTCAACCCGTATGTATATATTATTTCCAGTACAGCCCAGTTTTCGCAAATTTTAGTTTATATCAGCGTTTGAACAAATGAACCAATTTTCAAGTGACGCATATTTTTTTACTTTTCAGTGCGTTTTGAAGTCGTTTTAATTTTTTATAAATTATTTTTATTTATTGGTATGCATGTATGGGTGCATCCCATTAGTACCCCATACCGTAGTTCTATAGATCTGTTGGGACATTTTCTGGGCTGTCAAATTATATCCCAATAGTTCAACATAGTACTGTAGTATAGTTTTTGCTCTTGACTTATAGCATATAAGTTATAAACTTTATATTATATTAATTGATATTTCATTTTGTTTTTAACAAAAAAATGTCCCTCGCGACAAAAGCTTAGTTGTTAAAACCAAGTAGTAGTTGTGTCTAAAAAAATATTCTCTTATTTTAGAAGTTACAGGGGGGACACAAGTTAAGTAAGTACTACTTTGGAAGTATATTTCACGCAAACTATTCAGTTTAGAAAAAAATTATATTAGAAACCACATTATCATTTTTAAAGACCTATCCATAAATACCCCACACGTATGGGTTTAATGAAAAAAAAAATTTGTGTTCCAGTTCTAAGTGCGGGGAACCCCCAAAACTTAATGATTTTTTTTTCTGTTTTTATATGAAATGTTGTGTGAAGGAATAAATCTATGTCTGTGATTTCATATTATACTTATAAAAACTAGGTAATTTATATGTAATGTACAAACAAGATAGACGATTTTGAAAACTATATAGAACTAATGGGACACTAAGCACTAATATGGTGTATCAACAGTTCTATAGAACTAAAATTAGGGGGTACTACTGGGATGCACCCGCATGTATAGATGACTCTTGGTACTGGGCTATTACTGCTAGGCTGGGTTATATACTAATAGATATTAGACAGTTGATAGAAGAATGAAAATAAAAACATACCATTTTAGAATAATTTATACAAGTCATAATAAATTTTACAGTAATATACATTATATCTACGCCTTAATTATTAATTAGGTACCTAATTTAACATGGTTGTTAACTAAATATATTTTAGTATCATCATATGCTAAGCTCAGGTATAGTTTTTGCGATAAGCCGCATCCAGACATACGGTGTTTGCCATATGCCAAATACCTATTTGTCGAATTACATGCAGTATGTATGGATGCTCGTCTTACGAACATCTCGCTTACATCTCGTCACCTCACTTTCAGTATATCAATTCTAGAAAAAAACGTCACAGTTGCAAAGCGGATCTAACAGAAATCGGTATTCTCGAATGACACTGAAGGTGGCATGATCGACGAGATGCAAGCGAGATGTTCGTACGATGTATTTATTTTAAGAATCGACATACTGTTAGTTCAATATGGCTAAATGTCATTGGAGTATACCGCTTTGCAACCGATGTACATCGGCTTCAAAACTGACGTTTGTTTTTCAAGAATCGACATACTGTTCGACTGTTTGTCCAATTATGCAAAATGTCATTGGAGAATACCGATTTGTGTTACATCTGCTTTGCAATCGTTCAAAATATTTTTCTTAGCATAGCATATTTATTTGTTACAAAGCTGTATTATATTGAGTTGTTCGTTGAAAATAAAGGCGCAGACAGACATTCGGGATTCGCCAAATGCGTAGTTAATTAAATCACAGTACTTTGTGTAAATGTGCGTGCTCGTAATTCACCGCGCAACAAATGCTCACTAAACATTCGGAAAAGTCAGCAAATAGCCATGCTCGGCATTTCACTAATATCGAGCCGTGGAATTCGGTAAAGGCCACGTGTCTACATGCAACCACATACATAATTATTTGAATACATTGCTCGCCGAATTACGACTATCTGCGCGTACTTCTAGAGGTTTGAGGGCATTCAGCATTTGGCGAGTGCCGCATGTCTGCATGCGCCTTAATTAACACTAAAATATAAAGTATTTTTAACTGCGACCTCAACACGTTGTTTGTGTGTTGTCTAATAATAAACGCTAGATGTCATTTTCAATGCGAAACTCTTTCGTGTCAAAGTTACCATATAATTAAAAAATATAGTTAACAAAAAAACTATACATATTTATTTGGGTATAATAAATATAACCTATTTAAATAAACTAAACATAGTACTAAGGAAGATTTTAGTAATTTTAGTTTCACTAATAGTGATAATATGAACAGCCTATCCTCGTCGATTTGTTACAAGCTAAATAAAATATTTAACAAATTAATAAAAAGAAATGTAGAGATAAGGGGGCGTCCATAAATTACGTGAGGTGTTTTTTTTTATTTAGATGTCGTGAGATTTTATTCAACCCCCTCCCCCATCCCCGAATCTCACGTGAGATTTTTCAAAATGTGAGTTTCTTACGTAAACGCGTTGGATAGTTATTGTAAGAATAAAAAAACAAATTTGCATCGCCCTTTTATTTACGACTAGTTAAGACTAGTAATCAATATTGCTGAGAGTTTAATTATAAGTGTTCTTTAGTAATCTTAAATCTTAAATCTTAAGCATGTACAATCTGTATTAAATAGACCAAAATAGTATAATTTTTTTTTGTTTCAATCAGAAAAAAAATTGCGTGATATTTGCCGAGACCCCCCCTCTCTCCAACGTAAGATTAGATGAGATTTGACTCGACCCCCTCCCCCCCTTAAACACCTCACGTAATTTATGGACGCCCCCTAAATAATTGATTGGTTTTTCGTAATAATTGATTAATTGCAGTAAATTTCAAATTAATGTTCTGCGACTCAGCGTCATGAATTCGTGAAGACTAAAATAATCACAAACCATTAATAAAACTGAATAACAATTAATTGTAAATTTATTTTTTAATGTAATAACAAAATAAAACTATGTCATCAGTAAACACTGATCGAAATGCAATTTAATCTCATGACTCACATGTGATTCACAGACATCGGTATTTAATTAAATTACAAATTGAGTTTATCATGCATCTAAAAAAGATAAATATCGTTACTAATATTATAATGGCGAAAAAGTTTGTATATATGGATAAATGGATGTTTTTTTACTCTCATTTATTTTTATTTACATATTGGAACGAAGTTCCTTATCGCGCGTTGTGAAAGGGGGCTAGACGGAAAAAATTCGTACGAAAAGTTGTCACGACACTTTTTGACAAAGGATCTTGCCGCCGCCTTTGATGTGTGTGCGCGTAAGCGCGGGGGCGCCCGCGCGTACGTCTGTCTCGTGGCGCCCTCTGGTGTTTCGGTTTACAACAACAAATATTATTATTACTTAAAAAAAATAAAATTTTATTACAATTCCTTCACTAATTAATCGAAAGGAACTTCGTTCCATCCGGGTGTCCCTTGACACCTCTCAACTTTTTATTTTTTAACAATGTTATATATAATACAAATATATATAAAAAAACACTATTAAAAATTAAAAAAAAAATCTACTCCTCCATTTGCGGGGCTTATGCGGGCTCAAGCAACCGGTGGTCAGGGCTCCAGAGTGAGGAACCTCCTCACAATACGCGCCGTTTCAATGACTACTGCCTTCTGTATAATGGATGTTTGTAATTATTTAATGGATTTTGATGAAACTTTACAACTTATACATCAGAATAACACATAGGCTACTGTTTATCGCAAAAAATTAACAGTAACGGAAACTACGTGAGTGAAACCGCAGGCGTGCTTTAGTTTATAACAAAGTAAAAAATCGAATCATTTACCCTATTATGGAATGCATCAAAAATCCATGAGTCACATGTGACTCAAAGACATTATTTCACTAAATATTTAAAGTAATAATTGTGATTAATTCGCATCGTTAATTACAATAAAATTATTATTCCTATATTGTTACAAAAAAATATATCAACTACCTTCAAAAAGTAAATAGTAGTACTATAGTACAACTAATCGTAATTTTAAATAATAAATTATCTTAAATTCTCAAAATCCTTTAACAGGCTAGGTTATACGTATAAAATCTACTATAAATTATTTTATATTTTAAACTAAATTTAATTATTTTACTATTATGTTAAAAAAATCTAAACTTAACTAACTTATTTAAATTCAATCATAAATCATACATATCAAGGTATATCAAGATTTTTAGAAACTGGCACATCATATATGCATAAACGCACTGCATACCCTCAACACTTGTTACAAATCCATATTCAAGCTACTTCTTGAATTTCAGTGTTTACTGTAGTCAAAACCTCTCTACATGCCACTGCTAGATACATTCTAATAAATCATAGAAATGCACCATAGATTTTCAGGCGTTTAAAATTTTAATATCTGTCAACACACACCATTCGACATTATAATAGTAGGGGAGCCCACGAAGGGAATTCTGGAAATACTCGAACGCGGCAAATGTTTATAAGGGAGGATACATTTCATGTTGCATACCTCCACCGAGTATGAGCCCTTTAAAGTCTCAGGAGACGGTTAAAATGTCATGTCGATCATTAAAAATACACAACAAGCACGTCAGATTAAGGCAAGGAACGTTTTTTATTCACTAACTAAAAAGTGTACATTTCCAAAATTTGACGATTTGATCTTCATATTAGTGAGTTGAAGGCTTGCAATTTTCTAACCCTCCCACTCCCTAATAGACTAAAATCGTAAGATTTTCGAAATGTACTTATGTAGCTAACAACCAATATAAATTGACGTGCTTGTTGAGTATTTCTGCTGATCGACATTTTTTAATATTTTAACTAGTTATACTTGGTGGAAAGATAATCTTCTCTTAATTCGTTTGTTAAGCTCGAGTATTTCCAAAAACCACTTCTTGGGCTCCCCTACCATAAACAAAAGATAAAACTGAGCGGCGGAAGACTTATGTGGTGTGCCAATAGACAATAATATGTCCTAAGTTCACCAACAGAGAGATTTTGTAAACAGCCAAATGATGCGTCAATTTTAAAACCCTGATAGAGTTTTATAAGGGAGTTCGTTCATACAATCAGATATAAATAGTTCATAATTCGTTGCTGCACAAATATATACTTCTTGTTCGATCTATATGCATCATATTTTTGAAGGCCTTTTTGAGCCAATTTCTTTTGTTCTATGAATAATTTTCATTCTTTGAAAAAGGCTGATTATTTTATTAATTACAAGTTAGCCCTTGACTGCAATCTCACCTGATGGTAAGTGATGATGCAATCTAAAATGGAATCACGCTGACTTATTATGAGTAGGATAAAATCCACACACCCTTCGATTTCTACACGACATTGTACTGGAACGCTAAATTACGGGGCAGTACCCCTTTGTGTAACTAGCCATAACCGATGCCTCCCACCAGTCAGCCGGACACGGTTTTATTAAACGGTCACCGTTCAATCCCAGTCAGGAATTGAACCCGGTACCTCCGTTTTACAAATCTACCCCGCATACCACTGTGCCACGAAAGCCGTTGATGTTTGTCGTTATCGAATGATGGTTGTCGTTCGAAAGTAGTCTATATTAGAGCAGCATCTCACATTCGCATAAATTGTCAATGATAGCGAATTAACTTATTTAATTAGGTACTTAAAAATACTCAATTGGTTTTAATATAATTAGTATTAGGTGCTTATGTCACAAAAAGTGTAGATTATGAATTCACATACATTTTTATTTCGTGTTAACCAGTTATGCAATAAACTTTTGGAACAGTGAAACATCTGTATTTACGTTTTCTATAAAATAAAGTTGTCACTAAATTTGCTTTAAAAAAAATAATATACAATTTGACTTATTTTTCCTTTCGCATTTTAAGAAGGCTAAAGCTAAGAGAGCTGTATTAAGAGCGGGTAGGACTTGATTCTGGCCTCTTAGCAGTAGAGGCAGCCATTTAAAGCATATTATAGGTTTTAAATGTAAATATTTAAAATCTCCATCAAAATTAATGTAAAATTAAGAGCATGGTCTTGAAAAAGAAGATGAAGAACTATTCTGCATAATAGTGCTTATTAAATTCTAGTGTGGTTAAAATAAAAAAAAAACAAGCTGTTCGTCAAACTTAAAAAAGAAAAGCAATAATCATGATCAAATCATAATTTTTTGTTTAATTGTCTTTTCTTGTAGGTCCATATCATCGTACTACATAACTGGTATACACAATCACACATCAATAACATCATTATACATGAGTCATATTCAATAACAACAATCACAAATGAAATAACATACATACTGGAATGACCTCATTTATACAATGGTACACAAGAATCAGACATATAGAAATAACTGTTACAGAACTTGACATGTTACCCTTTTAGAAAAGTGGACTCTGAAAACAGGTTTTTAATAAATTTGTAACATTTTGTCTTGGAAATATGATTTAGCTATGGGGCTTGTCTGCACTCGATCCCACCGAGGACCCCCAGTGAAGGATACGGGCTCAGGCATACTCCCTTTATTTTTATCGACTACAAGTTGGCCCTTGACTGCTACCACACCTGATGTTGAGTGATGACGCAGTCTAAGATGAAAGCGGGCTAACTTGTTAGGAGTGGGACGAAAATCCACACCCCTTTCGGTTTCTACACGACATCGTACCGGAACGCTAAATCGCTTGGCGATACGTCTTTGTCGGTAGGGTGGTAACTAGCCACGGCGAAAGCCTCAGCCAGACCAAGACAAATTAAGAAAAATCTCAATCTGCCTCGCCGGGAATCGAACTCAGGACCTCCGTCTTATAAATCCACTGCGCTACGGAGGTCGTCATATGGTCAATATGTGTAGATGTCGCATCATGTGCGTGCTAGTGTAGCAATATTGGTGGCGGTGACCTCCGTGGCGTAGTGGTATGCGTGGTGGATTCATAAGACGGAGGTCCTGGGTTTGAATCCCGGTGGGGCAGATTGGGAGTTTTCTTAATTTGTCTTGGTCTGGCTGGTGGGAGGCTTTCGCCGTGGCTAGTTACCACCCTACCGACAAAGACGTACCGCCAAGCGACTTAGCGTTCCGGTACGATGTCGTGTAGAAACCGATAGGAGTGTGGATTTCATCGTACTCTTAACAAGTTAGCCCGCTTCCATCTTAGATTGCGTCATCACTTAACATCAGGTGTGATAGCAGTCAAGGGCCCACTTATAGTCGATAAAAAAAGTATGTAGAGAAAGTGACATACCGATTCATATCATTGCAATAATAGTGAGAGTGATATTCTTAATTTCTCAACTGAACCACATTATTATGTATCTCTCTGTTCACAAGACATGTCGTTATCAAACAATACTTGAAAAATTTTATTTCGATAATAATGTGTTATCTATTATCATTGATTGTTAAAACCTTTATCATTAGAAGATGCGATACTTTAGTAACTTATCTATTCTTTACGTGCCTATTGCAAATAATCAAAATTAAAAAAAAAATTATGTTTGCTCCTTCAGTTCATCCCCTAAGAGACATAAAAGAGCTACATATATCGTGTAGAGAAAATCAAAACAAAAAATTACTATATTGTTTTCTTTCTCGATATTCTCGACTATACTGTTATTCGGTGACAATAACCCTTTGTCTCTACATTTAATATCTTGCGACACAACCCAACCTTTTTTAATTCATTACAAGTTAGCCCTTGACTATCACACCTGATGGCAAGTGATGATGCACTCTAGAATGGAAGCGGGTTAATTTTAGGAGTAGGATGAAATCCACACCTCTTTCGCTTTCTACACAACATCGTACCAGAACCCTAAATCGCCTGGTGGTACGTCTTTGTCAGTAGGGTGGTAACAGTCCAAATTCCACCAGTAAGCCTTATTCAATTCTGAGCTCAGCTCCTGGTTGGACTATATTAATGGACACTTATGAAAAGCACTATAAAATCCCAGAAAACTTAGCTATTTCGACATCTAGACCGGACATATTTATTTTTTCCAAACAAATCAAACGTATAGTACTTGTTGAGCTTACAGTGCCGTGGGAAACAAACATCCCTAAAGACCATGTATTCAAAGTGGATAAATATTATGACCTTACTAATGAACTAACTAAAAATGGCTATGTGGTTAATTTATACGCGGTAGAAGTGGGTGCGAGAGGTATACCATCGAAATGTCCCTATAACCTGCTAAAAGACCTTGGCCTTACTAGAAGTGCAGTAAGCTCCATAATGGAACAAGTGTCCAAAGCTGCTCTAGTAAGGTCCTTCCGAATTTGGCTGGGCAGGGAGAATAACTTGAACAGAGGAGGTGAGTATTGACGGCCGTCACTAAGAGTACTCTTTCAAACCTACAAACCGTGTCACAAGTGTCGGGCTCTGTTCGGAGCTTTTCTCTCAACCACGCGATGGACCCGGCACCCGCACGGTGAATCCATGGAATGCTAAGATATTCGTCTCTAGCCATGGCCAAAGCCAGACCAGGACCTATTCAGAAAATCTCAATCGGCCCTGCCAGCAATAGAACTCAGCACTTCTGTCTTATAAATCCACTGAGCATACCACTGTGCGATGGTGTTCGTCAAAAAGCTAACAGTCGTAACAGTTATTTCTATATGTCCTCATTAATGTGAGTAACGAAGCACCAAACATATTAAAACCAATATCTTAATTGTTACATAAAGAACTCCCTATTTTCGTGTGGTGGTCAAGTGTGCCTCAGCTGTGAGTTTGTCGAGTTACCTGTAGGACTTTGGCAGTTTGGCACATCTATGATTGTTATTTCGATCACTCGTAACCCGCGTAGTATTGGGTCAGTTATATGTATACCTCGCGGGTTGTAAACTCTTTCGTTCTGTGTCGCTATGAATTTTGATATTTTCCTTAGGTGCTGAAATTGATAGAAGTAAAATGTTTATTAATGTGGTTGAATGATGACTGAAAATGTCAGCAGGCTGCTGCTCGGGATTTGATTCATTAAAATTATTACTTGATAAGGTTCCTTCTGTCTAATACCTTAAAACAAGCAATTGTTGTCAATATATATATATAGAGGTTTCCAGGGCAATTAATCAATTTAGATTTCATTTTTAGAAAATGTATAATTTCTAAAAAAATCAGATCAAAGCTTGATCAACCAGGTACTTTATTTTAAAAGAAAATAATTGGTAATAATGTAAAGCTAAGAGGAAATTGATAGCAGTAAAATGTTTTCTAAAATTATTACTTGATATTCTTCTTTATATAATCTCTAAAAGAAGTAAAATTTATAAATATATGAGTCGAAACAAAACACTGTGTAATAAGTAGTAAAAATTTGCAAAATAATATAGAGATAACACAGGCAATTTTGTTCCAATATAATAATACTCCCATAAGAACGGGAACAACTCAGGCAGGCTCCCACTATATTCCAAACCATGTAGACTGGCAATCAAGGGTGATGAACCCTTGAAACAACAGGAGTAGACAAACTGCTATCTAACTCTCTCTTACCTATGGTATTTGCAATCCACTGTGTGAGTCTTACTCACAAATAACAATATTGTGAATATGATTCAGACTATCATCATCATCATCATCATTATCAGCCTATTAATGGCCCACTACAGGGCCAGGCCTCCCTCCTTATAGGAGAGGGGATAAGGAGCATAGACCCACCATGCTGCTCTAATGCCGGTTGGTGGGCTAAGGTTGATAATGTTTCATTTATTAACAATAACTGTCAGATGTTGATGATAGTGATCAGGACCGATGGCTTAATGTGCTCTCCGAGGCACAGGTATGTAACACCACCAAATTCCATGCTTGGAATGTACTGAACATTTCATAGAAGTATGAAAAAGCTCAGAATTATTCCGTGACCCGACCTAGGAATCGAACCCAGAACCTCGTGATTGAAGCCACATAGGCTAATCACTAGACCATCGAGGCATACCATACCTTTTCATAATGTGTTTCTGTGCATATGTAAATGAAGTAAGCAGTAAGGCAAGCGAGGCAACCCTCGCAGTATGTGCTGCAATCAGCTGTCTCCGCCATTTCAAAGTGTTCATTCAATCTTTCCATTGTGAATTCAAATGTTTGTCTGTCTATCTGTAAGAAGAAACTTAAACCTTAGTAAAGTATAAAACTTGACCAACTAAAATTAGTGATGAGGAATGAATTAAAACATTATTTACAATCATTATATAAAAGGTCATTTAAATTGTTAAGCCTTTTTCAGCAGTCAACTATAGCGTCAACCTTTTATAAGTGGAGATATGGCATAGAACTACAACTCTACTCCTAGAAGCTACTTGAACCCAAACACTTGTTATCAGAAACTAAATAGACTAACTACTGGACCAATAAGGCAGTTCTAAATAAATGCTGACCTTATACAAGTTTTTTAAATACAATCCTTATTATTAGTCGCAAGATCAATAAAAGTGGCACCTAAAATTACAATTCCATAGGTAGGTACTTGCCCTATAAAAAATTGTGTACATTGAACTAGTTACAAAACTTAATCATAGAAATGAAGAAAGAACTTATGTTAATATTTCCACCTTTAATATTACTTAGTATTTTTTCGTTGAATTAGGTAAATTATTATTAAAATAATACAATTTATAATAATTGTAAAAAAAATACAGTCATACACAGAGGACATAACTGGGGCGTGTTGATAAACAAATTAATAACTTTCACTAACCCTGTCTTCCAACTCCGGTGGAAATCTCGTTTGGAACTTGACCGCAGTTCCTTCGGAATAGTCTCTCTGTATAAATATTTTTATACCCTGCTGCGTGGGAGTCTGCTGACTACCAGGGGTGTTGGGACCAGACGGAATTCGATTGTTAGCCATCCTCAAATCGTAATTTCACAAACACAATACACTCACAAACATTGATTTATGTCGATTCTCAAACCAATTGTAGACTTTAGCTGCACATAATTTTATTTTCTAGTAAAATTGTTCGAAAAATCACAAGGAATAGTACAATTTTCTCGTAATTTCTTTATAATTTACGAAAAGAAAGAAAGAGAAACTCCATCAATCACGTCTGTGAACACAGATTAATATCCGTGACGTTTCATACAGTGACATTACCATAGACAAGAAAACGATCATAGGCTATATCTATTGGAACACACATGACAAAAATGCCTGTGGTAATTTTACCTATGTAAATGTCAACAAACTGTCATTTTGACTGAATTGTGGATTATTTTCTGTGTTTTGATGCGCGATTGCCGATTCGCGAATAGGTTAACCAAATAAACTCCTATAAATGTTGAATGTTTGTTAATGTCTGTGTTTAGTCCTCTTTGTAAATTTTTATGTACATATATCAAGTGTAATAAAATTAAGTTGTAAATATAGGAACTACTAACAAAATTATTAATTTATTTATTATTTTTATAATTATTTAAGTATTATAATTATTTTGTGATGTTTTAGGTGGCGGTGATAAACCTATATAAAAAATCTGCTGTTTATAGTGTCAAAATTAAGCTGGATGTATACTCAATTACACCTAATTCCCAGCTCACACCTACCAATCTTTGAAACTGTGTCTTCCATACCACGTGACTTTGGCGGAGTAAATTGTACCTAGTTGGAAAAAAAAAAAAAAAAAAAAAAAAATAAACTCCTATAATTATTATCTAATTTTCCTACATTGGTTTAGTTGTTTTCCACTACGCGAATGTGTACATTGAACTAGTACACATTCAATAATGGATGTAAAATCATTCTTATTTTCGTGGGCGGCTAAGAAAGGATTGACTCCATCGTTGGATATTCGGGGTACCGGTAAGTATATTTTAGTTTTATATCACTGTAATCAAATAATCTATTTAAATTAATCACCACTGAATCTTACATGATTTTAACGAAAGAACGAAAATTACTGGAATGCTTATTGTGCACCAAATCAAAATAATAAATATGTATAAGACTGCAGACTATCGATTTGGTAGAATAAGGTAGGTATGTCTAACTAATCATACGACTTGTTTAGGGCGGGATAATCCAAGTTTCAGGGCCTTTTTCAAACAAACAAACTATTTATTTTCACCAGTGCTTAAAACAAGACCATTTTAATACTTAACACTTAAGTCAACAAAATCAGAAACTTATTCAAAATCATTCAAAATTCAAAATCATTTATTTCAAGTAGGCCAATTATAAGCACTTTTGTAACGTCAAATTAGACTATTTGTAGTGACTCTACCACCGGCACGGAAGGCAGGTCCTGTTGAGAAGAGCCGGCAAGAAACTCAACAGTTGCTCTTTTAAAATCATTAATTTTTACAATATTAACTGTATTGTTACATAAAATTATTTATTCTACTATTTGTGTGAAGTTGAAAGCTGATCCAATTGCCTTGACTCAGTAAGTGAGTTTTAATACATTGCTTAAACTTATGCAATGGTAGATCTAAAACTGAATTGGGCATCTTGTTAATTAAATTGTAAATTAATTATTTTGTAATAATTGCTTTGATTATTTTTTAGTAGTTCCATATCATTTCATTACATAGGTATTATAAAATGAAGTTTCCTGCTGCATCTGTTTGTCTGTTTGCCATAAAGTCAAAGACTACTGAACAGATTTTCATGCTGCTTCTACTAATAGATAGAGTGATTCCTGAGGAAGATTTAAGTATATCATTTGTTAAGGTTTTGTGGCTCTTTTTTAATCTGGCTGAAATATGACAATAATTGTTGGAAGATTGGGAAAGTTGTACACCTTTTGGGGACCTTAAAAAGCTTAAAAATTCGGCTTTATATATGTGAGATCTAACAAGACAAAGTTTGGTGGGATTCTTCCTCTTTATTAGGACTACAAAAAAGTCTGGGATGACATATATTTAGGAAAGCTTGCTTTACCCATTTTTTCTTTAAAAATGTGCGCCTAACATATCTTTCTTGCTCCTTTTGATTGAGCTTGTGGGTGAAGTCGCAGGAGTCTGCTAAAAAAGTTCTATAAATTTATTTCAGTGATATTTAAATGGTTGCTAATTTCTTTATAGGTCCAAAACATCGTCAGAGATTCCTCTGTGAACTCCGTGTCGATGGGTACAACTATGTGGGTGCTGGAAACTCAGTTACGAAGAAGGAAGCTCAGAAGAATGCTTCCCGTGACTTCATCAACTATCTTGTCCGATCTGGTGAGGTCTCTGCCAACGATGTGCCAGAAGATGTGCAAGTCAAAGCGGAGATGGATGATTCTGGTTCTCGAAACAACACAATAGATCAATCATCTCAATTCCAGAAACCTGTTTTTCAGGTAAGAGTATATTGATTTACATGAATGTTATGCTTTTAGAATAGAATAGAATATTAGAATTTTAGTTTTGAATACACAAATTTGCTTATTGTGTCACCTAAATCAATTTGCATGGAACCTAATGCATAAAAAATTTGGTACAAAATTCATGAAGGCTTAGGAGAGGAATGCCACAAGAGGTCATATCACAGATATTGTTCTATATAAATTAGGCCAATGTTACTCCAAATATGTCCAAAAATAACTTGTGTCGTCTTAAGTTTCCACAAAATATCTGGTTTGCAATATGCTGAACTAACTAAAAATAAATTATAATAGTCCCGTTGAGAGATTTTTTATACAATAATAATTCAGAAATTATACAAACATAGTACTGCTTAACAGTTTGAATAAATAATTTTTTATAATTAAATAAACAGAAATAGCTGAGATTCTTCTATATAAGATCTATCTTTTAAACCAATAGTAGAGTTTCAAAAAATAGACAAACTTCATAAAAATTTCTTCAAAATATATGAACTAACTGTAATTGAGATTGAGAGAGAGAAAATTGAGCCATCAAAACCACAGAAGACAAATTAATCATTCTTGAAAAGTTGACAACAATTTTGCTTACAAGAGATAAGTATAGAGATACTCATCCACTTTCACATACCTGTCCCTTATTTATGTTTATTTTTGTAATAAAATGGCCACCATATTTAACTTATAGGAAGGTATGGGCCCAGATATGATGGGTCAAGCCTACCAGGCATATGGCGGGGAGAGACAAGGCTTTACATACATGGACCGCCTCCAACAACAAAAGAATGTAGAAGAAGCAGAAGACCTTGACGTAAACGCCAGCCTACACGGCAACTGGACTATGGAAAATGCCAAGTCCAAGCTACATCAGTTCATGCAGATTAATAAGATCAATGCCGACTATGTGTATAAGGCTGTCGGTCCGGATCATACCAGGCAAGTTACTTCATAATAGTTTAGGATCCTGATCTTAAATTATGATTATAAAATTAAAATTTTTTCGCTACTCGCAACTTCGTTCATGTGGCAACCCTGACCCACAACTTCTATAGAAAAATTGAAATTTGTGTAAACATTAAAAACTAATGCAATGAATTTTCAGACAGATTAGGTTAAGTTTAGAACAGATTTTGACAACGAAATAGTATGTAAAGAGAAAGTCCTCTAATTTTATTTTTAGATTAATAATATTATTATAATAAATAAAAAGCTTATTGAAGAAATTAATTTAAGGTCAGGATTATACTACTAATTATCAAACATGATAAAAGACATGTAATTGTGTTATGGTAGTACCGTTAATGGATTAAATTGACTTCATAATATTTATTCCGTCATACAACAATGCGCTAAGGCCAGAGCATATCTGGTAAAGTGCTGGAAAACAGATTTCTTGCGATTTGTTTTACAAATATACTAGCTGACCCGGCAAATGTTGTTTTGCATTAATAATTAAAAAAAAATCGATGAAAATTAGATAGTAGCCGATTCTCAGACCAGCTGAATATGCATACAAAATTTGGTAAAAAACGGTAAACCAGAGAAATATGGTAACTAACATTGTGTCAGGGAAATTTTATATATTAAATAAATAACACTTGCTTTTATTATCTTTATGGGATTAGTATTCTATCGACTTTACCATATTTCATCACCATCAATGTCACCCTAGTTATTACCTTAAGCCTGTGCACTCAAATTGGAGCAGTTTTAGGGTCCATGTTCCATGTCCGCTCTTTTAATAAGTTTTAGTTAGGTGTTTTGACCCTGTAGTGTGATTGTGTGACACTTGCCAGATATGTGCAGGCTTAAAGCTGGAGTCAAACATGCCACTTGCCACAGCTACTACAAACATCTATATTAAGCAAACAGTACATGCAATCCTCTGATGGTCTCTTTGCCGGGGAGCAATAGAAGCAGCAAAAAACGCGCATCTAATGACTGTAGAATAAATCTGCTGCGTTATGCTCAATGTCTCTCTGTCACAAATTCACAACACTATACAGCACAGGCAAAGAGTGTATTAATTATAGAATAGGTACATAAAGGTATGTTGCTGCCTCCACTTCTCCTGGTTCTCTTTGTCATTATTCCCTGCCTTGATTGAGATTAGTTGTCCAGTCTTCTTAGAGAAGTAAAGGAAGGATCCCTTTAGTGGATCATTGAAATAGGATGATAATTATAAGAAATTCAGCTGTCCAGTCTTATGGAGAGAGGCCTGGCCCTTTAGTGGATGGAATATAATGAGACTTGACGAGACAATGGCCAGAGTTGGTGTCTCCAGACTGGAAACATGAAGCTGTTTGATCTGGTATGCTACACTATCTGATCTAACACGATTAGGTAAAGTGGTGGCTAAAAAGAAAACGGGCTGACAGTGTAGTGGCTCTGTCTGGAAAAACAGGTTAGGGCTATAAATAGTGAGAACTGGAAGAAGATGGCGGAGGCTTTTTGGTTTCGTAGTCATAAAAACGAAACAAATAAATATATACATGTATAGCCCGTGCGCGATAAGTTGAGACCTGGGGACTGTGGCGCCACAGACGTGTTGCGTCAAGGATGCCGTTGTCTAAAGTACACTGTAACTTCCCTTCAAGCTCCCGTGAGCTTGAGGGTAAGTTACAGGGGAAGCGAGCGGAGGGTTGCATTCCAGGCGAGTCTCAATTTATCGCGCACGGGTTGTATTGTTATAAATTATTCAGTGTGATGTGGAAATAAAGCATAATAAATAAATAAATAAAATATGGTGTCCAACAAAAACGTGTTGTACTGACGTGTGTATGACCACTTGCCATGAGTGGCTACCACTGGCTCTGCATTTGAAGATAAAGTAAAAACACGTGAAAAATAGTGGCTGTGGCCAGTGACGCGTTTACAAAGTCTAAAATTTCACACTGTCTAATCCAATATTATGATTGGATAATGTGAGAATTTCTATATATCTAGTAGACTCTGTAGACAAGCGCTTCTTCTTCCTGATCGTTTACGCAATTTCTTACGATTTTGTCCAAGTTGACTCTAAAGCTCTATTCACATTGGCGCCAAGTCGAAGTGAATAGAGCCTGTCTTTGGGTTGACTTGAATTGGGAGACTTTTTAGTTATCTATAAAATTACACGTGAAAGGTAAATGACATAGAAGCTCATTGTTATTTTACAACCTTTTAACTATAACTAAAAATTTCTTTCAAAATTCTTTTATATTAAATATATGAATTTGATATAAAAAACAAGAAATAAGGTTACACAAAAAAATATAGTAAGGACAATAATAGATTTTCATATTAAATAGTATGTATTACTTGTTTGCAACAATCCTATAATGTCCTATAATATTTATTATTATTTATTTAGTATTTATATGAATCGTTTTGAGTCTTTTACCAATCACACTGTAATATTTGAGACAACAAAAGAGTGACCCAGTATAATATAATATCTGTGACTCATTTTCATTTGTAGTAATTTTTCAAACCTAGCTACTTAATTTTGCCTTTAGTTCATGCTTGGTAAGCCACTGATTATTCAAATGTATTGAAAAATCAATGGCGCTCTTTCCCTTGGACATTTTTAGCCTAATAATGTTTTGGGCTTATGATGTAATATTTTTGACAATGACAGCTGTCATAAAAAATTACAGCATAAGCCCGCAGGTTTAATGTAGTGCCATCCTTTTCACAATATCACTTGCGGAAAGGGATAGCTCTCTATATTTTGATGTCCAGCGGAATAAGCAGCAATGGCTGATTTATGTCTTTTGTAGTTCACCTGGAAGTGTAGCCCGCACACTTTAACATATCTCCAAGTGTGAAAGGATCATAATTTGATAAAACAGTATAAATGCTGGATTATTTTTCTATATATTTTTAAATTTTAGTTTCAAAAAATATTGTATGTTACATACATAAAAAATATAACTTGAAGCGGCATTTGCAATGTAGAAGCAAAAGTCTCTTCAAAATATCACAATAGATTATGAGTAATAATGCACCCAAAACAAATCCTAGACAAAATTTACAAATAAGTTTTAGGCTATGTTTATATTGAAACATTCCTAGAACTGGTAAGTTATAAATCAGTTGAAATAAAACTTGGTAAAAATGGAAATAGTAATAAATAAGTAAATATAATTTACATTATAATGGAATAAACATGCACTGCCTTAATTTAGTCAGAATAAACTTTGACGCTTGGGAGTAATACATGTAAAGTAAGAGGAATACTATCTTTCGAAACTCAAATGCTAATGAATTTTAAGTCTCAAGTCAACTAAAGGACATTGCCAAAAATTGTATGGAAGTGTACCCCAAGCTGCCCAGTAATGATATATATGTCATTAAATAGTGCAGATTTTCTATTTACAGAAAAACAAAGTTGTATGTAGCTGTGCAGTCGCAGTAAAAAGTTATGAAGGTTGAAAAAGTTGACTTTTAATACTACGACGACGGTCACGTGATTCAGAACACAAAAATCGATTGAAATTTTTATTTTTTGATATATTTTCAAGTGATTGCTATGAAACATGGGTAGTTGTTTAAAATTCATTGTGTATTTAAATAAAACAGTTAAATATGAGCATAACTTTGGAGAGCGTGGGGCAAATTTTGGCCAAGTCCTTTGACAGTTTCCATAGAAAGCTGTCAAAATAAGTCGACTCGAGGCTTACTTTAAAAAGCGTTTGAGTATTCGGGCAATATGACACATACATTTATTCCAATATAATGTACTTTAAAAGAAAAATATAATCGTCTTTGATTGTTTTGGGTGCAGACTTTTGATACATGTATTGGGCTACACTTCCAGAGGTTTTGCACAAATCTTCAAATGATTTTTGGGGTAAGTTGCACATTTTCTTATTTTAATATCATTTATTTAAGTACTTTTAGATACGTTTCAGTAATCCAATGAAATTAAATCAACAAGAATTAAAATATACAATTTTACTATTAATTTCACCTTAAAATAATCTAAATCTATGTTTAAAATTTTATAAGTGGCTTTATATTTTCATCATATTTTTGACTGCTGCTTTTGTTTCAAAATAATTGTGTCCTTTGCATGTCAGCATATTTTATTATGTTATGTCCCTTCATTATATAAAAGTTAAGTTTATACGATATTTAATTATGAATTATCTTGCGTTTCTTATTAAAAAATTTGGGCAATACCTAAGTAAATAACTCTTTCTCAATAAATAATAAATTAAATTGTATAGGAATGGACAAAGCATACCTGCAGGCCTAGGATGCGTCAGTAGATCTCTAGTAGATGTATTTTATGTAGAGACGAACATTAACAGTAAAATCAAAAATTTCGCATTTTTTATGGAACGAAAGAGTTATCTCTTTTCTATTGTCGATTGCACAAGTATTGATTGACAATGTCACTTTTTCTATACGAGATAGTCTAGGGAGGGAGATCCTAAACCTTCTGGTCAATTTACTACTAATTGGCGATTGCGCGACTCCGTCTGCGAAAGATTGCGTTTTGTTAAAGTTACAAAAAAATAGCTTTTTTAAATTAAATTTTATTTAAATTAGTTCAGTACTTTAGGCGTTTTGCGTAAAACACAGACAGAGATACTTTCTGATTTATATTATTAGTACAGATAAGATTAATAATTTATAACTCTCTATAGGAGCTTTTGCTGTGAGATGACTCTATTCGTACGTCAACTCGGGCGCAATGTCACCGGAAGGGAGACGGCGTCCAACAAGCAGACCGCGAGCAAATCCTGCGCACTGTCCTTAGTGAGACAGTTGTACCATCTCGGTGTGATTGAGGCCTTCAGTGGGACATTGAAGAAAGATAAGTAAGTATACGAGAAAGAGAAAGTATAATTTTTAGAGTTCACGAGAGGATAATGGTGATAAATGTTTTTTCATAAAACTAATTTTAAACCATTAATGATTTAATATTCAGTATGCATTAGCGATAGGTTGCCTATAAAAAAATAGCCGCAGTTGTCTAATTAATTTGTTGTGATTAATTGCTTTTATGTTTTTTAATCCGCGCTTCTTGCGGGCCTCATAAGAAGGCTCAGAGTCACTCAGCGGGCAATAGAAAGAGCAATGCTCGGTGTGTCTCTGCGTGATCGAATCAGAAATGTGCAGATTCGCAGAAGAACCAAAGTAACCGACATAGCTCAGCGAGTTCGAACAACTGATGGATGTTGGGCAGAGATGTACAAAATGGTTCCATAAAAGCATTTAAATACAAAATGCAAAATACTTTTCAGATTTACTATTTCAAATGCAAAATACCAAATACTTTTGCGTTTTGTATTTCAAATGCAAAATGCAAAATAGGTATTTTCAAAATGCTTTTTCAAAATAAAATACCTTTTGACCAAATCGCATGATATTTTTATTTATTTTAGAATACCTAGTCACTTATAACATTATAACATTAACCTTAGTTACTTATAACATACTGCCTCGTTGGTCTAGTGGTTAGCCTATGTGGCTTCTATCACGAGGTCCTGGGTTCGATACCTGGGTCGGGTCACGGAATAATTCTGAGCTTTTTCATTCTTCTATGAAATGTTCAGTACATTCCAAGCCCGGAGTCTGAAAGTTGGCGGTGTTACACCCTGTGCCTCGGAGAGCACGTTAAGCCGTCTGTCCCGGTCACTTTCACCAACATCTGATAGTGATAGTTAATAAATGAAACATTATCAACCTTAGCCCACCTACCCGCACTGGAGCAGCGTGGTGGGTGTACGCTCCTTTTATATTATTATTTATACGCTCTGCTTACAATTTTCTTTTATCTCTAACAATTGGACAGGTATTGTTAAAAAGTGAAAAAAATAAAAATCAATTTTTATTTATTACACTTTTTAACAATACCAGTTGTTCGAATACATCATCACTCATTTTTCTTCGGTGAGGTCTTATAATCATCCCACCGTACGAAAAAAGTCTTTCTACTGGTGCTGAACTTGGTAAGGATGTGTTGTATTTTAAAAATACGTTTTTTATTGTAGGATAGGTGTTCAGCATCTCCAGACTTGTGGACTCATCCTTTAAGTATTGTAGGGTTTCCAAGTCTATTGTAGTATTGGCACTACCACCCTCACTGGTTGCAGAGGAGTCTGAATCCTGGAACATGTAGTAAGACTCGCTTTTTTGGTTTTTTCGTTCTGAAGTCTGTGATTGGAGGCCACTTTTTAAATTCTCATTTTTAAATTTCCTGACTTCTGAAACAAACAGCTTCTTAACATGCTCCTTCTTACTTTTAGGCACCCACTTTAATTTGAAGAATAGATATGATACTGCTGCCAGAATGCTGTCTTTGGATCTTGGGTCTTCTAAATCAAAATTGTTAAAACGCTTTTCAATACTTTCCTTAATTATTTCAATCAATGGTCCACAATATACTGGGTTGTCCATTTCTAATGAAGCTAATATTTTTTGCATTCTTATCAATTCAGGTTGTAGACATCCATAATACATCTCTTTGTCACCTTCCAAACTCCTGATGGCCTCAGCTATGGGTTTGGAAGTTCTAACATATTCAATCAAGAACTGTATTTCAATTTCTTTCAGGACTGATAATCCCAGTATTCTTAGAACTTCATTTATGGTTTCTTGGACTTGTAATATATCTGTTATACAATTGTAAAATGAATTCCACCGAGTTGGACAGGGGCTAGTTGGAGACTTACCAGTAACTTCCAAGTAAATTTCAGATGCTTTTGGTGACCTAGAGCATATATTCCAAACAGCCTGACATTTAGCCATAGCTGCATCATGTAGTTTCCGGTATGAATTACTTTTATTTCTAGCTTTATCAATGTCCCGTGCCGGAATCAGATGCAAGGTATGGGTTGCACATCTCTCATGGTTGGGCAGTTGGTATAAATCATTTTCTTGAGGTTCAGGAAACTCATGCAGGGCTAATATATCATCATTATCATCATCATCATCTTGCTGATTGTTAACATCAAGGTTTTCATTTATGTTCACTTCAAAATTGTCTAAATTATCATTCAACTGGGGTCCACCACTTGTATCAGTTTCTAGATCAGGTTTCCCAAAAATTTTAAAAGCTTTTACCATGTTGGAGCCATTATCCGTTACTGTTTTAGTTATTTTGGACAATCTTAAGTCATATTCTTCATGTATATCAGTTATGAGTTCTGCTATCTTATTGAATGTGTGGGACCCCTTGAATCTTCTGCAGGCAAGAGAAGAACTGTTCCTTGCAAATGTATCCGTATCTATCCAATGAACAGTCATACCTAAGTAACTGCGTCTTGAAGATGACCAAATATCGGCTGTAGTACAGAGGTATTGAGCAGCCTTCAATATATTTTTTAGATTACCTTTATATTCTGTGTATGCATCAGCAATTTTATTATTGCATGTACGGCGGCACATTAATTTTGGTGGATGTGTAAGTTGTTGAGCTCCCTCAATTAAAGCTCTAAATGACTTATTTTCTACTATTGTCATAGGTGACATTGTGTCAACAACAAAGTTTATTATTAATTTATCTAGATTTAATGACTTCTGTAAAGCATTTGTAAGAATACTTTGTTTCATTTTCTTTGCCGTACTTGCAGTACTATTGTTATCAGATTCTGCAAAACTAGACTTTCTTTTCTTTGTATGCTGGGGTTTCAATTTTTCATAATCTTCCAGAAGATCACTGTGGCCTTTTCTCTAAAGAAAACAAAACAACAAACAGGTTAATTATTTGTTAACACAGAAAAAATTACATAGTTACCTATACTTAATTATTAAAAGGTATCCTATAAGGTGTCATTATATCATATCATATAAAAACAAATGTTCATAGGTTACACTTACTTTAATATGGTTTAAGAAGTTTGCATGCAGACTTCCCTTCAATGTTTTCAAGCATTTCTTGCAAACAGCACTTATATTGTTTTCACCCTCCTTCTTCACGTCTTTAAAACTGTGCATTAATATAAATGGTAGATTAGGGTTATCCCTGAAATAAAATCATATATGAATTATTTATTGAATCAAATACTATAGCCACTATTCATTTTACTGGTTTGTCGTGCATTATTTTGTTGGTGAAAGGTGACACTGACACAAAACAATACTTTACCTTCCAACTAAAAATGTTAGTAGGCTTTGCATGTTGCTACTTGTATAGTAGATATCAACACTAACTGAATTATTATAATTTATAAAGCTTCAAGTCAATTTAAATTAGTTGACGTCTTTTCTTTTTAGTATATATTTGTTTATACTATTTACCTATTTTATTTGTAAGACGTACAAGTACTTACATTTTTTAGCTAGGACACCAGCACCACACCAAATTCACCACGGCACGTCTGTTTATAGACTTTCCAGTATAACAACACTTCAATATCATAAAAAAAGGTAATCAAATCAGTAACCACTTCACCAAGCACCATCAAATAATAAATTCGCTGAAATTGAATCGCCGGGATAACGTTCGTCGTCGTTCGTTTTCGTTTGACTTTAACATTAACACTAGTCAGTAGTCAGTATCAAGTAGTGTTGCCAACTGCTACCAAAGACTTATAGCTAGAAATTTAACAGAAAGTTGTCAGATTGAGTATTTGTGTCTACATAAAAGTAGCTAGAAATAGCTACCTAAATATCTGGATGAAAATAAAAACGATTGACTGTTAAAGGCTTGAATATTCATTGCATTTAAAATGTGGTATTCAGAAATAAAACCCATGTATTTAATCTAAATAAACTTTAATAAAATTATATTATATGCAACTAATATACAATATCTATACCTATCTAACCTAGCTTAAACAAACTTCAGAGCTAATTTAAACTTCTTATCCAACAAAGAAAAACACAAAATAACATAACATCGACGACCGATTCCGTTAACATCGATGTTTTTGCTTACAACATCGATAATCATCGAACATTCCCTAATCTCTACAGGCCAATAATCAGACAATCGAGGGAATCCCCAAAGTGATTTCGCACGGATTTCATACGAGTAAGCGAGTCGTATGAAATGTTATCTCACTCACTCTTGTAGGTGTACATTGCTACTAACATTTTATTTTCGGGGATTCCCGCACCATTTTTATTATTGCTCTTCTAAAAAAACATCTCAATATACCAAAAGTTGCTATAAAAAGTAGCTAAAAAGTTTAGCCACAAGTTAAAAAAATTGTAGCTGCCCGACATCGGAATATTGCTAAATCTAGCTATAAAGTAGCTAAGTTGGCAACACTGTCTCAGTACACAGTAGTTAGACATAAGGCGCACACTCTGACCAAAGAAGAAAAATTGGGCACGCATGGGTAGCAGGCGCCACTATCGGTCAAATTCAGAAATACAAGCGTCATTTGTTCATTTAATTTCGTTTGACTGGTAATGGTGGTTAAACTTAATCACAAAGTATTTTGCATTTTGAAATGAATTTTAAAAATGCAAAATACATCTCAAGAAGGTATTTCAAATAAAATACAAAATGTTTTTGTTAAAAAGCATTTAAATGCAAAATACAAAATAGGTATTTTGCATTTTGTATTTGCATTTTAAATAGAAGTATTTCAAATAAATCACATCTCTGATGTTGGGGGCCCCAAAGTGCTAGACAGCCTTTTTTTGACATGGCAACTTCACGTGAAAATAGGACAACATAAATGATGTGGAGTAGGTAGCTTTGGCATCTTTAACCTATATATTATATTCACAACAAACTTTAAATGTATCAGTGACCTCTATATGCTGGGATAAATCTAGTACCAACCAATATATTTTTTTACTACAATGACGTTAGGTCACTATTTTAAATAACTGTTCTAATTTTCATGTAGATAATTCTTATAGTTATTAAAATAATCGAGTGTGAATGAAGGATCGACGGACGGACGGACGGAAGGGTTCCATTTTACCATTATGGTAAAACTTCTCTGATTAATATTCATGTCATAAAAGTTTATTAATTAAAATTATTTTCAATTCAATGAAGGAATTAAAAATTCAAATATTAAACAACAAAATAACTCTATGCAGTCGTTGTTCTAAAACATTATTGACGTGTATTCTCTCAGTAAGCTAATATGAGACTGAATGCGATTAGAAATCTTTTTCGCGTTTTAGCTCTCTTTTGGTTCGGACACTTTTTAGGGCTGACCCGAAGTCCATATTATTTAATATGTCAATGACTGGAACACCAAACCTTTATTACTGCTTAAATAAACTGAAAATATTAATTATTAATCAAATCCTAGGTCTGCAGAAGGAGTAATGAAGCCATACCCAGTGGCCATCAGTCCTGAACTAGAAGACCAACTGCAAGACGCACTACAAGCATTGGACATAAACCCGATAGACGTGAACGCCCCCCCACCAGAAGAGGGGGGATCGGAAGGCGTGACGTTGTTCCAAGTGGATCGAGTGAGGGCTATGAGGGAGGCGCGCCCGGTGCCCTCTGGTGTGGTATCCTGGAGTCCCCCGCAGAGCAACTGGAACGCTTGGACCGGATGTAACATTGGTAAGTTAGTTATACATATGTCACCGGAAGATAACAAGATCCGCAAATTTCGTACTTTCGTAGGATTTTAATCGAGAGATAAACTGTATTATTTTACGCCCAAATTTATCAATTTGCGACATGTTCGAATTCTAAACGGTTCGACCAATAACAGAAGAGCTTTTAATTTTACGCTTTCTTTGTAAATAATAAATAAATAAATGAAAAAAAAAAACTTAAAAATACGGAAAATAACACACTGCTCTCTGATTGGACTTATTCAACCAATCAGAGTGCACATGGTGTTTAGTTATTGCTTACTTATTATTTTACGCGTGATTTCGGTAAGTTTATCAAATTACGAAAATGTGGGCGTAAAATTATGACCTTACTAATGAACTAACCAAAAATAGCTATGTGGTTAGTTTATACGCGGTAGAAGTGGGTGCGAGGGGTATACCAGCGAAGTCTCTCTACAACCTGCTAAAAGACCTTGGCCTTACTAGAAGTGCAGTAAGCTCCATATTGGAACGAGTGTTGTTGTTGAAGGTGCTCTAGTAGGGTCCTTCCGAATTTGGCTGGGTAGGGAGAATAACTTGAACAGAGAAGGTGAGTGTTGACGCGCGTCACTAAGGGTACCCTTAAACCTACACCCGTGTCACAAGTCTCGGGCTCTGTTCAGAGTTTTTCTCTCAGCCACGCGATGGACCCGGCACCCGCACGGTGAATCCATGGAATGCTAAGATATTCATCTCTCTATTTATATTTAGAATCCTACGAAAGTTTATAAATTTTCTAGGAAATTTATAAATTTGCGGTTTTTGCTATTTTCCGGTAACATATACATACATAACGTCACGCCTCATTTCCATAAGGGTAGGTAGAGACTTCCTCCATTTGCTACGGTCCTTCTTACTTACTATAGCTTCTTCCACTCTCATTAATCCTTTCATACAAGTTCATCGGTTTAGGGTATTCGTGACCTGGTCTTTATTTAAAATGTTCTGATTTTGGTACTGGAACATACTGTACATACAGTATTTAAAGGGGATAATTATACGGGATGAATTTTATTTTAGTACGAATTATTTTGTTTGTGGTTCTATATCATTAATAGATCGAAATTCCGCTAACAGTTATGTACATTTTATGAAACCCATTTTATTTTTCAATTTCTGTGTTTAAAAAACAAAATGATGGACAGACCGCGCGCTAGTTCACTGAGCATTATTACAAAAGATTATTCAATTCAATTCAATTCAAAATCATTTATTTCAAGTAGGCTGTTATACAAGCACTTTTGAAACGTCAAGTCTGTCAGCACGTAGTGACTCTACCACCGGTTCGGAAGAGAGATCTTGCAGAGAAGGACTCAGCAGTTACTCTTTTTAAAAATCAATCTTACAATTTGTATTTTAAAAATCACAATTTTTGTTATCCCGTATTGCGTGAAGCAAGAACAGCTGATTGCTTCCAAATCTCTTTGTCGTTAATAAAGTAACCTTTACTTAGTAAATGGCCTTTAACACTTTTTTAAATTTTTCTAAAAGCAAGTCCAGTACTTCCTTTGGGAGGAGATTATAAAATCGTATACTCACCCCCACAAACGATTTTTGCACTCTGCGCAAGCGCAGTATTATGTTTATGAAATATCATATTATTTTGTCTCAGACGAAGGCCCGTTGGCTTCTACGAGTTTGGACGACATCAGCGCCGACTTGGAGAAACAGCATCGAGACATTTGTCAGAACAGTGAACTCTATCAGGTAACTTACTTTTTTTTTTATCGACTACAAGTTGGCCCTTGACTGCTATCACACCTGATGTTAAGTGATGATGCTATCTAAGATGGAACCGGGCTAACATGTTAGGAGTGGGACGAAAATCCACACCCCTTTCGGTTTCTACACGACATCGTACCGGAACGCTAAATCGCTTGGCGATACGTCTTTGTCGGTAGGGTGGTAACTACCCACGGCGAAAGCCTCCCACCAGCCAGACCAAGACAAATAAAGAAAAATCTCAATCTGCCCCGCCGGGAATCGAACCCAGGACCTCCGTCTTATAAACTTCGTATAAGCCGCCGCGTATACCACTGCGTCACAGAGGTCGTCATAACCTGGAATGTACTGAAACACCAAAAAAGGTGTTACACCACACGGGGATGTAACACCACCAAGTTGGTGGTGTGACATCCCCGTGTCTCTGAGAGCACGTTAGCAGTCGGTCTCGGTCACTATCATCAACATCTGATAGTGATCGTTAATAAATGAAACATTATCACCCTAAGCCCACCAACCCGCATTGGAGCAGCGTGGTGGGTGTACGCTCCATATCCCCTCTCCTATAAGTCGAGAGGCCTGGCCCTGTAGTGGGCTATTATAGGCTGAGAATGATAATGATGGAACTAATAGTAATGATCCTATAACACCAGTGTTCAGAATGACATGAAAACAACAAATAAAACATCTTTTCCTATTATCCCTTAAAGTTTCACAGCCCCGAGGGGTCTCCTGGCAACCGTCAGGCAAATAATGACAGCTGTCATTATAGCTCCGTCGCTACCCGGGTAGCCGCGGGCCTCAAAGAAGGTTTGAATGTCAGGCCCACAGGGGTTAAAGGACATAGGTAAAAAATGTATGGAAGTCTGCCCCAGAGATGATACATACGTCATTAAATAGTACAGATCTACTATTTCAATTGTAATAAAGTTATTTCTAGCTAAGCAGTCGCTGATAAAAGTTATGAAGGTTAATAAAAGATGACTTTTCATACTAAGATGACGGTCACGTGATTCAGAACACAAAAAGTCGATTGAAATTCTTATATTTTTGATATATTTTCAAGTGATTGCTATGAAACATGGGTAGTTGTTTAAAATTCATTGTGTATTTAAATAAAATAGTTGAATTTGAGCATACGTTTGGACAGCCTGGGAAATTATGGCAATGGCCTTAATAAGTGTGCTTATTTTTATTAAATTGTCATTTGTGCACCAACCACCTCTGTATTCGATATTCTCTACTCGTATGGCGGTCGCCTGGAAGAGATTAGTAATAAGGCCGCCGTTACATCGATACACTATTATTTATACCTTTTAAGCTGTTGCATAGCTTCTATCGCGGGCCTTGAGCGTGGAGACCGAATCCAGAAATTCCGTAACGAAAAAAACGTAACACCTCCCACTATTTTTAGTTTTTTCAAATTGTCTTTTTCGTTTTTGTTCGCCAACGTCCATACCATGTTGAATACACCAGTTCTAGTCCGATCACCGAAGTTAAGCAACATCGGGCGCGGTCAGTACTTGGATGGGTGACCGCCTGGGAACACCGCGTGATATTTTCTTTTTTAATTTTTTTTTAAATTTAAATTTATATATATATAATTATAATTGCATTAGGTTTTTTATCAACTTATGCAATTATAATGTCTTATTTATAAATTTAAATTAAAAAAAAAACAAACTAAAAAAATTTAAAAAAGCCAACATCACGCGGTCCCAGGCGGTCACCCATCCAAGTACTGACCGCGCCCGATGTTGCTTAACTTCTATGCAATAGCTTTACCGCGGCAGTCGCCGAGTGCCACACGTCTATTTTTATTACTCATTTTCATATCCATATTTTGGTGTAATAAAGAGTTCTTATTATTATTATTATTGTATTGATAAACCAAATGTTTGTTTCACAGGAAAGTGTTCGGGAAAGGCAGCAGTTACCGGTGTATGCGATGCGCTCGCAAATCATGGAGGCCATTAACGAGAACTCGGTCATTATTATACGAGGGAATACCGGATGCGGTAAAACTACTCAGGTATGATCAACATTTTTTTGGTTTTGTCTTATATTAATTTTAAAGCCTTATTCTGTTATATATAGACTGTTCAATCTTTGCTAATTGATGTTTTTGTTTAGTAATTTATTTATTTTTAGGGAGCTTTCAAGAATTACATAACGCTATTTTTGAAGATTTTTGACCCCCTCTTCGCCCACTTGTAACGCACCGTAACGTTTTTCTGTACTCCACCTCCCCTTCTCTAAACGTTACGTAACACTCAAGTGATCAATTTTATCTCAAAGTCGTAAAAAGTTATGTAATCGTTTTTACACTTGGTATAGTTTAAATCTACTAAATAAAACAATAGAATTTGAATTCGCAACACCTGCATATTTTGTTTATTTTCTACAAATTTTTGGCTTTTGTTTCTCCCTGTGAAATAGAAATGAAAATGTTTGCCAACCTGCGACTAGTACAATCGAGGGATAACCCGTAACATAAATGAAAAGGGTTGCCAGTTTGGGAGTTTTAATTTCCTAATTTTTTAAGAAGCAATGTTACGTAACATGTTGTAAGGAAGACCTAATCCCGCCCCTGTAATGCATCGTAACGTTTTATGAGACCCCCCTCCCCCCAAATTGCGTTACGTAATACTTAAAAGCTCTGTTATACACCTTCATTCGATCCCAACTCTTTAAGCGTTTTATAGTCCCAAAATAAAATCGTTTCGTTCTTCTATGTTCTTACTTTTTATAGCCTTAACTCTGGCAGATGTTCTGCACCTTTTTTGTTACTAATTACAAGTTGTTCTTAACAGCAAACACTCCTGATAGTAAGTGATTAGACAATCTAAGATGGAAGCGAGTTAACTTGTTAGGCATAGAGTAGTACATATCTACATTTCTTCGGTTTCCCCACGACATCGTACTGGAACCCTAAATTGCTTGGCGGTACGTCTTTGTCCCAAATTTAAAAGTCTTAATCGGTCCAGCAGGTTATCGAACCCAAGACCTCCGTTGTATAAATTTACTGCGTATACCACTGCGCCTTGTAGGCCATCATAATCCGTTCGATATATTCAACCAAATCGTGGCGACAAACACTGATCTTTTCACTACAATCGCATTACAGATATTCATAACCTATATTTTTTTTATCGACTACAAGTTGGCCCTTGACTGCTATCACGCTTAATGTTAAGTGATGATGCAACCTAAGATGGAAGCGGGCTAACTTGTCGGATGAAATCCAAACCCCTTTCGGTTTCTACACGACATCGTACCGGAACGCTAAATCGCTTGGCGTTACGGTATTCACAATTAAAACTAATTATTTTTTTCAGGTGTGTCAATTCATATTGGACGACTACATCGCGAGCGGGCAGGGCGCCTGGGCTAACATTTGCGTGACGCAGCCGCGGCGCATATCCGCCGTCAGCGTCGCCGAGAGGGTGGCCGCCGAGCGATGCGAGGAGCTTGGCAATAGCACCGGGTGAGATAAACATCATCATCGTCATGATCATCTTACCGACACAGACCTTACCGCCAAGCGATTTAGCGTTCCAGCACGATGTCGTGTAGAAACCGAACAACAAATTAATAATGAAGGTAGAAATCACTAGTCATTTTACAAATAATTGTTTTAGTAAGGGGTGTGGATATTTTCTTCTCCTAACAAGTTAATCCACTTCCATCTCAGATTGCATTATCACTTACCATCAGGTGTGATTGCTGTCTAGGGCTAACTTATAATTTAAAAAAAAATTGTTGTCACACGTCCATTGCCCATTGCTCGAAGCGATCCGATTGCATCCGTCGTCTACCTACATTACCTGCAGGACACTGTAATGACACTACAGTGTATGTTTCGCATCTGTTTCAGTCCCTCTCTGTCTATAAAACCTTTTTAGATAGAGACAGACATATACGAATTTGAATCGCACACCGTCGAGTGTCATTAAAGTTGATGCATAATATAGCCTCTGATCTACCTTGATTAACCTGGTCTATTTATCTATTGGGCTAAGATACGCCGAACGCTATATCTTGTTGACAGATAAGGGCAAATCGGCAATAACGGCTACTTGGTAAAAATTGCTGTCTCTCTTTCGCCCCAATGCAACGAAAGATAGTATATATTTTTTTGGTCTCGCCCCTATTGGGCAGAAATGAATTTTTGTCTACACGAAACATTTCCTAAATCCTTTGGGATATTAATGTCCATCGGTTCTTTATAATATAAGTCCCTTCTATTCTCACTTCAACTTCATTTCCCTTTCAGGTACTGTGTACGTTTCGAGTCGGTGCTGCCTCGGCCGTACGGGTCAATCATGTTCTGTACGGTGGGAGTGCTGCTGAGGAAGCTAGAGGGTGGTCTGAGAGGCGTCAGCCACGTCTTAGTTG
Organism: Mycalesis mineus; assembly: GCA_034621355.1. Classification (NCBI taxonomy): domain Eukaryota; kingdom Metazoa; phylum Arthropoda; class Insecta; order Lepidoptera; family Nymphalidae; genus Mycalesis; species Mycalesis mineus. The sequence goes on along the minus strand of CM067904.1, from coordinate 8,079,315 downwards.
ATGAGGTATGTGATCACGAAGCTCATGGTTTTTATCATCAATATAAGCCGATAGACGTCAACTCAACTGTCGACAATAAGAATATATGTAACTCCAGACTTTCAATAATATGAAATCTCTTGCAGCTTTTACAACCTTTTATTTAGTTTCACCTGTCCTGGTGATTGTTTGTAATGAAATCTCTTAAAGTGCTATCGCATGACAATGCAATACTATAGTGAAATAGAGCTGATCTGATACTGGAACTGGTAGATGGTTCTAGAAACTCTGCAATAAAATTACATAATTCCAGCGAGTTTGTGCTGTTTTTAACCGACGAAAAAAAACGGAGGAGGTTCTCAATTCGACACGTATATATTTTTTTTTTTATGTATGACCACGCATAACTTTTTACAGTGTTGTCGGATTTTGATAATTCTTTTTTTATTAGAAAGGGCATACATCCAAGGTGGTCCCATTGTCGTCGTGTTAGGATCTGATGATGATATCCTGGGGAAATTGAAGGAACTCTTCAAATTTTGGAGGCACGCTTACAGCGCTTTCGGTTTTTGACTCGGTATCGGTAGCTTTTTGGCTACTAGTGCTATATAATATACTATGACAGTATAGTACGAGTACGCTACGTGGCGATAAATCACTAAAAAGTAAGAAATAAAAATTTTTAACAAAAAATAGAACCGACTCAAAACGCACTAAAAAGTAAAAAATAACTGTGTCATTTAGTTGCTTTAATTTACCTAAGCATATCTAGGAGTCGATGCCAGCCAAGGTTTCTACTTTAAGGACGTTACCTAGAACCCACAAACTGCTTTACTACGTAAAATAAATGTTCCTTAAACTTGCTGGCACCGACTTCATAGATATGCTTAAGTAAATTAAAGCAACTAAATGACACAGTTATTTTTTACTTTTTAGTGCGTTTTGAGTCGGTTCTATTTTTTGTTAAAAATTTTTATGAATCATATTGACGAGTACTTTGATTCTAAAGTCGCAAAATAAAATCTTGCAATCTTTTTTAAATTAATTTTCATAACAAGACATTGTTTTTTTTTATATTCATTGCAAGTTAGCCCTTAATTGCAATCACACCTGATATTAAGTGATGATACCATCTAAGATAGAGCGGGTTAGAACTAGGATGAAATCCACCCCCCTTTCGGTTTCTACACGACATCTTACCGGAACGCTAAATCGCTTGGCGGTACGTGTTTGTCGGTAGGGTCGACCAGCCACACCAGGACAAATTAAGAATATCTCAATCTGCCCCGCCGGGAATCGAACCTAGGACCTCAGTCTTATAAATCCACCGCGCATACCACTGCGCCGTCAAAAGAAACATTTATTAGCAACAAAATTTTGTTCACAAGCTTGCGAATTATATTTTAGTTTTTATAAAATCGACATTGATCTAGCCTTAAAATCAGACGTTCAAGACCGGACAAAGTGGGCTAGATTCTGTCGGAAAGCGGACCCCACCTAGTGGGGTAATGCTAGGAAGAAGAAGAATGTTTTAGCCTTCACAGGTTCTCGCTCAAAGGTTATAATGTTTTGTTATAGGTCCACGAACGCGATGCTGACACGGACTTTGGGCTGATTCTATTGAGGGACATGGCGCACACGTACCCTGACCTTCGCATCATCCTCATGTCTGCCACTGTTGATACCACACTCTTTACCCAATACTTCGGAAACTGTCCCGTTATTGAGGTAAGTGTAACAGACAGAGAGACAATCCACGAACGCGATGCAGACACGGACTTTGGGCTGATTCTATTGAGGGACATGGCGCACACGTACCCTGACCTTCGCATCATCCTCATGTCTGCCACTGTTGATACCACACTCTTTACCCAATACTTCGGAAACTGTCCCGTTATTGAGGTAAGTGTAACAGACAGAGAGACAATCCACGAACGCGATGCAGACACGGACTTTGGGCTGATTCTATTGAGGGACATGGCGCACACGTACCCTGACCTTCGCATCATCCTCATGTCTGCCACTGTTGATACCACACTCTTTACCCAATACTTCGGAAACTGTCCCGTTATTGAGGTAAGTGTAACAGACAGAGAGACAATCCACGAACGCGATGCAGACACGGACTTTGGGCTGATTCTATTGAGGGACATGGCGCACACGTACCCTGACCTTCGCATCATCCTCATGTCTGCCACTGTTGATACCACACTCTTTACCCAATACTTCGGAAACTGTCCCGTTATTGAGGTAAGTGTAACAGACAGAGAGACAATCCACGAACGCGATGCAGACACGGACTTTGGGCTGATTCTATTGAGGGACATGGCGCACACGTACCCTGACCTTCGCATCATCCTCATGTCTGCCACTGTTGATACCACACTCTTTACCCAATACTTCGGAAACTGTCCCGTTATTGAGGTAAGTGTAGCAGACGATGCTGACACGGACTTTGGGCTGATTCTATTGAGGGACATGGCGCACACGTACCCTGACCTTCGCATCATCCTCATGTCTGCCACTGTTGATACCACACTCTTTACCCAATACTTCGGAAACTGTCCCGTTATTGAGGTCAGTGTAACAAATGCAAAGATGACAAGATAAACAGATTGTACGGAGTTTAGAAGGTAGTCCGGGAAAATTGCAAAAAACAAATACCGTTTTAGCAGTTCAAGGTTCGGTCCGCATAAGGTCAGGGCAAACGGCAGTCACGTAAAAACTTTAGGGGGTTTAGGTGGCGCAACAAGGGTTATTAGTTTGACGGCGATATGTGTCTGTTTGTGTGTGTGGTAACGTAGCGCTCAAACTGGAAGGCCAATTTCGATGCGGCCTTTTAAAATTTGAAAGCCAATTTCTTGGCGGTGGTTCTTAATTGTGTTCGATGAAAATCAGTCCAAAACGGTGGATTCCGTATTTTTTCACAATTCCCTTATTATAAGTATCAAAATAATAATATAAAAAGTTTCAAATCCAAAATGGCTGCCACGAAAAAATTGCGATTTACAATTTTATGTGAGTCTGTCTATGACTTAATACTTCCAAAACGAATGTTTTGATTTTTAAGCTATTTTTATAGTTAAAATCCGATTTTTATAACCTAAAAATTCTGTAGTAATTGTATACAATTCTCTACTCTAGTGTATGTAGGTATGCATGTAAGTATGTATGTATGTGTGTTTTTATGTAGATTATAAGTATTTTATGTAAGTATATTTTTTTTATATTCGATAATAAGAATTTTTCTTTACTTTTGTGTATGTTCACCCGAACCTACTCCAATGTATACATAAACTTTTCCTCTTAAATAAAATTGGTCTGGAAGAGATCGCTCATTAGCGATAAGACCGCCAATTGTACATTACTTTTTAAGGTATTATCTCTTTGTAACTTAGTTTTTATTATTTGGTGTACAATAGAATATTTCATTAATTTCATTAATTCATTCTCATTCCCAGGTGCCGGGTCGTACATACCCTGTGAAACAGTACTATTTGGAGGACTGCATAGAGCTGACCAAGTTCATGCCGCCGCCCGACATTAGGAAACGAAAGGCTTCCGGGAAGAAAGCCAACAATAAGGATGACGAAGATGATGACGATGAAGGTTGATCTTATTTCTATAATCTCTTCAAAAAAGTTGGACATCAGTGGGTGATCGGTGTGAAACATCTAATTCAAATTCAAAATCATTTATTTCAAGTAGGCTGTTATACAAGCACTTTTGAAACGTCAAGTCTGTCAGTACGTAGTGACTGTAACTGAACAGAAGACGTTCTCAAGTCGACACGTATATATATTTTTTTTTATTGAAAAGTCTTTGTTGTCCGATTTTGATAATTCTTTTTTTTATTGAAAAGGGCACACTTCCAAGATGGTCCCATTGTCATCATGTTAGGATCTGATGATGATGTCCTGGGGAAATTGAAGGAACTCTTCAAATTTTGAAGGCACGCTCACAGCTTTTTGGCTACTAGTGCCGTATAATATACTATGACAGTATAGTACGAGTACGTTACGTGGCGATAAATCACTAAAAAGTAAGAAATGAAAATTTTTAACAAAAAATAGAACCGACTCAAAACGCACTAAAAAGTAAAAAAATAACTGTGTCATTTAGTTGCTTTAATTTATTTAAGCATATCTAGGAGTCGGTGCCAGCCAAGGTTCCTACTTCAAGGACATTACCTAGAACCCACAAACTGCTTTACTACGTTAAATAAATGTTCCTTAAACTTGCTGGCATCGATTTCATAGATGTGCTTAAGTAAATTAAAGCAACTAAATGACACAATTATTTTTTACTTTTTCGTGCGTTTTGAGTCGGATCTATTTTTTGTTAAAAAATTTTTATTAATTTGTTTGTTGATTAGCATTTTAACTTATTTATTTATATATAATATTAACTCGATGTAGAATACATCGAGTTTGGCTTTAGTATAGTAAGATCCTATTAGAACAGCTTTTGGATACTTATTACTATTGCACTTCAAGTTATAGTGTTTTCTCTGGTATAATTCGCACCGACTAACTGCATATAAACTAACGATGCAGCCATTTTTTGTTAGCTTATTAATTAAATCTCATTGTATGCATGTTTATTAGGTTTGGGAGTGGAAGAAGATGAAGATCTGAACAAAAATTGCAAGTTAGGCCCCAACTATTCACCGCAAACAGTGGAGGCGTTGTCCAAATTGTCTGAAAAAGATGTAAGTTTGTTTTGTCCACTTTGGTTTGATTATTTATTGAGGTGATGACAGCTTTTTATCTGTATACAAGCTGAACCAGCAAACGTTGTTTTGCATTAAAAATAAAAAAAATTAGATGAAAATTAGATAGTAGCCGATTCTCAGACCTGGTGAATACAAAATTTGGTAAAAATCGGTAAAGCCGTTTCGGGGGAGCATGGTAACTAACATTGTGACAGGGAAATTTTATATATTAGATAAAAATGAATTGCTGATCATTAGTCTCGCTAAAACTCGAAAATGGCTGAACGGATTTATTTTATCTTGATCTTGAAATGTTCGTGGAGATCTGGGGAAGGTTCAAAAGGTGAGAAAAATTCGAATAGTTGCCGAGAAAATTTCTAAAAAGCGCGAAACTGCCGCTATGGCGTCCAAATTAAGTTGACCTCCTCCGTGTTACAATATTCGTACTGAATAGTGGTCAGCATTTTGGAACTGGTATTCTTTCATATTAACAAGCTATACCAATCAGTATCCATAAATATATATTGTTAATGTTAATGTACTGTACTGTCGTACAATGTTTAACAAAAATGTAGATCTTTAGTACACGGAACGGGACGGAGGATATTGCTTGACGGGAAACTATAAAAAAATTCAATTAAGAGGTGTAGCGGGGAATGAGCACACTATATGAAAGTCTGTCTTTAAAATTAGAAAGGTACCTAAGAGGTTTTCACGCGGACGAAATCGCGGACGACTCCTAGTTTATTTAATAAATAATTTTCTTTTTAACCTATTTCCTAAAAGGAGGAGGTTCTCAATTTGACTGTTTGTTCTTTTTTTGTATGTATTACAAAATCAAAGCATTATAGGATTGTCTGAAGTCCGACGAGAGGGCGAGGACTCGATAATCCTGAAATCCGGCAACTTACTATACTACCGGGAGGGCGAACATCTGTCCCAAGGTGGTGTTGGGTTCATCGTTCACAAGTCCCTCGTTAACAATGTTGTACGAGTCGAGAGTGTGTCGAGCAGGGTAGCGTTCCTTGTCCTCCGAATTACCAAACGGTATTCGTTGAAGGTTATACAGGTTTACGCACCGACCTCGGCACAACCAGACGAGGAGGTAGAGGTATTGTATGAGGATATATCAAAAGCCCTGCATGCTTCGAACTCCTACTACAATGTTGTCATGGGGGATTTTAATGCAAAGCTGGGCGAGAGAACTGGTTCAGAGTTGAGAGTGGGGCAATTTGGATATGGGCAACGGAACCTCAGGGGCCAAATGTTGGCTGACTTCATGGAGAAGGAGGGCCTCTTTATGATGAACTCCTTCTTCAAGAAGCCACCACACAGGAAATGGACCTGGTTGAGACCCGATGGTTCCACGAGAAATGAGATTGACTTCATCTTGTCGACCAGACGGCATATATTCAACGATGTCTCTGTGATCAATAGGGTCAAAACCGGCAGTGATCGCCGACTGGTAAGAGGCACGTTGAATATCAATGTTCAGCTTGAACGGTACCGACTGGTGAAGTCAACGCTCCGACCTACTCGTGCTCACATCCAAAACCCCGAAAGCTTTCAACTGGAACTTCAGAACCGTTTCGATTGCCTAGCAAATTGTGTTGACGTGGACGATCTGAATAACAGGCTAGTGGAAACTGTCCATTCGGTTGGGTCTAAGTTCTATAAGACCCACCGCGCAAAAACCAACAAGAAATTCTCTGACCAAACACTCAAGCTTATGGAAGAAAGACAAGGAATGCGATTACAGTCTTCAGGGGACGCTCTGAACTACCGTCGTATCAATAGACAGATCTCTAAGTCGCAGAAATGTGACTTGCGCCGTTACAACACCGAGCGTATCATTGATACAATAAAACACAACCGTGGCTCGAAAGTGTTCGCGAAAGAACTGTCTATTGGACGCAGTCAGTTGACGCGTTTAAAGACCGATGACGGTAATCTCATTTCTTCTAAGCCCGAGATCTTGGGTGAGGTCGAGAAGTTCTATGGACAGTTATACACTTCAACTCAAAAGCCTGTTGACAATTTGGCCAAAGACCCCAGAGCCAAATTGACCCGACACTATACCGAAGATATCCCGGACGTCAGCCTAGACGAGATTAGTATGGCTCTCGAACACCTAAAGAACAATAAGGCGCCAGGTGATGACGGAATCACAGCAGAACTCCTGAAAGCGGGTGGTAAACCGATACTTAAAGTCCTTCAGCGATTGTTCAATTCCGTCATCCACGAGGGCAAGACGCCTGAGGCGTGGCACAGGAGCGTGGTTGTTCTGTTCTTCAAAAAGGGTGACAATACCTTGCTGAAGAATTACAGACCAATCTCGCTGCTGAGTCATGTCTACAAGTTGTTCTCCAGAGTCATCACGAATCGTCTCGCTCGTAGGTTTGACGACTTCCAGTCTCCCGAACAAGCCGGTTTCCGACAAGGCTTTAGTACCATAGACCACATCCATACGCTGCGGCAGGTTATACAAAAGACGGAAGAGTATAACCGGCCACTTTGCTTGGCGTTTGTGGACTATGAGAAAGCCTTTGATTCGGTGGAAACCTGGGCTGTGTTAAGGTCATTACAGAGGTGCCGAATCGACTACCGGTACATCCAAGCGTTGCAGTGCCTGTACGAAAACGCCACCATGTCAGTCCGTATACAGGATGAGACTACGAGGCCAATCCAATTGCAGCGAGGAGTGCGACAGGGAGATGTTATCTCCCCGAAGCTATTTACCGCCGCTTTGGAAGACGTCTTTAAGCTCTTGGACTGGAACGGACTTGGCATCAACATCAATGGCGAGTACCTCACTCAACTGCGGTTTGCCGACGATGTAGTGATAATGGCAGAATCTCTAGATGACCTTAATAATATGCTCAATGACCTCAGCAGAGTTTCTCAACAGGTGGGCCTTAAAATGAACATGAGCAAGACAAAGATCATGTGTAATGCTCATGTTTCGCTCCACCCAGTTATTGTTGAAAATTCTGCACTCGAAATTGTAGACGAGTATATATACCTAGGGCATATGGTCCAGTTAGGTAGGTCCAATTTCGAGAAAGAGGTGAACCGCCGAATCCAACTCGGTTGGGCAGCGTTCGGGAAACTGCGTGACATCTTTTCGTCCAAAATTCCTCAGTGCCTGAAGACGAAGGTCTTTGAACAGTGCGTGTTGCCAGTGATGACATACGGATCCGAGACTTGGTCGCTAACTGCGGGCTTCATAAGAAGGCTCAGAGTCACTCAGCGGGCGATGGAAAGAGCAATGCTCGGAGTAACTCTGCGTGATCGAATCAGAAATGAGGAGATCCGCAGAAGAACCAAAATAACCGACATAGCTCAGCGAGTCGCAGAACTGAAGTGGCAATGGGCGGGGCACGTGGTTCGAACAGCTGATGGACGTTGGGGGCCGAAGGTGCTAGAATGGCGACCCCGCACCGGAAAGCGCAGTGTTGGTCGACCCCCCACCAGGTGGACTGATGACATCAAACGGGTCGCAGGGAGCCGCTGGGCACATGCGGCTCAGGATCGTTGTGTTTGGAAGTCCCTAAAAAAGGCCTATGTTCAACAGTGGACGTCCATTGGCTGATAATGATGATGATGATGATGACAAAATCAAATTATATTAACTGAAGTCAGTGAGACCGATTCGGAAAATTCTTTTTTTGATTGAAAGGGCATGACTTCCAATGTGGTCCGGTCCGGTTTTGGCATCCGACAAAAATTGAGAGAACTCTTCAAACTTTAGACATAACCTTGCAGAATTTATTTTTTCATTCATTTGCATTAGAAAATCACAATTTCAATGGATACATCACTAAAAATTATGTTATAAAAATTTTGAAAATTAATTAATACAATCTTTGTACTTTAAATAAACGTTCCTTAACCCTGGCGGGCACCGTCATAGGCATCTACATATCTACATATTGTGTATTACATATTTATTACTTTTTAGTACATTTGGAAGTCGGTTTTATTTTTGTATTATTTTTTTATATTTATGTGTATGAGATAAAATTTTGTTTGATTTCTTCTAGCTAAGCTTCGAACTGATAGAAGCACTGCTTCTGTACATCACAAACCTGGGTGCCGAAGGGGCGGTGCTGGTGTTCCTTCCTGGCTGGAATCTGATCTTCGCTCTAATGAAGCATTTGACTCAGAGCAGAATATTCGGCGACACGTCGAAGTTCGTGATCCTGCCGCTGCACAGTCAGATCCCGCGTGACGATCAAAAGAAAGTTTTCATTACTCCACCACCCGGCATGACTAAGGTACTTAAAAGATCATAATTCATTATTATATAAATTAATGCCATATTTTTTATTGCAATGAAAGCGGGCAAACGAACAGGAACTCGTCCCGGCCTGCCCATCCGCCCGCGGGTGATATGATGACGTCATCGCGCTCGGTCGCCGCCCGCCGGTAATCCGGGTTACCCTCTTCCAAACCACCTTAAAACTATATTTTAAATTAAAATGACAATGAAAGTATATGAATAAGTTTATTGATATATATTCTACTATAAAGGACATGGCCGGAATTAGTATGGAGCTGTGCCCTGAAAAAAAAATTGGTTTGCAGTGACATCTTATTTGAAAGCTTACGAGTATTAGAATTCCGCTATTTAAGTTTTGTGATCAAAGAACTTTCGAGACTCTTCAATAACATGTAACTAAAAGGGGCCTAATTATTTTAAATAGCAATGATTTTACCGTCGTTTACCAAAGTGTTATATAGTTAGTAGCAAATAATACCTCACTGGTCCAATAGTTAGACTATATGGGTTAATATCATTGGTATATAAGGAGATTGAGTTGGTACTAAACATTTATTCTAGTTTATCAAAGCGAATTAATTTAATCCCGGTCATTATTATTACATAACATATGACTGTTCCATATAGAAATAAAATCATTTAAAATCTGTCAAAATACGATCGGATTCTCTTTTGCATGTCGCGTGGTTGTGCTCAGCCGCATCAACAATCGTAACATATTTATACAATAAAAAAAGCGTAAATCTTTATTTTATTATTATATGTTTATAATATTTACTTTAGTTTACAGTGTTTTGTTAGTCATATTTTTTATATTTAATTACAAACTGAAGTCCTTAATACAGATAGAATATGTATTATATGTGTACCCAAACTCATAAGCTAATGCGAGTCAAAGAAATATCCAAAATAAACAAAGTAATACGTAGTTCTCGAATGTTGTAGAGAAATATAATTTTCGGCTTAAATATTGCTTTATATTTTTATTTTTTTTTAACATATTAATAAATATTGCAAATTCTATTCAATTTGGGGGCAGAATCCGGCCATGTCCTTTCCGAAATGTTGTTATGTCAAACTTCTTTGTACTAAATGCTCGTTTTTTTTTTCGCCATTGTAACACCGCGCTATGACATGCATTTGTTTTTCATATATTTCACGCACATACATATTTCCAAAAATAGAATTTTATTAGTGTTTTAAGTGTTTTTATTGTAAGCGAAAAGTAGGAAAAATATATATAAGCATAACTAATTTTTTTTTGTACGTGGACGCCTTTTGTTGCTGTGAACTGGTAAAGTGACTTAATAAATATCGATTTATTAAATCCACAGATTGTGTAATAATTATTCCACCTTCCAAACCAGTAAATGAGTCACTAGAAACAGATAAACTAAATCTTGTTTGTAAACTAAACCTAAAACTAAATATACAGGTGATACTGTCAACGAACATAGCAGAAACATCAATAACTATCAACGACGTGGTGTACGTCATCGACTCGTGCAAGGCCAAGATGAAGTTGTTCACTTCGCACAACAACATGACGTCATACGCCACCGTCTGGGCCAGCCGGACCAATCTCGAACAGGTAACGCCATCATCATCGTCGTCATCATAATCCGATACAATTAACATTATCATCATCATCATCATCATACATCCGATACAATAAACATTATCATCATCATCATCACCATCATCATCATCATCATCACCATCACCATACGTCCGATACTATAGAAAACCATCATTATCATGACCATACATCCGATACAATAAACATCATCATCATCATACATCCGGTACAATAGTAATAATAATCATCATCGTCATCATCATCATACATAGTCGATAGTCGTCCACTTCTGGACATAACCTTTTTAGGGACTTCCTAAATACTGAGCCGCCTGTAGCCAGTGGCTCTCTGCGACGCATTTAATGTCGTCATCCATCTGGTATGGAGTCGGCCAACACCGCTTTCCGGTACGGGGTCGCCATTCTAGCACCTTGGCACCCCAATGCCTAAACTTTTCGAATTACGTGCCCCGAACATTGCCACTTCAGGATTGGAAGTCGTTAAGCTATGGCGGAAACTCTGCCTCTTCTACGGATCTTCTCATTTCTGAATCGATCACGCAGAGATACTCAGAGCTTTTATCACTCCATCTCACTCAATCTCGAACAGGTAAATAGACATGTCGAGTTGAGTTTCCAACCAAACACTCTGCTTCTTTGGGCAGGAGTAAAAATACTGGAGCCAAAAACACATTTTTTCAATAATTACCAATTAGCCCTTGACTGCAATCACACCCGTTGGTAAATGATGATGCAATCTAATCCACGCCCCTTTCGGCTTATACATTGTTTCGCAACGCTATGTCGCTTGGCTTGGCGGCTATGGCGTGTTTGCCGGAAGGGTGGTAACTTGCCAGACGTGGACCAATTTTGACCAACCAACAATTATGGGGTCACCATTTTAGCGCTACTTCTTTGGGCAGGAGTAAAAATACCAGCGGAAATAACACCATTACGTCATGCATTGTAGTCTGTATTCCTTTATACATATGTCGCAACAGAACGTGTTTATCTTTGCAGCTAACAGCTCCTGGACATTTTAAAGTATGGCTAGGTCAAGAATAACACCGACGAACTTGTATGAAAGGATTAATGAAAGCAGATGAAGCTAAAAAAGTATGCAAGGACTGTGGCAAATGGAAGGATGTAGTCTCTGCCTAGTCCTATGGAAATGTAGCGTGATTTTATGTATGTACTAACTTACTATATTCATAATTATATATTTTTTTCAGCGCAAAGGCAGAGCGGGTAGAGTGAGGCCAGGGGTCTGTTTCACGCTTTGCACCAGCGCTCGATATGAACGTTTGGAGGAGCATCTCACCGCTGAGATGTTCAGGACGCCGCTACACGAACTGGCACTCAGGTACTGTGTCAAAGATTATCACGAAATATATCTAAGTTGATTTAATTTTCAGTCATCACACGATAAGGTAATAATTGGTAGTAAATAATGTAATGCGCGCTCAACTGCTGGTTCAAAATTATGTACCGAGGGTATGGGACATGTTATCGAAAACTTAAAGCACTGACACTGTACATGACTCGAGTCTTTTCGCATTGGAACTGTTCGTCGCTCTTTTCGTAATTTTCAAAAATTTTCTTAGAGCTTTTTTGACTTATAGCGTCACAGAGCCCTTGTATAGTCCAATTCATTACGCACGTAAACAGCTGTTTGGGGTTCAGAGTTAGTACTTACTCAACGACGCACGCTACGTTGTCGAGAGGAGACAGGTATATCTTCTTCTTCTTCTTCTTCATTTCCTGGGTATTTTCCGCACTTGGCCAAGGAGTTGGCCGTTGTGCGTGGGTCCCTTGGTGTAGGCTCCCGCTGACTCACTCCAGCCAGCCGAGCTCGCTCCAGAAGCTTAGGAGGCCTCCCAGGTCGCCAATTGCCTCATGGAGTGTCGCTTTGGAGCCAATGTATGTTTCACGTTGTTCCGACACCCCTCTGCAACTGAGCATAACGTGTATCGGTGTCTCGTCGTGTTCCAGACAAGCCCTGCACAATGGGCTGTCGGTCATACCTAGAAGTGAGAGGTGTTTGTTTAATGGACAGTGACCTGTAATCAGTCCTATGACCGTTCTGAGTTTTGCGCGGGTTAACCGTGTGAGTTTTTTGGTTAGTTTTGTGTTTAGACGTGGTATTGCCTCCTTGGTGTGTTTGCAGTCCGTAGTCTGTGTCCAAATCCTGGTGTGTTTATTGTGGGTGTCTTTGTGTAACCAAGATTTGTATTCACTGAAGGGTATTGGAATTATGGGGTTCGGTCCCATGACCTTCAGTGTTGATGCACGTCGTGCAAGTTCGTCTGCCCTCTCGTTACCGTAATTACCGTCGTGTCCCTTGACCCAAAACAAGGTTACTTTGTTTTCTTCGGAGAGTTTCCTGAGTGTATTGTGGCAGTCAAGCAGCAGTTTAGAGGTGGTCCAGTGTTTGTCTATTGCCTTGAGTGCTGCTTGGCTGTCGCTGTGTATATTGATAGTAAAGTTTGTTACCTTTCTCGCGACCATAGCCATGGCCGCAGTTGTAATACCAACGCATTCAGCTTGGAAGACAGAGTTATTCCTGCCGAGCGCCTGTGCGATGTTTATGTTCAGCTCCTGACAGTAGGCTCCTGCCCCGGTGCCTGTAACTGTTTTAGAGCCGTCGGTGTATATGTTTATTTCGTCTGGTCTTGTTACATTACCATTGAGACAGGTATATGTTGCGTAGCGTTGTTGTCGCATTATAACAACGTAATATGTTATACGTTGCACGTCCAAAAATTTAAAAAATCAGTAACCCCTCTGATTATCTTATTCATTTTATCATTGTAGACAAATATATTAACAATATTGCTCTCTCATTTATTGTGATTTGACGAAAGAGAGAGTAGAGAAAGAGTGTTTGTTGTTGTGTCCCTTTTCTACACAAGATAGGCGTTCTGTATTTAATTATATTTTAAATAGTTTATTATATAACTTAACTAATAGACGCCCGCAACCAAACTAGCGTGAAAGTTTTAGGACACTAAAAAGAAAGAAAAACAACCTTTTAATCAAATAACTTGTATTTTATTTTTAATTTCAGCATAAAACTCCTCCGTCTCGGCGCTATTGGTCACTTCCTGTCCAAAGCGCCTGAACCGCCGCCGCTAGACGCTGTCATTGAGGCAGAAGCATTGCTTCGCGAGCTGGGATGTTTGGACTCTCAGGATGCGCTCACACCACTGGGAACTATCCTCGCTAAACTACCTATTGGTAAGTTATATAATTTTATATTATGCATATGTAAAGACCAACGTAGGTATTTAGTACAGAAGCGTTACTTCGCGAGCTGGGCTGTTTGGACTCTCAGGATGCGCTCACACCACTGGGAACTATCCTCGCTAAACTACCTATTGGTAAGTTATATAATTTTATATTATGCATATGTAAAGACCAACGTAGGTATTTAGTACAGAAGCGTTACTTCGCGAGCTGGGCTGTTTGGACTCTCAGGATGCGCTTAATAAAATTTCTATCTTTGACTAATATAAGAAATGAAATGAAGGTATAACAATAATTAATCTCTCTGCACATCATTTATTAATAAATTAAGGCCTTTGAGCTATAAAATTGTAATAAAAGTATATTTTCTTTATGAACACTAATTTATATGTTCCTATTTATTTATATTTTAAATGTTTTCTCAGATAATAACATTTTGGTAAAAATTATTAATTAGGAGGTATTTGAATAAATAAATAGAACCAAAACCAATTTCAATTATTTTTTATTTAAATTATTTGTTATTGCAATGACTCTACCACCGTTTCGGAAGTGCAGCCCTTGTTGAGAAGACAACGGCAAGAAACTCAACAAATGCTCTTTTAAATATGTTTTTCTTACAATATTACATAATAATAACAAATATAAATAATCAAACTCTCAAATACAAATTGTAACCCAAGTACAACCGTTACTCTTTTTCTTTTACATAAATATTTCAATATTTGAATATGTGTATTTACAAGTATGGACACAAAATAATAATACAAATACTAAAAATAAGAATAAGAAATAACATTATAAAATATACTTAGCTTTTGCACATCACTGTCACTACTTGTTTCGCTGATAGAAAAATACAATAAAAACTGGGGGCTAAAAGTAACTCGCTACCCTTTTATAACAAACAAGCCAAAATGGCCACTGTCGGAAATCGACCTACTTTTAAGTATACATCTACAATTTGAATCTACATTACGTCTCTATATAAATCAATATTAATCTTATAATTATAATCTTGGTTTCACATAAATTATACAAATAAGTTTTGTATTAATAACATAATAAATTGTTTCACGACTATAACGTTTCCCGACAGTGGTGTCATCATGTAGTACTCTCAATTTTTATTTACAATAAAGTGCTTTAATTGTATCATTACATTTCTTAAATAATATATTAAGAATTATTTAATAACAATAACAACGAAACCAATAAGCAATAGGCATAATGATAAAAAATGCTAACAGTAATTAAGTTTCATTACGGATATGCTGTGATTTGTCAAAAATAGTCTAAGCAAAATATTCTATAATAATTTATTACTGTAAAACACAAGTAAACGTAATTCATTTAATTGTAATTCATTAATGATGTTAAAACAATTTAAAATAGAGATAAATTACTAAAAGTGGCTATGTTTCATTAGAGAAATGTTGCTATTGTTCAAAATAGTCTAATTAAAATATTCTATAACTTTTTAATACTGTAAAACACAATTAAACGTTATTAATTTATTTGTAATTTATTAATGATGTTAAAACAATTTTAAAATAGAGATAAATTACTAACAGCGGTAAGTTTCATTACGGATATGTCGAAATTTATCAAAAGTAATCTAATAGACTAATGTAAACTTGACAATAAAATATATACATAAGAATACTAGTCTTTATCTTCTCTAATTTATTTTAAATAATTTATCATAATATAAATAATCTATCACGGCCAGACTGACAATTACTTCGTCCCCGAAGTACCTACCTATAACATTTTCTTTTTGTTAACCCTTTTCAAATAAATATGATGTATATAGCAAACATAAATTGTGTATTCATTTTCAATTTCACATTTCTCATCAATACATATTTTTTAAATATCAGTCAAAGTCAAAGTCAAGTCAATCTCATACTTTTCCACATAAACATTTTTTTTTCTTTACAATAACCATATAAAACATTTTTTTGAGATCTCTGGCCTTTAACACAAGCACCTATCACCCGCTGCTACGTGAATTAGCAGTGAAGTGTCAGGACAAAGATCGACCAGCGTGAAAATTTATACTTCAACATTCTCTCGGATCTCTGGCCTTTAACACAAACACCTATCACCCGCTGCTACGTGAATTAGCAGTGAAGTGTCAGGACAAAGATCGACCAGCGTGAAAATTTATACTTCAACATTCTCTCGGATCTCTGGCCTTTAACACAAACACCTATCACCCGCTGCTACGTGAATTAGCAGTGAAGTGTCAGGACAAAGATCGACCAGCGTGAAAAACAATATACATTTCTATATCCACTTTTTTTCATGAGATCATACAACAGTCACAGTCAAATACCTCGTATTTTTCCATACACATAACTTAACATTTCTTTTTTTTTTTACCACCAGCGGTAGACACAATTTACATTTACAAACACACACTACACAATCTTTCCTATTTTTTTTTTTATTTTGCCGTGTTATTCAAAATGAACTTAATGTTCCCTTTTTATGTTTGTTACTTTATATACAAAATTTCATTTAACATATTTCATAATTGTAAACGTGGTAAATAATGACCAATAAATTAGTTTTGACCTTATATTCATCAAAGATACTTCACTTTGTATTTTAACAAACAAATAATCTATCATGGCCTGTACACTAATTTCACGTTCAATTATAGTTTTGAAAATATAAACTCTTATTTTATTTAAATTTCTTGAACCATTGGTTACTTTTTTTTGCAGATCATTTCAATGCTTCAATAACACAAAAAAAAAATTACCCACTTTTACACACTTATCACGACAGAAAAATATTATTGGCAAAGAGTGTAAATTTTTGCAATTAGTACGATGAAGTATAGTTTAATTGAGGATATAAACTATTAAAAAAAAGTCAAGGGTCTCAAGTTTCAGATCACTGTTACTGAATCTTCGATGTATCTGTAATGTATTAGTACATAAGTTATGCAGGTAGTCATAAAACTATAAGGAAATAAATCAGTCTTGAGTTCAACGCCTTGTGTTTTACTCGAACATCACAAGTGGCGCAGTCGTTTTTAGTTAAATTTTCGAGAAAAACGCAGTTATGCCTTTCGGTAAAATTCACGAATTTGATATTCACGGGGGGGCAAACTGGGATGCATACGTGCGGCTGGTGAAACAATTTATCCTTTTAAATGCAATCGATCGCGATTTACGCGTGGCCATGTTGGTCACGCATGTCGGTCGTGCTACCTACGAACTCATGTGCGACTTGACTTCGCCGAATCATCCGGAAGACAAGGAGTTCGACGAATTGGTGACGCTTGTTCGAGAGCATTTAGAACCGAAGAGGTCTGAAATCGCCGAGCGGCACATATTCAGACAACGGCGGCAGGCCGAAGCTGAAAACGTGGGCGTGTTTCTGCAAAGCCTCAAACACCTCGCGACGTATTGTAACTTCGGTGCCTTGCTAGAGGAGAACATCAGAGATCAATTTGTGTCGGGGTTACGAAGTGAAGAAATGCGTTCTCGTCTGTTCGCAGAACCTACGTTAGATTACAAGAAGGCGGTGGAGTTGGCGCTCGCATTGGAGGCGGCCGAGAGGCACGCTGAGGTGGCGGCTTCGAACGGGCTCGCTGGCGATGGAGCGCCGGGCTCAGAGAGCTCAGGACTCAATCACGGAGGGGAAGGAATACATCGGGTGGCAGCGGGCAGCGCGCGGACTCAAAAACCCGGGTGCTGGCGGTGCGGACGGAAGAATCACGCGCCGCATCAGTGCAAATTTAAATTATACCGCTGTAACACCTGTAACCTAACCGGGCACCTGGCCCTCCAGTGTAATAGTGTAAAGAGTGCTAAAAGTGTTAAAAAAGGTCAATACAAGTCACAAAATTATATAGTGCAAAGTGATACGGAAAGCGATGCAAGTGATGGTTTATATCATTTTTCAACGCTGGCTAAAAGTAAGGACACTCCTTATCATTTAAATTTAAAAATCGAAAATAAGTACTTTAAGTTCGAAGTGGATACGGGCAGCAGAATATCGGCAGTATCGAAGTTATTTTATGATAATCATTTATCGCATTTGCCTATTATTAAAGACGACGTTAAGTTCCGTTCTTACTCGGGAGACGCGATCGTGCCTCTCGGTCGGGTCAATGTACACGTAACGCGAGAGAGCGAGAGCGCTGTCTTGCCGCTGTTTGTTATCAACAATGGCGGACCGCCGCTGGTTGGTCGCGTATGGCTGAGAAAATTAAAGTTAAAGTCAATTGATATCTTTAATATTACTACAGACGATGATAATTTAATTTCGAATTTAAAAAAAGAATTTCCCGATGTGTTTAAAGATGGAATTGGCACATTTAAATCCGAAATTAAATTGCAATTGAAAGACACTGAGCCGATATTTTGCAAAGCTCGTCAAATACCCTTAGCGTTGCGAATACCAGTTGAGCGCGAAATACAACGTTTAGTAAATGAATCTGTCATAGTTAAAGTGGATAGGTCTGATTATGGTACTCCAATTGTGCCGATTATAAAGCGAGATGGGTCAATACGCATATGCGGGGATTATAAAATAACTGTAAATAAACAACTAAAAGATTTTCATTATCCATTGCCGCGTATCGAACAATTATTCGCAGCGCTGAGTGGCGGTGAGCAATTCACTAAGTTAGACTTAAAGAATGCTTACTTACAACTCAATTTACATGAGTCATCGCAGCCGCTCACGACAATCTCGACGCATGTCGGTCTATTTGTATACAAAAGAGCTCCTTTTGGCTTAAAATGCTTACCAGAAATATTTCAAAAACTAATTGAAGAAACCCTATGTGGTATAGATAATGTGGTTTGTTTTATTGACGATATTTGTATAACGGGATGTAATAAGATAGTCCATATGAAAAATTTGAAAGAAGTGTTACGTAGATTACAGGCAGCTGGTCTACGCATTAAGATTGAGAAATGTGAATTTTTTAAAGATGAAGTGTGCTATTTAGGATACAGGATAAACCGACACGGTTTATTTACCGACAAGGATAAAGTGGCAGCAATCGCGAATTTACCGGTGCCACAAAATGTGTCTCAATTGCGGGCGGCACTCGGATTAATGAACTATTATGCACGATTTTTAGCTAATATTAGTACGACATTGCACCCACTTTATTCGTTGTTGGCTAAGGGCGTACGTTGGCTGTGGACGGAGGCGTGTCAAAAGGCTTTCGATAAAATAAAGGAACAACTGGTAAGTGGCCCAGCTCTGGCGCACTATGACCCACGCCTTCCCCTCGTGCTCGCCGTGGACAGCAGCGCATACGGGCTCGGCGCCGTGCTGTCCCAGGTGTATTCGGACGGCAGCGAGCGCATCGTGTGCTGCGCTTCGCGTACACTCAACGACGCTGAGCGGCGTTATAGCCAAATTGACAAAGAGGCGTTGGCTATTGTATACGGAGTCGCGAGGCATCACCAGTACCTTTTTGGTCGTAAGTTCACTTTACGAAGTGATCACAAAGCGCTAACGTACATTTTTGGTCCCAAGCATGGAATACCACAGACAGCCGCGAGCCGTCTGCAGAGGTATGCGGTCCGACTGGCCGCATATGACTTCGACATACAGTTTGTATCCTCGGACAAGAACGGTAACGCCGATGGATTGTCACGCCTGCCTCTAGCTGTCATTGCGAAAGGTAAAGTATCTGAAAGGGAGGAGGAGGCGGCTTATTTGCATTACGTGGAGGATGCTTTTCCTCTAAATCATAAGGACGTGGCGAGGGGAACTAAAAAGGATGTTCTCCTCTGTAAGATTTATTCCTATATATTGAGTGGTTGGCCAGTAAAAACTGAAGTAGAAAACGAAAAGCCCTACTTCCATCGCAAGGAGGAGCTACAAATCGATCACGGGTGTATAGTTTGGGGGTATCGTGTAGTTATTCCTAATGTATTACGTACACGCATGGTAGAAGAAATACACGAAGGCCATGTAGGGATTGTGCGAATGAAACAAATCGCACGAAACCTGATTTGGTGGCCGCAGCTGGACTCAGATCTGGAGCAGCGGGCGCGGACGTGCCCTGCGTGCAGAGAGACGCGCGACGCGCCGCCACACGCGCCTGTCGTTCCGTACGCGTGGCCGCAAGAGCCGTGGGTAAGATTACATGTGGACTTTTTATATTTTAAGGGAAAGCATTATTTCCTGGTAATCGATGCACACTCAAAATGGATTGAGGTTTTGACAATGGCCCATGGTACTACAGCTGCAATGGTCATCGCGAAGTTAAGTGGTCTGTTTGCGAAGTTTGGACTTCCTAAGCAACTGGTATCTGATGGCGGACCGCCTCTGACGTCATCAGAATTTGAACTCTTTTTAAAAAGAAACGGAGTTCAACACATTCTCACTGCCCCGTATCATCCCGCAAGTAACGGAGCAGCAGAAAATGCGGTTAAAACCGTAAAGAAAGTAATGAAAAGGGCTACGGTCGATGGAGTAAGTATTGAGAGCGCATTGAATAAGTTTCTATTGCAATATCACAACAGTTCGCACAGCAGTACACAGAAGGAACCCGCTGTAGCAATGTTCGGGCGGCGGCTGCGCACGCGTCTCGATCTACTGCGCGCTCCTACGACTGCTCAGTGTGTAGAAACAGCTCAGCGACGACAGGTAGAATATGCCGGCGGTACGCTGCGTGACTTTGCCGCGGGAGATTCGGTATTAGTGAAAAACTATTCTAAAACGGGGAACAGGTGGAAAGAGGCAACAGTTGCGGAACGGACGGGCTCAGTCACATATAAAGTGATGGATAAGACAGGTGGGGAAATTAGCACCAAACATGTAGATCAAATGAGCTCGAACAAGCCCAAACGTTATTCCTGGGCTGTAGGAGTCGGGACGTGTGAACCCACCGATAGTCCTCCAATAACGCAAATCCCGCAGGTGCCTTCCCCGCCTCAGCCTGTTCCGTCCCCAACTCAGCCAGTCTCACCAAAAGTACCACCGAGTCAACCGGCAGAGCCATCGCGTACGCCCACTAGCACTCGGCTCAATCTCCGTCCACGCACGAAACGGCCCGATTACAAAATGATATAATTTAATTGTATTTTATTTTTTTTTTGAGAATTTTCATGTAATTAGAATAGAAGGTATAATGTTCGTACTTATAGATAGATACGATTAATTATTTGAGTTAGTGTTTGAATTTGTTAAATTTCTTTCTCCTCCCCCTTTGAATTTTATCGATGGAACATATTTTCTATCTAAGGGGGGGAGTGTAATGTATTAGTACATAAGTTATGCAGGTAGTCATAAAACTATAAGGAAATAAATCAGTCTTGAGTTCAACGCCTTGTGTTTTACTCGAACATCACAGTATCATAAGCAGATAATGTAGAAATAGATAAATGTCAAACAAAACCAATAAATTAGATTAATTATTATTGCAATACAATAGTAACCAAAACGGCAATAGGACTAAACGAAATTTGTAATAGATCAATACGTACTGTACAGTACAGTAAACTTAAAAAGAAAATTAAAATTATAAATAAATAATTATATTAAATATCTGAATGTAGGCAGAAACCAAAAGATGTGGAATTTATTAGAAAGCTTAAAAAAAAAAAACGAGTATGAGAAGTTTCAATACCGACCAAACTGAATAAAGGTGACAAATAATTAAAAGGGGAAACGGAAATTTGAGATTTAATCACAAATTATTTTAATGAATTTTTCTTGTTTGACTGTCAGATGAATAGATATTAGATAGCAAGGCTATTTAAGTAAAATAGCTAGTAATAATCTATAATCTATACTGATGCAACATCAAAGGTAAAAAAAAAAAACTTTAAATTTGGTCTTAGTGACCTAAATATAACAATAACAACAAAAAAAATAATAATATGCACAAATATTAAGTAACTCGGCTCCTAACACCAGTTAGTAAGTATAAAATCTGTGAAAGGCTCCTTAGCTGATGATACAACTTCTTTTTTTTTACTATGGAGATAAAAATCAGGGACAAACCAGGACGTCTAAATCGATTGATTTGAATTTACTTAATGACTAGTTTCAATATAACCTGCTTTAAGTCAATGTAAATAAAATCCATAAATTGATATTGTATCCAAAAATTAAAAAGAATAACGGACTTGAATCACTTAAAATAAATAATATTACCATAAGTACGTCAGATTGTAAACAATATTAAGGCCTAACTTCAAATAACAAGTTTACCTACATGAAAATCGCACATTTAAAATATCATATGTAAATAAATATCTTTAAAAGTAGCTTTTCGTAGTATTTTGCAATGCCTACCCCACAAAGTTCAAATCTTAAACTATAATTCACTTTTAAAACCACATTTAAACTCTTTAATTCAAGATGATAAAAGTTTCATTTCACTATTATTTTAACAACAGGAAAATATCTAACGGAACCAAATTAATATAAACAGATATCTACAACTACTATACTTGTATCTTAATCCGTAATTTGTTTTCAAACGAAAAATATTAAAGCATAATCTTTGCAATAATAAAAATAATATCTGAAATAGTAACCCCTAAAAAGTGTCAATAACATAATTTTTCGTCCACCAAGAAAGAAGTCGTGGAAAACGGAATATTACTTTTCGAAGTGCTCAATGCCATATTTGAAAAATATTAAAGATTACAGGAGCATACATATTTTAAGAAACTGCTAAAATCCCATATTAATAATTCGAAGCAAAACAACCCTCAATCGTATAATTTGTTACCAACTGAAACGTAAACTTATTAAATAAATCACATCATGTTCTGTATCACATCTATTAACAAACAAATCTGTATATTGTCAGTGAACTAATACAGCCGACGTCATCTTTCGTCCGGCCACAGCTAAACTTTTCCGTGTCTACCCACCTAACTAAATTATATTATGATGTTTTATAAAATATTATTTTCGAAATGCAAACTTCACGTAATTTTTTTTTTTGGGTCAAATAATTGTTATAATTAAGTATTGTTTGCTAAAATGTGTTAAGTTCATGTTTCTAAGATCAAATCAAGTAGCACTTTAAAAATAAGGCTACGACCAAACTAGACGCCCATGTTTTGCATTGTTTAATGAATAATGTAAAAAGTTTGGTATTGCTTAATAAATAGACGTATAATAAATGAAGATGTATAATAGTAACTATGGCCGTAGTTTCAACTTGGGGATTTTGTTTAAATAATAAACGTTTTTTAATGGAAAATCCGAAAATTTCGGTAATAGTGATTTATAATAAATTTGACTAGTAGCAATAGACTAATCAAATGATTATCTTCGATCGTTTAACCATAGCCATCAGTTTGCGATAGTTTGTTAGATCAATTCCATTTATTATCTTTGGAACAAAAACAAATAGAAGATTTAAAAAAAAATGATTAAATAATAATATTAATCTCACTATTAACCCTGAGTAACATTTAGATACTTAAGAACCGTTCGGCCATTCTGAGATGTTATAAAATTTGTAGTTAATTAATATCCAAAATTATTCATGTGCTGCTAGCTTGTAAGTGAAGTATACGATATAAATACTGATCAAAACCAACCATAAATGTGAATTATATGTACAGAATGCAACGATGGCCAATTGATCAAAAAAATAATGATAATAATTGCTGCTCAGAAACGTTTACTTGGCCGTCGCTGCGAATGGTACCTGCTTTAGCCGTCGTTTTTATGACGTTCCACCACACATACACTGCACTGAAGTTTTAGACAGCTTGAAACGACATCATTTTCGTTTTTCTCAGAATCGCAGATGATGCCGCCATCACTGCGTTAACACGTAAGCGCAGCTGCAGCACAAAGGATCCCATATGGAATCCAACGAACACCATGTTCACATTTTCTGAAAACATTAACAAAATATATATTAGTTCTTGTTCGATCCCACTTCTGATAATAAAATTTCTATCTTTGACTAATATAAGAAATGAAATGAAGGTATAACAATAATTAATCTCTCTGCACATCATTTATTAATAAATTAAGGCCTTTGAGCTATAAAATTGTAATAAAAGTATATTTTCTTTATGAACACTAATTTATATGTTCCTATTTATTTATATTTTAAATGTTTTCTCAGATAATAACATTTTGGTAAAAATTATTAATTAGGAGGTATTTGAATAAATAAATAGAACCAAAACCAATTTCAATTATTTTTTATTTAAATTATTTGTTATTGCAATGACTCTACCACCGTTTCGGAAGTGCAGCCCTTGTTGAGAAGACAACGGCAAGAAACTCAACAAATGCTCTTTTAAATATGTTTTTCTTACAATATTACATAATAATAACAAATATAAATAATCAAACTCTCAAATACAAATTGTAACCCAAGTACAACCGTTACTCTTTTTCTTTTACATAAATATTTCAATATTTGAATATGTGTATTTACAAGTATGGACACAAAATAATAATACAAATACTAAAAATAAGAATAAGAAATAACATTATAAAATATACTTAGCTTTTGCACATCACTGTCACTACTTGTTTCGCTGATAGAAAAATACAATAAAAACTGGGGGCTAAAAGTAACTCGCTACCCTTTTATAACAAACAAGCCAAAATGGCCACTGTCGGAAATCGACCTACTTTTAAGTATACATCTACAATTTGAATCTACATTACGTCTCTATATAAATCAATATTAATCTTATAATTATAATCTTGGTTTCACATAAATTATACAAATAAGTTTTGTATTAATAACATAATAAATTGTTTCACGACTATAACGTTTCCCGACAGTGGTGTCATCATGTAGTACTCTCAATTTTTATTTACAATAAAGTGCTTTAATTGTATCATTACATTTCTTAAATAATATATTAAGAATTATTTAATAACAATAACAACGAAACCAATAAGCAATAGGCATAATGATAAAAAATGCTAACAGTAATTAAGTTTCATTACGGATATGCTGTGATTTGTCAAAAATAGTCTAAGCAAAATATTCTATAATAATTTATTACTGTAAAACACAAGTAAACGTAATTCATTTAATTGTAATTCATTAATGATGTTAAAACAATTTAAAATAGAGATAAATTACTAAAAGTGGCTATGTTTCATTAGAGAAATGTTGCTATTGTTCAAAATAGTCTAATTAAAATATTCTATAACTTTTTAATACTGTAAAACACAATTAAACGTTATTAATTTATTTGTAATTTATTAATGATGTTAAAACAATTTTAAAATAGAGATAAATTACTAACAGCGGTAAGTTTCATTACGGATATGTCGAAATTTATCAAAAGTAATCTAATAGACTAATGTAAACTTGACAATAAAATATATACATAAGAATACTAGTCTTTATCTTCTCTAATTTATTTTAAATAATTTATCATAATATAAATAATCTATCACGCTCACACCACTGGGAACTATCCTCGCTAAACTACCTATTGGTAAGTTATATAACTTTATATTATGCATATGTAAAGACCAACGTAGGTATTTAGTACAGAAGCGTTGCTTCGCGAGCTGGGCTGTTTGGACTCTCAGGATGCGCTCACACCACTGGGAACTATCCTCGCTAAACTACCTATTGGTAAGTTATATAACTTTATATTATGCATATGTAAAGACCAACGTAGGTAATTAGTACAGAAGCGTTGCTTCGCGAGCTGGGCTGTTTGGACTCTCAGGATGCGCTCACACCACTGGGAACTATCCTCGCTAAACTACCTATTGGTAAGTTATATAACTTTATATTATGCATATGTAAAGACCAACGTAGGTAATTAGTACAGAAGCGTTGCTTCGCGAGCTGGGCTGTTTGGACTCTCAGGATGCGCTCACACCACTGGGAACTATCCTCGCTAAACTACCTATTGTTAAATTATATAAATTATGCATAAGTAAAGACCAAACTAGGCACAGAAGCGTTGCTTCGCGAGTTATTTAAACAAATTTTATTTCAAATTAGCTGTTTTAACCCCTGGGGGCCTGACATTCAAACCTCCTTCGTTGAGGCCCGCGGCTACCCGGGTAGCGACGGAGCTATAATGACAGCTGTCATTATTTGCCTGACGGTTGCCAGGGGACCCCTCGGGGCTGTGAAACTTTAAAAGCACTTTTGAAACGTCAAGTCTGTCAGTACGTAGTGAGCCAACAAGAAACATGAGCAGTTGCTTTTAAAAATCAATGTTTTGTATTTTACAATACAATATATTATTAATAAATATATGTATTTTACAAATTTAGTTATCACGTCTTGTGTGTAAAAAGAAAAGCCAATTGCTTCTAAGAATCTAAGCCGAAAAATCGGCTTATAGGTTTTCAAAAATATTGATTTTTGGCTTTAATCCTTTTTTCAGAGCCCCGTCTCGGCAAGATGATGGTACTCGGCTTCGTGCTGGGCGTGGGTGATGCGTTGACTACAATGGCGGCGCATTCCACCACCTTCCCTGAGATCTTCACCGTGGAGGGACGCCGCAGGCTCAGTGGACACCAACGCGCGCTGGCTGGAGAACGGGCCTCGGATCATATTGCTATGCTAAACGCTTTCCAGGTACTATATTTTTAGAAAATTCAGAGGAGTTGAAAATAAACGTAATATCAAAATTTGGATATCGTGTATAGTAAAAATATATATCATGTATAGTCATTAGCGGGCCACTATAAGGTCAGGTCTTTTATGCATAAGAAAAATTTTTACCGAGGCCTCAACAATTACCTTATCTTAGAGTAAGTATGTACTAGAGTTGCTACTGGGAGTCTCCCCATAATAGTCTGCAACAAAGTAATCCGACTACAATTAATGTACATAACAAAGGTTAATAACACAAATGTAAGGTTATGTTTTCATAAGCCTAATTCAGCATGTACCATGTTTATGAGTGCAAGAATACTTTTAAATGATTACAGCTGTTACAACACAGTTTACACACAAATTCGAATTTAGCCACAATAACGAGACCGTCATAAAGTTTGACTAAACTCAGTTAAACAATGCTAATACAGACAAAAATATTTCGTTGTGGTTTCGTGTATTTACATCTCATTTATTTATTCACAGTATTATTCTTCCATGTCATCTCTAGAGCATACTTAACCTAAGGTGTCTAGTATTTATAACCATTGTTCGGTAGATGTGGGAGCGAGAGCGCGCTAAAGGCGAAGATGCAGAAACGCAGTGGTGCGACTGGAAGGGCGTACAGCAAACTACCCTACGGGTCACGTGTGAAGCTAAATACCAACTTATTAGTAAGTTATTCATTACAAAAAAGGCTTTTTTACTTATTTATCTACTCTCAGGTTATAATATTCTCAACTTTAATATAAAAATTCCGACTAATTGAGAACGACATCCAAAAGCCTCCTTTTTTTTGTCGGTTCAAATATAATTAATGCAATGAAAATATTTATTTATGCCACTGACAAGTTATAAGTGCCCATAACACGAGTGTGATTTTGTGGCGTCCGCCATTGGAATTGCGTTTTACAACAAGATATTACAAAATCACGGCCGAGTGGCGCAGCGGGCCCTGCTTCTGCGTTCTAGCTTGTGGGTTCGATTCCCACGCCTGGAAAAATATTTGTGTGATGAGCTATTTTCCAGTGTTTTCCAGACATTTCCGGACACTGTTTATCTACATATTATAAGTATTTATATATAATATATATAAAATAGTCATCAATTATCATAGTACCCATAACACAAGCTACCTAAGCTTACTTTGGGGCTATATAGCGATGTGTGTAATTGTCCTATCATATTTATTTATTATTTATATTTATTTATTTAAGATGGCGGCAAAACAGCCATTAACATAAAATTGTACAGCATTACTAAATATAAATTACGTAATTAGTATAAAATAAAAATAAGAGTTTAGATATGAATAATCAGAAGTAATTTTCAATATTTTATGTTATCTCATTCCCTTTTTGATTCAGACAGTTGGGCTTAGGCTTTCTGAATTAATAGTATAAATGCGAAAGTAACTCTGTCTGTTTGTTTCTCAAAAACGCCTAAACTACTAAACCGATTTTTGTTACTACACTACTACTTACTTTACTTTACTTTACTTTTTGTCGACATAACAATTTCTCGCGGATGGAGTTGCGGGCGTTCGCTAATTCAAAATAAAGATATTATTTTATTACTCGAAAATCAGGCTCATGTTCAACAAATTGAACCATTGAAGAACTCCGTGGCGCAGTGGCATGCGCAGTGGATTCATAAGATTGAGGTCCTGGGTTCGATTCCCGGCGGGGTTGACTAACATTTTTCTTAATTTGTCTTGGTCTGGCTGGTGGAAGGCTTTCGCCGTGGCTAGTTACCACCCTACCGACAAAGACGTACCGCCAAGCGACTTAGCGTTCCGGTACGATGTCGTATAGAAACCGAAAAGGGTGTGGATTTTTATCCTACTTCTAACAAGTTAGCCCGTTTCCGTCTTAGATTGCATCATCACTTAACATCAAGTGTGATAGCAGTCAAGGGCTAACCAGTAATCCATAAAAAAAAACATCTATTTTATGTATAATATATTTTTTATCTACAGACATATTGACAACGGCGATTGGTTTCCCTGAAGAGTGTTGCGTGGCTCAGAGATGGAACCCTAACGTGGAAGATCCGGTGCTGGATCAGGTGATAGCGCTGCTGTGCATGGGACTGTACCCTAACATCTGTGTGCATCAGGGAAAGAGGAAGGTAACTAAAACAATCGAAACTAACAATTACGTATTGACGTATTGTTATTGGTTCACAACCACGTTGCGTGGCTCAGAGATGGAACCCTAACGTGGAAGATCCGGTGCTGGATCAGGTGATAGCGCTGCTGTGCATGGGACTGTACCCTAACATCTGTGTGCATCAGGGAAAGAGGAAGGTAACTAAAACAATCGAAACTAACAATTACGTATTGACGTATTGTTATTGGTTCACAACCACGTTGCGTGGCTCAGAGATGGAACCCTAACGTGGAAGATCCGGTGCTGGATCAGGTGATAGCGCTGCTGTGCATGGGACTGTACCCTAACATCTGTGTGCATCAGGGAAAGAGGAAGGTAACTAAAACAATCGAAACTAACAATTACGTATTGACGTATTGTTATTGGTTCACAACCACGTTGCGTGGCTCAGAGATGGAACCCTAACGTGGAAGATCCGGTGCTGGATCAGGTGATAGCGCTGCTGTGCATGGGACTGTACCCTAACATCTGTGTGCATCAGGGAAAGAGGAAGGTAACTAAAACAATCGAAACTAACAATTACGTATTGACGTATTGTTATTGGTTCACAACCACGTTGCGTGGCTCAGAGATGGAACCCTAACGTGGAAGATCCGGTGCTGGATCAGGTGATAGCGCTGCTGTGCATGGGACTGTACCCTAACATCTGTGTGCATCAGGGAAAGAGGAAGGTAACTAAAACAATCGAAACTAACAATTACGTATTGACGTATTGTTATTGGTTCACAACCACGTTGCGTGGCTCAGAGATGGAACCCTAACCACGTTGCGTGGCTCAGAGATGGAACCCTAACGTGGAAGATCCGGTGCTGGATCAGGTGATAGCGCTGCTGTGCATGGGACTGTACCCTAACATCTGTGTGCATCAGGGAAAGAGGAAGGTAACTAAAACAATCGAAACTAACAATTACGTATTGACGTATTGTTATTGGTTCACAACCACGTTGCGTGGCTCAGAGATGGAACCCTAACGTGGAAGATCCGGTGCTGGATCAGGTGATAGCGCTGCTGTGCATGGGACTGTACCCTAACATCTGTGTGCATCAGGGAAAGAGGAAGGTAACTAAAACAATCGAAACTAACAATTACGTATTGACGTATTGTTATTGGTTCACAACCACGTTGCGTGGCTCAGAGATGGAACCCTAACGTGGAAGATCCGGTGCTGGATCAGGTGATAGCGCTGCTGTGCATGGGACTGTACCCTAACATCTGTGTGCATCAGGGAAAGAGGAAGGTAACTAAAACAATCGAAACTAACAATTACGTATTGACGTATTGTTATTGGTTCACAACCACGTTGCGTGGCTCAGAGATGGAACCCTAACGTGGAAGATCCGGTGCTGGATCAGGTGATAGCGCTGCTGTGCATGGGACTGTACCCTAACATCTGTGTGCATCAGGGAAAGAGGAAGGTAACTAAAACAATCGAAACTAACAATTACGTATTGACGTATTGTTATTGGTTCACAACCACGTTGCGTGGCTCAGAGATGGAACCCTAACGTGGAAGATCCGGTGCTGGATCAGGTGATAGCGCTGCTGTGCATGGGACTGTACCCTAACATCTGTGTGCATCAGGGAAAGAGGAAGGTAACTAAAACAATCGAAACTAACAATTACGTATTGACGTATTGTTATTGGTTCACAACCACGTTGCGTGGCTCAGAGATGGAACCCTAACGTGGAAGATCCGGTGCTGGATCAGGTGATAGCGCTGCTGTGCATGGGACTGTACCCTAACATCTGTGTGCATCAGGGAAAGAGGAAGGTAACTAAAACAATCGAAACTAACAATTACGTATTGACGTATTGTTATTGGTTCACAACCACGTTGCGTGGCTCAGAGATGGAACCCTAACGTGGAAGATCCGGTGCTGGATCAGGTGATAGCGCTGCTGTGCATGGGACTGTACCCTAACATCTGTGTGCATCAGGGAAAGAGGAAGGTAACTAAAACAATCGAAACTAACAATTACGTATTGACGTATTGTTATTGGTTCACAACCACGTTGCGTGGCTCAGAGATGGAACCCTAACGTGGAAGATCCGGTGCTGGATCAGGTGATAGCGCTGCTGTGCATGGGACTGTACCCTAACATCTGTGTGCATCAGGGAAAGAGGAAGGTAACTAAAACAATCGAAACTAACAATTACGTATTGACGTATTGTTATTGGTTCACAACCACGTTGCGTGGCTCAGAGATGGAACCCTAACGTGGAAGATCCGGTGCTGGATCAGGTGATAGCGCTGCTGTGCATGGGACTGTACCCTAACATCTGTGTGCATCAGGGAAAAGGGTATGAGGAAGGTAACTAAAACAATCGAAACTAACAATTACGTATTGACGTATTGTTATTGGTTCACAACCACGTTGCGTGGCTCAGAGATGGAACCCTAACGTGGAAGATCCGGTGCTGGATCAGGTGATAGCGCTGCTGTGCATGGGACTGTACCCTAACATCTGTGTGCATCAGGGAAAGAGGAAGGTAACTAAAACAATCGAAACTAACAATTACGTATTGACGTATTGTTATTGGTTCACAACCACGTTGCGTGGCTCAGAGATGGAACCCTAACGTGGAAGATCCGGTGCTGGATCAGGTGATAGCGCTGCTGTGCATGGGACTGTACCCTAACATCTGTGTGCATCAGGGAAAGAGGAAGGTAACTAAAACAATCGAAACTAACAATTACGTATTGACGTATTGTTATTGGTTCACAACCACGTTGCGTGACTCAGAGATGGAACCCTAACGTGGAAGATCCGGTGCTGGATCAGGTGATAGCGCTGCTGTGCATGGGACTGTACCCTAACATCTGTGTGCATCAGGGAAAGAGGAAGGTAACTAAAACAATCGAAACTAACAATTACGTATTGACGTATTGTTATTGGTTCACAACCACGTTGCGTGGCTCAGAGATGGAACCCTAACGTGGAAGATCCGGTGCTGGATCAGGTGATAGCGCTGCTGTGCATGGGACTGTACCCTAACATCTGTGTGCTGTGACGGGGGGCCCGCCACAGGTAGGTAGGTGAAAGAAAACTCAGGGTCGTGAGTCAATTTTGCGTTTATTTCTTCCCCACCTAGCCACACCGTTATGAGATAGGGTAGATAAGTCACTGGCCTGGTAGGTACTCCTGGGACGCTCCGGTTCTGCGATCCAGCGATCCAGCAATCCAGCGATCCCAGCTAGGCTGTCAGTAGGGTGCCCGTCGTTCCTTGGTAAGGGGCCGGTAGCAGGCCGCTCAAAGTAGATTTTAGATGAAGAAGAAGAAGGACGACGAACGAACGAACCTGGAATCCCAGATTAGGATAGGCATTAGAGGTGCCCTCCATCTTGCCCTGTAGTACCTGTCCAAGCCCAGCGACCGTGAACAAACACTACAGGAACACTAAACAGCCTTACAATAAGTATGCACTTATATTAAATAGTAGTTAATTAAGGGACTCACCCCAGCGGGTTAATAGGTGTTCACTAATTAATTTCAGAGTATAGTAGCTAATGTAACTTAGTGTATGCTCGTGAGCTCGCAGCGCTCGAATGACTCCGCGAAAACGAAATTCTTAATCAGGGTCACTGACCGCTTCCGCAGGTAGTCGATCAACGCATTTTATTAATCGAAGCATACGACGCTTTTTGGGATGCGCACGCGCAATTGCTATCGCAATTACCGGAGGCGTCGTTTTAGGAGGTTCCGTAGTGAATATTTGATTGTTTAAGCCTCATTATAATTTTAGAACGTTACAGTACCCCGCCAGAAAACCTAGGATTTTTGTACTTCACACAAAAATCCGACTTACTCCATACTTCGAGTGTGCTTTCTTTGCCTACTTATATACTTCTTCATGCATACGTTCACGTTCACACTTTCATACCATCTCTTTCAAATTTACCTTTTATATAGTCTTTTAGTCAAGAGTTAAAACGTAAGACCCTAACATTCAGAGTGAGTATTTAATAGTAATAATACTTACTCAAGACAGCAACTCAATGAATATTGCTCATAGTTGATGTAATATTCGTACGACAGGTGGATAGATGTTTTTCTTAGTAGTAGCAGGTAAGTACTTTTGTAACTGAGGTAGTTAAATATTAGAATTAAGGTTAGATAAGGTTTATTTATTATTATGAAGTTAATTTAGAGTAATATTGGTTTGGTGTGGATTAGATATAAGTGTAAAATTATTTTTGTTTTAAATTATATTATGTATTAATTATAATGTATTTTAAATAAATTAATGAATAATGTAGTTTAATAACGATAAGTGAATTTTTTATTATTATTATTATTATTTTTTTTTTTTTTTTTTTTTATTAGTAATGTTGTTATTTTAGCATTATAAGTTATAGTTTGTAATTAGTTAATTTTATGTCTTTAATGTGCCAAGTTCCCAAGTAGTTTCCTTTTAGATCTTCTAAATCATAAACAAGCGGTGACTTTTTATTAATAACACGACGTTTAATGTACTTTGGAGCGAGTTTTTTAGCGAACCTATTGTCCTTATCGCTTTGATAATAAGTACGTTTCCACACAATGTCGCCTAGATTAAACTCAGCTTGTTTACGTCGTAAGTTATAGTTAGTGCTATTTCGGCTATGAGCTTGCAGTAGGGATGATTGGACTTTATCAAAAGTTTTTCGTAAGGCACCTAAGTTTTCAGCGTAATCATCTCTCGGTGAATAAACAATTTCATCTACGGTTACAGGATCAGTAATTGTGTATTGAGATCCACAGCTTATAAGTTCACGCCCGTACACCAAGAATGATGGCGTGAATTTAGTGACCATGTTTACTGAACTATTTAGAGCAAACTGTATCCTAGTTATGTTAGTGTCCCAAGATCTATGGTCGTTTTCGATGAACGTAGACACTGCAGTCATTATTGTTTTATTATAGCGTTCGACTGAGTTTACTTGGGGTGTGTACTTAGGTGTGAATAGGATATTAGGGATTTTGTAAGTTTCAAACATCTCACGCAAAATATTGGCGGTAAACTGTTTTCCATTATCCATTAAGACTGTGGAAGGAATCCCGTGAACATGGAATACACGTTCTTCTAGAATTTTAGCTATTATAGTAGCTGTAGCGCGACGTATAGGAAATAGTAAGCAATATTTAGTAAAGCAACATACTACAACGAATAAGTATGTATTCTGGTTTTTAGTTACTGGAAGTGGTCCTACGAGATCCATACTTATCATTTCAAATGGTCTAGAACAGTTTTTAGGTTGACCCATTACTCCAAGAGTTGTATGATTGGAGTGCTTGTGTGCATTGCAAGCATCGCAATTCATTACGAAGTTAGTGACATCGCGGTGCATACCCGGCCAATAGTAGTTTAGAGCTAGCCGTTTAAATGTTTTGAACACACCGAAGTGTCCAGACATAGGTTCTGAATGATTTTTAGAAATAATACTACCTCGTTGTTCAGCAGGTATTACCTCTTTCCATTCAAACTCACGATGTAATACGCATTTTGCTTGCATAAAACGATAAAGACGTTTATTTTCAACCCGATAGTTAGGAAACGAAGTCGGAGAATTTTGACAGCCGTTATAGATATTGAGATACCACTTATCCGTAGTACGAACTTCATCGAGCGATGTGTTGGTATCTATAGCTGTAATAGGACAAGCTCGTGAGAGTGCGTCAGGTATAATGTTGTCGGCTCCCTTTCGGTGTTTAATTATAAAATTAAAACACGATAGTCTGACTCCCCAACGCGCTAAGCGGCCAGTAGGATTATTCAGGTTCAAGAACCATTTGAGAGCTGAATGATCTGTGAAAACAGTGAACTGTAGACCGTTATCTAAATAACATCTCCAATGTTCCAAGGCAGTTAGAACAGCTAGTGCCTCGCGCTCAGTTATGCTGTAGTTACGTTCGGAAGCACTTAAGGATTTGCTCATGTAAGCTATAGGGTGTTCGATTCCGTCAATAGTTTGTGTGAGTAATGCGCCTACTCCATAGTCGCTAGCGTCGGTATGAACTTCAAATGGTAGTTTGTAGTCCGGGCAAGACAAAATAGGGGCAGAGATTAAGAATTCTTTTAATTTATTAAAGGATTCGTCGGCTTCCTTTGACCAAACAAAAGGTTTAGATTTTTTACCAGACGAAGTTAGTTGGTTTAGCGGACCTGCGATAGTGCTGAAATTCGGCACAAATCTGCGGTACCACGAAGCGGTTCCAATGAATCTTTTAACCTCTTTTTTGTTAGTGGGGGTAGGAAAATTAAGAATACACTCAACTTTGCCAGGATCAACGTGTAGTCCTTTAGAGTTGACTATATAACCAAGATATTTTAGTTCGTCCCGTATAAAAACCGATTTTGACAAATTAATACGTAGGTTTGCCATTTGTAGTTTTTTAAATACCTTAATTAATAGCGATATATGAGAATCGAAGTCAGGAGATACTATAATTATGTCGTCGATAAATGCAAACACCGAATTTTCGAATTCTGGACCATAAAATAAAAGGTCTACTAAGCGCTGTTGAGTAGCAGGTGCATTCGTCAAACCAAAAGCCATGGTGACGAAGCGGTATGTTCCCCGGCCAGGTATGTAGAATCCCGTCTAGCGACTCCGAGCTGTAACATTTCGTCTAGTTGCTCGCCTAATATACGCTGTTTGTCCGGTGACAACCTGTAGTATCGCTGTCTAATAGGCGGTGAGTCACCCGTGTCAATGTGATGTGTTATTAAGTGCGTACGACCCAAACCAAATTTCTCAGCAGAGATGCTTTGAAATTGCTCAATAACATTATCCATAGTTGTACGTTGAGGTTCAGATAGATCGTTGTAGGAACGTAACAAACCGACTGGCTCGCTTATACTAGCAACATGAAGGTCAGAATCGTTAGTTAATAGTTGAATAGAATCGGAAAAATTAGGAAAAATTTTAAATTTGGTCCAAAAATCAATGCCTAATATAAAGGGATTTGTAATGGATGGTATGACATAAGCTTTTAGTACGTGAAATTGGTTTTCAAATTTTATAGGTAGATTTATGTATCCTATCGAGGATAGATTTTGGCCACCAGCCGTGACAAATGATTTAGAGTCATTGTTCGATATTAGCGTTAGGCCTAGTTTTATTAAATTTAGATGAGAATCTTGGCCCAATATTGTTACGGCTGACCCAGAGTCCAGTAAGCCACACATACGAACTTCGCCCACGCATACAGTTGCGTACGGTCGTATGTCATTGCTAGGTTTTTTATATAAGATTGATGCAATCGAGTAGCTGTTAAAAAAAATTTTAAGTTTGGCTAACCACTCACTCCATTCCTTTTCATTAAAATTTTCGCTTTCCCTAGTGCTCGGATTGCAACAATCTTGCTTTATTAGTTTTTTGTATGAGATGTAGATTTTAGGTTATTACAATCTGTACAGTCAGGAAATTTAACATCCCGTTTTCCACATTTAAAACAAATTGGAAAACGTTCTTTCTTACACTGGCTCAATAGGTGATCGTTAGAACGGCATCGCGGGCAAGAAAATCGAGTAACTTGTGCAATAGCATTAACCGATTTTGATTGTGTTGTTAAATTTTCTAATTTAGGTGTATAGTATTTTTTGTTGTTAGTATAGTGATTATTGTATTTAGGATAGAATGGTTTGTGTAAGCTAGAATTTTTATTAGTGTGCTGATTAAATTTAGGTTCAAAAGCTAAGTCAGGAGCTAGTGTATTGTGTGATACACGCGGAGGTTCCCTGTACCTAGATGTAAGTACTTGCGCATTTTCGTAATTTCTACAGATACTACGCAGTTTGTCCACTGAAGTGATGTTGGAGGTATTGACAGCTAGGACGTTAGCATAACAGGGTTTTATATTGTGTAGCAATATATCCAACTTATCCTGCTCCGACAAGGGTTTAGTTAGTCGCGCAAAGTAGTCGGACATAATCGAAAAATAAATAACTATATTCTCCGATTCACCTTGCGTCCGAGTTCGAATCTCGTCCAATAATTAGTAGTCGTAATCGGGCCTGCTAAAATCGTTAATAATTAATTTAGTTAAATCCTGCCATGACTTCACAGACTCGTGTACACTGCGGTACCAAATCTTAGCACTGCCTACAAAAAATAACGGCGCTTGCGTCAGTAAGCGATCAGCCGACAAACCTTTTACCGTCGCGTATTCGTGTACGTCGTTAATAAAGGCACGAACGCACGAAGTACCGTCGAATCTAGGCCTAATACGATCGAGAGTGTGGTCGCAGTTCACTACAGTAGGTAAAGAAGTGCACTCAAAGGTAGGTTGGTTAGATGTACTAGGCGTAGGGGTGCTAGGACGTTGTAACGCTGCGAGGCGGTTATAAATAGCATTAAAGTCTTTATTGACCGATTTGACCGCGACACTAGGCTCTGTGTCGACGATGCGTCTCAGACGATGGTATATGTGATAGCACAAAGCGCGCGCACGTTCGAAAAGATTCGCGTCAAATTTTTCCTCCAGCTGTTTTACCCGCACTGCGCACTCTTTCAGAGAGCTAGCAGCTCCTGCGAGATCCTCAGCTAAGTCTAGACCTGATTCCAAAATGTCTGAGCTAGGTAGTGAAGGTGTAAGCTTAGCGATCTGCTTTTTGAGTTCGATTACCGTGGAAGCTGGTTCTACGCCGCGAATAAGAACTTCGTAAGTAAGTTCCGCTTTATTTAGCAAAAAGTATTTAATTTGGTGAGTCCCCATAATTAAATCAACTGAGTTACAAAATAAAAAATGAATAAGATAACAAAATCACTAAGTAAGTAAGTAATTTTAGTAGGTAGGTTAATTTACAATTTACAAGAAATTTTAGTGCGTAGGTTACAAGAATGAGAGAAATGGCTGTTCTTACAAGTTAAGTATTTACGACTGAGTGATGCTATTAAGTTAATTTAATGAAATAATGAAATGAGTGAATAAAATGGAATGGATGAAAGTTACAAGATACCAATGATTAAAAAAATTATACGAACTGTTACGTAGTAATATAGCTTACAACAAGCTAAATATAAAATAAAAATTAAATGATTGTTATAAAAAATATTTTTTTTTTTGTTGTAGGTAGGTAGGTAATTGTACGTATGAACACGCAACAGTTTATAATCTTTGATGATATTAATCACAATTAAACGCAATTAAACACTAAATAACACACAATTAAGCACAGTTTTATAAGTATCTAAGTATGAGTACATTATCTACAAGTAGCGTAAAATAATTAGGTACGTACCAGTTCGTCGGATCTCCTCAGCGTTTACAGCGATGTATTCGTAGGTAAAACGGTGTCGAACCTGTAGTGCTGTTAGAAAAGTACCCAACGAGTGTGGATTGGTGGAAGAAGAACACGTGAAGGGCGCCACTGTGACGGGGGGCCCGCCACAGGTAGGTAGGTGAAAGAAAACTCAGGGTCGTGAGTCAATTTTGCGTTTATTTCTTCCCCACCTAGCCACACCGTTATGAGATAGGGTAGATAAGTCACTGGCCTGGTAGGTACTCCTGGGACGCTCCGGTTCTGCGATCCAGCGATCCAGCAATCCAGCGATCCCAGCTAGGCTGTCAGTAGGGTGCCCGTCGTTCCTTGGTAAGGGGCCGGTAGCAGGCCGCTCAAAGTAGATTTTAGATGAAGAAGAAGAAGGACGACGAACGAACGAACCTGGAATCCCAGATTAGGATAGGCATTAGAGGTGCCCTCCATCTTGCCCTGTAGTACCTGTCCAAGCCCAGCGACCGTGAACAAACACTACAGGAACACTAAACAGCCTTACAATAAGTATGCACTTATATTAAATAGTAGTTAATTAAGGGACTCACCCCAGCGGGTTAATAGGTGTTCACTAATTAATTTCAGAGTATAGTAGCTAATGTAACTTAGTGTATGCTCGTGAGCTCGCAGCGCTCGAATGACTCCGCGAAAACGAAATTCTTAATCAGGGTCACTGACCGCTTCCGCAGGTAGTCGATCAACGCATTTTATTAATCGAAGCATACGACGCTTTTTGGGATGCGCACGCGCAATTGCTATCGCAATTACCGGAGGCGTCGTTTTAGGAGGTTCCGTAGTGAATATTTGATTGTTTAAGCCTCATTATAATTTTAGAACGTTACAGTGCATCAGGGAAAGAGGAAGGTAACTAAAACAATCGAAACTAACAATTACGTATTGACGTATTGTTATTGGTTCACAACCACGTTGCGTGGCTCAGAGATGGAACCCTAACGTGGAAGATCCGGTGCTGGATCAGGTGATAGCGCTGCTGTGCATGGGACTGTACCCTAACATCTGTGTGCATCAGGGAAAGAGGAAGGTAACTAAAACAATCGAAACTAACAATTACGTATTGACGTATTGTTATTGGTTCACAACCACGTTGCGTGGCTCAGAGATGGAACCCTAACGTGGAAGATCCGGTGCTGGATCAGGTGATAGCGCTGCTGTGCATGGGACTGTACCCTAACATCTGTGTGCATCAGGGAAAGAGGAAGGTAACTAAAACAATCGAAACTAACAATTACGTATTGACGTATTGTTATTGGTTCACAACCACGTTGCGTGGCTCAGAGATGGAACCCTAACGTGGAAGATCCGGTGCTGGATCAGGTGATAGCGCTGCTGTGCATGGGACTGTACCCTAACATCTGTGTGCATCAGGGAAAGAGGAAGGTAACTAAAACAATCGAAACTAACAATTACGTATTGACGTATTGTTATTGGTTCACAACCACGTTGCGTGGCTCAGAGATGGAACCCTAACGTGGAAGATCCGGTGCTGGATCAGGTGATAGCGCTGCTGTGCATGGGACTGTACCCTAACATCTGTGTGCATCAGGGAAAGAGGAAGGTAACTAAAACAATCGAAACTAACAATTACGTATTGACGTATTGTTATTGGTTCACAACCACGTTGCGTGGCTCAGAGATGGAACCCTAACGTGGAAGATCCGGTGCTGGATCAGGTGATAGCGCTGCTGTGCATGGGACTGTACCCTAACATCTGTGTGCATCAGGGAAAGAGGAAGGTAACTAAAACAATCGAAACTAACAATTACGTATTGACGTATTGTTATTGGTTCACAACCACGTTGCGTGGCTCAGAGATGGAACCCTAACGTGGAAGATCCGGTGCTGGATCAGGTGATAGCGCTGCTGTGCATGGGACTGTACCCTAACATCTGTGTGCATCAGGGAAAGAGGAAGGTAACTAAAACAATCGAAACTAACAATTACGTATTGACGTATTGTTATTGGTTCACAACCACGTTGCGTGGCTCAGAGATGGAACCCTAACGTGGAAGATCCGGTGCTGGATCAGGTGATAGCGCTGCTGTGCATGGGACTGTACCCTAACATCTGTGTGCATCAGGGAAAGAGGAAAGTAACTAAAACAATCGAAACTAACAATTACGTATTGACGTATTGTTATTGGTTCACAACCACGTTGCGTGGCTCAGAGATGGAACCCTAACGTGGAAGATCCGGTGCTGGATCAGGTGATAGCGCTGCTGTGCATGGGACTGTACCCTAACATCTGTGTGCATCAGGGAAAGAGGAAGGTAACTAAAACAATCGAAACTAACAATTACGTATTGACGTATTGTTATTGGTTCACAACCACGTTGCGTGGCTCAGAGATGGAACCCTAACGTGGAAGATCCGGTGCTGGATCAGGTGATAGCGCTGCTGTGCATGGGACTGTACCCTAACATCTGTGTGCATCAGGGAAAGAGGAAGGTAACTAAAACAATCGAAACTAACAATTACGTATTGACGTATTGTTATTGGTTCACAACCACGTTGCGTGGCTCAGAGATGGAACCCTAACGTGGAAGTTAGGTTAGTCACCCCTAGTTACCTCCCAACTAAAACAATCGAACCTAACAATTACGTATTGACATATTGTTGTAGTTATTGGATAGTGTTACCCACACTTTAAGATACAATTTTTGAAAATAAACGTAATAATAAAAAGCTCGAAACGCAGAACGCTAATCTATAACTAAGAACACATCTCAGACTATTTCCTATAAGGATATGTCATCATATCGGGAATCGGCCAAGCTGAGTTTGGGAGTGTGAGGGAACATGTAAATATTGCGACTAGACAAACAAACAACAAGAATTTAAAACATGAGCCGGCGGGATTCGAACCTGTGTCTACTATCGCGGTCAGAGTGTCTTACCACTAGACTACGGATCCTGTACCGCCAGTTCAGAAATTATGATAAATCAGAATTATGTAAAAGATTTAATTAAATAAAGATATTTTTACTTCAAAAACGACAGGATGTTAAAAATTTAACGTGTGTGAGTCTGTGCGTCTGTCGCCAACGGATGAATTGGTTTTGATTTCGTTTTTGAGTTTTAAATTAGTAGAGACTGTTCTTAGCTACATTCGATTATTTTCCAAAATCGCCGACATAAAATTGCGGATTTACATATATTTCACAACCCTCTCAATATGGGTATCAAATGAAAGGTAAAACAAATTTCAAATCAAGTTAATTTTAATTTTTTTTGACAGAAGATTAACCAAATAGGTAATATTGACTGTTGTTGTTTTTATTTTTTATTGTACATTAAATAACTTATATTAAATACATATATATTATACCAGGTCCTGACAACTGAAGGCAAGCCCGCCTTGATCCATAAGACGTCTGTGAACTGCAGTAATCTGGAGCAGAAATTCGCCTCGCCACTGTTCGTGTTCGGCGAGAAGGTGAGGACGAGAGCCATCAGCTGCAAGCAGACGACCATGGTGGCGCCGCTGCATGTGCTGCTGTTTGGGAGTAGGAAGGTTGAATGGGTGAGTTATAGTAATAAAATGTTAACAACTTTACACTCCGTGGCGCAGTGGTACGCGCGGTGAATTTATAAGACGGAGGTCCTGGGTTCGATTCCCGGCGGGGCAGATTGAGTATTTCTTAATTTGTCTTGGTCTGGCTGGTGGGAGGCTTTCGCCGTGTCTAGTTATCTTCTTAACGTCAAAGACGTACCGCCGTCGATTAGCGTTCCGTTACGATGTCGTGTAGAAACCGAAAGGGGTGTGAATTTCATCCTACACCTAACAAGTTAGCCCGCTTCCATCTTAGATTGCATCATCACTTAACATCAGGTGTGATGGCAGTCAAGGGCCAACTTGTAGTTGTTAAAAAAAAATGGGAGCGGA
The DNA here is from genome assembly GCA_034621355.1 of Mycalesis mineus. Taxonomy (NCBI): domain Eukaryota; kingdom Metazoa; phylum Arthropoda; class Insecta; order Lepidoptera; family Nymphalidae; genus Mycalesis; species Mycalesis mineus. The sequence continues at coordinate 8,037,621 of CM067904.1, read as the reverse complement.
GACTAAGAGAGTGCAACTGCGGGCATCAGCTAGTTCTTAATCTTTTTAATATTTAAATTTTATCGAGAGCTTTTGAATCAAAATATTTAATTATTAATATAAAAATTTATTTTTTGACAAAGGTTGACAACATGGTGCGCATAGACAACTGGCTAAACTTCGACATGTCATCCCGGTCGGCGGCTCTAGTGACAGCTCTGCGGCCGGCCATAGAGAATATAGTCAAGAGAGCCGCCGCAGAACCTGACGCTGCCATGGACTTTACGCCTGAGGAGCAGAAGGTAAGCCTATTTTATTTTATGGCCCACTACAAGGCCAGGTTAACTGCGGGCTTCATAAGAAGGCGATGGAAAGAGCAATGCTCGGAGTATCTCTGCGTGATCGAATCAGAAATGAGAAGAACCAAAATAACCGACATAGCCCAGCGAGTCGCAGAACTGAAGTGGCAATGGGCGGGGCACGTGGTTCGAACAGCTGATGGACGTTGGGGGCCGAAGGTGCTAGAATGGCGACCCCGCTCCGGAAAGCGCAGTGTTGGTCGACCCCCCACCAGGTGGACTGACGACATCAAACGTGTCGCAGGGAGCCGCTGGGCACATGCGGCTCAGGATCGTTGTGTTTGGAAGTCCCTAAAAAGGGCTATGTCCAGCAGTGGACTCCACCGGCTGATAATGATGATGAAGAGACCAGGCGTCCTTCCTTGTAGAAGAAGATATGGTGCTTTGACCCACCATGCTGCTCCAATACGGATTGGCGAGCTTAGGGTGACAATGTTCAATTCATTAACGAGCATTATCAGATGTTAATAACATTGACCGGGACCGACGGCTTTACGTGCTCTCCGAAGCACTCGGCTGTAGCGTCACCAACTTCCCGACTGCACAGAATATTACTTAACTGTTCTCAGAAGTAAGGAAAAACTTAGAATTAATCTCCGATCTGACCCAGGATTCGAATTCAGGACCTCGTGGTCGAAGCAGTCAGCACAGGTCAGTAGGTCAAAGAGGTGAGTGGGTACTTAATGAACCGTATTTTATTGAACTAAGGTACTTTTTTTCTTGTATGAGTAGGCTTCGGGCATGTAGCTAAAGTCCGTTAATTATTTTATTTCATACTAGATGGCGCTGATGTAAAATTAACTCACGCTCACGTTATTTTTCCTGGGGATGTTAAGTAGTCCGCGTTAACGTTCAGTGAATGTGATATATCTTATACGTACATTGAAAACCTATTTTTGTAGACGCATATTGTCGATGGTGATATGTGTCACAATTATATTGATATTAAGATTTTGAAGTAATTGTAATAAGATCGTCAAGTGGTACGATAGACTCTATCGTACCTCTTGACGAACTTACTTATTACATTACTTCTAACTTAGAAGTACTTATTACATTACTTCTAACTTAGAAGTAATGTAATAAGTAAAGGTAGAGTGTAGACTCGATCGAAACCTTAAACCGTAGTTGCTATCCAAACAAACTGCAGTCGCCATCTTAGATACGCTTCGCAAATCAACACATCAAACATCATGTATCAAACGAAATGTCTCGCCGGAAACATTGAGTGAATCCAGTGTTGTCAGATGCAGACATAAAGATAGCAATAGGTAAGAAAATTCGTATGAAAGTCTGTCATAGAAAAATAGAAGGGCAAGTGGTTTTCACGCGGATGAAGTCGCGAGCGACACCTAGTATAGCAATAAATGACAGACTAATGGTTTAACGTGCTCTTCGAGGCACCGGGGCGTGACACTACCAACTTCTCGGTTCCCGACTCTGGACACAGAATTTGACTCAAATATATTTCAGAAGAAAGGAAAAGCTTAAAATTATTCTGCGACCTGACCCAGGATTCGAACCCAGGATCTGATGATCGAAGCCACATAGTCTAACCAGTGGACAGCCAAAAGATTCTAACCGTATGTTTTTGGACAAAGGTTCATTTTTACTTTGAGTAGTCTTCGTGTTGAGCATGTAGCTAAAGTCCGTTAATTATTTTATTTCATACTAGATGGCGCTGATGTAAAATTAACTCACGCTCACGTTATTTTTCCTGGGGATGCTAAGTAGTCCGCGTTAACGTTCAGTGCATGTGATAAATGAAGTTTTAAAACGCTGGTGAAAAGCCTATTTTTGTAGACGCAAGTTGCCGATGGCATATACGTCAATATTGAATATAAGAATTATTATTAACAAATAATAAAATATGACACATTTTTACAATCGTAACCACTCGTAACGTCAATTTATATGGAAAAACTGACTAACGAATTGAAGCGACGCCATTTTTTTCATTTAACCTGCAACTTGTATAAACCTGACAGCCTGACACTTAAATTAATTGTCAGGTTTATATATATCGGATATATGTCAATAGTGATACTAAGAATTAGAATTTAAAAATAATATCAATTAGGTAATTTGGTAGTATTGTAATAATTAATAAGATATATAATAGATTTATTACAATCGTAACCACTCGTAACGTCAATTGATATGGAAAAACTGACTAACGAATTGAAGCGACGCAATTTTTTTCATTTGACCTGTAACCTGGCTCTTCAAGGCTTCTTCCTCAGACACAAAAAGTTTTTTTTTATTTAATGAAGAGAATAAAAGAGAAAAGCTTCCAGGCAGCGCGATACTTGCACAATTTATAGTCAAATCTGAGCCAGTTTTACATAAAACCTTACAAATTATATACTAAAATCTTTCGGAGGAATCACTCTATCGACAGCGACAGTGACAGTCCGTACTGTACGATTAGCCTATCTGGATTCGATCACGAGGTGCTGGGTTCGAATCCTGGGTCGGGTCACAGAATAATTCTGACTTTTCATTCTTCTATGAAATTTTCAGTACATTCCAAGCCCAAGTTGGTGGTGTTACACGCGTGCCTCAGAAAGCACCTTAAACTGTCACTGTCATGAACATCTGATAGTGATCGTTAATAAATGAAACATTATCACCCTAAGCCCGCCAACTCGCATTGGAGCAGCGTGGTGGGTCTACGCTCCGTATTCCCTTTCCTGTAGTGGGCCGCTAATAGGCTGATAATGATGATGATGATGAAATTAATTCTGTACTAGGTGATGGCTTGCGTGAAGGCGTTATGCGTGATGGATGCCGGCGACTACAACATCAAACGAGACGCGCCTTCCGTCTCCTACCGGCCCGAAGGTAAGTGAATAATTTTTCTAAAACTATCGTATGTAAGTACCCTAGAATTTGACCATTCTTATGATATTTATTTTACTATTTATTGTGTTATTTACGTACTTTTTTGTGTGTTATTTGAATGTATCTTATTATATTACGCCACCTGCAGTTTGGTCCTGATATTTTCCTAAGCCCAAGGTTGCCTCGAAGAAATCGCTACTAAGCGATAAGGCCGCATTTTGTACTTCTACTTACTTCTCAATATTATTTCTGTTTGTTTTTATTGCATGTCGTGGTTTCTTGAACGCCAAGAACCTCCATAATCGTGAGGTGTGCAATCTCAGAGATTATTTTCTCAAGATAAATGTGGGTATGCAAAAGGATGTCGTTGCAGTGGACAAGGGTTTTACCCCACTATCCCTTGGCAAAAAGAACTGGCGTAAGCCTAAAGTAGTTAGTAACTCAGATCGTGTGGCGATATGGAAGAGTAAGGAGTTGCATGGACGTTTCTACAAGGCCCTCACGGGGCCGGACGTAGATCAAATAACATCTGTATCTTGGTTGCAATTCGGTGACCTCTTTGGGGAAACCGAGGGTTTTGTCTGTGCAATTATGGACGAGGTTATCAAGACGAGAAACTATCGGAAACATATTATGAAAGATGGCACTCTATGTCGAGCGTGTCATCAGCCTGGGGAATCCCTCAGACATATAGTTTCCGGGTGTGCTCATCTTGCTAATGGCGAATACTTGCACAGACATAATCAAGTAGCCAAGATAATCCACCAACAACTTGCTCTTCAGTATGGCCTTGTCGATTTTGTGATGCCTTACCATAGGTACTACCCAGCGTCAGTTCTTGAAAATAGCAGTGCGTTGCTCTACTGGGATCGAACGAATATCACTGATAGGTATATTGTAGCCAATAGACCTGATATAGTGATAATCGATCGATCAACGCGCCGTGCAATGATTGTTGATATTACTGTTCCACATGACGATAATCTGGTGAAAGCTGAAAAGGAAAAAGTATCAAAATACTTGGACCTTGCTCATGAGATTACCGTCATGTGGAATGTTGATTCAATACTGATTGTTCCTATAGCCGTTTCAGTCAACGGTATAGCGAAAAGCTTTGACGAACATCTTAAAAAGCTTTCGCTTAATTGTTGGATCAAGGGTCGGATACAGAAGGCAGTTGTTCTTGAAACGGCGCGTATTGTGAGGAGGTTCCACACTCTGGAGCCCTGACCAGCGGTTGCTTGGACCCCCGGGCCGCAGCAAGCGGAATGGATTTTTGACGTGAAAACGTCTTATAATTCGATAGAGCCGGCTGCACGCACGAAAAAACATGACTCATGCGGCGTTACCTCGCTTTGAGGCGTTCCATGTAAGGCTTGAAGTGCAAGCGAGGGCGCGGAACGAGCAACAAAGAAGCACAATCGGCCTTTGCGTTCGGCAGCATTCGACATCCGTATATTAAATATAATAATTTTAAATTAAAAGATAATATATTTATAAATTAATAAATTTATTATAAATTTATAAAATCAAAATCAATTATTTTATTAATTTAAATTAATATTTACAAAAATATACCTAAATTAAAAATTTTAATGACCAATTAAATCCCTACAATTCCATCAGTATTTTCTCAACGACGTTGTCACGTTCAACTATCGTCAGTAAACCGACTTTACAGACAACCAATTTTTTTTTATAAATTTTTAATAATGTTTTTTTTTATTATTTTATAAGCATTGTTAAAAGTTTAAAAAATAATTGTAAATAAATAAATGAGAGAGATAAAAATAATTTAAAAAAGTTTTCTAAAAAATTTATTTTATTTTTTAAAGGTATGAAACGTGGCGGCCCTCCACAACGCGGCTGGGGTACAAATGGACCCCGTGGTGGTGGCGGTGCCTTTGGCAGGGGTGGTTTCGGTAGAGGGGGTAGCTACGGCAATCAAGGAGGTTTCGGCAACCAAGGCGGCTTCGGTAATAACCAAGGTGGTTTTGGCAACCAAGGAGGCTATGGTAATAACCATGGTGGTTTTGGCAACCAAGGAGGCTATGGTAATAATCAAGGTGGTTTCGGAAATCAAGGCAACAATGATGGTGGTTTCGGGAACAATAACGGTGGTTTTGGTGGCGGCAACCGAGGACGCGGTTTTGGTAACAGAGGTGGTTTTGGTAACCGAGGCGGTTTCGGTAACCGAGGTGGTTTTGGTAACCGAGGTGGCTTCGGTAATAGAGGTCGAGGTTCTGGTAGTTCGTGGTATTAATTAAATTTATTTATGCATTCCTATGATTAGTTTTTATAAACTTAGATTTTATTATTTCTGACTAATTTGACTATGTAAAATGTAAGTAAATAAAATGTTTGTGTCTATTTACGATGTTTTATTTCGATGTCACAGTCTAAGAGAAATAAGAAATACATCAGAACAATTATAACAATATACATTATATTCATAAGGAAGATAGAACTTCTAGATGGCCTTATAATCAGGTCTTTCAATTCCAGTTTGTCTTAGCTAAATGCAATTAAAATATAGAAATAGATTCCTCATCACGTAATAATGAAAAAAATATCACGACTACAACACCATCTGTCGGACAAATAACTATCAATAGAGAATCAATCGTTCAGATGTTTAAAATTACATTAGTTAATAACATTAAATTACATAGAAATAGAAGAGAAAATAACTCTTTTCTAAACGAAATCATAATATACTCGAATTATACTAGTATTAATAAAATTGCATAAATACGGCATCAAAGCCGTAAATCTTCGTCAGTCAACCGGATTTTGGACGACTATCAATATGAAATCCTTGTCCGGAGCGACCATAACCTCACTTCTCTTGCTCCTTATACGGAGAAATGTCAAATCGTTGGTTGGGTCCAAATCCCTCACGACGGACTTCGCTTTGTCGACCAAGGCGCTCATAAGACCAGCGTATTGCACTGATATGTGGTTATCTAGTGTTGTTTTTATTGGTATCCCTTCTCCGTTAACAACTATTACGCCGACTACGCCCTTGTGAGTTGCTAGTTTACGTAAAGTTTCTTCTGCTTCATTTGCCATGCTTGGCGAATATTGATATAAAATTAATTTTGATGAATTCAATTCAAATTTATTTTGAATGTCAATGAAGTGTTTGACACTTTATCTTGATTGACAATATAAGAAATAATTTTTAATTTTAATTCCTCTGAGAAAGTTTTAAAATAAATAGTTTTCTTGTTGCTTGTCAATTCATTCTGAAGATTAGTGTAAACATAAATATATATATATATATATATATATATATATATAGGAATATATATATATATATATAATATATAATACATTAATATATGACCTTATTATTTTTTATAACTTTTTGAAAGACCGTATTAGTTTTTGATAACTTTTAACCAAACAGGGTTCAACAACCTAACAGTTACAAAGATAGATAATTAAACCTTTGACTGGGATGTAGAATGTCAATAACACAACTTTTAAGGCATTTTTAAGGATGAGCTGTAATTTAATTTTTAATTTATTTGTAATTTGCATGCCAAGTACATTGGCTCAATATTTGGCTACCTAACAAAGTAGTATTAAGACCATAATTGTACCACATTCTGGCAAATAAAGAATGAAGTGATTTAATAATTTTTTTTTTATTTAATTTTATAATTTTAATTTAAATTTTTTTTTATAATTAAATTTTGGCCCTTGACTGCTATGACACCTATGTTAAGTGATTATGTAGTCTAAGATGGAAGCGGGTTAACTTGTTAGGAGTAGGACAAAATCCACACCCCTTTCGGTTTCTACATGACATCGTACCGGAACGCTAAATAGCTTGGTGATACGTCTTTATCTGTAGGGTGGTAACTAGCCACGGCGAAAGCCTCCCACCAGCGAGACCAAGACAAATTAAGAAAAATCTCAATCTGCCCCGCCGGGAATCGAACCCAGGACCTCCGTCTTACAAATCCACCGCGCATACCACTGCGCCACGGAGGTCGTCATAAAATCTTTTTTTTCCTAAAGAAATCTTGAAATTTTTAGATTATACTAAGACAGAACAGAGAATGGAATTTCTTAAGTCAAAATCATAGAATATAGGACAGTGTTTACAATAAAATTAATATTGCTGTATGTATAAATTAGTTTAATATTTATTATACATAAATTAAATCATACATCTAAATGTAACTACTCTGAAGTAACTCTGAGTTTACTCTGGCTTTCCACTTGCAAGTACAATGGCATTCGTCCGCTGCGTAACTTCTCTCTCTTATGCACAATGAGCTGGTGTTTCATCATTTGCTTGCGGTAACCAAAAGCCTTCCCACACACTTCGCAAACATGCTCCTTTATTCCAGAATGATCTACTTTAAAGTGTGACCCCAAGTCTCTCTTAGTATAAAAGCCTCGACCACACATATCACATTTGAATTCATGGTTTCGGTTGTGAGTTAACATGTGTTTGTTGAGATTGCTCGCATTTACAAATCTTGATGGACATTGGGTACATTGGTATGGTTTTTCTCCAGTATGTGTCCTCATATGCATTTTCAAAGACTCTCTAAATCTACCTCTGTATGGGCATAAGGAACATTGGAATGGGAGGCTGTAGAAATGAGTTAATCTATGTCTCTTGAAAGGAGCTTGCAGTGCGAATTTCTTACCACAAATGTCGCACATATACTGTCTTTCCATTTTGTGTAATAACATATGTTTTTTAATATATACAGCAGTGTATAATTTGTTGCATATTGGGCATTTGTGTCTGACATTCTCGTGTTCAGCACTTAATCTGTGTTCGCTGTATTCTTTGAATGTTTTGAAGCTTTTGATGCATTTTCTGCAGAAGTAATTAGACTCCTCCTTGGTAGGTTCTTCTGTTTCATATTCGCTATAGTCTCTGTTGTCTGTGGCGTCGTTTTCCATGAAAAGATCCATTTGCTGCCACCTTAATGTTTCATCTGACTGCTTTGCTTTCTTTCTAAATCTCACAGCGTTTTCAAGAAATTCGTAGCAGGAATTGCAGAGGAATTTCGTATACTTATCATCGGAACTTATAGTAATATCTCCGAAGGTACACAAAGCCTCTGATATATCTACGTATTTTTCATTACCGTAAATAGGTATATTACCTTCTCTAAGACATACTCGGCACATATTTTGTTCTTCGGAATCATAGCGTTCTCTCTTGATTCTTGAGGAGCCGCTACTATGCGGTTTATTGATGGTATAGCTTCCTTTGTCGGATCTCTGTCTTTTTCGTTCCATATTGCAATGTAGCATTTTCAAAAGCATTAGATATCCTACCATTTTTATTGTGTTTTATTTAAAAAAAGGTATTTAAGTTAATAAATCGATACCTAATCGAAAGAAGAAAATGCAAATGCAACGCGAAAAAAAAACAACAAATCACCACAGAATAAAGAGTATATAATCACGACAGACGTTTGACTATTTGATGTCTACCACAGAAAACTAAATATTTTGTCTATTATGCCAGGCTGTACCACAGAGCAGTGTAGCTTATGATTGTGTGCTTATTTTAATTCCTCTGAATGCCAAATATGAAGACCCTGTGACCTTGTATGTGACAGACTGTGGTGACACTTGACACTGTAGCTACAAAAATAATCAAAAGTTAAAAAGATAGAATTATATTTTGAAGTATAAAATTTAATATAATTTTTCAGTTGTTCTGAATTTTCAATTTTGACTTAAAATTTGAAGCGGAATATATTTTAATTCACAAAACTATAATATGAATGCAATCAAGGTTAGTATAAAACTAAACTGATATAACCTAAAAAGTTTCGTTTTTATTGTATTTTCAATATTTTTCTAGCAACTATGGCGTTGTGCTCCAAGCCGTAGCATTTTGTTCAATTACAATACAACAAGATTAGCCACAGCTACCACTATATCGCCTATACAAAGGATAGAACCACCGCCTTCTACGGTAGAACTCGATAAGTTGTACAAGCGAGTAGAATTGGAAATGAGGGGCATTGACCCCGCTGTACTACTCAGCTACTCCTGGTTTTGTATTGCTGCAGCAACACATCTAGGCATTGATGTTACGAAAAGGTATAGATATACATTTTTAAAATTACTTCAGTATTATTATCAACCAATACAGACCCTGGCCTCTAGCTTATAGGGAAAAGTGTATAGAGATTAGACCCAGCACACAGCTCCAATGCAGTTTGACAGATTTAGTGTGATAATGTGTAACAATTACTATCAGATGTTAAAGACAATGATCCACCAATCCTGTATAGTTAAATTTATCATTAGTAATTGTAATCATTCAGAATTCCAAAGTTTTGTCACTCAATAAGTTAAAGGTTAAGATTAGCAAACTTAAAGAAAATTTAAAGGAATGTAAAGGATTAGATCAATGATTAAAAGGCTTAGACAATAACAATTCTATATTAGTAATAGTAATAATGTTAAAAAGTCCTGGCTAAGTTTGTTGTGGGCTTTCTTCAGACCAAGGCATATTTTCTATATTGCCATAGCTGCACAATAGACCTGGCACCCTCACAATGAATCTATGAAATACCTGACATTTTCTTGTTGAGATGAACTTTTAATTTGCTAAATATTGAGTGTGAATGAAACTACCAGCAACATTAGCTTTCCTTTATATTGACAGCAGAGTGGCGCAGTGGGTAGTGACCCTGCTTCTGTTTTAGGCTGTGGGTTAGATTCCCACCTGTGGAAAATGTTTGTGTAATGAGCATGGATGTTTTCAGTGTCTGGGTGTTTATCTATATATTATAAGTATTTATGTATGATATATATAAAAGTATTCATCAGTTATTATACTACCCATAACACAAGCTACTTACGCTTGTGTGTAATTGTCCTATAATATTTAATATTTATTTATACTTATTTAAACATAATTAATTTCAGTTGGGCACTGAGGAAAGCAGAAAAGGAGCGGCACACATTACTAAGATGTGTTCACATCTACAAGAAGCACAGAGTTCAGTATGAAGTGCGATCCTATTTCAGATTCATTCATTTACAAAGACTAACAGGTTCTACCTGCGACACATATTTAGAGTACATAGAAAGGAACCTTCCAGAAGGCTGCGCTTTGAAAGTGACTAAGATAGAGTGTCAAACTATACCTGATCATATAAAACCACCTGTGAATGAAAAATAATAAGTTTTAAGCCACACAAATAATAACATGGTTTCGTTCAAGTTTGTTATCCATCACAGACCAGTTTCAATTGCAGTAAAATAGTTTTTTAATGAAATAATTATGAAACATTAGATGAAATTATCAGTGTACAAAATTTTAGTAAGACAAATATTTTACTTCTAATCTGAGCTTTATTATAACATGAACAGTGAGGTTAGTGATGACACTCATCTCTAAGGTATCTCTTTTAAACCTCCACTCTCGAAGTTTCAGGGTCACTTCAAAGATTTTCTCAGCAACACAGCCTGTACCCATGTGTTGAATCCATGGAATGTTGAGATATTAGTCTTATTTATCTAATAGAAAATTCTGAAAATATGTTTTCTCACACTAAATTTTTGGTAATTTTGTTTAATGCACATGTCTCCTTATACTGATTTGTAAATAGCTTGTATGATTTTTTTTGTTTATCGCAAATAACTTCTGGACAAACTGTAAAACTTTTGATCATCTGTAGATATTAGAATAAAAAGCTTTAATTAAATTCTATGTTTTATTTATTTTTCTCAACTTTGCTAAGTTTTAACAGGCCATAGTTTATTGAATATCATTTTATTATTAACAAATGCTCTATATAAAAATGCAAAACATCAATATTGGTTATGTATAGCAGTGAAATTGTTACGAAAGTACAAAAATATAAAATTTTAATCATATACTGTGTTAAACAAAATCAATGTTATTCAGCGGAATTTTATATTACAGACTATAACTTAACTTAACATTCTAACATTTTCTATTCATGCTTATTATATAAATGGACTTATTTTTGGACAGATAATCAAATATTTGGCATACTTATTTAGTGCCAAAGTTATTGTACAATATTCTTAATTTAGAATATAATTATTTAGTTTATAAACCCATGTTCGTAACCAGGGGGCAGGGGGTTTATGGGGTTTAATTAAAAAGCCCCCTAAATGTTGTAATAGTTTTCCCCATACTCTAAAAAAACAGCGTGTTTCAAACCCCTCATAAGTCCCATCTGGATTCAGGTAATGTTTAAGCGGTCCTGTAACTAACTGGTTTTTTATTTGCCCTTGCAATAAATGGAAAAGATTTACTTTAAAAAATGTCTTGTGTGGGTACAAAATATTATTTAGCAGACCCCAAAAAACCAACGACTGATGAATGTGGATTCCACAAATAATAAGCCAGACTACAGGCTTATACGGGCGTAGCCAGGCTTTACATTCTGGGGAGGAAGAAAAAAACCGTCATTATAAGGGCTAGTGGTTTTCGTGTTATTATGCTTATTATTTTAACATTTGGGGGTTAGTTGAATCTGTTAACCCCTCCGCCACAACCGCTACGCCGAAGGCATACAAGTGCCTCCTGAATTTTACGCGTTTCGACGGAATAGTAGATATATTTATTTTCAGTTTTGGCAATCTGTAATAATTTGGCAAGAAGGTACTTTCACATTTTCTATTCGAACTGCTGGTTCTTGCATACTGTAAAAATGAACAGGATCGCGAAGGTTAGCTCCAGTGCATGGAACATTAACATCACAGCGCACCAAATGTATTCTAATCTTAGTATGTAGGTTTGGTATATGAGGAAATAGCAGACACCCACCGCGCATGGTATGGTTAGTACCACGGAGAAAAAGACAGGCACTTCTGGAAAAAAGAAAAAACATATTTTTTTATACTCATTACGTCATATACATTATTTCAAGTAGGTATTATTTTTTTAAAATTAAAAGTTGAGGTTTTTGTGAAGAGAGTTCGTCCGGGGTAGTACTACCACCATTATGATTTCTGCCAAGCAGCATTGTTGTGGTCTGCAGGGCATGTAGGTACCTATAGAAATACTAAGTATATGAATTTAGACTTTAGCATTTGCTCAGTAGTATAAGACATCCTTAGTGTCTTTTCAATATTAAGATGATATCGATCATGATCGAGACCGACTGCGTAACAGTCTCCGAGTCACAGAGCGTAATGCCACCAATTTTCCAGCTCCGGCTTGAAAATAATAAAGTAAGCTCAAAATCATAACCCGACCTGACTCGAATCCAGGGTATTGTGATCCGAAGCCACTTAGTCTATCTGCTAGACCTAGAGGTAGTACTACTAAGTAAGTAAGTACGTAAATATATAACTAAGACCAAGTCTAACGAGATATTCGAAACCACAATACTTATTGTACCTAGTACCTACTCATAATAACTCATAATCATAATACATAAGTAACCGAAACTAATTAAGATACTTACCTTTACTGGCCAAATTACCACGTCTTCCCAAGAATATACGAATTACTTCAACAAGACACAACACACAAAATATCCCGGCTTCTGTCAACAACGCGTTTTCCGGATACGATACGTTTATCGCCTTTAAAATGCCCATAGCAATTTCACAAACGAAAAACATTCCCAAATAGAAAGAGTTTAGGTATAGCAGTATTTCGTAGGCCAAACTGGAGTTAACATTGGTCATTTTGGACATTTTGTACCGGTTCTATTATTTGTTTACGTTTTTTTTATTTTCGTGTGTCGTTTTGACGTGCATGGTTACGGCACGGCTGAGGGAAGGCGTAGGGGAGTGAGGGGCGAATGAGTTCAACGCAACGGCGCGAAACTCGGGTCAACCGATCGACTAGGCTCATGCGCGAAGTATCGATTCCTGGTTTTTAGATAATTAAAAAAAAGTAATAAGAGGTATTAAAGTAGTGAAATAGCATTTTTGTAGACAAAATTGTCTGAAAGCTTTTTCGATGCCACAAGGTCGGCTTTTGAATGCCTTCTTCCATATTATTTGTCTCGTTTCCTCATTACTATAATGAGAATAAACAAAAAAAAATAATAAAAATATTGAACCGATTCAAAATGCACAAAAAATGTAGAAAATTATTGCATCATTTAGTTGTTTTAATTTAAAAGCATGTCGATATTTATAGGTATCGGACGTAAATATCTTACATCATCTGACGGCCGAGTGGCGCAGTGGGTAGTGACCCTGCTTCTGTGTCCTAGGCTGTGGGTTCGATTCCCACATCTGAAAAATGTTTGTGTGATGAGCATGGATGTTTTTCAGTGTCTGGGTGTTTATCTATATATTATAAGTATTTATGTATAGTATATATAAAAATATTCATCAGTTATCATAGCATCCATAACAAAAAAGCTTCTTACGAGTACGCTTACTTTGGGGCTATATAGCGATGTGTGTAATTGTCCTATATTATTTATTATCATAACGATTATTTAAAGAAGTAGCAACACACTTTTTGGGTCTGGGTAACGTCCTTAAAGTAGAAACCTTGGCTGGCACCGACTCCATAGAATCATAGATATGCTTAAGTAAATTAAAGCAACTAAATGACGCAATTATTTTGACGCGTTTTGAAGTCGGTTCAATTTTTTTGCCAATCTTATGAGTTATTTTGTTGGGTGGTGAACTGGTGATACGAATCCTAGAGAGTTATTACAAACTTTACGGTTGTTCCCAACTACGATGTCTTGCTTTGTATCACTTTCCTCACTGTAGCAAGTAGCTACCTATGTACTTAGATACTGTTTTGTGTTAAGGTAAAACTTTGTAGGTACTCAGCTTTGCAATTTAGAAAGCTCGCGTCTTCGCGAATAGCCTACGATTCTAGTTTTGCGGTTGAATTTCTATCCAGGGAAAGTTCTAGCCTTCCTACCTACACAAAATAGGTTTGCATCTTAAATCTATTTGTGCGCTTATTTAGATTTCGTATAGTTTTGATATGGAATTATAGTCTTACTATTTAAAACAACTTTGGTCTAGTTGTCTATGTGGCTTTAGATCACGGAGTCCTGGGTTCATAGGCTGATTAAAGAAAAATACGGAGGTTTCTTACTTAGTCGACTTCAAACAAAGGAGGAGGTTCTCAATTCGTCTGTATGTTTTTTTGTATGTTACGCGATTACTCAAAGAGGGCTGGGCCGATTTAAAAAATTCTGTTCGCGGTGGAAAGGGTATTTCGAGGTGGTCTCATATTCATCATGCGAGGATCTAATGATGGGATCTTGATAAAATTGAGGGGAACTTTCAAACATTGTAGGGACAACTACTACGTTTGTTATTTTCCCGATAAGTATATTTATAAGCAAGTAATACAATTCAATGCAGGTACGGAGTGGCAGTTATCTTGTGTTTGAGCTTCATTAATTTGTCTCGATTAGAACTTTACATTTAGATGAGCTGTAACTGTCATTAAGGGTCTGGTGATGAAGACGAAGGACAGTTAAGGGAGCTCCTTAACGGCTTACAGTAGTTATTAGATTTTTAAAAAAATATTTTGGCCGATCTTAATTTTGCAATTTTATGAAAATGGTGTTAAAAACCATGACACATCTAATATATAGAGCAGTATTTTTAAATCGTGGGCATAAAACTATTTGGGTCTACCTCCTGAATACTCAGTTGACTCGAGAAGTACTTTATATTTTCTTCAGTATTCGAGTGTAAGCCTCTACAGGAGGGTCGCTAGAGGTCGCGAAACCTCAATAAAAAATAAATATAAAAAGTGTGTTTTACTTAATTACTTGTGTATATATACAAATTCCAACAATGGAAATGCATAAAAATTTTGTATAAATTAAATTATAAATGTAACAACACTAAAAACATACAGGGTTGGTGGCCGCGATATATTTTTCCAATCATTTTGTTGACACCGACCAAGTAACATAAAAAAAATTGTTTGTCTGTAAAGTCGGTTTACTGACGATAGTTGAACGTGACAATGTCTTAAGAAAATACTGATGGAATGGTAGCATTTAATTGGTTATTAAAATTTTTAATTTAAGTATATTTTTATAAATATTAATTTAAATTAATAAAATAATTGATTTTTATTTTCTAAATTTATAATCAATATATAAATTTTTAATTTAAAATTAATATATTTAATAATTATGTTTAATAGACGCTGTTTCTTTGTCGCTCGTTCCGCGCTCTCGCTTGCACTTCAAGCCTTACATGGAACGCCTCAAAGCGAGGTAACGACGCATTACGTCATGTTTTTTCGTGCGTGCAGCCGGCTCTATCGAATTATAAGACGTTGTCACGTCAAAAAATTGCACTACGATACAGTAGGTATGTGTTGATAAAAAAAATGGTATTAATCATATGGATATTACACTAATTAACAGCACTGAAGAATCGCGGAAAGCAGTTAAACAAATATTGGAAAGAATGGAAGAAATAAATAACGTTACGTAACACTACGCATAGCACACCAGTCGCTGGACAGGAAATGCAGCAGCTACGGAAGCTATGCTAACTTGTATACAGAATGATTGGAATATAGTTATTTTATCACTAGTGTTCGTGTGCGAATTCATATAGAAATTCTGAACCTCGAAACAGCCCGGTATTTGGGGCGCAATTGAAACTTCGAATTTGTCGAAAGGAAAAAGAAGCTTAAAGAGGCTGGAGAGAGGAGGAAGTTTAGGCTTAAGGATACCCTCTGTGATCAGGCAACGCTTGTTTTTTCTGCTCGAATCCTTCCTGCCCAATCAAATCTGGTAGGACCCTGCTAGTTCAGCTTTGGACACTCATTCTAGAATGCTTATTGCAGTTCTAATCTGACCAAAGTATTTGAGCAGGTTGTAGAGAGATTTTGCTGGTATACCTACGTCTCACATATAATATTTATTCACTTTTAATGTACGAGTATTAAGAAACGAAAATGTCTGGTCTCGATGTCGAAATAGCTAAATCTTCTTTTAGGATTTTAAAGTGTTTTTAATACGTGCCCATTAATATAGTCTAATCAGGTGCAGTGTTTCAGATTGTGTAGGGCTTGCTGGTAGATTTTGTATTTGAGCCTGCTTTTACGAAGTAAGTAGAATTTATCTTTTATTGTTCTTTTATAAGGAAAATAAATCATGAAAAAAATGTAGTACCTACTAGGCTGTGTAATAAAAGAATAAGTCAGTATAGCGCAAGTAATGTAAATATTTTATATTATTCCTAAATTTAAAGCCAAATATTTCTTATTAATTTTCCCAAGTGCGTGAGTCATTTGGAAAACTAAAGAACACTCCAATATAGAGAGAGTGCTTGAGGAAAATGCCCGATGCACCTTGCGACGCACGCGAGCAATTCACTTTCCATAGCCGCCGGAGCTAGACGCCATTTCTATTAAAAAAAAATTAAAATAAAATTATTAAAAAATAATTCAAATGTGCTCTTGAAGTTCTATATTCAAATTAATTTTTCATACAAATCGAGTGAAAATGAAGACGAAACCGAATTTAACGTTTTCGAAGCTAGACAAAGAGACGGGGGATAAAATCGACCGCATGTTTGAGAAAGAGGACTGTATGGTGGAGATTAACCCTGGGCGTGTCATCTTGCCGGCTGATTATATGACAATTGGACAGGATATCCTGGATATGGAGGTTTTGCATGATGACGTTTGGATGTGCTCGTATCCACGTACTGGTGAGATCTTTATTAAGGCTGTTCTCTTGCGCATATTGTAATGACTTTTTTTTTTTACTAGAGGACTCTAGAGGAGGAGGTAGTTCATTTAATCTCATAAATTACTTCGTGTACTTTCCGTTAGTTGCCATAAGTATTACAAAACTTCTAGGTATAGTCTAGTTTTATTAAGGGTTGTTGTTTTATACATAAATACTTAAATTATATAGATCCACTGAGAACACCCTGACACTGGATAACATCCATGCTCATGATACAAACATTCTTCCAGATGTGGGAATCGAACCTACTGCCTAGGGACTCAGAAGTAGGGTCACTGCCCACAGCGCCACTCAGTCGCCAATTATATTTTATTTTACGAATATATTATTCTTTCCGCTCCCATTCAGTTGTAAAAATGTGATAGGTAGAGTGGATACGACAATAGAGCAACGAGCGGGGATTGAAACTGTGACCTTTTGGATGTTCTAAACCATTGATGATAGAAAAAAAAATTCCGTTCAAATTTCAATTTTCAATTGACGTTTTCCATTTTGTGTAAATTTCCAAAAATTTTTGTTTCGTAAGGTTTTTCACTTTTTATTTAAAGTATTAGTATAGATAAATTATTCCACACATTTTCTACTGACGTGTTTGTTAGAACTCAAAAGTCTCAAGTATCTACTCAGTAACCTGGAGTTAATACTTTGGTCTTTTCACATTTCCGTATTTCGAAGAGCACATAGTGCCAACGGATCTAATTTTATTTTTTGTCCTACATTCGAATAAAATAAAATTAGTACCTAATTTTACTACCTTCAAATTTTGTTGAAATAACTTAATTAAACGATTATTTTTTAATTTTTTCGGTTTAGTTATTTTTGGCAAATCATTTCATTCATATATATATTAATATTATAAAGAGGAAGAGATTGTGAGTTTGTGATCTTGTGACGTTGTAAGGGGTAATCTCTCGATTTACTGAACCAATTTTCAAAATTATTTCACCAATTGAAAGCTACGTTATTGTGGAGTGTCATATGTTACAAAAATTTCAAAATTAATTACGCATCTTTACTTAAATTTGAATTATGTAATCAAAGTTGTAAAAAAAATAGTTAGTAGGGTTGTAAAACTATTGTCAATAGAACAAAACAATGTAGTACAATATCAAAGAACGTTTAAAAAATTTCGCAATAACACATGCCTATCTTCTACGATTAACTCACTGCTTTTACAGTTAAAATTTTGGATTAAAAATAATCAATTTTTGTGAAGCTTATTTAGCCCGTATGGTATTAATCTATATCTTTATAAATATGTTTGTTAGAACGGAAATTTAATTTAGAATATTTGTGCCCTTTACTCTATATAGTTTAAATAAATATCTTCAAAGATATTAGCAAGATAAAAACGTGCGGTGCGCACCGACCCGGCCGCTACGTGGCGATATAGGCAGTTACATTTAATTCTTTGTTTTCTGAATAACTTCGTTTTTTTGTTCTACTAAATTTACTAATTTATTCAATAAGTATTTCCTACTCAACTTTTTTAGTTAAATTTCTAATAAGGACCACCGTTTGATTATTTGAAGTAATCGCATTGTTCTGATGTAATACCTTCCTAAAACAAAATCTCAACTATCTAGACATACATCTCAGTTAAGAGCGGCCACTGTACGCCGAATAGAAAAGACTACCTTAGAACATACACGGCGTCCTGAGAATAAAAGAGATAGCAAGCATCTGCTAGAGAGTATAGCACCAAAAGGTTTCAGTGACTAGCTAGCCACACAAAGAATATGTCGGACATACGTAATAGGGAATCTAGCACCGAACGTTCTCAGCGGTTTGCCAGATAAAGGAATATTACCTCTGCAGGACGTGTGAGAGAGTCTAGCACTGAAAGGTCTCAGCGATTGGCTAACCACAGATTGAATATATCATACACAGGTAATAGGGTATCTAGCACCGAAAGTTCGCAACGGCTTGCCAGCCAAAGAGCTATTGCCTCTGTTGGACGTGTGAGAGAGACTAGCACTTAAATACGCGACTGCTAACCATATAAATATGTCGAACATATTTATATGGTATGGAACATATTATATATCGCCGCGGCTTGCCAGCAAAGGAGCAAATCTACTAGACTTGCTATCGTCATCGTAATATTTATTTATCCTGAACTTTCTACTTGAAGAATTACGCGGTACAAACGGGTCGGGACAATAATATTTCTAACGCGGAACGGAGGCCGGGGGCACTGCTAGTTTATAATAAAAGCACAGTAACTCCAAGTGTATGTATATAAGTTGATGTGCACAACAGGTGAAAACTCTAGGCGGATTTCGGCATTCTCCTTTAAACCCAAATTTGTTTTGTGCAGGTTCAACCTGGGCCCAAGAAATGGTTTGGCTCATTGGCCATGATTTGGACTATGAGGGCGCGAAATCGTTGCAACAGGTAATATTTCAAACTGATATCTAGGTAACTGCGTCTGTGGTCTAGTGCTTAGCCTTAGGCTTCGGATTACGAGGTCGCTTGGACTATGAAGTATTCTTAGATTAGTGACAACTCTTGATAGCCTCGATGGTCTATCACGAGATTTCGGGTTCGAACCTGGGTCGAGTCAAGGATATATTCTGACTTTTTCATTCTTCTATGAAATTTTCAGTACATTCCAAGCATTTCGGGAAATTAGTGGTGTTACACCCACTTGTTACGTTGCACGTTAAGCCGTTTGTGTCGGTCACTATTATCAACATCTGTTGGTGACCGTCAGTAAATGAAACATTATTACCCTAAGTCCGCCAACCCGCAATGGAGCAGCAAGGTGGGTCTATGCTCTATATCCCCTCTCCTCTCTCATATAATGAGGAAGGCCTGGCCCTGTAGTGGGCCGTTAATAGGCTGATACTGATGATGAATGAAGAATATTAACTCTTGCTGCGTTAGAGCGAAACTAACGTAAAATAATAAGTGGAAATATAGAGCTTTTTTAAAAAAAAAATTAGTAATTAACTAATTTAATCCCTGTTGATCCTTACAAAGGACATTTATCTAGCAGTGAATGTCCATCGCCTGTTAATGACAATCATTTATTTAGCCTTGCACAATCAAAAAATATTTTACATTTTATACAATCTGTTTTTGTTTTTGAAAAAGTTCAGTGGTAGAACGCTCTGACCGCGACAGTCAAAGAGATGTATCCCCTAAATTTTTGTTGTCACGTTTACTTTCAAAAATTATTAACCTTAAGTGTGGTTAATACTACCTGTCAAAATAAAGAATTTGTTTGCGTTTTACGAGAGGCCCTGAAGAATATGCATTCTTACATGATCTTGTCTTGCTTGACCACTGTTTCCTAAATTATTTTACGCAAACCCCTTTCCTAAGATCCGCTGCCCGCTGGTAGAGCTCTCCTGCATCATGGTAGACGGGCACGCCGAGTGGCACGACGAGTCGGTACGCGGCACATCCGTGGACCTCGTCAAGTACCGGCTGGCACATCCGCGCTACATCCGCAGTCACCTGCCGTGGGAT
The DNA here is from genome assembly GCA_034621355.1 of Mycalesis mineus. Taxonomy (NCBI): domain Eukaryota; kingdom Metazoa; phylum Arthropoda; class Insecta; order Lepidoptera; family Nymphalidae; genus Mycalesis; species Mycalesis mineus. The sequence goes on along the minus strand of CM067904.1, from coordinate 8,017,271 downwards.
TTGTTGCCAATCGATATACTGAACGAAGACGGATCTGTTAAACCTAAGGTAAGCACTACTATAGGCAGTAGAATTCATCTGCTCTGGAACTCAGAGCCGTAACCAGCAATTTATGCGCCCTGTGCCAGCGTGCGTAACTGCGCCCTACAGACTTGTAACTGACTCTAAATATGGTATTGTTTGTATATGGTCTGGTCATTTCTGCGCCCCGTGCCTGGGCACCGCTGGCACTGCCCTAGTTACGGCACTGCTGGGACTTGCTGTAGATTGATATAGGTACTAAACTAAAAAGGATCTGTCAAACCTAAGGTAAGTTAAGAGGAGGTAGAACACGGTACATCCGATGATCTATCTCTTGAAGTAACCGCTGGCACATCCGCCTAATTTCTGCAGTCATCAAGGGATCGTTTGAGGACTTCTGTGACCTTTTGACGTTTTATTCCTATTAGACGATGCCTGCGGTTTTACTCGCGAAGTTTCTGTCCCGTGGGAATATCGGGATAAAAAGTAGTCTATGAATTATTCTGATATGTAAGTTATATTAAGGTAAAGTTTAATCAAAATTTTTACAAAAAATAGAACCGACTCAAAACGCACTAAAAAGTAAAAAATAACTGTGTAATTTTATTTCTCACTTTTTAGTGATTTGTCGACACGTAACGTACTCGTACTATACTATTATAGTATATTATACGGCACTAGTAGCCAAAAAGCTACCGATACCGAGACAAAAACCGAAATCGCTGTAAGCGTGCCTCCAAAATTTGAAGAGTTCCTTCAATTTCCCCAGGATATCATCATCAGCTCCTAACATGGTGACAATGGGACCACCTTGGAAGTATGCTCTTTCTAATAAAAAAGGAGTTATCAAAATCGACAACTCAGGAAAAATTATGCGTGGTATAAAAAAAATATACGTGTCGAATTGAGAACCTCCGTTTTTTTTCGTCGGTTAAAAGTCCATTAAATTTTTGCGTGAAAGAGTAACAAACATCCATCCATCCATCTATACTAACTTTCGAGTTTATAATATTAGTAAAGATAGAGTCATCTTTGTAATCTTTGTTTCAGGTGATATACACGTCCCGCAACCCGAAGGACATGGTGGTGTCCTACTACCACTACTGCACGCTGGTGCATGGTCTCAAGGGTACGTTCGAGGACTTCTGCGACCTCTTCATAAGAGACCGCGCGCCGTTTGGACCCGTTTGGAATCATATACTTGGTAATGTAACATTTCTTTTGTTGTATTTGTAGTATATAATTCCTTTATGTACTTTAAACACTTAAACAGTTCTAGTAGTATGTGATGATTTATAGAGGCATAGTTGCTATCTTTAGGCCTTTTATGAAGTTACGCTCGAAGTAAATCTGATCGAGATTGCATCCATGGGTGTCAGTGGAGGGAGGAGGAACCACATGACTAACAATAGCTACCTACGTCTAATACTATCTAGATACTATAAACATCTTAATAACAAGTGTTAAGTATTATTTATATATTTCTTTAAAGGTTTCTGGAAAAGGCGCGACGATCCAAACGTCCTATTCATCAAGTTTGAAGAAATGAAACGCGATTTGCCAAACGTCGTCCGACGAACGGCCAAATTCCTCGACAAAACGCTCAGCGAAGAGGAAGTTTTTAAACTCTGCGACCACCTTTCGTTCGAAAACATGAAGACGAACCGAGCTGTCAACTTGGAGGCCATCTTGGAAAAATCGTTCGGAAAGTCGTATTTGGAACAGACTCCATTACGGTTTATAAGAAAAGGGCAGATAGGAGATTGGAAGAATTACATGTCCGACGATCTGTCCCGACGTTTCGATGATTGGGCTGAACAGAATATGAAAGGTAGCGAATTGAGTTTTGAATAAAGAACAGATCGGGTGAGACCGGGTGACCGGGTGAGATTTTTACCGAGTACCTGCGTAAAAACATAATGTCAATTTATATGGAAACTGAGGTGTGTTCATACTTTGACTTGGTAAAAAATGTACACTGGACACTGTTCGTTTTAATTATTTGCCTGTAGTTTACAAGATATTTTAAAAAACTTCAATCACTGTCTATACGTTCTTAAGTAGAGAGTTCAAGGTGCTGAGTTTAAGTATTTTACCGAGTTACTGCGTAAAATTTTTACTTTAATTTATATGAAATAACAGCGGCGCCATCTATTTACGATATTGGAAAACATTTCAATTTCAATCTAAATTGACGTTGCGTTTCTACGCAGTGACTCGGTAAAAATCTCATACCAACAACCTGTTCGCCCATGTTCTCCGTTACGTTACGTTAAGAATAGTTGTTATAAGAAAAAATAATTAAGAGGAAATGACCTTATAAAAGTGACCTAACTCAAAATTAATGGATTTTTTGATATTGCTTTGACCTCCCATCAAAAAAGATGCTTTATAACCTTGAGGTGAAAATGCTGATTGATTTTGAAATTTTTATTGATCATTTTCCACAAGTAGCATTTTTTTAACTTGGTCACTTATATTCTAAGGATGCCCTTCAAAAACATGACCAATATTTCTCTCCTCTTTCGCGGGTATTGAATCCTAGACCTCTGCGAGTTATGGACGTTTCAATTATAATAAGTAGTGTTTCTCAGCATTTTAGATTACGTTCAGAATTTAAAAAGGATATTAATACTATTTATAATTATTATTTTGCTTTGCTTTTAATTAAAAGTACCGTTTAACTAAGAACTTTATTATGTAATTTTTTGATAGAAAATAAGTTATACTACCAATAGGTACTTGTTGCTAATTTGAATTTAATTAATTAATGAGAATCTCCTTTGTTTTTATTTTAATTTCTTTTTATTTAAAATAAATATTTTCAAAATAATTACAGTTGCTTATTGTACATCCTTAAGATGTTCCTTGTTATTTTTTAAACGACTTCAAAAAAAAAGGCGTTTCTCAATTCGACCGTATATATATTTTTTTTTTTTATGTGTGTTCGCGCATAACTTCGTCGTTTATGAACCGATTTTGATAATTCTTTTTTTGTTGGAAAGAAGATAGTCCGGTGGTGGTACCATGACAAGGAAACCAGGATCTGATGATGGGATCCTGGAGAAAACGAGGGGAACTTTCAAAAATTGTAGGGACAACAAGTACGTTTGTTAATTTTTCCGGTAAGTATTTACAAGCACTACAATTTGATGAAGGTCTGGAGTCGATCTGATGATGGAGCCGATCTATATATAAGAGAACTCCGTAACGTTTTACAGTAGCTACCTTGTGTTTGGGCTCGATTAATTTGTCTCAATGAGAACTTTACATTTAGATGGGCTGTGACTATCATTGAGGGTCTGGTGATGAAGACGACGTACAGTTAAGGGAGCTCCGTAACGTTTTACAGTAGCTACCTTGTGTTTGGGCTCGATTAATTTGTTTCAATGAGAACTTTACATTTAGATGGGCTGTGACTGTCACTGAGGGTCTGGTGATGAAGACGACGTACAGTTAAGGGAGCTCCGTAACGTTTTACAGTGGCTACATTGTGTTTGGGCTCGATTAATTTGTTTCAACGAGAACTTTACATTTAGATGGGCTGTGACTGTCATTAAGGGTCTGGCGATGAAGACGAGGGACAGCTGAGGGAGCTCTTTAACGGTTTACAGTAGCTACCTTGTGTTTGGGCTCGATTAATTTGTCTCAATGAGAACTTTACATTTAGATGGGCTGTGACTATCATTGAGGGTCTGGTGATGAAGACGACGTACAGTTAAGGGAGCTCCGTAACGTTTTACAGTAGCTACCTTGTGTTTGGGCTCGATTAATTTGTTTCAATGAGAACTTTACATTTAGATGGGCTGTGACTGTCACTGAGGGTCTGGTGATGAAGACGACGTACAGTTAAGGGAGCTCTGTAACGTTTTACAGTAGCTACCTTGTGTTTGGGCTCGATTAATTTGTTTCAATGAGAATTTTACATTTAGATGGGCTGTGACTGTCATTAAGGGTCTGGCGATGAAGACGAGGGACAGCTGAGGGAGCTCTTTAACGGTTTACAGTAGCTACCTTGTGATTGGGCTCGATTAATTTATGTCTCAATAAGAAGTTTGAAAGGTTATAGTTTCCAGTTAGTTTAATGTTTACTATGTCATGATCCAATGATGAGATCTTCGAAAACTCGAGGAAACTCTTCAAACTTTATATTCACTTTTGCAGGGACGTCGGAATGTTTTAAGTAGGTAGTGAATATTGGTACTTATGATTTAGTTTGAGTAGGTTTATTAGTATGTTCGTTGTTGATAAAGCACTAAAAAGTATGAAATAAAAAAATTTTAACAAAAAATAAAAACGCCTTCAAAACGCACTAAAAAGTAAAAAATAACTACGTCATTTACTTACTTTAATTTACTTAATCACATCTATGAAGTCGGTGCCACCCGAGCTTTCTACTTTAAAGTCTTTACCTAAACTTGGATGGCACCGACTTCATAGATGTGGTTAAGTAAATTAAAGTAAGTAAATGACGTAGTTAGTTTTTACTTTTTAGTGCGTTTTGAAGGCATTTTTATTTTTTGTTAAAATTTTTATGTATATAAATTAAACATTAATGAACGAGTACATTATTATCAGCCTATTAAGAACATATTGAGTTTCTTCACAAAGGACAATGGTCTGATATTTGTTGATGGAATTCGAAAGCGTCTACAAATGTAAATTATTACAGTTTATCTAAAATAATTTATTTTATTTTTTCAATCAGTATACAAGGTCCAAATAAGTTCTTTAAATAAAATAAAAAATCAGTAGTTACATTATCATAATTGAGTATGACAACCACGCAATAATAACACATGGACAGATTCAATATGACATCTGTCGGCCAACTAGGGACAGAGTATCGAAAAGAAAGTATCGATACTGTACTCATAAGTAGTATCGAGAAAAAACCATTGTATTCGTAAAAGTATTTAACCAAATCGTTATTTTTTACTAGTTAAACTAATCTTTTGTGTATCGAACACGTGTTGAATGATTTCAGCTTAGTTTCAGTAGAACAAAAAAAGTAATAATAATGGCGAACTATACTCGGAATTTTAATTCGATTCCAGATTTGACAATTTCAGTGTTGCAACGTTACGACTAGTAAGAAATAGTGTGTAACTGTTTCGAAGTCCCATACAAAGGTAAACATTCGTCACATATAAATATAAACACAATTTACATCATGTTTTAGATCTTTCTAAAGGTTATTATACTTTTAATTTAAAAGTATTAGATTGGCACGTGATCGACTTTCGATTAGGACCCTATTATCAATGTTATGTCCATAAATAACTCAAGTACTTTTAGAGTTTCGGAAGATAAAATTCATGCAACCATAAACAAATCTTGACTATCCCTAAACTCCACACTTTCTCACTGTATTACATGAACTGATTCTCATATATGTGGCCCCTTTCATGTTTTATAAATTAATTGCTTTATATTTTTCAATACACGAAGTGTTTCCCATTTATGTGGCATCTTCGTGTATCATATAATTTCAAATAATGGGATTGGGATCAAATTCTCTTAAGAACTTAAAATTCCAATCAATATCAGAGTGGTATCACTGATACGCACACAGAGCGATCCGAGTAAGTCCTCAGACAAACCTTTGATCGATGGCATCTTTCTATTGAAAGATGGACAGACTATTGCTCCACATTGTGGTGACACAGATACGCACGCGGAGCGGTCCGAGTAAGTCCTCAGACAAACTTTAGATCGATGGCATCTTTCTATTGAAAGATGGTCAATTCTGTTCAATATTAGAATGGTATTACAGATACGCACACAGAGCGATCCGAGTAAGTCCTCAGACAAACTTTAGATCGATGGCATCTTTCTATTGAAAGATGGTCATACTATTCTGTTCAATATTAGAATGGTATTACAGATACGCACACAGAGCGATCCGAGTAAGTCCTCAGACAAACTTTAGATCGATGGCATCTTTCTATTGAAAGATGGTCATATGCTCCATCCCGCAATATGACGGTGCCCCGCTACCAGAAATGCTAGTTCTATGATGCCCGGGCCGAGTGAGGGTTACCGCAAAACGTCTAACTTAATAATTATAATATGATAGCCACACTTCGTGAATGCAGCCTCCGTTAATGTCTCTATAAACTTCGCTAGTTGCTAGAACATTCTGCGCCGACCACATCGCACAGCTCAACGAACCGTTCAAAGAACCGGCACGATTCTGTGGAAAGAATCTAATAATCGAATCTCTTATTAGAGAAACCGGAGCCCCCCCCTCATATCATTTCTTTGTGAGAGAAATGAATACGGCACAAGTTATAGAGGTGTGTTCCTCTTTAATTTCATACCTCGATACCGAGGCGTAAGGCGTTCGAAAACAGCACATTTTATAGAGGTGTGTTCCTCTTTATATTGGATTCTAATTGTGAGGAGTTAGAAGAGAATAAGGCACTCAGTAAGTCAACATAGAGCTCAGATATCCGTTTCAAACATCTCGTCAGATGCAGATTCAGAGCTGAACCAAATGTAAGTGGCTAGTATCTCACTCCTCAACCAATCAGATGAGTATACCTCGTTACGAGGTGTTATGCGTTCAAAAAGCTTTAACATAGATATAAATACAACAGTCGTATTTTATTGTGTAAATGCCCAAGCTGTCAAGGCATATTTATATGAAGATGTTAATATTTTTATATTATAATGTGTCTTGCTATCACATAATTCAATAATTTATTTTATTAAATTCTATATTTCTTAGTAAGGGTGCATAACCTTACTTGATGGATTATTGCTTATAAATCTCTTTCCTTATATGCCTTCGCACACTATTTATAACCGACCTCTATGTATTATATTCATCGCTCGATGAAAACACAGAGTTACAATGAAACCGCGCCACTGTCGGTACACCGCATTCTCATAGAACTGACACATACGCGGAGCACATAGATCAGCAGATACAGCAGAAACAGACGGAGCGGCGCCCCGCGCATCGCGCATCGCTCAAACACTGAGCAGATCCTTTGATCTAGCATTCGATCGAAAGTCACTTCACTATTCGTCTCCGGCAGCCGTCGGGGCGTATTTGACATACAATATGTATAGAATGAGGAACGCTTCACGATTTTGTGTTCAATTAGAAAATACTTCTAATTACGTGTTTTATATAAAACACTGTTGTTTATCGTTTTACTATTCTTTAATAAAACACTTTTATATATTTTACATGTATATATATATTTATATATATTTTAATTATTTTTTTTGTGTTATTATATATGTTAGTATGTACGATTATGATCGTCACAAGTGACGTTGCGAAATTATTCGATATGGAAATGGAATATTTCCGGATCGATTCTTCTCGTTTATAATTTTACTCTTGTAAACTAAGTATATCAGAAAATTGAATATTTCTGAACCGATAATTTAGTTTTGACCATTAATTAACCATCTGAAACATTTCTTTTTATAATTGTGTGTGAAATAAATAAAAAAATTGATCATGAAGAACATGACAAATAAAACAGATAGATGTATTATGGTAATAATTTATTTTATAAATTGTCGTCGTCATCGCTATCGCTAGGCATTATAAGTTTTGTTTTTAATATAAAAACAAAAATATTAACTTTTTATAAAATAAAGCAGCGATTACTAATTAATAAATAATTATTTTGAACAATGATGTATTTATTTAAATAAAAATCAATAATTTAGTCTTTAATTGGCACACTGATAGCACACACACTGATTGTTTATCGATTTTTGTGTTCATCACTACACTATTATTTCACAAAATGTGGTATCATTATTTCACAAAATGACAGTAGCTAATGTCAAATCTGGAATCGAATTAAAATTCTGACTATAATAATATTTATTTTTAAAATGTCAATAAATATTTTGATTTTTAAACGTGTATTGCATTTAAATTCCAAATCATGACAAATATATACTGCCAAAGTTCACTCTTACTTGGCAGCATTTTATACTATAGTAATAAATAATAGTCAAATATAATACCTATCAAGTATCTAGAGTACGCAGTAGGTTATATTTTTAAGGAAAGGAATAGAATCATGATAAGAATAAGCGTTTTTAGAAGTAATTTAATGTATTATTAGTATCATAGTATGTTCGACATAATTAAAATTAAGTTTTAAGTCATTTCCTGAAAACTATCGAGAGACTGTATCGATTGTACTCGATACACCAAAGTATCGATGCTTTTTTGTCTAAAACTTTAAATATAAATATCTTTAATTCCAGACTTCGCACAGTACTAAGCTTTAAGAAAAAATTGTTCAGAAATAAATTTTCTATAATCTTATATTTTTTTCATTCATAGACGCAAAAAAATGTCGTCAACAAAAATTTGTTAGGAGATTGGCCATTGTTCTTTATTGTACAGCCGTCCACTTCTTTATTTTATCGCTTGGAATGCATTTCGCATCTTTCTGAGTTGCATTGTCAGGAACTGAGATACCTCTCGGGGAGTATGTGGGACTCACTGGCCGAGAAACAACCTGATCGGGAGCAATAAAATAAGAAATGAGTATCAACGCATTTATTTTTCACAATAGTGACAATGATATTTTTATTTAAAACAATAAATTCACATATTGATACCTTTGTATACTAGAGAGCTTAAAATTATAATCTCATCAATACATATAATTAGTTTAACATAATTTAACGTATGTTCAAAACATTGTTCTAACGCCGTATCTCTTAATACTGAAACTGAATCTCTTAATACTCTGTATGTATTAAAGTATATATAGGTATATGTATATAGTACGTAATCTCAAAACGACTAGAATCTTAATTGACTTACATTTACTCGTATTTATGTGGTAGTTAACGGTGTTGGTAAATCTTTCAGATTTCAGCTTAAAAACTATTAAGTACATAAATTAAAAGTATTTTAGTTTATTCGTTTAATAAGAAGAAATGTCTCCTAACCTCAACAGACCACATCATGGGCGAAGCCAGAATTTAGTATAGGAAAAAATTAGAGGGGGACTTATGAAAAAACCCGTTAGTTTTTAGTGTTTGCGTGGGTGTTAAACTGGGGATATAGAATTCCATAATATCCCATCCCTCCTGGGTTCGCCAAAAACAAGGACTTCCAGTTTGATTTGTATTTTTTGTTTATTCCTTAAGATAGCTGGCATCATTTAGTGTCTTATTTATCAAATATTTTCGAGCGTGAAATTGCGATTTTTTGTGATATACCTAAATCTAAAATTAATTGCATATTAAAAAAATAAGTCAAATTAGGTACCTATGTATTTTGTGTATCACCATTAAATATATTAAATAATGTTATTTAAAACATTACTAATATGTTTATATTTTTGTTATCTTTACATTTCTTAATCCTACATTCGATTGTGATACAATTTTGGTTATTTCTCATGTTAAGATATTTGCTACAAGGAAAAAATGTTTAATTATTTATTAAATCAACAAAAACTCGCAATTCTAGTCACATTTATATTTATCGATATATACATATTTTTACGATTTTTTAAAATTGAACACTAAATAAATGTTTATAAAGATAATTTTAGAAATGGTATAAAACACTGTTTAACAGCTAGATTTTTAGAAATAGATTTATTTACTATTGTCAAATGTAAAGCTCTTTTCAAAAACAACGTTTAATATATAGCTGGTAAAAAAAAAAAACATTTTTTTTTCTACTAATTTTAACAAAACACGCTTATTCCTTTTAAATAGACTTTGTCTTTAAAATTTAATAGATAGTACTTAAAAATATTAAAATTTCAATATGTCTTTAATATTTGTGATAATTCCACGATAAAATATTTACAGCTTTATTTTTGGACAAATCTTTGGAATCAAGTATATTAAAATAAAACATCTCGCTACACTTAAATCTAAATAAAATATTTTACGATTATAAAAACAAAAATATGAAATAACAACATTTGTAAAAGGTACAGATTTAAATATTTAAAACAAAACTTATTTTTTGAAAAGACTAGGTTTGTTCTTAGAAATCACATTTCACTTTGCATCAAAATACGAAAAATCATTTTTTATATGTAATTAAATAGTTTTGTGCATACAACCTACTTTAAGTACAATAATAATGAAGTATACAATAATTGCATGCATTTAATACTAAAAATCATGGCGTGTAATCGGTTGATCACAAGTTGAAAAGATATTCGGCACCGACGCTACACGCGGACACCGTAGCTTAGCAGTAGGGCGCTCTGGCCCGGATTCCCAAAAAGACGCAAGTTAGAAACCTTAGATTAGGTTAGATTGAGATTTTCCTCAAATTAGTCCAGGTCTGGCTGTCTGAAAGCTGCGGAGTTATTTACCTGCCGGTTAATACGTGCCGCCAAACGATTTAGCGTTCCGGTACGATGTTGTGTAGAACCGAAAGATGTGTGGATATCATTCTACTCTTAACAAGATAGCCTGTTTCTACCTTACAATGCATCATCACTTATCATCAGGTGTGAGATTTATGAGCAACCAATTACCACCTATTATGTAATATTTACTTTATTAATTATTACCTACATCAACATCGAGATTTGTACAATATAAAAATATCCTATACGATTCCAATTATTCTAGAACAACATCAATCATCTAAAAATAAAAATTAACATTTTAGGCCGAAGTTAAAAAACATAATCATTATTTTTTGTCTTTATGATATATTTGAAAAAATTGTCGACTTTTTTGAAACGACATTTTGACTTGACTTGAAACTTGCTGATTTATAGTTAACACACTTCTGCTTTGCAAATGTCATTTCAGTTTCACAAATAAAAAATTATGAAAGTTCAAGGCTCAACTCAGACGCGAAGTTGGACTTTGAAGCGAAATGAAGTTCGTCAAATACAAAAATCTCTATTTTTAACTTGTTAAAGTAGTTATGAAGTTGTATTAATAAATATGAAATATCTAAAACTGGAGCGACGCTTCGCCGACTTCGATATATAAATCCATATTTGTGCATACAACTTTGTACTGTAATGTTAAGAAAATAGAGACGAATTTGCTATTGGCAAAAAAGTAGACGCGTCGTTTCGATTTGCCTCTCTTACGTCATAATAAAGTAGAATATTTATTTACTAGAGACAATAGAATTATATTAAATGACAACTAGAATTACTAGATTTATGCCTCACATGGGGATTACCAAAAGCTCCACAGCATTGGTGATGGTTGACATTCTTCGTGTGATGGTGGCCGTGGGGCTGTACGGTGGGCGTCAAAGCTTTGTCCTTGACCGACTCCTTGTTTGGGTGTATCGAGTTGTACACTCTGTGGTGCAGCGATATCCTTGTTCGGAATCTGCCTTTAGTTTGCTTGGGCTCGATGTTTTCTGTGGCACAAACGTGGTTCACGTCTCCGTGGGCGTCTTGATATTCTGTGTCGGTTTCTGTAACAAAAATTGTTACTTCTCACATCTTTAGCATAATCATTAGCATTATCTTTAACTCTAGGCGTTAGGCGTGTAGTAAAATAATAGAACAAGAAAGCAGAGGGCTTTCTTGTTGTTGTTGTTGTTGTTGTTGTTACTCGTATCAGTGTCAGACTATTCACGGGTTTATTACAAGCTTTTGTAAGCTGTAATACCTATATTACTATCAGTTATTTTATAACGTTCCACAGCATGGTTGAGGCTTCCGCTCTCCTCTAAGAAAACAACAGATAATATTGCTTTTTTGCACTACATATATAGACCAGCATTTGGCTGCAATCATGTACGATGGCAAGCTTGCTCTACTTGCCTAGATTTGCCTATTCCCTCATGTTTTGGAGATGCCTACATTGTAGCTAATAGGAATTCGCGGAAGCTGAAAGGGTATTCTATAATTCAATCACGTCGGTAGGGTGGTAACTAGCCACGACCGAAGCCTCCCACCAGACAGATTCAATCTGAATCGGCCTAGCTGGGAATCGAACCTAGGATTTCCGTCTTATAAACCCATGGTGCATACCACTGCGCCACGGATGCCGTGAAACAACGTTTATTTTCTTGAAACAGATATGAATGTGTATAGGTCGGTAATCGGGCAAGAACTAGGTGATCCTAGGGGTACTTGGCCTGTACAGTAGTATGAACTGACCGATATCGTCCTGGCAGTGTCTGGGCGGCACAGGCGGCGGGGAGGGCGGCGGGGAGGGGGCGCGCGTCGCGTCGCTCGTCAGCGCGAGCGCATTCGTCACGCCCACTGGCGCCGAGTGCGTGGGCGACGCGCGCAGTGCACACTGAGAACACAGGAGATATACAGTACAGTGCTACATAACACCTCCCTGTAGCACTCCTCGCTGCAATTGGATTCTCCTCATAGTCTCATCCCGTATACGTACTGACATGGTGGCGTTTCCGTGCAGACACTCCAAGCGTATCGACGTAACGAGATGTATCTATTGACTATCCTAGGTCCACTACTGGTAATGACAGTTGAGTAAACTTTTGTCCCGAGGCGCCTAAAAGGCGTTTTAGTCAAAAAGGTCAAATATCAATAATACAATTATGCGTTACATGTAATTTAGGTGAAAGAAAATGTATAGGTATATAATATATAATGTCTATATAAATAGATTATACTGGTGCCAGGACAATATCCTGCGATGTGACGTGACTTACCATATTATCTGTGAACACGTCACTGTCACGTTCCTTGGTCACCGGCGCCGTGCCCACTCTGCAAGGGGACGCGGAACTGTAACTAAGATATACACCCTCATAAATTCGAATTCGTTTATTTCAAGTAGGATTCATATTTTAGAAGCTTTTGAAACGTCATGCTACAAATTTTTAGGCTTAGAAGGTAGGTGCATTTAACAATCCGTGTTTGGAAATTGAAGGCCCTCATCGTCATCATCATTATCAGCCTATAAACGGCCCACTATAGGGCCAGGCCTCCCTCTTTATAGGAGAGGGGATAGAAGGTGGAAGGCCCTACTTAGACCTAACAGTAGACGTATACTAAAGCCAAACTCGATTGAGAATGCTTGTCAACAAACAAATTTAAAATGAAGGTAGAAAATGCAACACATTTTATGCCTAATAAATTTAAAATTATATTTTGTTTTTTTATAAAATCTTATTTAAAAGATATTGAATATATTAATTAGTTTTAAGCTTACTAATCTAATTTATTGTCATTCGTCATTAACAAGTTAATTTAAAAAATTAGGTGTAAAATAGATTACTAGTGATTTCTACCTTCATTTTTAATTTTTTTGTTGACAAGTATTCTCAATCGAGTTAGGCTTTAGTATAGGTACATTGTCTGATATGACGAAAGAAAGAGACATTTGGATCGGATTCCATTTCCACACAAGAACTTTGTTAATAATACAAATGGTAGTAGATATTTTACGAGAGATAATTATTTTAAAAGGGAATCAACTGCTCGGTAAAGTCACTAGGTTAGGTGAAATATCCTTTTTTCTTAATTTTCCCCAAATCCATTAAAAGCAAGCTTGATAGATAATGGACTTAAAGAATCAGTTGGATAAAACAAGTACCAAAACGAAGAGTTCAAGCTGTCGAGAGTCCTCTGTGGATCCAAAGACTCTGCGTCGGTCCACGCTCCAGCCACACTTGTAGATGTTGACCTGGACTCGGGGAAAGCTCGGAAATCTGGTAACAGAGTTAAAACCCGCCTAAATAATAAAATTATTATTATAAAAACAAAAACCCCGACTGCTTAGAAGTTATGAACTGAAAAGAGAAAAACGAGGATCACTATATCTATATAAAATTTTAAATACTTTATGGTGATGCAAGCGTGGACAAAATACTTTATTTTCTGCGGGGAAAGAAAGATCTACCAAAACTAAGTTTGTCCCCGCCTGCAGCACCAAAAAGTATTTAAAATTTTATATAGATATAGTGATCCTTGTTTTTCTCTTTTCAGTTCATAACTTCTATGCAGTCGGGTTTTTTGTTTTTATAATAATAATTTTATTTGAGACTTTTTGTTTTAGTTTATGGTATAGAAATGGTACACTTTTTGCCATTTTTTGTTAAAACGGCAATATAAACATGATATGATATTTATATTTTTGAAATGGTCTTTTTACGACCTTTCATTTGATATCCATAATGCTAAGATAAGAGAAAGAAATACACACATCCCCCCTTTTTTCCCCCATTTACAGCCGCTATTTTGAAAATTCATATAGTCTATGTCTCTACCACAATTTTAACAAATTCAACGACACCTCACATGTCAAAATCCGTTTAGTCGTTTAGGCTGTAGCGCGTGCCGAAGAAATGGACATACATACATACATACGCTCAAAAAACATAACCCTCCTTCTGACGCAGTCGGGTAAAAACACTTGTTATTACGTTCTAAGAGTTAGTATTTAACGATCTACGGCATTTGTTAAAGATTTTTACCGCTTACGAGCAAATATAGCGACCCTAGGTCTTTCGCAGAAATGCATCTTTCTTTTCTTTCTAAGAAAATTCCCTAGTATAGTTTAATAAGGTATCTGTGTAACAATATTGCGGATAGATGTTGGTTGCATAATTTACGTATGCGTGGAAGTAAAGAGGATTGTTGTTGAAGTTATTGTCAGTCTTCAAAAAATATTGAGAGTTTAAGGAAGTAAAATTTATAGGCACGCGTTATTTTGGAAGTTTGCGTGTGTAGTATAATTTTATTTTTATTTACACAAGTTGGCCCTCGACTGCTATCACACCTGATGTTAAGGATGATGCAATCTAAGATGGAAGCGAGCTAACTTGTTAGGAGTAGGATGAAATCCACACCCCTTTCAGTTTGAAGATCTCCGTGGCGCAGTGGTATACGCGGTGGATTTATAAGACGGAGGTCCTGGGTTCGATTCCTGGCGGGGCAGATTGAGATTTTTCTTAATTTGTCTTAGTCAGGCTGGTGTGAGGCTTTCGCCGTGGGTAGTTACCACCCTACCGACAAAGACGTATCGCCAAGCGACTTAGCGTTCCGGTACGATGTCGTGTAGAAACCGAAAGGGGTGTGGATTTTCGTTCCACTCCTAACAAGTTAGCCCGCTTCCATCTTAGACTGCATCAACACTTATCATCAGGTGTGATAGCAGTCAAGGGCCAACTTGTAGTCGATAAAAAAAAAAAAGTTTCCCAAGCAGCCAGACCAAGACAAATTAAGAAAATCTTAATCTGCCCCGCCGGGAATCGAACCTAGGATCTCCGTCTTATAAATCCACTGCGCCACGGAGGCGATCAAAAATTACAGGGACAATACAATTATTATTTACTGATATAAAGGGTAAGGATACAGAAGGCATTGTTAGATATTTATTTCTATTTTACAGATCATACCCGTACGTGAAAATTATTAATAGTCATGTTGTTCAAAATCAGTTGGATCATCTGCAATTATTTTCCAATCAAATAGAATCTGTTTCCAATACCTTTGTCCTTGTCTGTCCTGTTGGGGGAATTTGCGATACTCCGCCTGGCGACATCTTGGAATGTGACAGGAGAATACATCCGTCTCTCCTCCACTGGTGACGTGACGGTTGGAGTCTGCTTCAAAGCGGGTGGAGATGTTTGGAATGTCACAGGATTTCCAACGCTATTCACAAGTGAATTGGGTTCAGAATTAATTGCATTTGTGAACAGGAACGAATTGGTTTCCTTATTGCTGTACTGTTGTGCGGAATGTTCGGCAATGCTGTCTCTGGCGTCTGCTGCTCTCTCCCATTCGAGCTGGGAGATTGGCTCGATTTGTTTTGATATAATTTTTGTTAGTGCAGGTCTTGATTCGCATCCTTCTAGCCAATAGGTCTTCATAGCACCTGCAGAGTTATTGAAAATGTTATGAGACATGAAAATGACTGAATTTTTTTTTCTATTTTCTATGAAAAACATGATTTTGTAATTGAATATTGTAGTTAAAAGATTCCTAAAAATGCTGTTTTCAAAGTATAACGTTCGTATAGAACATTTTCCGGATCGGTGAGTGGTCCCTGAGTGACTCCGTCACTGATTCGTTAGACTTTCGCAGAAAGAAACAAAATGACCTTTAACCCACCTGAGCTCTGTGTGTAGTGTAAGATTTTACCGCGTCGATATCGAAAACAGCAAAGACAAATTTTATATGATGTTGAAGCTGCGCCCGCTTGCAGTATCGAGCGAAAACTCAAATGGGTGAGTGTTATATAAAATTTGTCCTTACTGTTTTCGATATCGATGCGATAAACTCTGACACTATACTAAAGCCAAACTCGATTTAGAATGCTTGTCAACAAACAAATTAAAAATGAAGGTAGAAATCACTAGTCATTTTACACCTAATTTTTTTAATTAACTTGTTAATGACGAATTCTTGACAATAAATTAGATTCATCATCATCATCATTATCAGCCTATTAACGACCCACTATAGGACCAGGCCTCCCTCCTTATAGGAGAGCGGATATGGAGCGTACACTCACCACGCTGCTCCAATGCGGGTTGGCGGGCTTAGGTTGATAATGTTTCATTTATTAACGATCACTATCAGATGTTGATGACAGTGACCGGGACCGATGGCTTAACGTGCTCTTCGAGGCACGGGGTTGTAACACCACCAACTTCCAAACTCCGGGCTTGGAATGTACTGAACATTTCATAGAAGAATGAAAAAGTTCAGAATTATTCCGTGACCCGACCCAGGAATCGAACCTAGGACCTCGTGATCGAAGCCACATAGGCTAACCACTAGACCAACGAGACAGTCGAGAATTAGATTAGTAAGTTTAAAACTAATTAATATATTCAATATCTTTTAAATAAGATTTTATAAAAAAACAAAACATAATTCTAAATTTATTAGGCATAAAATGTGTTGCATTTTCTACCTTCATTTTTAATTTGTTTGTTGACAAGCATTCTCAATCGAGTTTGGCTTTAGTATAGGCACCCTGACGACTAAGCCCTTAACGCTTAGACAGGTCTATTGTCTATTTTATTAGAAAAGATTCAAAAGTGCCTTTATCGATTAGTTTTCTATACGAGATTAGGTATTTGGAGAGAAACATAGGGTCCTTGTAGTAATGGGGCCTTGGGCACTTTCCCAGAGTCACCGTTTTGAAAAAGGGCCCTGAATAATAGTAACAATTATATAAAAACTTTGAAAAAATCCAATGCTAATTTTTACCTCTTCGTTCAGTCGAATTACCTTTCCCTTTGACCTGGATTTCTCCCCGCTCAGTGACTCTGTAGCACGGCGACAGCAGCTCCTGCGTGGTCTGCGAGATGTGTATCCTCATGGCTTCTGACGTGGACTCCATTCGAGACGCGGTGTTGACGGAGTCCCCGAACAGGCAGTAGCGAGGCATCTTCAGGCCAACGATACCGGCTACCACCGCTCCTGAGTGGACTCCCACGCGGATGGATAGATGTGATCCTAGAAGGTAATAGAATGTCTGATGGGAACGATGATGCTGACTATGGTGGAACGTCGTTGTCTAAAATGTGCTTGGATATACAAACTAGTAGGCATAGAAAACCAGAGCATACCTTGTATGACAAATTATGACTTGTTTAGTGAATGTCCAAAGAATACTGCGATTTCTGCGATATGTGATAGTCATGCGATAGACAAAGAAGGAGAAAGTAATAAAAGAAGAATAAGAATAGAAAATGAAGATCTAACAGTTCCAGAGCACATTGTAAAAACTTACGGAGTTTGATACTTGGTTGAAAAACTTGATGTTTTGAAACACTTTTTACTCTTATGGCTTTTGAAATGTAGGGAGCTTTAGTTTAGATTCTTTGAATTTGACTATTTTGAAAAAAGCGATATTTGTGAAAATCGTTATTTTATGAAAGTGTTGTATTGTGTATTATTTAGATATCTATAATACTTACTGTTACATCATAAAAGAAATGCATTATTGCTGTAATGGGTACCTAATGTTTTCTAAACACTTGTGCCTAAGAAATTGTATTAAATATGCTTTCACTTATAAATTGAAGGCAATTTGGAGCTCTCTTACCAGTGCTCGGATCCTTGAGATCCGTGATGGCGTCCACCATATCAAGCGCCATGTCGCACACTTTCTCCGCGTGGTTGTCTTCCTTCTCCGGTGCTCCTGACACCACCATGTATGCGTCACCTATAGTTTCTACCTGTATTGGAATAACTTTACGATAGTTAACAATGATATTACCATGAATTATTCATTGGTGAAAAATTGGATCATTCCTTTGAAGTTTAAGTTGTTCTCTCACTCTCATAATTATAAAGGGTTAAAATTCTTTTATTTGCACTTTTGAAACTTTATGTTAGACTATTTTGTGACTCTACTATCGGCTAGGAAGACAGATTCAGCTGAGAACCTGTTAGTTTATGTATTCAAAAATTGCCTTTGTCCAGACGCCGTTTTGAAATAGCTTCGGAATCTGAGATTTTATCAAGTGTAATATCTTCTATCAAATAACGTGTTAGTACGCAATGATATTTATGAAAAATTAAATCATAATAGCAGATTTTCGACTATCGGGTCTCTGGCTACATCCATCAGAGACCCGATAGGCGTGAGAAGGCTAAAACGCGCCTTTATATGGGACTCTTAACGCATAAATAAATAAATGACATTACACAGATTAGAACTACACCAAGAAATAAAGAAAGTGACATGGCCTTCAATGGAAGACCACCTAAAAATGTCATTAGTCCTTTAATCTGCTTATTAATTTATTTGCTTATAGCTGTTGTCGCTGATTGCATAATAGAGAAAAATTGTAAGAAAAAATAAATTGCAGATTTTTTATCGGCCATTCATAGAAATGTCTTCAAAACTTTATCAAGTTTTAAGTTGATGATTTTAGGTCATTTGCTGTAACTTCACTTGGCCAGTTCGACCAGTAGGCCAGCGATATGCCGCTACCGGTAGACATAACTCGTGTAGAAAAAGACATCGCCGTTAAGCAAAAGGTAGACGGATATTTTCTTTACACAAAATAAATCTAGCGGCGCATCTTAGGTATATCTCATATTATTCTGGTGAATTTACCTTATAAACCCGGTTCTTCTCGGTGAGGGTGTCAAATATAGAGTACATGGCGTTGAGCATGGAGACCACCTCCATGGGCGTGATGCGGGAACAAATCTCCGTGAATGTGACTACGTCGGAAAACAGGATTGACACGCTGTTGAACATCTGTAATAGAAGTAAAATATAAATGATATTAATACTACCTTAGGTGATGTAGGAGATATTGGAAGAGAAGAGATAATAATTAAAAAAATAAGCCTTTAAAGATAAGTTTTATTTGAGGCTTCGGTTCTATTCCGAATTGTTTTTTTTCCAAAAAATGATGATACATTTTCATCCCTTTTTACCATCAGATTTTACAGATTGTTTATTTTCTGATTTCTGTGAATCAGTACAAATAAGTGACAGAATTATAAAAAATGTCAACAACTATAATCGTATATTGGCACAATTTTAAAAATACTGAAAATACCTAATATTATTTTACATTGTTTTAATAACCAATTTTCATACAGTATAAAAAATTATATTCTTCCCACTATAAACAGAATAACAACAACATCCTTCAAACGAAATAAGAAATAAGCACATAGTGGTTGTATATTTTCGGACGAGCTCTGTCACAAAAAGCTCTACTACTCTTTAGTATGTATTTACCTCACAAGTATCGATTGGGTTCTCCCCATTCCGCAATCTATCAGCGACTTGTTTGGGTATCATCTGGTACAGCAGCTCATCTGTCCTCTTCATCTCCTCGTCCAGTTTCCGCATGGATTCTTCTAGTTTCTTGCTCTTCTGTTGCTCTTGGTCCAATGCTAGTTTTAGTTCCACTGATTGCTGAGTACCGGCTAACATTAAGTCTCTGTAAAAATAATATTATACCTAATGAAAACTATCCTAGTCCAAATCAATATTATAGGTACTCAGAATTCCGCTTGAAGCAATTGCGCTATTGCGGACTCTGCAAGATCTGCAACTTTCTGTTTCAAATTGTTATTAACTGGTCATTAAAAGTCATTGAAAAACTTATAATTAGATGATGAGTAGGATTAGCTTTTGTAGTAGTCTGGTAACTTGCCAAGGCCGAAGCTGAATTAAATTTATTTCTAAACGTTGAATTTTTTTATCTATAAAAAAAACTTAAAAATGAGTTTATTAATAAAATGTAGGGTAAATTGATTGATTCTCGTCCATATCCATCTCATTCCAATCTAATACATATCCAGAGTTCCACCAACAAAAATACATATAAAAATAAAAAGAGACTTGTATTAATAATTAAAAAATATCATTTAGGTCTATATACCTGCTAAAGTCATGCATAGACAAGTCGTTGATATAGAGGCCGGTGGAGACGAGAGCAGCCAAGTCCGGCATCACGGGGGTGCCGAGGTACATCATCATGCGCCAGTTGTCCATGTAGATCATTTGACCTAAACATCATAAACATATCATCGTTATAGCAGGTACCCTCTCACAAAAGTTAAGACACAATATACTCATAGCCTGTACGTTTACTTATTGCACGAACCGCATAATGCATATCTGCGGAATGTTTTAAATTCTTGTTGCCTGTGTGTCTGTTCATACTCATTTAAATGTTCCCTTACAACTCCCAAACGGCTGGGCTGATCCCCGATGTGTGTCATGTCCTTATAGAAAAAAGTGTTCTTAGTTACTTGAGGAAGTGCAATGTATGTTGTTGAAACCAAAATATTTCTAGACATAAAATTATTTTCAATATGCACTTCCGGTTCAAATTTTCAAACCGAAAGAAGAAAAAACCAAGTAGGTATAAAAATTAAACCAATAACATTGGGTTCAACACCGGGTGTAGCAAAAATGCAGAAATGTGAACGTTCTCCGACTTGAGTTTATACTTACACTGGATTAGCATGGATAACATCCATCTTCGTCAGTGATCTCATTTAGCTCACAAAATACCAAGATCCCATCATCTCTCTAATCCTATATCCGTGTTGTCTAGTCGCTTTATAATGCGATTTCATACACAACACAAACAGTGTGAATGTGTTGCGGTGCAAAAAAATAATAAACATAATTATCATTTAATTTTATACAGTGTGGGAAGTGCTTTAAGAAATAACCTGCAATTAAGGCTTTTTAATAATTACTTTTTGTGCCCCTACAAATGTGATCTAGATACTACGTGATTTACATTTTTTATAGTTTATGTACTATTTTTTGTACTTCCTTAATTTTTGTGATACACAATTAAAAAATTTACAACAATTACAATTTGTGTACATTTGTGATTTACATGCATACTATACTTTATGTATAATTTTTCCCTATTCTTCGTTTGTTTTTGTGGTTTAAAAATAAAAAAATACATTATAATTTATGTTCATTAAATAAACTAAATTAATGAATACAAGGCCTTAGAAGTCTCCCTACAGTGACACAGAATACCTTTGAGATGTAAATTTATAACGTCAGGCAATCGTCTTCCGTCATACGCAAAGCGTTTCTTACGAGGGACTCCTGAAAAATTCATCCATATTTATATTCCATGTTTATTTAATGTTTTCTCACAATAAATTCTTTTTTAAGTATTCCTAGCCTCTATCCCTCGGGTTTATTTGGTAGAAACAGCTTTTTGAACCGAACGTAGAATCACACGCTGACAAACATGACTTAAAATCATTGGGAAATGTGCATTTATAGAACCTATGAATTGAATTTGATTATGTTAATAACACAATACCGTTATTTTACTGTGCTCACTAGTAATCGTCAATCAGTAACTTTATTGTGAGTTTGAACTGGTCGAAAATTAGACACAGTACCCTAGGAAATAATATTTTTAAGATTCATAATTATTAGCTATACCTTTGTAAGTTATTTTGCGAATATTTCATAATACATAAATCAGTAACGATTTATAAAATACCTTTACCTTTCCTTTCTATTATTCAACAAAAACTAATCTAAAATGACTTTTCAAACTGCTCGTGAACTAAGCCTACTTGAAATAATTAAAGGAGATCATTCAAAACGTACCAAAATTTCAAAGTGCCGACCAAAGAAAAAATAGTACCTAGTGAATTCGATTGAGGGTATTATTTTGCACATTTTCCACTAAGGCAGCAATGTTGTGCAACTTTTATTTTCGGTGATATTGAAGGTTTAAAGTGCAGAACTTTTCCGTGAATTTATAAAAACAAAATTCTAAAACATAGGAATTCTGCACATTTAACCTTCAATATCACCGAAAGCAACGGTTTCACAGCATTACTGTGGTAGTAAAAAATGTTTGGAATAACAAAATCTATCTATTTTAAAACAAAATTCCCATTTAACGTTAAAAATTCATTATCAGGGAAAGTAACGGTTTCATAGCATTGCTGTAAAAAATGTTTGTGACAGCAACGCCTATCTTTTTAAAAACAAAATTCTCGGAAAAATTCTGCACTTTTAACCCTCAATATCACCGAAAGTAAAGGTTTTACAGCATTGCTGCTTTAGAGAAAAATGTTCAAAATAATACTTTCAATCGAAATAACTACTTTTTTTCTTTGGCCGGCACTTTGAAATTTTAGTATTTTTTGTATGAGTCGTGAATGATGATGTCCTTTGAAATATTAAGTCTATTTTTTCTGGATACATTTTTCCAACAAATAACAACCGTCATCATCATCATCATCATTACCAGCCGGTAGACGTCCACTGTTGGACATAGGCCTTTTTTAGGGACTTCCAAACACAACGATCCCGAGCCGCCTGTTGCCAGCGGCTCCCTGCGACACGTTTAATGTCGTCAGTCCACCTGGTTGGGGGTCGACCACCGCTGCGCTTTCCGGTGCGGGGTCGCCAATCTACCACCTTGGGCCCCCAACGTCTATCAGCTGTTCGAACTACGTGCCCCGCCCATTGCCACTTCAGTTCTGCGACTCGCTGAGCTATGTCGGTTACTTTGGTTCTTCTACGGATCTTCTCATTTCTGAGTCGATCACGCAGAGATACTCCGAGCATTGCTCTTTCCATCACCCGCTGAGTGACTCTGAGCCTTGGACCAAGATTCGGATTTTACTTTAATTTGTACTCGTTTGCTTAGTAAGTTTTACTCGGTCGTTTTCGTGTGTAAAGTTTATTTCATAAAATCAAACCTTTAAGTCGCAAGTTCTTTTCGGTGGTAGTATCAGATTCATCAGACAGTCTGATGAGCTCGTTCCTCTTGTCAGGCGCTTTCTCGTGCATCACTGCCTCCACCGTCACCAGCTCGAATATGTTGTTTGTTCGGTTTAGGATCTGACAACAAAATATCATAATTTCATTGATATAGTTTAAGAGTCACTATCTCGCTATCATCACATAGTATAAAATAAAGTCTTATTTATGTTTGTCCCTATGTATGCTTACAACTTTGAAACTACGCATCTGATTTTCATGCGGTTTTAATTATCAGATAGAATGGTTCAAGGGGAAGGTTTATGTGTATAATACATGCATAATATAATAATAATATACCTACCCTAATAAACCCTACGAGATATAGTGAAATATTGTACCACAATATTGCACACCTCAAAAAGGTCAATAAAAAAGTCCACGACGGTATATGTCTATCTTTTAGGGATAACCCACAATAACCATTTCTTATCTTTTACTTTCAACCAAAAGCAATGGCTTATTTACGACGCGATTTAAGCAATACTGCATTAATCCTTATCCAATTGCGTATCTCAAATACGTAGTGCATTCAATATAGATCAATATTGCCCTTTACAGAATGTAATTTAAGTGAATATTTTCCAAGATACTAAGTTTTAAAATGCAAGGACGTATTTTAGCACCAGCATTGCACCCGTGCGAAGCTGGGGCAGGTCGCTAGTATATTATTAAACAGTCTTCCGTCGAGTCTGTTTACGTATAATTTTAAGATGAAAATTCTAGGTTTATATTCCTTAAGGTTTTGTAATTTGACTACATGACGATAATTGTAAGAAGTTTGCCTGGAAACTTTAATGAAAAATTGTCTTAACCCTTTAAGATATTACAAAGCAATGTATTCTACGATTGTTTCTTTTTATTAGAACTATTAAAAAGTCCGCCATGACATATATCTATCTTTTAAAAATAACTCGCAATTTTTTAAATATAATGGGTCACGTAAAATATTTTTTGTAGTTGTTGGAAGGTTAATACGCAATTTTTTTCCCGCAGGCGCAGTCACGAGCTTCTTCAAGGTTCCTTAGAATATATCTCATATATTCTATGATATAATGTGTACTTTAACTTAAAACACAGACAATGACTTACTGTTTGAAACTTGAACGCAATAAGCGGTCGGACCAAGTCAAACCAATTTGTAATCTTCTTGCCAACTAAATCCGGAAGGATGACCATCAAAGAGTTGCCGATGCTGCGAACTATCATGTCGGAACTGTAAAAAAATCAAATAATTGCTTAAAGTAATATTCGAAACAAACTGATGGCCTAATCGATCGGATTGAAAAGAGGATATTAAATAGGTCATTTATACAAAAATGACTACCTCAGTCGGTAGTAGAGTCACTACAAATAGATGAATATGAAATTTCTAAAGTGCTTGTAAGCGAAGCCTACTTGAAATAAATAAAATAAATAATGATCATTGAGTGTATAGGCTGCCTTACGTACTATGTTTTACAGACTACTTGTGGTTCATATTGATCTCAACTTAAATTATGTCACAAGTTTAGGGGATAACTGAATTTTGAAAGTTTGGTTCCGTCGCATTTTGACTCGAAATGAAAAATAAATTAAATGAAAATAAAACTAATTTTATAAACTGCAGTTTCAATTTAATAATTTCCAGATGTAAAATTATAAAATATGTCAAATCACATACCGGAGTTGGACGAATATGAGAAGTTTTGACAAGAAAAGGATAAAAAATCAAGTAATTAAGGTATTTTTAGACCTTTTCGTCTATTAATTTATTAATGGACCTGCTATTTTGGTTTGGTAGTTTGCCCCTTATCTATTCTAATAGCAATTTTTAATACCGACGCATTTGATATCGAGCTGCATAGACACATAGACAGTTTGAAGTTTCAGTTAAAGCGTGACCAGAAAAATAAAAAAACTTCGCCATGTTGCAAGAAAAAGAATTAATTTCTTCTATTACTATACCATGCATTGCTAAATAGTGCCTACTTGAGTGCCCATATTTCAGGTCTTTTATTTTTCTACTTTTCTGGTTCAAGATATTGATATAATTACTTACCCGAAAACAATACAAAATGGGAATATCTCAAACAGTACTGAAGCACTGATGGGCAGATGTTTCTCCTCCCTCGTCATTGCCAAGGACGCCAGAGTAAACGCTCTGTTGTCAAAGGTCAATTGAAAGGTCACGTGGACTGTATCAAAGAGTAGCTCCTCTCGGAGTAACTCTATTCTCATCTCTTTGTGGTAAAAATGGCGGGCTACCTGAAATGTGAAGAAAATTCATAACTATCTACTAATAATAATTACCTAATTGATTAACAAATTAAGTCTAATCGTCTAATAAATAATGTAAAAAAATCATTCGTGAATATGTTTTACAAAGCTTATTGCTTAGTCTCAGATTATTCCCTATAACTGCTTAAAAATTTAATTAAGAAAAAAATTACCCAACTTAAAATCATAAATACCTAGGTAGGTAGGTATACATTTCATTATGTTTTGGAGGACACAAAAAACTTTTCAGGGTAAAAAAATTAAATCTCAAGCTTAGGACTACGTTAATTATTTCAAATAATAAAGTCAGTGTTTTTATTATTTAATTATCCGGCAATTAGTGTCGAACGTCGTAAATAAAGTACTAAATAAAATAAATATTTTGAATAAGAATTCTGCCATCTGGTGTATAATCGAGGAATTGTAATAAACAGGAGCAGCAAGTTACGCCATCTAGTATCAGCTTTAAACAATACTTGTGTATTTTATCAGCTTGCGGATATAGTACAATAATTTGGCATCTTTAAGTATGAGGGGGCGTAGCTCAGATGGTAGAGCGCTCGCTTAGCATGCGAGAGGTACCGGGATCGATACCCGGCGCCTCCAAACATAACTTTTGCCTTTTTAATACTACGTTTTTTTTTATTAAATTTACGTTTTCCAAATACTTGTTAAACAAGTTACGTAAAAATATAGATTAAAATCTGTGGACTAGACGCGAAAGTCTGAACCTAATTTTGTCACATTAATTTATCACTGCCACTTGAAGTTTGTTATAAATGACTCTTCTGAACATAAGTTGTAAACGTTATTCTGATACCATTATACGCAACTTTGTAATATATAACATAGGTAATTAAACTTTTGAACGCTGAAATACTAATAAATTTACTTAGAAACACATTTAGACAACTAGTATAGGTTTCGCCAGACTTCGAATCCCCTGTGATCACGAGGCGTATGCCTGCGCGTAGTGGTTTTGTAGAACAATATAGTTCTTAGCGCGGCAGTGGGACCTACGCACTTCAGAGCGGACTCGAAGTTTGACACGGGCTGTACCTAATGTATGGTTTTGAGTGGATTGAATTGATTGAGTCATATATGTTAAATATTTGCTTACAAGTTTACACGCATTTTTCTTGCGAAATTTTTATAATCTCTTGTAAAACTACATACGTAAATAATACTACATAAGTAAATGATAATTTATCAACTACGAGGATAATAATTATATATGTAGTAAATAAGCCAGGTTGCCCTCTTTATAGGTAAGGGGATTTGGAACTTAACCCACTACCCTTGGCAGGCTAAGCGTGATAATGTCTGAGTATTACTTAACGATCCCTTAAAATTTCTTACAAGAAATTAAAACTTCCCATTACCTCGTGATTTAAAACCACGTAAACCAAAGAGGTGGTGTTATAGTTCCAATAAACAAAACAAACACTGATATAATAAACATACCTCTCTAATTTGCCCCATAGCGTAATACACGAACCCTCGTCTCTTCGATCTATAATGCAACGTCAACCCTTGTCTGGTCTCGTTCTCACATATAAAACTCGGCGCTCTCATACGCGGGTAGCTGAACTTGAGGTACTCGTGCAAATTGTCCAACCCGTTGAGAAAGTCCCTCATGTGCCGGCCCAAAACTGATAGAACTCTGTCGTAACCGTATTGAGAGACGAAGCCGACGAAGTATACGCCCATTTGATCCATAAACTCTCTTTCTGATATGCCTAAAACCTGTAAATAAATTGTAATGTTAATATAAAAAGTACTTTAAAAGTACAAGCTTTTAAAGCTTCAGTATTTGTCAAGTAAAGAAAATTAACTTAGTTTAAATATTTTTTTTCAAGCGATTGTTAGTTTTTACAACCTTACTTATAAATTCATCGTTATTAACATCGGGGATGTAACTCAGTGGTAGAGTGTCTGCTTCGCATGCTGAAAGTCCTGGGTTCAAATCCCAGCATCTCCAAATCTATTTTTATTTTTCTTTTTAATTTTTTTTCCAATTTTTAATTTATTCTGTTTAGCACAAGATACACAATAGAGATATATTTAAATTTTTTGAACAGAAAGTTTTATTTAGTATAAAAGATTATAAAATAAATTTGTGATTTTTAAATAAGAGCCATAAACCACAATTAGAGCGGTGTTTATATAAAAATATCTAGCCAAGTGTCATTTTAGAAATTTAAAAAAACATAAAAAAAATGTAAAAGAGAAGTGGCCCATGAGGGGATCGAACCCGCGACCTTCGCGTTATTAGCACGACGCTCTAACCAACTGAGCTAATGGGCCGATGTAAGATGGGGCGAATTTTTGTACCAGGTTCTATAAACATTTTTCCTACTTCTAAGATATAGGAGTATGTTAAACTAGCTATGCCCAGCAATTTTACTCGCGTCTATTGAGTTCCTAAGAAGCGTCAACAATATGCGTTAAGTAATTTTCGACTTTATTACAAAGTAAGTAACGTTTATAATACTTTGTTAGTATCAAATATCAGCTATTACACATCGGCTCTAAGACAATCTTAATAATAGACGTATAAAAATTAGAGCAACGTCACATCAAAGCAACGTATTTATTTGCGAAATATAAATAGGTTCAATAAACTCGTCAACACTATAAAGTTTTTCTGAGTCGCTATAAATAATGAACTAATTTCATAGATAGATCTGTGATAAACCAAATGCTGACATAATTATTGACTACGACGTAAATATTGCAGATCTACCTAAATGTATAAGTGTTATTAATTTTTTATTTCTTTTTTTGAACATAAGATTACTTGTCTAATTTACACCAATAGCATACAGAAAAGCACTTGCGAAGCACGACGTATTCGTACTACAGAGCGGACCAGAAGTTTGGCGCGAATTGTACCTGCATGCACCCGAAACATCTTGGTTTTTTTGAAGGTAATTTATAAATTTTGAAAGCATAAAGAACTTACACATGATCGCGACGCCATCCGCATAGATTTCAGTGTTTTTACCCGACTGCGTCAGAAGGAGGTTTATGTTTTTCGAGCGTATGTATGTATGTATGTATGTATGTATGTATGTCAATTTCTTCGGCACGCGCTACTTTGACATGTGAGGTGTCGTTGAATTTGTCAAAATTGTGGTAGTGACATAGGCTATATAAATTTTCAAAATGGCGGCTGTAAATGGTTTTTTTCTCTTATCTTAGCAATATGGGTACCAATTGAAAGGTCGTAAAAAGACCACTTCAAAAATATAAATATCATATCATGTTCATATTACTTTTTGACAAAAAATGGCAAATAGTGTACTAAGTGTACCGTCTCATTTCTATACCATAAACTGAAACTAAAGTCTGTAATAAAACTATTATTATAAAAACAAAAAACCCGACTGCTCACTAGATCTGTATAATTCCTAAATACTTTTGCTGCAGGCGGGGACAGACGTAGTTTTAAAGTATTTTGTCCCTGTTTGCAGCACCATAAAGTATTTACAATTGTATACAGATATAGTGATCCTTGTTTTTCTCTTTTCAGTTCATAACTTTTAAGCAGTCGGGTTTTTTGTTTTTATAATAATAATTTTTTAAAATACGCTTTTGCCTTTCTGCGGAATGCTATAAAATCTTGTTGACTGTCTGTCTGTCTGTGCGTCTGTCTATCCGCACTATTTATATGTTCCCCTATAACTTCCAAACGGCTTGGCCGATCCCCGATATAATGACATATTCTTGCAGGAAAAAGTCTGAGGAGTGTTCTTACATACTTTTTTTATTACCCGACTACGCGAGAAAGAGGGAAAATTTTATGTCTTTGCGGATAACTTCGTCGTTTATGAACCGATTTTAATGATTCTTTTTTTGTTGGAAAGGGATGGCCCGCTAAAAGAACCTGACTTCCTGACAGGTGGGAAATATTTGGAGCTTAGACCCACCATGCTGCTCCAGTGTGGGTTGGCGGGCTTAGGATGATAATCTTTTTTTTATGACTTTTTTAATATACCACTAGAAAAACCTGACTTGTGGAAAAATATCTGGAGCTTAAACCCACCAGTGTGAGTTGGTAGGATTAGGATAGTAATAGTTTTATGACTATGTTAACGGCCCACTAGAAGAACCTGAGTGTAACGTTGGGTTCAAAATCGGGCGTAGCAGAAATGCAGGAGCGTGAACGGAAAACTGGAAACCGTTCTCCGACCCAAGCTTATTTTATTTAAATTCTTACCCGACCGTATATTATGGTACGTACCCTTATATATTGTCATAACACAATGTTCTTTATCAACGAATCTCTTACTTGCCTCTTGAGCCTTCTTAGCCAGTCTGGTGATCAAGTTCTCAGGGTACACCTGGTGAACAGAGAAGGAAGGCTGCTCCACTCCGGCTTGCCTTCTGATGTCCTCCCATCTCTCCTCGCCGTACGTCTGACGTATGTACTCAGCCATGTTCTCCAGAAGTAGCCCGTACATTGTGGTAGCTGAAAATAGAGAAAGCTATGTTAATTTCTTGAAGTAACAGCTAGTGTGTTGGGCTACTGACGACCTCCTTTGGTGTAGATGGTAAAGCCTTAGCTTAGGACACAGAAGCGTCCTGTGTTCGTCCCAACTTGGATCATATTTGAATTTAGGAGACTAGACCAACTAGTGGTTTAGGCCTATGTCGCTTCGGTCACGAGTTAGCAAATCCCCAAATTTTCGCGCGCCTGCCTCCTGTCTCGAGCCACAGGTTTGCTCTCGCTCTCTTTCTTACCCTGCCTTGCACCAGAGCTCTACGATTGCCTACGGCTGCCTAACTCATTTTTATATAAAATCCGTTAATCCATCGATTTTGGCGTTAAAGCTGTGTGCTGTCAGGAAATTGATATAGATTACGTCCTTCGCCTGACAACAAGGATGCCCCATGAATCTTTTAATTTTAATGTAGAATCTATAAATCCCCAAATCGTGGCGCGCGTGATTTTTGGTCGCGCCAAAGCCTTCTGCCTCCAGCCGCGGGATTTTGGCCGCGGTTTTGGTAAATCCCTCGGTTTTGGCGCGTGACTTACGTGAAAAGCTCCACCCAGCAGGACTGAGACCCCCCTAAATTGAAAGCTGGATCCGCCTCGACCTTAGGACGAGCAGCTTCTCACATGGACAGTTTAACGTTGCTTGCTCTCGCGTCACCAGTCCAGATTCACTCTACATTCTGGCCCCCGAAGGCACTACATCACACGGTGTTAAGTGTATATAGAAGGTTTGTAAATAGTTTTAGCAATACTAATTTTATTTATTTATGTCAATACTAACTGTATCTACTGGTTACTGAATCGAAGTCCACGTGGACGAAGTCGCGGGCAACAGCTAGTATAGCCTATGCCACCACAATTCTAACAAATTCAAAGACACCTCATAACATGTCAATCTGTAATAAAAAGTAAAAAATAACTGTGTCATTCAGTTGCTTTAATTTACTTAAGCATATCTAGGAGTCGGTGCCAGCCAAGTTTAAGGAACATTTATTTTACGTAGTAAAGCAGTTTGTGGGTTCTAGGTAACGTCCTTAAAGTAGAAACCTACATACCGAGACAATCGCTGTAAGCGTGCCTCCAAAATTTGAAGAGTTCCTTCAATTTCCCCAGGATATCATCATCAGATCCTAACATAATGACAATGCGACCACCTTGGAAGTATGCTCTTTCTAATAAAAAAAGAATTATCAAAATCAGACAACTCTGTAAAAAGTTATGCGTGGTCATACATAAAAAAAAATATACGTGTCGAATTGAGAACCTCTTCCGTTTTTTTTCGTCGGTTAAAAAGCAAGTCAAATAAGTATCTAAGTGTTCCTTGCAGGAACCCTAAGGTTTATAAACTCGGATGCCCCTATCCTATATAACCTAAGATTTATTATTTAGTCTGACCCTTATATCTATCAATTACATGTAATGGAGTTACGATCTGACCCAGGTCATTAATTTGACCCGTCACTGTTAGGACTTAAATGGGTCAAATCTGGTACACGATACAACAAGGGTGTTGGGTTGTATGCTCAAAGATTTGGTCATTAATTAAATGGTTTACAGTTTAGTTATTTAGATCACCAATAATAAGGGTAATGGCCATTGGGCCCTTAGGGAAATGGCCAGATCTCAATATCGCACCCTCAGTAATATAAAGGCACAAGTCAAAATTTTACGAAATCGAGATTTTAAATGCTAAGGGCACAAAATGAAATTCTCTATCGGTTAGCTCCGACAGCGGGAGAAAAAGGACAATAATTACTGAGTTATTACATTTGTGCCTCTCTCACACTCCCCTACCCTGCATCCCGATTTTACTGCTACAAGGTGATATTCAGTAAAGTGCCCATACGTCACGAAAGTAGACTGCTTAAACGTTGTGCGATTCATATTTGTGCCCTTATATGACGAAAAAAAAGGTAAGTAATGTTCTGAAAATTTTGTATTATAAAGAATACTTTCTGATTGGGCCGTTATATTTCACAAAATGTTGTCAATTAGTGGTTCTTATCCTTAAAATACCACTCTATCGCTAAAAAGCAAATATGTTAAAAGAATCTATATCTTACTAGTTCATTATAACACAAAAAAATATATTACGTTCGATGGCACAATTTAATTAATAACTTGAACTTTTATCTAAATTCTGTCTTTAAAATAAACAGGAAAATTAAAAAGTTTTGATTAATATCAAAATTGAATTAATACAGGTTCATCAAAAAGATGACATTTATTTGATATTTGTGTTAAATATTATAATTTTGTAGAAAACTCGAACCCCGACCAAGAAAAGTAACGAATTTACCAAAACCACCAAATCAGCATAGAATGGATTGCAGTGAAGATGATCCATAATTAATCGAAAATGTAAATTAACTTTAACATGGCTTAAATTTAAATTAGGGTCTTTGATTTATATTACCTGTATATTTTCAGATTCTTCTAAACGAAACTAAAGAGAGTAAGTATGTCATTGAACTGCTATAGTTCAACTAAAATTAAAACTGTTACTCATCAAAAAGGAACTGGTTTCGATGGTCCATGATGAGAAAATTCCATAATCGCAATGGACTGCGCCTTTAAGAAGCCACGAAGAAGTAACAGAGAATAGAAATATCATTTTATCTCTTCAGAAGTTAATCACACGCTATTGTTCGTGCTCTCGCTCTTCATCCAGCTCTAATAGCTTAAATATTTCAAGTTCCAGCTGTAGGAATGGATTATTAGCCTCCCTTGCTCTTTTAATTGCTGTGATGTACTGAAATGGGGAGTATATTGCTCCAGTTTTCTTTGCGTTGTCCAGTGATTTTGTGCTGTGTATGACATTGAGAATTTGAGAATTATTGATGATAAATATTTGATGTTGACAACGGCGTAAAGGTATAAACTATTGAGACATTGTTTATACCTCTCAAACTTCTTTACCGTCAAATATTTATCATATTATCGAGGAAATACAATCTGAAGCTAAAAACAGAAGTATAAGTACTTGGGAGTATTTCTGGACCAGAAACTAAACTGAAAAGACATTGAAACAAAAATTTAAAAATTTACCTACCTTTAGCCAATGCAAACGCATTGGGAAGCATGGGGTTTGAAACCACACATAGTGAAATGGCTATACACAACGGTAGTAAGGAGCTCTTTTACCTACGCTTCAATGATAGGGTGGCTTAGGACGCTAGGAAAAGGAATTACAAAAATTGCAAAGGCTGTCACAGCTAGCCATCACTGGCAGCATGAACACAAAACCCACCGTAGTCCTGGGGGCGCTAATGGGTATTCCACCGCTTCACCAACACATACAAAAAGAGGCAGCAACAACAGTCTTCAGACGAAAAGTCTGTCATCAATGGCAAGAAACACACACAGGTCTTCTTGATATACTAAAGGTAACAAACACCAACAATCCACATTTCAGATGGATTTGTGAGAAGACAAACCACTATCTAATGGACAAACCTTACAATATCAACATAAACGAAACCACTTTGGATGAAGCAACACCAGACAGAATAAAGGTATATACTCGTGCCTACAGATGAATCAAAATCAGACACAGGAACCGGTGCAGGAGTCCACTGTCAGAAGCTAAATATAAACATCGTACAGGCGCTCGGCAAGAACAATTCTGTCTTCTAGGCGGAATGTATTAGTATTACAATAGCGGCCAAGGCAATGGTCAGCATAAAGGTAACAAACTTCAATATTATTATACACAGTGTCAGCCATGCAGCACCTAAAGCTCTAGATAAACACAATACAGGAGGTATTGTGTTTATCTAAGCTGCTGCTTGACTGTCACAACGCACTTGAGGAACTATCAAAAGTAAACCAAGTAACGGGGTTAAGATACACAGCGGCAATTTCGGCAACGAAAGGGCAGACGAACTTGCACGACGTGACACAACACTGAAAGTTATAGAATAGTACCATACCTATCAATGAATATAAAACCTGGTTACACAAAGACCCCTACAACAAATATGGGCACAAACAACAGGCTGTAAACATATCAAAGAGGCAATACCGTGTCTCGACACACAATTAATCAAAAAACTCGCACAGTTAATCCGTGTAAAGCTTAGAACGGACACAGGACTGATTACAGGGCACTGTCCACTAAACAAACGCCTCTCAATTCTATGTATGACCGACATCCCCCTATGCAGGATATGTCTAGAGAATGACAAGACGCCGATACACGTTATGCTCAGTTGTAGAGGAGTATCGGAACAACGTGAAGCACACTGGCTCCAAAGCGACACTCCAAGAGGCAATCGGCGACCTGGGTGGCTTGCTAAGCTGCAGCGAGCTCGGCTGGCTAGAGTGAGCTAGCGGGAGCCTACACCAGGGGATCCACGCACAACGGTCAAGTGCGGAGAAACCCAGAAATAAAGAATGTTGAGGAAATAACCATGAAGAAGGCTTACTTAGAAGCACTTCGACTTAGTTCTGCTAAAAAAGAGAACTCAAGGCTCTTATTAATGAAAATAAGCAATTGATAGATCCATACTACGCTTCCTATTATAATAGTATGTTATCGTAATTTTAAATGATTATTTATATATTATTATTATTTATATATTAAAATTATAATGTAATTTGTATTACTTTTTTACTAGAATTTTAAGGAAGATTCTGTTTAAATTTTTATGTTTATATGGACAATGAATATGAGAATTTTAATTAAATTATTACTTATAATAAACAAATTATTACTTTCAGTTAAATTGTTATTTTATTCATAAAATAGAAATAATGTCAGAAGAATGCAGTTTGTTTTAGTGTAATACGGTACCAATTATATTTAAAACTAAATAATTACACACACTTTAGTCATATACAGGAAGAAACTTAAAAAGGTACTATATTTCATTTGCGTTTTTAAGTACTATATGGGCCTAACTTAAAAATGTTTTTTTAAAAGCTTGTAATTTAAAAACTATTACAAGTATTTTTATTATTTTTATGCCTATTTATAAAGTAGCTATCAAATAACAAATTTGCCGATTTTCACATTTGTAGTTCAAATAGTACGAATTTTATTAAAAAAATAAGCTGATATATTAGAATCCGAAATCTTTAAACGCGATTTCCCAAAAAACTACTTTTTTGGATTGTGCCTCTATATTACTGAGGGTGCGATATGTAACTCAAACTACCACTAATGTTGCAATGGTAACACGGGTGATAGTTTGTACAATACGAGTGTTACTGTGCTATTTATATGAACTGCATAAATAATATTATTTCTATTAATGTTCAGAGAATCGCTAATCGAATAAAAGAACTTTGTTAAAGGGCCTGTAAGGTTTAACTCAGATTGGAATCGCACGTCGCGCCTTGATTTTTAACCGACGAAAAAAACGGAGGAGGTTCTCAATTCGATACGTATATATTGGAACGAAGTTTCTTATCGCGCGTTGTGAAAGGGGGCTAGACGGAAAAAATTCGTACGAAAAGTTGTCACGACACTTTTTGATCAAAGGATCTTGCCGCCGCCTTTAATGTGTGTGCGTGTGAGCGGCGGGGGCGCCCGCGCTGTATGCTGTCTCGCGCTCTCGTGGCGCCCTCTGGTGTTTCGGTGTACAACAACAAATATTATTATTACTTAAAAAAAAAAAAAATTTATTACAATTCCTTCACTAATTAATCGAAAGGAACTTCGTTCCATCCGGGTGTCCCTTGACACCTCTCAACTTTTTTTTTTTATTGTTGACCTATAACTTCTTACAGAGTTGTCCGATTTCGATAATTCTATTTTTATTAGGAAGGGCACATTTTCAAGATGGTCCTAATGTCATCGTCTTAGGATCTGATGATGATATCCTCGGAAAATTGAAGGAACTCTTCAAATTTTATAGGCACACTTGCAGCGATTTCGGTTTTTGTGTAAGTATCGGTAGCTTGTTGGCTACAAGTGCCGTATAATATATTATGACAGTATAGTACGAGTACGTTACGTGGCGATAAATCATTAAATTGAAAACCTTGGCTGGCACCGATTTCATAGACATTCTTAAGTAAATTAAAGCAACTAAATGACACAGTTATTGTTTACTTTTTAGAGCGTTTTGAGTCGTTCTATTTTTTGTTAAAAGTTTTATTGTAAGAATTATTGCTTATTACAAGTTTAGCATCTCCATTTTCAAATCATTAAGATACAAGTTTTATTATTAAATTATGAATAATTTGAAAATAAAGCTATGCACGGCGGCGCTTCCTTACTGTACTGTGTGTGTTTTTATACTTAAAAATTATGAAAATACAAATGAATTTGTATGGGCAAAATTGAAGACGCTTCACTTCAATACTAGTCGTAGTTAAGCTTTAGAATTAATATAATTTGTGATTTGAGATGAATTGTGTGTTGAAAGGAGAATGCCAGTACCTAACCCAGAAAGAACACAAATTGTAAATATGCTAAAAATATCCTATTATTATATAAATGTTCTACAATAAGTCATTTTTACTGTTGGACATTGGAATAAAATTGTGTTAAAAAAAAGTACCTAATTGAACTATTTCCTTTTAATTTACACTCTACGCATTTTAAAATCGTTATTGTTGCACTGGGTTCTAGTCTTTTAAATCGTTTTTATTGTATTTTCATCAACAATGGGCTCTAAAAAGCTAGTATCCAGTGTCGTTAAGCCTGTTTAAAAATGTATTTAATGAAGCATTGCGACTGTCATGTCAGTGTGACAAATATACGGAACAACAATATGGAAATGGACGATAGCCAACGTTAGGCTTGTGTCGATACTCCGAGTTCTAGAGCTTTTTATTGTAATTTATATTAAATAGTAGACAAAATGCAAATTTTATTGCATTGTTGTACAACATAATACATAATACATTGTTGAACAATATGTTTTTATTAGTGGGTTAACGTCCTATACATTGTCTGGCATTCTCCTTTTTGTATTGAGTAAATTAATTGCCTCAGTGGTCCAGTAAGGTTAGCTGACATTGCTTCCGGTTGTGAGGTCCTGGGTTTAAGCCCTGGATCGAGTTGTAATGTACTTATAGTTTATAATCGTTAAATAATCCAACATCACCCTAATCTCGCTATCACACATTGGAGGTGTGATGGCGGGCCGCATTGCATCACGCAGGGTGATGGGCCTAGGCTCCATATCTCTTTTCGTAAGTAGAAACGTTTTTATAGGCTGACTAGCGGACGCCCGCGACTTCGTCCGCGTAAACCTTGATGTAGACTTAAACTCCTGTTTGACCTCTTAAGGAGGTGAGCTTTATAGAAATTTTGTAATATCTCCGAAACTATATAACTAATTAACATACTGTAAAAGGCAAATCTTATCTCTATAATATCCTTGTGATTATTAAATAATTTATTTTGATAAGGATTTAAGTTTAGTTGTATAAATAATGACGTAAACGTCAGTATATGAATTAAATAATTTTTTAAAACACAAAAAGTTATATGATATCGCGGACTTTTTTTGTAGTACTTTTTAAGATGCATAAAGTTTTCATACAATGTTTTCAATTATATCCAATAGCTAAGGCAGCGCACGCGATTTTCGCCGATTTAATAAATTTCACGGTCCGACTCGTGCGACAAAAACTGTGATAACTCGGGTAATATGTACAATAAAAATATAAAATATAGCCTATGACACTCACCGGTAACGTAGCATTCTACTTGTGAAAGAATTTTTAAAATCGGATCAGTAGTTTCGAAGATTAACCCCGACGGAAGTTTATTTACATACTTTACCTCTTTATAATATTAGTATAGACTATAGATAGTGATAATGATGCTTGAGCATATTACGGAATGGGAGTAGTGTAAAGGTTTTTAGACTCCAGACAGGCGAAGCGCGTCTTTCTCTTAGTGACTTTACAACAGTCATAAGAACGATAGCGTAACCTTAGATTATGTAAGCGTAAATATTTACGCCCGCGTAAAATCCAGTGTCACGTAAAAATAAATAGGCGCATAGGTGTTTTGATATGCTTTTATGATTGTAAAACTCGGCGCAAGGTTTTATGAGTTAGGACCTACTGTGCTGGATTTAACGACAAGGGACTTGTTTAAAAATAATGCCTAAAAAAACGTAGTCAACAAGTGCTTATTAGTCAACATTTCACAGTTATCATTATTGGCCTTTTAACGGCCTACTACAGAGCCAAGCCCGTGTTATGGTGTTATGGAACAATCACGCCGTTCCAATACGGGCTGGTGGGCTTAAGGTGATAAGGTTTAATTACCATTACATTTGTTGAGAGTAGTTGGGGTTGACGGATAATTCGTAACATGTTCTCCGAGGGGCCCGGAGTGTAGCACCATACTACCTACTACTTATACGAATCCGCGCTTAGGAATTGCTAAAAATTTCTTCGAAGAAAGAAAACATAATTAATTAAATATAAAAATAATGGAAGACTTATTCCATGATCCGATCCACGCTTGTAACCCAGGACTTCGTCATCGAATCTACATGGTCCTACCACTAGACCAACGAGGCAGTCCAGTGGGGCAAGTGTGAGTTTTTCACGAGCCAAAACCGTATATACTCATAACGTCAAAATATATAGCAAAAAAAGCGTTTACTCTCGCTATAACTAGATGGCGCTACTAAAATTCCATACAAATTTGCGTTGCGTTTTTACGAATTCACTCGGTAACAAACTTACACTCGGCACTCAGAACAATAATATGTCGATTCTTGAAAAAAATGCGTAGTATGAACATCACGACAAAATGCCATTGGAGAATTCCAATTTCTGTTCATCCGCTTGCAACCGCTGTACATCGGCTTCAATACTGATGTTTTTTTGCAAGAATTGATATACCTACAGTTTAGTGGTGGCTTACTTCACAGACAATAATATAAGTAGAAATACATTTAGATACAAGAATTTTCCGTTCTAAATATATTTTACATACTCAATAGAATCGCAGGGCTGGAAAAAGGCGATTTATATAACTATTCTATTTAGATCTATGCCGGTTTATTGGTTCTGCCTTTTCGGTGTATCAAGTTGGCAATAGGTAACGAAATTGGCCTTATTTAGTATCGGATTTATAAATATTGTATATCCAATATAAAATTTATTCGATCACCAAAAGAAACCCGTGTTTTACTTGGTAACTTCGGAAAAAGAGAAAGTGTAATAAGCTTTGATATAATTAGATTTGAAGTAAAAAAGCGAGGCTTTGCAAGTTTTACGTGTTTGTCTGTTGTTTACTTATAGCAATATTACTTTACATTGCGTCATTAAAGCTAGACTTAATAAGTCTTAGTTAAATAAGATAAAAATCAATTATCAGTGTTTTTCTGTTATATATCTGACATAAAAGTTCTCAAGCTAACATGACTATCGGGGGATTTTCAAAATCATAATTATCAACCTATTATTAATGGCCCACAAATGGGTCAGGCCATCCTCGGTGTAGGGGATATGGAGCTTTGACCACCACGCTGCTCCAATGTAGGTTGGCGGGCTTAGGGTGATTATAATTCATATATTAACGATAACTATCAGATCTTGATGACAGTGATCGGGATCGGCGATTTATCGTGCTCTTCGAGGCAAAGTCATGTGTAACACCAATTTCCCGTCTCCAGGCTTATAATTTACTTATTTTTTTTTATAATAATTTCACAACCCCGACCCAGGACCTCGTGATCGAAACAACATAGGCTAAACAGTAGTTCAACGAGGCAGTGCTTTTTCCTAAAATTACGTAAAACCAGTACGTATTTAATTTAAATTTATTACGTTCTAGTTTAAAACTTATTAATACAAAAAGAAATTTAAGCTAACTTGTTACAATAGTTATACGTAGTAGTAAATTACAAGTTAGAAACGTTTATTTGATTTATTCCTTAATATTCCAGATTCCTGTATAGAGTAACAGAATAAAGTACGAGTTCAATTTAATCTCGAATTTCCCAGAAATAATTTTGAAGCAAGTCGACAAGATGTGACGAAGAGCTTTAGAGAGAATTGCTAAGTTGTACATTTGTAACTTAATATACTGAACATTATATTGGCTTTACTGTAGATGGTTTCGGTTCGTTATACAGGCTATATCGAGATACGAGGAAATATTTATTTCGTATCCTATTAATATAAACGCGCAAGTTTTTAAGTATGGATGGATAGATGTTTGTTATATTTTCACGTAAAAACTACTGAATGGATAGGGGTTAAAGTATGAAATTGCCGATTTGTACTGTAAAATTACAATTCGTTTTTATTATATAACATATTTATTTAATCAAAATAATTTCCATTATTATCTATACATTGCTGCCATCTAATGGGAAGCTGATTTATGCCTTTGCGATAGAACTCTGGTGATCTAGATTAGACTAACTGTGTGAAAGCATTTTGCACTGCCTCCTGAGAAGAAAACGTTTTTTCACGTAGAAAATTGTCCAAATCACGAAAAAAATGGTAGTCCGTTGGAGCAAGGTCTGGCGAATATGGAGGGTGACGAATGGTTTCTAATTGTAGTTCCTGTAGAGTTGAAAACGGTTTCTCGTGCTGTATGGGGTCTCGCGTTATCATGGAGCAATAATGGTGAAGATCGATTCATAAGTCGGGGTTGTTTCACTGCTAGTTTCGCTATCATTGCTCGGAGTTCGGTGCAGTAGACGTCTGCCGTTATTGCTTGATCAGATCGGAGAAAGCTATAGTGAATAACACCACGATGAGACCACCAAACAGTTACCATTACCTTTTTATTAGTAAGCTTTGCTTTAGAACACTGTTGCGAAGTTTGACCTGGAGTCAGCTATTGCATTTTCCGCTTACGATTATCGTAAATAATCCATTTTTCATCATATGTCACAATTCGCTTCAATATTCCTCCATTTCTGTATCGGTTCGATTCAACAAGGCAACGCAAGTTTCAACACGCGTTTCTTCCTGCAGATCAGTCAAATCATGAGGCACCCATTTTTCATATTTTTTTATTTTATTGATTTGACGCAAATGAGTCAATATTGTTGGTAAAGTAACATTAAACCATGCCGCTAATTCCTGGGTAGTTTGCCTCGGATCGGCTTCTACCATATCATTGTTGATCACCTGTTTGGAAGTTTCATAACAACATTAATATTGCGAGCTGTTTCTGCCGCGTTAGTTCCGCGTCAGAACTCGTATTCAAAAATCACACGAATTTTCGAAGTATCCATCTTTATTGTCTAAGCTGAATAAAAACCAAGACCACACTGGAATACAAGCTTATCACATTTAGTTGCACAGCGACGTCAAGCCTTGGCCACTTTCAGACGAAACCCTACACCACAAAATTTAGAAGATTTACAAAGAAAAGTTAGTATAGCCCAAAGAGAAATTCGAAGAGCCAGTTGCAAATCATACCAAGAATTTTGTAATCATATAGACTGTGTAACATCAACATCTGATATGTGGACTCAAATGAAATGGGTCAAAGGATATAAAACATGTAGATCCAACGTGGATTACGAGACTGCAAAGCTTTTGTTAAATAATTTAGCTCCAGACTATGTTGTTCCTCTAGCTCCTAGTTTTGGCTCTGAAAATACACAACTAGGTAGTCCCATTACATTACACGAAGTAATTAATTCAATTAAAAATAAAGATACTGCGCCAGGTTTGGATAATATATCATATTCTATGATTAAACATCTTCCCAAAGTAGGTAAAAACATACTAGCTCTTTTATATGATCAATTTTTGAATATAGGATTTATTCCCAAGCAATGGAGAAATGTCAGAATTGTTCCTGTGCCCAAACCGGGAAATCACAACTCAAATTCAAATAATGTTAGACCGATCGCCTTAATATCTTGTTTATGTAAGATTCTCCATTTAATAATAACGCGTAGACTTGAGTGGTACTTGGAGAAAAATAATTATTTGTCACAAAACACTACAGGATTTAGGAGATTTAAATCATGTTATGATGGACTATCAAGACTAGTATCTAGAATTCAGATTGGTTTTTCTAAAAAATATCCCACTGTTGCTTGTTTTATAGACATTGATGGTGCATATAATAATGTTGACCTTTCAGCACTTTTAAATATTTTGGATAACCTTGGGGTAGGATCTTCTATATGTAATTATCTTTGGCAATATCTACATCAGAGAAATCTATCAATTCTGACAGGTGATAATAAAATACTTAGTAGAACTACTGGAATCGGTATTGCTCAAGGGGATCCCTTATCTCCTATATTATTTAATGCGGCTACTATTAAAATCTGTCGAAATATCAATCAAGTATTTATTTCTCAGTATGCTGATGACTTCATTATTTATTCAGGAGAGGATAAATTAACGGACTCAGTTTTCTATGTACAAAGTGCTTTAACTGTTTTTCAAAATTTAATTGCGGAAATTGGCCTTAACGTTTCAGATAAAAAGACAAAAGTATGTGTATTTAGCAGAGGCAAAATTAGAAGTAACATTAAGTTAAGTGTTAATAATAAGACTATTGAACAAGTTAGTTGTATAAAATACCTTGGCATGTGGCTTGACGTTTCGTTAAGATGGGCAAAACATATTAATGAAACTAGGACTAAGATTGAAAAGCATATAAATATTTTTAAAATTCTTGCAGGTTCTAATTGGGGTGTTCATCCAAAACATCTCCGTAAACTTTATATTTCTATTATTCGTAGTAGAATTGATTATGGTAGCTTTTTGTACCATAATAGTGCCAACAGTCATCTAATTAAACTAGACCGTGTACAAAGCCAAATAACAAGAATTATCGGAGGTTTCATTAAAAGCACCCCAATCCATGTGATGGAAAGTGAACTATGCATTCAGCCACTATCAGTTCGGAGGCAGTTTCTCGCAGGAAAATACTTTTTGAGAACGAAATTCATTACCAATAACATCACAAGTACAATTTTAGAGGAGCTTTCCAGTCTCTGCCAAAGCCACTATTGGAGCAATAAAAAACTGCCTTTGTTAGTAGATATATTTAGAACCTACAGAGATATACCTATGTATTCCAGTGCTATACCTAATATATTCAAATTAAATACGTGGGCTAGCTATATTGATCTCAGTGATGTTATTTGCGCTAATATAATTGGAATAGATAAACCCAAAAGAATGATTATTGATATTGATCTAAGAATGACCTGCTTGAAATTTATAGTTGATATATATAGTTCTTATTACTGCCTGTATACAGATGGATCTAAAAATGAGACATGTATGGGAGCTGCTTTTTATGATCCACAAATTAACAGTTTCCATAAATTTAAAATTAATGAAAATATCTCCATTATGAATGGGGAATTAATAGCTATTTATGAGGCACTATTACATATAAATAGTATTGATAAACAAAGTTTCGTTATTTTCACGGATTCTAAAAGCAGTATCCAACATTTGGCTCAGATCCCCTCGAACTGTCGAGGCACCCCGGTAGCCATACTTATTTTAGAGACTATCAGTAGACTCCGTGAAAATGGTAAAAATATTGTTTTGCAATGGATACCATCTCATGTAGGACTAAAAGGGAACGAAGCAGCAGACTCTGCCGCCCGACAAGCAGCTCTTGATGGAACGCCTTACCCGTGTTTACCCCTGCCATCTGACATACTGGGCAATGTGAAAGATATGTGTAGACAAATGTGGCACGAGTACTTCGATGAAAGATCCCGGACGAAAGGAATTTGGTATCGGACTATGCAGAGTGAGCCTCTTCGTTACCCATGGTATCACAATACAAAAAGAAAATATGTAGTCGCTCTATTCAGACTGCGCTCTGGTCACATCCCATCGAAGAAATTTACACATTTAATGGGTATATCCGATTCCCCAAACTGCCCGGTTTGTGGAGTCATTGAGGATGTTCAACATGTTTTAATGGAGTGTGAACGAAACGCGGTTGAACGTCGAGCCATACTGAAACAAGGTGTAGATGTTGGACAGTGCAACAGCATCTTGGCCTTTCCCTTATCGGAGCAGGCGAAGTTGCTGTGCACTTTATTATTGAATGTATTGTAGTATTAATTCTTTATTTACTTTAGTTTTAAGTGTTTATTATCTGTCGGTAGTTTATTCTATATTTTGATTGTAATATGTAAACATCATCACGGAGCGACATCATCACTTTGTGATGAAGACTCAAAAATAAAGATTAAAAAAATCTTTATTGTGTATGCTGAATAAAAAAAACAACTGGAAGTTGATAATCGAATGTTGCACATTTTTTAAAAGAAGAACTACACAGGTACCGTATGAAAAACTTTTCACTTTAAAATCTTAAACCATGAAGGTTCTATGTCAATTCGAAGTACCTATTACAATAAAACGGCAATTTCATTCTTTAACCCCTATTATAGGGGCTACTTTGTATCCTGAAAATTTTATGGGAACTGCGCAGGTGAAACCGCGGGCGTCCTCTAGTATTTAATAAGTACTTTAGCTAAAAGCAACAGGTGCCTGTACCTTCTACAGTGTTGTTCCAATGGATCAGGACCGTACAGGATGGAGGAAAATATATCGAGAGATTGTTTTTATTCATTACAAGTGACCCCTTGACTGCAATCACATCTGATAGTAAGTGATGATGCAATCTAAGATTGAAGCGGGCTAATTGGTAGGAGTAGGATAATATTAACTCTACACGACATTGTACAGGAACGCTTAATCGCTTGGCGGTATGTCTTTGTCGGTAGGTAAACCTTTGCATGACTTTAAAGATAAAGTTAGTATTAG
This sequence comes from Mycalesis mineus, assembly GCA_034621355.1. Lineage (NCBI taxonomy): Eukaryota > Metazoa > Arthropoda > Insecta > Lepidoptera > Nymphalidae > Mycalesis > Mycalesis mineus. Next base: position 7,972,609 of record CM067904.1, on the reverse strand, counting down.
CTTTCAGTAGGTATATGACACAATACGCTCGTGGGAGCCTGTAATGAGGCAATAATGACTCTTGACACACGCCGCCGCCTGTTACGGGCTAATGACGTCAAACAACCAACTGTCAACAAATAAAGACGATAGGTGTCATTCATAAAGTAGATCATTAAATCATTGATGCGCGGGTACTTTAAACTTCTCTTTAATGGGTTCTGAGAGTTTATACTAAGTAGAGAAAACGACGTTTTGAATTGAAAAGCAAAGTGCTTGACGTTCTACGCATAGTTTGGGATTCCGTAGGAGCATTTCGACGTTTTAAATATAGTTCGCAATAAATATATCCGCAATATTTTATGTATTATTAGTATTAAATATTAAGTAGTATTAAATGTTTTGACTTCTAATAATAATATATTGACTACCCAGTAATAATCCTTGACATGTAAAATTAATGAATGAATTCTTATTTTTGACATTTGCATATTTGTTGTAATTAATATTGTTTACTCTTACTTTGTTTTGTTATTTAGTGTTTCTTAGGTTTTTAACCGACGAAAAAAAACGGAGGAGGTTCTCAATTCTACACGTATATTTGTTTTTTTTTTTTATGTATGACCACGCATAACTTTTTACAGAGTGGTCCGATTTTGATAATTCTTTTTTTATTAGATAGGGCATACTTCCAAGGTGGTCCCATTGTCACCATGTTAGGATCTGATGATGATATCCTGGGGAAATTGAAGGAACTCTTCAAATTTTGGAGGCACGCTTACAGCGATTTCGGTTTTTATCTCGGTATCGGTAGGTTTTGGCTACTAGTGCCGTATAATATACTATAACAGTATAATACGAGTACGATACGTGGTGATAAATCACCCAAAAGTAAGAAATAAAATTTTTTAAATAAAAATAGAACCGACTCAAAACGCACTAAAAAGTAAAAAAATAACTGTGTCATTTAGTTGCTTTCATTTACTTAAGCATATCTAGGAGTCGGTGCCAGCCAAGGTTTCTACTTTCAAGGACGTTACCTAGAACCCACAAACTGCTTTACTACGTAAAATAAAGGTTCCTTAAACTTGGCTGGCACCGACTTCATAGATATGCTTAAGTAAATTAAAGCAACTAAATGACACAGTTATTTTTTACTTTTTAGTGCGTTTTGAGTCGGTTCTATTTTTATTTAAAAATTTTTATAGCTTTTAGTTTTTACTTTTCATGTATTTTATAATTGTATTTTGCCTACATTAATATTGTAGACATGGTGTATATAGACAACTGTATTTTACATTATATTGTGAACGTTGTGGACTCCAGTAATAAGCTGAGCATTTGCGGAAGTTACCTTTGTATAAATATAATATTAACATGTAATTAGTGTATCAGTTGTTGGTGTTCCAAAATAAATAAATAAATAAATAAATATTTTTGAAATATCTATCTAACGACAACAACTTTAGCGTCGGGGTTAAATATTATATACTATACTAAAGCCAAACTCGATTGAGAATGCTTGTCAACAAACAAATTTAAAATGGAGGTAGAAAACGCAACACATTTTATGCCCAATAAATTTATAATTATATTTTGTTATTTTAAAAATCTTATTTAAAAGACTTTGAATATATTAATTACTTTTAAGCTTACTAATCTTATTTAATGTCATGAATTCGTCATTAACTAGTTAATTAAAAAAAAATAGGTGTGAAACGACTAATGATTTCTACCTTCCTTTTTAATTTGTTTGTTGACAAGCATTCTCAATCGAGTTTGGCTTTAGTATAGGTATATTCTTTAACAGGTACTCAATATTTCACAATCGATTACCTGATTTAAAAAATATCTCAATAATAATAAAGACCTATCTAACGACAGAACTAAGAAAAACAGAAATCTCCATTTCACATGTAATGGTAACCTCACATACACACAGATCGCCTCCAACCAGCCACACCTGGACTAATTAAGAAAATCTTCATCAGCCCAGCCAGGAATCGAACCCGTAGGTACTTCGGTCTTATAAGGCCTGTGTGCACCAAGATTTCGGTTGTCATAACCAACGGTTAACATAACTTTACTATAAATTTACTAATTATAATAAACCCGTACGCCGGTTAGGACGTAAATCGGGCGGTTATCTTAACCGAGCTTACGTCCTTAACCGGTGTACGGGTTGTCGTGAACAGTAAATTTTACTTTTAGCTTATGTTAACCGTTGGTTATGATAACCGAATTCTTGGTGCACACAGGCATAAATCCTTGTGCGCCACGAAGACCGTCAGATTTCCAGCAAGTACACATAAATATTCTTATTTTTTTACACTGTGGCGACAATACGGGTTGTTTGTTTACTAAGAAACCCAAAAAAACTTTTTCCAGAGCTTAATATGCTCTTGTTCGCTACATTGGAAAACTTTTTCAGCGATAGATATAATATATCGCATTATGCTAATAAAAAGCTCCACAGTATCATGTGTCTCAGTATTTTTAGCACCTCATAAATCTCCGGGCGGGCAGTTGCTGGGAGTTATTGGAAAAACGAGAGAAACTCGTTAGGCGGGGGCGACGAACGCTTGATACGGCTTATTGCTGCCAGCTCTTGGACTACGTGCTCTGTACCTTCATCCGTCTTTTCTTTACAAATTTTGTACAACAATTTAAAATGAGTGACGTCACGCTATAGTAAACATTTGCTCTTTAAAGCATGTAAGGCCAGGAACTAAAAAAAAAAGCTTTGATATTGTTGTGCTTAATGCTTTGATAATAAACCTAACAAAACATTTTAATTACATATTAATATCATTATTACTAGCTTTTTTTTTATCGACTACAAGTTGGCATTTGACTGCTATCACACCTGATGTTAAGTGATGATGCAGTCTAAGATGGAAGCGGGCTAACTTGTTAGGAGTGGAACGAAAATCCACACCCCTTTCGGTCTCTACACAGCACCGCACCGGAACGCTAAATTGCTTGCCGATACGTCTTTGTCGGTAGGGTGGTAACTAGCCACGGCTAAAGCCTCCCACCAGCCAGACCAAGACAAATTAAGAAAAATCTCAATCTGCCCCGCCGGGAATCGAACCCAGGACCCCCGTCTTATAAACCCACTGCGCATTCCACTGCGCCACGGAGGTCGTCAGATTTAAAATACTTGGCATAGAAGTCACGAAATCTTCAGAAGTATTCTAGTTTCATCTGTAGACGATGATAAGGCCTGCTCGTTATTCTTTTGTACAAAATGCTTATATTTTAGATAAATTAAATGTAAAAAACTTAATTTAGCACCAAATTTTAAATCTTTCCACTAGGCAACTTTACTTTATATCAACCTTTATTGACTTCCGTGGCGCAGTGGTATGCGCGTTGGATTTATAAGACGGATGTCTTAGGTTCGATTCCTCGCGTGGCAGATTGAGATTTTTCTTAATTTGTCTTGGTCTAGCTGGTGGTAGGCTTTCGCCTTGGCTAGTTACCTACCGACAAAGACTAACCACCAAGCGATTTAGCGTTCCGGTACGATGTCATGTACAAACCGAAAGGGGTGTGAATTTCATCTTACCCCAAACAAGTTATCTTAGATTGCATCTTCACTTAACATCTGGTGTGATAGCAGTTAAGGGCCAACTTGTAGTCCATAAAAAATATAGATTCACCACTGACCGGATTAATCAAATTACACTACCTACCCAAGTGCTATCTTCTTATCGAATTGAAATAAAATATGGCAGCTCTACTGTGGTCTAAAATTAGCCACACAATGGCTACATTGTGACCATTAAACAGGCCACGCCAAAAACGCCGCGCCGCGAATGGCGATCGTAAAAATTAATAAGTAATTGTTCGGTTCCGCGTCACTAGAATTCATTTGTCAGATGTTGTATTGTTTGTTCGTAAGTCGTTAATATCTTGTCTTAGGATAATTATTTTCTTCATTGAAGATGTGAGGACAGATTAGACTTTGGTCTCGCTCCGTAGCAGACTGGTTTTTTTTTAAATTTTTAATACTGATATATCGCTATCGCTAATATTCGCTAGCAGGGCTTTTGTCTGTGCAAGCAACCGGCGGCCAGGACTCTAGAGTGAGGAACCTCCTGACAATATGCGCTGTTTCAAGCACTACTGCCTTATCATTTTTAAGGAAAATGGGTATAGCAAGTTATCCTCAAGCGATAGATATATGCCATCACAGACTTTTATACTCCTAATAAAGGGAAACAATTCCTTTTTACATTGTTTAGTTATATCTCAAATACAGCAATATTTATGATGAAAGCTCCCAAGCGGCTTAAATTTCTCTGACTTTTTCAACAATTATACTTAGCCATATTTCATCCAATTTACATAAAACCTTGATAAATTATATACTAAGACCTTCCTCAGGAACTCTCGATCAGCATCAGCATGACAGTCTGTTCATTAGTACTTGAATTTACAGCGAACACACAGATAGACAAACGCGGTGGGGGACTTTGTTTTATTATATGTAATTTTTTATAAGCTTGCATTGGACAAGAATCTTTAACTTACTGAAATACATAAAAATAGTGCAACAGGTGGACATTGAACCTACACCCTCTTAGTTATCATTCTATTTCGTAAGCATTGAGCCATTGCGAGTTATGGGAGAAGTGTTACGCAACCAACCGAAAACTTTTGTGAATTCAAAGATGTTTACCTGTTTAAAATGACAACGCTGTCATACATTTTCTAAAAGCGTTACCAAATACTTTAACGCGGCGAATAACAATAGGGAGTCCCAAAAATCTGTGGTATGGAATTTTCTATTAAAAATGCCAGGCAAGTGCGAGTCGGATTCGGTCACATAGGGTTCCGTACAAAGTAAGTACATATCGATGATCGGCAAAAATTTCACGTTTGTTGTATGGGAGACAACCTTAAATATTTATTTTATTCGGTTTTTAGTATTTCTTGTTATGGCAGCAAAAGAAATGCGTCATCTGTCAAAATTTAGTTAATTTAATATTTAACACATTATAAAACATTTTATTGTACTATACATATCTTGACATGAAATTGGAATGAAAAAAAATGAAGAAGAAGAAAATCTTTATTGCACACATAATAAAAATAATACATAAGACAAAATGTAAAAAATAATAATCTTAAATGCATGCAAAGGCAGGCTTGGAGCAATTAAGCCGCCTAATATATAAATGAATATAAAGATGAATAATATTTCAACTGTCTAGACCAATGGCTTAACGTACTCTGCGAAACACGGGTGTGTAAACAATCAAGTTCTCGACTTTTGGCTTAGAATTTATTGAAAATTTCTAAGAAGAAAGAAAAATTCAGAACTAATCTACAACCCGAGCCAGGATTCTCGTCATCGGAGCCGCATATGCTAACCACTAGGCCCACGAGGTTTTGCGTACGGAACTCTAAAAATCATCACGCGCTGTATCCCTTTTGGATACAATAGCGAAAGTGTTGCGGAATATTAAGCGACGCTTGGAGGTTGAATCTAAAAATAATTCGGGGACACCGGATAAGTGATTCTCTAATGCGTTGTAATTGATTTGTTTTGTTTACGATGTTGCACAATTGGATATATTTCAAATGGTCTAGAATCGAATAGAAATCGAATAAAACTTAATCAGAATCTCAATAATATGTATATATATTATGTATTCGGAAATGATTCGAGATTTTAGGCGTGCTTTGAAAAATCCTTTTTCGGGCATTAATTAGAGTTCATTTCTTTTAAGAGCGATCACTGCTTGCGCTGCTTTAATGGTTAACTCCTCCGACAAAAGGCGTGGGAGAAATATACCTGAAAAAGTCAACCAAATCATGCAAAAATTATCTATGACGTCTTTTTAAAGATCTAAAAACGACCCGCAGACTCTTACAAAAATAAATTTTACACGTCAAACACGACAACAACTAAAGTGCACAATTATTAATTTACTAATACAAATAATATAAAATAATTAAAACACTTTAATCAACATTTTGACATGACATGATGCCGGGAATCGTCACATTATCTGCGGCGGCCTGCAGTTTTTTTATAACTCCTCGATTAAGTGATTAACGAATTCGTCTCGATGTTTCTCCGTCTAACAAAATAGGATAGATAAAGAGAGATAGCGACAAATCCGAAACCCACAATATCGGCGAATAAAAACATAGTTAAAGAAGAGGGCAACTGGAAGTCCTGCAGCGTTATCATTGTTGTACATTTGCTGGTGTCAGCAGGTGGTACGCCATTTTAACTCAGCATATGTATATTTATTAAAGTTGACTCATTATAACTTTTTCATGAAGGCCCCCTTGGCGCAGTGGTTAGCGTGGTGGATGTATAAGACGGAGGTCCTGGTTTCGATTGTTTAAAAATTTCTTTAATTTGACCGGGTTTGGTAGAAGGGAGGCTTTGGCCATTTTTTTTCAACGGGGATGGAAAATACACGGGTGAACCCCTATATAAAGTAATAGAGAATTAATAGAAATGGAGAATATTTCAAGACTAAAAGTATTTTTGGCTAAATTAGGCTCTTCAAAGTACTGTTTATTTCTGTTTCCAATTGTACCCTTACTTTACTTATCCCTACAAAAATGTTTACGTCCGAAAACAAAAAGCCTTCTTTGCATTTTCTTTCTAATCACAAAGGCTATCCGTATCTGCACGGCGTTCCTTTTTTCCTTTTCAGTTTATTCCCCTTAGTTTACGTTCATTTGCACGACAAAGGTATAACAAGTTTGAGTTGTTTTATTTCCTTCTTACATACTTAAAGAACAAATACCCATGATACATTTGGACCTATAATCCGAATTAAAGCCAGATGTTTTTTAAGTATTCCGTATTGATGCGTATGCTCATGTATTCATATGGAACACTTAAAAAATACCTAATGACTACAAGTACGTCCATAAAATTTGAAGAGTTACTTCGTATTTGCCAGGTCATCAGATCAGATAAAAATATATCAAAATCGGACTCTGTAAAAAGATATGCGTGGTCATACATAAACAGAATATACGCGTCGACTTGAGAACCTCCTCCGTGTTTTCGTTGGTTAATAAAATTATTATTATAAAAATAAAAAAACCAACTGCTTAGAAGTTATGAACTGAAAAGAGAAAAATAAGGATCACTATATCTGTATAAAATTCTAAATACTTTATGGTGCTGCAAACAGGGACAAAATACTTTAACCTGCGGGGAAAGAAAGATCTACCAAAACTACGTTTGTCCCCGCTTGCAGCACCATAAAGTATTTAGAATTTTATACAGATATAGTGATCCTTGTTTTTCTCGTTTCAGTTCATAACTTCTAAGCAGTCGGGTTTTTTGTTTTTATAATAATAATTAAATTTGAGACTTTTTAGTTTTAGTTTATGGTATAGAAATGAGACGGTACACTTAGTACACTTTTTGCCATTTTTTGTTAAAAAAGTAATATGAACATAATATGATATTTATATTTTTGAAATGGTCTTTTTACGACCTTTCAATTGGTACCTACTAGAATTTGTACAGAGGTGTAAGACAGTAATGAGCTATGCCTTTTGTAAAAGTCATAGCTCATTGGAGCCATCCGGCGCATGATAAGTATCGAGCGGTTAGTATTCTTTGTTAAACTTCGGAACACCTACGAGTTGATCACTTGGTGACTTGCACGCTGGCCTGGCGTTACCACACAGTTGACCACGCGACGTCTATTTATTTCTTTTATTCATTACAAGTTAGTCCTTAACTACAATATTACAAGGTAAATAGTGATGATGGAATCTAGAATGGAGAAAGGCCATTTGTTAGGCGTTATTGTTATGAAATCCACACCCCTTACGATTTCTACACGACATCGTACCGGAACGATAAAGTCAAAATAAAAATCTTGGTGGTACGTCTTTGACCAAATAAGAAAACATCAATCAGCCTAGCCGGGGAATTAATTCAGGACCTCCGTTTCATAAAATCAGCGCGCATACCACTGCGCCACGGAGGTCGTCTCAAATACCTAGTAGTAGTAGCCATCTCTTATACAAAAGTAATAATGGATGAATGGTTTGTATTATAACGTTCACTTGTTGGTAGTATTCAACTTTAGACCACCTATCGACAACAAGTGAACAGCGAGGGTGGTGTGCTGATCAGTGTGTCGATTCTTGAAAAACACGTCAGTTTTAATAATAATAATCTTTATTTAAAGGTAAAAATCCAATACAAAATTTACACAAAAATAAAAATGAAAATAAAATAATACAAAATAAATAAAAATTATAACTAAAATAATACTTAGTTACATATGCGGCTCAATATCAAGATGATACCTCGTCATTTTCGGTTTAGCTCCCGATGCACTGTGAGCAGGTCATTGGACTCACCAAAAAGTGGCGATCCGCGATCTCATAATGGCAAAAAAAAATTGGTTGTCTGTAAAGTCGGTTTACTGACGATAGTTGAACGTGACAATGTCTTAAGAAAATACTGATGGAATGGTAGCTAGTAGTTTTTAATTTAAGTATATATAAGGTATGTTAATGAGGATTTACAAAATAAACCATAAATTGTTTCTCTGAAAATACAAAGAAACGACATTTAAAGTTCTCTAATATCGCCTCCTCAATTATATTCCTTTATTATGTCTCTATAAGTTTTTATAACAATAAAATGCACAAAACAATATGAACAGCATCCGCCATTACATCATACTTCACTTGTCATTGCTAGCATAGACGCGCGAAGCGCGGCAAATTTGAATTAATGAAATGTCATTTTATTACTTATATTTTTATAAATATTAATTTAAATTAATAAAATAATTGATTTTGATTTTATAAATTTATATTTTAAATTTATAATAAATAAATAATTTTTAATTTAAAATTAATATATTTAATAATTATATTTAATAGACGGCACCAAAAAGTGGCGACTTCCGCCTTACATGGAACGCCTCAAAGCGAGGTAACGACGCATGACGTCATGTTTTTTCGTGCGTGCAGCCGGCTCTAAAAAAGTTTTGAAGCCGATGTAACAGAAATCGGAATTCTCTAATGAAATATTGGACTGACAGTCAAACTGAAGGATGTTCGACGAGATGAAAACGAGATGTTCGTTCGATGTATTTTTTTCAAGAATCGACACACAGGTTATGAATAGATCCAATGAGCGATAATCTTTAGGCTACAGCGCAATCCGGTGCTCTTGACAGGTCGTCAAAATTACAAAATGGTGCTCATTTTAGTACATAATTAAATGTCGAAAGCATTGTGATGTGAAATTTAATTTAGCGCGGATTAATTAAAATGCCGTTATAATTAATAGGTACAAATATTGGCAGTTGGCGAAATTAAACATCGATTTAATTAAAATATTACGCTTATTTCTCATATATTATGTTAATTTTGTTGACCGCCTCATTGGCACAATTAGTTAATTTGACAGATCATTGGGTTCGAGTTAGTTTTAGCTTATTACAGGGCACATGCTTTGTCTTTTCTGGATTTATGAAGCTTGGACTCACCACGTTACTCCAAAGCCAGATTAGGTGTCTTTGGTAATGTTTTGACCTTATAACAATCACTATGAGTTATATTCTTAGCTGTGAGAGCCTTCGGGTATGGCTAGTTACCACCGTACCGGCAAAGACGTGCCACCAAACCTTTTAGCGTTCCGGTACGATGTCGTGTAGAAACCGAAAGGATTTAATCCTATTCAGAACAAGTTAGCTCGCTTATTTTAGATTGCACCACTACTTACCATCAGGTGGGATGTCTGTTCACCATTATCAAATTTTACTTACATTACTTGCCTCGTTGGTCTAGTGGTTAGCCTATCTGGCTTTGATCACGAGGTCCTGGGTTCGAATCCTGGGTCGGGTCACAGAAAAATTTCGATTTTTCATTTTTCTATGAAATTCTCAGTACATTCCGAGTCCGGAGTCGGGAAGTTGGTGGTGTTACACCCTCGTGTCTCGGAGAGTACGTTAAGCCGTCGGTCCTGGTCACTGTCATCAACATCTGATAGTGATCGTTAATAAATGAAACATTATCACCAGCCCGTCAACCTGCATTGGAGTAGCGTGGTGTGTGTACGCACCATATCCCCTCTCCTATAAGGGGGGAGGCCTGGCCCTGTAGTAGGCCGCTAATAGGCTGATAATAAAGTGTAAAGTAACCAAGGTGTGGTGTAAACGGCGTTTGAGTTTGCAATTTAAGCAGCGTAAGTTAATCAGAAACATTTCAGACTTAAAGCTTAGACTCAGTCGCATAGACTAGAACTTCAATGCTAGTTGCTGTGAAAAAAACCACGAACCCCACCCATATTCCAATCTAGAACTTGAAGTTAGGACCAAAGTGGTTGTAACTACTTTACAAGTTTCTATATACTTAAAATTTAAGTCACGTAACCGAATTAAGTTCAAGATAATTAGGAGTTACTTCTTACGATTGCTACCAAACATATAAATGGCAGTAAAGTAGGTCGGTAATAAAATAAACTTGTGAGCATCAACTCGACCACAAATCAATATTGGTCTGTGATACGAACATCCTTGAGATCACCTATCTCATGGCGTATGGATATATTTTATAGCACTATAGATATAAACTTTATTAAATTGAAATATCATTATTTTCTATTTAAACATAGAAGATATATTACATTTAAGTTGACGGATATACCTTTTGACGAACTCTGTGGCGCAGTGGTATGCGCGGTGGATTTATAAGACGGAGGTCCTGGGTTCGATTCCCGGCGGCGCAGATTGAGATTTTTTTTAATTTGTCTTGGTCTGGCTGGTGGGAGATTTTCGCCGTGGCTAGTTACCACCCTACCGACAAAGACGTATCGCTAAGCAATTTAGCGTTCCGGTACGATGTCGTGTAGAAACCGAAAGGGGTGTGGATTTTCGACCCACTCCTAACAAGTTAGCCCGCTTCCATCTTAGATTGCATCATCACTTAACATCAGATGTGATAGCAGTCAAGGGCCAACTTGTAGTCGATAAAAAAATAACCTTACTTATAAATCTGTCATCAGTCGATCACTACAGGCGAGGCCTGACTCCTTGTCCGTGAGGGGATATGGAGCGTTTACCCACCGCGCTTCTCCATTTAATAGTGTTTAATTTAGTAACGATCACTATCATATATTGATGATAGTGACCAGGATAGACGGCACCACCAGCAATTTTCCGACTCCGAGCTTACATTATACAGTAAATTTGCTAACAAGAAAGTATAACTAAGAATCGTTTCACAATCTGACTTATGATTTAAACCCTCGAACTCGTAATCGAAGCCACAGCCATTGTTGTACGAGAGGCATCATCATCATCATTATCAGCCTATTAGAGGCCCACTACAGGGCCAGGCCGTCCTCATTATAGGAGAGGGGATATGGAGCGTACACCCACCACGCTGCTCCAATGCGGGTTGGCGGGCTTAGGGTGAGAATGTTTCATTTATTAACGATCACTATCAGATGTTGATGACATTGACCGGGACCGACGGCTTAGCGTGCTCTCCGAGGTAAAGGGGTGTATCGCCACCAACTTCCCGACTCCGGTCTTGGAATTTATTGAGAATTTCATAGAAGACCCAAGTACGTCCGTTACATGGAGTACTGCTCACATCTATCGGCCGGAGCACCTCAATACCAACTTCTTCCACTTGACTGCTTCCAAAAGCGGGCAGTTCGATTTGTTGACAATTCCAAACTCTCAAATTAGACAGCTCTCTATGTGTGTTCTATCGTCTTTATAATGGCGAGTGCTTTGAGGAGTTGTTCGGACTTATACCACCCTCTGTCTTCTCTCAGCGGAACTTGCGGCGTAGAATCCAGTTTCACCCACACCATCTAGATGGCTGGTTATCTACAACCACTAGATTTTCTAGGTCGTTTCTGCCGCGAACTAGGCTAACCAGAACAGACAAATGAGGCTACGAGGCAGGAGGAGAGGCATAAGAAGCATAGATTTACCATGCTACTTCAATGTGGGCTTAAGATGATTTTCTTTAATTCATAACGATCCCTATCAGATGTTGGTGATAGTGAACGGGGCCGGAGCACGAGGTTACACCAGATTTCAAGCTTAAAAGGAGAATGCCAGACAATGTATAGAACTTTAACCAACTAATAAAAACATATTGTACAACAATGTATTATGCATCATTTTATTTAATTTTTTTTACTATTTAATACAAATTACATTTAAAAGCTCTATAACTCGGAGTATTCGACACGAGCCTAACGTTGGTTATCGTCCATTTCCGTATTGTTGTTCCATATAGTTGTCACACTAACATGACAGTCGCAAAGCTTCATTAAATACATTTTTAAACAGGCTTAACGACTCTGGATATTAGCCTTTTAGAGCCCACTTTTGATAAAAATACAATAAAAACGATTTAAATGGATAGAACCCAGTGCAACAATAAAGATTTAAAAATGCGTAAAGAGTGTAAACTAAAAGGAAATAGATTGATTACTTTTTTTAACATAATTTTATTCCGATGTCCAACAGTAAAAATGGCTTATTGTAAAACATTTATATAATAATAGGTTATTTTTAGTATATTTACAATTTGTGGTCTTTCTGGGTTAGGATCTGGCATTCTCCTTTAACTGAAAATTCCTTAGAAGAGTCAAAACTCATAATTATTCCACAACTAGATCCAAAATTCGAACTCAGAAGTTCGTGATTAAAGCCATATAGGTTGTCTACTAGACCAACGAGGTAGTCAGGGTAATAAAGTGAGTCGGTAATAAAATAAACTTGTGAGCATCAACTCAACCAGAAATCAATATCGGTTTGTGATACGAACATCTCTGAGATGGCTGGATGACAATTATTATTATTGTTGTGAGCTACTCAGATGTATTGATACTATTCTGTTTTTTGATTTTATTTTTTTATTGAGAAAGAATACATTAAGAAACAAGCTAACTTATCCTAATAACTATACAAATCATGCCCAGTTAGAAAGGTGTCTTATTCTATATTATGAACATCGATTTTTTATAGTAGATCTTTTTTGTAGTAATAGTTTAGGGGCGAAGTAATAATTATCAATGGAACACGATGGACCCGGTAATCAAACGGTGAATCCATCGAATGATAAAATATTCGTTTCTAAAGGTACAAGTTGGAACATTCTGTATCTGTTTTATTATATTTGAACTATATCTATAATTAATTAATTTTTTTATAGTAATAGTTTAGGGAACAAAGTAATAATTATCAATGGAACAAGATGGACCCGGCAATCAGACGGTGAATCCATGGAATGCTAAGATATTCGTCTCTAAAGGTACAAGTTGGAACATTCTGTATCTGTTTTATTATATTTGAACTATATCTATAACTAATTAATTTTTTTATAGTAATAGTTTAGGGAACAAAGTAATAATTATCAATGGAACAAGATGGACCCGGCAATCAGACGGTGAATCCATGGAATGCTAAGATATTCGTCTCTAAAGGTACAAGTTGGAAAATTTTGTATCTGTTTTATTATATTTGAACTATATCTATAGTTAAGGAATGTTGGAAGAGGAAAGCCTAGACGAATGCTCCTGGACCAAATTAAAGACATTTCACAATATGGCCTGGTTAAGAGTATATTAAACCGACGAACTTGTACGAAAGTATTAATGAGAAGAATCTAAGGAAGTATGCAAGGATGTACTCTCTGCCCCTGTGGAAATTAGATGTGATATTATGTATGTATGTAAATAATACAATTCCATGAGGATAAAGTCAGGTAAATTAGCTAATAAATAATTAATTAACATCGATACTCGTATATACAGCTCGGGAGAACACAAATTACAGTTGAACTGGAATATAATCAACAATTTACATCTGTAATGACGACACGAAATGTTGTACGCCATTAGAATTTCTAAACTTAATACTATAAAAGACGTCTGTTAGATTCGACGATCTCCGTGGCACATCGGTGTGCGCGGTAGACTTATAAGTACGTCCTGTTCGATTCCCGGCTAGGCAGATTGAGATTTTTTAGCTGGCCCAGGTCTGGCTTATGAGGCTTCGGTCATGGCTAGTTACCACCTAGCTGACAAAGACGTACAATTAAGTGATTAAGCGTTCCGGTACGATATTGTGTAGACACCGAAAGGGGTTTGGATGTCATTTCACTCCAAACTTTCATCTTAGATTGCCTGTATTGTAATAATTTGAAACCAACAGCTTTTTAATAAATGCAGATATTCGGTCTTACAGGACTTATACTAAAACACCAATCTTCAAAATTTTTGTCCGTTTGTTCAAAATTTTTCTCGCAAACAAGAATAACTAAGCTACTACTATAATTTTCATATTAGAAATTTTATCAGTCTCAAATCGAAGCCAGACGAAGTCGCGGGCATCTGGTAGCTTACAATAAACACGCGGCAAGTTGGACAAAAACAGAAAATAGCAGGATAAGAGATACAATAAGAGGAAGATATCGGCCAGTGCGGGCGGCGATTTATAGGACCAATGTAATTGTCTACTGTTTAATTTACAAGAATATAGCGTTTATCATACTAATATTATGAAGACGAAAGTACGTTTGTGTGTATATTGGTTACTGCTTTACGCCGCAACTGCGAAATAACTTGGCTGAGTTTTGAAATGAAAATAGATTATACTTGGGTTTAGCACATCTCGACAAGGGTTCACGTAGGTGAAACTGCGGGGCACAGTTACGTTCTAACTTACAAATATACTATTCTGTCTATCTGTCCGCATTATTTATGCTCCCTTACGGCTTGACCGATCCCCTGATGATATATCCTTATAGGAAAAAATCTAAGGAGCAACTTCTACTTCTACTACTTTTTCTTGTTGTCTGTCTGTATGCACTATTATATGTTCCCGTATAACTCCCGATATGATGACATATCCTTATAGGAAAAAGTCTGAAGAGAGTTCTTAGCTGTTGGTGTAAATTGCATAAAACACCCTAACAATGTCTATTTTTGATGTTATTGTTGAAACGAAAATGTTTATAAACATAAAATTGTTAAGAATATGCATGTCCGGTTCAAATTTTCAAACCGAAAGAAGAAAAAACCAGTAAAAGTATAACATTGAGTTCAATATTGAGCGTAACAGAAATGCGGGAGTGTAACGGCTGTCCCAAACTTATATTATTAATAAAATATCAAAAGTGTCAGTGATTATTATCTATTATAATAAATATGTCAATGGCATTAAATAAAAATTAAAACAAAATTAAAATTGATACAATGTCAAAATTATGTTAAAAGGTTGTGTCATTAAGGTATTCTTATTACTGCATTAATATGTTTGTCTAACCTGTGTATATTTATTTAATAAAATACACATGTTAGATTAGTTAGTTTACAATTAATTAAAAAATTATTAAATAAATATACACATTATATATAATTAAGTAATAAAAAAAATAGTAATATATTTTTCTTAAGAAATCGTCATCATCTTATGTATTGAAGACTATTTGTTTGTTATCTGGCAAGGTCACCTCTTGATCCTCCTAATTAATTTATAAATAACAAAAATGTCTCACTATGAATTGAGAATTTTCTTATATAAATAAATTGAATAAATAAATATTATAGGACAATTACACACATCGCTATGTAGCCCCAAAATAGGCGTAAGTAGCTTGTGTTATGGGTACTATGATAACTGATGAATATTTTTATATATTTTATACATAAATACTTATAATATATAGATAAACACCCAGACACTAGAAAACATTTATACCCATCACACAAACATTTTTTAGAAGTGGGAATGGAACCCACAGCTAGGACGTAGAAGCAGGGTCACTACCCACTGCGCCACTCGGCCGTCAAAAATTATACAGATATTATCATCATATTGTATCTTAAATATATTAAAAAAAAACATTATGAGTTGTACTATCTGTAAAGACAATATATTTAAATAAAAAATTACAATTTTGTTACATATAAATTAACTATGTTTTTTAATTAAAAAACGTTGCTTTTTAAATTAGCCCGTCTAGTAAATTGGTGGGTGAAATTCTGATTTAGTTATCATATTATAGTTATTAAGTAGATATAGGTTGTTGTAGCGTTATTAAGTAACAATTTTTATATAACTCGATATTGTGAGTGTCCAATCACGATTTCTATTTCTGTCAAATGTACATATTAAAAAAAAGAGACAGAAACTACTTCAAAACTCAGCCTTTGAGTCATAAAACCATCATTACAAAAACAGAAATATTTCCGAAGAATATTCCGAAGTTAAAAACAACTTAAAAGGGAATAGTGTCAAGATAGGATTTACCTATTTAAAGAACATTATGTGACAAGTTTTCAAGATCTTCCGTTCAGAAAGTTCAAACAAAACTTGTTTTCGATATAAAATTACGTCATTGTTATGTTATTACTTATGTTATTCAGACCAAACTCTTAGTGTTATTTGTGTTTGTTTTATTGTTTTTCTAATTTGATCGGAAATAACATTGTATCTAATAAAAAAACGGCATTTCGAATTATAAAACTGCCATGCGTTTTATAATGCGCATCATAAATATTTTTGAAATGATAACTTCTTATGAGAGTAAGTCGCTTACTTTTCGTAATGCATTATGGCGCCAGTCTGCCTGGCTTCTTTTTTCTCACGCATACGGCAGCAGTAGAAAAGATCTTAACTCAATTTAAACTACCTTGGCTAGCTAAATACGGCTAGTGACGTGGTTTAAATTTAATTTAATTTAAGTAACCACTTCTGTCGGACGTTTCGAGACGTACACGTTTCTTTTAAGCTCGGTCTATGTCATCGCCTAACGATCATGACGTAGATCATGCAGTCTGTATTATTTAATTATAAGCGATTTCCTACTAAATATATTTAATTTTCTTCAAAAATTAATTTCATTATTTTCAGCACCCAATTTTTAATTTAAGCTGGTAATGACAATGACTTAAAGGCAATCGTTAAAGTTACTCAAAAACTTAGACAAATCGCATATATCTAATTACCTATGAAATAATCATAAAGATTTCATTGAATATTTTGAGTTTGGGTTTCAGTTTATACTATTATTTATTTTGTTTAAGTAGTGTGTTAAACTGCCTTTTATGTGGCTTCTAGTTATTTAGGTATACGTTATTTTTTGGGTGAAAGTAATCTCATTCTGAAGTTATGACAGCCATTTTCTCTCATAACATTCCTCTTTGGCTTATTTTGTTGTTCAGGTTGTCAATATAAATGAGTTTGTTTGTGTAAATGTTTAGGTTTATTCTATTAGATTAATGGCAAATTTTGATGGATGCTGTCTAGTACGTAAGTGTTATTGTCGGCTCAACTCTGATTGGAAGCGAAGAGATCGGCAAGTTCGTCAACTAAAAAGTAAAATATACATATCTTTTTTTAGGCAAGCGGTTGACTGCAAGCGCGCCAATGGTGAGCAATGATGCAGCCAATTTTCAATTTATTAAGGTACAAAGTTGTGTTATTCAAATATGGAAAATTGAAAAAATTTTTTAACAAAAAATAGAACCGACTCAAAACGCACTAAAAGTAAAAAGTTGCTTTAATTTACTTAAGCATATCTATGAAGTCGGTGCCAGCCAAGTTTAAGGAACATTTATTTTACGTAGTAAAACAGTTTGTGGGTTCTAGGTAACGTCCTTAAAGTAGAAACCTTGGCTGGCACCGACTCCTAGAAATGCTTAAGTAAATTAAAGCAACTAAATGACACAGTTATTTTTTACTTTTTAGAGCGTTTTGAGTCGGTTTTATTTTTTGTTAAAAATTTTTATTTCTTACTTTTTAGTGATTTATCGCCACGTAACGTACTCGTACTATACTGTCATAGTATATTAGTATATTATACGGCACTAGTAGCCAAAAAGCTACCGATACCGAGACAAAAACCGAAATCGCTGTAAGCGTGCCTCCAAAATTGGAAGAGTTCCTTCAACTTCCCCAGGATATCATCATCAGATCCTAACATGATGACAATGGGTCCACTTTGGAAGTATGTTCTTTGTAATAAAAAAAATAATTATCAAAATCGGACAACTCTGTAAAAAGTTATGCGTGGTCATACATGAAAAAAAATATATATACGTGTCGAATTCAGAACCTCCTCCGTTTTTTTTCGTCGGTTAAAAAATGGAGCACAGTGTGTTGACGCTTGTTACCATTTTTGTATAAAACAACCTTGTACTTTTAAACATTTTTTATGTACAATAAGCTCGCGCTTGACCACTATCTCACCTGATGGTAAGTGTAGATACGGGCTAAGGTGGGGAGCACTTGTTTTAAACATACCCAAGTTGTAGTAATTAGGAAAAACTGATCTCGGTAGGTACAATAAATGATGACGCAAAACGCTTTGTACGAGTTCTGGGAACGTCAACAACACAGGGATGAAATCCTACCCGGTGTCTACAATCTTATATTCCTACATTTATAGATAGAAAAAATTTAACTTTATCGCTGAAAGGTCAATTTTCGTTTGAATATATTTTAGACTTTTTTTTGAATATACTTTGTCGGAATCGGGGGAACCTCTTCCTTCTCCTTTGTGTATGGCGTAATTTATGTATGACCCTTTATCATAAAGACTTCATACAAAAAGGTCGTTAATATCACGTTAACGCTTTTAAGCTTTTATTTTAATTCGAATCTCATTTTATATGGGATCCTCGTTTCACTCATTAGTGATGTAAATGAGGCAGTTTTATCTAAATATCGATTATCGATAAAAGTTTAAACTGAATAAAACGATTTAAAAAATGATCTCTAATTTACACATTTCAGTTTTAAATGTGTTTTCAAGGTACATAAAAGTGGTTTTGAGAAATAAAGGTATGCGTGATTCTAATTGTTGTAGATTTAGATGTTTATCAGAAGGTTAATGTTAACGCGTCGCGCTGTCAAAGGAATTTTAGAAATAAATAGAAGTCAGAGTTGGGATATTATATATTGAATTAATAAATGAAATTAATTAAAATAAATTAAAAATAATAAAATATTAAAAATGGCGGTCTTTAAGAATGCAGTATCTAAGCATTAAGCTAAGGCTTCTTGCAGCCTAGGCGTCAGGTAAGGTACGCTACATTAGATATTTTAATATTTGGGTTCAAAGGTCGGATAGTTGAAAATTTACAGCGAAATACTTTGAAAAAATTGCGCAAACTAGTGAAAACTTTAGCAATTTTGTTGCGGCATATTTGAACCTAACAATACTGTAACGTCCAAAAATTTAAAATGAGGGCAACGAGAGCAGGTATTTTATAAACAGTCTTAAGTTTGAATTTAAATTTTATAAGTTTTTTGTGTTAGTTATTTGGGACTATGTTGCTCTAAAATCTTTTTCCGCATTTTTAGATAGAAAATGCAAAGTAAACAAAAATAAATCAAATAAAACTCAATACCAATTAACTTGGTATCTTATCATTAGCTAATTAGTAGTCCAAGTTTATTAATTAGTATAGATTAAATTTTTTGCTAGTATTGTTATTTGTTATATGCAAGAACCCAACAAGGCCAATAATAAATATCGTTAAAAAATTTGGAAACATCAATAAGTTCACATCACTAGTTGCCAAAATTGAAATACGCTTTTATAATACTTAATTAAAATCGCTTGATGAATTTCGTGATATATTTACGACCATTGCCAGAGCTATTGTGAACGTAGTTTACTTTAAAATAATGGTTTTTAATTAAATAAATTATAATACGTAATGATATAATTAAATATGAAGCAAATTCATTTATATTCAGTTAGCGAAGTTTTACAATATATTGGCGAATTAAATTACTGTTTCTCAAAGAAGATTTAATGTCTATTTATTTATTTACTTTTTAATTTTTTTACAAGTTGGCATTTGACTGCAATTATATGTGATGGTAAGTGTTTATGCGACTTAAGATGAAAACGGGCTATCTTTGTGGGAATAGGATGAATTCCACACTTTTTCGGTTTCGGATTACGTTTGTGAAACGAAAAGTTTGTAAAGTTAGGCTTTGTAGAGTATAGAGTTAAAAGGTTGGCTCCACTTGAGATCTGGAAAGAATATCTCCAAATTTTACGTCAGCATTTAAGCCGATGTACACTGATTGAAAAGCGGATGTAACAGAAATCGAATTCACCAATGACATCTTGTCATATTGGACTGACAATCGATCGATCTGATAGTGGAGTAATCGACGTAATGTGCGTACGATGCATTTTTTTCAAAAATAGGTCGATCACCGTATCAGTATGTCGATTCTTGGAAAAACATCAGTTTTTAAGCCGATGTACAAAATCGGATATTGGATCATCCCACCTCCAGTTCGACTGCCAGGAACTGAAGGTGGGATGATCGGCGAGATATAAGCGAGATGTTCTTAGAATGTATTATTTACGACATACTGATTACTTTTAATGTTAATACATGATGCGCTTTTATACTATATCCAAAACCTTTTCAATAGCTATTCGTAATCCAATCAACGATCAATATTAACCCTAACTGGATAATAACCAAATATTTATCTCACAAACCCGTACGAAATAGGTCATCAAATTCACATTAGCGGCCCAGCCGCTCTGTTTTACTTTCCTCTCCCATCTGTGTATTGCAAATGAAATACAGAACTAGAGCATGGCCGCAACTCCTTTTGCCTGAAATTCTGACATTTTTATACCGATCTCTGTAATATGTATTCGCAGACGCTGGTGACTTCGTCCGCGTGGTAAATAGTGTGTGCAATCTTCTGAAAATAAAACAAGTAAAGAAAACCCTTTCTTAAGAAAAATGGGTATACCTAGCAAGTTATTCTTAAAAGATAGACATATTATGTCAGCGCAAACATTTTCGTAGTCCTAATAAAAAGAAACAATTCTTCCGTTATATCTCAAATTTCAGCGTTCGATGAAAGCTCCTAGGCGGCTAGAATTTCTCTAGCTTTTACACTTTTTATTCAATTTACATAAAACCTTCACCATTTTCAAAACTTTCTCAGGAACCACTCTATCTATATTTAAGAATAAACATAATATCAAAAATTGCGGAACCGACGGGATTCGAACCCGTGTCTCTCTGGCAATCCAGGCACTTAGAGCGCCTTACCGCAAGGCCACGATCCCGATGACGTCGGTGCCGATATTGTACTTCGATATTATCTTTTTGAAATCCAAGTATACGGCCTGTAATGCCATCTACAGTATGAACTGAACATGTTACAATACCACACACTCTATCTATTGGTGAAAACCACATGGCAGTGCTTTCAACAGTTTTTGAGCTTACCATGAACATACAGAAAGACGCGGTGGTGTTTTTATAATGTCATACACCGTGCCTCGGAGACCACGTTGTGTCGATCATGGTAATTACATCAACACCTGAGAGTGATCGATAAAATAATCAAACATTATCCAGTCCTTCAATTCGGATTGTAAAAGCATTTTGCGTCAAAGCTCCATATACCCTCTCCTACACGGAAGAGGACCCGATCCTGTAGTGTGCCGTAGAATTAAGCAATACGCTAGTAGGTATTGCCCCAGATGGGCTGTCCCAAAAATACTACTATTTTATCTGTGAGGTTCAGTAATGGTCTTCACTCAATTTTACGAGAAAATTGGATAAAGTACTGACTAAAACATACCTATCTTTATTATAAAGCCTCGTAAAAGCCACACGCCTTGTTAGCGTCGTAATGTGCTTTCAAATTTTTAGTCAATAAGCGACTAGTGAAGTAGTTACCGACCCGTAGACTTGTAGATATTTTTGCAATAATTTTAAACTAATTTCATGGTTGTTCGATATGATAACATATTTCACGATCAGAATCGTGTAATAATCGTAAGAATCCTAGAGGGTAGGTCGATGCTGCCCCTAATATTTTCAGCTTCGGACCTCGCAGCTATCTTCAGCCTTGTCGTAACCACGATCCATGTAACTGGATCGATATATCGGCAAAATAATCATCAAGCCCACTCTGAATACGAGCCGTATGCATGCGCACTGTACAAATTGATTCAGTAATACAAAATAGTTACTTGTGACGCAAATATACCTGCGCAGTTTTCCAGCACTTCCCCGGATGAGCAATGCCACAAATTATATTATCTGTTAGATCATTATCATCATCACTATCAGCCTATTAATGGGACACTATAGAGCCAAGTCTCCCTCTTTATAGAAAAGGGGATGTAGAACGTAGACCCACCACGCTGCTCCAATGTGGGTTGGTGGGCTTAGAGTGATAATGATTAATTTATTAACGATCACTATCAGATGTTGATGACCGGGACCGACGGCTTTAAGTGCTCTCCGACACACAGGGATGTATCACCACCAACTTCCCTACTCTAGGATAGGAATTTGCTGAAAATTGTAAAGAAGAATGAAAAATTCAGAATTATTCCGTGACCTGACCCAGGATTCGAACCTAGGACCTCGTGATCGAAGCCTCATAGGCTAACCACTAGACCAACGAGGCAGTCAAGTATCCGTTAGGTGTATGGTTTACACTCATTTTTACGAGAAAATAGGATAATATACTAGTCTGGTACATACCTATCCTTATTATGAGCCCTCGTTAAATCCACACGCCTTGTTAGCGTCACATAAGTCGAGAGTAATGTGCTCTCTAAATTCTAGAAGACAATAAACGACTCTATAAAAGCTTCGCGTAGACTTGTACTTATTTATATACACGTGTCTGATTTGAAAAAAGCCTCCATAGCTCGGAGTTGAGAGGTACAAGTTTTGATACCCGCCCGTTGGGATTATTTTTGTATTCATTCCGTAAAGTGTAGTTTAGTTAGAGAAGAGGACAAATGTTGTAAGACTTATAAGTTACGTCTAACAGTTTTAGAGTTTGAAAATATTTTAATAAAAAAATTTAATCTTCTTAAAAACGCACTAAAAAGTAAGAAATAATATAGTTTTGAAGTTGGTTCAATGTTTTAATATTTTTTTTACTTATTTAGCAATTTATCGATAGTGACTGTGTGAACACTAAATTAAAGGTTAGTACGAGTATGTAGTAGCCTCGACTGCCTCGTTGGTCTAGCGGTTAGTCTATGTGGCTTCGATCACGAGGTCCTGGGTTCGATTCTTGGGTCGGGTCACGGAATAATTCCGAGCTTTTTATTCTTCTTTGAAATGTTCAATCCAAGCCCGGAGTTTGGAAGTAGGTGGTGTTACACGCCCGTGCTTTGGAGAGATCGTTAAGCCGTCGGTCCCGATCACTATCATCAACATCTGATAGTTATCGTTAATAAATGAAACATTATCACCCTAAGCCCGCAAACACGCATTGGAGTACGCTCCATATCCCCTCTCCTGTAAGGAGGGAGACCTGGCCCTGTAGTGGGCCGTTTATAGGCTGATAATGATGGTAAATAAACAAAAATATGTCAATCTAAACAATAATTTGCGCTTTGATTTTAATTCGTTTTTTATTTGTTTGTACGCAACAACGAAGAAAAACAAAGTACAAATACAAAATACAATAAGTAGAGCTTGTACTAAAGGCTTTACTAGAGGCTTAGGAAAATATTAGGACAGAATACAGGTGGTGAATAATTGTGACGTTTTAACATCAGATCAATTTTTTATTTATTTATTTTATCGACTACAAGTTGGCCCTTGACTGCTATCACACTTGATGTTAAGTGATGATGCAATCTGAGATGGAAGCGGGCTAACTTGTTAGGAGTGGGACGAAAATTCACACCCGTTTCGGTTTCTAAACGACATCGTACCGGAACGCTAAGTTGCTTGGCGATACGTCTTTGTCGGTAGGGTGGTAACTAGCCATGGCGAAAGCCTCCCACCAGCCAGACCAAGAAAAATTAAGAAAAATTTCAATCTGCCCCGCCGGGAATCAAACCCAGGACCTCCGTCTCATAAATCCACCGTGTGACGATCATAATCGTACATACTAACATATATAATAACACTAAAAATAATTAAAATATATATATACATGTAAAATATATAAATGTGTTTTATTAAAGAATAGTAAAACGATAAACAGCAGTGGTTTATATTAAACGAGTAATTAGAAGTATTTTCTAATTGAACGCAAAATCGTGAAGCGTCCATATTGTATGTCAAATACGCCCCGAGGGCTGCCGGAGACGAAAAGTGACTCAGTGTTTGAGCGATGTGCGATGAGCGTCTGTTTCTGCTGATCTGCTGATCTATGTGCTCCGCGTCTGTGTCAGTTTCTATGCTACTCTGTGTTTTTCATCGAGCGATGAATATAATACATAGAGGTCGGTTATAAATAGTGTGCGAAGGCATATATGGAAAGAGATTAATAAGCAATAATCCATCAAGTAAGGTTATGCACCCTTACTAAGAAATATAGAATTTAATAAAATAAATTATTGAATTATGTGATAGCAAGACACATAATAATATAAATATATTAACATCTTCATATAAATATGCCTTGACAGCTTGGGCATTTACACAATAAAATACGACTGTTGTATTTATATCTATGTTAAAGCTTTTTGAACGCATAACACCTCGTAACGAGGTATACTCATCTGATTGGTTGAGGAGTGAGATACTAGCCACTTACATTTGGTTCAGCTCTGAATCTGCATCTGACGAGATGTTGGAAACGGATGTCTGAGCTCTATGTTGACTTACTGAGTGCCTTATTCTCTTCTAACTCCTCACAATTAGAATCCAATATAAAGAGGAACACACCTCTATAAAATGTGCTGTTTTCGAACGCCTTACACCTCGGTATCGAGGTATGAAATTAAAGGGGAACACACCTCTATAACTTGTGTCGTATACATTTCTCTCACAAAGAAATGATATGGGGGGGGCTCCGGTTTCTCTAATAAGAGATTCGATTATTAGATTCTTTCCACAGAATCGTGCCGGTTCTTTGAACGGTTCGTTGAGCTGTGCGATGTGGTCGGCGCAGAATGTTCTGGCAACTAGCGAAGTTCATAGAGACATTAACGGAGGCTGCATTCACGAAGTGTGGCTATCATATTATAATTATTAAGTTAGACGTTTTGCGGTAACCCTCACTCGGCCCGGGCATCATAGAACTAGCATTTCTGGTAGCGGGGCACCGTCATATTGCGGGATGGAGCATATGACCATCTTTCAATAGAAAGATGCCATCGATCTAAAGTTTGTCTGAGGACTTACTCGGATCGCTCCGCGTGCGTATCTGTGTCACCACAATGTGGAGCAATAGTCTGTCCATCTTTCAATAGAAAGATGCCATCGATCAAAGGTTTGTCTGAGGACTTACTCGGATCGCTCTGTGTGCGTATCTGTAATACCATTCTAATATTGAACAGAATTGACCATCTTTCAATAGAAAGATGCCATCGATCTAAAGTTTGTCTGAGGACTTACTCGGATCGCTCCGCGTGCGTATCTGTATCACCACAATGTGGAGCAATAGTCTGTCCATCTTTCAATAGAAAGATGCCATCGATCAAAGGTTTGTCTGAGGACTTACTCGGATCGCTCTGTGTGCGTATCTGTAATACCATTCTAATATTGAACAGAATTGACCATCTTTCAATAGAAAGATGCCATCGATCTAAAGTTTGTCTGAGGACTTACTCGGATCGCTCCGCATGCGTATCTGTGTCACCACAATGTGGAGCAATAGTCTGTCCATCTTTCAATAGAAAGATGCCATCGATCAAAGGTTTGTCTGAGGACTTACTCGGATCGCTCTGTGTGCGTATCAGTGATACCACTCTGATATTGATTGGAATTTTAAGTTCTTAAGAGAATTTGATTCTAATCACATTTTTGGAACTATATAATACACGAAGAGGTCCCATAAATGGGAAACACTTCGTGTATTGAAAAATATAAAGCAATTAATTTATAAAACATGAAAGGGGCCACATATATGAGAATCAGTTCATGTAACAAATACAGCGAGAAAGTGTGAGTTTAGGGATAGTCAAGATTTGTTTATGGTTGCATGAATTTTATCTTCCGAAACTCTAAAAGTACTTGAGTTATTTATGGACATAACATTGTTAATAGGGTCCTAATCGAAAGACAATCACGTGCCAATCTAATACTTTTAAATTAAAAGTATAATAACCTTTAGAAAGATCTAAAACATGATGTAAATTGTGTTTACATTTATATGTGACGAATGTTTACCTTTGTATGGGACATCGAAACAGTTACAACCGAGCATACCACTGTGCCACAGACGTCGTCAATAATAACATTTAGGAGCTTGCGCGCCTATATAATAAACAAATAATTAATATATAAATATAAATAAATATTATAGGACAATTACACACATCGCTATAAAGCCCCAAAGTAAGCTTAGGTAGCTTGTGTTATGTGTACTATGATAACTGATGAATATTTTTATATATTATACATAAATACTTACAATATATAGATAAACACCCAGACACTGGAAAACATCCATCCATCCATGCAGAATCATATTGAAATGGTTCAGGTGTTCTGAGTTCTATATGCGTAGGCTCTACGCATTAACTTGTTGATATTATAAAACACGGTTTTTTGTTACGTAATATAGTACTTACGTACGTTACGTGTTTGTTATATCGTATCTAAGTGCTTTGCATGCCGAATCATTTACAATGTAGTGTGAACAAAAATAGCAATATCCCCACATAAACGTTAGATATCGACGTTTCCTAAAAATGCGTATCAAACGAACGAGATGGAAATAATTTCCCAACATCCGCGTCGCGTGTTGTTGTTGGCCGGCCGCGTCTGAAGCGGCTGCCATCGTAAATATTGACCCGCCGCCGATGACGACTGATGACGATTATTAGTCTCCATCGTATTTGATGAACGAAGCATATTCATATAAGTGGAGCACATCGTATTTGACGGAGACATATTCTGTAATTTGGAGCAGGGATTTTTTTTTAAAAAAAAACTATTTTTTCTTTTTTCTGTTATAGAGTACCTATTAAGATACATATTAAGTTTATTTAAATTAAATTAATTAGTAATTTAAATTTAACCTTAAAATAACATATTCTTGTGTAAATCAGAAATCGTCCAATAACGTATATCTTAGAGTTTTCTATTATTTTGAGTCATTTTGTTCTTGTGATCTTCAAGGCAGTTTAACACTACACTAATACTGATCACTATATAACTAAAAAAATGTTTAGTCCGTTTCAGTCTTCTTACTAATGTTATTAGGCCCAGGAGCTGGATTGCCCCGACGTTAACATAAAGATGAAGCCTATATATATGAAGATTCAAGGCTGATGGAGGTTTTCTGAATAAGTCCAGGTTTGGCTGGTGGGAGACCTCGCCTGTGGCTATTTACCACCCTACCGATGAAAACGTTAACGTTTTTTTTTCTATAGGTGTCGCGATGCACCGCTGATGACGACTGAAGACGAGTAGTCGTATTTGATTGAAACACCTTCACTTGAGAGGTGGAGCACGTGTTTTGGAGCCAAAAACCACGGAATCTTTTTTACATTTTTCCATAAGTAGGTAAGTGGGTCCCACTACTAAATATTGACCGCCGATGACAACTAATTGAGCTTGAGAAGAGGAGCATAGATATAAGATACACGAATAGACATAATAACAAAAGATTGATAAACGAAAAGACATAATTTTCTTTCTAAAAGAAGGTTTTTTAAAGTATGTAATAATTGATGGATCAAGCACCATCAGGTCGTATGTGAAAAATATCGCCTATAAAGGAGAAACACATCGCAAAGCACACAAAGAGCACGTCAAACAAAGTGCCGTCTGTGTCCATCATCCTGAGACACAGGAGTTAAGCATACCTGTAATTACAACAGCAACAATGCCCTATGCCGTGTCTAGATATTTTTTCATATTTATTCTGATTAAAATGTTATGCCCCAATGAATTTCGAGAAGTTATGAGCTTGTATCGTATATCTTAATTATATTTCTCGTTGAAATCACGTGAAATTAGTTTTTAGATGTATGAGTTCGGATTGAAATTTATGACACTTTCGGTATTAGATACTCAGTTAAGCTTTGGTAATTAGTAAAATATTCAAAGTTTCGATGCTAATATTTTTTAAATATTTCTCTTCTGGTTGTTAACGAAGTCCTCCCAAACGTTTGGAACGATTTAGATACAATTTTATGTGCAATTTGGACTGGATCCTTGGATTTGAAAATCCAATTCAACCCGGTAGATAGTGTTGTGATCAAGTATATATTTTCCCCAGAACAGTGTTCCTGAAAATTAAGACATTATGTGTGGTGGCTCTGCTAATTCTTTATAAGATAAAATTACATATTAATTAATAATTTAATATATATATTTTTTTATCGACTACAAGTTGGCCCTTAACTGCTATCACACCTGATGTTAAGTGATGATGCAGTCTAAAATGGAAGCGGGCTAACTTGTTAGGAGTGGGACGAAAATCCAAACCCCTTTCGGTTTCTACACGACGACGTACCGGAACGCTAAGTTGCTTGGCGATACGTCTTTGTCGGTAGGGTGGTAACAAGCCATTATAAATCCACCACGCATACCACTGCGCCACGGAGGTCGATATAATTTAAAATTTATTTCGTCTTGAAAATTATCCTTGAATATCATAATAGCTATATGTGTTTGCAAATTTTTTTTTTTATATTCTACAAGTTGGCCCTTGACTTCTATCACACCTGATGTTAAGTGATGATGCAATCTAAGATGGAAGCGGGCTAACTTGTTAGGAGTAGGATGAAATCCACACCCCTTTCGGTTTCTACATGACATCGTACCGGAACGCTTAATCGCTTGGTGGTACGTCTTTGTCGGTAGGGTGGTAACTAGCCACGGCGAAAGCCTCCCACCAGCCAGACCAAGAGAAATTAAGAAAAATCTCAATCTGCCCCGCCGGGAATCGAATCCAGGACCTCCGTCTTATAATCCACCGCGCATATCACTGCGCCACGGAGGTCGTCATATATAACAACTAGTGTATGGGTACAATTTAATTTCGTTCGAGTTGTGTGGTGATAAATCAGACAGTAATGGTTTCTTTTATGTATATACATATACAACGAGTCAACAACATTATTACATTTAAAAGCAACAAGTCAATAAGCTGTTATATTTCACCAACAAGCAACTAACACGTATAAATGGGTAATAAAATAGACAATAACGTCCAGACAACTCAATTAATATGAAGTAATAGGGAGAGTTAATTGACCGACATTCCTCTATGATATTACTTTAAGATATAGAATGGCTCGTTGGTTTAGTGGCTATTGGCTAGTTGTTTAGCTTACCCAAGTACAAGATTTGAGTTCGGCTATAGTAATAATTCTAGCTAGTATTTACAGAACAAGAAGGCGGTAGCTGGTGCTTGTGTTAGCTAGTATTGACAACTGCTCTACTTTCTTCGGTACACGAGATAACAGTACAATTATAGATTGTAGTTCTAATACCTTGAGAAACATGAAAAATATATCTTAAAAATCCACAGAAAAAGCAAAAATTGCATGATATAGAAATAATACAACTAATTTCTCAACTCCAGGCTGGGAATTTTTGCTGGGTACTACCCAATACACAAACATAGGACTTTACGATTCCTAGAATTAACATAGAATAAATAAATATTATTCTATATTACTAATTATAGATATTAATAGACACGTAAGAAAAGCACTATAAAATCCCGGAAGACTTAGCTATTTCGACATTTAGACCGGACATATTTCTTTTTTCCAAACAAATCAAACGTATAGTACTTGTTGAGCTCACAGTGCCGTGGGAAACAAACATCCCTAAAGACCATGTATTCAAAGTGAATAAATATTATGACCTTACTAATGAACTAACCAAAAATGGCTATGTGGTTAGTTTATACGCGGTAGAAGTGGGTGCGTGAGGTATACCAGCGAAGTCTCTCTATAACCTGCTAAAATACGTTGGCGTTGCTAGAAGTGCAGTAAGCTCCATATTGGAACGAGTGTCCAAAGTTGCTCTAGTAGGGTCCTTCCGAATTTGGCTGGGCAGGGAGAATAACTTGAACAGAAGAGGTGAGTGTTGACGCGCGTCACTAAGGGTACCCTTAAAACTACAACCGTGTCACAAGTCTCGGGCTCTGTTCGGAGTTTTTCTCTCAGCCACGCACCCGGCACCCGTACGGTGAATCCATGGAATGCTAAGATATTCTTCTTTCTTATAATTGCAACAACGAGGCAATACTCTATTTTAAGCTTAGAGAAAAAGTTGCAAGTTGTAGTTTTCCTAAATTTAGAGAAAATTCGTGCTGTCTGTAGGAACTAATAGAATAATTTAAATAAAAGTTCAAGCAACACAACTCTTCGGAAATGCTATTGTCGCTGTATTTATACCTTTAAAAACAGTTCAAGTTATTTATACCTTTCAGTAGTTATTGGGAGGTAAGTTAAAGCACTTATCTTTATAGATAACAGACTCTGAATGTAGAAGCTTTCTAACGTTCAGATACGTATGAATAACGAGCGAAATTTGTTACTAACAATAACAATAACAAGAATGATATTTTCGCACAGAATCAAACAATTTATGTAATAGCATTCGAGTTGTTAGCAAGGTCTTTAAATATTTAGCTCGGAATTCGTAACCTTAAAAGTTATTTAGTTGTTAGAATTTGAGTTTGGTTACATTTTTATTTGTTTATTAGACGGAGGTCCTGAGTTCGATTCCCGGCGGGGCAGATTAAGATTTTTCTTAGTTTGTCTTGGTCTGGCTGGTAGGAGGCTTTCGTCGTGGCTAGTTACCGCCCTACCGACAAAGACGTACCGCCAAGCGATTTAGCGTTCATCAGGTGTGATAGCAGTCAAGGGCCAACTTGTAGTCATTAAAAAAAAATACTTAGGGTATAGAGTCAGCGAAAGGCTAGTCCAAGCCTGGCCTCCTTCCTTGTAGGAGAGGAAAGCCTGGCCTGGTCTTTCGCTCACTCTACGTCATAATTTGCGTTATTAGACTGCAAATGATAATGATAAACATAACCCTACTTCTGGCACAGTTGGATAAAAATGGTATAGACTTTGAAGAAAATATTAAATCTCGGGTCTTGTAAACGATGGTTGTATTATAATAAAGTCATCGAAACAGAAAATAAATAAATAATTTTTGCACGCTTTCACATATTGATTCTTTGTTTAGGTTTATTCTGTCACACTTTAGCAATTTGAAAACATTCGGTCTTATAACAAAAATATACGCTCGATCACAAAAAAGAAACGTTACTCACTAGTTCAAGTCACATCAAAGACTCATTACTGAGTCCTTTTGATTGGGCTCGGGTCTTCAGCTTTAGAGATTACTTACATTTGACTTAACAAGACTTAAAGAACTTGCGAATAATAGTCTGGAGCTCTGATAAATTGAGTCTATACTTAAAATATTCAAATTAATCTAACTAGAGATCTATTTCTACTTTTATACCTAGTTTAAACATGACTATTTATTACTTTATTAAATTAAAGCTTTCACTTTGATATAAAAATCAAAATAAAAATTCATTTCCTAGTTTAAAAGATTTAAGCGTACAAACAGCTTAATCGAACTTTGTCTTAAACTACGATCACGGAAAAAGAGATTTGGTACTGTCTATAGTAGATATAAAACAAACACAACATTCATCGAGAAATGCTTGACCGATTCTTACCATCTTTGATTTGTTCAAATATTATTTTCATGGCAAATAGCAGAATATATATTTATTATTCGAAAATCAAAAAGAATAATCAATTTAATCAATAAAGAAAAAATATTTTGGTCAAAGGATTCAATTATGGGTCAAAGGATAATGGGATTGTCTGAAAGTTTTTTACATAGGTAAAATATGTATGGAAGTCTGCCCCAGAGATGTCCAGAGATAATATTTATTTGATTAAATAGTACAGATCTTTTATTTAAATAATAATAAAGTTGCTTGTAGCTAAGCAGTCGCTGATAAAAGTTATGAAGGTTGATAAAAGTTAACTTTTCATACTACGACGACGGTCACGTGATTCAGAACACAAAAAATCGATTGAAATTCTTATATTTTTGATATATTTTCAAGTGCTTTGAAATGAAATTGCTATGAAACATGGGTAGTTGTTTAAAATTCATTGTGTATTTAAATAAAATAGTAAAATATGAGCATACGTTTGGACAGCCTGAGGCAAATTTTGGCAATAAATGTCCTTTGGCACATAGATAGATTATAGTTTGGTTTAACATATAGATTACTTTT
Source organism: Mycalesis mineus (assembly GCA_034621355.1). Taxonomy (NCBI): domain Eukaryota; kingdom Metazoa; phylum Arthropoda; class Insecta; order Lepidoptera; family Nymphalidae; genus Mycalesis; species Mycalesis mineus. Next base: position 7,940,423 of record CM067904.1, on the reverse strand, counting down.
TATCCCAATATTTTCAACGAAACGGGATCTACGCGGGCGAAACCGTGTGGACACAGCTGTTAGTCTGAAATAAAAGAATCAGTTTTTTATCGAGCTAGGTTAACCGTAGGTAAAACCTTATACCAAACTCCTTTATAATGTATGTAAATAGCACAGCGTTAGCAAATTCGCTCCCAATGTCTTTGAGACTTGGATTCAATCCACTTAGTTCCAGACATTCCTTTTTATTAAAATCACTATTTCGTACCCTAGGGGTCGGGAAATACCTACCTTGCACAGACTGAAAGGTAAATTCACCTTTCAGTCTCTGTAAGGATGAAAGGCTTTATATTTAAATATTATTTTTTTAGATAAAGTCCTGGGTTCGTTACCTGGTTGGGCCGATTAAAATTTTCTAAACTAGTCCATGTTAGGCTGGTAAAAGGCTTTGCTGCGGTTAGTTTCCACTTTGAGGTTAAAGAATATTTTATTTCTCTTAAAAAAAATATTTACATTTTCACTTACAGAGAAATATGAAACTTATTCTAATTAAATTTAAACAACCTGCTTGAAAGAAATGTTTTTTTGAATTACTTTTCTATGATCTATTTATAGCCCGTGCGCGATAATTTTAGACTCGCCTGGAATGCAACCTTCCGCCCGCTTCCCCTGTAACTTCTTTAAAATTCACAATTTTTGGTGCGGAATTCGTACCACAGTGTAGTCATTAATGGTAATACCACTGTGATAAAGAAATGTGCTTTCTTAGCTTATTTTTGAATATGCTTACTGTTTACCTAAAAGAATAACCCCAAGCGATTTAGCGTTCAGGTACATGTCGTATAGAAACCGAAAGGGGTGAGGATTTTATTCTACTCCTAATAATTTACCCCGTTTCCATTTTAGATTGCACTACCACTTACAATCAGGTGTGATTGCAGTCTGCTAACTCGTATTGAATAAAAAGAGATATAGATCTTAATCCACCACGCTGCTCCAATGCGGTTCGTCGGGCTTTAAGTTATGCTTGGACGTAATTATAATAAGTTAATTGAATGTATAGTCCTAGAAGTTGAATAGATTTCGTGATGAGTCAGTAGTATCTACATGTATTTATAGCTTACATATCAGAATAACACAAAGGTTACATTTTATCCCAAAATTCTTAGGACTACGTGAGTAAAACTGCGGGTGTCCCCTAGTATCATAATAAAACAATTTGCATTTACTTACATGCACAGGTAAAAAAAGAATTAACATTTTTATCGCTCCGAACGCAGTGACACGTCCTTAATCTAAGCTTACATGTAAACAAAAAGATGAAAAAAAAAACAACTTCTCTCAAGCAGACCCCATTAAATAAATGCCTCCCTACTTTCCAGCGATGCGAAAAAAGCGCCAACAGATTAAAAAAGTTGCCGGATGATTTTATGCTCCTTTCTGTTTCAAAGTTGAGCGGATAAACTTTTTCAGTTGAAAGAATTTTGATGTGACTTCGTTAACAATAACGTGGGCAAATCCAATTTATTATTTATGCCTCAGGCGTAATATAATTATGGCAAAGTACAAATTTTACAGGAAAACCGAAATAACTTTAGATATGTAACTTTAAGAAATTGATTTAACGGTGTATTCGTCTGGAAATTTTATTTTAAACGAATAATTCTTGCTTACATATTTATACATTTTTGACTTTGAAATTATTTAATATGTATAAAGAACTACTTTATTTCTTGCAAATCATATTAATATATAAATTCAGTTAAAATAGTCTTATCACGGATTACTTATCATTCTATTTATTTATTTAGGAACACCAATAACTGATACATTAATTACATGTTAATATTACATTTATACAATGGTAACTTCCGCAAATGCTCAGCTTATTAAGGATCAAACGTTCAAATATAATGTAAAATACAGTTGTCTATATACACCATGTCTCATATTAACTATCATTTTAAAATAAATGAAAAGTTAAAACTAAAAGCTAAACCTAAATCACAATAACAAAACAATACATTCTTTATTACAATTACATTTTTTATACATAATATATTATTTCACGTTCCCAGAGAAGTTCATTCCCATGGGGGTCGAAAATCCGTTATTAGCGAGCGTCTATAATTTTAAAGGTTTTATGTAAAGAAGCTGTGTTTCGCGGTTTCACTCGTGCTTGGTTCCCATGGGAATATCCTATATGCCATTCCAGACTATTCTAACAAAGGGGAAAGTTTGTATGTTTGGAAGATTGGATGATTGTTACTCACTCACACAAAATCTACTAAATGGATTTTATATAGCTTATATCAGAATAGCACGGCCGGCATCCTCTTGTAGTTAATAAATTCTTTATTTCCCTTTAGCTGTTCGTAAGTTATAAAGGGTAAAACTAACTCGAATTAAAACCGAAAAGAACTCGAGAAAGATAGAAAAGTACCATATTAATTCATTGTTCGGACCCAGGCCTCGAACGTAAGACAATCTGATCTAAAGCCTATATAGGCTAACCACTGGGCCACCGAGGTAGTTTATAGTAGTGTCAACGCCAACTTATAGCCCAATTTTGGCATTAGATAATTATTATTTTTAATCTGTATTTTTTTACTATTTTTTTTTTTATGTTTTGTTTATATTTTGTTTATGTATTATTTCTATTATGTCTATGTCCTTATGTATATAAACCGAAACAATAAAATAACGGACACTCCGCAACCGAAATTCAAGCCTTTTTCTTATAACGTACCTGTAACTTTAATTTTAGAGAACCTGCCTATCTCATTCTCATGTGTCTGTTTAAATAACCGACAAGTAGAGACGTTTATAGTATAGACGTAAGTAGTTTATAGTATCACAGAATATAACGGAATAGAAAATCCATTACATCATAAACTTCCGCAAAGTGTCGTCTGTTTCTGTTCGATTCTATTTTATCACTTTGAGTTGTAATATTTTCCCTTTGCAGAATGTTATGTAACAGCTAAAAGGCATTGCATGTTGTTCCTTTATAGAAATCTAAGTCTCTTTATGAGATTGGTCGCACATGGTGAAGATCTCAGACAACTCAAATTATCCCATAGAACGTAGAGTTCAATATTTAAAAAGAGAGTTCTTTAATCGCTTATTAACACAATACTGTTATTTTTGTAAAGGCTTATAGTTCAAGAACTGCCATTAAGTGAAAAACCATCGTCTACAACAGAGCAAGATAAATATTCATTGAGTCATTCAATCAAGAGCCGAATAAATGACTTATTTATTTATTTATTATTTATAACTGAGAAACACCGAGCAGGTATGTAAATACCATATCCTACAAAGCGCTGCTCAACATCGGTTAACTTAATGCCTTGCCTTATTATTCATGTGACTGTAATTGTACCGGCAGCACCTGTTTGATTAGAATATAGTCTTGATATAGCAACCGAAATAAGCACTCGTCGATGTACGACGATGTGCCCTGTCCATTGCTACTTCAACTTGTTAAACTATTTCGGTGACTGTGGTACATTACTCGCTCTGTCGTCCGCTGAGTGACTCTGAGCCTTCTTATAGGCAGCTAAGTCATGAAAATCTGTTAAAGTCCAAATTTTCAGAAAGTATGGATTGAATCCAGGCGTTCCTTTTAAAGAGTTCTCTCAAAAAGATGTTTAATCGATGTAGTTTCAGTATATAGAAGAATCATATTACATACAAAGTGGCAACCATTGGTAGTAAAATAAGGTGATACAATACAGTTAATGATTCGGAACGGAGAGCCACAAACTATCGCAGGACGTGCCAGTACCTTTTATGACCAATACTCCCTTATACGTGCAGGGAATATTAGAGTTTCGACTCATTTCAATTCAATTTTCCTAAGAAAATATCAACTTTCAATTGTCCTGTAAGTTAGCGGCACACTGCTGTCAAAACTATAAAAAAATAAAGACTAAGAGAGATTTTCATAAAAAAAGTTTTTTTAGTTTTAGTCTTTAATGAACAAATTGACTTGTCTTGTTTCTCAAGTAGAAAAATCTCAATCTGCCCCGCCGGGAATCGAACCCAGGACCTCCGTCCTGTGAATCCACCGCGCATACCACTGCGCCACGAAGATCTTGTTTCTCAAGTAGTATTTGTGCCTTTATCAATACTGTATGTACCAATACTTTATCAGTGCTGTTTGTCGATTCTTGAAAAAAAAACGTCATTTATGAAGCCGATGTACATCGTCGTTTTGACGTTTTGCCATATTTTACTGACAGTCGAACTGAAATTTGGATGATTGACGAGTTGTAAGCGAAATGTTCGTATGATGTATTTTTTTCAAGAATCCATATACTAATTTAAATTGCTTTAAAATATAGATTAATAACGTTTCAATGCGGTCATTGAGCGAACCAATGTTTAATGTAACTGATAAAAACTAGTTTCAATCTGCATAAATTTGTAGAAACTTTGGTTTGATTTTATTTAGAAAGGTTTTATACGCTGTTATCCATAAACCCTTCGCTTTAACTTTAATTAAAATAGTTGAATGAATGAATAGATAAGCTTAAGTAAATTAAAGCAACTAAATGATACAGTTATTTTTTACTTTTTAGTGCGTTTTGAGTCGGCTCTATTTTTTGTTAAAAAGTTTTATTTCTTACTTTTAAGTGATTTATCGCCACGTAACGAACTCGTACTATACTGTCATAGTATATCATACGGCACTTGTAGCCAAAAAGCTACCGATACTTACACTAAAACCAAAATCGCTGCAAGTGTGCCTATAAAATTTGAAGAGTTCCTTCAATTTTCACAGGATATCATCATCAGATCCTAACATAATGACAATGGGACCATCTTGGAAGTGTGCCCTTTCTATTAAAAAAAAATTATCAAAATCGGACAACTCTGTAAAAAGTTATGCGTGGTCATACATAACAAATATACGTGTCGAATTGAGAACCTCCTCCGTTTTTTTTCGTCGGTTAATAAAAAAACTCGCAATTCGCGGTCTTATCGCTAATACTCGTAGTTTATAGATCAAAATTAAAATTTAAAATCAGTTTATTTACGAGAAACATTTTAATAAAAGGTAAATAAATATCCCAGAGCAACACTAGAACATAGTATAATATTTTATACAATATTTGCTTTCGGTTTAGCGATAGGACCGCCTTTGCATGCAAATTATCTTGTTTAATATTTTTGTATGTGTCCGTTCATTGTGTGCAACAAAGAATTTTAAATAAAAAAGTACATTTTTCTAGTGAGTTATGATGATTATTAATACTGACATTTTTTTGCAACAATGGTATGAATTTAGGATCCCATGCATTTAGGTGTTTCATACCGTTTCATGCCTCTAGGGACGTCATATATCATAGTCATTTAATATGCGCAACGTAATACAACACAATATCGTAGCATCGCCGTAGAGGCTCGTAGCAAACATTGGCTTCGTAGGATTTCGTAGCTGTATTAAGCCCCATTCAAACATGCGGCTTTCACCAAATGCCAAATGTTTGTCGGATCACGATTGGAATCTATCATTATCATTATTATCAGCCTATTAATGGCCAAGTGTCCGTCTTTAAAGGAGAGAGGGTAGGAAGCTTGAAACTACAACGCTGCTCCAATGTGAATTAGAAAAAAAGAGAAATTATTTATTCCATAACTAGCAGACGCACGCGACTACATTTGCGCGGTTATTAATTTTTGTAAAAAAATTACGTAACCCCTTTTTTTAAAGAAAAATATGTATACCAAGTTATCCCCAAAAGATATGCCATTGCGGACTTTTTGTAGTCCTAATAAAGTGAAATAATTCTTCCATACATCGTCTCGTTATATCTCTAATAGACTTTAGCGTTTTCTATGAAAGCTCCCAAGCTTCTTGAATTTCTTCGACTTTTTCTACAATTATAGTCATATTTCATTCAATTTACACAAAATCTTGACAAATTATATACTTTCTCAGGACCTACTCTATCTAACCGCATGACAGTCTCCATTCAGACAGTAGTCTTTAAGTTTATCACGAACAGACAGACAGTCGCCGTGGGGGGGGGGGGATTTATTTTTTAGTATGAAAGGATAATAACCCAAAATTGTGATCTGTATGGCAACCATTACACGAACAGGTCGTTGGTCTATTGGTAGGGCTTCCGAGGCGGCGGTAGATTTACCACAAATAGTTTAACATGACGTCTTAAAAGTATTTGTAAACTAGGTCTTCTTAAAAAAATCACACTTTGATTTGATTTGAACGAAACAGTCGTTACTACGAATTACATTAAATTGTAATTACCAAACTAGTTACGTTTGACGAATATTCGGCATTCGGCTAAACCCGCATGTCTGGATGCGGCTTTAGAATGTAAACGTTGTTTGCAGTTTGTTTTCTAAATAACCCATTTTCGTCGAGCGTGAAAAAGGAAATATAACTTGAACAAATATTAAATGGCTTTGCGACTCATCTTTCTTCGCGTTTGTAAGATTAATGTGGTTTTGATAGCCACAGAACGTGAATTTTTTTATTAATAACTTGTAAACGTGCCCATTTCTTGACTTTTGATGTCTTTTGTTGCTCTAGCGCGATTATGATGTGCGACATGCTTAAGTGATATAGTTGACGGCCATCGTGGCGCAGCGATATATGTGCGGTGGTTTTAGACCTGGTTTCAATATCCAGTTGGGCCGATTAAGCTTTTTTTAATTGCTTCAGGTCTAGTGGAAGGCTTGGGTCGTGACTATTATAGCATTATGGTACAATGTCGCGCAGATACCGAAAGGTTTATGGATTTCATTTAACTCCTTACAAATATGCCCGCTTCCACCTTAGATAGCAGAATAAGGTGAAACTGCAATTTAGGTTCAGCTTTGTTTTATCAACTAAAAGTTGACCCTAGACTGCTATCACACCTGATGTCAAGTGTGATGCAGTCTAAGATGGAAACGGGCTAACTTATTAGGAGTAGGGTGAAATTCATACCCCTATCGGTTTCTACACGACATCGTACCGGAACTCTAAATCGCTTGGCGGTACGTCTGTGTCGGTAGGGTGGTAACTAGCCACGACGAAAGCCTCCCACCAGCTAGAAAACCACGCAATTGACTTGCAGCTTGTTGTCAATAAAAAATACTTAAAAATATAGTTGGGATTAAAGAATCAGTGGAGACGTTGGGTGTTTGTTATATAATATAGTCTATCAAAAAATTTATTTTACTTGCAATGGATTCATATTAAAAAAATACTTTGATACCGCGTCTTCTGAGAGAGGTTAAAATTTACTAAATCAATAGATATGAAAAATGAAAAATGTACGCGTTGACTAGAGAACCTCTTCCGTTATTTCGTCAGTTAAAAACTTAAAAACGTATCAAAATACAAAAAAAATAATCCCAATTTTCTCATCGAAATTTAAAAATATACATACATACGTGTTTTATTATAATCCAATATAAGATAGAAAGACAAAAATAATATTAAATTTCAAGCAAGAAAACATTATGGACAAAGTTGTAAATCCATGTTTTAACCCAATCCGTGTCAAGGGTTGTTTTTGTCGGCGGAATAAATTGAATTTGTGCTTGAATAAGCTTAAACGCTCACTTCTAAGAATTTGTTGCGGTTAATTGTTAAAATGTCTATCCAGCTGTTTATAAATCTCTAAACAGGTGTAAACGTTAATCCTAAATACCTAAACCAAAACCTTTCAGTTATAAAGCAGTGCATTTTCAAAGGAAAATAACTTTGTTCCTTTTCTATACAATGGACAAGTTGGCCCTTGTTTGTTTTGCTTTTAAAACTTTATTGCACACACTGTAAATGTACAAAGGCAAAACTTAATGCCTTAAGGCATTTTTTACCAGTTTTACCTTTTGTGATGTGGAGAAGTATGAAATGCGTGGATATAATCGAGAAGATAGCATTTTTTCTCCTTAATTATATCGACACACCTCTATTAATCCTTTAATTACAGGAATACTGCAGTGGAAAGTGTTACAAATATATAAGTATTATACTGGAAGTAGTATAAATACAATTAAATAATAATAAATAATAAATATTATAGGACAATTTCACACATTATGTCCCCAAAGTAAGCTTAAGGTAGCTTGTATTATGAATACTATAATAACTGATGAATATTTTTATATATATTATACATAAATACTTATAATATATAGAAAACATCCATGCTCATCACATAAACATTTTTCCAGATGTGGGAATCGAACCCACAGCCTAGGACGCAGAAGCAGGATCACTACCCACTGCGCCACTCGGCCGTCATTTGCATGAAATTGCATGAAATTATAAAATACAACAACCATATAAATGCCTTGACTGCGATCTTGTGATCACTTGCGATGTCAAGTGATGATGCAGTCTAAAATGGAGGTTTATCTTGAAAGAGATACGTTTTTTCAAACCATACCTCAAAAAAGTTTCTAAATAGACTTTGTAAGACCACTAACTTCTCGACTCTAATAATTTTTACTAAAAATATCTAAAAAGAAAGAAAACCTCCATTTATATGGTTTTTGACGGCCTCCGTGGCGCAGTGGTATGCGTGGTGTATATATAAGACGGAGATCCTGGATTCGATTCCTGGCAGGGCAGATTGAGATTTTTCTTAATATGTCTTGGTCTGGCTGGTGGTAGGCTTTTGCCGTGCCTAGTTACCACCCTACCGACAAAGTCGTACCGCCAAGCGATTTAGCGTTCCGGTACGATGTCATGTAGAAACCGAAAGAAGGGGTGTGGATTTTCATCCTACTCCTAACAAGTTAGCTCGCATCCATCTTAGATTGCATCGTCACTTAACATCAGGTGTGATAGCAGTCAAGGGCCAACTTGTAGTTGATAAAAAAAAAAACCTCAGAATTGTTCCAAACCCAGGATTCGAATCCAGAAACTCGTGATTTTAAGCCATATAGTCTGCTTCTAGTCAAAAGGTAAAAAAAGTGAAAAATGACGTCAACATTTATGTTTGTCGCCCTCTGTAGCATTCATTAGAGTTCCCGTATTTTGAATTCAAAATTGTAACAGGAAAAGTAAATTTAAGTCTGTTACTTCAGCACAATAAAATTTACGTGAAACAAACATTTCATTTACATTCTTAGCGATTAATTTTATATTCTTAATTTACTTTTTTCTTCACTCCTTGTAGCAATAACATTATTTATATTAGATAATTATTTTTTCTCTCATTTACATTCTACATTTTTCTATTATTCTACATTTTTGAAATTTTTTATTTTTTATAAAAAACTCATAAAAAAAATTGGTTGTCTGTAAAGTCGGTTTACTGACGATAGTTGAACGTGACAACGTCTGAAGAAAATACTGATGGAATGGTAGCATTTCATTGGTTATTAAAATTTTAAATTTAAGTATATTTTTATAAATATTAATTTATATTAATAAAATAATTGATTTTGATTTTATAAATTTATATTTTAATTTGTAATAAATATATTAATTTTCAATTTAAAATTAATATATTTAATAATTGTATTTAATAGACGGATGTCGACCGCTGCCGAACGCAAAGGCCGATTGTGCTTCTTTGTCGCTCGTTCCGCGCTCTCGCTTGCACTTCAAGCCTTACATGAAACGCCTCAAAGTGAGGTAACGCCGCATGAGTCATGTTTTTTCGTGCGTGCAGTCGGCTCTATCGAATTATAAGACGTTGTCACGTCAAAAATTCTGCTCCTCAAACATGCGGCGGTTAGGGCCGTTTCAAGGATTACTGACTTCTGTATCCGACCTTTGATCCAACAGCCAAGCAAAAGCTTCTTAAGGTGTTGGTTGAAACTATACGCAATAAGAACATTAACTAAAACGTTTATCGGAATGACAGTTGACTCGACACTACATGGCGGTAATCTCGTAATCATAGTGCAAGTATTTTAATTATACGTTTTCCTTTTCGGCAGATTATCGTTATGTGGGACATTAATGTCAACAATCATTATTTATAATGATGTCATGTGTACTAGATTGAATTCTGAAGGGATCATTTTCAGACGTTTATGATAGTAATCGGATCTAACGTCTCAACATGTTTTCCGAGACATGGAAAAAAAATTACACGTGACCCTTTTTTAAAGAAAAAATGGGTAAAGCAAGTTATCCTTAAAATTCAATCACGAACTTTATTGATATAAAGAGGAACAATTGTTCCATACAGTGATTTGTTATATCTCAAATGGCGTACGCAGCGTTTTCAATGAAAGCTCCCATGCGCTGCGACCATTCTCACTTTAATCGATATATTTGAACCAATTTGTTCAAACAATTATCAGATTATATACTAAAACCGTTACACAGTCATACTCTGTCTTAGCTGTGCCTCACGGTTTACAGGAATAGGTTCTGTTGTAGAGGTAATATTGTGAAATCCTTGCATAGTGCACGCCTATATTATAATAGTTGTATGTGTGCAAAATTCAGAGCTATCCATTCAGTGGTTTGCGTTGTACATTGATAGATAATTCAGCAACAGTTATATTTTCTATATACAGAGGAAGATGAAAATACAAAATCTTTCTCGTCAGCCTATATACGGATGTACCTGAGTGCCTAGTGTGAGCTTTCACCAAAACAAATCGAAAACTTCACATTCGCGTAAAGGCAAATTTTATATGGAATTGAAGCAGAGCCCCTGGCAGTATCGAGAGAAAACTCAAATCAGGGTGAGTGTCAGTGTCATATAAAATTTGCGTTTACCGTTCTCGATATCGACGCGGTAAAATCTTACACTAGCCACACTGTATTGTCAAATCGAAACTCTAGCTTATGTTCATCATTTGTGTATACCATTATGGAAATGTTCATCGTCGTGGAAATTGCATTGCATCAATCAGGAGCAAGGAATAACGTTATCTAAACTCAGATAACGTCTTCTCAGCTATTTGCATATAAGGTTGCGAGTTCGTAACCGACTGCAGCAGTATCCGACATATCGCAGTGACTCTAGTGGTTTATATGTATTTCTATGAAAACCTTTCGTGGTTCATCATTATCATCATTATCAACCTATTAACGGCCCACTACAGGGCCAGGCCTCACTCCTTATAGGAGAGGGGGGATATGGAGCGTACACCCACCATGCTGCTCCAATTCGGGTTGGCGGGCATAGGTTAATAATGTTTCAATTATTAACGATCACTATCAGATGTTGGTGAAGCACGGAAGTGTAACACCGCCAAATTCCAATCTCCGGGCCTAGAATGTACTGAACATATCATAGAAGAATGAAAAAGCTCAGAATTATTCCGGGACCTCACCCAGGAATCGAACCCAGGACCTCGTGATCGAAGCTACATAGGCTAACCACTAGACTAACGAGGCAGTCCTTTCGTGAATTTAATTCAAAGTGTCTCGGAGATGTACCAGATGGCATCTTTAAAAAAAATATTAAATCTATTCTCCAACAGAAGCTCTTAGCTTATTCAGCTATTGTATATTATATTATTATGGAAATAGCATTGCATCAATCAGCTGCCAGGAATAACGTTTCTGAACGCAGATAACGTCTTCCCAGCTATTTGCATATTACGTGGATGCATGCTGTACGCGCCACGCATATTATTCCATATCGATCGAGACCAAATCAAAATTGATTATCGGAATGTGAAGATACTGCGATACAATACTTTTTATATAATTGCAACGCTCTCAATTTTGTGACTAAAAAGCCAGTATGTTGCAACAATATAAAAGACAAAATTGTAACAACCATTTGTTTAAAAATATAATGGGTATTGAAAGGCTTCTCTGTCTTGTATAGTAAGCTCTCACTTTAAAAAAATATCGTGATATTTTAGCCAATTCATACAAAACCTTAACAAATTATTATTTATATTATAACACCCTAGGAGTCGGTATTCGGAGATCAATTACAACTGGAGGGCAGTAATTTATTAGTCAAACACTGCAGCACAATGCGACATCGTCGATTAGTGCTCCCGGGCTAGAAGGAATCCATCAAGGGTGACAATAATCTGCCTGGGCATCTCATTGCCCTTGCCATCCTACAACACTGGGAGACGAGTTCGAATTCACCGACCATAAACCCGCACTAAGTCGTAGAGTAACATCTCCCTACGTTTTTATAATTAATTACACTTTCTTTTTATTCAAATGAAGTTGCAACCACATCGAAAATCTCTATTTTCCTTCCTATCCTCTGAGCAATCATCCGTAACAATACTAAAATTTTCTTACAAATAACTATGTCTACGGGTGAAAACTGCTTGAAAATCGGTTTAGATACCCTTGCCTTGAAGATAAGTACATAAAAGACTTAATATATTTAATGTTTGCACACTTATTCCACTTTTGCGTTAAAGGTAGTATAAATGTCAGGAAGTAGACACGAGAAAGGAATTTCATTGCTCAGCGAAGCGAGTTCGCATTCCGTTAGAAGTAACGAAATGGGGGGTTAAACCTCACGCCTAGTATTTGGGTAACAAGTTGAGGGGGGAATTGAGGTCACGTAATTCCTGAGCAGGCAGTTAGGAACTACTTACGTAGAGTTTATATAACAGTATATATGCGAAACACCACCGACTTATCACGAGATCCCTATAACTCTATTGAATTTAAATTTAGCATTTCTTCATTTCGCGATGTATACGGAAATACATTGGAAAATGGATTTGTGGATTCTTCCACGGAACGGAATTTTTGCGGGTGAAACCCACGGTACGGCTAACAACAAAATGTTTATGGTGGGGCCAAGGTACTAGACGGACTGAAGACATCAAACGTCGCAGAGGCCCCGCTGACTACAGGCGGCTCGGGATTATTGTTTTTGGTAGTCCCTAAAAAGGCCTAAGTCCAGAAATGGACGTTGACGTTGATAATGATGACGATGATGGAACTTTATTAATCTCTCGTCGGTCCAATAGCTAGGCTGTGTTCAGATCACGATTCAGATCTAAATTCTAATCTTGAAGTCGGAAAGTTGATGATATTACACTCCCCGTTCCGTAAGGAGTACGTTAAGGCGTTGTTCGTTCCGGTCACTATCATCTACATCTATGTGGTGATCGTAAAATAGATCGAATTAATGCGACTACAAAAACATATTTACTATTTTCTCAAAATCTCAAAATTTGTTTATTTCACAGAGGCTATTTTCAAGCATTTCATTCGTCAAGTCATCTGTTTGTAGTGACTCTACCACCGGCTCGGAAAGCAGTCATCTGCTGAGAAGAGTAGGTAAAAACTTTTCCAATGGTCTCCAATCATCTGTCTTTCTAAAGTTATTTCATGCAGGCTTTAGTCTACTACATTGGCGTTATGTTAGGGACCATTTAAATAAGTGCAAAATATTATTTTTAACCAACGAAAAAAAACGGAGGAGGTTCTCAATTCGACACGTATATATTTTTTTTTATGTATGACCACGAATAACTTTTTACAGAGTTGTCCGATTTTGATAATTCTATTTTTATTAGAAAGGGCATACTTCCAAGGTGGTTCCATTGTCACCATGTTAGGATCTGATGATGATATCCTGTGGAAATTAAAGGAACTCTTCGAATTTTGGAGGCATGCTTACAGCGATTTCAGTTTTTGTCTCGGTATCGGTAGCTTTTTGGCTACTAGTGCCGTATAATATACTATAACAGTATAGTACAAGTACGTTACGTGGCGATAAATCACTAAAAAGTAAGAAATAAAAATTTTTAACAAAAAATAGAACCGACTCAAAAAATAACTGTGTCATTTAGTTGCTTTAATTTACTTAAGCATATCTAGGAGTTGGTGCCAGCCAAGGTTTCTACTTTAAGGACGTTACCTAGAACCCACAAACTGCTTTGCAACGTAAAACAAATGTTCCTTAAACTTGGCTGGCACCGACTTCATAGATATGCTTAAGTAAATTAAAGCAACTAAATGACACAGTTATTTTTTACTTTTTAGTGTAGTTTAGTCGGTTCTATTTTTTGTTAAAAATTTTTATTATTCTACTCGTACGTATAACGTCCGGGCAGGACAGCTGGCCCGCTGGTGAAAATGAGTTTCCGGTATATAATATTTATGAATTAATCGTCCCTTCTGCGAGCTCCCTTGCCGAAATGTGATAATTAAAGTTACGTGAAAATATTGTATGTTCAAACTTCCGCTTCAAAACGCCATGTTTAACATAGCAATTATCATATGTAATATCTTTTTGATTTACATAATGAAATTATAAAAATAAATAAAAATAAATTATGGTGGTACTCGTACCATATTTAATTCCTCACGGATAATGTGTTAAAACACATTTATGAAGCCAAGTTCACGTTGTTATGAAATATAAACCGTATGTTTTCGCCCTTATATTTCGTATCTATGACGTGGTAGAAGTTTTCCATAGTCTGTGGTATCTTTTTGTTGTATCTATCTCTTTCCGGCTGCTCTGCGCTTCACGCACCGGACCATATGTATAATTGTAAGTTTTGTGCTATTAAACAAGTAATAATCACTAAATATTTCTTTTTACTGTCCACTCTGTCACACGTGAGTAAGTAAGTACTCACTAGTAAGAGATGGAAAAGATTGTTAATTAAGATACATTTAATTATTTTAAATTAGATATTGAATGCGAGTACTTTTGTACAAGTTTATTGATTTATATTCTGTGATAAAATTCCAGGATTTTGGTATTGTGACGCGACGGGCTGCGGCGACCAGGAATTTCATGTGGCAGAGAGATATACCTCGAGCAACGTCTGGACTTGAGACTTAGCTAGAATGTTTACGACGTAGGTTTGACAGTAAGACCGTCGGTTTATCAGTATGTCAAACTTCTTAGTAATGTGCCCATTTTTATTTTCGCCGGTTTTTAAGACCGCGCTCTGACAATCTTTGTTCTCTATTCATTGACGTCATAGATTAAAGACTACTAGATAGAGCCCATAGCGTGTCCACTAGTGAGACAGCAAATCAGCCTTATTGACATGATATGTCAACATTTAAAGTACATCATAAAACGTTATGTTTTAAAATATCGTAAAATACGAAATATTACTTTATATAATACAACAACAGCAAGTGACAACTATCTCACTTCACGTCTGACTTGGCCATTCCTCGTTTATGATATTGGCAGAACCCATCTGGCAAAACTAGATGCAAATGTCATAAAAACGTTGAAGTCTTGGTTTGGTCTAGCACTCTCGGCTGACCCTTCAACTCTATTCAGAGATTACAATAATTTTGAGTTAAAACTAAAAAGGCCATCGGAACTCTATAAACACCTCAGGGTTACCAGAACGCACATTCTAGTTAAGTCCCAGGACGAACTAGTTGCATCACTTCCTAAAGACGAGGGTGCCGGAAAACTTGACTCTAGGCTTCAATTTTACAAACAATTTATGGCAGGGGCTCAGGTAAATAGAACCGGGTTGGGTGCAAGACGTAAAAAGGAAGACCAAGACATAATAAAATCTTTTCTTAAACAAGATGAGGACGACAACTACAAAGTGCATGCCATGAACCTAGAAATGCAAAACGAGTGGTTAAACTTAGGCGAGTTCTGCATCCCTCTGGCTCTGAAGTGGCGCGCCTTGCTGTACGATTGGTCTCCTGCCTTATTGAAATTTTATCTTAATGCCTTTCAACTGACTCTCCCAGATCAGAGTAACCTAGTAAGATGGGGAAAAGCCTCGGAAAAATCTTGCTATACCTGTGGTGAGACAGTGGGCACTGCAAGGCACTTATTGGTAGGATGCAAGGTGCTCCTGGACAGGGGTCTCTACTCACGCCGACACGACAAAGTACTAGAAATCATACGTGAAGCTATGAGCCTTTCAGTAGCTAGGGCTCAAAAAGGGTTGACGACGAATAAAAGACAAACTAACTTCGTTAAAGCAGGCTCAAGTACAAATTCCACCAGCAAGCCTTATTCAATTCTAGGCTCTGCTCCTGATTGGACTATATTAATGGACACGTATGAAAAGCACTATAAAATCCCGGAAGACTTAGCTATTACGACATCTAGACCGGACATATTTCTTTTTTCCAAACAAATGAAACGTATATAGTACTTGTTGAGCTTACAGTGCCGTGGGAAACAAACATCCCTAAAGATCATGTATTCAAAGTGAATAAATATTATGACCTTACTAATGAACTAACCAAAAATGGCTATGTGGTTAGTTTATACGCGGTAGAAGTGGGTGCGAGGGGTATACCAGCGAAGTCTCTCTACAACCTGCTAAAAGACCTTGGCCTTACTAGAAGTGCAGTAAGCTCCATATTGGAACGAGTGTCCAAGGCTGCTCTAGTAGGGTCCTTCCGAATATGGTTGGGCAGGGAGAATAGCTTGAACAGAGGAGGTGAGTGTTGACGCGCGTCACTAAGGGTACCCTTAAACCTATACCCGAGTCACAAGTCTCGGGCTCTGTTCGGAGTTTTTCTCTCAGCCACGCGATGGACCCGGCACCCGCACGGTGAATCCATGGAATGCTAAGATATTCGTCTCAAGTTTAGTAAACGCATAAATTTGCTAAAAAATAACATATCTAAGCTTTAAATCATCAATCAATGAAGTTTATGCCTACTTACGTATGAAACGTAATTCCTTCGATTTTCTGTTCGCTGCGACTGTTGCAGCCGAAAATATTACAACCCACCATAGCACGATAACGTTTAAATTAATATCGTAACCGCAAAGTTATATTATTTATCAGCAAATTTAATAAAAAGCTAATAATTGCTCAGATATGTCCCTTGTCTGTCACAAATTCCACTCTTGACAAATAATAAAAACGAACACACTGAAAGGGACAAAAAATAATCTTGTATCACTTTCTAATAAAGGCCGAATGAAATAAGTCTGTCACGCTCTTGAACCTACAGCCGCGTTACGACTCCATCTAGTAGTCTTTAATCTATGATTGACGTATTTTATTTTTTTTAAGTGTTAGGTAATAAAATAAACAGTATATTACTGTTTACAGTTATAAAACATGGCTTTAGGTAGAATAATTATTTTTTTCCTGTCGTTATCTATTTTAACAGCTTTTAAGCTATTGCATAGCTTCTATCGCGGGCCTTGATCGTGGAGACCGAATACAGAAATTCCGTAACGAAAAAACCTAACACCCCCTGAGTATCAAAAACATAATATCAAAGGCACAATTTCGGCAACGACGTCATCGGGAAACGTGGTTTAAGTTAGGTTAGGTTAGGCCTACGGTAGTACTCTAGGCCACGGTCCCGATGACGTCAGTAGGTAAACATAAGTTGATAAAAAATGCTATGCAATAGCTTTACCGCGGCAGTCTCCGAATGCCACACTTCTTTTTTTTTTTAATTTAGGTTGGTCAGGAGTTAAAATAGTTTACAAAACAAAGTTCTCCAACTGAGACCGGGTGACGTCACAGCTAATTAATTAAAACATGGCAACAATAGCGTACCGGTTGCTTTTAGTACATTCATTTATGAAATTGTCAACTTTGTAATAACCATTTTCTAGCAAGAATTTTATAAGGTCTGTGAAAGAATTTTCATTCCCCTTTATATGTTCTGGAATTTTATTATAAGCCTTTATACACATTACATGGCGGTTTTCAATAGCCTCAATAGCTTCGCGTTTATAACAAATATAAACATGAGAGGTCTTGGGTTCGATTCCTATTCATCCGTTTTCCTACTCTTAACAGAGTCTTTCCAAAGTTAAACGGAAAAGACGATCTTGGTCAAGTATAAATAATAGACTAATTTCACTAATATTATAAAGGAGAAATTTTGTTTGTTTGTTACTTCTTTACGCCGCGGGTACTGAACTGAATCAGATAAAATTTGAAAGCGAAACTGATGATACCATAGATTTTATACAGAAAAATTAAATAGTTCCCGTGGCATATTGAAGATTCACAATTCATGCAGACGGTATTGCGGGCATAAGCTAGTATTTTTTAAAAAGTTAATTAAATTTTACTACTTCTCATTTTTTATTTCCGTTCAGTTTTTAATTTGGTTTTCACAATGGGTTCTTATTAAACTAATGAAATATAAAATATATTTACCTCCAAGGCGAGATAAAATATTTCCACCCTTATTATTTCCAATTTTCTCTTAAAAAGCTTAAAGGAAAATAGCAAATGAGATAGAAAATACTATAGAGACATAAAAGG
Organism: Mycalesis mineus; assembly: GCA_034621355.1. Classification (NCBI taxonomy): domain Eukaryota; kingdom Metazoa; phylum Arthropoda; class Insecta; order Lepidoptera; family Nymphalidae; genus Mycalesis; species Mycalesis mineus. The sequence goes on along the minus strand of CM067904.1, from coordinate 7,922,321 downwards.
GAGGGGTGGGGGATGTTAGTGGTTTTTGCAGCGATATAGAATAGAGATTAGAGGGTGGAACTTGGACCGAGATGCATCGCTAACGACTATTCGATGCACATTTTTATGACTTCAATATCAGCTTAATGATAGGGTAAATATAGCCTTACTGGTAGCGTTGGACCAAGGTTTAACCTATGTAGCTTCGGATCGCGGGGTCCAGGGTTTGAGTTTTAATCGCGCTTAGAAAAATTATACCTTTTTCTTCTAGGATTTTTTTTTGTGAAAAATCAAGGCCTGGAGTTTGGAACAAATCTTTATCCTCCATATCTCAGAGAGCAAGTTAAGCTATCATTTCTAATCACCCGTCAACCTACAATAGAATAGCCACTCCAAGCTCTTAATGGTCAGACTAAGCTCTATTTTCTTGTTAGGGGGTCTGACTCTGTAGTAAGTAGTATAGTTGTTTCTTGTTATATATTTTTTTCTCTTTATTTGGTCTACCAACAGTTTTACAGCTAACATATTGAATAAAAAATAAAACAAAATCTACGAGTAACATGTTAAAATGTAAAACTAATTATAGGTAAACGCGATTAATTTACAATAATTTTTAACAGGAAATATTTAAACTAATTACTATTAAGTGCTTTTAATTCCAATTTAACAGATTTACTAAATTTCGAGAATGAACCAATAAAAATATCTGTAGCACTTAGCTTATTCAATAGCTAACACAGCCTCGGGATTGGCGAGTTTCTACCCTTAACTGTGGACCGATGAGGGAAACACAGAAAAGTATTTTTTGGTTTTCTTGGGCATCTTAACGGAACTCTGATGTTAAAACATCCTAACATAGACGGACTGTCAATTTTATAATTTAAAATTTTATACAAAAAAGTAAGGTCAGGTAAATTTATATATAGATTATATACAGGATGTCCCAAAACACAACGATAACCTGGTACCTGGCGAAAGGCCAAGTTATATCAGTTCTGGAAAAAATAAGAAAAAAAATCTATGTCACTTAGTTTTGTAATTATTGTCATTTTTAAAAAAAGGTGAAAATCGACACTTTTGGTCGCATTTTTGTGTACTGTAATCACAAATTTCACAATTTTGCAGTGATTTTTTTTAATTACGTAATCTAAGATAGTTGTGCTACTAATTGCAATCACAAATCTATGGAATAAACATTGTTAACTTAGTAAAATAAATTAAGGTTTATTAAGTCATGGTTTACAAAAATATGGTCACATAACTTTGACACCTTACTTTATGAAAGTAAACTACTACACTATGCTTGGCAAGTAATTTCAAAAGATGGTCCATTTTTTCAAAATCTCAAAATGGTGCAACACTTGCCACTTTTCATGTCATTAAAAATATTATTTCTCATTTTTTGCCAAATGGGCCTCACTTCGAATACTTTTAGTAATGAAATATCGGTGTCCACATGATGCGCATCCCCCGTAATCAATCAAAAATGCAAACTGTGAGTGAATGATATGTCATATCTGTACTCAGTAGTAAAAGCCATTGTAATATTTAAGTTAACAATGTTTATTCCATAAATTTGTCGTTGCAATTAGTAGCACCACTATCCTAGATTACGTAATGAAAAAAATTACTGCAAAATTTTTATATTTGTGATTACAGTACATAAAAAAAAAAAAAAAAATATATACGGTCGAATTGAGAAACTCCTTTTTTTTTGAAGTCGTTTAAAAATGCGACCAAAAGTGTCGATTTCCAACTTTTTTTTAAAATGAAAATAATTACAAAACTAAGTAACATTGATTTTTTCCTTATTTTTTCCAGAACTGTTATAACTTGGCCTCTCGCCAGGTACCAGGTTATCGTTGTTTTTTGGGATACCCTGTATAATAAGTCGTAGTAGAATTCTAAGACGGATCTTCTCTGACAAAGTACTACCGCCATTATTATTTCTGGTAACAAAAATAAAAAGTATTCCTTTTATTTGTGTTGTTGTTAAATAAAATAAAATTTTCTGTCATCTGAGATAGGATACAAGCCAAAATTTATGCGTCGCCAAAAAAGGGTTTATAACCTTTGTAATAAAAAATGTTCCTTTCAGACCCTACGATTTAGCTATTAGTCTTTTCCAGCTGAATAACATTGACATTCAGCTATTCATGTTATGCTTATATCATATTTTTGAAGTATAAACTGAATAGAAATGTTTGCATTCACGACAGTAGGCTTTAGAAATTCCTTTAGTTTGCTTGTTCAATGCTTCGAGCTTAGCTACTGAGTCTACTGAAAGGTTAATTTTCTACTAAACGAGATAACTTGACTAATGTTAACAACATTACTCATGTTCTCTCAGAAGGAAAGCAGATAAGGATTATTGTCAATCATATCCAAGTTTATCATATCCAAGTTAAAGATATATTTATTTATTCTTTATCTAGAACGGAGACATAAAATGTATTAAGTAAAATTAGTACAAAAGGCGGCCTTTTCGCTTAACAGCGATTTCTTCCAAGCAACAGTCTATTTTAATGACACACTATGGAGCTAGGCCCTCTTTATAAAAGAAGGGAAATGTAGTTAAGACCCACCATACTATACGACTATGAGTTGACGGGAATAGGATGACAATGTTTGATTTTTTGAGGAACACAATCGAAAGATAGCTTAACGTGCTCTCCAAGGTAAGGGGCGTAATACTACCAACTTTCTAACTATACCGATGTTAGGAACAATTTTATTGAGCATTTGTTAGAAGAAAGAAAAACTTAATACTTTTACTCCAACCTAAGAGTCGAATCCTTGACCTCGTGATTTGTCTCTCTCAGTGTCTGGGTGTTTATCTATATAATATAAGTATGTATGTATATCATCATCAGCCTGTATCCGTCCACTGCTGGACATAGGCCTTCCCAAAAGCGCGCCACCACACTCAATCCTCTGCCTTCCTCATCCAGCCACTTCCCACTACCTTTTTAAGGTCGTCGGACCATCGGGCTGGAGGGCGTCCTACACTGCGCTTAGTAGTACGTGGTCTCCACTCCAGAACACCCGGCCCCAGCGACCGTCTGTTCTGCGACTTATATGGCCTGCCCATTGCCACTTCAACTAGTTGAAGTTGATGTATGTATAATATATATAAAAATATTTATCAGCTATCATAGAACCCATAACACAAGCTACCTATGCTTACTTTTTGGCTATATAGCGATGTCTGTAACTGTCCTATAATATTTATATATCTATCACGATACGATAGATAGAGAAGATTAGGAAACATACAACGACAAGTTTCGTTACAGAATACGGCCACGGAAGGCAGATTCATGGCTATAGGCTTTGGAAATTCCTTCAGTTTGCTCGTTCAAAGGAATGTTTTGAGCTTAGTCACTGAATGGAGTATTAGTCAAGTTCTCTCAGAAGAGAAGCAGATAAGAGTTGTAGTTAATCATAATATGACTTAGCCTATGAGGTTTCGGATCACGATGACCTGATTCAAGCAATTTAATTTTGAGCTTTTCCTTCTTCCAAAATCCTATCCAATATTATCAATATTAATAAAGGCAACATTAATGGAAAACGAAGACCCGATCGTAGGCGCATATCCTGGCTCAAGAAGTTACGCCAGTGGTTTAATATGAGCTCTAGATCACTGTTTTAAGCAGCATCTAATAAAGTTAAGATAGCCATAATGATAGCTAACCTCCGATAGGAGATAGCACGAGAAGAAGAAGAACATTAATAAAAACATATTTTTTATCAGACTCTCGAGCGACCAAAAAAATCAAAAGCATTTCCAAAACAACATTATGGCTTAAGTTTAACAATAAAACAGCTGTAAAAAATGAACAATCAATCAAAGTTTCAAATAATTCGGATGGTATAGAAATGTGAAAGGGACAAACAAATAAACATTTATTTTCATATATGAGAAGACGTAGGAATGGCGATAGGCTAAGAAATAAACCCGGGTAAGCGATTCTGTGCCTAATCCTTTTATCCTGGCACCGCATTTGTAGGCTTTTCGAATTTGCACGCCGTTCTGGGCCTGTGAAGGCCTGCCCGTATTTATATGCTGGTTGAACAAATATAATTATGACGGAGAATTGTTAATATGTTCCCGTATTTGGTGTTTTATTTTCTTGTTGTGTCTATGTATTACCACTGGATCAATTTTTGGGGTAAAATTAAGATTGAATGTGTTATGTTGGTGCTGTGTTGTGTGGTGGAGTTTCTAGTTAATAAGTCCTAATTAATAATGACTGTCCCGTTGGTCTAGCGGTTTGACTATGTGGCTTCGATCATGAGGTCCTGGATTCAAATCCTGGGTTGGTTCATTAATTGAGATTTTCTTTCTTCTGTGAAATCATCAGTAAATTTTAAGCGGAAGAGTTATGGTGTTACACCCCCGTATCTCGAAGAGCACGTTAAGAGAAGAGCCTCGGTCCCGGTCATTATCATTAGCATATACTGACAGTGATCGTTAATAACGGGAATAACCCTAAATCCTACAGAAACCCTAAGCCCGCCAACCCGCATCAGAGCAGCGTGGTGGGTTTACACCGCTTATACCCTCTCCTATAAGGAGTGCCTGGCCCAGTAGTGGCCGTTAATAGGCTGACAATAATGAACCATACTCGTAACTATCAAGCTCGTATTTGAATTGAAAAGATGAACTTCAATATCTATTCTATGAATATGAATTATGTTCAAAAATAACTATCAAAAACTGTACGTATCACTCCGACACCGAATAGTCACAATAGAACAGCGACATTCAACTACATGTTCAAATTAAAAAAAAAACATTTGTTTCCTCACATGAAAACTGTTATATCATCTTTTTTGTTCAAACTACCTATTTGTTTATTTTTTTTAGAAAGGTATTGACATATATTTTTACCATCAATCATTTCAGGAAATCATCTAAGTTCACCCTTCTCAAGTATACCCAGACGTGATTTCCTCCTGACGTTTATAATATTTGGATAGCTCTCTTTCTCTATATTTCCAGTTGTAATTAAGATCCGAGGTATGTTTTGTCTAAAAAGTCTCGTTGGAATGAGGAAAATGTGAAAATAAATGAGCTTTTGTCCACTTAAATTGGTTGAGGTGGAAGAAAGCTACGTGTGAATATTAACTTTAATTTGTTTTTTAAGCAAATATGATCAATAATGAAACTCGGACAATATTTTTAATGAATAAAACATTTAACACTAAACCCGTCAACCCGCATTGGGGTAGCATGGTGGGTGTACGTTCCATATCCCCTCTCCTATAAGGGTGGAGGTCTGGCCCTGTAGTGGGCCGCTAATAGACTGATTATGATGATCCTGTCTCCTACATTATTCGTAAAATATATATATATGAAAACACAAATCGTAAGAAACTGTAGGTCTTCCTTAATGTAATTTTTTTGCAAGTTAAATATTCTTAAGAGTTGCGCGCTTTTAATAAAAATAATTAGTATTTGGACATTAGTAGAGTATCGAGTAAACTGTCCTTGTTCCGATAGTCGTCTGAGTTAATCGTTATTTTGTGAAAAGTTTCGACCAGCGCTTTAAAAATGTTTCGCTTGGCTGTTCAGTAGGCCTTGTGAGGAGGTTTCTCATTCTGAAGCCCTAACCGCCGGCAGCTTGAGCACTCATAAGCCCCGCAAGTGAAGGAGCAGTTGTTTTTAATAGTGTTCAATAAAAAAATGTTAATATAAATAAATTGGAGTAAATTAGAAATTAGTATTTTAAGAACTGTAAGGCGTCGAAAGTACAGCGAAAGCTTTCCAAGGTAAGAAGAGAGAATTGGGACTAATGTAAAATTATTATTCTAAGCACAAGCTCTATAACTAAAATGAATTAAAATTTTCATTCCATTCTATTCTCTAATCTCACTGCAAAGCTGTCTCGAAAGACTTCGCAGACGAAAATAATGTTAGACATTTTCGTTAAAAGTATTTCACCAGAAATTGTTATATGTGTTCAGTGCCTGTGAAATTGGTATTACTTATTTTTAGATAACATTCGCAAGTAATAAGATGGGATCCTTGGGTAGCCATGGATTATTGAATAAAAAAGGTGTAGGTAAAAAAGATACAGGCGTAGATAAGTGATACGCTATCTAAAAGTGACATATTGAAACTGAACAAAATACCTAATGTTCTGTGCAAATGTTTATGTCTATTTATTTTTCGCATTTATAATATTTATTAGTAATAACTTAAATATATATACAGATAAATAAAATTATTTAAAACTAAATAAAAAAGGAAATACTTAACCGCTACCTTTACCTAAACTAAAAACGAATTAAAAAAAATATACTTTTCCTCCGAATCAGAGTCCAGGGGTAAAGTGCCCAGAATGCTGGCAGCATTGCTACGTTGAATGACAATGCTTATCCTCTGACCTAAAAAACCAGCCTTCTGATCACGGGAGGCGTCGATTAATCGTTTTGCGATATCTCTTAAAAAAAACGAGTACTCGGACCCCACCGTCCAAGATTTCAACTCCAAATGGCTCAAATACGTAATCTCCGACAAGGTTACTGTATTTGCGCCGCTTGAAAGTTTCAGCTGATGCAGGAGCAGCGCCCGCACAGCCCATCGTGCTAGGAAGATGTGATGGTGCAAGGGTGTCCTCGCAAGTTGCGTCCCACACCAAAGGCCTTCCCATCTTCCATGGCATCAATGACATGGAAGATGGGAAGGTCTCTTGCCATCGTCGCGCGCCAAGCCGTTAGGTATTGTCTATTTTTAATTTATCTTTATTTTTTTATTTTCTCCGTGGCGTGGTGGATTTATAAGACGAAGGTCATATGTTCAATTCCCGGCTGGGCCGATTGAATCAAATCAACTCATTTTTATTTGCGAGAATGTGGTACAAATTTTGGTTTTAAAAGCTTATTCAGGTAGCCATTCAACTAATACATTAAGTATGCAAATTAAAATTATAATTAAAATTTCTAGAACAACTAAATTAAAAATGTATCAGGCCAATGTCCAAACTGTTAAATAGTCACTGTGAGAAAAAAGAAAATGAAATAAAATAAAAATGTGTATTTAATAATAACATCAAGAAAAGAAATACGTATCACCACAAGATTTAGCGACCAGGTGTGATTGCAGTCAATGTTTCCTTAAGTATAGAAAAAAAAATCACTATTACTTTAAAGAGCATTTTAAGCCATCGGTCTAAGCCCGTTTTTATTTCACGCCACATTGAAGTAGTGTGGTGGGTATACGTGACATATCCTCCTCCTCCTCCTCTAAAAGGAGAGAGGCCTGGTGGTTCTGTTGTGAGTCGTTAATAGGCTGATGATTATGTAATTGACCTAGATATATGGTGGTGGTATGGTGGTGACTTTGACACACAGGCTAAGGATGTCCGCGGTTCGAGTCTCAGGTTTGGTTATAATTTTTTTTCTCAAAAAAATTTTAATAGCAGTCTGGCCTACAGCCTTAAAAATACTTTGAGTCGTTGGTCTCATTAATTGTGATAATCATTATTACCCTAATTCTTGTTACCCGCTTTAATGCGGCGTGGTGGATATAAGTTCCATATCCCCTCTTCGTTAAACGAGGGAGGCCGGGTCTTGTAAAGAGTCGTTATAATAGTTTGAATAATGATGAATATGTGAGCAAACAAAAAAATATCGCTTTGAACTCATCGGAGCAAATATTTTTTGTTTTTGAGAAAAAACAGAGCTTTCGATTTCCATAAAAACATTCAGACATCAAGGACGCTTACGAATCAACAAACAGATCTACAAAGTTCGCAGTTTCAACTGATCGAGTTTATGGTTCTATTTGTTTGTATTAACGTTTCTATTTCGTAGGTGTCAAACAGTTTGCTAAAGTTATGAGCATTTATTTAAACTGGTCTTTGGTTCGATCAGGTAGTAAAAATTCTTAGCTCCGTGTTGGGAAGCTGGTGGTTTTATACCTGTTTCAGAGAGCACGTTAAGCCCGTCGTCATATCATCAGAATATCATTTCAATTCGACAGCGATTGGTTATAGTCAAGACAATATCCCTGTCCCGCTGAACGGAAGTTAACATTTATTATCTTAATCCCGATAGGCCGTATTGGATTAAAGGGAAATCGTTAATCATAAGAGACTGTTTCAGGAAGCTGTAGCTCTTTATTTTCTTTCAGACACGAAGATAGATTTGATATATTAAGACTACTATACGTACTTATTTATTTTCTACTTAATTTATAAACTTGTTTTTTATTATTATTTTCTTTTCATAGTTTTATTTTTTATAGTTTAAATTGAGTTAGGTCTTAGATATAATTTCTAATTTTTAGACTAGTTTTATTGTAGATCATAAGGTTGTTTAGGCTGCGTTCGTGGCGGACCTGGACTAGGGATCCAGCTGCAAATCAGCGCTGCATGATCTTTTAGTAGATCTTGCAGCAAAAATGCTGAGCTGGGTCCTTTTCCTAGGTTATGCCACACATCGCAGGGTTTTGTAAATATACTCAACTGAATTGTGATGTGTGGCATAAGGTATGAATACAATATATTTCTTTCTTTCTTCTTACTTGTAGAGGTATTGAATACTAATGTTCCTATATTAGTGTTAAATACCTATACAACTACATATTTATATAAATACAAGAAAGGCTAATAAAATACCTCATTTGTATATTTTTTAAGGGGTAGATTTGTGACAGTTAACACCCGATTTATTTGTAAAACGAGCGATTTTGGATAAAATGTTTTGGTTTTGGCATAAAATATTTCAATCTTTTTTAAAATAGTAGGCATAAAATCTTTTTTAAAATCAAAGTAAATTAATTAATTAATAAAATTATGAAAAACAGCTGTCAACTTGATGTATAAATTCCAAAACTTACCTTTATTTGTATACTTCTAGGACAAACTTCCGCAAACTTCCACCAATCACAATAAAACAAAATATCACATAAACACAAACAAAAAAATAAATATAAATATATTTTCGTATCACAAAATTCAATAAACTTATAATAAAATACGTAAAAATTTTATTAATTAATCACAATAACGAAAATAATGTATGTTTGTATCCAAACGCAAACTACTTTGAGTAATTTATTTTTAAATAATAAATTGATTTGTTATTTAATTACAGATATAAAAAATATATATATGTAACATCAATTTTGAGCCTAATTTATTTTTAACAAACTGAATATTTTTTTAAATAAAGGAATAATATAACGTATCTTATATCCAAACGTCGTAAGTTTAGCGCGGGAAATATTTATTTTTTAAATTATTATTTGTCTCGCGTCATTTTACGCGGCGAGCGGCGTCTTTCGAGTCAAACTCGCGACTGGTAGCGGCGTTAGAACCCAAGCCTCAAATGTGCGTTAAAGCTGCCTGGGACCCGCAGGCGCGACAAAGGGGATGAAATGACAAAATGGAGCGGACTTTGATAATTACGCACGACTTTGGGTGTTATTGTGGCTCATACGGGACAAAATGTCTGATTGCCCTTTGATTTCCAAATTGAATTGCGTACCCTAACTCTAAACTTTCTGTTTGATAAATTCAATTTTAAACTTGGAAACTCAAAATATTGTTACTATGTTTACTTGTTAGGATCTTCTCTTCGGATAATAAATTAAAATTTATAATTTTTCTTCGACAGTAACAAATAAGGATTTAGCTGGAATAACGTGCCATTATAATTTTACTGAGCGGTGCCGCCAAAAACTTAGTTGTTGCTTCGCTTAAAAAATATTTAATGATAAATTTATAATTTACTACCCTACCTACCTACCTAAAGTTCTACCCTAAGTAATCTTCATTGAAATTATACTCAATTAAATATTGTGGCGTAACATCTGTTTTCGAAATTGGGACTGGCTTATCACATCATTATCACGTTAGCTTTTAAACAAAAAATCAGCTCAAAACTCAACTTATCAAAAACTCTCAAATACACATTATATTTCAAACTTGACTCGTTTTATCATGTACGAGACTACGAGTATAAGACCTATTCTCGTCTTCGTGATTCTTTGTCACGGAATAATTCTGAATTTTTCATTTTTCTACGAAATGTTCTGTACATTTCAAGTCGGGAAGTTGGTGGTGTTACACCTGGGAGAGCACGTTAAGCCGTCGGTCCCAGTCACAATTATCAATATCTGCTAGTAATCGTTAATAAATGAAACATTATAACCCTCAGCCAGCAAACTCGCTTTGGAGCAGCGTTGAGAGGGGGGTTTTGACGACCTCCGTGGCGCAGTGGTATTATATGCGTGTGGTATGTATGCGCGGTGGGTTTATAAGACGTAGGTCCTGGGTTCGATTCCCGGCGGGGCAGATTGAGAGTTTTCTTAATTTGTCTTGGTCTGGCTGGTGGGAGGCTTTCGCCCTGGCTAGTTACCACCCTACCGACAAAGACGTATCGATACGATTTCATCAACGATGTTGATTTCATCCTACTCCTAATAAGTTAGCCCGCTTCCATCTTAGATTGCATCATCACTTAACATCAGGTGTGATAGCAGTCAAGGGCCAACTTGTAGTCGTTAAAAAAAACGCTACATATCCCCTCACCTACAAAGAGAGAAGCCAGACCATTTAGTGAGCCGTAAATAGGTTGAGAATGATGAACATCTCTTGAGGAAGCTTCGGTTTTTTAGTTTCACCGGCTTAGATCCTTTTCTCGTGTCGCTATTGAGTACTTATATATGGATAGATGAATGAATTAAATGAGACTTACGAAAGGCATTTATATGTTCGGCTAACGTTCCTGGACCAAATCTAGGACATCCTGATTGAAGGCGAGGTCAAATCTACCCTAAACTAACGTACTTATATGGAATGTTAAAGGAAATTGGCAGAAACGAGAGATTTATGCAAGAGTCCTGAGTGAATAGACGTGGTCTCTGTTTATTCCTATAGTTATACGGTGTGATGTATGTAATACATGGATAGATATAAAATAAAAACCTCCGTGGTGCAGTGGTATGCGCGGTGGATTTATAAGACAGAGGTCCTGGGTTCGATTCCCGGCGGGGCAGATTGAGATTTTTTTTTAATTTGTCTTGGTCTAGCTGGTGGGAGGCTTTCGCCGTGGCTAGTTACCACCCTGCCGACAAAGACGTACCGCCAAGCGATTTAGCGTTCCGGTACGATGTCGTGTAGAAACCGATAGGGGTGTGGATTTCATCCTATTCCTAACAAGTTAGCACGCTTCCATCTTGTATTCCATCATCACTAAATAGTCAATAAAAAAAAAACAAAAGAAAAACAAACAATTTTTCATGTGTACGTGACTTACTCGCGTTCACTCCTCAGACAATTATATTTTATCACACCATCAAAGTACACTAAAGGTACATTATACTCTAACATATACAACGTCGACTACATCTGCGATCGTTAGTGTCGTACATGGATGCAATACAATTGTTTCATTTTTGGCCGCTGTTAATTGACTATGGGTACGCACGCAAGCTATAGTAAACGCGCACACTGGTGTACAACGAAATAGAATGAAACAGAATAGACTAGAACAAAATGGGACAGATCTAAACATTGGTTCTTGAAAAAAACGGATCGAAGCCGATGTACAACGGTTGCATAGCAGAAGGAACAGAAATCGGAATTCATCGATGATATTTTGTCGTATTGGACTGAAAGTCGAGAGTGGGAGTATTTTATTACTTTTATGTTGGTAAGTACGTGTATATATATTTTTTTTATCGACTACAAGCTGGCCCTTGACTGCTATCACACCTATATGTAAGCGGGCTAACTTGTATCGGTTTCTACACGACATCGTACCGGAACGCAAAGTAGCTTGGCGGTACGTCTTTGTCGGTAGGGTTTTAACTAGCCACGTCGGAAGCCTCCCACCAGCCAGACCAAGACAAATTAAGAAAAATCTCAATCTGCCCCACCGGGAAGTGAACCTAGGACCTCCGTCTTATTAATCCACCGCGCATACGACTGCGCCACGGAGCTCGTCAAATTGTATCGTAAATTAATGACAAAGAACAATAAAATAGAGAGGTATATAAAAAATAGTAACAAAACAATTCAAGACTACTGCGAACAATATATATATATATATATATATATATATATATATATATATATATATATATATATATATATATATATATATATATATACCATAAATATAAACAGGGCGTTCTAAATAAAATTTCATTCTTGTAAGAAGTATATCTTTCTTGAGTTTCTCTTTAATGTTCTTTGTGGGTGTGTATTATTTATAGTTTATTACCAATAAAAAGCGCTTTTATAAAACTTATCTATAAAGCTACTTTAAATTTGAATAAAGTTTCAACGTAACAAACAATGAGCAGAGCACAATTATATAGAAATAAAAGCCTTTATAGAGACAACAGACGGTTATTTATTGCGACGGGCCATGTCGATAGAGTCGATCCAATTTAGCTTAACAGCGAGATACTCTCATTTTGAATTCGCGATACAATAGCTATTTTAAAGAGAGATATTTTCTTATCTAAAGTATCTTTATTATTCTAATCGGCGTAATTAAGGAATTCTATATCGTATTTTTTGTAAATATTAGCCATTTACAAACCTTCACTCCAACCAGGCTTAATTACTGTTAGGATTGTTAACAAAAATTGTAGGTGAAACAAAGAAATTGAAACGGCTTCAAAAACTCAACTGTACCTACTACACTAAATCGCGTATTAAAATAGTATGTGCTACTCGTATCTATTTTTATTTTATTTTAATAACTTTATTGCATTTAATAAAAGTAACATAGCATAAAAAAACAGAGGATTATCAATTTGCAAAAGGCGGCCTTATCACTAAGAGTGATCTCTTCCAGGCAACCTACTGTATTGATTCTAAATATTCTGTAAGACGGGAAATTGCACATACAAAAGAAAAGAAAGTAAAATTAAAATATACATACATCTAATACGATATACATATTATAATATATATACATATATAAAACTTATACATTACATATATTTATTATATATATTAATAATATTACATATATTTAACAAAATAGTCTTTAAACAAATACCTACATGAACTATGTATTATAATGTTAGATAGTGTTTCTTTAAACGTTTTTTAAAAATGGTCAGCGACTTTGAGCATCTGATTTCTTCTAGTAGTACGTTCCATAGCGTAGCTGCTTTGATGGTGAAAGAATCCGATGATGTTTTGGTATTACACTTAACCATTCCTAACTTATTTTGTCTGCAAGAGCGCTGTGAGTCCTGCGATGCAATAGGGCCCAAAAATGTGAAACGCTCCTTCAGGTAGGGTGGCGTCCAAGTAGTGGCGTATCTACTGAAATTTGAAAGCGTTAAACAGTTTCTAAAAGCTTAAATCTTTTTAAGGGAATCTTTAGAATGTTGAAATCTCTTAAGGGTTTGTGAGATTGGATGACATCCGTGGCACATTGGTTTGCTCTATAAGACGGAGTTCCTGGGTTTGATTCCCAATTGGGCTCATTGAGATTTTCTTAATTGTGTCCCAGTTTGGTTGGTAGAAGGCGGCTAGATACAACCTAACTGACTAAGACGTAAATGCAAAACGATTTAGCGTTCCGGTAAGATGAAGAATAAGAGATTTAATCCTACCCCTAACAAGTTAGCCGGCTTCCATCTTAGATTTCATCACCAGGTATGATTGCAGTCAATTAATAACTTGTAACTTGTAAACAAAAACTCTCCTACACCAATTTTATGTTTCCTACAAGTACTTAAAACAATGTTATATTTTAATTATATTATATCAGTTAAGCAGATAATTCCAAACGACAGGAACACTCAGCTTTTGGGTCTATTAAGTTAGGTAGCAAAGTTTACTAATTTAGATAAAGTTTGCAGAGTACATCTGCGGTGAGCTGCCTATTCACTGCCAACAATAAGTTAATCAGTTAAAACTTTTGGTGAAGAAGCAAGAGGTATTAAATAACAATCTGAATAATAAAAACTATCAACGATCTCCGTGGCGCAGTGGTACGCGCGGTGGATTCATAAGATGGAGGTCCTGGGTTCGATTCCCGGCGGGGCAGATTAAGATTTTTCTTAATTTGTCCCTACCCTACCGACAAAGACGTACCGCCAAGTGACTTAGACTTACGATGTCGTGTAGAAACCGAGAGGGGTGTGGATTTTTATCCCACTCCTAACAAATTAGCCAGCTTCCATCTTAGATTGCATCATCACTTAACATCAGGTGTGATAGCAGTCAAGGGCCAACTTGTAATCGATAAAAAAGAAAAATGGTTGATCTGTATTCCGCCAACCCGCATTGGAGCAGCGTGGGTCTATGCTTTATATTCCCTCTCCTATAAGGAGGCTCTGTAGTAGGCCGTTAATAGGCTGATAATGATGATGATGATGATGATGATTCATCTTCAGGTTGGAGAAGATAGCTTGTAGAGTCGATAGATGTTAAGGTCCCTAGATGCTGGTGAGGCGATCCTGCACCGGAAACTGCAGTGTTAGTCGACCTTACACTAGATGGCACGATGATAAAACGCCGTCACTGGGATACCTACCGCCCAAAATCAGGCATGTTTAGGTATCCTTACTAGAATCCTATATCCAGCAATAGACGTCTATCGGATGATAATTTTGATGATGATAATGATGATGATGATGATGGTGATGATGATGATAATCAAGGGTGATCATATAACTTCCGAGAAAAATAATTCAGTCAAAGGGTAAACACTTAGCTCTAAAATCTTTTAGAGATAAAGTAAATTGAAACAAAAAAAATACAAGTAAAATTTTGTTTACTTAAATCGCGTTAGTCTAGATTTTGTTTCGACCGTCTAAGGGTTATTTTTTATCCCTTGGGCGTAACACTTTTATCTGGGCAAAATTTATTGTCTTTGTACAGTTACCGCCTAAACTATTCACCCTTGAATAGTTTGGGCGGGATAAGAGCTTACTTTTTACGGAAAAAACAACATGTTTTAGCGTAAAACTTAGGCTTAAGGAGTCCGTACGGTACAAAGTATTCTTTTTTTTTATCGATTACAACTTAGCCTTTGACTGCTATCACACCTGATGTTAAGTGATGATGCAATCTAAGATGGAAGCGGGCTAATTTGTTAGGAGTAGGATGAAATCCACACCCTTTTCGGTTTTTACACGACATCGTACCGGAACGCTAAATCGCTTGGCGGTACGTCTTTGTCGGTAGGGTGGTAACTAGCCACGGTGAAAGCCCGCCAGCCAGACCAAGACAAATTAAGAAAATCTCAATCTGCCCCGCCGGGAATCGAACCCAGGACCTCCGTCTTATAAATCCACCGCGCATACCACTGCGCCATGGAGGTCGTCATTATTCGTTTTTAAAGTGACGTCTTTATACAAAGTAAATATGAATATAAATAAATAACTTGAATGAATGAATTCATGAATGATTGAAGAACTAAATGTATTTAACTTTTACCTATATTACACTAAACTTGTAAATCATAAATTGTAAGCATTTCATAAGTTTATCTTATTCAAAAGAAAAAGGTGCTGATTGCTGCCATGAATATTTTAAATAACAAAGGCTTACTTACAAACAATACTTTTATCCGCGTAAATATTCGCGACGACACAGATAGTGGAACAATGTGATGGATCCATATACCCTCTCCTAAAATAAGGAATAGCCCTATAGTGAGACTTAAAATAGACTGAAAATCAGGATCCTGGACTTAATGTCATTTTCAAAATAATCCAGAAAAATCGCTCAGTGTACACGCGTCACTAACAAATAAAGACACCAAGATCGATTAAGGAAGTCGTTTATTACAATTGGGTGAATACCGAACACTGACAGAACAATAGGCGAAATATTAGCTTAAGCTGCCAGGCCAACTGAATTATCTTCCGATATTCAATGGACTAAGAGCTAGTGGTATCTAGACCTTCATCATTTAGGAAAAGATAAATGTTTGTGCCTACCATAGGTATGATAGACAACTACGGAAGGGTAGCGCTTTAAAAGGTAGCAGGTTTTAAGAGTAAGGTTCGGGAGTATTTTTTAAAAAGCACGGCATATTAAATACACCAATACAATTTAGAATTACAGACAGGCATACTGTTACCAAGATAGGTATGATCTGTAACACTTCAAAGTACCCAGTCGCTAGAAAGTTAATTGTGGCAACATTTCGGTAAAGAATCTTAAAGTTTGATAGCTCTATTTTTCAGAGGGTTAACGCGAAGCTAAGTAACTGGCAACTGGGGACATGATGTCTCATAATATGCTGAAGGAAATATAAAAAAAATACACTTTATATTTGGATCATTCAGGCTCTAAACCCTTGAAATCTGCTACAAGTCAAAGTTAACTCTCCATAATCACCAACCATGTTTACCTTTAGTAGCAGTATAGATTAGCAAACGTTCACCTATTATAAATTTAGAGAACGCCCACGGTTTCGCTCACTTAGTTCTCTTTCCTGAGGGAATGTCGGGATAAATGTGGTCTATGTATTAATCCAGGGTGTCAGCTAACTTCATGCCAAAACTTACTATAATCAGTCCAGCCGTTTAGTCGTGAAGAAGTAACTAATATAATATATCACAAACTTTCGCCTATATAACAGTAGTATGATGACGAAGGTCTGGTGTCGCAGGCTCTTAGCTTACTAGGCAAAGTGAATTATCTTCAGCTACTCAATAAGCCGGTGCCCTTGTAAGCATCGTGTTAGAGCTCAATTACTGCTATAATTAATAATAATTTTTATAAGCCCCTTAGAGGCCTGGTTATGACGGCGCAAATTATAATGACTAATAAAATAAAATGAGTCTTAATCTCAAGCCACCACAGCTTAATGATTAAGAGCACCATCTTTATAGGAGATGATATGAAGCTTAAAGCCACCGCGCTTCTACATTGCGGGTTTGTGGATGTCATCACATTTGACGATTTAACGATCCTTTAGCTGTCCTAATCACCACCGACTTCCAGACCCGAGCTGCTACTTGCTTTGTAAGAAAGTAAACCGCAGTTTTTCATATAGTTCGACCCAAGACCTTATGATCGGAATCTCTACCGGTTAACCACAATTGAAAAGTAAACTGCAAAAAACATTATAAATTGAACTGCAGTAAGCTCTATTCTAGAACGAGTGTCCAAAGCGGTTCTAGCATGATCTCTATTTGTTCCGGCTAATCTCTAAATTGACTGGACCTGCTTTGACGGGACAAGGTTACAAGGATAGACTAATTTTATCGCTCGATATGCCCTCAGTTCCCTACCTACCCCCTGGATCAACGTGGCTCTACTAGTACACAGTAAAGTAAAAGATAAATTCATTATTGACGGCCGAGTGGCGCATTGGGTAGTGACCCTGCTTCTGCGGACCTAGGCTGTGGGTTGGGTGGCCCACATCTGGAAAATGTTTGTGTGATGAGCATGAATGTTTTCCTATGTCTGGGTGTTTATCTATATATTATAAGTAATTATGTATAATATATATGTAAAATTGACGACCTCCGTGGTGCAGTGGTATGCGCGGTGGATTTATATGATGGAGGTCCTGGGTTCGATTGCCGGCGGGGCAGATTGAGATTTTTCTTAATTTGTCTTGGTCTGGCTGGTGGGAGGCTATCGCCGTGGCTAGTTACCACCCTACCAACAAAGACGTATCGCCAAGCGATTTAGCGTTCCGGTACGATGTCGTGTAGAAACCGAAAGGGGTGTGGATTTTCGTCCCACTCCTAACAAGTTAGCCCGTTTCCATCTTAGACTGCATCATCACTTAACATCAGGTGGGATAGCAGTCAAGGGCCAACTTGTAGTCGATAAAAAAAAAATAATAATAATTATCAGTTATCATAGTACCCATAACACAAGCTACCTGCGCTTACTTTGAGGCCATATAGCGATATGTGTAATTGTCTTATAATATTTATTTATTTATTATTAGACCATTAAAAATAATGTTTAAGACATTATTTTTAATGGTCTTTATTTAAATTTAATCAAAGTAAGAAGAAGTTTAATATATTTTTTCAGCAAAACGGTATAAATGCTATTAATATTACAAGCGTCACGCCTGACCGAAGTGCTTACGAGTAGATATTGATAACTTCGATAACTTGGAAGTTAGGCTATTATGAAATACTCTGAAATTTTATTAACAAGGAGTAGAAGCGGCGTATTTCATTACGTTTTATTTTTTTCAATTACAACTATCTTTACGATGACGACGACCGTCGCGCAGTGGTATGCGCGATGTATTTATAAGACGGAGGTCCTGGGTTCGATTCCCGGCAGGGCCGATAGAGATTTTTTTAATTAGTGATAGATTTTCGGTAATCTTATTCAAAGTACAGTCACTCGATTTTAGTAAGTAAATAATTGAGTAAGGATATATGACCTGGTTTTTGTCCAGACATGTGGAAATCGCCTAATGCCGAATGATTGACGAAACACCAAAAATTTGACTCGATACTTGGCGAATACCCAGCCAATTATTCCAGTTTTCTTTTTTTTCCCCTTTCTCGATGTTAGTCATCACAACATCTTTTATTTATATTTACCTTAATTATATTTGTTTGTAAATGAATTAGTTCTATTCTATGTATAATCATCATCATCATTATCAGCCTATTAACGGCCCACTAGAGGGCCAGGCCTCCCTCCTTATATAGAGAGGATGGCCCTGTATAATAAAAATAATTAATAAGAAGATTAAATAAAAGTAGTTAATTAAGATTGTGTTATAAACGTAAGCATCAAATCTTAATCCGTTAATATGTAAAGTTCCAAGGGCGTCCTATTCGTATTTGAACATTTCACTATCTTAACTACTTAGTTTACTGGAGCCAAGTAATAAAACGGAGATAATCGTATTATACGTCCTCATTTATATTATAATGTCATTGAATAGAAGGAGTGGTTAATTTGTAGAAGTGGTTATTATGGGCAATCTGTACAAATAAATAATATTGACGAAGTACTTGGCTTGCTGTGTCCAGAGCATACGTCCTACAGAGCAAATACTAAATCTAGGGGACTTCAACGCCAGGGTGGGGAAAGATCATACAGCGTGACCAAAAGTGCTGGGCAGACATGGTGTTGGTAACATGAATAATATAAACATAAATGGGCAACTTCTATTAAGTTTCTGTTCTTAATTCGGCCTAGCGTTTACTAATACCATATTTTGATTAGCTACCAAGTACAAGACTACTTGGCTGCATCCAAGATCCAAGCATTGGCATTTAATTGACTATGCATTGGTAAGACATCGTGATTTATCCCAAATTCAAATCACGCGCATTATGTGTAGTACTCACTGCTGGACTGACCACCGTCTGGTTATTATAAAATTGAAGCTTCAACTCTGTTCCCCTAGAAGATCTCGCAAAACGAAGTCCATATGTCTGGATTTGGAAAAGCTAAGAAATCATGGGGGGGTGAGATATCAACAGTGCTTGAAACAGTCGCTTCCAATGCTCGGAGTAGATACTGTAGATAACGATTGGGAGGTATTTTCCTCACACCTTCTGGACACGGCGGAAATCACATTAGGACGCAAACCGGTGAAGAACTTTGACTGGTTTGATGGAAATGCTGAATGTCTAACTGTTGCTATTGATAGGCATCGATCTCTTCTACTGCAGCATATAGGCAAGCGACATGGGGAGTTACCCGCGAACGTCAAGGCGAGCGAAACGAAGAACAAATGGTGGCACGTTTCATTCAGTAGCTGTCTAATAGAAATCCGTTCGGAGAGTTTTACTACAACGTTCACAGGCTGATTGGGACTTCCCCCTGCTTCAAAGTGCCTTTAAAGACTGTCAACGGTGACCACCTGGCGACCTGGCCACCTTTGACGACCTCCGCGGCGCAGTGGTATGCGCGGTGGATTTATAAGGCGGAGGTCCTGGGTTCGATTCCCGGCGGGGCAGATTGAGATTTTTCTTAATTTGTCTTGGTCTGGCTGGTGGGAGGCTTTCGCCGTGGCTAGTTACCACCCTACCGACAAAGACGTACCGCCAAGCGATTTAGCGTTCCGGTACGATGTCGTGTAGAAACCGATAGGAGTGTGGATTTTCATCCTACTGCTAACAAGTTAGCCCGCTTCCATCTTAGATTGCATCATCACTTAACATCAGGTGTGATAGCAGTCAAGGGCCAACTTGTAGTCATTAAAAAAAAAAAAAAACCTCCTAAAGACTAAAGAAGAGGTACTAGATAGATAGGCCAACCATTTTAATAAACTGCTCAATGTTGATCGAGGAGTAGATTTTCAGCATATTGCAAGGTCTCTCTCTCTTTATTTACTACCGGCGCAACGGATCGGAGCGTAGCGCATAAATCCGCTCAAATTGTTTGAATGTGTTTTATCATTATTATTGTGAAGTTTATCAAAATCAATTCAGTAGTTTTTGCGTGAAAGAGTAACATGCATACGGGTGTTTGTTACTCTTTCACATCCAAACATATAAACGTTCGCCTTTATAATATTAGTAAGGATGCGCTGCGATGCGGCCCGACATAATATGCTAGTACCTTAATGAAACAATTTACAATACTTTAGACCAGTGCAGATAGGTTTAAAAATGATAAAAAGTAAAAACAATCGCAGTAGGATGAAATTCATTAGAAAAGGAGGAGAATATCATAAAAATGAAAGAAAAAATAAATTACGGGCGATCTGAGGTCGGGAAGGGGTGGGGGGTGAGGGCTTAGGAGAAAAAACGGTTTTACTCGATTTCCGGCAAAACTTTAGGTCTTTGGAAAATACATGTACAGGAAAATTGTAGGTAATAAAAAGATTTAAAATTTTTGTATTTACACTTTTATAACATAACCTCAAAATGTATGTGAAAAATTAAAAAAACCAAGATTTTTATTTTTATCTTTTACAAATAAAATTTTGTTTTCACGAAATTTGGTGAAAATTTACCTTTTTATGTCCCAAATCTGCTATAATTTATTTGATTTGAAATATTTATTTTATCACCTTATTTTGAATGAATATCGAAAAATAACCTAATTTTCAACAGAAAATTCGGCCATCAAAATATCAGCTTTTTTCAAAAAATTGGTGTGTTTTCTATTGGTTGAAATCTCTACTTTACTATGGTGACAAAAACAAATATATATTGCCATAATAAACCTTCTCAGAAAATGCAAAAAATAGGCTAACGGTTTTTACGGCTGCTGCTGGGTTTGTGGGTTGGGTTTGTTTCCTGGGTTTCATCCTACTGCGATTTTTTTGGTTTCAAAAATTAAATGCACTGGTCTAATTTAGAAGACAATAAATAAAATCTATATTACAATTCACAGCAAAGTTGAAATTTTTAGTAATAACTGATTACATAACATTTCTGAAAAAATGTATTCACACAGTAAAAGCTTTCACGAAAATGTTTCTGAGGGTAATGGTTCTTGCTATAATTTTCATTTACTGCGATATAAAATTATGACGCGGTTGGGCTCTAAGATACGACCTTTTGGTACTGCTGGATATATATCCATAATGATGATATCATCATTATCAACCAATAACCTCACCTGCCCGTAGGGGGTAGGCATCCGCCAAACGGCGGGATAACCGTTTCTAATTCGTAGTTACCAGGCTTGAAAAAATGTCACAGACCTGTGTCGGGCAGCGGCGACACCGGTGCAAACAAGTCGGACTCTGCGATCGCCTAACTGCCTGCCTAGCGTGGCGATTAGAGCATAACCTTTATGTGTGGCACACCAACAAAAGGATCCCTAGTTCCCTGTGGTTCCACTTCTTCTGATGGTGCGACGATATCCGGAGGGTGCCTGGCAATTGGATCTTAAAAGACAGTGATAGAGTGGGTTAGCGCTGCTTAAAGGAGGCCTATGTGCAACAGTGGATGAATGGTGGCTGATGATGATGATGAACTAATAGATGTCCACAGCTAGACACGGGCCTATAGCAAGGGCGTTCAAACAACACGGTGTTGAGCCAACTTTATCCAGCAGCTCTCTGTAATCTCACTTGATGCCATCAGTGCACATAGTGAGAGGTCGACCAACACTACGTTTTCCGGTGCAAGGTCCAGCACCTTGCGGCCCCAACGTTCATTAGCTCTTCGAATGATGTTCCCTGCTCATTGCCACTTCAGGCTTGCGACTCGTTAAATAGAGCTGTCGCTAAATTTGATTCTTCTGCGGGTCTCTTCATTTCTGATTTGATCACGCATACATCGATCATAGCTCGCTTCATCGCCCGCTGAATGAATCTGAGCCTGATTATGAGGCCCACTGTTAGCGACCATGTGAAAATGAACTAACGTTCCTAACACGTACGGCAAGAGTGTGGATTGCTCTTCCAGCGCCAGTATCATCACCTACAATCCAATCTGAACATCTTCAAGGCTAGAGATGCCCATTCAGCATCTTCTACGTAAGCGCCTTCTAACTTAGACTTTACTGCTTTCCATCAGGCGTGATTGTAGCCAAGCGCAAGCCTAACTATCATTAAAAAGAATGACAACGTCAGCCGGCTGCCGCACGGGATCTGCCTCATTAAGCTATTCTTCTTACATGATATAATGAGATAATACCAGAGTGGGGAAGTTAATGGTGTTACAACTGCGCGCGCGCATCGCGCTAGGCGGTTGGTTCCGGTCATTATCATAAACATCTGATAATGATCCATCCAAGTCAACCTGCAACCCACTAATTCGCATTGGAGCAATGTGGCATCTTCTTAGGCCTAGCTCTGAAGTAGGCCCTCGAAACAGACTAACTTTAATGAAATGTCCCCAAGTCTCTATATTTCGTGATAAAGCTACTAGGTGAGAATAAAAAAGAAAATGCAAATGAAGGGCACTACAAGGAAAGTCCATCACAAGAAAAGTGATTTCTAACGTGACCAACATTATGGAGCGACTCGATCAAAACAATCCCTTATTTTTATATTATACAGGTACAATTTTTCAGGAGAGTTTGATGTCGAACAATTCGTTTGTTCTAGAAATTCACAACGATACAACGCGTACACATTTTTCAAGTAAGTTCGATGTTGAACAATTCGTTTTTACTAGTACACGTATATTTCATAAGTGAAATTACACTGACCTATTGATTTGTCTCGTTCTTCATGGGGGCGAAATGCGGGCCACGGAGAGCCGATTTGCCACATTGAACGTTCGAGGAGGAATGAATGAAAAGTTAAGTCAAGTATGCCCGATGATGTATGCTAAACGTATAGATGACGAACTTGTATGAAAGGATTAATGAGAATGGAAGAAGCTAAGGTAGTATGCATGGACCGTGGCAAGTGGAGGGATGTTGTCTCTGCCTACCCCTATGGGAATAAGGCGTGAAGTTATGTATGTATGTATGTGTTCCGTAAATAATGGATCACATTTAAATGACAGATACGTCACCTAATTTTTAACCGACGAAAACAAACGAGGTTCTCAATCGACACGTATATTTTTTTTTTGTTTTTTTATGTATGACCACGCATAACTTTTTACAGAGTTGTCCAATTTTGATAATTCTTTTTTTATTAGAAAGGGCATATTTCCAAGGTGGTCACATTGTCATCATGTTAGGATCTGATAATGATATCCTGGGAAAATTGAAGGAACTCTTCAAATTTTGGAGGCACGCTTACAGCGATTTCGGTTTTTGGTTCGGTATCGGTAGCTTTTAGGCTACTAGTGCCGTATAATAATCTATGACAGTATAGTACGAGTACGTTACGTGGCGATAAATCACTAAAAAGTAAGAAATAAAAATTTTTAACAAAAAATATAACCGACTCAAAACACACTAATAAGTAAAAAATAACTGTGTCATTTAGTTGCTTTAATTTACTTAAGCATATCTAGGAGTCGGTGCCATCCAAGGTTTCTACTTTAAGGACATTACCTAGAACCCACAAACTGCTTTACTACGTAAAATAAATGTTCCTTAAACTTGACTGGAACCGACTTCATAGATATGCTTAAGTAAATTAAAGCAACTAAATGACACAGTTATTTTTTACTTTTTAGTGCGTTTTGAGTCGGTTCTATTTTTTGTTAAAATTTTTTTAAATCGATCACGATCTACTCGGGTAACATCGAAGGAAACAGCTACTTTACATAGTCCATAAGTACGCAATTTTGGATGAAATTTTTAAGCGCTATATAGCAGCTTTGCTTCATTGAGAATTCTATTCGGACGAAACTGCGGGCGTTTACTAGCTACAGTAATAAACCACCCAAATTCAAATTTAGTAAATAAGTAATTATACGTCCCCGTTTTTGTGTTTTAGGTAGCAACCATACGGCAGGTTTAAATTTTTGTGGTTTAAATATTTTCCAAAAACACAATAAAAATAAAAAAAATTTTAATTTTGTTATCCTAATTTTTTGAAGATCTCGTATGACTGTTCCTCAATACTTATATAAATATTTTTTTATTCATTAATTTGCCAGTTTTGTTAGGTTTTCGCAGAAAATAGCAAATTAATTACTTACAATTTAGCCATTCTGAAAAGGTAATAGTTCAAAATTATTTGCATCCTAGGCATGATCTCTTTATACTTTTCTCGGACTGTCTTGTTGACTAAGTTTCTCGAACCAAGATGCGTTAAGAACACTCGTAGCTACAATTTTAAGTTTCCGACCTTATCACCATTTCTTTTAAATAATTTAAAAATAAGTTTATTGACTTCAATCGTATATAAGATAAGATTCAAGTCAAAAAACTTGACGGCCGAGTGGCGCAGTGGGTAGTGACCCTGCTTCTGCGTCCTAGGCTGTGGGTTCGATTCCCACATCTGGAAAATATTTGTGTGATGAGCATAAATGTTTTCCAGCATCTGGGTGTTTATCTATATATTATAAGTATTTATGTATAATATATATAAAAATATTCATCAGTTATCATAGCAACCATAGCAGAAGCTACTTACGATTACAAGTACGCTTACTTTGGGGCTATATAGCAATGTGTGTAATTGACCTTAAATATTTGTTTATTAAGATAAAATAACCTTAAAAATTTGATTGAATGCAGATATTTTGATTTTTTGACTCCCTTCACCCACTGCGCAGACAGTGAGCCTGCTTATAGATAGCGGAGTCATCGCGAGATGTGGTCGCAGCCTAACTCGTAAAACAGTACAGACAATTAAGCGGCAAGCTGTTAAAGTGAGACGCCACCACGCCACTACAGACAGTTACTGTGTTTTAATTGTGGAGCAACCGAGAGAGGATTGTCAGCATTTTGCTGTTTACTACACCAAGCGAAAAATATTAATATATAATAAATATAACCCGTAAAACTCAAACTCGCGTTTAGTTATTATTGGTAAGAAAACTTTTGAGCGAAAAAATTGAACCGACTCAAAAGAAAAAAAGTAAAAAATAACTGCGTCCATGTAGTTGCTTCAATTTACCTAAGCATATCTAACAAATCGTGCCGCACAAAGACCGAAATCGCTGCAAGTATGCCTATAAAATTTGAAGAGTTCCTTCGATTTTTCCAGGATATCATCATCAGATCCTAATAAGAAGGCAATGGGACCATTTTGGAAGTGTACCCTTTCTAATAAAAAAAGAATTATCAAAATCGGACAACTCTAAAAAGTTATGCGTGGTCATACATAAAAAAAAAAACAAAAAATATACGTGTCGAATTGAGAACCTCCTCCGTTTTTTTTCGGTTAAAAATAAGTCCTTCGCCGCATATGTCTGTCTGTTTACAATAAACTCAAAGACTTACGGATTTTCATGCAATTTTTACCAAAAATAGAGTAATATTTGAGGAGGAATAAACTAACTACAAAACTTTCTCAGACATTAATCTATTTAAGGAATATTTATAGACTTCCTATAGACCTTTCTCAGGAAACACTTTTATTGATGAAAATTGCATAAAAATTCGTCTTTGAGTTTTTTTTGTAGTAATGGAAATTGGTTTTAAAGTATATAACGATAATTGTTAAATGTATCCCGTTGCTGCTGTTTCATTGAAAACGCTGCCTAAACCTTAGAAACCATAAATAAAAATAGAACCGACTCAAAACACACTAAAAAGTAAAAAAGTAACTGTGTCATTTAATTGCTTTAATTTACTTAAGCATATCTATAAGGTCAAGGTGCCAGCCAAGTTTAAGGAACATTTATTTTATGTAGAACAGTTAGTGGGTTTTAGGTAAATGTCCTTAAAGTAGAAATCTTGGCTGGCACCGACTCCTAGATATGCTTAAGTAAATTAAAGCAACTAAATGACACAGTTATTTTTTACTTTTTAGTGCGTTTTGAGTTGGTTCTATTTTTATTTAAAAATTTTCATTTCTTACTTTTTAGTGATTTACCGCCACATAACGTACTCGTACTATACTGTTAAAGTATATTATATGGCACTAGTAGCCAAAAAGCTACCGATATTTACACAAAAACCGAAATCGCTGCAAATGTGCCTATATAATTTGAAGAGTTCCTTCAATTTCCCCAGGATGTCATCATCAAATTTTAACATGATGAAAATGGGACCATCTTGGAAGTATGCCCTTTCTAATAAAAATAAAATTATCAAAATCGGGCAACTCTGTAAAATTTTATGCGTGGTCATACATAAAAAAAAATATACGTGTCGAATTGAGGACCTCCTCCTCCTCCTTGTGTGGATGTCGTCCTACTTCTAACAACTTAGTTCGCTTCCATCTTATATTGGATCACTTATCAGGTGTAACTACAGTTACGGGCAAACTTCAAGGGAATAATAAAAAAACGCTATTATGC
This sequence comes from Mycalesis mineus, assembly GCA_034621355.1. NCBI lineage: Eukaryota > Metazoa > Arthropoda > Insecta > Lepidoptera > Nymphalidae > Mycalesis > Mycalesis mineus. The sequence goes on along the minus strand of CM067904.1, from coordinate 7,895,626 downwards.
AGACTTTCGTAACAATCAGGAAAAACGATGCAAAAAATCAGTATCAAATGAGCCGTCAAATGAAATTAATAAAAGTCACCGAGTTAGCAAACAGTTTGGAATTCGTACAAAATGTAGGATTTCCTTAAAAAAACTTTTGAATATTTTTCCTTTTGACTCTTAAATACGAGCGGTATTTTCTATTCGAAATTCAAAACAGAATTTCGGCAAAGCTTAGCATTTTTATTAGAAGAAATTTAAAAAAGTTTTCATCGGGCAGCGGATTTTTTTTCATTTGAAACTTGTTTGTTGGCGCTTTGAAGAAATTTAAAAGCTTTGTAATTTTTAAAGAGTTTCACTTTGATATCCTGTTTTACCTAATATTGTAATTAGATATTGTATTTACTCGTATATCTTTCTTCTTCTTTAGCGTTTCTTTCTTCAAATTGATGAAGATCCTGGGTTCGAGACAGATATATACCGCCAAGCGATTTAGTCGTATAAAAACCGAAAGGGTGGTGGATTATGGATTCATCCTGCTTCTAAAAGTTAGCTCGCTTTCATTTTAGATTGTACTTTTTTTAAATGATTACAAGTTGGCCCTTGACTGCTATCACACCTGATGTTAAGTGATGATGCAATCTAAGATATAAGCGGGCTAATTTGTCAGGAGTAGGACGAAAATCCATACCCCTTTCTACACGACATCGTCACGGAACGCTAAGTCGCTTGGCAGTACGTCTTTGTCGGTAGGGTGGTAACTAGCCACGGCGAAAGCCTCCCACCAGTTAGACCAAGACAAATTAAGAAAAATCTTATGAATCCACCGGGCATACCACTGCGCCACAGAGGTCGTCAAAATCATCATCTCTTACCATCAAATGTGTACTGAGTAACCAGTAATAAGTATTTATATCTACTTCAAACTATAAATAGACTATGCTGATAGATTATATATAGTATTTTATTATAAAAAGGAAAGAATCAGGTAAGGCCAACACAACAAAAGCAATCCTTGAGAACTAAAATGTATTTATAGATCAATGAATCGATCGATAAAAAGAAATATATCATAATAAAATATTGCTTATACACTGTTTAACAAAAAATCGTCAATTGCAATAATATGATCACGAAGGTAAAACGTTATAACAGTTTCTTAAAAGATTGATCAAATCACGTAACATAATTTTTTATCAAGATTTTTTTAATTTTAAGTAGTAGAGCTTTTTGTGGCAGATCATCCGGGGTAGTGCTACTACATTGCAGTGTTCCGGGCTGAAGGGCATGATTGCCGATTCGAATACAGGCACATGGAGCTACTAATGCTAATGAATTAAAACACTTTCTTTTTTAATGTTAGCCATATTTTCTTTTTTACTTTTTATTAAAAAGTGTTTCCCACGCTTTTAAGATTATTTATATTTAACATACATACATAACATCACGCCTTGTTTCCATAGGGGTAGGCAGGGACCATATCCCTCCATTTGCCACGGTCCTTGCATACTTCCTTAGCTTCTTCCACTCTCATTAATCCTTTCATACAAGTTCGTCGGTTTAGGGTACTCTTGACCTGGCCATTATTTAAAATGTCCTGAATTTGGTCCAGGAACATTCGCCTAGGCCTTCCCCTTCCAACATTTCCATTCACCCTCGCCTTGTAAATCTCTTTTGTTAATCTTCTTTCATCCCTTTCTCAATTTTAGTCACTACATCTTCTTTTACACCACACTTTTCTTTTTTTTTATTTTTTATTTATATTTATTTATATTTAAGAATAAACATAATATAAAAAATTGCGGAACCGACGGGATTACAGGCCGTATACCAGCATATCAAAAACATAATATCGGGTACAATTTTGGCATCGACGTCAGCGGACACCGTAGCCGAGGGTAGTTGTCTGTAGTCTCTGTTAGCCAAAGAGACGTGGATTCGAATCCCGGTTCTGAAATTTTTGATATTATGTTTATTCTTAGCCATATTTTCTAAGCTTGTCCAAAAAACGGAAAAGTTTGTACTAGGTTTACCTATAAAAGAGGGCTCTAGTTGCTTAGAACCAAATACGACCCCGGGAATATAACAACTTGCAGTGGCACAAGCTGCTTTACCTAGTTTCTCTTATTGGAGAATAGTCTACATAACCCCTAGCACTGCAATAGTGCAATGGAGGCACAAGCGAATTCTGAGAAGTCCCGGTGTTTTTCAATAAGCACCGAAGATGGCCACTGGGGGAGTTTTAGCAGTAAAGTTCAATATAACCCGTCTTCTTCCCCCAAAAATTAAATATCTCCGAAGAAATTTCCCCTCGATACCAAAAAAAGGAGCACAGAAAGATATAGAGTAGATTAGTCCAATGGGCACTGATGTAACCTAAAACTTTTCGGGATTTAAGTCACGTAGAGCTACTGAATCGTCGCACAAACATTCGCTATCACAAACGTTTATGTATGTTTTTTGTTTGTTAAGTTTCACGCACAAATTCTTTAAAGTTTCGTTAAAATTCATGTCTGGGTTGAGGATGAAGAATCGTTAATGCTAAAACGCAGGTGATCTTAAGATATTATTTATTTTACGGCTCTGGGTACGCTATATAACACTCTGAATAAAAGAAAACCAAAACAATGCTACACCTGCGCCTTTAAGTCATTAATATAAGTAAAAACTTTTTCTAAACAAATCAGGCAAGTTAAGAAAAGTTAGATATAATCGCAGGAGTCAATATTGGTAAGTAAAAGATAACTAAAAACACAAACATCATTAACATACTATTTTAATGGCTCCATTATAGGTCAAAAACTTTAGGGGCTATGAAACTTAGACCCACCATGCTGCTCCAAATCGGATGGGGGGTTTTACATCAATAATGTTTCATTCTGTAATGATCACTATCAAATGACTGCGGCTATTTAAACACGCTCTCCAAGCCACGTCAATGTGACCATCAATTACTCAAATCTGTACTGAAATGTAAATTATAAAAACAAAAAACCCGACTGCTTAGAAGTTATGAACTGAAAAGAGAAAAACAAGGATCACTATATCTGTATAAAATTCTAAATACTTTATGGTGCTGCAAACAGGGACAAAATACTTTAACCTGCGGGGAAACAAAGATCTACCAAAACTACGTTTGTCCCCGCCTGCAGCACCATAAAATATTTAGAATTTTATACAGATATAGTGATCCATGTTTTTCTCTTTTTAGTTCATAACTTCTAAGCGGTCGGGTTTTTTGTTTTTATAATAACAATTTTATTTGAGACTTTTTAGTTTTAGTTTATGGTATAGAAATGAGACGGTACACTTAGTACACTTTTTGCCATTTTTTGTTAAAAAAGTAATATGAACATGACATGATATTTATATTTTTGAAATGGTCTTTTTACGACCTTTCAATTGGTACCCATATTGCTAAGGTAAGAGAAAAAAATACACACATCCCCCCTTTTTTCCCCCATTTATAGCCGCCATTTTGAAAATTTATATAGCCTATGTCACTACCACAATTTTGACAAATTCAACGACACCTCACATGTCAAAATCCGTTCAGCCGTTTAGGCTGTAGCGCGTGCCGAAGAAATGGACATACATACATACATACATACGCTCGAAAAACATAACCCTCCTTCTGACGCAGTCGGGTAAAAAGGAAATCCATATATAAGTTGGGCTAGACTCGAAAGTCGAACCCACTACCTTTTGTCTTGGCAAACACTGATGGATACCTAACCGTTTATATAAAAGCTTGGTTTTTAAAAGTATGTTTTGCTTGACACCTACTGTAATTGCACTGTTGTTAATAACATAGACGACGAACTTTGTAAATTTTATATAATGTTTTCAAGATAATAGTTCACCGCGATGCATAAATAAATAATTTATACTTGAAGTGCATTGTAAAGAAAGTCTTACATTGAGTTATAAATAGAAGCATTTTTTTTGTACTAATAGCGGGCGAATGAGTAAGCGGGTTTCCTCATGTTAAGTGATCACCACCACCCATGGGTATCTGCAACACCAGAAGAGCCACCGATGCGTTACCAGCCTTTTAAATAATGGTTTATTCGCCCCACAAATAACTATGAATGAAAAGTGAGTGAAATTTCTATTTAAAACAAGCAGGCGCTGGTTTGTATAAGTATATTGCCTCGTTGGTCTAGTGGTTAGCCTATCTGGCTTCGATCACAAGGTTCTGGATTCGAATCCTGGGTTGGGTCACAGAATAATTCGGAGTTTTTCATTCCAAGCCCGGAGTCGGGAAGTCGGTGGTGTTGTGAACACCCCTGTGCTTCGAAGAGCACGTTAAGCTGTCGGTCTCGATCACTGTCATCAACATCTGATAGTGATCGTTAATAAATGAAACATTATCACCCTAAGCCCGCCACCCGTATTAGAGCAGCGTGGTGGGTGTACGCTCCATATCCCCTCTCTTATGTAGAGGGAGGCCTGGCCCTGTAGTGGGCCGTTAATAGGCTGATAATGATGCTTGTGATCAATAAATAGTATATTACAAGCTTTTATTTAGTTTCACTGGTCCCGGTGTCTGTAATGACAGGCATCCTTCCTTGTAGGAGAGAGGATACGGAACGTAGACCCATCACACTGCTCCAATGTCAGTTTGCGGGTTAAGGGTGATAATGTTTACATTAACAATCACTATCAGATGTTATCAACATTGAACAGATCTGACGAGGGTGCTACGATACCATTTTTCCAACTCTGGGCTAAGGTTAACTGAAAGAAAACCTTAAATTTTTACTACTTTTAGCTGGTGGGAGGCTTTCGCCGTGGCTAGTTACCACCCTACCGACAAAGACGTACCGCCAAGCGATTTAGCGTTCCGGTACGATGTCGTGTAGAAACCGATAGGGGTGTGGATTTTCGTCCCACTCCTAACAAGTTAGCCCGCTTCCATCTTAGACTGCATCATCACTTAACATCAGGTGTGACAGCAGTCAAGGGCCGACTTGTAGTCGATAAAAAAAAAAAAAAAAATTACTACCTGACCCAGGACTTGAGCGAAGGATCTTATGATCCGAAGCTATATGCCACTGGACCAACGAACTTGCCAGATTGTTAAACATGATCATTATCAATTTGTTTGCGATTGCAACCAACTGTGCTGCGCAACTAAACACCTCTCTGGGAAGTTTGCAGCTCCAGTATTTATAATGCAAAAAACAAAATGGCCACTCCGGCAAACTTAATTAATAGTATACACTTTTTTATGCATTTTTAAATCTTTGTTGCTCGCACCTACAATAATGCTGAAATAATAAAAACAATCGCAGACTGAAAAAGGGTATATGTCTAAATTGTACTTTTTCCATCTTTTCATCAAAGCGAGAGAGATTTGTATGGATCGTGGGAAGTGGAAGGGCGTGGTCTCTGTCCTACCCTTATGATAATGTGGCTTATACACAGATATCATTTAAATTTCATGTAGACCATTACAGATCAAGTTTGCCCGTGCAAAGTGACTTTACCACCGGTTCAGATGGCAGATTCTGTCGAGATGAGGCGGCAAGAAACTCAGCACTTGCTCTTTTGAAATCAACGTTACAATTGGTATTTAATTATGTACAATTTAAGCCGATTGCTTCATAGTATCTTTGTCGTTAATAAAGCCATAATTTTTGTAACCTTGATTTAATAAATGGTTTTAATGTGTTTGTAAATATAGACCTCTGATGATATATCTGATGGAAGCAATATAATTGCGAAAATGAATAAACAGTACCTGGTTGCCCGAGCCTTGCTTTTCCAAATTATACGTTATCTAAATCGATTAATCGCCCCAAAACCCTCTGTGTACAAAATTTAAAATCGTTGGAGCCGTTTCCAAAATTGTGTATGTTTACACAAAAATTGCTCGTTTAAAGATATAATGTGAGAAAAGAATTTAAACAGCAGTTTTGTTGTTTAATCCAACAAAAATGCTGATCACGATTTTTCAACTAAGCTCAAAAATCGACCCAGTGGACAAATAGCACAAAAAAACAACAAGCATTTGAATTTTTTGTACTCAAATTAACAAATGTATCAGTTATACCCTTTTTATTGCCGTCGTTATATAAAAGCGTAAGAAAGTAAAGAAAATATTAAAGATCCAAAGGGTGAAGAAAAATGGCGACGTCTAAATCAAAACTTATTGTCATCGAATCGCGAAAATCAGATAAAGTTGGTAAAATAGCTGTCTCTATAAATAAAATTGAAGTTTGTTTGTAATTTCAATACCATTAGTAAATGGCTTTCACCTTTTCTCTAAATGCATATAGTTATGGAACTTCCATGAAAAATCTATTTCTTAATTTTTTGTCTTTCTGTTTTTTTTATCGACTACAAGTTGGCCCTTGACTGCCAACAGGCAACACTTAACATCAGGTGTGTTCACCTGATGTTAAGTGATGATGCAGTCTAAGATGAAAGCGGGCTAACTTGTCACGAGTGGGACGAAAATCCACAGTCCTTTCGGTTGCTACACGACATCGTACCGGAACGCTAAATCGCTTGGCGATACGTCTTTGTCGGTAGGGTGGTAACTAGCCACGGCGAAAGCCTGCCAGACCAAGACAGATTAAGAGAAATCTCAATCTGCCCCGCCGGGAATCGAATCCAGGACCTCCGTCTTATAAATCCACCGCGTATACCATTGCGCCACAGAGTCGTACTCTTGTAAAAAAATATTGGTATGTTTCAGGTATTTGAAAGCAGTGTTGACGATTATGACGCCACATATATGATTGCCAAAATAGTACTGAAGGTGCTTGGGTTGCGTACGACTCTCGTCGATACAAACATTGCGGAGTGAGTATTATTACGCTTTGGGTTCGATGTCCAGCACAGGTTAAGATTTTATCTTATTTAAATTGACTCAGGTTTGGTCTGATAGGTTTCGGTGGTGGCTAGTTACCATCTTACACAAAGACGTATTGCTGACCAACATAGTGTTCCGGTATGATGCCGCGTAAATACCCAAGCTTTCTACTTTCAAAATGTTACCTAAAACCTCAAAATGCTTTGCAACTTTTTAAATAAGCTTTTCTTAAACTTGTATTTACGTTTTAGTGCGTTTTGAAGTCGGTATAATTTTTATTTAAAAATTTTTTTTGGCACAATATTGGGCCCTTCTAATAAATTAGTCTCACTAAACTGCAATTTTCAAATTCGGTTTTTTTTATTGACTACAAGTTGACCCTTGACTGCTATCACACCTGATGTTAAGTGATGATGCAGTCTAAGATGGAAGCGGGCTAACTTGTTAGGAGTGGGACGAAAATGCATAACCTTTTCGGTTTCTACATAATATCGTACCGGAACGCTGAATCGCTTGGCGATACGTCTTTGTCTGTAGGTTGGTAACTAGCCACGGCGAAAGCCTCCACCAGCCAGACCTAGACAATTAAAAATATCTCAATCTGCCCCGCCGGGAATCGAACCCAGGACCTCCGTCTTATAAATCCACCGCGCATACCACTGCGCCACGGAGGTCGTCAAAAATAAATAACGAAGTTGTGAAAAAACAAACATAGGCGTGGATTTTAGAACCTCGTCGTTTTTAAAGTCGGTTAGCAAAATTTTATAATGATGACGATGATGGTGATTGCAGTGCCTGCTGGAACGTGTACTACTGGTTCACGTTCATCAACGTGCTGATAGCCGCGGTGCTGGAAACCCTCAACATGTTGCAGACGGCAGCTGAAGGCAACTTCCTCGCTCTGTTCACCATGATGCCGTGCGTTGGATACCTCCTCGTCGGTTAGTTATTATTATCAGCCTATTATCGGCTGCTATAGGGGTTTTTGATTTTTTTGACGCTTATTGCACTGACACTGGTTTCTTTTTTCTTGGTTCTTTAACTTGTTAATTTGTGGCCTTAAGTTTAAGTTAATTTATTTTTTAATACTTATGTACAATAACGCCGTTGATTAACATACAAATAAATAAATAAATGGCGAGCAAATGAGCATACCTCACCTGATGTTAAGTCATTTGCAGCACCAGAGGCACTGCTAATGGTTTTTGCCCTTTGAGATATTTTTTGATTCACCCTTTGAATAGCCCTATATTGTAGTTGTGTGGAAATATCGCAGCAGGGAGTTGGTTCCACAATTTGCAAGTGGGTGGAAGAAATGATCTGTTAAATCTGTTGGTTGATGAATGGCGGATGGCATTTGATTCTCCAGCGCATGGAGCCATCAGAGAATAACGATGGCAAGATAAGAGTAAACAACTCTTTTTGGGCTTGGCCTCCCTCCTTTTAGGAGATGGGATTTACAGGTTCAGCTCACCAGGTTGCTCTGATTTTGGTTGAAGTGATTAAGTTAATAATATCCTGTAACACTATCAGCCGTTAATGACTGACTGTCTGGGATTGCGAGAACAATGATTGAATTCAGTCCAGCGGTCATATAACTAAGGTCGATGGGTTGAACTCAACTATTGTTGTAACTTAAAGAAAAATAGTGACTTCTTAGTGGTTTAATTTTTCAAAAAACATTACTAGGCATTTCCTAGACAAGACTGTTCCACCTAAGGCCACCACTTACCATCCGGCAAGATTGTGGTAAAGCACGAGCTTATTTCAATAAAACATTCACCGTCTGTTTTTAGCGTGCACCCTAATAAACTATTCTTGTTTTTCCAACAGCAATGGCAAAATCGTTAAAGATCAAGATGTACAGATCCGTGTTTGAGAACCTAGTGTTTGAGTTACGCGACATGTGGCCTCACGGGGAAATACCCCAGGATGAGCACCAAGTGCTCACAAACGCACTCAGGCAACTTAAACTACTCGTGACAGGTACTCATCATCACCATCACTATATATTATAAAAAAATTAAAGCCAGCAAGTTTAAGGAACATTTATTTAACGTAGTAAAGCAGCTTGTGGGTTCTAGATAATGTCCTTAAAGTAGAAACCTTGGCTGGCCCCGACTCCTAGATATGCTAAAGTAAATTAAAGCAACTAAATGACACAGTTATTTTTTACTTTTTAGTGCGTTTTGAGTCGGCTCTATTGTATGTTAAAAATTTATACTTCTTACTTTTTAGTGATTTATAACAGTATACTCGTGCTATACTGTCATAGTATATTATACGGCACTTGTAGCCAAAAAGTTACCGATACTTACACAAAAACCGAAATCGCTGCAAATGTGCCTATAAAATTTGAAGAGTTCCTTCAATTTTCCCAGGATATCATCGTCAGATCTTAACTCGATGACGAAGAATTATCAAAATCGGACAACTCTGTAAAAAGTTATGCGGGGTCATACATTAAAAAAAAATATACGTGTCGAATTGAGAACCTCCTTCGTTTTTTTTCGTCGGCTAAAAAACAAAGTCCCCGCCGCCAAAGTGTGTCTGTTTGTATGTTCGCGATCAGCTGGAAGACTATTGAGCGGATTTTCTTGCTGTTGCACCAATAGAGAAAATGATTCCGGAGGAAGGTTCTAGCATATAATTTGTTAGAGTTTTGTATAAGCTGGGTCAAATATAACGATAATTCTTGGAAGAGTCACAACGCTTCGGAGCTTTCATTGCAAACGCTGCTTTGTCTAAAAAGTCTTCAAGGGCATAAATCTTTTAAGGATTAATTGGGAAGTCCTCATTCATAAATTTTCTTACGATAATTAACAAAGTAAATAACAATTATTAACTACATTTACTGCATACAATTTCCAAAAAGGAGGAGGAGATTTTCAGCTTTGTGCATGTTTTTTTCAGCGTATTTCTCGTGCAACATGATGCTCGGATCTATATTCATCCTACCGGTTATTTACGAATACATAAAGAGTTGGCTCGGCTACGAAGTGCAATGGCACCTGCCATTTGGCTATTTGCTGCCTTTTGATCCATATGAGGATAATGATTATTGTCTCTTCGCTATCATGTTCTTTGTGATGACATGCCACTGTAAGTGCTAATTTATTTTTTAAGGAGATAGCTGGTGCCGAAATTAAAGTTTGATATAGTAAATATTTGGTCTCTAAATCGTTAAACCGACAACTACAGGGCCAGGGCTCTCTTCTTACTATATAGCAAAGGGTATAGAGCCTAGACCCGCCACGCTGCGCCAATAATTACCAGTATAAACAAATTATTATGCTTAACGAATATGCGAGTGCTAGGGTTTTGTTTTTTTATATTATTCACTAGCTGACCCGGCGAACGTTGTTTTGCATTAAAAATTATATAGTAGCCGATTCTCAAACCTGCTGAATACGCATACAAAATTTGTTAAAAACCGGTAAAGCCGTTTCGGAGGAGTATTGTTACTAACATTGTGACAGGGAATTTTTTTATATTAGAAGATTAGGTAGTTGACATAATAAGCTGAAACAGAAAATCGACCTTATGGTAAGTGGAGAACCATCAGGTCGACTATCTAATATAAATAGAGCAACATGTCGCAGGAACATGTCTTGCAAGTGCTGGTCTGAGGTCATCGTCATGTGCCTGTCACCGGCAACCATGTCATAATCCCTTTAACTATCCACGTAAACCTATCACTCCTTTAAATCCTCCTCTGCGTAGAACTGTCCTTGGCGCTAACTCCCCTGTTCCGAGATTGTGTAAAACCCTAAATAACCTCAGCACTGTAGTGGATATCTATTCAGACTCCATAGATATGTTTCGGAATACGATCATCTCCTCATGGAGCTAAATAGTAATTATGTTCTACCAGTTCGATTATTAAGATTTTAACTATATTAGTATGATTTTCTCACATTTATTTGTTTACCTATTTTTATTAATTATTAAGTAGCACCTATTTGAATTGTCGGTTAAGTTTTGTATTATTTAAGTTATCTTTATTATCTACTAAATTGGGTATGCTGTGTTTGCTTGTAAGTAATTACTACACTTAGTGTAAATTAAGGAATAAGTTTAAGACATCATGTTTTAGTGTAAGTAATTGTAAGCGAACCTAGTAAATAAATAAATAAAATAAATAATCCATACCAATGATATCTAGCGGCCGTAATAAGCATGACTTCCTCGTTGGTCTAGAAGTTAGCCTATGAGGCTACAATCTCGAGATCTAGGTTCGAATTCTGGGTCAGGTTGCGGAATAATTCTAAGGTTTACATTTTTTTACGCAATTTTCGGCGGGAAGATGGTGGTATTACACCCCTGTGCCTCAGAGAAAACATTATACCGTCGGTCCGGGTCACTATCGTCAACATCTGATAGTGTTCTTCAATGAATAAAACATTATCACTCTAAGCCTGCCAACCCGCAGCAGCATCGAGGGTCTACGCTCTATATCCCCTCTCCTACAACGAGGGAGGCAGTGAAGTGAACCGTCGTATTTAGCCGGACGAGCTATCTTACAAGAAGTACCACTATAACTAAATAGAATTATACGAATATGCCAGTTCAGCCAGTTATGCCAGTTTTGACTGCCTCGTCGGTCTAGTGGTTAGCCTATGTGGCTTCGATCATGAGGTCCTGGGTTCGAATGCTGTGTCGGGTCACGGAATAATTCTGAGCTTTTCATTCTTCTATGAATTTCTCAGTACATTCCAAGCCGGAGTCGGGAAGTTGGTGATGTTACCCCCGTGCCTCGGAGAGCACGTTAAGCCGTCGGTCCCGATCACTGACATCAACATCTGATAGTTATCGTTAATAAATGAAACATTATCACCCTAAGCCCGCCAACCCGCATTGGAGCAGCGAGGTGAGTCTACGCTCCATATCCCGTCTCCTATAAGGAGGAAGGCCTGGTCCTGTAATAGGCCGTTAATGATAATGATGATGATGATGCCAGTTTTGCAAATATTTAAATTGATTCTCCTTATCATTATTTTAGGTTTTCAATCGGCGCTTTCCATGGTGGCAGGGGATCTCTTGTTCATTTTATTTATGTGTCATATCACCACACAGTTCGCTCTGCTCGAGGTGCGCATACATAAACTATTCTACGTACCCATCGACGATCAACTTATCGAGCATTATCCACTTGGTATGCCTTTACAAAGTTTTTAAATGATAAGTTTATATTATTTTATGATCATTGTACATTAATTGCTCAAATTATTTGGTAGATTTGCCCGAATTTTCCGGATATTTTTAAAGTTGGTAATCTTATTGATTTCTGCATTTCAATTTCAACTCTCATACTATTGGAAAATCGGGGTAAAGTACCCCAACTTTTTTTGAACTTTTCGCATTTATTTATTTACAATTATTTTTAAAATTTTTAACATTATAAATTTATAAAATTATAAAAATGATAAAATTATATAAAAAAACACTATCAAAAATTTATAAAAAAAATCCATTCCACCTGCTGTGGGGCCCGGGGGTCCAATCAACCGGTGGTCAGGGTTCCAGAGTGAGGAACCTCCTCAAAATACGCGCCGTTTCAAGAATTACTGCCTTCTGTATCCGACCCTTGAACTAACAACTAAGCGAAAGCTTTTTAAGATGTTAGTTAAAGCTTTACGCTATAAGACCGTTGACTGAAACGACTATAGGAACAATCATTGTTGAATCAACATTCCATATGGCGGTAATCTCATGAGCAAGGTCCAAGTATTTTGATACTTTTTCCTTTACAACTTTTATTATTATGGATTGAACTTGGATAAATAAATACGCCTATTCTATTAGATTATATTTGAAAGGAAAGCATTCACTGCACTGTAAATATTACACTCTGTTTTTCAATATTTTATATGTGGAATTGACGCAACTTATAAACAAACTTATATAGAGATATAGAAATAAAAATTGTGATTGATGTATGAGAGAATGATTATTTTTGATTGCAATATAACGTATTATATCTATAAACGTATTATCTTATACAATATCAATCTCACCATTTTGTGTTAAGCCAAAGTCAGCAAAAGAGAGGCAATGCCAAAGGACAATAATCCTAACAACAATCGTGACAAAAGAGTTCAGGAGGAACTAATCTTTATTATACAAAGACATCGAGCTTTAATAAGGTAAAGTTTTTGCTTTATCTATATATTTTATTTGTCTATTTAATAAACCTTTTTTAACAGCTTAATACAGAGCTTAACTTAGAACACCTAAGTTTGCTCTGGAGGGCATTTTTTTTCTTTTTTCTTACTTTCTGCGAAAGATGCTTTATTGTATAGTCCGTACCTGAAACGGATTGGCGCTTTCGAGATGTGGTGCTGGAGAAAAATGCTTCGGATCCCGTGGACAGCATTTCGGACCAACGCATCTATTCTGACTAAACTTAAAATTAAAAAAGGCTTTCAACCATTTGCCTGAAGCGAATAGTGGAGTACCTCGGACACATTGCGAGGAAACATGGAGATAATCTCGAGAAACTAATAGTTACTGGCAAAGTGGAAGGAAACAGGCCGCGTGGCCGTAGCCCCATGCGTTGGTCTGATCAGATCCGCACCACTCTCGACACCACGGTCTACGATGCTTTTCGGACAGCAGAGGACAGAGCAACGTGGCATCACATCTCAAATAGAATCAAAGATGGAGGTGGTCACGACCCTCATTAATGGGGAAATCGACTAGAGGAGGAGGATTGTTATCTATTTATCGGTTTCCCCTGAAAACCAGCGCTGCAGCCTGCTGTAGCATTATGCTGAGTGGGAAGCCTTTATTAAGTCAGTTTTTGTCTTTTTATGTTACTATTATTATTTAGTATATATCAAAGTCAACTGATCAAATAAAAATATTGTTCGTTCTTCTTTAAATTTTAATTGTTTCAGATTATCCAGTGACGTTGAAAACATGTATACTTTCTCACTGCTCGTTAATTTTGTGAACAGTTCTGTAATCATCTGTTTCTGTCTATTCTGTGTTAGTGTAAGTAAAAATACAAGCTTATTAAAATACAAGCTTATTAAAATACAAGCTTATTAAAATACAAGCTTATTAAATTTTCAACAGAAAGTCTGTCGACCTAGCAAAGCGTTTAGGCAGTTGCACGCATACGCAAAACTCGTACGTCACGTGGGTACATTCTACGTGCGTGTCCCCGCTCTACCTCCCTATAAATACGGCGTTCGTCCTTTGCTTGGACAGGGTCGGAAGCCTACCGCCCCCAAGAAGCCCGCCGAAAAGTTTGTCCCCGCGCCGGTACCTAGTACCAACGCATGGGGCAAACCCCTTTACGGTGCGGCACCCGCCACACCGGCACCTGCCACTTCGACACCACCGCCTGCCGCCCCCCCCCCCCCCCCCCGCCTCCCAACCCAAGGCCCCTCAGGCCCAACAATCTCCCTCCCAAGGCCACTCCGCCTACATGGAGTCTTTCGACTATAGGGAATACGACATCTACATTGAAAAATGTAAGATTGACCCAATTAGGGCCTACAAAGAGCACAGAGCCCTCTGCATCTCCGCTCAGAAATTCAGAGACTACCTAAATGGCGTCTAAGGGCAGGTTGAAACCACACTCATTGACTATAGTACACTTCAATGCAAACGGCCTTACCGATCAAATACTCGAGGTGCGTACATAGCACTCTTCAAGAACATCGCACTTCAAGCGAGTCCTTCGGAAGTGCTATCCGAGCTAGACTCAGACCATCGCCCAGTCCTATTCCAGCTAGGACCTCCCCCTCCCTCCGCGGCCCCCCCCGACCAAATCTATCATTGATTATGGGATGCTCTCAGAGCGTCTCAAGTCACTTGACTCAAATTTTCTATCCCAAATTCCTGACGAGATAGGGACCGTAGAAGAAGCACTAGCAGCTTCACAGAATCTCAGTAATCATTTACGCGGTGCAATCACTGAATGCGAAAAAGAGGTTCCTGCCCTCAGCACGAACACTCTACCTCCCGAGTTGCGTGCATTAAAAGCACAAAGAGATGCCCAACACAGACTCCGTGACTCAGTACCGACTAGACAAAATCGGAGTCTACTCTGGACCCTCCAGAGACGTTTTAAGCGCCGCTTACGACAACTCCGTGACGGACAATGGGACAACAAGCTGAGACAGATCGAGCCATCGCACCTAGCGCATTTCCAATTGGCTCGTTCTCTCAAAGCCGACCCCGTCTCGGCCACTCCACCCTTAATTCGCCCCGACCTCCCGCCCGCGTTCGAGGATATCGATAAGGCCGAGTGCTTAGCAGACAGTCTGGAAGCACAATGCTCTCCAAGCACCACTTCCGTAGATCCAACTCACGTACACCAAGTTCACTCTGAACTTGCTTCCATCCTCTCGCTCCCTCCCGACGGAGCCGAGATCCCCCCCACGACCTACGACGAAGTCTCTAGGATCATCAAAGGGTTAAAAAATAAGAAGGCCCCAGGCCCAGACCAGATTAGTAATAAAGCTCTAAAGCTTCTCCCAGTTCAACTAATAAATCTATTAGTTATCATATTTAACATGTTTCTAGCCCACTGCTCCTTCCCTCCAGAGTGGAAGGAAGCAACCGTCATAAGCATCCCAAAGCCGGGTAAGCCCCGCAACCTTCCAACTAGCTATCGCCCCATCAGTCTTCTCAACACCCTTGCCGAGGTGTATGAGATTCTCATACAAAACAGACTCAAGGCTGTAGTCTCCGAGAAGAAACTTCTCAATGACCCACAGTTCGGCTTCCGAGCCAAACACTCCTGTGTCCAACAAGCTCACCGCTTAACGGAACACATTCTAGCTGGCTTCACCAGATTTAGAAATCCAATTCCCACTGGGGCCCTCTTCTTCGACGTAGCCAAAGCGTTTGACAGGGTCTGGCACGAAGGGTTGCTATTTAAGCTCCACACCTTTGACGTGCCAAACAAACTCATCCGATTACTACACAGCTATCTCACAGGCCGTACCTTCAGGTACCGCCTTGATGGCACTCTCTCCTCCCGCAGGCCTATCCGAGCGGGAGTCCCTCAAGGCTCAGTCCTAGCACCGCTTCTCTACGCACTCTACACGAGTGACATTCCCGATGATATTCCCCCTGACGTCCACGTGGCACAGTTCGCGGATGACACCGCACTGTTCTCCACATATAAAAGCCATCGAGTAGTAATACCGAGGCTTCAAAAAGCGGTCATGCTCCTAGGACAACGGTTCCGTCTCTGGCGCATCGAGGTGAACCCCGAGAAAAGTGCTGCCGTACTATTCACGGGCAAACCTAGGTGCAGAAACAGAATCTATCAAGAGGTTTCCCTCTATGGAAAACCCATTCCCTGGCAATCCGAGACCAAATATCTCGGAGTAACCTTTGATTCCCGCATGAGCTTCTCGTCACACATCCGGAAGGTCACAAAAAGAGCCAGATGGGTGTTAGGTCGTTTCTACCCACTCCTTTGCTCTTCAAGCAAACTGTCACTTAGACTAAAAGTCACCCTTTACAAGGTGTGCATCCGCCCCATCTTGACCTACGCTAGCGTAGTGTTCGCCCACCGTCCCAAGAGCGCAATACAGCGCTTACAATCTGTACAAAATAAGTTTATGCGCCTTGCCACGGGCTCCCCGTGGTTCGTTCGCAATAACGACCTCCACCGAGACCTGGATCTACCAACCATTACACAACACATGAAACAGCTATCGAAAAACTACTTTTCGAAAGCTACCACACACCCAAATCCACTTGTGGTTCAAACGTGCTCTTACACCCCCGAAATAGACGCCGACTGCACACGCAGACGCCCCAAAAACGTCCTTTACGACCCAGACGACGACACGACTACGGACAATGCCTCCCAATACACATACACACAATCACAGCGTCTTGGCCGGCGAAGACGAGGTCCCCGATTCTTAACGTCACCCGGACGTGGAACTCACCCACGTCCATCAAGGGGACGCTTTGGCCTGATGTAACAGTCACGCCAAAACCACATGCCCATTCCAAACGTCCCTCTAAGCCGAGGCCCGAGTCTCACAGGAGACGCCCTTAGAGAGTCGTTACGCCCTCTTACTTTTTCTTCGCCTTCGGGCACTCTCCGGCGATTCTTCTGCGCTCGCCCAACCCCCCCGGTGACGCCGCTGTGGTCCCGTATGGAGCATACGGCACTTACTCAATCAGAAAAAAAAAAAATTTGCTTGGACAGCGTGTGCAATGCGCCTTTGCCTATCACTCGCGCTACCGTGTGCATATTGCCCTACCTTAGAAGAGTTACTGGTACCTTTAAATACTCACAGGCTACACAGCTCGCGATAGGAGCGGTGCGGCATGTGACATGAAAGGGAAGGCTACTATTGCGCCGTGCGAATATGTCCTATAATAGACGTTCTTGCCCCTCTTTATATTATGTATAAACTTGATTGTCTTCAACGGATCCTACTCGGGTAAAACCGGTGGCCACCGCTAGTTTTACGTAAACGCGTTAAAATCCTCTATAGCTACATACATTACTATACGTGTTTGTATAAAAAATAAAAGCTTGGAATATACATTATCACTTCCCTTTTTCCTTACAGTTTGTAGAAAAATGGAACGAGTTTATATACAAAATATTTTTTACCACAGCAATATCACAGACTTGGATACTATGCTGGTATGGACAAAGATTAATGGATACAGTAAGTGTTGCCAGCTTGTACAGTGTCATTTTATCACAAGACATGAGTGGCTCGGTAAACCTACCTTCGCAGATAAAGAATTTGTAACAGATTTCAAATGAACATACAGTACCTATATCAAAAAATCTATTTTAAAACTTTTGTCTGTCTATCTCAGCCAATCCCTGAAATTACCAGTTGGATTGTAAATAATCTTTTTGTGTAAGATTGCCCGACTCACGACGACGTGACATAGGCTAATTTCTATCCTGATATCCCCAAGGGAAGGGAAACTACGCGGGTCGTCCGCTAATATATCATAAATCATCATTAATGATATTGAAGAAATATATCATAATGACAATAATATAATTCTTGTCAATAAAATAATCATATTTAAGAATAAACATGATATCAAAAATTGCGGAACCGACGATATTCCAACCCGCGTCTCTCTGGTAATCCGGGCACTTAGAGCGCCTTACCGCTAGGCCACGATCCCGACGACGTCGGTGGCGAAATTGTGCTTTGATATTATGTTTTTGATATCCAGGTATACGGCCTGTAATGCCATCTACAGTATGAACTGAACATGTTACAATACTAATTCCGCAATTTTTGATATTATGATTATTCTTAAATATAAATAATCCCTAAAGTGTAAAACTATTCAATAAAAACTAAAAAATAATAAAATAATCATATGAATGGCTTTTTGCTCAAGAACTTTTTCATCAAAGGTCAAGCGCGAATTAATTTTTAACCGACGAAAACAAAACGGAGGAGGTTCTCAATTCGACACGTATATATATTTTTTTTTTTTATATGTATGACCACGCATAACTTTTTACAGAGTTGTCCGATTTTGATAATTCTTTTTTTATTAGAAAGGGCATACTTCCAAGGTGGTCCCATTGTCACCATGTTAGGATCTGATTATGATATCCTGGGGAAATTGAATGAACTCTTCAAATTTTGGAGGCACGCTTACAGCGATTTCGGTTTTTATCTCGGTGTCGGTAGCTTTTTGGGTACTAGTGCCGTATAATATACTATGACAGTATAGTACGAGTACGTTACGTGGCAATAAATCACTAAAAAGTAAGAAATAAAAATTTTTAACAAAAAATAGAACCGACTCAAAACGCACTAAAAAGTAAGAAATAATTGTGTCATTTAGTTGCTTTAATTTACTTAAGCATATCTAGGAGTCGGTGCCAGCCAAGGTTTCTACTTTAAGGACGTTACCTAGAACCCACAAACTGCTTTACTACGTAAACGTAAATGTTCTTTAAACTTGGCTGGCACCGACTTCATAGATATGCTTAAGTAAATTAAAGCAACTAAATGACACAATTATTTCTTACTTTTTAGTGCGTTTTGAGTCGGTTCGATTTTTTTTTTAAATTTTTTGTATATAAAAAGTTAAGTTATGCTGTGTTTATTGTATACGCACACACATTATTATTTTTAAAAATAATTATTATTAATAAACTAAATTGTTCTTAATTTTTAGTTAATTTTAAAGTCGGTTTTATGTTTATTATATTATTTCGAAATGTTTTGGTTTTCATAGAATTTTTGATTTTTGTAGAGCACAGGAGTAGGTGACGCGCTTTACAACTGCGGCTGGTACACTGCGTCACATAACATAAAGAAATCTATTCTGATAATGATACAAAGGTAAAATATATTATTATTGGAACGAAGTTCCTTATCGCGCGTTGTGAAAGGGGGCTAGACGGAAAAAATTCGTACGAAAAGTTGGCACGACACTTTTTGATCAAAGGATCTTGCCGCCGCCTTTGATGTGTGTGCGCGTGAGCGGCGGGGGGCGCCCGCGCTGTATGCTGTCTCGCGCTCTCGTGGCGCCCTCTGGTGTTTCGGTGTACAACAACAAATATTATTATTACTTAAAAAAAATAAAATTTTATTACAATTCCTTCACTAATTAATCGAAAGGAACTTCGTTCCATCCGGGTGTCCCTTGACACCTCTCAACTTTTTTTTGTTTAAATATTTATAAGGACAGTAGACCAGGGCACATAGTTCGAAGAGCTGATGAACATTGGAGCCTTCCAAGCCGTTGCTAGAGTCATTACATTCAAAATTGACGTTTCAATTGCTTGTACACTAAGTCTACTTGAAGAAAAAACGAATTTTGATTTTTGTGAATTTTAAAGAAGCTACAATGGCGACTTCACACCGGAAATCGCAGTTTGGTCGACCCCTCCACTCACTAGGTGGACTGATGACATTAAATGCAGCAGCCGCTGGCCACAGGCCGCTCTGGATCTTGGTTTTTGGAAGTCCCTGAAAAACGCCCATGTCCAGCAATGGGTGTGCATCGGGTGATGTGATGATGATGTAATTTAGAAGTATATGCTTACTAAACATGTTATATTTCTAAATATTTTCTAATCTATTTTATATATTTTCAGGGCACAAAAGGAGGTACACATAACAACGTACGGATTCTCAGTTATATCTTTAGCAAGTTATGCCGCGGTAGGTATTGTTAACTGCCCCTTTAGACCAGTGTGTAGCATATTATGTAGCTTCGGATCACGAGGCTATGAAATAACGAGCTTTTCTTTCTTCCCAGAAATTGTCAGTAGGTAAAAGTTGTCTACTTGGGGTTTTAAAGTTAGAGGGGTTGCACATCCTTGCCGCTTACCGACGGCTTTATGCGCTCAGTAGGGTATGAATAATCTCCAGTGCTTTAAGGATTGAATCGGCAGCCGGATGCTATAGTTACGTACATTTCAGTCACGCCTAATTCGTGATAGATTATCTCTCTCCACGACTTTAGAGAGGGTGATAAACTGTCGATCCCAAAATCTCTCATTAGATATATGAACTCCGCAATAAAACGTTATAACCCCAGGTTATGTCGTTTTATTTGCGTTTTTGCGTATTTGCGTTACCCCACCGAGTTTAGGCTCGTTGAGTTCATATTGGTATGTACCTACTTTGGTCATCGACATAATCTTCATTATGACTTGGTGCCTTGGTGCTTTGGTGATCTTCAGAACAAAGTTTGGCGGTCAATACGTGAAAAGGTTTCCTACTATCTACAATTCGTTTTAATTGTGGGTATTTGAGTCCGATCCAGTCTCTTAAGTTGTCCAACCAGTTCCTCTTTTGACGACCAGTACCTTGCCCAGTATCTTTGGTCATAGATTTTGCAGAACAAGAGCTTGTAATAAGAGTTTTTTTTAATAATTACTTGTTTTGCTTTCAGATTCTCAAAACTTCGTGGTCATATTTCACTCTACTGATTAATATGTACAAGGACTAGAAACTTTATAATAAAATTTTCCTTTGTAGTAACTGCACGTAAGAATAAATAATAACGCAATTAAGCAGAACTGTTTCAACAAATTATATTTTTTGCCCTTTTTATTATTTAGATTTTTCAATTTCAACAAAGTTTATCTTACTTAAAATGTATTAGTTGACAGTGGCTTTCCAGATTAATTAAATATTCTAGCAACGTAAATATTGTAACGAAAATTGATGATTATAATTATAATTCATAGAGGATGAATACTTTTTGCTTTTACCTTACCCCTTACATATTATAATTGTTGGTCGGTTGTAATTTACGGACTAACACACGAATATCATAATTATGTATCATGTTAGAGAGCTGAGTATTAGCACAGAAAGCCTCGAGTAATCGAGTCCGGTACACTCTCATATCCATGTCGTCCAGCCATTTCCTCCTTTGACTACCTGGTACACAGTCAGTAACTTTCCTTCCAAGATAACTATTGGAAAGGCCCTCTGCAGGTGTCCAAAGAAGCACTCTCCTCCGCTGTCACTTTCCTCCGCTTATAGCCTGATAAAGGACATAGGTTACCTTTTGTCGTACTATCACAAAACAGAATTTCTTGCGGCGGGCATCTGCCAGTAAAAAATAAAAATGGAAGCTTCATGCCTTAGCAAAGTATACGAGCAAATACCAGTAATGGTGTAACGTCTAACGAGGTATGTAGGTGTCTGTAATTTTTTAAAGCCTTCCGTTGCTTAGCAATCACTCACAGACAGACGATAATAATTTAAAATCATGTTTCCTCTTTGCTTACACTCCTTCAATTTATGAGATCATATACGCGTCTGTCTGTACACATTACTAGAAACAAAGGGTGCATCCCGGTAGTACCTCCTAATTTTAGTTCTATAGAACTGTTGACACATCATATTAGAGATTAGTGTCCGATTACTGATAGTTCAATTCACTAAGACGCGCCCCACTATTTCTCGCGAGAGGAAACCGAAGGGTGCGGGGAGTACAGTTCGAACATCAGTCTCGAGTCGACCACGGCTCGGTGTACACGGGCTATTGTAGGTTGTATCGCTGCGTGTCATGACCCAACGGAATGATGCTCTACTTAATTTTTTTACCAATATTATATTTATAATGTCAAAAAAACGTATCGTATGATGATAAACTACACATTTAAATGTGACTTAGCCAGAAGAATCGTTCCGTTGCCCATTCCTTCAGGTTGACCGATTCGACTTTAATTTTTCTACAAAGGTCACTTGATTGGTTTGTTACTGCCAATATAGATTTTCCAAATTAGCTTAGCAAAATAGCTTTGATATTTGTACTATATATACATTGGTACTATCCTACTAAAAAGACGTATATTGTAATAGACGTCATTGTTTATGGAAATGTTACTGTCTGTGGATGTAATTATTTTTGGTATGTCACGAGTTTTTGACGTGACAACGTCTTGTAATTCGATAGAGCCGGCTGCACGCACGAAAAAACATGACGTCATGGGTCGTTACCTCGCTTTGAGGCGTTCCATGTAAGGCTTGAAGTGCAAGCGAGAGCGCGGAACTTGCGACAAAGAAGGACAATCGGCCTTTGCGTTCGGCAGCGTTCAACATCCGTCTATTAAATATAATTATTAAATATATTAATTTTAAATTAAAAATTAATATATTTATTATAAATTTAAAATATAAATTTATAAAATCAAAATCAATTTAAATTTTATTAATTTAAATTAATATTTATAAAAATATAAAAATTTTAATAACCAATTAAATGCTACCATTCCATCAGTATTTTCTTAAGACATTGTCACGTTCAACTATCGTCAGTAAACCGACTTTACAGACAACCAATTTTTTTTTATGAAAGTAATCGAAATAGAACTAATTGTTAATCATTTAATGAGAGATATGAGATAGGTGCTTACTTAAAACTTTAACACAAAGTTAAATTCAATTTGATTTGATAAATTAATGAATGATTGATTTGTTTTAATACTCCAACCAATAAGAGTCGGGCGCCAAAGTCCTAGTAGAGTATTTACACCATCTTGAGGGGGATAAAGGAGTTGGGTAGTTAGTTTGTGTCTGGAGTGCGAAGAGGATATACTTTTACACTGGTCGAGTTGGACCAGTGTAAAAGTGTTCTTAAGAAGTAAATTAAATTAGGGAGTAAAGTAAGATGGGTGTAAATAAACTACTATTCTGAATCTTTATAATACGTCAGGAATTATAAAAATCTATTTCATGTATCAAAACATTGTGAACTTGCAATATATCTGTTCGTGAAGACAAAGTCTTTGTAACCCTAGAAAACGCCCAAGAGATTAAGAACCACTAAAGATGATGTCAAGAAGAATGGTGATACTCCGATATATATATTAACCTATATCACAATATAATTTTGCTGTGCAGGACCAACACGACATATTCATTTTAAAAAAAATGAGTTAAAATGAAGTGGAGCATACTGCTAGTCAAACATGACATTCTTGTTGACATAATTAACTTGACACTTTGTGTGAGTGTGCACACATTGCTACTCGTTACGTAGTAATAGAACTCACATTCTTGCAGTTTTTATTGCACACTTGCACTGTAAGCGTTTGAAAAACAAAACACTACGAGCCATCGTGGATTGACCAAGCTATAGTTCTATATTAGGACAAAATTAAAGAAATGTCGATATCAACATCTTGTTTGTGCGTTACATATAAATTAACTAGTTTTTATAAGTATAATATGAAATCTCTTTTGATTGCAATGATAAATCTCCACTTAAATTTGAGAGTATCTACATAAACTGAAATGCATTATGGTGAAGTATCTAAACATACTATATCGAATACAGCTTTGCTTAAATTCAACAAAACGTCAGCAACAATTTATTTCTTTAATTGCTGAAGATTATTTTGGGAATGACGAACGATTAAAATAAAGATTAGCTTTCAAAAAAGCTTTTGGCGACATGCTAAATATAATAAAAATGATATTGAGATTTCTAATATCATTTTTTTCTAAGCTGAATAGTTTGCGCGAAAGATACTTTCAAAGTGGTAAAATGTGTAACCTTGTAACTTTTAAAATAAGATAATATTTTTTAGACACGACAGCCACTTACTTGGTTTTAAAAATTTACCTTTTGTCGCAAGGGACATTTTTTTATTAAAAACAAAATCAAATATCAATTAAAATAATATAAAGTTTATAACTTATATGCTATAAACAAAGTCAAGAGCAAAAACTATGCTACAGTTCTATATAGAACTATTGGGATACAATTTGACAGCCCGGAAAGTATCCCAACAGTTCTATAGAACTACGGTATGGGGTACTACTGGGATGCACCCGAACCAAAGCCAAAAGAGTTTTCCCTTAATATAATAACCAGTTAAAAATAACTTAAGCATAAGACATTTTATTAAAATAAAAGAATAAAGTATATGAATCAATAATTTAATACTTTGATAAGTTATAAAAACAAAAAATATTTATATTTTTTAATGTAGGTACATTTGGCCACACTGGATTAGTTGTAAATAATCTAGATACTTTAGGAAACAAAATACAACAATATTGTTTTCAGAGATCATGATATTGCACTCATAATAATAATTATAAAATGTAAAACAACTATTAAAAATCAGTCTTCGGCATTACTTATACAAATTCTTCAAATGGCCCTCAAGATTATTTTCAAAAATACAAGAGAATACAAGAATATATACTATACGTATAGGTTATAGATTTAACCAAATATTAGTTGCTCTATCACGAATGAATGATTGAATGATTCGATGTTGCTCTTCATACAATTTCTTCTCCAGGTCCCCGATTGTGTGAGTTGATCGTAAACATTTGACAGCTAATTTTATGCCATTATCTTTGTCAGACAGATAATTTTTTAAGGAATTTGACATTAATATGACACATTAATCATCAGTTGTAGCTGTCAAACGCTTACGATTAAATTACACCATAGATTAAAGACTACTAGATAGAGCCCATAGCGTGTCCACTCGTGAGACAGCAAATCAGCCTTATTGACATGACATGTCAACATTTAAAGTACATCATAAAACGTTATGTTATAAAATATCGTAAAGTACGAAATATTACTTTATATAATATAGTTTAGTAAACGCATAATACATGAAATTTGCTAAAAAATAACATATCTAAGCTTTAAATCATCAATCAATGAAGTTTATGCCGACTTACGTATGAAACGTAATAATTGCTCAGATATGTCCCTTGTCTGTCACAAATTCCACTCTTGACAAATAATAAAAACGAACACGCTGAAAGGGACAAAAAATAATCTTGTGTCACTTTCTAATAAAGGCCGAATGAAATAAGTCTGTCACGCTCTTGAACCTACAGCCGCGTTATGACTCCATCTAGTAGTCTTTAATCTATGAGTTACACAATCATCCCCCTGATGACGCGTTAATGCTTTAATAAAACTCTGTTACGGTGTGTCCTGCGTAAGCAACAAACGCGACGCGATGCGACACGATGATTCGCGACAAAAAAATACCAGAAAATTTTGGTTTTATAATTATCGTAGATTTGTACAATACGACATCGTATCGTAGTTTTGTGCCATGTCATTACGCGACGCATCGCTTCGATTTGATTCGCTTCACTGAGCTCATATGAATTGAGTTTAAGTCTATTCAACGGTTCTCTTGGGGATGTTTAATCATCTTCTATGATTTATTCTCCGCTGTGTTGTGTGTGGCGGGCGTAGGCACTCGCAACCGCCTCACCTCTTCCGCGTCTAGGGCTCTCTTCATCTCGTAGTACTTCTGCTTGAAGGAGGCCAGCTCGGTGTTACCGCGGTCCAGTTCTAGACGGAGGTCTGCTACTTGACGCTCGCGCATATTTAGCTCTAAATATAAAGAATAAAAATTTTATAAGCAGAGCAGCAAGGCAAGCAAGGTACACGTCCAAGAAAATATCAAACTTATTTTCTTAATTAATTAATGATTTGTAAAATAAGAATGACCGTATTAGGTACTTCCTCAAACGAGCTCTGTAATAAAAAGCTCAATTCTACTCGATACTTGATTCTAGTCTCAAAATCTCTACCTTTCTCACTAACACCGTTGTTGGGAGGAGACATTGACTCAAAATACTACATATGAGTTCACGCATTTCTTGACATACCTGCAATAAGACATTTCATTTTGGCAGTTCTCTGCGTAAGAGCCCTTTGCGTCCTGTTTAACGTTTGCTGAAAAAAATGACAATTAAAAAATGAAACGAGTGATAGTTTGTCCTTTGTGGTGAAGCCGAAGCCAAGTTAGTAGTAACAATTATACTAATTCCATACTTTATCTATGACGATTAAATTAATCGCTGTAATACTTAAGTTAGGTAATCTCTCTAAAAATAAGGCGAAAGTTTATGTGTGTAGAGGGCTACACACATAAATGTAATACGTTTATGTGTGTAGCCGGTCCCGGTCCCGGTCACTGTCATTAACATGTTATAGTGATCGTTAATAAATGAAACATTATCACCCTAAGCCTGCCGACTCGCATTGGACCAGCGTGGTGGGTATACGCTCCATATCCCTTCTACTATCACTATAAGGAGGGAGGCCTGGCCCTGTAGTGGGCTGTTAGTAGGCTGATAATGATGATGAATGAGGATTATTTTTATAATAACTTTTAATGTCATGTTTCTCCAATTATTTTTTATTCTCAAATTCTTTACCTGTATTTCTGGGCTCGGTTGCAGAGCCAGCATGTCTTTGACGGCGGAGTACAAGTTCTTGGTTTCTTTCAGTTCGCGATCCTTCAACACCAACATTTCACTCTGGGCAAGGACTTTTCTGGAACGTATAAAATATTACTATCTATATATACTATCACTACACTCTATTTCATATTCTGGACTTTCAGATTTGTAAAAAAAAATGTGTGAAAAGGTTGTATGGGAGATTCCAAGAATCATCTTATTTTGGTAAAGATACCCGGGGAATTAAGCTAAAAGTTTTGTATTTCCCAAAAGATTATTTGCGTATGCCTCACAGAGCTTGTACATATGTCGCGAATATAAACTTTGACAATGTAGATAAACCGATGAACTTATCGACGTAAGGAGCATATTTAACATTTGTTGTAATGGTATACGCAGGCGTTTGCCTACACTTAACTTTCGTGTGTGAAAGTTAAGTGTAAACAAAGCAAAAACATGTGTATTAATTATCATCTAAGTCAGGTCGTGAAATAATTCTGAGTATTTCCTTCTAAGAATTTTTGACTAATTTTAGCCCGCAGTCGGGAACCTCCTAAGCTAACCTCCCTATTCGTGTTGGAGCAGCGTGGTGGGCCAAGCTCCATATCGCCTCTTATAAGAGGAGGGAGGCCTGACTTTGCAGTAGGCAGTTAATGGCTGACAATGATGGCCAAAAGGCAGTTTAGTCCACGTGAGGCAGTTCAGTATATGTATATATAATTGTATAAGATTTACTTTGTATGAGATTCTTATCTCTTGTAACATTTAATGGAAGCTTTTAGAATAGTGTTCGATCGCAAATCGATATAACCATCAATAAGCAATTTGTGCTCGCAATTAAATTGTCACAATGTTAAAGAGTTATTATCGATATTTATGCGAATCGAATGCTACGAGTATTTGTCAGCTTCTGTATACAAAATTAAATGCTACCTACATTTGTTACGTCGTGTGAATTCAATTTGTGGTTAATTATGCCGAAGTAATATTGAATTGATTTACGAGTATTATACAAGTATGTGTACCTATCCTGGGCTTGACATCTAGTTTTATGGAGCTATAAATTTTGTTACAAAAATATTATGGTTTTATTTTTCCACGAGATATTTAGTACAAAAATTTGCTTGTAGGTGGGGAGTTTGTGGTGTTATATCCTCGTAGAGATGGGCGATGGGTAAATACCCAAATGGTAAAAACCCGTGTATTTACCCAAAATGGGTAAAAACTCGGTATTTAATGTATATTTATATATTGAAATTGTTTGCACCGTTTGCGCGCTTTGTTGTTGGCAAGGCAACGCTGGAAGGCGACAAAAGAAGTGCCGGAGCCCGCATAAGGAGCTATCGACAACTTCAATTTTCCCGGGATTTTTCCCGGGTATTTACCCGAATTCGGATATTTACCGGGTAAAATCCCATCTCTATATCCTCGTGCCTCAAAAAACACGTTGGATGCCGGTTACTACCACCAGCTGCTACTTAGTGATAGAAACTAGAGCCAAACTTTATCATCTTAAACTCGCTAACCCGTATGTATACTATGTATATATACTCTTCAGTACACTGAAGGAAGCCAGGTCCTTCCTGTACTATTATGTGCTAATAATTACTTCGGCGGCAAACGCACCTTCTAAGTAAGTCACCTTGTTAGAGTCAGTTGCTGCAGCTTCCTCTAGCGGTGTAGATTTAAAGGATGTCAAGTGCCTGCTCAATAACGAGTTTATAAAGGCTTCTATTATCAAGGTCTTTGAGAACTTGACCAGCCGTCCCTGCGTGTACTTGTACATACTTCTGAGTCAACCACAACTACAGCATGACATTCACGCTCTCACGGTCAGTCTCCTGCATCTTTTTCCAAAGCTATATATTTAGAGATGTCTTGAGACTTGATAAAGGACATTTTTTACAAAGGTTTCATACTTCCTTTTTTCTAGTAGGTACCTATCTCTGTTTCAAAAACTAGCTCTCCGTAAAAGCACGCTCTAAGAGTCAGTCCCCTAAAGTTTTTTCAAGCAGAGTACGAGCGTGGACGTTTCGGTTTGTTGTAATTACTTCTGCATTATTTAGTACTTACTTCTGCGTCAGCCGCAACTTCTGTGTGAGGTGTACGCTCTCAGGGTCAGTCCCCTGCAGCTTCCTCCAGCGATGCACGTTGAGGGGCGTCTCGAGAGCCTGTTCCAGCGCGCGCACTCGCAGTCTTTCTCGTCCTAGTTCACGTTCTAAGTTGAATACCTAACAACGACGATAATGTTTGTTATTTTTTAAACGACTTCAAAAAAAAAAGGCGTTTCTCAATTCGACCGTATATATATATATATATATATATATATTTTTTTTTTTATGTGTGTTCGCGCATAACTTCGTCGTTTATGAAACGATTTTGATAATTCTTTTTTTGTTGGAAAGTAGATAGTCCAGTGGTGGTACCATGGCAAGAAAACCAGGATCTGATGATAGAATCTTGGAGAAACCGAGGGGAACTTTCAAAAATTGTAGGGACAACAAGTACGTTTGTTAATTTTTCCGATAAGTATTTAAAAGCACTACAATTCGATGAAGGTCTGGAATCGATCTGATGATGGAGCCGATCTACATATAAGAAAACTCCTTGACGATTTACTGCATTTACCTTGTGTTTGGGCTCGATTAATTTGTCTTGATAAGAACTTTACATTAAGATGGGCTGTGACTGTCATTGAGGGTCTGGTGATGAAGACAAAGTACAGTTAAGGGAGCTCCGTAACGGCTTACAGTAGCTACCTTGTGTTTGGGCTTGATTAATTTGTCTCGATGAGAAATTTACATTTAGATGGACTGTGACTGTCATTGAGGGTCTGGTGATGAAGACAAAGTACAGTTAAGGGAGCTCCGTAACGGCTAACAGTAGCTACCTTGTGTTTGGGCTTGATTAATTTGTCTCGATGAGAAATTTACATTAGATGGGCTGTGACTGTCATTGAGGGTCTGCAGATGAAGACGAAGGACAGTTAAGGAAGCTCTTTAACGGTTTACAGTAGCTACCTTGTGTTTGGGCTCAATTAAGTTGTCTCAATGAGAACTTTACATTTAGATGGGCTGTGACTGTCATTGAGGGTCTGGCGATGAAGAAGGACAGCTGAGGGAGCTCTATAACGGTTAACAGTAGCTACCTTGTGATTGGGCTCGATTAATATGTGTCAATGAGAACTTTACATTAGATGGGCTGTGACTGTCATTGAGGGTCTGGCGATGAAGAAGGACAGCTGAGGGAGCTCTATAACGGTTAACAGTAGCTACCTTGTGATTGGGCTCGATTAATATGTGTCAATGAGAAGTTTGTAATGTTATAAATTCCAGTTGGTTTAATGTTAACTAAGTCATGATCTGATGATGAGATCTACGAAAACTCGAGGAAACTCTTCAAACTTTATAGGCACATTTGTAGGGATGTTGGAATGTTATAACTAGCTAGTGAATATTGGTACTTATGATTTAGTTCGAGTAGGTTCTTTAATATTTTCGTTGTTGATAAATCACTAAAAAGTATGAAATAAAAAAATTTTAACAAAAAATAAAAACGCCTTCAAAACGCACTAAAAAGTAAAAAATAACTACGTCATTTACTTACTTCAATTTACTTAATAACATCTATGAAGTCGGTGCCACCCGAGCTTTCTACTTTTAAAGACTTTACCTAAACTTGGATGGCACCGACTTCACAGATGTTATTAAGTAAATTAAAGTAAGTAAATGACGTAGTTATTTTTTACTTTTTAGTGCGTTTTGAAGGCGTTTTTATTTTTTGTTAAAATTTTTTTATTAATAGAAAACTTCTTTACAGTACACTTTTTCATAGGTAAATACTGAGATTGAGCATTCACGCTTGGCTCGTCCGAGTTTTATTATTGGAGATTGTCGAGTTAGCCCTTAACGTAATACATGTTATTTTCAGAAGGTACTTGACTGATTTGTAAGTGGTAGAGCATTTCGACGTGGCATAATATTGAAACGGTATGTTACTTAGCGGTACGTTTTTGTCACCGGAACTGAGCCAACTTAGAAAACATGTTATTTATTATCCCTCAATGTCGTAGGACTGAGACATGAACTGAGGACTGAGGCCTGAGCTCAGGTCCAATCAGTTTGTTTGATACTGAACTAATAATTCTACTGTCAATATATCCATCGGCATATCTTAGTTCCTAACCTACCTCCAATCTCAAATCAGTCATATTCTCAATTCCCTTTGATAGCAAGTTCTTCTCTTTGCGCAATCTGAGAATCTCCAGTCTCAATAAACGAATGTCTTCCACCCTCTGTTCATATGCGCGTTCACCTAAAATAGTTATTAATCATTTAAAGACAAGACAAGACTCTTCTTTAAATTTTGTCCACTACAAGTTAGTCATTGACTGCAATCACACCCGACGGTAAGTGA
The DNA here is from genome assembly GCA_034621355.1 of Mycalesis mineus. Taxonomy (NCBI): domain Eukaryota; kingdom Metazoa; phylum Arthropoda; class Insecta; order Lepidoptera; family Nymphalidae; genus Mycalesis; species Mycalesis mineus. The sequence continues at coordinate 7,864,726 of CM067904.1, read as the reverse complement.
TCATGCAATTTAAGATAGAAGCAGGCTAACTTGTTAGGGGTAGAATAATATCCACACCCCTTCAGCTTCTACAGGAAATCGTACCGGAACGCTAAATCGCTTGGCGGTACGTCTTTGTCGGTAGGATGGAAACTAGTCACAGCCGAGGCCTCCCACCAGCCTAATGCAGTTATCAGTGCCCCTGGTGCAGCAGACGATGGGTGGTAGTAATCAATTAACATTAGTAACCGGCATGCTCGTCTGCTTGCTATTCAAGCGATAAATAACCAACTACGGTCAAAAAGCTGAAAATGATGATGAAATATGTATGGCAGTACGTACCACGATGTAAAGTAACTTCTAGAATGCGTATCTTTTCATACAGTAGGGAGATCTCATCGTTTCGCCGTACCAACTGCGCGCCGACCACGTCCCGCTCATTGATGAGCCCTTCCAGCTCCTTCATCAGCTTGGCTCTAGCTGCGTCCCCTTCCTGCCCAGAATGTATTAAGCAATCAAATAATTATATAACCACAATATATTATAATTAAACTAATTACTCAAGCAAACAATTCTTTCTTACTACAAACAAAAAATTGTCACCGCATGCGACACGATAATGTATTAAAGGACATTGCCGAAAATTGTATCGAAGTGTGCCCCAGGCTGCCTAGTTACTCCAGTCGATCAGTTTAAAAACGTAAAAAATAGAGATAACGGTCCTAAAAATATGAACGATAGCTCATTCGATTCGGAATCACCTCTAGAAAAATGTTTTTGAAGGATTTTGGTGCAGGTTAAAAATTGCATTTGTTATTAACAAAATAAGATAAAAAAAAATGATATTTCGTTTTTTGTTAATAACTTAAAAAATGTTAACATTTAAGCAATAAAATAAAAGCTTCTTAAAGAAGAGGAAATTTCCAATAAAAAAATTTTAACTCCCGGAACTCCATCTCCATTATTTATAATTTTAAATAGACGTTGAAAATAAGCGCGCGCTGTTACGGCATTCGCGCGTCGTCGCTAAATAGATTTCAACGATAAAAATAATTTTTTTATCACATAAAATGTTATTTTAAAAATTTTAAAAAATTCTAGTATCTTCTTAACACTTGAAAAAAGCCCTGAAGAAAAAAAGTTTAATCATCATTTTTCAAAAAGTTATTCAATTGTTAATTAACTAATTTTTTCCCAATTTCCATTGGCATAAACAATGGAATGAAAGTATGTCATTAAATAGTCCAGATTTTCTATTTTTGATTTGAATATAGGTACTTAAGTAGTAATTTCATTATTTGATTAAGTATGCTTACAAATGCAGTCGAATGTTATATAAATATTGTGATTCCTACTTTTCTGTCAGTGCATTACTATAAAGCAGTTTGTTAAAAGTAATTTAAAGCAGCAGTTAGTTTTTGTTTTTAATAATAATTTGATTTAAGTATGTACAGCCTTAAAAATAGCATATATATTCTAAAAGGACGATAGGATAGGTATATTAATTTTTCTGATCTACTAATGTTCTATGGCCCAAAACTAAATGAAGAAAAGAGGTTGGAACGACCCTGCAAGGGCGTCTCCTGTGAGACTCAGTCCTCACGACGCAATACGAGGCGGAAGTTAGCAGATTATCTTTTTCTAAGCTCTACACTACCGGGTTCTGTTATATTCATTTATGTTTCACCTTAAAATTAAAAATACAAAATTAATGACCGACTGCACTTCGTTATCTCACAGTAATTAATTTAAAAAAAAGAATATTATCACAATAAATCTAGAGATTAGAGCATAGATAAGTTTATAATGTCGATTTAGATTACGTATGTAAATTGCGATTGGATTTTATGCATTCGGGATATTTGTTGACTTAACTTTATAAGCAAGGCAACCGAGTGCCTTTTTTTAAATAATTTTTTTTAGAATACTAACAGTGCCTTGTCGATTTACCTGCGCAAACTCGTTCCCGTAGGAATAACGCAATAAAAAATTACTTGTGTGCTATATAAAACTGTCAAAACTAAAGTAACTGTAAAACCTAAAGTAAGATAAAACTGCCATCTGCCTTATTTTAGTTAGGATAAATTTGTCACTTGTAATTTTATAGTTAGACAATTGTTAACCGTGTTAATCTAGTTCGATATAAAATTGAAACCTGTATGTTGACTCTTGAAAAAAGTATCCGTATTGAAACCGATGCACAACGGTTGCAAAGCGGATGTAACAGAAATCGGAATTCTCTAATGACAATTTGCCTTGGAATATTGGAGTGACACTTAAACTGAATGTGGGCTAATCGACGAGATGTATGAAAAATGTTCGCACGATGTATTTTTGCAAGAATCGGTATACTGTTAAGTTGAGGAGAAAGAAGTAACCTTCGTAACCGACAACTTTTAAGTACAGCGTACTGTTACATTTCTAAATTCTATATTAATAACGCTGACCTGCAACTATCGACTGACACAGATGTCAACGACCAGTCTGCGATATATTTGCTATAAAAATCATAGCTCTGCTTCAAACAGTCAGTCGTTTTGGTAATTAGTCAAATTGCTATCCAAGACTACGGACCTGGTTTCTGCCCGCCGGTCTGGACTAGTAGTGAGACTAAGATCCTGCCCATCAAGTCACAATCAGACCTTTTGAAGGTCCTCGCGGATCATCACGAATCACAGAATAAAGTGATTTTAGTAAACTGTCTAAGTTGTGAGAATTATGAAGTAATATAGGGGAGACGAGACGAATAACTTAGCATTCTATGGATTCACCGTGCGGGTGCCGGGTCCATCGCGTGGCTGAGAGAAAAACTCCAAACAGGGCCCGAGACTTGTGACACGGGTGTAGGTTTAAGGGTACCCTTAGTGACGCGCGTCAACACTCACCTCCTCTGTTCAAGTTATTCTCCCTGCCCAGCCAAATTCGAAAGGACCCTAGCAGCTTTTAATAAAGTAAGTTTCTAGCCAGTGTTGTGTATTTTTTACAAACACTGAAGGGCCGAGACTAACAGTACATACATTAAGATACATATTCTCGCGTGGAGTAGTTCATTCTTCTTGTTACATTTGTCTACACTTGCTACCAAGCCAGTATACACGACCTGTATTATTCAAGATAGATACAAAACTGTCACCTGTATAATTCTATTGAGCCTGCCTTCCTCTTGCCTCAACGCCGTAATCTCAGCTTTCGCCTCTGATAACTTCATGATGCCAGCTTGGATCTCACCGCGGAGTTGTTCGTTCTTCTTGTTGCATTTTGAGAGCGTGCTCTCACACATCCTGAGTCCGGTCTCTTTGCCGCTTATATCTTCTTTTAATTGCTCGATTTGATATGCTAACATCTATAGCAGAATGAATTGTTAATTAATAATATGTATTGTTAGAAGCCAGTTCGGTTTTTGTAGCAAGTAAGCTCGAAAGCTCCGCAACCGAAGATGTGGATTTTTTTATATATCCTAACTAATATTATAAATGAGAAAGTAACTCTGTCTGTTGGTCTCACTTTCACGCTAAACTCTGACGAACCGATTTAAATAAATAGCCTAGTACTTAGTAAAGTACTTAGGCTACTTTTAATTGCAAAAAAAAGGGTTGTAAGGGGCTAAAAGGGGGTATGAAATGTTGTATGAAAGTGTCGTCATTTTTAAAGCTAAAGCTTAAAACGTATTTTTATGCATAATTCGATATTAATAAATATGACATTCAAAGTTGCAAAGAATACTGTCAACATCTTCCGAAAATAGTGAGCAAATTGGAACGTAGCTACCTGAGCATAAAAGAACGCGGTTTCACCCGCGTAGTTCCTGTTCCCGTAGGAATTTTGGGATAAAATGTGGCCTATGTGTTATTTATTTATTTATTTATTTATTTATTTATTTATTTATTAAGGTTACCAACAGGTTACAATTGGCATAAGTATAACAATAGTAAGATCTTAAAAACTAAATGTTTAATTGTAAACCTACTTATTAGTAAACACAACATGCTAACTTAAAAATACTACAGTAGAAAGACAAACAAAAAGCAAACACAAACTAACAATAAACTAGCAAACACAATTATAATTATAATTATAAGCAAGACAAACCAATTTTAACTATAGCGAATATAGTATAAATAGTATAAAGTGATACATAAACTAATTCTTATATTTTAAAAATTCTTATATAATTATTATAATCCTAACTATCCAGAAGAGTTTCTTTTAAATTTGATAGAATTGTCACCTGTAATGTCTATATGAACAAACTTATGAAACCAATTATAGGTATTTATCATTCTATTTATTGGCGCAGAAAACCCGAGATTAGTTTTACTTGTTCTGGCAACTAACGGTATGTTATTCTGATATGTGAAAGTGTACTCTTTACCTTCAGCTTCTGTTTCAGATCCTGTATCTCATCAAGAGCCTCGGTATAGTTTTTGTGGAGCATGTTTCTCTCTGCGCGCGCCGCGTCCAGTGCAACAGAGAATTTGCGGCTCTTGAGACACTCCTCTCGGAGCGCCTTCTTCAAGTCCAGAATATCTGCAGTCCGTAGCCGAACTTCCTCTGAAAATTTAGTATTTTCAGCGTCATTACTTAATGCCATCGAATGCTTGAGTTTCTATTGAATTTAGAATTTTCAGTATCATGAGATAACTATTTAATTCCAGTCAGATTGGTACAGTAATTACGGGTTATCAGTAAATAAAAAAAAAGATTGAGTAGTTACTGATATCTGCGCGAACAGTCAGAGAGAAAACAATAATTTCAAAAATTACTGCTCTTTTTTATAGATCGGAGCAATTCAATTATTTAATTCAAAGTACTTAGATTTAGAAGTTTGCAGGATCCGGATAACTACCACACGGTGCTTACAGGCTATATGGCCGCAGAAAAGCTTTTTGACGAGGCCTTAAAGGACTTGTCAAATATACGACGCGATGAAAGCGAAATGAAACGGTTTTCGCATTTCCATATAACATATTCGGCGGATACCATAGGTACCTTACAAACTATTCGGTTCAAAACAAAAGCAATTCGCCAAATTTCCCTTACCAGTTGTTTCATCGATTTTCTCGTTCAGAGCGATCGTCTCCTCTAGCATTCTGCAAGCAAACTAATGTCAATTTATCTTAAATTATAAAATATATAGAAAAAATATTACAACTGGATAACAACAGGACATTACATTAAATTACCTATTACAGTCTCTCACTTACGAAACTTCTGATAATTTTTAATTGATTTTAATAAGGAGGTTAATTCCTCGGGATCTTTACCTATTATTTACCTATATTATTTAACTGATTGTGGTTGTAAAAATAAGCAAGAGTAGAAAGTTTATTTGAAAAAATATTATTCAATGTTCCTACTTACTTACTTTTAATGTATTTTTAACAAAACAGGTCAATGGTTAAGGTATTTGCCGTCGGGCGTGATGTGACACATAAAAGTTATTTATCATATGCGTGAAAATCAGTATAAGAAGTAGTAAAAGTAATGCTCCCGTCTCTGGAAATAGGGAAATAAGTCCGATATCGTTCGTCTAGACGATGGCAATAGACAAAATACCCTCTTCGACACACACTCAGCTCTATACAGCGAGGAAGGTTCTAAATGTCGCTTGTGTCACGTTGTTTTTTAAACCATCCATAGATGGCGCCACTCCTACAGCAGCGTTATTTCGAAAACTAAATAACCTTGGCTTTGGCTGGTTGGACTGGCTGGAGGTTTTTGCCGTGGCTAGTTACCACTCTACCGACAAAGATGTACCGCCAAGCGATTTAGCGTACGGTAAGAAACCGAAAGGGGTGGATTTCATCCTACTCCTAACAAGTCAGCCCGCTTCCATATTAGATTGCATCTTCACTTAACATCAGGTGTGATAGCAGTCAAGGGCCAACTTGTTATCAAAAAAAACCCTAATGTAAACGTTAAGACATATTAGAAGTAAAAATTTGGCAAGTATGATATTCCCTTTTTATTAACCGACGAAAAAAAACGGAGGAGGTTCTCAATTCGACACGTATATTTGTTTTTTTTTTTTTATGTATGACCACGCATAACTTTTTACAGAGTGGTCCGATTTTGATAATTCTTTTTTTATTAGATAGGGCATACTTTCAAGGTGGTCCCATTGTCACCATGTTAGGATCTGATGATGATATCCTGGGGAAATTGAAGGAACTCTTCAAATTTTGGAGGCACGCTTACAGCGCTTTCGGTTTTTATCTCGGTATCGGTAGGTTTTTGGCTACTAGTGCCGTTTAATATACTATAACAGTATAATACGAGTACGATACGTGACGATAAATCACCCAAAAGTAAGAAATAAAATTTTTTAAATAAAAATAGAACCGACTCAAAACGCACTAAAAAGTAAAGTTATTTTTTACTTTTTAGTGCGTTTTGAGTCGGTTCTATTTTTATTTAAAAAATTTTATTATTGTGTACCTCAATTTTGTTCTTAGGTTAATTTAAGTAAGCCAGAATAAAATCATTGCCTCAGAACCAAAAGAACATACCTAGCACCTCTTCAAGGACGTCATCTATGAGACTCAGATTTAGAGCAATGAAAATTATGTGCAAGAGAGTTCACAGACACTCCCTGCGACCGTGGTTGGAATCCACGACCAGACAATACGTCCGATGTTGATTTCTTAATCGGGGGGTCTTTGCGTACGTAAAATAAGGAAACTAATAGGGAAACTTTACAAGGATTACCTGTCTTTGTCCTTCTCATACTGGCGTATGACGAGCCGTTGCTTGTTGATCTGCGACGCGTTCATATCCAGCTCGTGTTCCAGTTGCTTGCGGCGAGTCTCGTGTTGGTTTATCAGCTTCAGGTTCTCTATCGCCTCGTCTGTATAATAAATATTGTAAAAGGAACACCCGCCTAGTTAAGGATGACTAGTTTGTAGAAGACTACAGACGACACTACTGATGTGTATTATTTATATGGGAACGACGTGTCGTTCTCTTCTACGATGACGACCTACGTGCCGCAGTGGTACTACGCGCGGTGGATTTATAAGACGAAGGTCCTGGGTTCGATTCCCGGCTTGGCAGATTGAGATTTTTCTTAATTTGTCTTGGTCTGGCTGGTGGGAGGCTTTCACCGTGGCAAGTTACCACCCTACCGACAAAGACGTACCGCCAAACGATATAGCGTTCCGGTACGATTGTAGAAACCGGAAGGGGTGTGTTTTCATCCTACTTCTAACAAGTTAGCCCGCTTCCATCTTAGACTGCATCATCACTTAACATCAGGTGTGATAGCAGTCAAGAGCCCACTTGTAGTTGATAAAAAAATTAGGTAAAAATAATAAGCCCGATATTGGGAAGTTAGCGTATTCAAAAAGCTATGACAAATATTCTCAAGTTTCTTGTTTCCTAGAACTTACTCTGTATCTTCTGCATGTTCTTGGTTAATATATCCTTCTCCCTATTGAGATTCTCAATCTCCCGTTTGTCGGCCTCGGCTTGTTTATTGCCCAGGATTATCTCTCTTTCCATCACTGCCACTTGCTGCCGCAGGTTCTCCCTGAGAATTAATAAATAAATATTAAAAAATAGATGGATACATTTTTGACGTGACAACGTCTTATAATTCGATAGAGCCGGCTGCACGCACGCAAAAACATGACTCATGCGGCGTTACCTCGCTTTGAGGCGTTCCATGTAAGACTTGAAGTGCAAGCGAGAGCGCGGAACGAGCGACAAAGAAGCACAATCGGCCTTTGCGTTCGGCAGCGTTCGACATCCGTCTATTAAATATAATTATTAAATATATTAATTTTAAATTAAAAATTAATATATTTATAAATTAATATATTTATTATAAATTTAAAATATAAATTTATAAAATCAAAATCAATTATTTTATTAATTTAAATTAATATTTATTAAAATATACTTAAATTAAAAATTTTAATAACCAATTAAATGCTACCATTCCATCAGCATTTTCTTAAGACGTTGTCACGTTCAACTATCGTCAGTAAACCGACTTTACAGACAACCTTTTTTTAATCCCCAACGTAAACGCCTGTACTCGTATGTGGATTGTCCTCCAAAGGGATGGACTGATTGTTTTCGTAATGTCGATTGTTTTCATGGAGAGTTGAATTTCGGTCTTTTAATACTGCTTGTTATATGCAGTGGATCGTGGATGTCATGAAGGGCTTGTTATATAAAAAGGTGATTTAAATTCACCACACTCTGCCCGAATGCAACAGGGAGGACTTTCGGTGAAATTGTGAGTGAAATCCAACCCACGTCTTAATGTTTCTTTTCTTAGGCATAGAGTTGGTACGTAGGCCGAAAACTTCTTAGAAGAAAGAAAAATTGAATATTTTATAGTACGACTCAGGTTTATAACCAGCCGTATCGGTTAACTGTTGGTCTAACAAGGTAGTTAATATAGAGTACAATGAAATAGTAAAAGAATGAATGAAATAAGATAAAAGAATAAAATGAGACCTTGATGTGTAGGCCAGTTTTAAGGTACACATCTGACCTCGTTTTTAGTGATAACTATTACATTATTTAGTAAACAAAAACAACATTCTAATTAATATCTATTATCTAATCTGAGCCGTCTAACCGACGAAATGTGTAGAGCATTTGAATGTTGCTGTACTAAATAATTAACGGGTCCTAAGTTCGATTCTTTGAGAAAAAAAATATTGGTAGGTATCTAGCTACGGCATCATGCCGAATTAAAAAAATGAAATGAAATTAAATTACAATTTTTTACACACCATATCTATACTAATATTATAAAGCTGAAGAGTTTGTTTGTTTGTTTGAACCCGCTAATCTCAGGAACTACTAGTTCGAATTGAAAAATTTTTTTTGTGTTGAATAGACCATTTATCGAGGAAGGCTTTAGGCTATATAACATCACGCTGCAACTATTAAAGATAGAGCGAAGAAATAATGGAAAATGTGAAAAAAAACGGGGAAAATTATCCATCCGTGAGGGCTTCCGTTGCGTGCGCTGCGAAAACGGTTCAAGATACCAAAAATATATTATGTATGAAAAAATTATCCCCCTTGAAATGATCTTAATAAATGTCCACGACAGTATATGTCTATCTTTTAAGATTAACTTACTAGAACCGTTTTTATGGTAACCAAATTTGGTCGAAATTAATGCATTTGTTAAGAGATGTATCAACGTAATAATATTAATCTTTATCCAAATAAATGTGTTGTTGATTAAGAGTATTTAATTGTGAACAAAATTGTTTTTGACATCAACTAATTTCAATGAACATATTAGAAGATATTTGAGAGGGGGAGCGGGGAATGACCACACTTTATATGAAAGTCTGCCTTTAAAATTAAAAGGGTACCTAAGAGGTTTTCTTGCGAACGAAGTCGCGGGCGACTGCTACTTAATAAATATGAGTAAAATAACAAAAAGCAGAAAAAAATATGACACAGATATAGGCGGCCTTATCGCTAAAAAACGATCTCTACCAGGCAACGTAATAGAGAATTTAGTAAACAGAAAAATCTTAATTTGGCCTAGGAATTTATCCGGGAATGGAACCCAGGATCACTGTCCCACTGGCCGTCATACGTGTCTTACCGATCAGCCATAATGCCGGCCTTGGCTTGCTCGAGCAGCTGGTATTTCTTCGTTTGCTGGACAGCTTGCTTGATGAGCTTGGATACCTCGTTGCGTTGTTTATTGTTTTCGTCTATCATATTCTGTGTAAATTATTATATGATTATTTTCTTACAAACAATATATTTATACAACAGCCAGTGGCTAAGGCTTCAGACCCAATTTTTAACCGACGAAAAAAAACGGAGGAGGTTCTCAATTCGACACGTATATTTTTTTTTTATGTATGACCACGCATAACTTTTAACAGAGTTGTCTGATTTTGATAATTCTTTTTTTATTCGAAAGGACATACATCCAAAGTGGTCACATTATCATCATGTTAGGATCTGATGATAATATCCTGGGGAAATTGAAGGAACTCTTCAAATTTTGGAGGCACGCTTACAGCGATTTCGGTTTTTGTCTCGGTATCGGAAACTTTTTGGCTACTAGTGCCGTATAATATACTATGTATATTGTATATAATATACAATATAGTACGAGTACGTTACGTGGCGATAAATCACTAAAAAGTAAGAAATAAAAATTTTTAACAAAAAATAGAACCGACTCAAAACGCACTAAAAAGTAAAAAATAACTGTGTCATTTAGTTGCTTTAATTTACTTAACCATATCTAGGAGTCGGTGCCAGCCAAGGTTTCTACTTTAAGGACGTTATCTAGAACCCACAAACTGCTTTACTACGTAAAATAAATGTTCCTTTAACTTACTTGGCTGGCACCGACTTCATAGATATGCTTAAGTAAATTAAATCAACTAAATGACACAGTTATTTTTTACTTTTTAGTGCGTTTTGATTCGGTTCTATTTTTTGTTAAAAATTTTTATGTAATTATTTATCTTTGTTTACAGGGGTGGCTTAAGGATTGAGTTTTCTTTGTTCGTCGTACAGAAAAATCCCTAACAGCCAAACATTGTATACGTAACATCGACATTCCTAATTTTGTTTGGAAATGTTTATTATGTCAAAAAAATTATTTGCTGCTTTATTTTATTTATAGTATGAATATGAGTCATCCAATTGCGTAGTAACGCGGTATGAATATGAGTCATCCAATTGCGTAGTAACGCAGTATCGGATTAGGTGTGCAGTAGCACACCTAATCCGATACTGTGTTAGACGGGAAGTGCCCGTATAATTTAATTTCTACATATAAAAAAAGTGCGATATTATAGGTAGATAATATTTAGATCTTGCCATATAATACATAATTATTGCTATATTATCATAATCTTATTAATATAAAGATCCCGAGGCCGCCTCAAAAAGCGCTGGCTTAACATCCTGAACACTGATATAAGAACCAACAAATTAAAAAAATCAGACGCCCAAGACTGGGCAAAAGTGGGGTAGATTGTGTTGGAAAGTGGACCCCACCGTGGACGCAAAAAAGAAGAAGATAATTGGTTACCTTCAGTTCTTTGCCAGTGTTAACAAGATTGGTCTTGGTTTTCTCAAAATCAGCGTTGGTGAGATCGAGCTGCTCTCTCAACTGGGTGGCTTTGGTGGAGGCAGCGTCTCGCTCTTGCTGCGCTTGCTCCAGCTTAGCTCCCATATCACGCAGCTGGCGATCTCGACGCTCCAAAGCTTTATCTGCTTTTGAAAGCTGGAATATTTTTAACAGTTAATTGAAATCTTCTAAAACATCCACACATACCGACAGTGCCGTCCCGTGTTACAAGTCGGTATGGCGCAGTTACGCGTGTTGGCACAGGGCGCATAATCATAATCGGCATTTGGCGAATTCGAATCAAACTAGCTTTGGTAGACGGCCACAAACAGCCAAGGGGTAAATGCTTACTAATCATTCAAAAAATGCCAATAAATAGCAGTATTCGCTAAATACCGAGCACATCTACGTACCCACGCTTCTATACTAACTGCATAACATTTTAAAAAAAATCAAAGTCAAAAGCATGCCTATACTACAGCCAAACTCGATTGAGAACGCTTGTCAACAAACAAAGGAGATTGGCGAGAGTGGCCTTATAATTTTAAAGCATCGTTCAGATACCAGATTGTGCTAATTAAAACTGCAACTTTATCATGATACTTGTATAAAAAAATTGGGATTTGTTAAAGATGGGGATCAGAAAAACAAAAATAATTATAATTGACTGAAAATTAGTCGTCTGCAGTAACCGGAACGGTTCTCTGGTAGAAGGTAGCACAAGACAGCAGCTCCAGTGTTACCAACTTAGTGGATTTCTTAGTAAATCTGGTAGTTTTAAGTCAAAAGTTTATTTTAGAAAAGATGTTTATTTATATAATAAACCAGTAAAAAAATATCACATAAGTTTTGTAATTATTGTAAAACGTATAACTATGTATTAGTTTTAAAAGTGTATCTATTATAACAGTTACCTACTAGTTTTAAAAAATATATGTAAAATACATATCTATCTACAATTATTATTCTCATTATATATTTTATTACAGAGCAAATTGAACATTTTGATTTTTAGGTATGACCTATTTATTCAAATAATTATTATAGAATCGGCTTTATTTTTTCGTTCTATACATATATAGCTTGGCAAAAAAGTCGTGAAACGGTACTAAAAAAATATGATAACTGGCAACACCCCTTTTGCGGGTTGTCAACCACGTCAAGTCCGTAGATGTGTCATTTCTTGAAATCGATAATCGTTGTTCGTGTTATTTTCAACGTTATTGTGTTATTGTGCTCAAAATGGACAGAACCGCAATCCGCAGCTCGGCTAGAGAGATCATTTACAAAGTATTTAAGAGATTTTTGGCAGAACTCTAATCCACAAAAATTTTATCCGATTTGAACGAAGTTTACAAAACGACTGCTGAAATGACTGGTAAAATGTGGTTTAAATAAAGTAATCGTATAGTATATGTGTGGCTTAATTACAATACCCACTCATAGTATGCTTGTTTGCATGTAAATGTAGATTCCGGAATTAAAGGTTATGTTTATAAAATGCATTTTCCAAATAGCGCGTTTGTATAATTTTGATACTTTTTTGTGGATATTGCATAAATCACAGAAAAAAATTGTGCGGATTATATGATTTCGCTTATGTAACAATGGTAGGTAATAAACCTGTATATACTTAAGTAAATATCTTTTTTTAGGTAAATTCGTCAGTACTATAAGATGAATTGCTCTGGAAGGACAAAGAAATAAAGGTGTTTTCTCCACACCAGGGAAACATAGAACTAGGCGACCTACAAAAGAATTGGACGATTGGACACGTAATGAAAATAGAGAGTGATTATTACCAAAGGGGACAATCTCTGTATAGTGATATGGACAAAATAATTATAAACCTGCAAGATGAAAGCAATAGTGACACATCCGAAGATAGCCAGCGGTTGATAGCAGCAGATAGATAGTAGCAGCAATTGGAGTTGGCTCGCGCCAAGACGTGGCTGAAGGCTTATCTGCCGGTGGAATATTTAGACGAAAGCATTTTTCATTCTGACTAAATATTTATAGTTGTATGAATACAAATTTTCTAATTAAAATACATTACCATCCTTTAAGAAGTTTCATTAATTATTTTTCTATCTTAACCAATTTTATTTTGAAAGTGTGTCAGTGAAATCACGTTATTAAAAATTGTATTTAAATCAAAGTATCAAAACCGATATCGTCGTACTATATAGAGTGCCCACATGAACGGTTGTGACGCGACAAATAAGTGACATTTAAAAAGGAACTTGTCTGTTATGTATACTTATTTTGACTTAATAGACTTTATTTTTTGACAGACAAATGTTGGGCATTGTCATTGTGTTTAAAACTAACAGTCATATTAATAAACAATATTGTTTGATGTTGGTTGTTGATCATTTTCGGGTTTTAATGTTACATTTTGCGTTGATTTAATATACTCCAAGTGATTTAAACGTTGAAAGTAATTGCCATTTTTGTGATTTCCTCCTAACGATTTGGCTATATACAGGATTTACTGATTATGGCCCTGTCAACCGTTTTTGCCTTTGGACATCTAGTTTCCAGCAATTTGGACTTTGTTAACTATTAAAATGTGTTGTTTCAATTGAAACTGCTTCAATAATCTGTAGTGATTATTAGTATTAAACATCATCATCTGCATATAGTAGGAGGGAAAACAGGCACAAAACCTTGTTATGTGAAGGCACATACGCTCACCACTGGAACAACAAGGTAGTTTGATAAAAAAAAATTAAAATCCCTTGATATGCCCTACAGCTTTAATATTATTTATTCTGTAAGAAGTTCAACATTAAAATATTGTTTCAGTTAACATCTGTCGATGAGATATGTATGTGTTACTTGTTGTTTACTAGCACAAAGAGAGGTATGTCCAATAGAAGATCAGGTATTCCTGTGCCCTCTACAAGCCAGGGAGTCAATATATCTCCAAATTAACAAACAGAGGAAGTTGTAGAAGTTTATACTGATTGTTTTTCTACTAAAGGCCCATGAGTAGAATCTGCTGGACAAATTGTGATGCCTACATTCAGCAACAAAATAAATGAGCTTGCATTATGTCAATATTGTTTTATTTATCTACTCTTGTAATTTTTTTTATAATTTTCAGTGGATCTATACAATTAGTCTTATATTTATGTAGATCTCTTTTTTATACGAAATAAGCTTGCGCTTGATCCCAACCTCTATTGATGGTATGTGTAGATATTGTGGTCTAAGATGAAACGCACTCGCTTAGAAAATGCCTATTCACTCTTGTTTTAAAGATACCCAAGTTGTAACAATATTTTCATTTTCTTCTCTGCAATGAATTGGTAGTTTGTAACTTCAGAAAAACGAAACGCTAGGAAACTTGTATTTAAGGGATTTACTGTCTCCTTTTTATTTAATTATTGTTAGTTTATAACTACTGTACTTTACAATCAACCTTTTGGCTGAGATATTTACTTAGGCTTATTAATATATTTAGTAATTTTTCTGTAACTATCTTCCTTCTCACATTTAACATGCAGAAGTTATGCATAGTAAACTATTGCCTACCTATAACAAAATGCCAGCATAGCGATATATTGGCGATATAAAAACTGTGATATACCTACTTTAATCTTGTACCGCATGTTCACTTAAATATCTAGCTAATATTTACGAGTGTATGTTGAACATATTCCTACGTATTTAATATCCTGATACAATTAAACAGTAACTTCTTCTAGCAGTTCATTTTTGATTAGAAATTTTTGATTTGAAATATTTGAGGTTATAAGATAAAAGCTTTCATATCTTTTTTCTCCCAACTTTTCAAACGTACTTACCATTTGCTTTTTTCTTAGTTATGTTATGTTTTACAACTGCTAATAAGTTTCTACTTTGAATGCTACCGTTTTCTTCGGGTCCAAAGGTACATACAATCTCGCCATTCTCCTTTAAAATGAAGGTAGAAAATGCAACACATTTTATGCCTAAAAAATTTAAAATTATGTTTTGTTTTTTTATAAAATCTTATTTAAAAGATATTGAATATATTAATTAGTTTTAAGCTTACTAGTGTAATTTATTGTCATGAATTCGTCATTAACAAGTTAATTAAAAAAAATAGGTGTAAAATGACTTGTGATTTCTACCTACATTTTTATTTTGTTTGTTGACAAGCATTCTCAATCGAGTTTGGCTTTAGTGTAAATGTAAATATTTTGACAGGATAATTTTGTTTAATTTAACAGGCAGTATTAAGAGCAATGGGAAATTGAAATATTGTACTTTGAGGTCACTACGAAATCAAAATAGTTATTACATCATAATCTAAATAATAACAACAATAAGTGAGTTTCAAACATTTGTAAAATAAAATACACCATTGACTTTTTCAAGAGACGAAGGTCTTATAATATTAAAATTATTTTGTACATTCAGACACTGCTTGTGTGCTGTCTATGAAATGATACATTTTCCGCTAATATAAAAAATAGTCATAGATTATTGTAAATATTATTGACAATGTTATGTAGATCAATAGATAAT
The DNA here is from genome assembly GCA_034621355.1 of Mycalesis mineus. Taxonomy (NCBI): domain Eukaryota; kingdom Metazoa; phylum Arthropoda; class Insecta; order Lepidoptera; family Nymphalidae; genus Mycalesis; species Mycalesis mineus. The sequence goes on along the minus strand of CM067904.1, from coordinate 7,849,152 downwards.
GCAAATTAGGCGGTTGGCGTAGCGTTTGACGTCCGCGCGTTAGTAGTGTAGGAATAACACGCATCTGTATTGTAATTTTTTCCGGCTAATTTTTGCGTTATTTTGATTTTTAACCGACGAAAAAAAACGGAGCAGGTTCTCAATTCGACTCGTATATATTTTTTTATGTATGATTTTTTTATGATTTTACACATAACATTTTACAGAGTTGTTCGATTTTGATAATTCTTTTTTTATTAGAAAGGGCACTTCCAAGGTGGTCCCATTGTCATCATGTTAGGTAGGATGATGATATCCTGGGAAAATTGAAGGAACTCTGCAAATTGTATAGGCACACTTGCAGCGATTTCGGTGGTTGTGTAAGTATGGGTAGCTTTTTGGCTCATAGTGCCAAATTAATATAGTATGACAGTATAGTACGAGTCCGTTACGTGGCGATAAATCACTAAAAAGTAAGAAATAAAAATTTTTAACAAAAAATACATTGACATATTAATACTATGGACTTCGGGTCAGCGATAAAAAGTGTCCGAACCAAAAGTAAGCCAAAACGCGAAATGAGTTCCAATCGCAATTCAGTCTCATATTAGCTGACTGACAGAATACATGTCAATAATGCCGTAATGTGTTATAAAAAACTTGTAAGAACTACCCGAGTAAGGTGAGAAAAGAAGACGGTGTACCATATTTTCAGTAAGTAAATATTTACTGATGATTTTAAAGTATTATTTTGCTTAGAAACAAGCTACATATTTTATTAAAATTTTAATAAACTATAGAAACGAATTGCATAACCAACCAAAATGAACAAAAGTATCTATCTGTCCTTTTCCCATACGCTACCCGCGTATAGGATAGAAGGAGTGCAATATGTTTATCTAATTAACCACATTTAGTTCGGATCTGCCGTGAGCAATAGAATGTTTTAGAACAACGACTGCATAGAGTTATTTTGTTGTTTAACATTTGAATTATTTAATTACGTAATTTTTGAATGAAAATAATTTGATTATTTTCAATTCAAAAATTTTTATTTTTTATGTCAACTTTTATTTTTTATGTCATGAATATTAATCAAATGACTTTTACCATAATGGTATATTAATTTGATAACTATAAGAATTATCTACATGAAATTAGGAACAGTTATTTAAAAAAGTGATCTAACGTCATTGAAGTAAAAAAATATATTTTCAGTTTAATTAAAAAGAGGAAAATATCGAGAACTTAAAATTTCAAAGTAAAGAACTATGTCGAGTGGCATATCATTTTGTACATTAGTGGATTTGGTTTGTAATTAATTATTATTATAACTAATTATTATTTTATACAAGATAATTACAACAATTATTATTTGGTACAAGATTTATCCCAGCATATAGAGGTCAGGGATATGTAAATATAAATTAAAATTTGCTGTAAATATAATATATAAATATAAGATGCCAAAAAAAATTGAAAGCTACCGACTCCACACCATTTATGTTGTCCTATTTTCACGGGAAGCTGTCATGTCAAAAAAAGGCTGCCATGGTAACCGTCAATCGAAGCTGATTACTTATTGCATGCAATTAGACTGTTGCAAATTAGACTGTATAACAATACGATAAGACATACATTACAATGTTATTTTGTGTATAAAAACATAAATACATCCTAGTATGTATAAAATATCTTGGGACACTTTTGACGTAAATTTTGCATTAGACCCGAAGTCCATAGTATTAATATGTCAATGAAAAAATAGAACCGACTCAAAACGCGCTAAAAATTAAAAAAATAACTGTGTCATTTAGCTGCTTTAATTAACTTAAGCATATCTAGGAGTTAGTGTCAGCCAAGGTTTCTACTTTAAGGACGTTACCTAGAACCCACAAACTGCTTTACTACGTAAAATAAATGTTCCTTAAACTTGGCTGGCACCGACTTTATAGATGTGCTTAAGTAAATTAAAGCAACTAAATGACAGTTATTTTTTACTTTTTAGTGCGTTTTTTACTTTGTAGTAAGTGATCAATCTCTATTTAGGCGATGTAAAGCCTATTTACTCTACACGAAATTGCGAAAGTCATCGTCAGCTACCATGCATCTACTGGACATAGGCCTCCTTTAAACAGCGCCAACCCACTCTACTACTGGCTTTTTTCATCCAATTGTTGCCAGCCATGACGTCGTCGTTCCATCTTGTTGGGGGACACCCTATACACCGCGGTTGAGTATAATGTGCATACCTCCAAAAGACTTCTGGATTCTTACAATGCGCGGTTCCAACCGTCTAATGTGCAGGTACAGACTGTTACACTACTTTAGAAACAACCTCACCTTACATAATATTATTGTCAACAAAATTGTCAGTATTAGCAAGAAGATTATCTATCTCAAATATTGATGTTTTACAACACATACAATATCTCAGGTTTACGATATTGCATACGTTCATTCGTAGCTAACACGCAAGCGCAATGTTAGAATGTTTTACAGTGCTAGCTAAAATAATTTGGATGTAATATGAATACTAACTTTATCATTCAGGTTTTTGATGGTATTCCCTCTTTCCTCCACTTCACCTCTCATCGTTTCGGACTCAGCTTTCAAATGATCCACCAGCCTATTCTGCCTCACAGCGTTATTGTCTGCTTCCTGAAATGTATAATTACATTTACCTTGGAACTTAAAAACTTTCGATTGTCTACAAAATATCATCATCCTGATCTGCCTAATTAGCCTGAAGACATAATTTTTTTTTTTTATCGAATACAAGTTGGCCCTTGACTGCTATCACACCTGATGTTAAGTAAAGATGCAGTATACGATGGAAGCGAGCTAACTTAGGAGTAGGATGAAAATCCACACTCCTTTCGGTTTCTACACGACATCGTACCGGAACGCTAGATCGCTTGGCGGTACGTCTTTGTCGGTAGGGTGGTAACTAGCCACGGCGAAAGCCTCCAACCAGCTGGACCAAGACAAATTAAGAAAAAATCACAATTTGCCCCGCTTGGAATCGAACCCAGGACCTCCGTCATATAAATCCACCGCGCATACCACAGCGCCACGGACGCCGTCAAAGTAGTTTTAATGTAGATTTGTTCTTTCTATTGTTAAAAAAAAATCAAACAAGACAAAAATTCAAAACAGTTCAATTTTGAGTTGGGTTGACAATGAGTCTACGAGAGGTAGATTTTATATATCAATTTAAAAATGAAGAATTTTCCGTATCACCATTATCATATTTTGACCAACTGCAGAAAGCCTTATAGGAAAAGCAAGTCGAGGCTTACTTCTAAGGTGGTGCTCTAATGGTGGTTGATGGAGTTATAGTTATAATGTTTCACTTTGTAACTCACTATAACATAGTAAAAATGACCGGAGCACAAAAACACAAACATTCCAATTACGAGGTACTGTAATACTAAAATTAATTTGGACGTAAAAACACCCCAACATGTCTTATCCAGATCTAGGACTCCAAGCAAGAATATCATAATCCGTAATACCCAACTAGGGCTGCATCGGACCCGAAGAAATACCCCGACGAATGAATTAAGTAAGGAACAAAAAATAGTTTTAGCGAAATTCGTAATCAATTAAATACTAAGAACTAGTGATTGAAATTAAAATAAAAAGGAAATTAATAAGATAATTTTTTGTAGTTCTTTTTATCATACAAAAGTGTTGGTAATAATGAATGGCAATATTTCTTTTTAGTTGTTCAAAGAAAATTGATTCGTTCGAGTTTAACAGTAGTAAAGTTCTATTGTCATTTACATGGACTCGGTTTTTCGTCATTGAGTCACGATGAATAGATCAAATTGTTTTGTATTTTAAAATATGCTGAAGGAATGTTCTAAGAATATGATCAACAGGAACTTCATTCACTATTAAGACAGCTCCTATCTATTTTTATTAAACGGTTTTATTTAGCTCACCCCGTTTATTCTTGGGTCAAATTTAGTAATTCAAATTTCACCCTCTTCCTGTCAACCGATTAATCTGAAATTTTGTATACGCTTTGGATTTTGGTGACAATACAATTATGTTTATTCATTATCATTATAAATTCAAGATGGCCGCCGCTACAAAATGGCGGATAATTTATGTTTTATTAATCCCATCAATATGGGTATCAAATGAAAGGGCTCAATAAGCAGAATACAACAATATACTATAAAAAATTGAAATCCAAGATGGGGGCCGCTACAAAATGGCGGATAACGTAGGTTTTATCAATCCCACGGTTTTATTTTAGTCTAGTCTATGCATATATTTATAATTCCCGCGACTGTATCTATTTTATTATTTTTTGGTTTTTAGTACATTTATCTTAAACATTCCAATGTATGTTTAACATAAAACCGTTTAACTTAAAAAGTTTTTTTACCTATTTCTATTATAATCTTTTTTAATCAATCATAGATATTATTTCTCTTTTCTTTAAAACTAAGCTGTCTGCGTTGCCTAGAAATACGTAAAATCTTTCAAGGGGCAGAAATTATTCTTAAAAAGAAACCGGCAACGTGCTGTGTAGAGTTCTGTTGTACGCCACAAACCCTAACTTCAAAAGATGCTCGTTCATATAAACAAGGTTTTCGTATAAACATTAATTAGTTTACTCATTTTCACGTATCCATGGACAATCATTTAGCTCGTAGTGGGTGGGACATTTGACTAACAATTTGCAAACGTTTTAGAATGGTGCTCGCACACTCAAAGTATTTTTGAATAACCTATAGAACGATCATTTATGATGTTGCTTAACTAGAAATTGGAAGGGTTGGTTGACGACTACGGAATCCCAAAAAAAGTTACTATCAGACTTAACCTGAGCGCTATATATATTTTTTTTAAGAAAGATGGCTTTAGCAAGCGTTTATTAAAAGAGATATGCCATCGTAGACTTTTTGTAACAGTAATAAACAGGAACAATCATTCCGTACGTTGTTATGTTTTATCCCAAAGAGCTTAGGCAGCGTTTACAAATAAATCCAGGAGGCGCAGCACTTCAGCAATAATCGTCCTATTTGAGCCAAACCACATGGCCCACTAATTTAGACAAAACAAATTTTATATTTTTATAATGACGTTATATCTATTAGTGAAAACCACATGAAAATTCGTTCAGTACTCTTTGATTTTATCGCGAACAGAAAGACGTACGCGGTGGGAGACTTTATTTTATAATATGAAGAAATTATAATTTACCTCTAACTGTTCCTCCATTTTGGATATAGACTCTTCAGCGACCGTATTTCTTTGTTCCAGCTCTTCAATGAAACTCAAAGCGTTTTCAAGCCGCTGCTTAACACCGTCGAGTTCACCTTGCAGTCTGGCTTTCTCTTTTTCGAATTTCTCCTTTTCTTTTACAGCTGATGTCGCACCCCTAGGTGTAAAAAAGATAAACAAATAATATTCCAAAAAAATAAGTCTAAATTATTTGTGAACATGTTAAGTTCCATCAATCACTCTCGCCATGCTCTGCTCTGAATTCCCAGGTGTCACATCAGTTCTTACAATACAGAAATATAATAAAAAAAAGGCCAAAACTTAAATGGATTGGCAGCCTGAGGGTTCCATAGTGTCCCCCGTGGCGTTGACGACCTCCGTGACGCAGTGGTATGCGCAGTGGATTTATAAGACGGAGGTCCTGGGTTCGATTCCCGGCGGGGCAGATTGAGATTTTTCTTAATTTGTCTTGGTCTGGCTGCTGGGAGGCTTTCGCCGTGGCTAGTTACCACCCTACCGACAAAGACGTACCGCCAAGCGATTTAGTGTTCCGGTACGATGTCGTGTACTCACCGAAGCGGTGTGGATTTCGTCCTACTCCTAACAAGTTAGCTCGCTTTCATCTTAGATTACATCATCACTTGACACACACACACACACATCAGGTGTGATAGCAGTCAAGGGCCAACTTGTAGTTGATAAAAAAAATAGTCAGTGTCAATATGTTTGTAATTACTTGTTTTCCTAAGTTAACAAAACTAAAACATTACCCGGAATGCGCAGTGCACTGGACAAGTTTTAATTTTTCCTGAGTGCGAGTGGCCGCACTGACGTTTTTTTATAGAAAATTTTAAATATAGCCTTAGGGTTTAACAAAAGGTATAAATAAATATAAAGAGAGCCTCACGCATCGTCATCTCCAGCCCGTTTCCTTGCATCCAGCTCTTTCTCCAGGCGTGCCACAGTCTTCTTCATCGTCTCCAAGCTCTCTACACTCGCCAGCTCCCGGGAGTGCATAGCGTCGGCTAGTGCTCGCGCTTCCTCTGTTTTGAAGTAGTAAATTATTTAAAATTATTAATTAAAAATCATTAGTAAGCTTACGTTTGTTAACATCTTGTGTGATGAAAAAAAATTATGAAGTATAATAAAAGTTTTTTGAATCTGAGATCTTTGGTTGAAGCATGATTGCCCAGAAAATACCTATGCATTGCATGCAGCTCTCATGAAGTTGTCCATAGGATATCTCGATTAAAAAATACGATATTTTTTATATCGGGCGATGTTTGTCGTTTTATCTATTCGACAATCAACATAATATCCCTTTTATTAACCGACGAAAAAAAACGGAGGAGGTTCTTCTTTTTTTTTTATTTATGTATGAGCACGCATTACTTTTTACAGGGTTGTCCGATTGTGATAATTCTTTTTTTATTAGAAAGGGCACACTTCCAAGGTGGTCCCATTGTCATCATGTTAGGATCCGATGATGATATCCTGGGGAAATTGAAGGTACTCTTTAACTTTTATAGGCACACTTGCAGCGATTTCGGTTTTTGTGTAAGTATCGGCCTTTTGGCTACTTGTGCCATATAATATACTATGGTGATATAGTACGAGTACGTTACATGGCGATAAATCACTAAAAAGTTACAAATAAAATTTTTCAACAAAATAGAGCGTTATAAGCACTAAAGAAAAAATAACTGTGTCATTTAGTTGCTTTAATTTACTTAAGCATTTATAGGAGTCAGTGCCAGCCAAGGTTTCTACTTTAAGGACATTACCTAGAATCCACCTGAGCTCACTGGCACCGACTTCATAGATATAACTAAATGACACAGTTATTTTTTACTTTTTAGTGCGTTTTGAGTCGGTACTATTTTTTGTTAAAAAATTTTATGCTTATCTTGATTATCAGTCTATTAACGGCTCACTATATACGATATGGAGCTTAGACCCACCACGCTGCTCCAATGTGGGTTGGCGAGCTTAGGGTGATAATGCTTATTTCATTAACGATCACTATTAGATGTTTATGTTTGTGACTGTGATCGGCGGCTTAACGTGCCCGACGAGGCATGGTGTTGTAACACCAGCTTCCCGAATTTGGGCCCCGAATTTGCTGAAAATTTCTTAGACGAAAGAAAAATGTAATCGTCACAGAGTCAAATATTATCACTCTAATTCCGTCTACGAAAGGAGAGAGTAAACTTAGAATCCACTCTCCATCAGACAGTAAATAAGTCTTTCCCTTTAACCTTTCAACGACCTGACCCAGGATTCTAACTAAGTACTACTTGATTGAAAACAAACAGGCTTACTACTAGAGCTATAATAATTATAAGCCTCTCATAATTATAAAACTTAACAAGCTTACCAATTTCTCCTCTCAATCTTTCGACAGTTTTACTGTAATCGGAAATTTCTCCTAAATATTCACTTATCATATCATCGTATCGTCCAATTCTGTTCTGTGAAATGTAGTAAAAGAAAATTTCAGTTGGATGCAATTTACATTATTAGGTAGTTTTCCATACAGCGGCCAAAATCAGAGTGCCTAGTGTGAGCTTTCACCTAAACAAATCGAAAACTTCACATTCGCGTAAAGGCAAATTTTATATGGAATTGAAGCAGCGCCCCTGGCAGTATCGAGAGAAAACTCAAATGGGTGAGTGTCAATTTTATATAAAATTTGCCTTTACTGTTTTCGGTATCGACGCGGTAAAATCTCACACTAGCCACACATGCCGTTTTACTCGAAGGAGAATTGTTTTTAAGTATGGACGTAATTTTTGGTATAGTAATGAAAGGAAACAAGCTTGCTATAAATTACTATTTGTTTTTAGACTGTAGCTTTTTGACGGATTTCAACGTTTGTCTCAGACGTGAAAATGACTAGTAGGTACTTATCCCGGGTACTAGTCTAACTGGCTAGGAAGGAAACATGGTAACATCACATTTCGAATGACCCAGTGTTTTACGGGACATGGAGTGTTTATGCAGTACACAACGCGCATCAAAAAAGGGATTGTTCCAGTTGTATGTACTGTATAGACCCCAATGACAACGCCGAACACACTGTATTTCACTGTCCTCGGTTCAGCAGCGAAAGAGAAAAGTAAAGACGAAGCTAGGACAGGAACTGAGAGTTGAAGGCCTAGTAGAGACCATGTTAGAATCAAGCGATAAATGGGAACTAATTGCAGACTTTTTAGAAAATATAATCAGGATCAAGGAGAACGGTGAAAGACGATAGGTGAAAGAGACTGCGACGTTGGTGGTATGCCGAAGGGCAGGTACACCAACGTTTTGAAGGTAGGTGGGGTTTTTAGCCGGTAGGAGTCCAGCACTACTTAGGAAGGGTGTCCATGAGGATTTTCCCCCCTACGAAAAAATAATAAAAAATAAAAAAGGTACCTATCCCGACTAAATTCCAGTTCCAGAACAGTTAACGCTGTGTTACATGAGCAAGCTTATGACTAAAGACCTCACATGAGTTCGAAAGTAGTCAGGCATAGTTTTAGCTGTTTTTCTATTGTAAAGTTATGGAAAACACTTATGACACATTCAATTATAATAAGTATATATATAGCGTATTTAGTATAGGCAGACGATTTTTATGATTACCCGACTGCGTCAGAAGGAGGGTAATGTTTTTCGAGCGTATGTATGTATGTATGTATGTATGTATGTCCATTTCTTCGGCACGCACTACAGCCTAAACGGTAACATATGAGGTGTCGTTGAATTCGGCTAAATTGTAGAAGTGACATAGGCTATTTGAATTTTCAAAATGGCGGCTGTAAATGGGGGAAAAAAGGGAGGACGAGTGCATTTTTTTCTTTTATGTTAGCAATATGGGTATTAAATGAAAGGTCGTAAAAAGAACATTTCAACAATATAAATATCATATCATGTTCATATTACTGTTTTAAGAAAAAATGACAAAAAGTGTACCGTCTCATTTCTATACCACAAATTAAAACTAAAAAGTTTCAAATAAAATTATTATTATAAAAACAAAAAACCCGACTGCATAGAAGTTATAAACTGAAAAGAGAAAAACAAGGATCACTATATCTGTATAAAATTCTAAATACTTTATGGTGCTGCAGGCGGGGACAAACGTAGTTTTGGTAGGTCTTTCTTTCCCAGGTAGTAAACTATTTTGTCCACACCTGCAGTACCATAAAGTATTTAGAATTTTATATAGATATAGTGATCCTTGTTTTTCTCTTTTTAGTTTATAACATCTAAGCAGTTGGGTTTTTTGTTTTTATAATAATAATTTTATCTGTAAGCATTTTTAAGTATATTTGAAGGAAAATAAAGACCAGGAAATGAATAAATACCGTCATATTGTTTATTTTCTCGTGATGCGCCAAGTTTTCGTCTTTCAGTTTAAAGTATGAGTCGTAAAGCTTGGTGTAAACGTCGGAATAGAACTTCAGTCCATCAGCTTCTCGCAATTGTTCCAAGACCTGAAATAGAAAAAATAAAATTTTTTGACTATGTGTTAACGGAACACACTGGTTTATAAACACTACGTTGGTCGGTAGCTTATGCGGCTTCATATCATAGGGTCCTGGGTTCATGTCTTAGGTCAGACTGCGTAACATTGCACTTTTCTTTCGAGTTGTAAATTATTGAGATGTTTTTGTTGTTACGAAGTTGATGGTGAAGACCTGAAGGTCCTCCACCTCGGTGGATACCTGATACCGTATGGAAGCTGTATGTTGGGCTCAAGCTCAAAATAAACACTACCTCATGTACACCAAAGCCTCCCCTCCCCTCCCTTCCGCCTATAAGTATTAGTAGGCCATTAAAACAAACTAATTATGAATCTGGTGAAAGCCGAAAAAAAACCTCGCGAGATTACCGTCATGTAGAATGTTGAGTCGAAGATTATTTATTATTCATGTAGTTGTTTTATTCAATGGTCTTATAGCGACCAATATGTTTAGAAGATGTTGCTTTGTTGGATCAAGGGTCGGATACAGAACAGAAGGCGGTAATTCTTGAGACGGTTTTTTGTTTTTGAAGAGGAACCTCATTCTGGAAAGTTGACCACCAGTTGCTTGGGCCTTCGAGACTCGCAACAGGCGGCTTGGATTTTTTATAAATTTTTAATAGTATTTTCATAATTACTCTTGATACTAAAGATAAAAAAAAATATTATGATAAGAAATTAATTATGGATCTACTTTTTCAAACTCCATCTCTGCTTCAGTAGTTTCCGAGCCGATAACGATGGCCGCGCCAAAATCATCTTCTTCTTCGGAGGCCATTATGTCCGCAGTTTACCTAAAATCCACAAATATAATAACAAAAGGAAAAGTAATAACAAAATTTTTAAAAGTAAATCGTATACTGAATGCTGTGTCGTTGGCTTGGTTACCGGTTGCTATGACAACCACAGATTAGTGATATAGTATTTATAGTCTATAGATATTAAAAACTTTTATTAACAGTTAAACATGTACATTAAATTAAATATTTATAATTAAATAAATAATAAAGTAAAAGCTTAACCACTACAATATCCAAAACTATATATAAAATATATAACAATTCAAAAAAATGCAGTCTATAAAAACATGACATAAATGATATAGATAACATAATATTATGATCTGGGTCACTTAAACTTATGGGCTCATTTTAGAGCTCACTCAGACTAGCGTCGAAACGAAGCGACGCGTTATCAATTTTCCCAATTGCAAATTCATCTATATTTTTGGATCCAAAGCATCAACACCATCAACCACATAGTTTTATTTATATGCAAAAATTTTAGATCTTAATTATAAACCAGATAAATTTTGGTAACGCCGCTTACGCCATGTGCACCCCCTTTATTCGTCTCCAGGACCACTTTGGGGATCAGTGGTCTGGAACAACGATTACTTCAAATATTATGAAAATATTCTATGTTTGTATAACCTATCTCCTAAGCCAACAATTTTATTACTAACGAAATTTTAAGGACCAATTTTCCAATTCGTTCAAACCTATCAATAAAAATATAACTTTTCCAAACGTTTATCGAATTAATCCATTCTCCCTTCTCTTTCTAACTATAGTATAAAGAAAGGGACATAGTGCAAATTGTTGGGGATAGAATAATTGGACGAGGGCAGTTAATTTACGTCCGTTTTAAATAAGGAAGTGCGTCGTTAGACAATGACTGATAAAATTTACTTACGTTTATTGGCTTTGATTTTGTTTGTGGATGCAAAAAGGTACTTTTCCCACTCGTTGGAAAGAGTTTAGAAAGCAAACGAATAGTCTATACGAATTTTAAGATTTAATTGCTATTGTCACCTAATAGCAATTAAATCTTAAAATTCGTATTGTACCGAAATATTTTACTTTACTAATGCTGTGTGAGTACCTATTTGGGATCACATCACTTTCACATTCTGCATTTTATTGTATTTTGTTGTATTTTATTTGTATTAGTGGTGTTTTTCTTAAATTAATATTTTTATTTCTTTCTTTCTTTATTGTTTCAATTAAAGACTTTGAAAAAAAATATTGCGAGCAAACGAGCTAGTGGGTCACCTGATGTTAATTAATTGCCGCCGCCCATGAACATTTGCAACATCAGAGGTGTCCTATTCGTGGCTGCCTTTGGGATATATACAGCATACATACTTACAATTCCTATAGGGGTAGGCAGAGACCACGTCGTCCTTCCACTTGCCAAGATCATTGCATATCTATCTCGCTTCTTCTGATTTCAATAATGATTTCGTAAAAGTACGGTTTAGGTTACTTTTGATCTGGCTGGATCAAAATGTCCTTAACTTGATCCAGGAACGTTCGCCTTGGTCTTCCCCTTTCAACATTACCGTTCAATCTCGCCTCATAAATCTCTTGTCATGCATTATGTCTAAATGAACAAACCAACACACCTTTTTAACCGACGAAATAAAACGGAGGAGGTTCTCAATTCGACACGTATATATTTTTTTTTATGTATGATCACGCATAACTTTTTACAGAGTTGTCCGATTTTGATAATTCTTTTTTTATTAGAAAGGGCATACTTCCAAGGTGGTACCATTGTCATCATATTAGGATCTGATGAGGATATCCTGGGGAAATAGAAAGGAACTCTTCAAATTTTGGAGGCACGCTTACAGCGATTTCGATTTTTGTCTCGCTATCGGTAGCTTTTTGGCTACTAGTGCCATATAATATACTATGACAGTATAGTACGAGTTCGATACGTGGCGATAAATTAGTAAAAAGTAAGAAATAAAAATAGAACCGAATCAAAACGCACTAAAAAGTAAAAAATAACTGTGTCATTTAGTTACTTTAATTTACTCAAGCATATCTAGGAGTCGGTGCCAGCCCAGGTTTCTACTTTAAGGACGTTACCTAGAACCCACAAAATGCTTTACTACGTAAAAGAAAGGTTTCTTAAACTTGGCCGGCACCGACTTCATAGATATGCTTGAGTAATTTAAAGCAACTAAATGACACAGTTATTTTTTACTTTTTAGTGCGTTTTGACTTTTGAGTCGGTTCTATTTTTATTTAAAAAATTTTATTCGATTTTAGTCACCACATCTTTTATACCACACTTTAGAGTACAAGGAGTTAAACTCGCAGGAGTTATTTTATAACAGTTCATTATAAATAATGATTGATTTACTTTCTTGATATCCCTTTAAACCGAAGATTCTTGAGAGTTAGTTTATATCAGTTGGATGACGTCTGGTGGTCGTTTTTACAGAGACGAATATCTTAGCATTCCATGGATTCACCGTGCGGGTGCGGGTCCATCGCGTGGCTGAGAGAAAAACTCCGAACAGAGCCCGAGATTTGTGACACAGGTGTAAGTTTAAAAGAGATATCTTAGTGACGCGCGTCAACACTCACCTCCTCTGTTCAAGTTATTCTCCCTGCCCAGCCAAATTCGGAAGGACCCTACAAGAGCAGCATTGGACACTCGTTCCAATATAGAGCTTACTGCACTTCTAGTAAGGCCAAGGTCTTTTAACAGGCTATAGAGAGACTTCGCTGGTATAACTCTCGCACCCACTTCTACCGCGTATAAACTAACCACATAGCCATTTTTAGTTATACTATAGTTAACCGAAAAAATTCAAAATGAATATAAACAGGAGTTGTTTTGCAAGGTAAACAATCAATGAATGATTCATTTTGCTACTGTCCGAAAAAACCTCCACTTTGCAAATAAAAAACAACATGACTTAAAGATGCTCTAGTATTAAAATAAAAAGAACGTACAGGATTTTTTATTAGATTTGAAGAATTAGTCTGTCGTCGAGAATAGCAAAAAAAAAATAAATAATTCATTGTATTAGAAGTTAGTAAATACGTCAGGTATTTCTGCATCTGCATCACGAGGTATGATAATCGTTGGACGGATAACTTGTTTTGAATTATAATTATTGTATTCACATAATTTACAATTATAGGCTGTCCGAATACGACCGACTTAATACCCACACTGGTAGTAGTGTATGGTGTTGTTACATGGCGCGTCTTGAATATTACGCTAAGCCATCGGACCCAATTATTATCATTAGCGTCTGTCAAAAATCACACATTATCACCTTGAGCCCCCATCCCGCTTTGAAGCAGTGTGGTGGATCTGAGCTCGGAGAGACCTAGCTGATAATAGGCTTGTTGGTCCAGTGACCCAGCTTTAACCACGGTGGCGTGGATAGAGAAGCATTTAGCTTACTTTTCTAGTCTATCTACGTTGGACGACCTGTACTGTGCTGTACCATCAAGCCGATTACAAGCCGACTCGAGGCCGTAGTGTTTAAAAGTCCTTACAAGAGCCCTATATCCAGAATTGTACAGTTTAGTAAAATCACTTTATTCCGCGATTCGCGAGGACCTTCAAAAGGTCTGATTGCGACGTGATGGGCTGGATCTTAGTCTCACTACTAGTCCAGACCGGCGGGCAGAAACCAGGTCCGTAGTCTTGGACAGCAATTTGACTAATTACCAAAACGACTGATTGTTTGAAGCAGAGCTATGATTTTTATAGCAATTATATCGCCGTTGACATCTGTGTCAGTCGATAGTTGCAGGTCAGCGTTATTGATATAGAATTTAGGGATGATACAGTACGTTAGCTTAAAACGATATAAAAGTCCATACAAGCGGTCTGTAGATCTATAAGTAAATGTCAGTTGGCTTACAATAATAATGCAGTTGATAAAAACTTTAAAATTATAATAAATACTTACTTTCAAATACTAACTGTAGAATTTCTTACCGACTCTTCTTAGTGGAATCTGCCTGAGACTTAGCTTACTTGTTGTAAATTCATTAAAATTAAAAAAAAAGGTCAAATTGGATAAAAGCTATACAAGCTTATTAAAACATGTTAGTCGCATGCGCGCAGCCTTAATACCCACCATTCTATTATCAAGATGTAAATACGATATTAATCTATCTTCCTTATAGTCGGAAGAATTGTGCATATATTGAACTTGATTGAACATTATGTTTCGGCGACGAAACAAACGACCTTGGCTCTGTTACCGGTTGACAATGTAAACAAACTGTGCAAAATGCGAATCGATAAACCGTTATATTTTTATACCGACACCGTTATATTTATATATTTAAGGAAGAACGCGACTTATTTTAAATTATCAGTTCTATATTTAAATCAAGGATAATAATTCAATAATTTTTAATTTTGAAAATCCTTCGAGTCATATAGGAGAATATTCAAAATGTATCAAAATTTTGTAGTGCCGGCCAAAGAAAAGTAATTATTTGGATTGAGGGTATTATTTCAAACGTTTACTTTCGTTGATTCTGAAGTTATTTAATTAGAATAACGTCTTTTTTGTAAGATATTCCTTCCATTGTATTAAAAAACGGCGACATTTTTGGCGTGGCTTATTTGGGTGACATCGTTGTAACTAAGGGTTTTTTCACACAGTATTCACACAAAAATATACGCATCATAATCGGTCAATTTATTTTGAAGCTACGATGCTACTTTAGACACCTCAAACTTAATATATCTCTGTTTTATGGTGAGAGTTAAAGAAAGATTGATGGTTCAAAAAAAATAAACTCATGATCGGTAGCCATGACTTTTTGAAATAAACATAGCCCGATCAAGCCTCGAACCCAACAGGGTAGAAACCCTGCCTGCTGCTCGAGCAAGGCTGCAATATAACAATATACCTACTTACATAATATTTTTTAGATCCTTATTTAATTTTACAGTGCGCAAAAGTCTACAGGATACGAGTGAACTAATTATATTGATCTATCGCAAATAAATCGATAATATTAAGCAGTGTCACCAAATCTGTGACGAAGTGGTATTTCCAAGGTCACTTTCTAAGAAATCCACTTGTTAGTGACGTCAAGAAATTGTTTTGTCTTAACACGCTTTAATTTATGCATTGTAAGCTTAAGGTATTGTTGTTAGAATTAAAACATACTTTAGAACAATTTAAATCATTGATTGATTGTTCATTGATATTCACAGTTCGTTACCGCTCCTACCGGAAGGTAAACACTTTTAAAAAATTAAAGAAAAATTCAATCCCTCGAGCCCGGGCCCTCTAGCCTGCACCAGGAGCTGCGGGCTTGAGCAACCAGTGGTCAGGGCTCCGAACCTCCTCCAATACGCGCCGTCTCAAGAATTACCGCTTT
Source organism: Mycalesis mineus (assembly GCA_034621355.1). Classification (NCBI taxonomy): domain Eukaryota; kingdom Metazoa; phylum Arthropoda; class Insecta; order Lepidoptera; family Nymphalidae; genus Mycalesis; species Mycalesis mineus. The sequence continues at coordinate 7,833,255 of CM067904.1, read as the reverse complement.
TTGTATCCGACTCTTGATCCAGACAAGCTAATTTTGCTTGACAGCCAAGCAAAAGCTTCTTAACACGTTGACGAACAGTACCGCCTGTGGACGTCAAAAGTATTATTGCAGTAAAAAATTTTACCAAAAAAATAGAACCGACTCAAAACGCACTAAAAAGTAAAAAATAACTGTGTCATTTAGTTGCTTTAATTTACTTAAGCATATCTATGAAGTTGGTGCCAGCAAGTTTAAGGAACATTTATTTAACGTAGTAAAGCAGTTTGTGGGTTCTAGGTAACGTCCTTAAAGTAGAAACCTTGGCTGGCACCGACTCCTAAAAAATATATACGTGTCAAATTGAGAACCTCCACCGTTTTTTTTTCGTCGGTTAAAAAAGTACTGTCGCGGCACGCACAATCTGTGACGTAGTATTGTCCGTCAAGATGTTAGTCGAAGCTTTTCGCTATAAGACCATTGAATGAAACGACTATAGGAACAATAATCGTCGACTCAACATTCCATATGGCAGTAATCTCGTCCAAGTATTTTGATACTTTTAACTTTTTGATACGATTTTGTTTTGTATATCTCTCATAATTTGATTCAATTGTAATCGCTACGATGGTATACACTGTAAAACTTATTTAACTAACTTCCTTATATGTATTTACCTAGCTACAAGTAGGTGTATAAAGCGAAATATATTCTCAAAGTAATTTTATTCTTAAAGATTCCATTCAATTACCCACCGATTATACCTAACTAGAACTAATTGTTGTCATAAACGTCCTTTTAAATTCATTTATTCTGGTATTTAATAAAGAAAGAATATTAAGTATTTTAAAGTAATAATAGGTTATAGAATAAAATAGAAAGGAAATATCTAGAAAGATCATTTTTTTAATATTAGAACGACCATTAGAGATATTAAAATATCAAGGTTGTACGGTGTAGGATTAACTACAAATAAAAAGACAAATTAATTTATATTTTTATTTATTTTCAATAAGTTTGCCTTCGAATGCAATTACACCTGGTGGTAAGTGGTGATGCATCCTAAGAGGAAACTGAGCTAACGTGTTAGAAATAGTATATAAATCCACACCCCTCTTGGTTTCTGCTTGAAATCGTATTGAACCGTTAAATCGCTTGGCGATATGTCTTTATTGGTAAGGTGGTAGCTAGCCTTGGTCGAAGCCACCAGCTAGATGTAAACCAATTTACATAATCTCAATTGGCTCAGCCGGGAATCGAACTCACGACCGCGCATACTGCTGCGCCATTTTGACTGTATAAAGTAGATAAAGTTTTTTTTTTACTACAAGTTAGTTTTTGACTACAACTTAGCCCTTGACTGCTATCACACCTGTGCTAGATATTTTCCTTTGCAATCATATTAAGCGAGCTTATGCTAACATCATACACGACGATATGCTGAGCTATAAGATTTGACTTGTAATTTATTATTAAGAAATTAATATATTTTCCTCTTTATTTGCAGCCCCTGGACAAAACGATACCAGGAAAAGCCGAACCAATTACCTATAAGTCTAGAGTATAGGTATAAATTAATACGCTAGTGTTTACTGGAATGCTAAAGGCCTAGTCATAGCTCGGGTCTTCCCAGATACCTATTCGGAGTGATAAATACCAAGTTTAATGTTTATGTTTACAATGATTCTCTCCGCGTGGATTAGTAAGTATTTTTTATTCAACTAAAATAATCTAAATTCGTTTATTTCAAGCAGGCTTTGTTTAAAAGCACTTTTGGAACGTCAAAGGACATTGCCAAAAATTGTATGGAAGTGTACCCCAGGCTGTCCAGTAATGATATATATGTCATTAAATAGTGCAGATTTCTATTTACAGAAAAACAAAGTTGTATGTAGCTATGTAGTCGCAGGAAAAATTATGAAGGTTGAAAAAGTTGACTTTTCATACTACGACGACAGTCACGTGATTCGGAACACAAAAAATCGATTGAAATTTTTATTTTTTTTGATATATTTTCAAGTGATTAAAATTTATTGTGTATTTAAATAAAACAGTTAAATATGAGCATAAGTTTGGACAGCCTGGGGAAAATTTTGGCAATGTCCTTTGACTGTTTATAATGACTCTACCACAGACTTGAAAGGCAGATTACTGCTAAGAGTCGGCAAGAAACTCATCAGTTGCCCTTTTTAACCAATAATCATTTACAATGTTAATTAAATCTAATTAAGTAAGTTAATTAAATAATAACTTATACAAAATATTAATTTATTAAATCAGTTGATTAATTTATTTCCCATGGATGCAATATCAAGTTAGCCCTTGACTGCAATCTCACCATTGTTGCTGGAAATTGAACCCAGGACCTGTTTGTTGTAAGCCAAGGCACAGCACGAAAGAGGTCGTCACTTATTAGTAAGTATTTGTATTTAAACTAAGCTCGAACTTCACTACGTTGGTAACTATAAATCGTCATCCGAGGAAACTAAAATGATAATTGCAGAACGTTATAGACTAGTACAGATAGCTTTTGAAAGCAAAAAAAAATTGAAAGCAAAAGCAATTTTGAAAGTAGGATGAAACCCATTGCAAAAGGAAGAGAATATAATAAAAATGAAAGGAAAAATAAATTACGGGCGATCTGAGGTCGGAAAGTAGAGATTTCAAAGAACAGAAAGCACATAAATTTTTTGAAAAAGAAATGATATTTTAACGGCCAATTTTTCGGTTGAAAATTAAGTTATTTTTTCGATATTCATTCAAAATAAGGTGAAAAAATAAATATTTTAAATCGAATAAATTATAGCGTATTTGGGACAAAAGAAGGCAAGTTTTCACCAAATTTTATGAAAATAAAGTTTTATTTGTAAAAGATAAAAATAAAAAACGAAAACCTTGGTTTTTAAATTTTTCACATAAATTTTGAGGTTATGTGAAAAAAGTGTAGGAACAAAAGTTTTAGATCTTTTTATTACCTACAACTTTGCCATTCAAGTCTAGGACTTTTAGTTTTGCCGGAAATCGAGAAAATCCGCTTTTACCCCTAAACCCTCAACCCCTACCCCTTTCCGACCTTAGATCGCCCGTGATTTATTTTCCTTTCATTTTTATAATATTCTCCTTATTTTCTGATGGGATACATTCTACTGCGATTTTCTTGTACTTTTTGTTATTTTTAAGGCTAATTGCACTGGAGTATTACTATTTGTTTCAGGAACTTAGACCTACCACTTTGGTCCAATGCGGGTTGGCGGGCTTTTTTCTAATATAATAAAATTTAATGATTATTTTAACAATTACTATCAGAAGCTGATGATAATGCCAACGACCTTGACTTGACTTGATAATGACGACAAACATGATCTCCGAGACACTGAGGTACATTTGGCGGAAGAAAGAAATGCTTAATATTTCAATGCCACGATTCGAACCTGGGGCTTCATACTACAGTAGACTAACCCATCGGGCCAAAGGCATTAAGAGGAAAACCTACGCGTTGATAATAAACGACTTCACAGAACGCACGTTGCTCAGATTGCAACAAATTAAAAGAAAAAATTAAAATCAGCTTTTGTTGTCAGTAGTCATTGTAAGCGCATAACTTTTCCTGCGTTATAGGAAAAAAATATGATTGATTATACGCACGTCACTGTAAATAGTCTAGGAGACTACATTTACGAGAATTAAAAAAAATAATACATTGCACTATGAGAACCTTATGAACTTGGTTGTGCTATATCATGCCTCGGAATTTAAACAGTCGGCCTCGGATTATTGTTCGGTTTTCACTAATATATAGCGTAATTCCTGCGGGAGATTTAACATATTTATATTTCATATGAATTGGAAAAACACAAGCCATTTGGTAGCTTTCTTTGATAATACTGCCTGTAAAGATATTCCTTTAAAATATAATAAAACCATGTAATGGGACTGCAAAAAAGTCCACGTTGTCATTACGTTGGGTTTCACTGTAAAAAAACCGCAGCGAAATTGTTCCATTCGTTTGAACGCTACAATGCCACAGACAAACACACATACACAGACATGAAACTTATAACACCTCTCTTTTTGCGTGGATGAATAAAAAGCAATAAATATAGTAATGGTCTCTTGGCATATATAGCGTGTAGTATGACGCACGTGGCGCGCTGAATGAACGGTTATTACCTATTTCCTTCTACATACTAGCGGCCAGTGTGTACACGCTGCTGACACACAGACCAAACACGTTTTGATGATAACAAGCTCGACTTAATAGGTATAATGCTTGTTTATCTTCTAATCTAATATATAAAATTTCCCTGTCACAATGTTTGTTACCGTACTCCTCCGAAACGGCTTTACCGATTTTCACCAAATTTTGTATGCATATTCAGCAAGTCAGCTACTATCTAATTGTCATCTAAAGTTTTTTTTTCATTTTTAATGCAAAACAACGTTTGCCGGGTCAGCTAGTAATATATATGCATAATATATATAATGCATGCAACTGCCTCGTTGGTGTAGTGGTTAGCCTATGTGGCTTTGATCACGAGGTCCTGGGTTCGATTCGAGGGTCGCGGAATAATTCTGAGCTTTTTCATTCTTCTATGAAATGTTCAGTATATTCCAAGCCCGGAGTCTGGAAGTTGTGTTACACCCCCGTGCCTCGGAGAGCACGTTAAGCCATCGGTCCCGCTATCATCAACATCTGATAGTGATCGTTAATAAATCAAACATTATCAACCTAAGCCCGCCAACCTGCATTGAAGAAGCGTGGTGGGTGTACGCTCCATATTGCCTCTCCTATAAGGAGGGAGGCCTGTCCCTGTAGTGGGCCAGTAATAGGCTGATAATGATGATGATGATGATGCATGTTTATCACATGGGCAAAATCAAGGGAATAAGAAGTGATCACTTCAAATGTTTTTAAGTCATTACAAATTCGCCCTCGACTGCGCAAAATAAAGCTGAGACCACCAAACAGTTACCATTACCTTTTTATTGGTAAGCTTTGCTTTAGGATACTGTTGCAGCGTTTGACCTGGGGTCAGCCATTGCATTTTCCGCTTACGATTATCACAAAGAATCCATTTTTCATCACATGTCACAATACGATCCAATATTCCTTCATTTCTGCTAAGGGCAACGCAAGTTTCAACTGCGTTTCCTTCTGCTCAGTCAAATCATGAGGCACCCATTTTTCATATTTTTTTTATTTTTTTGATCTGACGCAAATGAGTCAATATTGTTGGTAAGAACGTTAAACCATGCCGCTATATTTGGGTAGAATATCTTTCAAATCATTGTTATTCACCTGTGTGGGCGGTCTTCCACGTGGTTCGTTCTTCAAATCGAAGTTTCCATCACGAAAGCGTTTAAACCAAAATCGCACAGTGTTTTCATTAGCAGTCCCCTCTCCAAACGCAACATTAATATTGCGAGCTGTTTCTGCCGCGTTCGAACGAGTTCCGGTGGAAGCAAATCACACGAATTTTCGAAGTAACATTTTATTGTCTAAGCTGAATAAAAAAGAAAGTTGTATCGAATGTTGCACATTTTTTAAAAGAAGAACTACACAGGTACCGTATGAAAAAAGTTTCACTTTAAAATCTTAAATAATGAAGGTTCTATGTCAATTCGAAGTACCTATTACAATATAACGGCAATTACATTCTTTAACCCCTATTACTTTATGGTGCTGCAGGCAGGGACAAACAATACTTTTTTCTACGGGCATAGAAAGATCTATTAAAACTACGATTGTTCCCGGTAAGGTAACAAAAAAAATAAACACATCCCCTTCTTTCTTTTCCCCACTTAAAGCCGCCATTTTGAAAATTTATATAACCTATGTCACTACCACAATTCTGACGAATTCAACGGCACCTCATGTCTCAAACTTCGTCACGTTTAGGCTGTACTTGAATGTCATAGATTATTAGAGCCCATACGTGTCCACACCTGAGACAGAAATCAGCCTTACTGACATGACATGTCAACATTTAAAGTACATCATAAAACGTTATGTTTTAAAATATCGTATAATACGAAATATTACTTAAATAAGATAGTGTAAACGCATAATGCATGAAATTTGCTAAAAAAATAACATTTCTAAGCTTTATAATCATCAATCAATCAAGTTTATGCCTACTTACGTATGAAATGTAATTCCTTCGATTTTCTGTTCGCTGCGACTGTTGCCCAAATTTACAACCCACCATAGCACGATAACGTTTAAATTAATATCATAACCGCAAAGTTATATTATTTATCAGCAAATTTAACAAAAAGCTAATAACTGCTCAGATTTTATGTCCCTTGTTAGTCCACACTCCACTTTACAAACAATAAAAACAACATCTGAAAGGGACAAAAAATAATCTTGTGTCACTTTCTAAAATATGCGTGGCATACATCTTGAAAAAAAATTATACGTTTTTTGGACATACATACGTTTTCCTTCTGACGCAGTCGGGTAAAAAGGGCTCAAGACCGTTGTGCGTGGAAGTTCCTAAGGGTAGTCTATGTAATAATGATTAGAATGATGATGATATATAAGGGAATATATTAGAAAATAGGAGAATGTATGTACGAACATTAATATTATTTTTTATTTGTTTATTAAAACACTTAAACTATTAGGTTCTTCACGTCGTGAAACTATATTCAGTTAATATGGACGCTGCACATTCCACTTAATTATATCTCCAAAAAATTGCGTCAATGGTCAAAGGTAATTTATATGTCCGAACAAGCAGATTATCATAGATTAGACGGCTGATTAGAATTTTCTGTATCGTTTTAGGAAGTTACTTGAGATGCTAAATAATTCCAATTGAGTGGTTTTCAGGGTTCCATTAGAGAATCAAATACATCGATAACCAATAACATGTTATAAACATCCGTTGAATTTTTTTTTATTTAGTACTAGTTTTGACGATCCCCATGGCGCAGTGGTATAGGCGGAGGTCCTGGGTTCGTTTCCCAGCAGGGCAGATTGAGATTTTTCTTAATTTGTCTTGGTCTGGCTGGTGGGAGGCTTTCGCCGTGGCTAATTACCACCCTACCGACTAAGACGTACCGCCAAGCGATTTAGAGCCTTGGTATAATGTCGTGTACAAACAGATAGTGGTGTGGATTTTCATCCTTCTCCTAACAAGTTAGCCCGCTTCCATCTCAGATTGTATCATCCCTTAATCAGGTGTGATAGCAGTCAAAGGCCAACTTGTAGTCATAAAAAAAGTCAGTGTTGCAGTAACACCCGGTAAGTGATGATGCAATTTAAGATGAAGCGCCCCACCCCTTTTGATTTCTACTCAACATCCTAACGAATCGCCTGGCGGTACGTCTTTGTCGGTCGGTAGCTAGCCACGGCCCAAGCCTCCTACCAGCCAGTTTGGGCCAACTATGAAAACCCACGACCTCCGGCTTATAAATCCACAATCAACAGCTAACTTGTAGTAGAAAAAAAAGTATAGCTGGTAGAAGATGCTGCGGAACCCTTTAGCTCGCACGCCCAGCTCGCACTTGTTTGACCTTTCATCTATTTGATAGGTTAATTAAGGGAGAGTGTATATTCAAATTATTTTGTAATTGATACAACGCAATTTTTACAACTGTAAGTTATTTCCGGGTTACATTTATTATCACCTTGAAACTGTGTCATGAAAGTTCTATATGATGTAATTTGTAACCCACTTCCTAATACTAATATATTAATACTCAAAAAGTTATTATTTTTCGGTTTTAAGCTTTTGAATTTTAACTACCGGCATAGCTTAACCGAGTCGCAAAGTGGCAATGGGCGGGGCACGTAGAGCTGATGGGCGCTGGGGTCGCAAGGTGTTGGAATGGTGACCTTGCACCGGAAAGCTATATGTTGGTTTCCCCCACCAGGTTGTCTGATGACATCAAGCGGTTTGCAGGGACAAATTTTGTACTCATGCTTACAAAATCTACTGAAAATCGTTCGTTCGACCGTTTCCAAGTTATGTACAAGAATTGCTCGAACAAATGCAACAATAACACCTCTTTTGTCCGCCATTTTATTATTTTCAATCTCAACTTTTTTTTTTTATCGACTACAAGTCGGCCCTTGACTGCTATCACACCTGATGTTAAGTGATGATGCAGTCTAAGATGGAAGCGGGCTAACTTGTTAGGAGTGGGACGAAAATCCACACCCTTATCGGTTTCTACACGACATCGTACCGGAACGCTAAATCGCTTGGCGGTACGTCTTAGTCGGTAGGGTGGTAACTAGCCACGGCGAAAGCCTCCCACCAGCCAGACCAAGACAAATTAAGAAAAATCTCAATCTGCCCCACCGGGAATCGAACCCAGGACCTCCGTCTTATAAATCCACCGCGCATACCACTGCGCCACGAAGGTCGTCAAAAACTTCGATTGGTTATAAACTTCAAAGCGAAATTCCTTGAATCTTTTATGACATACAAATAATTGTACTTAGGTAAATTAAATTGACAGTAATATTGTTTCAAGGAACTATATCCTATGATTGTTCAATTACTATTGACATAATTTGTGTTATTATCCATTTAAAACGAAATAATTGGATATAATGTAGGAGAGACGAATATCTTAGCATTCCATGGATTCACCGTGTGAAGAGAGAGAAAAACTCCGAACAGAACCCGAGACTTGTGACACGGGTGTAGGTTTTAAAAGGGATTTCTTAGTGACGGCCGTCAACACTCACCTCCTCTGTTCAAGTTATTCTCCCTGCTCAGCCAAATTCGGACGGACCCTACTAGAGCAGCTTTGGACACTCGTTCCAATATTGAGCTTACTGCATAGTAAAATAGTTTAAGCTTATAGCCGTATTTAATAAAAATATTCTGACTTGAAAAAACGATTTTATTGAAACCTACCAAACCTAATATTTTGCACTTTGTATAAAAAATTGACAACCCATTTAAATAGTAAGTAGATCTCGTTTAGGTAGACACGGAGTTCACTGTCAAAGTAGTAGATTCAAGGTATCCCTTCTGTCCGAGTACCAAATTTCATCAAAATACCTTTAGTTCAAACTTATGTCTGCATTAAAAAAACAATATGACACCAAAAATTTTATCAAAATTGTACTTAAGCAACTGATCCACGTGCCTAGTGACCAACGTGATGGTGCTTATTTAGCCAAAAGCCTTGCTATTATTGCTTAAGTTGGAGGTAAAAGAAAAGGTTACTTAAAATCATGGCCAAATATCATCCAAAAAAATTATATAATTAAGTATATTATATTTCCGGAATTAAAAAAAACTAATGCAAATTCTTACATAAATAATTATTTATTTGTCTTCAGAGTTCAACTTTACATATGCTATGTTTTTTTTTTGTTTTAGTTTTTGTTGTTATATAATTATCGAAACATACCAATAGTTGGCCCAATTTAGAGACTGTTTGAGCCGCAACCTAAAAAGAAGGGTTTTTTTTTTATCGACTACAAGTTGGCCCTTGACTGCTATCACACTTGATGTTAAGTGATGATGCATGAGTAGGACGAAATCCACACCCCTTTCGGTTTCTACACGACATCGTACCGGAACGCTAAATCGCTTGGCGGTACGTCTTTGTCAGTAGGGTGGTAACTAGCCACGGCGAAAGCCTCCCACCAGCCAGACCAAGACAAATTAAGAAAAATCTCAATCTGCCCCGCCGGGAATCGAACCCAGGACCTCCGTCTTATGAATCCACCGCGCATACCACTGCGCCACGGAGGTCGACAAAATAATAATAATTAATTAAATATTAAGGGTATAATAAGTTTAACGAGGTGTCCTGCGTAAGCGACGAACTCAATGCGACGCCACGCAATGCTACGCGACACGACATTACGTCGCGACCCGCTACAGACTGCTATATAGGACTCAAGTAGGGAATGTCTTTGATTTGATCGCGTACGTCGCGTTGGCAGCTTCGCATAGCGTCGCGTTCGTCGCTTTCGCAGGACACCGCGTAACGTGTTTGTCTTTACATCTGTGTATGTTTGTGGAATCGTTGTTTTAAATGAACGATTATGTTAACGTAGACGTTCTACATATTAAACGATGACATAACTGCCGACGACGCCTCCTAAGATACACTATTACAAGTAACACAGTATCTTCGCTGACGAAGATGAGGTGCCTAATTTCTAACGTCATCCCAACGAAGATCTCTTCACTCACCCGTTTCGAATGTCCAAGTCCCAAGCCAGGGTCCGAGTCACAGGAGACGCCTTTAGAGAATCGTTCCGCTTTCATCTTTCTACTTTCTCTCCTTCGGGCACCCTCTGCCCTCGTCCAAACTCCCTGTGTCACCGCTGTGGTCGTGCTATGGACGCTACGGCAATTGTACAAGCAGAAGACAGCGTTGCTCTTAGTTTGATTTCCTCACCGTTGGCACGAGTATAACTATCTGTTTCTGTCGGTCTGCTAATCGGATTTTTATGCAGCTTTCACAAATAGATATAACGATTCCTGGCGGTTACATCATCATCATCATCATTATCAGCCTATTAACGGCCCACTACAGAGCCAGGCCTCCCTCCTTATAGGAGAGGGGATATGGAGTGTACACCCACCACGCTGCTCCAATGCGGGTTGGCGGGCTTAAGGTTGATTGTATATTTTATTTATTAACGATCACTATCAGATGTTGATGATAGTGACAGGGACCGACGGCTTACCGTGCTCTCCGAGGCACGGGGGTGTAACACTACCAACTTCCAAACTCCGAACTTGAAATGTACTGAGCATTTCATAGAAGAATGAAAAAGCTCAGAATTATTCCATGACCCGACCCAGGAATCGAACTCAGGACCTGGCAGGCGGTTACATGATTTGTTGAAATTTTGTATAAATTGGCTCAAATATCGCGTTAACTGTCTAAAGTGTCGCGCCACCTGGGAGCTTTAATTGAAAACTCTGCTTAATTCCTGTGAGTAATGAGAAATGTATGGTAGGATTTCCTCGCTTATTCGTTTCATCATTTCTTTAATTTGTAATAACGGTTACATAACAAAAAATAGAACCGACTCAAAACGCACTAAAAAGTAAAAAATAACTGTCATTTAGTTGCTTTAATTTATTTGAGCATATCTATGAAGTCGGTGCCAGCAAGTTTAAAGAACATTTATTTAACATAGTAGTTTGTAGGTTCCAGGTAACGTCCTTAAAGTAGAAACCTTGGCTGGCATCGACTCCTAGATATGCTTAAGTAAATTGAAGCAAATAAATGACACAGTTATTTTTTACTTTTTAGTGCGTTTTGAGTCGGTTCTTCTTACTATTTAGGTACTATCGGTAATTTCTTACTATTTATTGATTTATCGCCACATAACGTACTCGTACTATGCTGTCATAGTATATTATTGGCACTTGTAGCCAAAAAGCTACCGATACTTACACAAAAACCGAAATCGCTGCTATTGTGCCTACAAAGTTTGAAGAGTTCCTTCAATTTTCGCAGGATATCATCAAAAGTATACGATGGCTTAAATCTATATTTCTAATCAACACTAGATAAACCAAAATAATTCATCTTATGAGTTTACAACTTAAACATGCAACAAGACTATAATCTTAATAACACCTACTTAACAATTTAAATGAACGCATTTGCCTAATAAAACCCAATTGACAGACATGTGCTAATTAAGAGGAAAATCGTTGACTTAAATAATTAATATTTTATGAACAATGACAAACATATCCCGGGATTGTACCAAATCGACCGCATCACCGCAACGGGAGATCCCGAGTTCGATTCCCGACTCGATATTTTTTTTACGTATCCATATAAATATGAAGTTGTCTTAAGTAACTCATTCACCAACGCACAGCTAAAATTACAGAGGAATATAATATAATTATTTGGATTAATTATTATTTTTTAACTTTTGATTAAGACCCTCGTGGAACCAGTGCTGAGCCTATTTGGTTACGGATCTCGAAGTCCCGGGTTCGAGTCCCAATTTGGGATATAAAATATTGAGGCTTTGTTTGTAACAAAAAATTTTCGGAAATTGGAATTTGGTAAAATAACAAGATTGAGCGCCTGGGACAGCATGTTAAGCCATCGGTCCAAGTCATTATAAGTATTAGCTTAAAATATCTTAAACGAAAGAAATTCTAATTTAAATTCGTTTATTTGAGACTTAGTTTACAAGAACGTTTGAAACGTCAACTTAGACTATTTGTAATGACTCTACCATCGGCTCGGAAGGCTGATTCAGCAAGAAACTTAACAAATCCTCTTTTAAATCATCCATTCTTATAATATTATTTACCTAAATTATGATTAGTAGTTAAAGTTAGATCCGTGACGCAGTGGGCATATGGGCGGTATATTTAGGTAAAAGGGTCAGGGGTCGATTCCCGGTAGAGCCGATAAAGATTTTCTGAGTTGGTCCAAGTCTGACTGATGGGAGACTTCGGCCGCGGTTAATTACCACTCTACTGACAAAGACGTACCCCCATACGAATTAGCGTTTCGGTACCATGTCGTGTAGAAACCGAAGGGGTGTGGATTTTATCCTACTCCTAACAAGTTAGCCCGCTTCCTTCTTAGATTGCATCATCACAAAAGGTGTGATGATGCAATAGGTGTGGTTGCAGTCAAGGGCAAATTTGTTATGAATAAAAAAAAGCTTTTTATAAAAGAACATGAGAAAAACCCGAATACGGCTCGCTAGCCCAGATGTTAATGTGAATAATTATTGACTTAATTAGTAAGTTATTTGACTCAATAAAAATTAATTGAATTAATTAACTTGTTAAGGGATAGTAATGTAGATTTTATCTTTAGTTTATCTATTCTAGATCTCAGGACTTTAAATAATTTGAAACATGGCATCAAGGTTCAATTAATCATAGCTTTAACTTAAGTTTTTTCGAATTTCAATTTAATTGTTATCCAAAAAACGAAATATGACTTTAGTTTGACTTTATTAGTTAAAATAATGAACATATTATTACTAGATATTATTGTTAGTAATGATCAAGATCTTCGAACAGTGCGTATTGCCAGTGATGACCTACGGATACGAATCTTGGTCGCTGACTGCGGGCTTCATAAGAAGGCTCAGAGTTACTCAGCGGGCGATGGAAAGAGCAATGTTCGGAGTATCTTTGCGTGATCGAATCAGAAATGAGGAGATCCGCAGAAGAACCAAAGTAACCGACATAGCTCAGCGAGTCGCAGAACTGAAGTGGCAATGGGCCCAAGGTGGTAGATTGGCGACCCCGCACCGAAAAGCGAAGCGTTGGTCGACCCCCAACCAGGTGGACTGACGACATCAAACGTGTCGCAGGGAGACGCTGGCAACAGGCGGCTCGGGATCGTTGTGTTTGGAAGTCCCTAAAAAAGGCCTATGTCCAACAGTGGACGTCTACAGGCTGGCAATGATGATGATAATGAATGATCAAGATGACTGCCTCGTTGGTCTAATAGTTAGCCTATCTGGCTTCGATCACGAGGTCCTGGATTCGAATCCTGAGTAGGGTCATGGAATAATTCTGAGTTTCTCATTTTTCTATTAAATTTTCAGTATGTACATTCCACGCTCGGAGTCGGGAAGTTGATGGTGTAACATCCCCGTACCTCGGAGAGCACGTTAAGCCGTCGGACCCTGTCACTGCCATCTACATCTGATAGTAAGCGTTTATGTCTGAAACATTATCACCCTAAGCCCGCCAACCCTCATTGGAGCAGCGTGGTGGCGTTCTTAATCCTCTCTCCTATAAGGAGGGAGGCCTGGCCCTGTATTGGGCCGTTAATAGGCTGATAATGAATGAATGAAATGATCACTGCAACTAGAAAGTTATTTAGATAGAAAAGTCAAATATTTTATTTAATTTTGGGTTTCAATTCAAGCATCGAGAATAATAAAATAAAATCCCTATTTTAAATAATTTATTTTTTTACTTTACTTTTTTATAATATATATATAATTTATACATTACGTCTTTTAAGCGAAAGCTTATAAGAAGTAAAGTATAAATTCGCCTAAATTAAATGCTGTAAAGGGCAATAGAGATCTATATTGAATGCATAAAGTACTTCAGATACCTACTTGATTTGCAATATTGCTTAAAATTGCGTCGTAAATAAGTCATTACTTTTGGTTGAAATTAAAGATAAAAAATGGTTATTATGGGTTATCCCTAAGAGATAGACATATACCATTCCGGACTTTTTTGTTGACCTCTTTAAGGTGTGCAATACTGTGCTACATTATTTTGCTATATCTCGTAGAGTTTAGGCAATGTAACGCAAAAATGCGTTAATTTACGACATCACATCAGAAACTTCTAAAATGATCAGTGTTTCTCTACTATAATATAGTATATTAGTGTATGATACACATAAACCTTCCTCTTGAACAACTCTATCTGATAAAAAACGTGTGGCACTCGGAGACTGCTGCGGTAAAGCTATTGCATAGCATTTTTTTATCAACTTATGCAATTATAATTATATATTTATTTTATTTATGCAGTATTTTTTTCTTTTTTTTACAAGGGTGATATTTCAAAAAGAAATTAAAAGTTCTGGTATATATCGATAGATGAAAAAACTAAAAAGTATCACCGTTGTGCCGGTCGGAGTGGGGGGGTGTTAGGTTTTTTTTTCGTTACGGAACTTCTGGATTCGCCACGGATTTTGGAGTCTCCATGCTCAAGGCCCGCGATAGAAGCTATGCAATAGCTTAAAAAGCCGCATGAAAATCGGATGCGTAGTTTTAAAGATATAAGCATACATAGGGACAGACATAAAAAGGCGACCTTTTTATACTATGTAATGTAATGATTAAAAGTAAAATTTTCATGTTGAACGTCATTCAGATTCAGACGAGAGCCACTGCCGGCAGTAGATCCCAAAAATGTTTATTTTTTACTATTTTATTATTCACACTTACATTTTTAGTACAGTTCTGTTCCGAACTCGTGTATTATTCGGCTCTGCAACCTTTCCCAAACACGTGCGTATAATACCAATTACTTCGCAACTTTATCAAGCTGCTATTAATTGTGTTGCGTGATCTCGTCCTCACTTTTGTACACTATGTAGTTTGTACTATAATTGTACTACTGCGCTGTCACAATCTTCAAATATTAGAAATATAAATTTTATTTTTACTCCATGTGAACAAACCTATTCTGTGGTTTATCGATCTGCCATCTTGTCACCCGTTAATGTCATTTTTTTCAAAGACATCTAAACATAACTTTCACTGAGGAAAATTATGGCCTCATTCAAAGAGCCATCACTATGGTCTGTGACGGGTTGGGACTAAGTGAGGACGAGATCACTTCACACAATTGGGGATTGGACGTCACTAGGTATGTTAGTCTAATTTTTAAAGTGTATCATGAAGGAAAAATTCAATATTTTACAACTTAATCCTCAACCTGAACCCAGGATCTAAAGATTTCACAGTTTTGCTATAACCAGACCATGGTATTGATTAAAAATAGACATCTATTTATAGACACGGAAACGGAAATAGCTTATAGGTTCCAAATTAATGGCACGTATAAGCACCTAATTTCAATTTTTGAAATGTATTGCATGACATTCGGCCGCACTTTAAGCCATGCTTCCATCATGCAATTTTTCATTTTTTCGATTTTAGCTTACTTCTACCGTCACATATCGAGGCCAAAGGATAAGGTTTTTTGGCTATTGCTAGTTATCTCTTTGTGGACAAAGACTTCTTTAATTTTTAGGGTTAGAACTGAAAATCGAAATTTTTTTCATCAAATATATACGGGTGGGGTATCTATGAATAGGTGTTGAAAAATGATATTGAAGTTTCTAATAGGTATATATTTTTTCTAAACGGTAAAATGAATGTAATTTCTTAAAAAAGAGAATGATAAAACTAAATAAAATTTATAAATTGCTTTGAACGGGAAATAGAAAGAAGTTTTTTTTAACAATTAAACTCATATCGAAATTTTTTATTTATATACCTATCTACAGATTTGTACGCAACCCTCGGCGCGAGAGTCAAACTCGCACTTGGTTGGTTTTTTATTTTTATTATTTAACGTCCGATACGATCTCGTATAGAACCCGAAAGAGGTGTAGATAGGAAATCCACACCTCTTTCGGCATCTCTATAAGTCAGCTCGTTTCTATATTTGTATTATCACTTACCATTAGGAGTGATTGCAGTAAGGGTTCATTTGTAGTGAATGAAATAGGCTTGGTTATCCAAATTTGCTATCAATATTTTATTCAAAGTATCTACCAAATAGTTAAAATACCTCGCTAGCCCACTGGTTGTGGCTAGTGGCAAAGTGGAAATTACACCCTCATGCCAGTGTGAGAGCACATTAAGCCGTCGATCTCTGTTATTATAATATCATCTCATAATGAAAAGCGCTGGGAAGCGCATTTCGGCCGGAGTATGTGCAGACAAAACTACGCGATCTACGTCCGGGTACTTGGAACTCGCTGGTTAAAATCAGCTAGATATCCCATTAAAACCCAGTGGAGCAGCCGCCTGCAACATGTTTGGGACGTGAAAAGATCGTGGAGTTAGCACTTCAACGTCCCGACGTAGCTGGAGCCCTCTGTGGTGACTACTTGAGTGGCAGAATTTGCGCGTATATGCGTTTTCTACCACCAATACTGTTTATGTAGTCAGGGACCCAGCCACAATTGTCTTATAACGACTACCATCGCGCAGTGGAATGCGGTGGTATGAGCAGTAGATACCTATAAAACGGATCGTGTTCGCTTCCCGACTGGGCTGACAGAGCTATCGCCACGCTGACAGAGACGTACCGATTTAGTGTTCCGGTATTATGTCGTGTTGAAATCGAAAGGTGTATAGATTTCATGCTATTCTTAATAAGATAGCTCGGGACTCGCTTCTATCTTAGATTGCATTATCACTTACCACAAGGTGTGATTATAGTCAATGGCTAACTTGTAGGAAACATAAAAATATGGCGGTAGTATTTTTTTGGAAAATTCTAACATAAAGAGCTCTAGCGTTACTAACAAAAGTTGTGTGCATTTTGCACAGTGGGAACGCAGCTTTAATCTAGAAAAAAATCTAAGCTTTTTATCAATGACATATTTGCATTTACTAGTGTTAATTACATAATAATAATAATTGTAACCTAAATCAATCCATATGTGACATGTCAATTTTATTTTAATTACAGAAGTCGAGGTTACAAATATACTAAATACTAGCAGTCGCCCGCGACTTCGTCCTCGTGAAAACCTCTTAGGTACCCTTTTAATTTTAAAGACAGACTTTCATATAAAGTGTGCTCTTTCCCCGCTAGCCCTCTCAATTTAATTTTTTTATAGTTTCCCGTGAAGCAATATCCTCCGTCCCGTCCCGTGTACAAAAGATCTACATTTTTGTTTAACATTGTACGATATTACAGTACATTAACATTAACAATATATATTTATGACAAGCTGATGTGTATAGCTTATATTAAATAGTCTATTTCACTTGTGAGTCTAGCTTTCATAATAAACAAAATAATTTACAATCTGACATGCAAATCTAGAGATTAGCCCGTTTAAACAAACAAACAAACCTTTTCGTTTGTCTGCCACGCCAAATAAATTGAAAGAAAAAATCAAAATCTCCTATTCAGTACGTATAAAATAACACGGAGGAAGTCAACTTAATTTGGACGATATAGCGGCAGTGTTATGTTTTTAGAAATTTTGTAATATCTCCAAAACTATATAACTAATTAAAATACTGTAAAAGGCAAATCTATGTCTATAATATCCTTGTAATTATTAAATAATTTTTTTTGATAAGGATTTAAATTTAGTTGTATAAATAATGACGTACACGTAAGCATATGAATTAAATGATTTTTTAAAACACAAAAAGTTGTATATCTGCCAACATATAAAAGATAGATATATGCTATCGCGGACTCTTTATGTAGAACTTTTTAAGATGCATAAAGTTTTCATAAAATGTTTTCAATTATATCAAATAGTTAACGCAGCGTACGCGCCGAAAGCCGATTTAATAAATATAAATATAAACTGTGATAACTCGGGTAATATATACAATACAAATATAATATAAAGCCTATAACACTCACCGATAACGTAGCATTCTACTGGTGAAAGAATTTTTAAAAAATCGGATCAGTAGTTCCGAAGATTAGCCCCGACAGATCTTTATTTACAAACTTACAAACCCACAAACTTTACCTCTTTATAATATTAGTATAGAAATATTTAGTTCAGCTGTTCACCTATATTCTTTGCCACTTACAATAGTAACTTGAAATTGTACGTTAACTTATTTCTAATGGGACGTCTCAGAATCGTTAACTGGGCGATGGAGAGCGCAAAGCTAAGGAGTATATTTGCGTTATCGAGTCAGAAATGAGATATGAAGGAGATAAAAGAAGATATTTATAAAAAGAATAAGCCATCTAATTGTTCACCCAAAGGCAAGGTGCCCAACAAACTGGCGCCTTCCCCTCTGAATAGCAAGGCTTATTCTTTGGGCCAAATAAGCACCAACACGTTGGTCAACGGACACATCGGATCAGTTGTTTAGATAAGATGTTCAAAAAAATTTTGTTTTTCAAAAAAAAAAAAGGGACCCATAGTCTGAAACGCAAGCGCCGCAAATATATAGTTTTTAGATAAAACTAAGTAAGAGTATTTACTATGCTTGAGGGAATTGCTAAACTATGTAAATCTCCTGGATAACACATAACAACGCATGTGTATATTAATATTTGTAAGTAATATTGTTCGTGTACTGTTTGTTGACCCCAATAAAAAATGCATATTAATTTCATTGAAGAGTGTGCTTACTTTTACGTACTTATTTTAAAAACAAGCTTAACAACAAGCTAAGGATGAGCTATGCCAGTAAAAGCTCTAGTACTAATAAAAAGATGCGATCAATATTCATTTTTAACCGACGAAAAAAAACGGAGGAAGTTCTCAATTCGAAATGTATTTTTTTTTATGTATGACCACGCATAACTTGTTAGGATCTGATGATGATATCCTAGGAAAATTGAAGGAACTCTTCAAATTTTATAGACACACTCGCAGCGATAGCGGTATTTGTGTAAGTATCGGTAGCTTTTTGGCTTCAAGTGCCATATAATATATTATGAGAGTATAGTACGAGTACGTTACGTGGCGATAAATCACTAAAAAGTAAGAAATAACTGCGTCATTTAGTTGCTTTAATTTACTTAAGCATATCTATGAGTCGGTACCAGCCAAGGTTTCTACTCTAAGGACGTTACCTAGAACCCACAAACTGCTTTACGTCTGCTGACTTCATAGATATGCTTAAGTAAATTAAAGCAAATAAATGACGCACTTATTTCTTACTTTTTAGTGCGTTTTGAGTCGGTTCTATTTTTTGTTAAAATTTTTTATATAGATCCTGTTGACACATTGCGGGAAATATTCGAGTAAAAAATAAACGCTACTAAAAGTGCTCCTTGTGACACAGCCGTCCGGGAAAGTACTATTGTCTTACCTCCGAGCATTCCTGTTTTTAATACAAAGGATAAATTAGCTGGCAAAATACAACCATATAATATTTAACTATGCCATTATAGTGTATGCCATTATAGTGTATGCCATTACTAGATGTGCCCAGTGGTTTCCCCGAAATATCAAGAAATCCGTTCTTAGTGAGCGTCTACTTCGCGAAATGAAACTGGACTAATGCAAAATTTTATAGTCTTCGGTTTGAGTGTTTAGCCTAGAGATTTCGTGATGAGTCGGAATTGTATATAATTAAGTTTTATTACCAAATTAGGATATCCTTCTACAAGGTGTCGTGTAGAAACCGAAAGGGGTGTGGATTTCATCCTACTCCTGACAAGTTAGCCCGCTTTCATCTTAGATTGCGTAATTACATAACATCAGGTGTGAAGGTGTGATAGCAGTCAAGTGCCAAGTTGTAGTCGATAAAAAAAAAGGTCAGGCCATACTCCAAATCCTTTCTCCTGTAAGAAGGAATATACTCGTAGGAGACAGGAGTTGAGATCCATCACGCTGCTCTAATGTAGTTAATGAGATTTTTGCCTTTAACAATCACTGTCCATGTACGAGTACGATATACCTAATGAAACTGAGCGGGACCGACTCAACGTGCTCTCCGTAGCAAGCACGAACTACCCATTACCGAGACGTTATGATGTTGAAAAAAGAGAAGCTTATTTTGATTCAGAACTTCTATTATTACGTACATTTCTAAACTTTACAAATTATCACCATCATTATCAGTCTATTAATAGCCCACTACAGGGCCAGGCCTCCCTCCTTATAGGAGAGGGGATATGGAGCGTACACCCACCACGCTGCTCCAATGCGGATTGGCGGGCTTAGGGTGATAATGTTTCATTTATTAACAATCATTATCAGATGTTGACGATAGTGACCGGGACCTACGGTTTAATGTGCTCTCCGAGGCACGAAGGTGTAACACCGCCAACTTCCCGACTCCGGGCTTGGAATTTCCTGACAATTTCATAGAAGAATGAAAAAGTCAGAATTATTACGTGACCCGACCCAGGATTCGAACCCAGGATCTTTTGATCGAAGCCAGATAGGCTAACCACTAGACCAACGAGGCGGTCAACAGTTACAAATTATATAGTTAATTATTTATTGACGGCCTCCGTGGCACAGAGTACCTATGCGCGACGAATTTATAATACGGGGGTCCTGAGTTCGATCTCGGCTCGGACGATTAAGAATTTTTTTATTGTTAGTTCTGGTACGATGTCGTATAGAAACCGAAGGGGGCGTGGGTTGCATCTTACACCAAGTCAGTTGGTCTGTTTCCAGCTTAGATTGCATCATCACTTACCACCAGGCGTGATTGCAGTCAGGTCACGAACCCAGGACCTAATGAACTGAAGCCACACTACTTACTAATGGGCCAAAGAGGTAGACGACCTCCGTGGTGCAGTGGTATGCGTGGTGGATTTAAAAGACGGAGGTCCTGGGTTCGATTCCCGGCGGGGCAGATTGAGATTTTTCTTAATTTGTCTTGGTCTGGCTGGTGAGAGGCTTTCGCCGTGGCTAGTTACCACCCTACCGACAAAGACGTATCGCCAAGCAATTTAGCGTTCCGGTACGATGTCGTGTAGAAACCAAAAGGGGTGTGGATTTTCGTCTTACTCCTAACAAGTTAGCCCGCTTCCATCTTAGACTGCATCATCACTTAACATCAGGTGTGACAGCAGTCAAGGACCAACTTGTAGTCGATTAATAACAAAAAAAAACTTAAGTACCTCTATTCGTAATATTCGTATTGTTGGATACATTAACATCATCCATATCCATCCACGGGATGCGCATTTTCAGCACTGAAGTATATCAAAGGCCAAAGCAGAGCGGTCGGTCAATATCAAAGACTATATAAGTGAGCTGAATGCGAAGCGAGGACAGTGCTATATTGAATATTGCAGGTGCAGTATCGTGCAGTGACTCGTATAGTTCAGTGGGACTTTGTTTCTTTCGATCTGTCCTCATAGGCAAAGGTCGGTGTTCATA
Organism: Mycalesis mineus; assembly: GCA_034621355.1. NCBI lineage: Eukaryota > Metazoa > Arthropoda > Insecta > Lepidoptera > Nymphalidae > Mycalesis > Mycalesis mineus. The sequence continues at coordinate 7,811,745 of CM067904.1, read as the reverse complement.
CAGCCTGTGTAATTTTGTGTAAGGCTGTGTGGGACTGTTTCGTTTTTTGTTGTTGGTGACACTGGACTAAATTAGTGAGTGTTTTTTTAATTTTTTCGTAGGTAATTTTTTTCTATAGTCAGAAATAGGTCCATTTAATTTTAACTTAAAAAGGACCTACTGAAAGAGACCTTTAATTAGACCCATATTTGATTTGCTGACAATCTGATGAGGATAAGATTTTTTGAATGCGTATTTTTAGGGCAGATTGTTTTAAGCATATAATTAAATTTATTTTTTAACTGCATGAATTATTAATTTATTTTAATGTGTGTTAAAATTTAAGCCGCAAGTTAGACAGACGTGCCGTTATTTTCGAATATTTTAACATAATAAATACATATACCTGAAAGAGTGGTTTGGTTAATATTTTGACATTTATTTATGTCAATCTGATTGAAGGGTTTGTGTTTTTAATTAATTTAAATGAGATTTTTATATATATTAGTTTAATAATATGGAAAATACTCGCGATATATTCAACTTAAGAACTTGTATATTTTTTAGATATTGTTGTAATTTTTTGTAAGGGGATGTTATAAACAAAAACTCGTTTAGCCTGGTGGTGAGCTTTTTAAGTGCTTTCTCCTAAGGATCAACAGTATAGTATTTCATTATTAACAGAAAGCTTTGTAAGCTAAACAGAGATTGCGTTTTTGAACATTTTCTCTTAAAGAACTTCGTTTTCTTCTTTATTATATTTTAACCTCGACTTTTTTATTTTGTAATAATAATTAATTTTTCATCGTGTTTGATTATAAAAACTTAAGGTAGGTAGAAAGGAGTTGCGTTTTTTGAATATTTGCTCAAGGTATCTTTATTATATTATTTTAATGAATTTTATTTTAATTTGTATAAGTAAATTATTATTGATTTAAATTTTTATCGCATTTGATAACTAAGACAAAAGCTCGCCACTAATACTTTCCTTTTGTCATTATTTAAACGCATTCATTTTTTTCTGTTTTTTTTTTACGCACACAGTGAGCTCTATATTATACTCAGGAACACGTGTGGACTAGAATTTTGACAGCTTAGTTATGCATAACAATTTAGAACTTAGAATTTTGGCGCCACTTTAGCAATAACGTTAAGCATTAATTTTTTCTTTACTGTTTACATATTTTTTTTGTTTTACTTATTTATAATAATAATAAAATAAATAAATGTTATAGGACAATTACACACATCTTTATATAGCCCCAAAGTAAGCGTAGGTAGCTTGGGTTATGGGTACTATGATAACTGATGAATATTTTTATATATATTACAAATAAATACTTGTAATATATAGATAAAGAACCAAACACAGGAAAACATCCATTCTCTCATACATTTTTCCAGACGTGGGAATCGAATCCACAGCCTAGGACGCAGAAGCAGGGTCAACAATAAATGATTGCCGAGTGTGTGAGTGCCACTCGGCCATCATATATTGTTATGTACTTAGTTTCTAATTGGTCTCCTTCGGTTTACATAAAGTAGAGTATAAGATGGTACAATACTTTTAAAACTCTCTTTTACACTAAAGACATGGCTGTTCGGTGTAATACCTTTTCCTTTTTCCTGCGGGAAAGAATAAAGAAGAAAAATTTAAAGCCCTCTTGGCCACTTGATTTTCAAAAATCCTCTAAATTAGGTATGTTACTGTTTTTATAATGTACTTTAAAATAATGCAAGTTATACCAATGCTTCCCGTTATTTTAATGTTTTTCTGTGTGACATTGACATAGCATCACTTTCGTAACTGCGATGCGAGGTGTCAAATGTGACGTCACAAAACGTACTTATTCCAATGTCATAAGGTAATAAACCCAAACAAAATTAAGATTGTACTATAAATACCACTGACCTGACTGTACCTATTGACTCATCGCGAGATTTCTAAAATTATACACTCGATTGATTTGGAATTTTGCAAAGTCAGAAATTTCATGATGTATACGCTTACTAAGATTGGATTTCTGGATACTCCCGCGCGGGAACGGGATCTACGCGGGTGAAACCCCGGGCATATTAAGTATAACTTAAATAACAGCAAAGTGAGTAGGTACCTACTATTGAATAAATGTAATTGACTTCTCTTTTCTTAATATTTCAGTATTGACCCGTAGTTGAGAATGTTCAGTGTTATACACTCGTGCTCTGGAAAGCACGTTAATCTCATAGGCACAATACCGATAGTTATTATCATTTAAATTAAACGGGAACAATTGATAAATTTAACTGCGACCTCCGGGGATTTAACTTAATCCGAGCTGCAACTATGACTTTATTGAAATATGAAAGAACAGAATTATAATTAATATCCCGACCTCAGAGTCGAACACAGAACCTGATGAATTGAATCTGACCACTAGATCCAAGAAATAGCTCATCAATTCTGACAAATATATAGTATGATATTTTTGCATAATTATCGCTTTTTAAAGCTTACTGTACTTCACTCAATATAGCGCTCTACGCGTGCAATACAATAATGCATTTAGGATGCTGATGGGACTGCCCCGATTCTGCAGTGCTTCAGGTATGTTCGCCGAGGCTCGTGTGGATTGCTTCTATGCAACCATGCGTAAGCGGTGCACATCTCTGTTGCGAAGAGTCCGGGCCAGTTCCAACAGGGTCTTAAGTGCTTTTGCGGCCAGGCTCGACTGTCAGTATTCGAACCACTGCTCATTGGTTCATGTACTGACAAGTCGGACCGGAAATAGATTTAAGTAATTATAAATGTATCACTAACACCTAGTTTTTAAGTTTATCAATGTATTTACTAACACTGCTATGACCGTTAATACGGTTGAAATAAAAGATTTTTATTTTATTTTTTTTTGAAGTGGTTGCAAAAAATTTAGTGTAATATTTTTCGTTACGCGTCACATTTTTCCGTTACGCGCCATCTTTGACTTATGGAAGTGACGTGATAAATATATATATATATATATATATATGTTATATTGAAGTGATCAGCAAAATCAAAGGGTTTATTTTAATTCTAATTTCAGTGAATTTCTAAAAAAAGTAAGTAATTACGACATCAATGATAGTAATAATTCTATTACAATTAATGAAGTTCAATAATAATCTTTGAAGTAATAAGCTAAAATGAAATAATTGTAGAATTTGTACTTATTTCTATGATAATAAAAGCCTTTTATTAAACTTTATCTAATTTAACTTTATTTAACCAATTTCTGTAAAGTTGCATATAGTAAATTATTTTTTGAAAAATAACGTCATAAAAAAGTTTCACTTCTTACGAGTGTACGCTAGTACACGCACACATTTTTTTATTTATTTATAATCATCATCATCATCATTACTGCCAGATAATAGACGTCCTCTGCTGGACTGGTCTCTTGCAGAGACTTCGAAGCACCACGGTCTTTTTCGTGGGGAAATTGACACCCTCTCGCTACGGAGAGGCGAGTTATGTCGGACTCTTACCGACTAATACCCCACGGCGTTACTCCTCGCGTGAAAATTGGACCACGGAAACCAAAAGCCGCTCCCGAGATACCGCGGTCTTGAGCCAACTACATTCAGCGTCTGTCTGCTTAATGTCATCACTCCACCTGGAGGCACCCAACACTCCGCTTCTTGGTGCGTGTCGCTATTCCAGCACCTTGAGACCTCAACGTCCATCAGCTCTTCGAACTATATGCCCCGCCCATTACCACGAACATGCAGAATCTGGAACCAACTTCCTGCTGCGGTATTTCCTGCCAATTTTAACATGGGTGTATTTAAGGGGCGAATAAACCAATTCCTCAAAAGCCGGCAACACATTAGCAGTGCCTCTGGTGTTGCAAATGTATATGGGCGGCGGTAATCACTCAACATCAGGTGACCCGCATGCTCGTTTGCCCGCTTTAATAGCGATAAAAAAAAAGGTGGTCGCAATTGAGCGTTCTTAAAAGAACTTTCGTTCTTTTGCGGATCTCCTCATTTCTGATCCTATCACGCATAGATACACCGAGCATAGCTCGCTCCATAGCACGATTCATTTGTTATTAATTACAGTTTAGCTCTTGACTGCAATCACACCTGACGGTAAGTGATGATGCAATCTACGATGGTAGCGGGCTAATTTGTTAGGAGCAGGATGAAATTCACATTCCTTTCAATTTGTACACGACATCGTGTCGGAGCGGTAAATCGCTTGCCTTAAACTCTGAGCCTTCTTATGAAGCCCATTGTAACCATATCTCAGATCCATTCTCTTTATAATAATAATTATCAATTTAATTCATATTATTAAAATGACCGAAGGATCAAAGATCGATAGTATTTTTTATTAATAACATTATGTAATACAAATATTAATAATAATGCCATTATTATGCAAATTTATTACAAATCGGAATTCAATACTATACGTTGATTGTTATTAAAAAAACAACGGTACAATACTACCTACTGACACTTCCTCAATTTGTTATTTTATAAGTAGCAGAATACGGAATCAAAACTACTAGTACTTAGTTATCTAGGAACCGTTATACGTGCTATTAAAATACTTTGTGGATTAGGGCTAGACTATATTTATACTGACTGCTTCGCTATCCAGTAATAAGGCTATATGGCTTTAGATTGCGAGGTCCTAGGTTGGAATCCTGGATGGGGCTATGAAATTATTTTCAGTACATTTTAAACCTGGAGATTGGAAAGCAGTTGTGAGGTCTAAGGCACCCTTGCGTAGAAAGCGTCTATTCACTCTTGCCTTGAAGGTGTTTCAATTGCAGGCAGGAAACCCAGACGCCGGAAGGGCATTCCACACTTTAGTTGATCGGATTAGAAACGTTGAATTGAACCGTCTAGTGCGGGTTGCCAGGATGTCAACTACGTAGGTATACTACTGTTGATTGCGCCTTGATCTTGTTGCTCTTTCTCTTTTCAATAAAAGAGGTTGAAAGGAAAAGGAACACTAAGATTTTTTTTGAGAACACTTTTCAAAGTACATACTTAATATGTATGTATGTACCCACCTTATTCCTCTAGGGCTTGGCAAAGACTTCCTTCCACTTGCCACTCCCTTTGCATAACTCGTTTCTTCTGTTTCATCAACCCTTTCATACGAACCGTCGGTATGGACTTTCAACATGCTTTTGTAAGTCTTTTTTACCCGACTGCGTCAGAAGGAGGGTAATGTTTTACGAGCGTATGTGTGTATGTATGTATGTATGTATGTATGTATGCCCATTTCTTCGGCGCGCGCTACAACCAGTTGACTTTGGCAAAATTGGGGAAGTGACATAGGTTATATAAATTTTCAAAATGACGGCTGTAAATGGGAGAAAAAAGGGGGATGTGTGTATTTTTTTCTTTTATCTTAGCAATATGGGTATCAAATAAAAGGTCGTAAAAAGACCATTTCAAAATTATAAATATCATGTCATGTTTATATTACTGTTTTAACAAAAAATGTCAAAAATTGTACCAAGTGTCTTTTCTATACCACAAATTAAAACTAAAAAGTCTCAAATAAAATTATTATTATAAAAACAAAAACCCCGACCGCTTAGAAGTTAAGAACTAAAAAGAGAAAAATAAGGATCACTATATCTATATAAAATTCTAAATACTTTATCGTGTTGTAGGCGGGGAGAAACGTAGTTTTGGTAGATCTTTCTTTCCCAGGTAGTAAAGTATTTTGTCCACGCCTGCAGCACCATAAAGTATTTAAAATTTTATATAGATATAGTGATCCTTGTTTTTCTCTTTTCAGTTCTTAACTTCTAAGCAGTCGGGTTTTTTGTTTTTATAATAATATTTTTTTAGTTATCCGTTCTAAGTGTTAAATCGATTGGAGAGCCGCAAAATATAACAACAATTTATGTCATCAAGTAAATTGGAAGAAAAATAAAAAACCGTTCTATATTCTGTTATTTTATATAGGTATAGATAAAAACGCGAGTCTGACTAAACTGAATTATGAAAAACATACTATTTCCTTTTCTAGAGTTTACAGTTCAGCACTAAGGTAGGATATTTGAGAATCCCCTAAGTAGAATAACGTCCGAATATACGTAATACGTATAGAACATAAAATATTAACCCGTTTCCCGGAAACTATAGCAGTTGACGTTTATAAGAAAAATCTAGCTTTATCCTTATGTTTAACGCATAAAAATATTTTATTACTTTGATATTAAACGTATTTGTAAGCAACTGTGGCTTACTGAATTATGCATCGATTTGTATTTGTGACTAATTGGCCTCACCCTGTTAACATTTCGTTAAGCTACGTATCATCGTCATTATCTTCGTTAACAGCTGATAGACGTCTACCTTTCTTGACGTAGAAAAATTGAAGCGGTATCGATTTTAATAGCTCAACAAAAATACTTGCTGAAAAATCAAGTTAAACTTGTATTGTTAATTTCTTTTAAAGTTAACTTCAATCCATGTATAGTAGAACTGTATACATACAGACATACATACATACATACATACATACATACATACATAGCCTCGTTCCCATAGGGGTAGGCAGAGACTACATCTTTTCTTTCTCTTCATTAATCCTTTCATACAAGTTCGTCGGTTTAGGGTACTCTTGATCTGGTCATTATTTAAAATGTGCTGAATTTGGTCCAGGAACATTCCCATCCCAACATTTCCATTCACTCTCGCCTCATAAATCTCTTTTGTTAATCTTCTTTCATCCATCCTCTCTACATGCCCACACCATCAAGCATCCCTTTCTCTATTTTAGTCACTACATCTTCTTTTTCACCACACTGTTATTATTATTATTATTATTCTTCTTTATTTGTATACCACACACATAAGAAAAATACAGATACAAACACAAAATACATAAGGAATATGTAGAATACAAAAGGCGGCCTTATCGCTTAGCAGCGATCTCTGCCAGGCAACCTTAGGCTTAGGAAAAAATTAAAGAAAGGTCTGCAGGTGGTGTACTTTTAAAATATACATACATACAAATAGTTACATACTAATACATAAACCAGACTACACAGATAATACCTATGATAAATACAATATGTCATAAAATAAACTAATATATATTCCTACATTAACATGTCATAAGAACATAAACAGATAGTCATCTTTAATATATAGAATAATGACTCTTAACTGCTTTTTTGAAAATATAAAGCGATTCCGACTCACGTATGCCTACTGGGAGTGCATTCCATAGCTCTATAGCACGCACAGCAAATGATTTTTTATAAAACTTACTTTTATGGTACGGCATACACAGAGTCAGAGCCCGACAAGGTCTAAGCTCTGATTGCACTCCTAGGAATGAAAATTTATCTTTTAGATATGAAGGAGAATTTTGATGAAATAGCACACAGTACAGAAGAGAAAGAATATGTAGATCCCGGCGCCGACAAGCCACTTGAGTTTCTGACGAAATTCAGATATATGGTCATATTTGCGCAAACCAAATATAAACCGAATTGCTAGATTTTGAAGTCGCTCAAGTTTGTTCCTCGGTCAAATCAAGATAGCTTGCATCCGCATAATCGAGAACAGAAAGAAGTAGAGATTGCGCAAGCATAATTTTGGTAGGGATCGGGAGAACAGAACGCAGTCGCCGCAATGAACTTAATGATATAAACGTCTTTTTACTCAGTTCTTTAATATGCACGCACCACGATAATTCCTTGTCCAGATGTAATCCTAGATTTTTTACCGTTTCAACGTATGGAATGGTGATACCGTTATATATGACAGGCGGCACATCAGCCCGATTAACTCTCGAGATTAAACTAGGACTGCCAATGATGATTGCCTGAGATTTAGTCGGGTTAACCTTAAGCCCATACTGTCTGCTCCAAATCGAAATTGCATCAAGGTCATAATTAATTGCAGACACAGCAGAGCTAAGGTTCTCGAGAGAAGCGGAGCGATATATTTGGATATCATCTGCATACATGTGATAGAGAGAAGTGATAATTTGAGTGATAGAATTAATGAAAATAGCAAAGAGTAAGGGAGATAACACGCCACCCTGAGGTACCCCAGCCGAAACAACGCACCATGACGAAAAGAATCATCAACTCGAATGCGTTGTTGACGACCATTGAGGTAACTCCGAAACCAGTCAATCACCGATGGAGAAATGTTAATAGAGCGTAGCACTCCCAGCATTATATCATAGTCAACAGTGTTAAAGGCGTTACTGAAGTCAAGCAAAACTACGACTGTGAGTTGCCTATTATCCATCGCCCAACGTAAGTCATCAGTGACTTTCACTAATGCTGTGGCCGTGCTATGACCTGGCCGAAAGCCGGATTGTAAGGGACTAAGGATAGAATGCTTATGGAGGAAAAAATTCAGCTGACTGAAAACCAATTTTTCGAGGACTTTTGAAAGGAATGGTAGAATCGATATCGGTCTAAAATCAGACAAAGAAGCAGGATTAAGTTTTTTGGGGAGTGGAATTATTTGAGCACTCTTCCAAGCTTCAGGAAATTCACTAGTGTAGATGGAATAGTTGAGGATATGGGTTAAGACTGGAATAACAATATCAAGTATGGGAATGATCATATTACGGCTAATGTTATCAGAACCGACAGCATTCGAGGCGACTGATAATATGCTCTTCTTAACGTCGCATTCGGTGAAGGACTCAAAAGTAAAGGGAAGATAATCAGGAGTCGATGCATTAGAAAGAATGTTAAGCGTATGTTCTTTTTCGATACTATCTAATGTATCAGAAGTAGAAAAGTGATTATTGAGAAGTTCAATATCAATACTAATAGGACTGTTAGGGGAAGATTTACCAACTCCAAGTGATTCAAGAAATTTCCAGGTCTTAGCGGAATTGCCATTTTCAACTGATTTATAAATGTGGCGTCGTTGAGCATCTCTACACAATGTATTACAGCGATTCCGAGCCTTATGATACTTAGAACGGTTCGCATCAGAGTCGGTTTTCTTAAATTTATGTTTTGCAGCATTCTTTTTGTGCATGGAAATTTTTCTCTTATTATACCATTGTTAAATCTGTCACTCAGTTTTATTCCGCTCATACTCCTCAACACTCTCATCTCTACTGCATTTATTTTAATTTTATGCTTCTTCTGCCATACCTAACTTTCACTATCATACATAAGTGTGGGTACCAGCACACCTCTATGCACAGCCAGTCTTGCTTTCTGGGACATTTTCTGGCTATTCATAAATTATATTTTATTATTTTCATGAATTATCTTATATATTTCATGAAATGTAGAGTACCTTTATATTCTATACTTTGATCGTTAATACACGAAAGATTATAAGCCCGCCCATCCGCATTGGAGCAGCGTGGTGGGTCTACGCTCTATATCCCTACTCTTAAAAGGAGAGAGGCCTGGCTTTGTAATGGGATTTTTATAGGCTGATAATGATGTCATAGGCCTTTTTAGGGACTTTATAACACAACGACCCTGAGCCTCCTTGCGATGCCATTAAGGTCATCAGTGTACTTAGTGGGGGGTCGACACACTGCGCTTTCTAATGCGGGCGTATCTAGCACCCTCCCCCCCCTCCTAGGGCCCCCGACTTCCATTAACACTTAGAACCACGTGCGTATTGATGCTGTACCTAAAATTTTATAAGCGAAATACCCGCGCGTGTAGCGTACCTAATTTATGACGGTCTCTGTGTTGCAACGGCTTGCAAGATGGAATTATGAGACGGTGGTCCTGGGTTTGATTCCTAGATGGGTCGATTGAGATTCCTAATAAGTCCAGGTCTCAGACCTAATCGACAACGGTATCTACCATCGAGCGTAGATATGTCCTTGTCGTTTAGCGTTCCGATACGATGTGGTGTAGAAACCGAAAGAGATGCGTCGATTAAATCCTAATCCTATCTAGTTAGTCCGCTTCCATGTTAGACTGCATTATCACTTACCATCACATGTGATGGCAGTCAAGGACTGACTTGAGCTTCTACATTAGTTAGATTAAATACCTTGGTAAATTACATTTAGCTGTCACCTCAGATTAATAACCATTTGCGCTGAAAAAATATTAATCTAGAATCTGTATAAGGAACAACCTTCAGCAATCTAGTTTAGGGTTCAAAAGTATTTTAAATACGTTTAATATATTGAGTGTCTAAAAATCCTTTAGGTCGACTTAAGAATCCAAAAATTATTTTTTTTATAAATTTTATAACTAAATATTGTGTTTATCGTATAATTTAACTAATGATTGAAATCAAAAATTAAAAATTTGTTTATTTCAAGTAGACTCGTAGTTTGTAAGCACTTTTGGCACATCAAGTTTGTCTGTTTGTAGTGACTCTACCACCGACTTGGACGGCAGAAATATAAAACGTACTAGAATATATAAATTTTGGGTTGTCTATATTTTATTCATAGACCTAAATACTATTTTAGCAGCTATATCTATTTAGATTGCCGTGGCGCATCGGCAAGCGCGGTAGATTAAGAAGGAGGTCCTGGGTTTAGTTACCACCCAACAGGCAAAGATGTTTGATGTATAAATAAACGGTTGTATTATGAAGATCTCAAATATATTTTTCATATACCTTACATTAAAATAATTAGTATCCAAGTTGTTAATAAAACAACACCATTATTTTACACACCTTATCTCCAAAACAATAATTTTGAAAAATATATTGATAATAGTTTTTGACAGACGAAAAAAAACGGAGGAGGTTCTCAATTCGACACGTACCTATATTTTTTTTTATGTATGACCACGGTATATTTTACGGAGTTGTCCGATTTTGATAATTCTTTTTTTATTAGAAAGGGCATACTTCCAAGGCGGTTCCATTGTCATCATATTAGGATCTGATGATGATATCCTAGTGAAATTGAAGGAACTCTTCAAATTTTGGAGACACGCTTACAGCGATTTCGGTTTTTGTCTCGGTATCGGTAGCTTTTTGGCTACCAGTGCCGTATAATATACTATGACAGTATAGTATGAGTACGTTACGTGGCGATAAATCACTAAAAAGTAAAAAATAAAATTTTTTAACAAAAAATAGAACCGACTCAAAACGCACTAAAAAGTAAAAAATAACTGTGTCATTTAGTTGCTTTAATTTACTTAAGCATATCTAGGAGTCGGTGCCAGCCAAGGTTTCTACTTTAAGGACGTTACCTAGAACCCACAAACTGCTTTACTACGTAAAATAAATGTTCCTTAAACTTGCTGGCACCGACTTCATAGATATGCTTAAGTAAATTAAAGCATCTAAATGACACAGTTATTTTTTACTTTTTAGTGCATTTTGAGTCGGTTCTATTTTTTGTTAAAAATTTTATCTAGTTATATATTGCGATAAAAACAGTAAAAAGTCCTCGGTATTAAAATAATTATTTACTTAATAAGCATCGTATTGAACCTTTTTCACGCGAATCCAACTTGCACTTGACCCATATATTTTTATAAAAAGACAAAGACTATACCGAAGGCTTAACGAAGTTTGAACTCTAAGCCGAATAGCATAGAAGGCGAATGAAACAGGCACTGCTTAGGTGTTATTATTAAAATAAACATTGAATTAAAATACAAGTAAATAAGGTAGCGTGCCCACTGTACTTAGATTTACGAATAACTCATAAATAGCGCTTATAAAATATAATTATGTATTTTGATTTGAGCTATTGGAGGCGATTGTGTGTCAATGCCGAGCGTTGCGAAACGAAATGCCCGCAGTAATGCAGAATACTTGTTAGCTCTACTTACGTTCTATCTGTATTCATACATCATCATCAGATTGTTTGAGTAGAAGCGTTTTTGACGATCTCCGTGGCGCAGTAGTATGCGCGGTTGATTTATAAGACGGAGGTCCTGGGTTCGATTCCCGGCGGGGCAGATTGAGATTTTTTTTAATTTGTCTTCGTCTGGATGGTGGGAGGCTTTCGCCGTGGCTAGTTCCGTAGCGTTCCGGTACGATGTCGTGTAGAAACCGAAAGGGGTGTGGATTTCATCCTACTCCTAACAAGTTAGCCCGCTTCCATCTTAGATTGCATCATCACTTAATATCAGGTGTGATAGCAGCAAGGGCTAACTTGTAGTCGATAAAAAAAAATCACTTTTTACTGCTAGTATGTTATAAATATATACTAAATAGACTTTTTGTTTTAACAATTTGTGGTAACATCAGGATTGGTAGTCAGTATCCTCTACGAGGCGCGGTGTCCGTGCACTACCAATTTCTCTGTTTAGTATTTTACTGAAAATTCCACTGTCTAAACACTGGATCGACGAGGTAGTTTTACCGAGTATGCCTAAAATTTCATGCAAAGTATTATTTTTTTTATTCTATAAATTAACTCTTGACTGCAGTCACACGTGATGATGCAATCTAAGATGAGAGCAGGCTAATTTGTTAGGAGGTGTTTAAAATTCACACCCCTTTCGGATTCTACACGACATCGTTCTGGAACGCTAAGTTGCTAAGCGATACGTCTGTGTTAGTAGGGTGGTAACTAGCCACGACCGGAGCCTCCCACCAGCCAGACCTACACCAATTTAGAAAATGTTAATAGGCAATAAATATTAATCGAACCTAGAATCTCCGTCTTATAAATCCACCGCGCATACCACTGCGTCACGGAGGCCGTCGGTTACACTAATATAGGTGTTGTTTTACTATTTAAACCTATTATTAAGGTGGACTGTTAGAATGTTGCAAGTTTAAAAAAATTACTTAGCAGAGAAACGTAGGGACTTCACCTAAAGTTGATCTTGACCTTACCCGGAAGAGTTTCATTATAATTTCTCGAGCGTCATCATTTTTCTTTCAACCATTAATTTCCAAGGTCGTGTGCTTTTTACGTACGTAAATGCACGATGACTATGTTGCTCTACCGGTTTATAGAGTTCGCTGAATGTATACATGGGAAATAGCCTGAACCGGATTTGATGAGATGTCAATGGATTCTTTGTTGTAGTCGGGTTTATGAGTTACATTATAAAATAAACTTTCCTTATTGTATTATTTCCCAATACTATTTTTATCTTTCTATATTTATTTATTACAAGTTAGCCCTGACCAGACTGGAATTACACCTTCTGGTAAGTGACGATACAATCTAAGATGGAAGCAAGCTAACTTGTTAAGGGTAGGATAAAATCCGCACCCCGGTCGTTTTTTACAAGACATCCTACTGTAACGGTAAATCACCTTTTGACGTGACAACGTCTAATAATTCGATAGAGTCGTCTGCACGCACGAAAAAACATGACTTATGCGGCGTTACCTCGCTTTGAGGCGTTCCATGTAAGGCTTGAAGTGCAAGCGAGAGCGCGGAACGAGCGACAAAGAAGCACAATCGGCCTTTGCGTTCGGCAGCGTTCGACATCCGTCTATTAAATATAATTATTAAATATATTAATTTTAAATTAAAAATTAATATATTTATAAATTAATATATTTATTATAAATTTAAAATATAAATTTATAAAATCAAAATCAATTATTTTATTAATTTAAATTAATATTTATAAAAATATACTTAAATTAAAAATTTTAATAACCAATTAAATGCTACCATTCCATCAGTATTTTCTTAAGACGTTGTCACGTTCAACTATCGTCAGTAAACCGACTTTACAGACAACCAATTTTTTTTTATTGGTACGTTTTTGTCTAAAATGTGTAATCTAGCCATGGCCCAACGCTCCTACCAGCCAGATCTAGACCAATTAAGAAAATCCTGATTATAAATCTACTACGCCACGGAAGTTGTCGAAACCTATTGTTTTTATTAATGTGATAAAAGCTGTTTAAAAAGTAGGTATAAAATTTATTTTAATATATGAATCATCTCGTTAAAAATGTGCACGTGTAACATAGCCAATAAATCATATATCGACAACGACATATAACTAAATATGACAGGTTTCCGCCGAGGCAAATTACAATAGAATGGCGATAACCAAATCAAACGGAAAATGCTTATATCCAACGGTGCACACCATTACACAATAAATTAATATTTATTTTTGCAAGTAATTTGATAATACTCTTGAAACGTAAAAACAGTGCAGTAACTAGGGCAGTGGCAGCGGTGCTCAGACACAGGGCGTAGACCCTGGAGGGGCGCAGAAATGTCCAGACAATATACAAACAATACCTTATTTAGAGTCAGTTACAAGTCTGTAGGGCGCAGTTACGTATGCTGGCACAGGGCGCATAAATTGCTGGTTACACTTCTGCGTACAAAAGTAGATTGTATTTTATCAAATTACGAGGCTGTGGGTTCCAGTTCTAAGAAGGATTCTAGGCCTTAAAGTTTAAGTTAAATGGGCTAATCACTAGATCAACTAGGTACTAAACTAGCTTCACATTATTTATTTTTTTAATATTATTCAAATTCAATTCAAAATTCAAATTCAAAATCATTTATTTCAAGTAGGCCAATTATAAGCACTTTTGAAACGTCAAATTAGACTATTTGTAGTGACTCTACCACCGGCTCGGAAGGCAGGTCCTGTTGAGAAGAGCCGGAAAGAAACTCAACAGTTGCTCTTTTAAAATCATTATTTTTACACGCTTTATATTAGCTTCACTTGTATGTCAGTTTGTCAGTTTGTCAGTTTGTCAGTATGTAACTCGTATGTGTGTTCGCGCATAACTTCGTCGTTTATGAACCGATTTTGATAATTCTTTTTTTGTTGGAAAGTAGATAGTCCGGTGGTGGTACCATGACAAGGAAACACAGAGGATCTGATGATGGGATCCTGGAGAAACCGAGGGGAACTTTCAAAAATTGTAGGGACAACAAGTACGTTTGTTAGTTTTTCCGATAAGTATTTAAAAGCACTACAATTCGATGAAGGTCTGGAGTCGATCTGATGATGGAGCCGATCTACATATAAGAGAATTCCTTGACGATTTACTGTATTTACCTTGTGTTTGGGCTCGATTAATTTGTTTTGATAAGAACTTTACATTTAGATGGGCTGTGACTGTCATTGAGGGTCTGGTGATGAAGACAAAGTACAGTTAAGGGAGCTCCGTAACAGCTTACAGTAGCTACCTTGTGTTTGGGCTTGATTAATTTGTCTCGATGAGAAATTTACATTTAGATGGACTGTGACTGTCATTGAGGGTCTGGTGATGAAGACGAAGTACAGTTAAGGGTGCTCCGTAACGGCTTACAGTAGCTACCGTGTGTTTGGGCTTGATTAATTTGTCTCGATGAGAAATTTACATTTAGATGGACTGTGACTGTCATTGAAGGTCTGCAGATGAAAACGAAGGACAGTTAAGGGAGCTCTTTAACGGTTTACAGTAGCTACCTTGTGTTTGGGCTCAATTAATTTGTCTCAATGAGAACTTTACATTTAGATGGGCTGTGACTGTAATCAAGGGTCTGGCGATGAAGACGAAGGACAGCTGAGGGAGCTCTTTAACGGTTTACAGTAACTATCTTGTGTTTGGGCTCGATTAATTTGTCTCAATGAGAACTTTACATCTAGATGGGCTGTGACTGTCATTGAGGGTCTGGCGATGAAGAAGAAGGACAGCTGAGGGAGCTCTTTAACGGTTTACAGTAGCTACCTTGTGATTGGGCTCGATTAATATGTCTCAATGAGAAGTTTGAAAGATTCCAGTTGGCTTAATGTCAACTAAGTCATGATCTGATGATGAGATCTACGAAAACTCGAGGAAACTCTTCAAACTTTATTTTTACACGCTTTTTATTAGCTTCACTTGTATGTCAGTATGTCAGTATGTCAGTATATAACTCTCCGTGGGTAATCTGCGCGCCTGCGGCCTTCCTTGGTTCTGGTAGCCGTTTCTCAGGCTCCCTCTCCGAAATTGAACTCTGATTCCCCGTATTTATAATATTTATTAAATAATTATTTTATTCTCACTAATAAATAAATTACTAGCGACTGTGTGGCCGAGCGGTTTAAGTGCTAATCTGCCCGTACAACAGTCGCTCAGGCGTGGGTTTGAGCCCTGACAGTCGCAGTTTTTCTGCGACTTCCAAGGCTCGCTCCCGTGCCGACTGTACTCTGGCCAGGTTTCTGTGGTTTCCTTGGTCACTGTGCTAAGGGTGGAGCACAGGCAAATGCGGGTACAGATTGTAAGTAAAAATAAGAATTGTAAACATCGAATGTGAATTCGATGTCGACGCTTACTATGAAACATAGTATGAATATTTTTGATAATCAACAAATAATAGTTTAAAAAAACTAAAAAATCACGCTTTTATAAATAAATAACTAAAAAGTAAAAAAATAAATAATAGTTTAAAAAAACTAAAAACACGCTTTTTATAGAAACCCAAACTAAAAAATAGAAAATAATTTTTTTTTATTTACACTATTATTAATTTATAGTTAATGAAAATTTTAACACTATTCTTAATTTAAATTTATTAAAATTATTTTCTATTTTTTAGTTTGGGTTTCTATAAAAAGCGTGTTTTTAGTTTTTTTAAACTATTATTTATTTACAATATTAACTGTATTGTTACATAAAATTATTTATTATACTACTTGTGTGAAGTTGAAAGCTGATCCAATTGCCTCTCAACCTCTTTGTCATTTAAAAATTCATCTATAGTATAACTTGACTCAGTAAGTGAGTTTTAATACATTGCTTAAACCTATACAATGGCAGATCTAAAACTGAATTGGGCATCTTGTTGTAGAAGAGTACACCCAGTCCAACGAATGACTTTTGAACTTTTCGGAGGCGATTTTGAATTTTTAAAAGGACTGCTATAAATAGGCTCGATACTTACGCCTCGGGTTGAAGGACACAGGAGAGCAGTTCATAGAACCTGTTCCATGCATGCTCTGTGAAATATTACTCTATTTACTATAGCCTTATAGGCGATGATCTTCTGCATACCAATAGGTACAAAAATCTCGTGTCACAGTGTTTTTTGGAACGAAGTTCCTTATCGCGCGTTGTGAAAGGGGGCTAGACTGAAAAAATTCGTACGAAAAGTTGTCACGACACTTTTTGATCAAAGGATCTTGCCGCCGCCTTTGATGTGTGTGCGCATGAGCGGCGGGGGGCGCCCGCGCTGTATGCTATCTCGCGCTCTCGTGGCGCCCTCTGGTGTTTCGGTGTACAACAACAAATATTATTATTACTTAAAAAAAATAAAATTTTATAACAATTCCTTCACTAATTAATCGAAAGGAACTTCGTTCCATCCGGGTGTCCCTTGACACCTCTCAACTTTTTTTTAATGCCTACAAGTTGGCCCTTGACTGCTATCACACCTGATGTTAAGTGATGATGCAATCTAAGATGGAAACGGGCTAACTTGTTAGGAGTAGGATGAAAATCCCGGTTTCTACACGACTGGAACGTCTTTGTCGGTAGGGTGGTAACTAGCCACGGCGACAGCCTCCCACCAGCCAGACCAAGACAAATTAAGAAAATCTCAATCTGCCCCGCCGGGAATCGAAGCCAGGACCTCCGCCTTATAAATCCACCGCGCATACCACTGCGCCACGGAGGTCGTCGTTTCTTAACGAAAACCTCCGGTTTGATTGATTTTTACACCGCTTTCCGAATTATTTTTTTTTTAATTTTGTGGAACATTTTTCTATGACTTCGCATCACAAAATGTTTATCCTACTCAAGCACTCACGCATTAGCTGGCATCAGCTAACTGTGACAGTAACAAGGTTCTAAACAAAAATTTGTCTTTCAAGTGGGAATGTATATTAATTATAAATAACTAAACATCCAGCCGTGTGCTTCCATCATTTAAGTATTATCAAAGCATGCAACAATGGAGAGGAATGGCCCAGGGTCAAGCCCAGCATTACTGCGCAAGGTCCACCCGGCACACTTACCACGGGTCGATGCTCACTGCTGCCTCTGTGAACTATGGAATTGTTCGCACTTTGAAAGACAGGAGAAGAATTTAAGGCAGCGACGAGACGACGGTTTGGACAGCTTTTATATAATGGCAGCCCAGATTTCAAAGAATTCTCGAACTCGGAATTAAAAAATCACACTTTAAACACACATAATATGTAAAAGGCGAAAAGTAAAATCGTATCGTGCTATCTGCTGATCGATTTGAAGGTGAATTCCACACGAACGAAGTCACAGGCGTCTGCTATTATTATCCTTACTAATATTGGATGGATGGATGGATGGATCGATGGATGAATGAATCGATGGATGGATGTTTGATGTTAGCTGTCGGGGGCTAACTTTCCTATATAAAATAGATATGGATTCATGATACCGTCGAAGTCGCAGGCTATCGTAAGTGTAATAATGAAAAGAAGAGGGTCTTCACAAAAAGACGGAAAATAGCTAACGGAGCAAAAAAGGGGTCATTGTTCTTTGTTCTATAGATCTTTTGTCATATCTAGAGAAAGGACCGAGTTTTCATTATGACATTAATAAGGTTGATGACTACGGAAGGCATACAAGATGACTATCAAAATATATTTCTTTTAAAAGAGATTTTACATTAAAACTTATACAAGGTTTTATTAAATGTAATTGGTAACCATCAACATTCTTTTAAAGGCTCAATCGAATTTTTATCGCAGATGGAGTTTAGATTCACCACGCTGCTACAATGCGAGTTGGTGGCCTAAAGGTGATAATGGTTTTACTCTAACGTATCGATCACAGTAAGATCTTATGCAAATGACTATCAATGGAGTTGATAACCCTTGACTGCAATTAACACCTGGTGGTAAGAGATGATACAATCTAAGATAGACGTGAGTCAACTTGTTATTAGCAGGATTCACACCCCTTTCGGCTTTTACTTGGACTCGTACCTCGTACTGGAATGCTTAATCGCTTTTTTTTATCGACTACAAGTTGGCCCTTGACTGCTATCACACCTGATGTTAAGTGATGATGCAGTCTAAGATGGAAGCGGACTAACTTGTTAGGAGTGGGACGAAAATCCACACCCCTATCGGTTTCTACACGACATCGTACCGGAATCGCTTGGCAGTACGTCTTTGTCGGTAGGGTGGTAACTAGCCACGGCGAAAGCCTCCCACCAGCCAGACCAAGACAAATTAAGAAAAATCTCAATCTGCCCCGCCTTATAAATCCACCGCGCATACCACTGCGCCACGGAGGTCGTCGCTTGGCAGTATGTCTTTGCAAGCAGGGTGATTTAACGGCTGAAGCCTCCCACAAGTCAGACATAGACAGATTAAGAAAATTAAAATTTGTCAAGCTGGAAATCGAACTCAGAGCATTCGTCTTATAAATCCCCAATGTATACCGCTACGTCATGTACCGACTTTAAACAAGGCGGTTCTATATTTAACTCAAATCTTCTGTAATGTTAGAATGATCGCGATTTCTTAGAATCATATCAGATTCAGGTAAGATTTGTCAAAATGTTTATTTTTAAGGCAAGGATTTTTTTACGATAATTAATATTTCCGTTCTTAACGAAATAGAATTGACATAAAGATAAACTTCATTTACATGATATACCAATTAATATTTTAGAAAATTAGTGTTAACATGACAAACGGAATAAATATATACTAACATTATAAAGCTAGTTCTAATTGAAAAATTATTTTGTTGGATGATCCATCTATCGACGAAGGCTTTAGGCTAAATAACATCACGCTGCAAGCGAAGAATCAGTGGAAAATGTGGAAAAACAGGGATAATTATTCATCTTTTTTGATAGCCTCCGTGGCGCAGTGATATGCGCGATGGATTTATATGACGGAGGTCCTGGGTTCGATTCCTAGCGAGGCAGATTGACATTTTTCTAAATTTGTCTGGGAGGCTTTGGCCGTGGCTAGTTATTACCCTACCGAAAAAGACGTAGCGCTAAGAGATTTAGCGTTCTGGTACGATGACGTGTAGAAACCGAAAGGGGTGTGGATTTTCATTCTAGTCCTAACAAGTTAGCCCGCTTCCATCTTAGACTGCCTCTTTACTTAGCATCTGGTGTGATAGCAGTCGAGGGCCAACTTGTAGTCGATAAAAAAAACTTTGAGAGCTAATATAATATTATAAGTAAGGAGTAACTTAAGTTGTTTTTTTTTTATTTTCGTCATCATATTTATTTTAATTCCATGTGGACGAAGTCGCTGGCATCTGCTAGCAAATAAATACATGTGTTGTTTTTGCGGACACCCGTCTTCGTTTGTGTTAGAGCAGACTTTTCATTTTCCTACGGAAATTGTTTGCTTTTGCGGGCTAAAAACTTGCGTGTTATTTTACCAAATTGGGTTCTAGTTGCAGCGAATCAAACATAAATAGAATACAAACACATTAACTTTTACCCTTATGGTATAAGTGTAATGGAAATATGATGAAAATATTCTGACCGTACCAATGAACTAACTAAAAATGGCTATGTGGTTAGTTTATACACGGTAGAAGTGGGTGCGAGGGGTATACCAGCGAAGTCTCTCTACAACCTGCTAAAAGACCTTGGCCTTACTAGAAGTGCAGTAAGCTCCATATTGGAACGAGTGTCCAACGCTGCTCTAGTAGGGTCCTTCCGAATTTGGCTGGGCAGGGAGAATAACTTGAACAGAGGAGGTGAGTGTTGACGCGCGTCACCAAGGGTACCCTTAAACCTACACCCGTGTCACAAGTCTCGGGCTCTGTTCGGAGTTTTTCTCTCAACCACGCGATGGACCTGGCACCCGCACGGTGAATCCATGGAATGCTAAGATATTCGTCTAGTTATAAATAATATATTACTTAATCAAGAACTATCTGTTTACCAAAATTTAATCCAAAACTATTCATCAATTTTAGAAAATTAAATACAAAATTTCACTTTAACTTTGTGTCCTTTTCTCACAAAAGATTCCAAATATAGAATATTGAGCAAGTATTTACGACGAACTTAGCCCTACTTCAAGATGAAAGTTCTCTTGAAAATAAAACAATATATTTTAAAGGTCAAAATACCTGCCACTTTATTGTAAGCGTTATAAATAAGACGGTATAAGGCCGACCGCACATATAGAAATTCAATCTTAAAGAAAACAATCAGTTATAAATATCTTAGATTATACATTTATTTGAAAACGAAGATCTTTCTAAAAGAGCAACTGCTAAGTTTCTTGCCGGCTTGCTGGAACCGGTGGTAGAGTCACTACGTACTGACAGACTTGACGTTTCAAAAGTGCTTCTAAAACAGCCTACTTGTAATTAATGATTTTGAATTTTTTGAATTTTTGACGTTGTACCAAGACGCTAAATTGCTTGGCGATACATTTTTGCTGACAGGGTGGTAACTAGCCACGGCCAAAACCATCCATCAACCAGACCAATTAAGAAAATATCAATCAGCCCACCCGAAAACCAAACCCAGAACTTCTGTCTTATAAATCTACCACATATATCGCTGAACCACAGATGATTTATTTCCGAGTCTTCTGAGTAGATTAATATGCGACCATCCTTATATGAACTTTACATAATAAAATCGTGAAAGTGAGAGTTTATTATTATCTGGTCAAAACTCGGTGACACACTCTATATACGCGATTCCAAAAATAACTTCTTATAGCAGTGCACTGCTCTCACTACCTCGTTGGTACCTTGGTTAGTCTACTGAGCTATTGGTCTGAGATCCCACTGCTTGATTCTGCACCTATTTGTTTTTTATAAAACTAATCTATAATATAAATAAAATTGGACTGTCTGTTTATAATATCAAAAAAACGTTTTTCACTACATGCATAGTATGAATATACCGCATATACCGAAATAACATTTTTTACAACCTTTGTCCTTCTGTTTGTTCCGGCTAATCCCTGAAACTACCAGTCGGATTGTAAAAACCCTTTTGTATGTGACAGCCAGGGTCATGAGGAGTGAATAGGGTAATTTGAATCCAGATATTCCTACGGAAACAGGAACTACGCGGGTTAAGCCGCGGGCGACCGCTAGTTTTAAATGAATCAAAAAGTAGCCGCAATTACCTGTAATTAACTTTTGAAAAATTAATTTGCTGATATTAATTGCAATTGCCTTTTTGAAATAAATATGGCCTTTTAAATGAATGCTAAATTATAAAATATTTATATTTCCCGAATTTATTAATTTTTCAATTTTCTGCAAAAAGTCTACGAATGGAAATAACAAAGTCACCCAAGTCTGGCAGAATACTCTCAACGTCAGTACTTTTTTTTTATCGACTACAAGTTAGCCGTTGACTGCTATCACACCTGATGTTAAGTGATGATGCAATTTAAAATGGAAGCGGGCTAATTTGTTAGGAGTAGAATGAAATCCACACCCCTTTCGGATTCTACACGACATCGTACAGGAACGCTAATTGGGAAAAATCTCAATCTGTCCCGCCGGGAATCGAACCCAGGACCTCCGTCTTATAAATCCACCGCGTTTACCACTGCGCCACGGAGGTCGTCAAAACTTTTTACTCCCAAAGCATCTTCAAGAGATTTTGACTCTACAATTGCAATTAGAAATTAGAGAAATATACAATGTGCAATTAGAAATTAAAATTAGGAAAAGCATGCAGCTATATACTGAGCTGGGTCCTTTTTCTAGGTTGTGCCACACATCGCAGGGTATTGTCCTGGCGACTAATAAACAAGTTGTGATGTGTGGCATAATTGCATTATTAAAGATGTTTCTTTCTTTCTTTCTTTTCATTGCCAAAGGTATCTTAAGGCGGCCATCAGTAATTAGATAATTAAAAAAATTGTTAAATTATAAGTGCGCAGTGGCTGGGCTGCTTATTGTTAAAATCAAACGAGAATTCGATATTTAGTTTATTGTACTTAACTTTTACATTGAACGGCCATTACAAGAACAAGAAGGAAGTGTAGACAACCATAGATCATAAAAACAGTTTAGCATAGATTGTCTACAACTCTAAACAATGTTAATACAATGTTGCTATTTCTTAATAAAATTTACATAATGTTTCTCAATACTCCCACTTAAATTTTATCATCACACTATAGAATGTAGATAACATAATATTTGGTTTCTATTTATCATAAACTTACTTGGAGGCAACGCTTTTGTTAAAAAATCTGCTAACTGGTTTGCACTCCTTACATATTTAATATTCATTATTTGAGATTCTTCAACTTTTTCTCTAATAAAATTATAACGTATATCAATGTGCTTAGACCTTTTATGAAAGACAGGATTATGAATTAACTTAATTGCACTTTGGTTATCTATACATAAAGATATTAAACCTTGTGACTCTCCTATGTCTAAAGAAAGTTGCCTAAGCCACAATAATTCTTTTGCTGCCTCTGCTGCCGCCATAAACTCAGACTCAGTGGTGGATAAAGCCACTGTATTTTGCTTTCTACTAGACCAAGTTACCGGACCTCCATTCATCATAAAAATATATCCTGTATTTGATTTTCTAGTGTCCAGGTCTGAAGCATAGTCAGCATCAGAAAATCCAATTAACTTACTATTACAATAATATTTAATACACACATTTTTAGTATTAATCAGATACCTAATTATTCTTTTTACAGCATTTACATGGCTTTGATTCGGGTTATTTATGTATCTACTAACAATATTCACAGCAAATGCTATATCAGGCCTAGAAACTGATGCTAAGAACAACAATGCTCCAACAGCTTCTCTGTATGGAAAATCAATTTGACAAATATTAGAACTTTTAGTTAAGACCACATTATTATCAGCAGGTGTACTACATGGATTAGCATCTGACATACAAAATTTATTAATCAACTGTTCTGTATACTGCTTCTGATGAATAATAATTGAATCACTGGACTTAACAATTTCCATACCAACAAAAGAGTTTAAATTTAATACTTTTATCTTAAAATTCAACATAAGATCCTTAATTACTACTAACAAAACTTCTTTACATTTTGAAAATAATAATGCATCATCTACATAGAGCAAAAGTATAACTTTATAATTCTTGAAATAACCTACAAATATACAATTATCTGATTGACATGTTTTAAAACCATATGTCAACAAAAATGAAGTAAACTTCTTATTCCAACAGCGAGATGCCTGTTTAAGACCATACAAAGATTTATTTAACTTACATATCATTCCAGGCTCAGCTTGGACCCCTTCAGGTAGCTCCATGTATATTACCTCCTCAAGCTCACCATAGAGGAAAGCCGTTTTGACATCAAACTGTTGTATCTCATACTTCTCCTTGGCTGCAATGCTAAACAAAAACCTAATAGAATCATACCTTACAGTAGGTGAGAATGTTTCTTTATAGTCAATGTCCCGCACTTGAGTGAATCCCCGGGCACAAAGACGAGCTTTGTATCTTTCAATTTGACCAATGTTATTTCTCTTGATACTAAACACCCACTTGGAAGTAATGGTCTTTTTGTCATTACTTGGTACAATATCCCATGTCTTGTTTTCTGAATGTGACTCCAATTCTTCCAATATGGCTTCTTTCCATTTCTGACTATTTTTACTTGTGATAGCTTCCTCATAAGTGAGTGGTAAACTAAACTCTGTCAGATTCACCTCATTCCTGCCTCGCCTCGGCCTTAAGTTAATATAAGGTTCATCATCACTTGATAGAGTTCTAGAAGGCCTGTATGACTCATCATCTTCTTTAAAGCTCTTGGGGCTCTCATCACTAAAATACTCCTCAATATCAGAGTCTTTTGTTGTTCTTTGTGGGGAGACATTCACACAAGGTTCAGAAGTAACTTCTTCTTCTTGATTTACATATATCTGAGTAATATTTTTCCTTATTGATGGAACATTATTCTCATCAAAACAAATATTTCTTGAAATAGTTATTTTATTTGTTTGAGGATCATACATCTTGTAGTTCAGGTTATCATATCCCACTAGAATCATACTGTTACTTTTCTTGTCTAATTTCTTTCTTTTTTCATTGGGTACATGAACATATCCTATGGACCCAAACACTCTTATATGTTGTAAACATGGTTTGTTGCCAGTCCATAGCTCATAAGGAGATATATCTTTAGTTTGACTGGATGAACTTCTATTCAACAAATAAACGGAACAATTCACAGCTTCTGCCCACAATTTTAAAGGGATATCACGTGCATATAACATAGATCTTGCACTTTCCATGATGGTACGTAGCTCACGTTCTGCCCTGCCATTTTGTTCAGGCGTGTAAGGGGCTGTACACTCATGAGTTATTCCTTCCCGGTCAAGATAGGCTTTGAACTCTTTATTCACATATTCCCTTCCATTGTCTGTGTGCAATATTCTGACATTATGTTGAAAATTATTTTTGACAATTTCCACATACTTCTTAAAACAACTCAGGACATCACTTTTGTGTTTAATAAAGTATACATACTTGTAATTAGTTGCACCATCCTTGAATAACACAAAGTAGCGCGCACCAGATACTGAAGCGGGTTCAATGGGTCCACATACATCACTATAGACAATGTCACCAGACTGGGTTTGGCCTCGAATAGATTTATGAAAAGGCAAGCGACTTTGTTTACCATATTGACAGGCTTCGCAGATAAAATTTATATTTTCTTCTGTCAATGTCACTGGTAATGCACCATTTCTGCACATGTTTTGCACTTCTTTAACATTTAAATGTCCCAAACGTTCATGCCATATTTTTAAATTTGATTCTACAGTGTTGCAGTTTTCATTTATAACTGATTTTATGTTAAGTTCATATAAATTATTTTCTGTTAGTGTCGCTGTCATTACCAGAGTATTTTCTTTCAAAATTAAGGCTTGACAGTCCCGTTTAATAATAACATAGCCTTTTCTAGTAGCTGCCCCTTCTGAGAAAAGATTTCGACGTAGGTCAGGTACATAAAGCACTTCAGTTAAAATACTTTGCTCCCACTGTCCGTTGACATATCTATTTATAAGCACTGTGCCTTCGCCATGGGCTTCTATTTCTTTTTTATTTCCCAGCTTCACAATTCTATCTCTGCTACTGTCATTCTTGTATTCTTGTAGCTCGCAGAACAACTCACGTCTGTATGACATGTGCACAGATGCTCCACTGTCAAGAATCCATACATTTGCATCTTTTTCTATCTGTAAACATTCAGCATTGAATGCCAACATATTCTGCTCTTGGGTTTTCTTCCCAGATTTCTTAGGAAACTTACATTCTCGCGAAAAATGTCCCCTCCGATTACAGTTGTAACAAATAAACCTATGCTTTGTATTATTCTCTGTAGTAGCCGATGAATTTTTCTGATTTGAAACACTGGTTTTCTTAACATTTGAAAATTTGTTAGAACACTTCTTACCAGCCATCAAAGCAGTCTCAATTTCTTCTTCTTTAGTTAAACTTGCTTCTTCATCTAATAACCTTGACGTTAGATTAATTATTGTTTGATATTTAGGGTCTAATGACAACCACGCCTGTCTCACTGAACGATATTTAGGTGGCAAATTACTTAAGATTTTAGTCATGATGGCAGTGTCACTTATTTTTTCACCACTTTCCTTTAATTGCTTTGCTAAGTTTTCAACTTTAGAAATATGTTGAGCAATAGAGTCCGTCGGCGCCATGTTGTATTGATAAAAACGCTCATGACAAATCATTTTATTCAGTTCAGACTTTTGATCAAAAATGGCTTCCAACTTTTCCATAATTTCTGATGCATTTTCGCAATTTTCTATGAGTGTGATTTGACTTAATTCCATAGATGATGTAATTATATACATGGCCATGCCATCTTCTTTAGTATCACTTGTAGTGATTTTCTTTAAATCGATGCCTTTCGCTTTTAATGCACATTTAATTTGAAACTTCCACTGCCGAAAATTCTCACCGTTGAATTTTTCAACACTCATGCTTTTCTCGTTCATTTTCTAGGTTATTAGATTTGCCGATTCCACGTCACAAAATAACTAAATATAATTATTGCTCTTCGTTTTCTTTTTTTTATTAGCGTTCTGGGCGCATAACCTGTTAAATTATAAGTGCGCAGTGGCTGGGCTGCTTATTGTTAAAATCAAACGAGAATTCGATATTTAGTTTATTGTACTTAACTTTTACATTGAACGGCCATTACAAGAACAAGAAGGAAGTGTAGACAACCATAGATCATAAAAACAGTTTAGCATAGATTGTCTACAACTCTAAACAATGTTAATACAATGTTGCTATTTCTTAATAAAATTTACATAATGTTTCTCAATAAAAATAACCAAGACAGCGCTCATTTTAAATTAAATAAATAAATACATAATTAACTAGATTAAAATCCTGGTACTAGAGCAGATTAAAAAAATAGCGTTTCGCATTTTATGTTTTAATGAATAGTTTATAATTGATTATTATCGTTATAAGTCTCTTTGTAGTTATAATTGAGGTCTCGGAAACAACCTTAACCTGGTACCCGGCGTTATTTAACTGCTGTTGGATTGAAAACGAATTTTTATTGTCTAAGTATGACCTAGTTTAGATAAATGATTCAATATCAGTGATTGCTGGCACAAAAAGTCGTCATCAGCGTTGACCAGTCATGCAGCAATTTTTTTTCTCTACATCGACTACAAGTTACCCCTTGACTGCTATCACACCTGATGTTAAGTGATGATGCAATCTAAGATGGAAGCGGGCTAATTTGTTAGGAGTATGATGAAATCCATACCCCTTTCGGTTTTTACACGACATCGTACCGGAACGATAAATCGCTTGGCGGTACGTCTTTGTCGGTAGGGTGGCAACTAGCCACGGCGAAAGCCAGATCAAGACAAATTAAGAAAAATCTCAATCTGCCCTGCCGGGAATCGAAGCCAGGACCTCCGTCTTGTAAATCCACCGAGTATACCACTGCGCCACGGAAGTCGTCAAAAAAAAATTACTATTTAGTACTAATCTAACAGCATCGTTGGATCAGTGTAGATTCTGGTCAGGAGGTCCTGGTCGAATTATGCGTCGGGCTGTGGCATTTACTAGGTTTTTCTTTCTTCTAAGAATTTTTCAGTAAAATCGTAACCCGGTGTTGGAAAGTTGGTGGATTTTCGTAGGATCAAGTCCTCGTGCCTCATCCACGTTATGTATTCGGCCCCGGTCATTATTATAACCCTGGCAAGAAAAAAGCATCCGGCGAGTGGGTAAATGATCTAGCGTGACATCCCATACAAAACAAGAAAATTACGTTTTAAGCTTAGCCAATTGAGGATTTGAACACTTAAAACCCACTAACTTTCAAAGCCACCGCAGTCCAAATATCAAAGTAAAGTAGCGTACTTACCGGTGTGATCAGTCTAACTCAACATTTTATATAAGTTTTATACTTTTATAAGATGACGAAGGTCTGGCGATCGCGAGTCAGTCCAGTAATATAACAGTATCTTTCTAACTGACAGTTAAAGTTCATAAGACCCTTCAGCCTTCACATTGGAAACGTGAAAAGTCAAAAGTATGAAGCATGACTTATCGTAGGTCATATTTATCTATTTATCTATGGCTACCATAACTTCTATCTCGTTCGTCCAGTGGTTAAGTTTTGCGGTTTTTGATAATGAGGTCCAAAGTTTATATTTTGAGTTTTCTTCTATCCAAAAAAATATTCTTCGTACCAGCTTAGAGTTTAAATTCAAATTTCGTTTATATTAAATAGGCTTAGCTTACAAGCATTTTTGAAACGTCAAATTCTACCATTCGTTGTGATACTACCACCAGTATAGTAAGTTAGAAGGTTAATGCACGCCGAAACATGAAACGAAATGAAAACAATTATGATTTTTTTGTCAGAACCTATTTAAAAGAAAAACGGTTTTTTTCCTGTTCAGATTCTATGAAAAAAAGTTAAACATTTGTGTGAAAAATCCAAAAACACTGGTTTGTTGTTTTGAAATTTTACAAAAATTTCTTTTTTCACGATATACAGTGAAAAAAATGTATAGAATGTTCCAAATACGTTGTAATTCATTTTATTTGAAAATTTTTTTTACCTTATTTTGAATTTATCGAAAAAGTACCCTAATTTTCAATCGAAAATTCACCCGTCTAAATATCAGTTTTTTTCTCAAAAGTTAGTGTGTTTTCTGTATAGTAAATCTACTCAGAAAATGCTAGAACTACGCTAACGGTTACAGCTATTTCAAAACAAATAAATTACCCCTTACCCCTTCCCGACCTCAGATCGCCCCTAAATTATTTTTTCTTTCATTTTATAATATTCTCCTTCTTTTTAATGGGTTTCAACCTAGTACTATTTTTTTTGGTTTCAAAAATGATCGACCCTGGTCTAATGCACCACTAAGGTAATAAATATGTATTACCAAAAATAAATTATTAATTCGTTGTATATTAAAATTAGGTTCAGATTAAATCTAATTCTAGAAACCAACAACCTCGTTAATGTATCTAGGCCTTAAAATAATTTTATTTTTATTTTTCATTGAACGCCTTCAATAGCAATCTAAAAATAACACAGAATCCAAAATAGAAAAAAGGTCGTTGAGTTGCCCGGGGCTATTGCAAATCAAAAAAAAAAGATCTGCAAGGCAAGCTGGCTCTTTTGAAATTAAACATTTTTTTTGTTTACCAAAAATAGATTTTGTAAATCTTAATTATTATAATTCAAAAAAGAGAAGGGGCTATAAAAGTAAAAACAAACATTTTTTTTCTGAATTTCGGTCTGTCTGTTTGTAGGGTCAGAAAAAAAATAAGATAAACATTAAGAAAGCTTGTATTATGATTGAGATGATTTTTAGCAATATTATGCAAAGAAGATCCGATAACAAAAAATCCAACAAATCCGGCTCTTTCGATGTTAATAATATGATATAACAGAAAAATATTGCCTTATTTATTCTTACTAATATTATAAAACGAAAGTTTGTATGTATGGATGATTGTTACTCTTTAACGCAAAAACTACTGAATGGATTTTTAAAAACTACAATACTATAGCATACATATCAGAATATAACATTTTATCCCTACAAAAACCGCAAGCGTCTAGTGTGTCATAAAAGTAAATTAAATTCATGACTATAGACTATAAACTTTTTAATTTTTTTTTTATTTTGCCTTATAGCTTTCCGAGTTCTTTATCATCAAGTAAAATCGAAGACAAATATTAATTTACGATGAATAAACAGAACCATGTATATAATTTTTGCATTAAACTAGGGTTTTTTCCATGGTCCTTATTAATTAATACCTTGAATTTTTTATGCAACCGGACGTTCAACACCGCAAGGAAATTAATTATTATTTCCGAAATAGCATATCTACTTATTTACCTAGGGCATAGGCTGCCATTCCGGTGTTTGACAGGCGATATTAAACACGGCACGTGTATAACATAAAGGTGCGCTTACACCAGCAATTAAAATCGGTCAATTCTAGGCAATACTGATACTTTATTACGATTCGAGTCCTGTCTCTGTACAGAAGAGATTAGCAACCTGCATTGTAGCAGCATGGTGGGTACCTTACCCGATTAGCGGACTTAATGATGTTTGGTTTTTCAACTATCACTGTCAGATGTTGAGTGTGACTGAAATGGTTTAAGGTGTTGTCTGAGGCACAAGGGTGTTACATCACTATTTTCCCAATTCTGGGGTTTTTAGTGAAAATTTGTTGAAAGAAAGAAAACTGAGAATTATTCCACAGAGCGGTATGAGCAAAGCAAGTAACTTGCTGCTGCTGTAAATACCGATGTTGCGATATATCGTGTTGCGGAGTATAGGAAAATTTGGATCTATTTACAACTACTGGGCAATACATTTATAAAACAACAATCCAATTCAATGAAACTTGCTAAAACACGACAATATGCACCCTTGCGAAAACGAAACATGGCTTTACTAACGCGAGAAAGAAAATTTACTAAGCTTTCTTGAGATACTTGGCAATACGTGTTGACGGCATTTAGCAACTTGGAGCAAATTTTATTGCAACCGCTCCCGATTACTCCATTAATTCCAGATTGATCAATATTCCATATTTGTAGCTAACAAATAATTGCTTCATAAATGTCTCGTGTAAGCGCACCATTACGTTTTTAATTGTTGTACATTGAATATTTTGAATTAGAGATCGTTATCTTAAAACTTTGACCGCTTAAGCGGAGGTCAAACCTACGCGTGAAAACTTAGGCTAATGCGTGTACACTTGAATCTTACTTCCTATCAACTACAGAACTTGTTATAGTTCTAGAATAAAATGGAATAGAAATCGCTGACTAGCGGACGTCAGCGGCTTCAACCGCGTATTTTTTGTTCCCATAGGAATATAAGTTTACAAATAAAAAAAGAAATATTTGTCAATAACGTTTTATATGAATCGTAGTTTCATATAGATTTAGTTGAAAGCTAATAATTTGAAATTTATTTATTGACCGCCTCGTTGGTCTAGACTCTCTAGAGGTTAGCCTATGTGGCTTAGATCATGTAGTCCTGGTTCGAATCCTGAGTCGGGTCGTAGGAAAATTTTGAGAATTTTTTACAAGTTAGCTCTTAACTGCAATCATACCTGGAGGAAAATGATGATGCAATCTAATATGAACCCGGGCCGGGCTTGTTAAGAGCAGAATAATATCCATACCCCTTCGGTTTTAGCACGACATCGTACCAGAACGCAAAATTACTTGGCGATACATCTTGGTCGGTAGGGTGGTAGCTAGCCTCGGCCAAGGCTTCCTACCAGCCATTTTCTTTCTAAAAAATTACCAGCAAATTCCATTCCCGGAGTTGGGAATTTGGTGGTGTTACGCCCTCTTTAAGCCGTCGTTTCCAGTCACTATCATTAATATCAGTGATCTATAATTAATAAAACATTATCGCTCTTAGCTTGCTAACTAGCATTGGACTAGCAACATTGTGGTAGGTCTAAAATCAATATCCCCTTTTCAATAAGGAAAGCCTGGCTGTACAGTTAATTGGCTTGATAATAATTATAGTGATATACGATAACGTAATATAAAGGATCTTAGTTACAGGACGTTATAAATTTAATTCCAGAAGTTTTTATAACGACGTATTTGAAATAGCTTAGAGTGCGGAAAAGAATTTAAGGTCGATCCAATGAATAGGGCCCTTCACGTTCTCTTATCAATAAATCTTGATAATTTATTCATCGAATTGATAGCATTCGTAAAAACTTAACTAAGTGCCAGCTTGATTAACCGTTTTGAGGATTCCTTATAAAATAAAAATTATTAATCACCTATATTGTTCATCTATATCTATACTAATATTATAAAGAGGTAAAGTTTGCAAGTTTGTATGTTTATAAGTTTGTAAATAAAGTTCTGTCGGGGCTAATCTTCGGAACTACTGATCCGATTTTAAAAATTCTTTCACAAGTAGAATGCTACGTTATCGGTGAGTGTCATAGGCTATATTTTATATTTGTATTGTATATATTACCCGAGTTATCACAGTTTTTGTCTCGCGAGTCGGACCGTGAAATTTATTAAATGGGCTTTATGCGCGTACGCTGTCTTAGCTATTGGATATAATTGAAAACATAGTATGAAAACTTTATGTATATTTAAAAGTCTTACAAAGTGTGCCTTGTGGTTTACTCCTTGATTTGTGTCAGTAACGGTCACTATTAGAAATTAATTATAATGTAAACGATGAATTGAAGTTCTCTTTGAGGCATAAAGGTATCACCGCCAACAAAACAGGGTTGAAAGGTTTATATACTTCTTACAACAAATAAAGCTTAGCATTTTATAGTTTATAGCTCGGGACTCGAACCCATGTCGTTGCGAATGCTATAATGTATATTGAAACATATAGGCTAATACCAATATAAGTCCAATATTAATATCGTGCTACGGAACTCTAAAACGAGTTTAGATTTGTTAAAGTGATAATTAATAGTAGGTCGTAGCATTGTTCCCTTATGTCATATTTGATAACGGCAACTCCAAACCAGTTTTGTTCCATTGAGCTTTTAATATATTCATTTAATTACTCAATAGTGATAATCATTAAATTAATTAGAGCGGATGTGAGGCTTTCATGAGAGGCCGCTGGATGTGTGTAGGAAGTTTTCTCAGCTTTCGAACAAGTTGGCTCTTGACTGCCATCACACCTGATGGTAAGTGATGATGCAATCTAAGATGGAAGCGGGCTAACTTTTTAGGAGTAGGATGATATTGTTACCCCTTTCGGTTTATGCACGACATTGTACCGGAACGCTAAATCAGGCAGCAGCAAACATTGGTAAGGTAACTAGGTGGCCCAGCTGCGAATCGAACCCAGGACTTCCGTCATATAAATCCACTGCGGGTCACCAGGAGGAATCCTGCCTCTGGCGTCATTTTTTCCGAGATACTTGCAAGATAACTAACTTATAACATTTTTATAGTAAAGATTGCTGGAAAGCAGGCGGCATACCTGGTAAGTGGAGAACCATCGCTTATAAACAAAACAACATTTCATCGGCATACATGGAGCACGTGTTACAAGGTTTTGCTCTCTGTCTATCAATTTAATCGTATTCTCTTTTGACTTAAAAATACCCATATTGTAGGTGGTAGGGACAACGGAAGCTGAAAGGGCATTCCAAAGGACATTGCCAAAGATTGTATGGAAGTGTACCCCAGGCTGCCCAGTAATGATATTAAATAGTGCAGATTGTTTATTTACAGAAAAACAAAGTTATATGTAGCTCTGCAGTCGCAGGAAAAAGTTATAAAGGTTGAAAAAGTTGAGTTTTCATACTACGACGACGGTCCCGTGATTCAGAACACAAAAAATCGATTGAAAATTTTATTTTCTTGATATATTTTCAAGTTATTGCTATGAAACATGGGTAGTTGTTTAAAATTCATGTGTATTTAAATAAAACAGTTAAATATGAGCATACGTTTGGACAGCCTGGGGCAAATTTTGGCAAAGTCCTTTGAGCAGTGCGTATGAGGAATTAGGTACTAAATCGTTCAGTACGCGACTACTACACACTGTTGACCGAAACACAGCAATACTGCTCTAACGATCCACAAAAGGATCAAGAACATATATCATTTCCAGAAAAATTACAAAATGGCGGCATAGCCTACCAAGTCTACCGGTTCTCCAAAAAGCTGTTTTTTTTATTGACTACATGTTGAATGACTGCTATCACACCTGATGGTAAGTGATGATGCAATCTAAGATGGAAGCGGGCTAACTTGTTAGGAGCAGGATGAAATCCACACTCCTACCGGTTTCTACACGACATCGTACCGGAACGCTATGTCGCTTGGCGGTACGTCTTTGTCAATAGAGTGGTAACTAGCCGCGTCGAAAGCCTCCCACCAGCCAGACCAAGACAAATTAAGAAAAATCTCAATCTTCCCCGCCGGAAATCGAACCCAGGACCTCCGTCTTATAAATCCACCGCGCATACCACTACGCTACGGAGGTCGTCAAAAGCTTCGAAAACTTTTGAAATAGATCCAATACATAATATCAATTCTCATCCCCACAGACATTCGTAGAGACTACGTCATTCCACTTGCCACGATCATTGCATATCTGACTTTTTTTTATCGACTACAAGTTGGCCCTTGACTGCTATCACACTTGATGTTAAGTGATGATGCAGTCTAAGATGGAAGCGGGCTAACTATCTCCAATATACCACAGAGAAGATTATGCCCAAGGTTTTCTATACTAAAAAATATAGTATTATATTTCACAAGTATTAATATTAATGCAAATCTTAGTAACCGCTAATTGGTATTAGTGTTTCCTTCATAAATCTACATAATTACTCTTGACTTATATCTACGAGTATGCTTCTGTTTAATTACTTTAATACACACTATTTTAATTTTGTTTTCATTTCATTTAATTAAGATTGATGTAATAAAGATAACTTCAGTAGTAGGTATTGAATAGAAGCAAGCGTTGTTTTAAGGAAGTTCATTATGAATCATCATTATTAGCCTATAGGCCAGGCGTCCCTCCTTATAAGAATAGGTACATGGAGCCTAGATTTACGTTAATGCATACCTTAGTCTGAAGCTCAATGCTCGCCACTGCCAGTAACCAACGGAATCAACTACCATGTTTCTTTGTTATTACATATTCGAATTTATTACATATGAATTAAAACTGGTTGTATAGGCATTGCCACTTATCATCAAGTGAGATTGTAGTTAAGCTCTAACTTATAGTTAAACAAAAAGTCTGTTGTTTCTGTTTCTATAAGTAAATAGTTTTGCCTAATGGTTTCACCTACGAAGATCCCGTTCTCGTAATAGTATCGAGAAATCAGTATATCGATTCCTGAAAAATACATCTCGTCGATCATACCACCTTCAGTTCGACTAGTCCAATATGATAATAATTAAATATGATAGAGATTAGTCCAATATGACAAAATTTCATTGGAGAATAAAGATTTCTGTTACAACAGGCTTCAAAACGGACGGTTTTTTTCAAGAATCGACATGCCGAAGGTGGAATAATCGACGAGACGTTCGTGCAATTTATTTTATTCAAGACACACAGTCGCCCGCGACTTCGTCCGCGTGAAAACCTCTTACGTACCCTTCCAATTTTAAAGACAGACTTTTATATAAAGTGTGCTCATTACCCGCTCCCCCTCTCCATTTAATTTTTTTACAGTTTCCTATGAAGCAATATCCTCTACTACTGTGTACTAAAGATCTACATTTTTGTTAAACACATTGTACGACATTATAGTTTACATTAACAATATATATTTACGGCAAGCTGATGTGTATAGCTTGATATTAAATAGTCTATTTCACTTTTGAGTCTAGCTTTCATAATAAGCAAAATAATTTACAATCCGACACGCAGATCTAGAGATTAGCCAGTTTAAACAAACAAACAAACTTTTTTGTATATCATATAAATGGTCTGCTATGCCACATAAATTGAAAGGAAAGATCAAAGAAAGAATTATCAAAGAATATCAGTACCAAAATGTTGACCCCTATTCAGTACGTATAACATAATACGGAGGAGATCAACTTAATTTGGACGATATAGCGACAGTTATATTTTTTTAGAAGTTTTGTAATATCTCCAAAACTATATAACTAATTCACATACTGTAAAAGGCAAATCTTATCTCTATAATATCCTTGTGATTATTAAATTTATTTTGATAAGGATTTAAGTTTAGTTGTATAAATAATGACGTAAACGTAAGCATACGAATTAAATGATTTTTTAAAACACAAAAATATATCTGCCAATTTATAAAAGATTAATATATGCTATCGCAGATTTTGTTGTAGAACTTTTTAAGATGCATAAAGTTTTCATACAATGTTTTCAATTATATCCAATAGCTAAGGCAGCGTACGCGCATAAAGCTGATTTAATAAATTTCACGGTCCGACTCGCGCGACAAAAACTGTAATAACTCGGGTAATATGTACAATATAAATATAAAATGTAGCCTATGACACTTACCGGTAACGTAGCATTCTACTGGTGAAAGAATTTTTAAAATCGGATCAGTGGTTCCGAAGATTAGCCCGGACAGATCTTTATTTACAAAATTACAAACTTTACCTTTACAAAGACGAAAAATATTTTATATGTATGTATGGATGGATGGAAGTTTGTTACTGTTTCACGCAAAACCTACTAAATAGATTTTCATGAAACTTCACAATTATAAAGCTTACATATTAGACTAGCACATAGACTACAATGTATCCCAAAATTCCTACGGGAAAGAGAATTACGCGAGTGAAACCACGGGTGACCGCTAGAATTATATAAATTAATGAATTATGTTCGATACAACAATACTATATTTTAAAGAATACAATTCAACACGAATATAACATTTCCGCGTCGACATTTACTGCCATAAATAGCATATTCGTATAAATAAACATAAACTACTAAAAATATAAATGTTATTAATATATATATGATTGATTGTTATGTAGAATTGCATGGAAGTTGCTATGATGTAATTTGATATCTCTAATAATTTTTCGTGATGGCAATATATTATTCATTTTGATTTATTTGAAATTTTAATTTAACACATGTTTGTTTAAAATAAAAACTTGATTACAATTTATTGATAAATAAATATTTGCATTTTATTTATTTACATAAATACATAGGTACTCTCAAAAACTTAATACACTTTAAATTAACATTGTTGCTTATTCGCTATATATAAATGCTCACTTATAACTGTCTGTTTTATCTGTTAGTAAGGATGTCGTCGGTAATATAATGAAATGCACAATTTAAAAGCTAACTTATTCTATGGTCCGAGGCAGACATAGTTTTAAATATTTGAACACTTGATTGAAGCTATGTTAGAAGTCGACGTCAGAAAAGCTCTGATTCAAACTGAAGAGAGTGGTAATCTATATATACACAGCACAGCACAGGTACTGGCTCATGAGGCTTAATACCTTAGATTGACAGGAGGAGAGTGGAACATCGTATACTACTGCAAACATAGATTAAAGACTAATAGATGGAGTCATAACGCGGCTGTAGGTTCAAGAGCGTGACAGACTTATTTCATTCAGCCTTTATTAGAAAGTGACACGAGATTATTTTTTGTCCCTTTCAGCGTGTTCGTTTTTATTATTTGTCAAGAATGAAGTTGGTGACAAGCAAAGGACATATCTGAGTAATTAGTAGCTTTTTATTAAATTTGCTGATAAATAATACAACTTTCGGTTACGATATTAATTTAAACGTTATCGTGCTATGGTGGGTTGTAATATTTTCGGCTGCAACAGTCGCAGCGAACAGAAAATCGAAGGAATTACGTTTCATACGTAAGTAGGCATAAACTTCATTGATTGATGATTTAAAGCTTAGATATGTTATTTTTTAGCAAATTTCATGTATTATGCGTTTACTAAACTATATTATATAAAGTAATATTTCGTATTTTACGATATTTTAAAACATAACGTTTTATGATGTACTTTAAATGTTGACATGTCATGTCAATAAGGCTGATTTGCTGTCTCACGAGTGGACACGCTATGGGCGCCATCTAGTAGTCTTTAATCTATGACTGCAAAGAATTGCTTTTTTATAAACTGTGATTTATAACTTGACATCAGGTGGACCGTCGAATTATTCCGTCAGCTGTTACTGTAAAAAACGCCGGCAACACAAGGCGGTATAACAGACAAAAACCTTAAGCTGATAAAGCGTAATGGACGAAAAACCCGGACTAGTGCGAGTAGGATTCACACACCGGGGGTTCCGTACAAAGGAAGTTAAGATTTCACAACATTGCTGCCACGGTTAACAATTAAATGTTTACAATAACAGTGCACCTAATTAATAAAAAGTATTTCGAAAATATTTTGCACTATTAAAATTTGATGTCAACAGTCAAAGTCAAAATGTCAAAGTATATCGAATTAAATATGTATTTTGTCTCTTATGGCTGGTAGTTTAATACTGGGATTTTTTTTTTTAATTAAAAAAATGAAATTACTTGATTGACAGAGCTTTGCTCGGTATTTTTTTTAATTATACGTAGGTTAACAGTATCTCATACTCTATAAATATAATTTTTTAAAGCGGCATATTTTGTTGTGGCAAAATGGCTGTCTTTTTTACATTTAACTTGGAATTATTTCACAGCTTTAAAGAATCGTGCAGCTAACTGTAATATAGTTTTAATTTTAAGTCAATACCTCCACGTGTTCTCCGAAATAAATGGTCTGAACAGACTGAAGGACAGAAGTGTGATCTTATAAAGGTTTTATTCCTTTTGAGGTACGGAACCCTAAAAATTTAATATGCATTAAGTAATGCGGAAAACATAATAAACTAATCCGAGACGAGCACATAATACATAATCGCTGCAATGAAGAGCTTTATACTGATTCGTACGTTTTTGTGTGACCCAAATATAAGAGCCAGACCTTGCAGTCACTTCCGGCAGTACAAGGCGATAGACCTCTCATTGTTATTTAATTTGGATGGTACTTATGACTCAAGGGGCCGCGGTAATGAATTGAAGCCAATTAATTTAAAAAGATAGATTTAGATGTCAAGATTAGTTTTAATGAAGTAAACAAAGTACTAGCTGCTATTAGTTGTTTTAATTATTTTAACAAATATTATAATCTTTTAATAAGAAATTCTACCGACTTAATACCGAAGTGTAGTTATCATCATCAACATCATTATCAGCTTATTAGCGACCCACTACAGGGCCAGGCCTACCTCCATATAGGAGAGGGGATATGGAGCGTTCACCCACCACGCTGCTCTAATGCGGGTTGGCATGTTGTTATACTTATTGACAATGATTACAATGAAAAGACCCAATTCGTGGTGCCCCATATAACTACTCTGAATCTCAAAAACTACTGAGCCGATTTTGTTGAAGCTTGCCCTAAGAGCAAGTTTACAAAAAAACATTGAACTAGGTTTTTTCTTATTCATTACCAGTACCTAGCTCTTGACTGCAATCACAATACGTGGTAAGTGACGATACAATCTAAGATGGAAATGGACTTTCTTAGATTGCATTATCACTTACCATCGGGTGAGATTGCAGTCCAGAGCTATCTTGTAGTAAATAAATAAACTAATTAGGTACTCGTACCTACTATGACTTGCACTAGTTCTTTTTACAGGGATAGCGGGGAATGTCCATAAGCAAACATTATTGTTATCAAACAAACCCAAGTGTATAAAGTCGTTAAATCGTACTATTCATTTACGAGTACTTATTACACAAAAGCTTTGTTTTAGCAACAGTCGTAAAAAATCAGAAATTTAAAAAAAGTTGAGGAAATGAAAAAATAATTTAATGTATTTTTAATTTCGTCAAATCAAATACCACAAGGCTAGCTGGTTTGATCAAAAATAGATTTCATTCTAGATTAATCTTTAATTTCATTTCATTTTGTTTTAATTTTAGCATTTTTATTTTTAAAATTTATTTACGAATAAATTATCAGGTTTTATACAATTTCTTTTCAATCTTTCAAAAGCTAAGACCCACGAAATTTGTTCCGAATAATCTCTGAAACTACATAAAAACGTTTTTTTATATGATAGACAGATTCATGAAGAGCATAGTCTAATTTGTGGTCTAATATACCCACGGTTTCACGAATTGTTCGAGTGAAACCGCGAACGCCCACAAATTTTACATAAAACTTAAAAATCACTATCACTAGATATTCCCCCGCCGTGCCAGTCTGTCTGTCTGTCTGTTCACGATAAACTCGAAGACTACTGAATGGTTTATCATGCGGCTTCCACCAACAGATAAAGTGGTGCCTGAGGAAGGGTTTAGTTTGCTATAGTTTATTGTAAATAATGTCAAATATGACGCTAATAGTTGGAAGAGTCGCACCGACGGTGAGCTTTCATGAAAGCCTTTTTACACTTTGAGATATTACAATACAATGTATGGAAGGATCATTCCACTTTGTTAAATTATTTAACAATGATGTGGATTGTCCTGAACTGATTCAGAGTTTCGGACTTAGAACACCACGCATGAATAATCCTCGGTATCCTTGCAAATTGCTGTATCATAGGCCATATAGAACGAAACTAGGAAAGTATTACTTTACCAAGAATGTCTGCCATTTATAATAATCTTGTGGCTAAGCGTAAGGATATCGATTTATTCCATAACAAATTTTATGACTAGGAGAAAAATTATTGACATTTTTAGTATTCGTAACTGACATTTTATTTATTATTATTATTATTTTCATATTATTTTTATTCAACAATTGACACTTATTTTTTTTTTGACGTAAGTTCTGTGTAGTTAGACTAATATATTTATTGACATTGTAATTATGACATCTTTATTTAAAATTTATTATGCATGTTATGAAGACCTGTTGTAAGCTGAGCATTAACTAAAGCTCGATATATATATATATTCAATGGACTAGAAATATTGTATCAGCAGTTGGTTTTCCTTAATAAATAAATAAATTATGACTACTAACAAGTCTGCTATGGCACATGTTTAATTCATAAGGATTGTTTGGTAAGTATACCTTTCCAGTCTTTCATTTTTTTAATTTTCTTGGAAGGTAATAAAGGTACAATTTGGCACGCGGGCAAAGTCGCAGGCGTCTGCTAGTACATATAAATAGAGGATGGTGTAATCTAAACTTGACATTGAATCGTCGTAAGGGCATGTTGCGTAACATATGTATAATGGACATAGGTGAAAAATGTATGGAAGTCTGCCCCAGAGATAATATATATGTTATTAAATAATACAGATCTTCTATTAAAATAGTTACTTGTAGCTAAGCAGTCGCTGATAAAAGTTATGAAGGTTTATAAAAGTTGACTTTTCATACTACGACGACGGTCCCGTGATTCGGAACACAAAAGATCGATTGAAATCCTTATATTTTTGATATATTTTCGCGTGATTGCTATGAAACATGGATAGTTGTTTAAAACTCATTGTGTATTTAAACAAAATAGTTAAATATGAGCATACGTTTGGACCGCCTGGGGTAAATTATGGCAATGTCCTTTAATGCGAAATGTAATCTAAAGATTATCTACTATGTAAAAGTTCCCTGTCACAATGTTAGTTACCGTACTCCTCCGAAACGGCTTTACCGATTTTTACCAAATTTTGTCTGCGGTAGCAGGTCTGGGAATCGGCTACTATCTAATTTTCATCTAAATTTTTTTTTAATTTTTAATGCAAAACAACGTTTGCCGCGTCAGCTAGTAATAGTATAGAGTTTTAGATATTAATTAATCTTTACTGGTTCACAATGGGTTCACATAACAACCTATTGAATACTACATAAAATTCGTAATTACTTAAACTTGAAATTGTATCACCGTATCACGTGTTACACTTGGATATTAATTTAAGGTGTTACATCTAATTCAAATACGTATAATATACTAGTTAAATCAACACCGTAATCGTTTTACATAGCCGTCCATTAAAATAATAATAAATAAAAATATCTTCATGAATTTATTACGCTATGTATTATTTAAAAATAATAAAGAAAAATTAATAATCGTAATTGGTTTACGAGTACATATTCAATAATTAAAATGTTACATAAAAATATTGGGTGTCATAACTTGACATATTATCGTCTTTCGTCCTACACTTAGATTAATTAAGGTGTTAAATAATATAAATAAACGTAACTATTTTTTTTAAATATTATGCGAAAATAGTTGTAAATTAAATTAGACATTGTATCTTCGTTTATCGTGTTACACTTAATTAATAATTAATCTAAGGTGTTACACTTGAAGTTAAAATAATAATAGAAAAATTAATAACCGTAACGGATTTACATAATCGGCAATTAAAATGTTACATAAAAATATCGGGTGTCGTAAATTAAACTTGACATTGTAACCGTCGTATGTTACAACACGCAATGTTACAACTTACACTTGAATTTGTACGCGTACGTAAGCGAT
The DNA here is from genome assembly GCA_034621355.1 of Mycalesis mineus. NCBI lineage: Eukaryota > Metazoa > Arthropoda > Insecta > Lepidoptera > Nymphalidae > Mycalesis > Mycalesis mineus. The sequence goes on along the minus strand of CM067904.1, from coordinate 7,769,421 downwards.
TGCTCGGCCGAACTATTGAGTAATGTTTGAAGGCCGTTCGCCGTGTTTTATGAATTTAATGACCACTTACAACATGGACCACCTACGATGAGTTTACGATTGATTCTCGAATTCTCAATATGATATAAGGTCGTTGACTTGTGGGAAATCATACAAAATTTAATTTCTTTTACTAAACAACCTTAGTGATATTATAGTCTATTACATACATCAAGACTTCTCCTGAGATTTCAGGATGTATAGACTCTTCTCTGCATTGCAGTTGGATTTTGCAAATCTGATAAAAGTCTTAAACTGTAAAAGATCCCAAGATTTTACAATAAATAAATATTATAGGACAATTACACACATCGCTATATACATACCCCCAAAATAAGCTTAGGTAGCTTGTGTTATGGGTACTATGATGACTGATGAATATTTTTATATATAAATTACATAAATACTTATAATATATAGATAAACACTGGAAAACATCCATGCTCATCACCCAAACAATTTTCAGATATGGGAATCGAACCCACAGATTAAGACGTAGAAGCAGGTCCACTACCCACTGCGCCACTCGGCCGTCAATACAGTAGAAATAAGGTATTTTCTTCAAACTTGAGATTTAGTCATTTATTAATGATAGTATATAGTAGCATTGTTAAGCGATAGTTCCGGTATGAATATGATGCTATGTTGACTCTACTGAGATGTATGGTTTTAAAAACTACCTCTTTCAAGTTGCATCTTAGACTGCATCGTCACTTAACATCGATAAATCTCAATCAAGTCCAGTCAAAGAAGTATGTAGTCCTACCCCTATGGGAATGAGGCGAGATGTTATATATGTAAATCACAATCAAGGGCCAAAGTGTCATTAAATATAGTAACCTTTTATGTTTTTAGTTACTTTGACTTAGTTTCATCAGATAACATTGACCTATGTCAGGAAGTGTACTTTTTGAAGGTCCATATTTGGCCTTTACATACTAAATGACCAGTAATTAACACTTATATAGTAATGATCGTTGTCGGTATATCCGAAGATCAAACGGAGCATTATAATAATAAATCTGTTAAAACCACGCAATTATATCTTTTTACTTCATGTCAAACTTGAAAAAATTTGATAAATACAGATTATTTTTTAAATTGTTGTTTCTGATTTTGCAAATCGTCGGAACTGCTGAACTTTTCAAATGTAGTTTGCTCATTTAATATAAGTCATGTATTAACTCCTATGCATTAAAGGGGTTTAAAATGTTTACCATGTGTGTATCTATCTATGGCCTCACAGCACTCAAATGGCTGATTTACCGTACGATTTTTTGCAACAGATAAAATATAAAGAAAAAAATGAGAAGGCTACGACAATAACCCAATGGACAGGGATTCCGAAAGGAAAATGACTGCGGTGTTAAATCCCTTAACGGTAGAGCTAGACTACTAAACTACTTTATTAGAACTTATTTTGAATTTATATTTTAATCTATAATATGTTCCTTTTATTTGTATTCAATTAGTTGTTTCATAGTAGGGGTTCTAACTGTTTACATTCATAAGGCCAACCAACTCGACTCACAAAATGATCTCTATGCACATTTAATACGAGTACAATCAAAACGCACGAGTTGCAGTTTTTTGATAAGCACTCATTAAGTAGCTTAAAATAATATTTAAGGTTTTTTTATATGTATAACCTCGATTAAATTCGTATAAAATGAATATTTATGGCTCCTTACAGTAACTTGGAAAAAGTTTCAAGTAGAGAGGTAGATAAACGTATTTTGACTTGATAACGTCTCATAAATCGATGAACTCATAATTATGTTTTGTGATAGTTCGACAAAAAGTAACCTATATCCTTTCTCAGGTTCTAGACTTTGACGGCCGAGTAGCGCAGTGGGTAGTGACCCTGCTTCTGCGTCCTAGGCTGTGGGTTCGATTCCCGCATCTGGAAAATGTTTGTGTGATGAGCATGACGTTTTCCAGTGTCTGGGTGTTTATCTATATGTATAAAAATATTCATCAGTTATCATAGCACCCATAACACAAGCTACTTACGAGTACGCTTTCTTTGGGGCTGTATAGCAATATGTGTAATTGTCCTATAATATAAAAAAAATAATATATAATAAGTATAAAAAAAGACTATCTCTGTATCAAATTGCATTTAAAACAGTTCAGTAGTTCAGACGTGATTAAGTACCAACAGACAGAATTACTGTCGCATCTATAATATTAGTATAGATATGCTAAAAAGGTTATTAATACTTTTTGCTTCTATATTGCCTCAAGCTACCGTTAATCAACACCAAAACATCGACAAAAACTTTAGGTATCTATGTATAATAATGTTCGAGTTGATCTCCGCATTGTAATAAAAACTACAACTGTTCTTGTTGTATGTGGACAAGGAAGTCATTGTACCTATATAACACAAATAAATAAAGTATTTTAAGGTTGATTTATTTGTAAAATTAAATAATGTTGAATAATAAATAAATAATGTCTGTAATAATGTATTTTAATGTCCTACCGGCAATGCAATCTATCCTATTAGAGTGATTCAAAGCTTATATCCACCACGGGTTTTCGGTCCTGTGTAGTTTCGCTCTGTTTCACACTCACCATCAGATGCACTATTTATTTTACTCTTAACTATTACTATACAAAAATGGAAATTTTATCGACAAGGTAAACTATATAGATAAAACAATTTTTTTTCGGATTTCTTAATTTCTCCATCAATTTCTCCCTAATTTTCTTTTTCCTTAACCAGTTCTATATTGTAACAACTAAAACAGAATATATTCACAACGACTGAGCCATTGAAATTTTAGCGAGCAATTCATATTTCTATTTAAGAGATTCTATTGATTTTTTTTAAATAGATATGAATAATCAACATTTTCTTTAAAATGTAACACCCAATTACTATTTAGAACGCTTCTTATAAATATTTTATAATTGAAATCATTAAACAATTAATGTCGATTAAGATAAAATTTAAATATGTTATCACAGTAATTTTGTTAGACAGTAGCTAGCCGCAGGCTGCACAGACCTTCGCCTACCTCCTAAATTATTTACCTCAATAATATTGTCAATATTAAAAATTAACATTAATACTCAACAATATCTTTAAAATTAAACACTCAAGTAATTTTGTTCTAACAATTATTTTATGATGAGAAAAAGATTTAAAAAACGTTGATTTAGTTCTAAGACCTTTGCCGATAAAATAATATTAGCTCAATAACAATGGCAATATTTATGACAATAATATGTTGTGTTTGCTTCACGTACAACAGCAAGTTGCTGCCGACAATATCACATATGATTTCCTTAGACTTTACACACCATATTTGGAATAACATTGACAATATTATTGAGTGCAAGCTAAAAGATATTTTTAACATAAATTAATGTTACTGGTAAATAGGCTATAGGTATAAAATCAACATTTTCATTAGAATGTAACACCCAATCAAAGTTATAATAAAGATTTAATGACAGTTCGATTAACGATAAAATTAAAATACCTGATCACAGTAATTTTGTTAGACGGTAACTAGCCACTGGCTGCACAGACCTTCGCCTACTAAATTGTAATGAAAAAAATTGCAATCGCAAAATTTGTTCTCGCTCCGATGATCGCCGTGATAATGTTATTATTATGATTATCCAATGGATTAATACACATGACTTAACTTCATTCGTTTATGATATTAAAATAAATAGTCATTTAGGTACGTCTCGAGTCAATTTATTATGACAGATTTTTATTGCAAACTATTAAAGTTAGTCGACTTGAGACGCACGTAATTAAATTTAATTTGCCATTAAGTATTTGAACGTTTATCTCCATTTATAATATTTTGTCCTAATCGCACCAATCGCGAGAATCAGTTGTTTCTCGTTCGCACCACGACTGATGACCCGTTTTGACTGAAATGGAATGGAATTGAGATTGATTATAACCTGGATCAAACATAGACTAATTTTTATCCCGATACTCACAACAGGAATTAAGCGGTGAAATTGCAAGACAAACCTATTTTTAACCGACGAAAAAAACGGAGGAGGTTCTCAATTCGACACGTATATATTTTTTTTATGTATAACCACGCATAACTTTTTACAGACTTGTCCGATTTTGATAATTCTTTTTTTTTCCAAGGTGGTCCCATTGTCATCATGTTAGGATCTGATGTTGATATCCTGGGGAAATTGAAGAAACTCTTCAAATTTTGGAGGCACGCTTACAGCGATTTCGGTCTTTGTTTCGGTATCGGTAGCTTTGTGGCTACTAGTGCCGTATAATATATTATGACAGTATAGTACGAGTACGTTACGTGGCGATAAATCACTAAAAATTAAGAAATAAAAATTTTTAACAAAAAATAGTACCGACTCAAAACGGACTAAAAAGTAAAAAATAACTGTGTCATTTAGTTGCTTTATGTTTAAGCATATCTAGGAGTCGGTGCCAGCCAAGGTTTGTACTTTAAGGACATTACCTAGAGCCCACAAACTGCTTTACTACGTTAAATAAATGTTCCTTAAACTTGCTGGCACCGACTTCATAGGTATGCTTAAGTAAATTAAAGCAACTAAATGACACAGTTATTTTTTACTTTTTAGTGCGTTTTGAGTCAGTTCTATTTTTTGATAATTTTTTTTATTTTCAATACATTTCTGTGCAGTGAAGGGTTTCACTGCAATCACAACTAAGTGATGGTAGTAGGGGAAAATCCACACCCCTTTCGATTTGTACATAACATGTACCAGAACGCTAAATCGCCTGGTGGTAAGCCTTTACAGCCGCGCCCGAATGCTCCCACCTGCTAAAATTGGACCAATTAACTTAACCTGCCCAGCCGTTAAAAGAACCCAGACCTCCGTTATTTTTAATCCAACGCGCATACCTATGCGCTCTGCTACAGATAAATAAATGCGCTTTACTATAGAGAACCTAAAAGCTGGTGGCTTTCATTTTCTGAATTCGATCGAGTTAGCGAATAGCCCAGCCACCTGGAAATAACAAGATCATTATCAAAATCACCATAACATTTTTATATTGTAAGATAAATAATCAGATGGCAAATTAATTAACGTGAAAACATATGTTATTTAAAAAGATCGAACAAGATATTTATAAATATTGTTGAAATGTTAATTTATGCATGTGTTAATTATTCACTTAATAACTTGATTTAATTTATAGATTTTAAAGAAAACCGCACTTCTCTGTATTTAATGGGTTGTTCACTAAGTATTCATATGATATGATGCACGTAGCTTGAAAATGGAATATTAAGATGACAGGAGTTGACCTGATGCTGACCTGATGCCTAGAGCTGAAAGGTGACCACAGGAACTCCTCAATAAAACGACAGAACTAGAGTTTGGACTTATTTGAATTATGATTGATAATTATCTACTCCATATCACCACTTTACTATGAGGAGGGAGGCCTGGCCCAGTGATGAGCCGTCAATAGGCATATAATGATGATGATGACGATGAAGTATCTACTCCATATCACCACTTTACTATGAGGAGGGAGGCCAGGCCCAGTGATGAGCCGTCAATAGGCAGATAATGATGATGATGACGATGAAGTATCCACTTGTTAAATTCAAAATTCAAATGTATTTGTTACAATTAGGCTTTTATACAAGCGCTTTTGACAAGTTAAGTATGACAGTGTGTCATAGATTAAAGACTACTATATGGAGTCATAACGCGGCCGCAGGTTCAAGAGCGTGACAGACTTATTTCATTCGGCCTTTATTAGGAAGTGACACAAGATTATTTTTTGTCCCTTTCAGCGTGTTCGTTTTTATTGTTTGTCAAGAGTGGAGTTTGTGACAAACAAAGGACACATCTGAGAAATTATTAGTTTTTTATTGAATTTGCTGATAAATAATATAACTTTGCGGTTACGATATTAATTTAAACGTTATCGTGCTAAGGTGGGTTGTAGTATTTTCGGCTGCAAAAGTCGCAGCGAACGGAAAATCGAAGGAATTACGTTTCATACGTAAGGAGGCATAAACTTCATTGATTGATGATTTAAAGCTTAGATATGTTATTTTTTAGCAAATTTCATGTATTATGCGCTTACTAAACTATCTTACACAAAGTAATAATATTTCGTATTTTTCGATATTTTAAAACGTAACGTTTCATGATGTACTTTAAATGTTGACATGTCTTGTCAATAAGGCTGTCTTGCTGTCTCACGAGTGGACACGCTATGGGCTCTATCTAGTTGTCTTTAATCTATGCAGTGTGTAGTGACTACCACCGGTTCGGAAGGCAGATTCTGCCTACTCTGATTCTGTTATTAAAAAAGATTTTTTTTATTACAAGTTTATAGAATTTATGTCATTTATTTATATTTACATTTTTTCAATTGTTTATGTATGTTATAAAATACAAAAACATATATAAAACATTATTTATAACAAAAAAATGCTTCGCCACTTGTGGGGCCTTTTAGGGCCCAAGCAAGTCAGAGCTCCAGAGTGTGAGGACCTCCTCCAGAATTACCACCTTCTGTACCCGCACCTTGATCCAACAGCCAAGCGAAAGTTTCTTAAGGTGTTGGTCAAAGTTTTTCGCAGGAAAAATAATCGTCGACTTTACAATCCACATGGGGGCAATCTCGTGAGCAAGGTCCTAGTATTTTTAATACTTTTCCCTTTCGGCTTTCACCGAAGAACAATAATATCAACAATCGTTGCACAGCGCACTAATCGATCGATTATCACTATAGCAAGTCTATTGGCTACAATACACCTATCAATAATAATCGTGAAGTTTATTTATTGTTTATATTGCTATATGTAGAAAAAAGAACTATGCTATGTACTTAAAAGAATAATTTCTTTGCAATTTGAAATTATTCTTAGAGGTTAACCACAGGTTTAAGTAACGTACAGTTTTACACTCAAAACGCATATTTTCACAGGAAATGTCAATCACAAATAGTAATAGGTTATAATTATCAGTAATTTATATATATTTTAAAACTATAAAATAATTATAACTATTTGCTTTTTGGTATTTTGTTAACATAGGTATATACTCGTAAATACACCGCCTTAGGCTGTACAACGTGCAATCTGATATAATGGGTTAGGTATTAAGCACTTGTTATTATTTATTTTATGTTACTAGTTCCTAATTAGTCACTAATTATTGTATAAGGTCAATACTACGGAGTTATATTTGATGAGATACCGCAAGCCTTCCATTGTAGTTGACAATAGTATCCACATTTTGCTAACTTCCCGCCTCGTAGGTCCAGTTAGCCTGTGTGTCTTCGTTATCGTATCCTATATACCTAGTTATACGATAAATATTTAACTAACAAAGATAACTATTCCAAGTTTTTTTGACGTGACAACGTCTTATTATTCGATAGAGCCGGCTGCACGCACGAAAAAACATGACTCATGCGGCGTTACCTCGCTTTGAGACGTTCCATGTAAGGTTTGAAGTGCAAGCGAGAGCGCGGAACGAGCGATAAAGAAGCACAATCGGCCTTTGCTTTCAGCAGCGTTCGACATCCGTCCATTAAATATAATTATTAAATATATTAATTTTAAATTAATATTTATAAAAATATACTTAAATTAAAAATTTTAATAACCAATTAAATGCTACCATTCCATCAGTATTTTCTTAAGTTGTCACGTTCAACTAAAGTCAGTAAACCGACTTTACAGACAACCAATTTTTTTCATTACAATTGATGTGATCATGTAATCTAAAATGGAAACAGGTTAAACCTAATCAAATCAGAAAGTTAATTGGCCCTGCCGGGAATTGAACCCAAGACCTCCATCTTATAAATCCACCGCGCATAGCACACAGACTGTTACGGAGGCCGTTAAAAAGACAGAAGACTGTCATATATCCATGCTTAGAAAAGCACGCTAAGCGAACGTTATCACTTTCTGGTAAGATTTAAAAGGGATCCCCGTCCCTATAGTCGGATATTAAAACAGGTTTGTAATTATTATAAACATTAAGTATTTAAATTCCCATATGATTATGGTATTATATTTCAAAAATAATTCAGTCAATAACAATAATTAAACTAACAATCGGTGTTTTTTTTATAAATTAATAATAGGATTTTTTTTTATTTTTAAAAAATACATTGTAAATAAATGTGTGAAAGGAAAGAAAATAATTAAACTAATAAAAAAAATATTTTGTTTTATACATTATTCTCATTCAGTGCAATGTAAATTATCTGGTAATTTCAATTAATTAATTCATTAATAAAAGTCCAACGGGGAAACATTAATCAGAATAATTTACGAATGAAAATAATTCATTATTTTGAACCTGTCGTTTGGTATTAAAAAAAACTGGCCAAGTACGAATCGGACTCGACCCGTTTTCAACTATTATTGTTCCGATAGTGATGGTAGGGTGGTAACTACGTGTAAAGCCTTCCACCAGGCAGACCTGGGTCAATTTAGAAAATCTTAATAGGTCCAGACGGGAATCAAACTCAGGACTTTCGTCTTATAAATCCATTGCGCCACGGAGTCCGTCAAAAGCTTTCCATTTCCAAAGGAATTTTTGTTATTTCAAATATCTAAAATGACCAGAGTATTTAATCTTATTCTAAACAAAGACGGTCCTAGTTAAGACCAAACTGGACTATCTTCAACAAAACATCATCGTAATAATTGTACTATAATAATAATCTAGAGTAATCGCTTCAGTAATGAACTTTACTCATTCTCTAAACCGCACGCTATCTCTTAGAATCAGAAATTATAACTGTTCCGATTTAGTTAAAGAGGTTAGCTTATTTTCCTCATCAATTTGTTAATACATTTCTTATTAATAAAACTCAGGAATGTTAAAAGGTTAATAATAAAAAAGAATTGCATGTTGTTTCCATTCTGATTTAAACGTCACTTGAGATTTTTATTTTTTTACTAATTCTGTGGTGATAAATGTTTCATCACATAGCGGATGGGTCAGGGCGGCGACTCGACGTATAACTATGTGTAAAACTCATGATGTCATGTCGAGCGTGAAACCCATCACGCTGTCTCAATGCAAGTTGGCGGGCTTAGAGTGATAATATTCATGTTCTTATTCTAGAAATGATTACAATCATAATTAATAGTAATGACCGAGGCTGACTGCTTAACGTGCTCTCCGAGGCACGGAGGTGTAACAGTACCAACTAGCAACTTTCCAACATCTATTGAGAATATCTGAAATAAATAGCTAAATATTCCTCGCCTGACAGAGACTAAAACCCAAAGGACTTCATAACCCAAAGCACCAGAGACTAACCACTGGATAAACAAGGCTGTAATACCAAGTATTTTTTTATCGACTGTTGGCCTTTGACTGCTATCACACCTGATGTGATGATACAAACTAAGATGGAAACGGGCTAATTTGTTAGGAGTAGGATGAAATCCACACCCCTTTCGGTTTCTACACGACATCGTACCGGAACGCTAAATCGCTTGGCGGTACGTCTTTGTCGGTAGGGTGGTAACTAGCCACGGCGAAAGCCTTCCACCAGCCAGACGAAGACAAATTAAGAAAAATCTCAATCTGCCCCGCCGGAAATCGAACCCAGGACCTCCGTCTTATAAATCCACCGCGCATACCACTGCGCCACGGAGGTCGTCAAGTATAAAGCTTTGTTAAGATATTTCTAACACAATGTTGTATACAAGTAAGACGTCTTGATCAATCCACTTCCTTATAAGTTCTGAAATATTTTATTGTACCAACTCAACTCCTTATTTTGCATCTGTAAGCAATTTATGTCTCTCGCTCGATTAATTAAACCTTACATTTTGTTATGAGCTGTTAACTAATAAACATGTTTGAATTAATTAATGATAAGCCTTTCGTGTGTTCAGTGTCTGTCGTTGGTCTACTGATTATCATATGTAGCTTCGATTACATCCTGGGTTCGAATCCTGGGTCGAGTCGCGAAATAATGCTGAGATTTTTCATTCTCATATAAAATTTTGAGTACTTACATTCCAAGCCCGGACAAAGTTGGCCTCGGAAAGCACGTTAAGCCGTCGGTCCCGCACACTATCATCAACACCTGATCGTTACTGAGTAACATGATCATCCTAAGCCCGTCAACGCGCGCTGGAGCAGCGTAGTGGATCGTGGTGCTTTAATTTACTTAAGCATATCTAGGAGTCGGTGCCAGCCAAGGTTTCAACTTTAAGGACGACCTAGAACCCACAAACTGCTGTACTACGTAAAATAAATGTTCCTTAAACTTCGCTGGCACTGACTTCTTAGATATACTTAAGTAAATTAAAGCAACTAATTGACACAGTTATTTTTTACTTTTTATTGCGTTTTGAGTCGGTTCTATTTTTTGTTAAAAAATTTCTCAAAAGTATAGATTTTATTTAGTTTCACTTGTTCATCTGCAATGAAATCACGCAAATACTCAACCATGCAATAACCCACTTTCCAGTTTCCAATTGAGCCAAAATTTTGCATGTTTGTATATCGCGTGTATCGCGTTTTCATGCATAGGGCTCTATCAATGTCAATGACGCGGAAAAACAATTTGCCTGTGTTTTGGTAGGAATCGTTAATTGCGAGTTTTTCTATTTTACAAGTTGTTATTTAGATGAACCGATATCCGTGTCTATACTGTAATCTTGTCTTTCGTATTGATGAGTTTATATACATAAACTCATCAATACGAATCGTATGTAGGTATACATAACTATACAAGCTTTCGTATAGTTATGTATATATGTTATATTCTATTTAGGTACTAACGAGAACACTTTCTGCCTCGTTCTTTGGCTATAACGGCTAAACGGTAGTTTTTCTTACCGACCCAGGTAGATTCCTAAGTCGGTAAGAAAAACTAATTATTGTAGAGAAATATGAAGCGGTAACGTTATTTATTCTTCAATTCAAAATTTTTATAATATTTATTTTTTTATATTTAGTCAAAAAATAATTTAAAAGTCAAATTATTGAAGCAATTCAATGTTACGAATCCCTTAGCCAACTAATCTTTATTAATCCCCATAATATGTTAACTACATTTTAACCACATCAAATAATTAATATGCATTGATTAATTTTTTTCTTTATAAATATTATAATGTACTCACAATGTTTTTTCAACGAAAAGTTCCGTAGTGCGGTGAACAACAATTACTTATTAGAAAAAATATAAAAAATATAGGTGGCATATAGTTACCGGTCAATTATAATAGACGCATATGGTAAACGTTATTTATTCATATTGAAAACGTGTTCCAATGATGGGCTGCCACCAGTTTATTGCATCAGCAATTATTCCCATCTTTACATAAACACTTGTTATAGTGATTAACTAACAATTTGCCCTGGATTTGCGCGATAAACAGAAGATATACGTCAATATAGCTTCTTCACCGGTAAACACGAAGGCACCAATTCCATAATTAATTCAAACTACCACTAGCTAACCACTTGACTATGGAGGCAGTTTGGAGGGCTATGGTTTTACGCCAAATTGCTCTGCGAATAAATTCAATAAAATTGAAAACCGTATAAAAATCTGTTCAGTAGGTTTTATAACACTTGTGCGGACAGATAGTCATCAATTATTATAATATCTAATGATATAATGATAGCTATGGAAGTAATAATACCTTATAGAATAAAAAAAACAAATAGCTATTCATCTACATACTACAATGTTGACAGTGCTTACTAGAGCAACTTTACTATTAAAGTCCGAAGCTTTGAATAAGTTTTGCATATTTTAAGCTCTCCCGTCATAGCTACCGTGTGCTTTTAAGTCCACCGTTGGCATTTAAAGTACGTTTTCTATCGTATTTTTTTAACCCTGAGACTAGACTTGGTACTCTATGTACTTTGACACTTTCCGTCGACCTGAAATCATGAAATTCATCATAAAGTAAGTACAAGTGCTTAAACACCTGAGGCCAGTCCCTGCGACTTAATATATTCAACTTAATGGGGGTCGTCAAACGTAGTTTCGTAACTATTTTTTTTTATCAACTACAAGTTGGCCCTTGACTGCTATCACACCTGATGTTAAGTGATGATGCAATCTAAAATGGAAGCGGGCTAACTTGTTAGGAGCAGGATGAAATCCACATCCGTTTCGGTTTCTACACGACATCGTGCCGGAACGCTAAATCGCTTTACGGTACATCTTGGTCGGTAGGGTGGTAACTAGTCTCGGCGAAAGCCTCCCACCAGCCAGACCAAGACAAATTAAGAAAAATCTCCATCTGCCCCGCCGGGAATCGAACCCAAGACCTCCGTCTTATAAATTCACCGCGCAGACCACTGCACCACGAAGGCCGTGAAACTATTTTTTCAACTATTTTTAGTTCCAACATTGACTATTATGTTAAATTATATTAAAACTAGCACAATATGAGGTGAGGGTGAATGGAAATGTTGGAAGAGGAAGGCCTAGGCGAATGTTCCTGGACCAAATTCAAGACACTTTAAAAATGACCAGGTTAAGAGTATCCTAAACCGCAACGTGTATGAAAGGATTAATGAGAGTGGAAGAAGCTAAGGAAGTGGCTAATGTAACGATGTAGTCTCTGCCTACCCCGATGGGAATGAGGTGTAGGCGTGATATTATTTATGTATTATGTATGTAGTTTAACATACATGTTATAATTGGACTGTAATTGAAGTCATTTTGTTATTATATATTGCTTTGTAAACTATATAATAAATTACGATGGTTAAAGGAAATAATATCTTCCGTCACAAATTATATAAGTAAGGCAATAACACTTAGTCGATGGCTCACGAGCTAACAATTTGTAGGAAGCCATCGTTTTATAGGTATCGCGAATTCCGTAAACAGTTTTATCCTCGCTCTTGATGTTTTCGCTACGGAAACTTTATATTATTTTAGTTCAAGACCGGGACAGCGCAAAGATCACCTGATTTTTAATCCAGTTATGCCAATTTTGTCTATATTCTTTATTGCGTAATAAATAAATACCTACGTAATTTTCAACAATCTAATTGAAGCTGAAATACAGCTTTAACGCTGTGAGTATTTTTCTTTTCTTCTTAGTTAGAAGCCTAACTATGTATTAGGTAATAACATAAAGCTGAAGTGTTTACGCGCTAAACTCAGGAACTGCTGGTTTTAGTTGAAAAAATATTTTTATGTTGAATAATGCTTAAGAAGGTATAAGGCTATATAACAAAACGCTGCAATCCATAGAAGCGAAGAATCAGTGGAAAATGTGAAAAAAATGAAGAAAATTATTTTTTGGAGCCAATATAATAAGTTGTAAGGAGTAACTTTGGCTACTTTTGTTTTCGTAATCTTATTTTTATTTCACGCCGACGAAGTCGCTAGCATCGGCTAGTTATGTACAATATGAGCACTCTCATAAATAAGAAAATAATCCTATAGATGTTGTACATAAGTTTTCTATACACGTTTTTCTTTAAATCAATCATCAAAGAAAAAAAAAACCACAGCGTTCGAAACGCTAAAAAGATTTTAATAACTTTTTTCTTTACCTATTACTGCTCTATTATTGTAAAAATAAGTTAATGATTTAAACGATAAAAAGTTTGATACTAATAACTTAAATATTTTCAAAAAGTTTTGTGATCTGAGTAGACTGACCAATCTCTGAAGCGTTAGAATAGTCACAACAAAATAAACTTAACCTTTCCAAAAAAAACGAATTTGAACTTGAAATGACACTTCGTGGACCTGCACTTGCACCCGCTTGAAATAAACGAATTTGAACTTGAAATCACAGACTATTAAATTTTATTTCGTAATTCAGAGTCAGATAGACGATAGACGAGTATACAAAGCATGTAGGAATGTGTATTGTAAGTAGTATGCAGGCCAGGTCCGTCTGCCCGTCCATTGAGGGCCAATCTAGCCAATTGCTTAATAGCCATTCACTAGATGGACCTACCAAGGCGTTCTATTAGTACCTGTGTTGTAGACACTCGACCTCTATGACGCAGCGATACTTTCAGCGAACTAGACTGTTCTTGTTGACTGGATCCCAGGGCCGTCAGACTTTATTTATAATCTAAAGAACAATATAAATTTTATTACTGCTATAAAATATTGAGTATTAATCCATCTAAGAAAGGAATTGTTCAATAGTTTCAAATCGGAGTTAGAACAGCGTTATTCAAGAGCGCAGTTCCTAAACCAGCTATGTTCCAAACTTCACAATTGCATACTCACATTTTAGACAGCCTCCGTGGCGCAGTGGTATGCGCGGTGGATTTGTAAGACGGAGGTCCTGGGTCAGATTCCCGGCAGGGCCGATTGAGATTTTCTGAATCAGTCCGGGTCTGGCTGGAGGGAGGCCTCAGCCGTGGTTAGTTACCACCCTAGCGACAAAGACATACCGTCAATTGGTGGTGTGTATATTAACCTACTCCTAAAAAAGTCCGTCCGCTTCCATCTTAGATTGCATCATCACTTACCATCAGGTATGATTGCAGTCAAGGGCTGACACTCACAAGCTCTCGATCTATCAAACACGTATCAGGGATGCCACCGTAAAAAAGTCTTGTGTGTATTTCAGATTTTCATCCTTACTTTTTATTCTATTTAATATTATTAATTATAGAGCTCAAAGTAATGTTTTCTCTTCAGATAGAGAATGGGGTCGCTGCCGCGTGTCTCGGTGGTGTCAGGCGCGCGCGTGGCGGTGCCGGCGGCGCCGCTCACAGACCACCTCGCTAGGATGGGCAGCGTCGACAGGACCGCGCTCATTTACTCAGGTTTGTAAGTTTGTAATGTTTTCCCCTCAGATAGAGCATAGGGCATGGGTGCGCTGTCTTTAAGCCGTGCGTCCCAATCATGTCCTTTACATTAGATGATGTTTGTCAGGGGTACAGGAGTAAAAAAAAATATGGTGCCAAAACGCATTAGACCAGCTTAGTGTAATAAAGCTCTTGGACTTAAAAAATACATTATATTATAGATTGTTCAATCCATGACGGCTCGTTGTTTTTTGTTTTTCAAACGCTTACAGTGCAAGTGTGCAATAAAAACTGCAAGAATGTGAGTTCTATTATTATGTGACGAGTAGGAATGTGTAATAGAACTCACAAGCGTTTGAAAAACAAAAAATGACGAGCCTTCATGGATTGAACAATCTATAGTAGCGTAAATTATATAGGCTACTTTTGTCGCCAATATTTCACCCCAAGAAAGGAAAGGCAGAGTATCTTATTTACCTCCTCCTCTATCTCCAGATGAGACCTGCAACGTGCGAGTGAGCTATGCCGAGTTGGAAGGACGCACCAACGCCATGGCCCGAGCAATCGCAGCGCACGCTAGACCCACTGGTCCTAACAGAGACCAAGATTACGTGATCGCAGTATGCATGCAGCCTACACACAAGTAAGTAGTACTACTTACTTTACTTAGTTACTTCATAACAAAGAATCTGAAGTATGCAATATCATCATTTATTTATTTATGTAGATACCTATAACAAATTGGTAGTTAACAATATAAATATTAGCAAAAGATTAGTATAGCTAAGGTACAAACAGCAGTTGTTGTATGGGCATATACAGCACTGCTGAATCTGTTTAAGATTAGGATTACACTTCTCATGGTAGGTATCATATGTTTCTCCAGACAATGTATAGGACTTTAACCCACTAATAAAAACATATTGTACAACAATGTATTATGCATCATTTTATTGCAATTTTTTTTACTATTTAATATAAATTACATTTAAAAGTTCTAGAAGTCGGAGTATTCGATACGAGCCTAACGTTGGTTATCGTCCATTTCCGTAAACAACCACATAGCACAGCTGTCACACTAATATGACAATCGCAAAGCTTCATGAAATACATTTTAAAAAGGCTCAACGACTCTGGATACCAGCCTTTTAGAGCACACTTTGATGAAAATACAATAAAAACGATTTAAAAGGCTAGAACCTAGTGCAACAATAAAGATTTAAAAATGCGTAGAGTGTAAATGAAAAGGAAATAGTTTAATTACATTTTTTAACAGAATTTTATTCCGATGCCCAACAGTAAAAATTACTTATTGTAAAACATTTATATAATAATTGGATATTTTTAGTATATTTACAATTTGTGTTCTCTCTGGGTTAGGATCTGGCATTCTCCTTTTCATATTTCATAACATTCGGCGTATTTTTGCCTAAACGGGTTTGGGCCCTCGTGGTTCCGGGCCCCATTTTAGCACTGATACAGACCAGTAGCTACAACCATCGGTAAGTCTAAACTGATTTTTACCGCTTACCTACCAGCTACCGTCAACGTAATTGTAGTCTAACTCAAGCCATACGGGGGTAAGGAGCATGACATACTGAGTCCCTTAGCGCTGGAATTTTTCGTCACTCATTTCATGATGTTGAAAAAAAATTCTGCAGTTTTTTAACAAGTTATAGCAATGAATCATGTAAGTTGTTTATCCTATTACGATTTTTAATGAAAAAGCAACAAATTAGGATTTTTAAACTAGCAAAGTAAATCTAATGTCTCTGTATCGAGCTCAGTTAAAGTGGCTACCTATACGATCTCGTATAAATTTACACGCTCTTTCGCTTCTATATTCTATTTTATATTATCCTCCAACGCCGCAATATTTGAAGGAGCGATTCAATTTTCTGGGTAGCAATGCTGAATGCAGTTTGCGGGCCAAAAACGATAATAAGTTGCAATTTCCAGTAAGTCGTACTTCAGCGTACAGTAGTTCCTTTACAGTAAAAACTGTAGCACTGTGGAATGATTTGCCAAGGGACGTTAGACAGTCCGAATCAATGAATGTCTTCAAAAATCGTTTAAGGGAATACTACTTATCTCTATTATGAATATGTATGTATGTATTATTTTATGTAGGTTTATATATCTGTATATATACATTACCTATATATTTTGTCTTTTTATCATTTATTTATTTACATTTCTTTTTAAATTTTCAACAATGCTATATAAAACAATTATAAAAACACTATTAAAAATTTATAAAAAAATCATTCCGCCTGCTGCGGGGCCCGAGGGTCCAAGCAACCGGTGGTCAGGGCTCCAGAGTGAGGAACCTCCTCACAATACGCGCCGTTTCAAGAATTACTGCCTTCTGTATCCGACCCTTGATCCAACAATTAAGCGAAAGCTTTTTAAGATGTTGGTCAAAGCTTTTCGCTATAAGACCGTTGACTGAAACGACTATAGGAACAATCATTGTTGTATCAACATTCCACATGGCGGTAATCTCATGAGCAAGGTCCAAGTATTTTGATACTTTTTCCTTTTCAGCTTTCACCAGATTATCATCATGTGGAACAGTAATATCAACAATCATTGCACGGCGCGTTAATCGATCAATTATCACTATATCAGGTCTATTGGCTACAATATACCTATCAGTGATAATTGTTCGATCCCAGTAGAGCAACGCACTGCTATTTTCAAGAACTGACGCTGGGTCGTACCTATAGTAAGGCACCTCAGAATCGACAAGGCCATACTGAAGAGCAAGTTGTTGGTGGATTATCTTGGCTACTTGATTATGTCTGTGCAAGTATTCGCCATTAGCAAGATGAGAACACCCGGAAACTATATGTCTGAGGGATTCCCCAGGTTGATGACACGCTCGACATATGTCTAGAGTGCCATCTTTCATAATATGTTTCCGGTAGTTTCTCGTCTTGATAACCTCGTCCATAATTGCACAGACAAAACCCTCGGTTTCCCCAAAGAGGTCACCGAATTGCAACCAAGATACAGATGTTATTTGATCTACATCCGGTCCCGTGAGGGCCTTGTAGAAACGTCCATGCAACTCCTTACTCTTCCATATCGCCACACGATCTGAGTTACTAGTTACTTTAGGCTTACGCCAGTTCTCTTTGCCAAGGGATAGTGGGGTAAGACCCTTGTCCACTGCAACGACATCCTTATGCATACCCACATTTATCTTGAGAAAATAATCTCTGAGATTGCACACCTCACGATTATGGAGGTTCTTGGCATTCAAGAAACCACGTCCCCCACACTTGCGTGGGAGGTACAATCTCATTACAGATGAACGTGGATGGTGCATCCGATATGACGTCAGCAGTTTGCGGACTTTACAGTCCAGGGAGTCCAGTTCAGTTTGAGTCCACTTTAGAATGCCAAAAGAGTATATGAGTTAGGGCATGACCCAGCTATTGTAGGCACGCACCTTATTACCACCTGATAAAAGACTTTTTAGGACTTTTTTCAGGCGGCCAAAGAACCGTTCCTGCACTAGTTGTTTCATATTCCCTACCTCAATACCGAGTGCTTCTGACATTCCTAGGTATTTATAGGTCTCCCCTTCGCAAAGTGATTTGAGAATAATAGTTTCTGAAAGTACTATATTCTCAGAGCTCACAACTCTACCTCGCTCGATATTGATTACCGCACACTTGTCTACACCAAATTCCATCCTTATGTCACTGCTAAAGGTTTGAGTGATCTTCAACAATGACACTAGGTCTGAACGCTTTGATGCATACAGTTTGAGGTCATCCATATAAAGCAAGTGAGATATGAGTTCACCACCCCTGCGAAGGCGAAAGCCTAGCCCTGAATCCATCAGCAAAGTACTGAGAGGATTAAGAGCTAGGCAAAACCATAAAGGGCTCAAACTATCGCCCTGGAAAATACCCCGCCTAATCCCTATCGGTTCTGTCAATTCAGAACTCTCAGAGATGCCTGGATGATTAAGGACTGTCATCCACTGACTCATGCACGACTCGAGAAAAGAGCATAGGGTTGCATCGACCTTGTACAACCGCATGACCTCCATGAGCCATGAATGAGGCACTGAATCATAGGCCTTCTTATAGTCAATCCAAGCAGCTGTGAGATTTTTTCTGTTTCGCCGAACCTGCTGGCAAATAGCAGTGTCAATGAGGAGCAGTTCCTTCGTACCACGAGACCGGGCCTTGCATCCATTCTGTGTTGGGGCCAAAATATTATTTGCATTAATATGCATTGTTATTTTTGATGTCAGAATGGATGTAAGGAGCTTATAGATGGTAGGTAAGCATGTAATCGGTCGGTAGTTTTTGGGATCCGTGGTACTTCCGGATTTGTATAATAGGAACGAGACACCAGTTGTTAAGAGTGTCGGTAGCGATCCAATGTCAACGGCGCTTTGGAATTGTATTGCCAAGATAGAATGCGCACTGCGGAACCATTTCAACCAGAAGTTGTGCAATCCATCCGGACCAGGACATTTCCAGTTGGAAGCCGGCCGAATTGCACAACCTACGTCTTCCGCAGTTATGGTTATTGGAACCATTTGTTCTACCATCGCGCATTTCTCCTTGACAATATTCATCCAAACGCCGGTTGTGTGATCAATGGGGGCCGACCAGATGCTACGCCAGAAATCTGACATAGCATCAGAAGTTGGAAACTCTCCATTAGTCACACAAACACTAGATTGCTCCCAGTTCCTATATACTCTCCGTTGGTCACTTTGAAAGATCCGATTCTGATAGTATCGGTCATTGCGCTCTTTATAACGCCTGATACGTTTTGCCCATGCATAGACTTTCTGCTTCAAGAAGTCGATGCGTTCCATGACACAGTCCAAGTACTGGGACGGACGTGTATCAGTCCCAGCAAAAGCCTGGTTCACGAATCGCATGACCCTAGGGCGGTTATTGCCCTCCTTAAAGCAGATTAGCTTAGCAATGAGAGTTCTAGCCAGTGTGATACGCCTTTCGATTCTGGTCTGCCAAGCTGGAGCTTGACCCGTCCTCTGCGGGGCCGTGCGTGGTTCAGGGAATCTAACTCCCGCGATTCGACACGCCGCAACGGCTCCACAATATAGGATCGAATGCGTATCACTTAGGTCCTCAGATGTTAAAAGGTAATTACCTAATATCTGGTCTAGAACCCCCACTAATGCCATATTTCGTCTATGTATAGGCAACCGAGGCAAACGTGGTCTTAAATTAAGAGGCGTATACCTGTACATCAGAATCGCATCCTCCAAAGTTCTCCTCAGTTGCTCATCATCCTGGTTACTTACTGTCAGATCGATACCACTCTGTATCTCCTCTTGGATGTTAATTTGCAATGCTGTTGGTATTGCATGCTGAGGTAAGTTACAAGTGGTATTAACCTGTGGTAGAGTTGAACGCAGCCGTTCAAGAAGAGCCTCATCCAGCAGATGACGTCGCTGGATGGCCCGTACTTGATCCGCCAATCGTTGTGCAGTCACGGTCACTGTTGGTTCAAGCGCCTGAAACAGAGACAGCATTCTTGCACGGTACGCAGTGAGGTTAGTTCCCCCCTCTGTCGCCCCGTAGTACGCACGCATGACACTCTCATTCATATTCTGAGACCATCTCATGCGGCGCACTATACCACCGGCAGCGGGAGCATTCGCAGGGGCCATCGGCTCTGATTGCCCCAAGCTGGCTGGTGGTTCGTCGTCCGTCGTCGTTGCTTTGCGCCGTGTGGTGACGCCCCGATGTGTCCTCCGAGCTGGAGAGGGCGTCACATCCCTCGCAGATGTTGGTGGAGTTCCATATTCATCCGACGGCGGCGACGACGACGACGATGTTCTAGTTCTTGATTGTGCGCATGATTTTGATCGGCCGCCACCACGTCTCATTTTTATATAATTTTGTGTACATTTTTAATTATTTTTAGCTATTATTTTAGTATTGTTTTGAATTATTTACATATTTTTAAATTATTTTCTTGATTTTTATGTTATGTCAGACTGGTGGCAGGTGACATTTTGTCTTATTATTATATATGTATTATTAGTATGTAAGTGTATGTAGTCTATTTATTATTGTGTTGCACTATCCGCTTTCCCTCATTTTATTCCAACTGTGCGGGTTGTCTGGTGGAGATCGCTTTCAGCGATAAGACCGCCCTTGTACATATTTAATCATTGTTTTATATATTATTCTGTTTGTTATTCTTTATATGTGTGCAATAAAGATTTTATCTATCTATCTAATTTTAAAAGGCACGTAATCAGCTGTTCTAAGAGTTCAACAACTATGAACTCTATACCAATAGCTAGGTGCACGCAGCGCGCCCTCGTCACCGCCAATTAGGTATAGATTGCTGATTTCCCATCTCCGACAGTGTTTTTTTTTATCTACCACAAGCTGGCCCTTGACTGCTATCACACCTGATGTTAAGTGATGATGCAATCTAAGATGGAAGCGAGCTAACTTGTTAGGAGTAGGATGAAATTCACACTCCTTTTGGTTTCTACACAATATCGTACCGGAACGCTAAATCGCTTGACGGTACGTCTTTGTCGATAGGGTGATAACTAGCCACGGCGAAAGCCTCCCACCAGCCAGACCAAGACAAATCTCAATCTGCCCCACCGGGAATAGAATCCAGGACCTCCGTCTTATAAATCCACCGCGCATACAACTGCGCCAGGGAGGCCATCGCATGTAGTTTTCACTACATCGTTCTAAACAATAATTGTAGTCTCTATACGAAGCTTTTGTTATCATACCCCGCATGTAAATAACAAAAAAACCATGCTTGTCTCCACAGCACAATAATAGCGCTGCTGTCGACGTGGAAGGCTGGTGCGGCCTACGTCCCCATGGAGCCCAGCTTCCCGCAAGGCAGAATTACACACATATTGAAAGACGCTGAACCTTCGCTCGTTATTTACGATGATACTGGTAAGTTTTGCTGGTGGGAGGCTTCCGCCGTGACTAGTTAACACCCTACCGACAAAGACGTACCACCAAGCAAATTAGCGTTCCGGTACGATCCATTCCATCTTCACTTGACGACCTCCGTGGCACAGTGCGCGGTGGATTTATAAGACGGAGGTCCTGGGTTCGATTCCCGGCGGGGCAGATTGAGATTTTTCTTAATTTGTCTTGGTCTGGCTGGTGGGAGGCTTTCGCCGTGACTAGTTACCACCCTACCGACAAAGACGTATCGCCAAACAATTTAGCGTTCCAGTACGATGTCGTGTAGAAACCGAAAGGGGTGTGGATTTTCGTCCCATCCCTAACAAGTTAGACCGGTTCCATCTTAGACTGCATCATCACTTAACATCAGGTGTGACAGCAGTCAAGGACCAACTTGTAGTCGATAAAAAAAAACTTACCATCAGATTTGGCAGCAGTCAAGGGGTAACTTGTAATGAACAAAAAAAAGCAATAAATATGTTAAGCCTCGTGTGCCTGTAATGCCATGGAACAGACTGATGCTACTTGGCAGCTCAAATTACTTCCCTGGACGATATATCTCAAAAAGTTATACCTATTTTGGGCTTCAAAACATCGGGCTTATTTAAACCAAGAAAATTTGATCTCACTGTAATGAAGAGTAACAGAGTCACAACATTTTTTTCTATTCATTATATATGACGCTAAAGGTCCATCTACAAGTATATTTATCTGTATTTTTACTCCGTCACTAAAAAGTCAAAAAGTAAACTTCTTTTCTCGTTCGTATTAATCGAGCCATCACTACGTCATTATTATTACAAAACAAAATTCTCCGCGTCTTTTAGTTCGTGGTAATATCAAAAACTACCGAACGTACTTTTTTGTGTTTTCGGAAGGTTCAATACACCAATTTGCTCACGGACGATTGGCCGGCTAGGTTTTAATAAACTAAAGCAGACTGGGTAACAATATCTAACTATGATTTTCAGCAAACCCCGCAATGTTTGCCGGTAGTGGAGTCCCAGCGGTGTCCTTCGAGGAGTTGTCATTGGAAGCCAGCGCTCTGCCTGCGGACCGACCCAACGATGATGAGGTGCTCGTGAAGATGGATGCTGACTCCATCGCCATTGTTTTGTACACTTCAGGCAGTACTGGGATACCGAAAGGTGAGTGCTCGTGATCTTTATCAGATGGATATCCATTGCTACACAAGTCAGCGCGCTTCCATCTTAGACTGTATCATCACTTAAGTCAAGGGCCAACTTGTCGATAAAAAAAAAGAATTCTACTTCCCCAACAAGTGAAGAAGCAAGAACTAGGAATGGAGAAGAACAGTTCAAAAGGCAGGAATCGAATTTAGGACTTCTGTTCTGTTCTGGGGATAGTGACTGGCAGGGAGGATCCTGGCTATGCCCTTGATCCGGCTCTTTAAAAAGTGGAGCTGCCGAGGCTACATTATTTATGTAAATTATTATGATCCTATTTCAATTGTTCAGGTCTCTCCCGTTTTAAAAGAGGATATGATATGGCACTTAGACATTTGTGATGTTTGAAATGCTTGTAAGCTAAGCTTCATCATGATCATCAGCCTGTATTAGTCCACTGCTGGACATAGGCCCTTTCGAGAGCGCGCCACCACACGCGATCCTCTGCCTTTCTCATCCAGCCACTTCCCACTACCTTTTTGAGGTCGTCGCATCATCGGGCTGGAGGGCGTCCTACACTGCGCTTAGTGGTTCGTGGTCTCCACTCCAGAACACGCCGGCTCCAACGACCATCTGTTCTGCGAATTGTATGGCCCGCCCATTGCCACTTCAAGCTAAGCTTGCATAAAATAAGTTAATTTTGAATTTCACAAAATGAGCGATAATAAATGAATGAGATCTATGGCTTAACTTGTTCTGCCAGACATTCAAGTTAAAATTACCAACTCAACATAACAAGAATTTAAATTATTGAGATTTTCTTGGTAGAAACAACAAGTAAACACTAAAATGACAGACTGGACAGTAAATATGTGATCATATGTAAAACTTTTATTGCAACTCTTTGTTTCAAATTATATCGAATGAAATATAAATAAATAATCACACACTTAACGACGTATAATTAGATATAATTGTAAAAATCCATAAACACACAAGATAAGTAGGTACTAAAATAAAGAAAAAGCACTTTCAATACAAGGTGTTTCTCGTAAAATTATCGCGCGCGGTAATAGTCCTTTATTAAAAGGGCAACGGAAAAAACCATTGCCATAACGGAGTTTTATATGTCCGTAGTTTTCTTGCACAGAGAAATACAAAGTAAACATAGTGTATTAATTTATACATTATTACTTAGATTAGATAAATCCTATGCATAATTACTATTGTGCACTTGTCTAAAAGAGAATTTATACCTAGTAGGTAGGTATCAATCGTATCGTAGGTTCAGTAATCAAGGGGCCTATTTACAATACGGTTTTTATTAAAAAGCTGCCGTGACCGAGTTTAAATTAAATTAACTTATAATTGAGGACTTAGGCCTGTGTGCACCAAGATTTCGGTAATCATAACCAATGGTTAACATAAGCTAACTGTCGGTTACTATAAATTTACTATTCACGACAACCCGTACGCCGGTTAAGGACGTAAGCTCGGTTAAGATAACCGCCCGGTTTACGTCCTTAACCGGCGTACGGGTTGTCGTGATAACCGAAATCTTGGTGCACACAGGCCTTAGCCTCGCTGTTCATCCGCTTAGATCTTGTCCCCGAAGGAATATCGAAAAAACCGACCTAGTGCAAATCGGAGTTACGCACGAAGGGTTCCGTACGAAATAAGCAATAAAGCGCCATTTTTAACCGACATCAAAAAAAGCAGGTTATCAATTCGACCCGTATGTATGTAATATTTCCAGCACTGCTCAGTTTTTGCATATGTTAGCCTATATCAGCGTCTGAACAAATGTGCCAAATTTCAAAAGCGTATATATGTATGTATGGATTTAATTTTATTCTCAGTACATTTTGATTTTGTTCTATTTGTAGTATTTATTGTTATAGTGGCAACATAAATAAATCATCTGTGACAACTGTCTAGCTATCACGATTCATGAAATACAGCGGTGATAGACACACTGGCCGACAGCACGGGAAAGTAAACCTTGACCTATTTCTAGCTAGCTCAGCCTAATTTCATCCAGACTTATTTAGCTGATTAAACAGAGTAAAAAATTTTTAAATAAAAATAGAACCGACTTAAAACGCACTAAAAAGTAAAAAATAACTGTGTCATTTAGTTGCTTTAAATTACTTAAGCATATCTATGAAGTCGGTGCCAGCCAAGTTTAAGGAACCTTTCTTTTACGTAGTAAAGCATTTTGTAGGTTCTAGGTAACGTCCTTAAAGTAGAAACCTGGGCTGGCGCCGACTCCTAGATATGCTTAAGTATATTAAAGCAACTAAATGACACAGTTATTTTTTACTTTTTTGTGCGTTTTGAGTCGGTTCTATTTTTATTTAAAAATTTTTATTTCTTACTTTTTAGTGATTTATCGCCACGTATTGTACTCGTACTATACTGTCATAGTATACTATGTGGTACTAGTAGCCAAAAAGTTACCGATACCGAGACAAAAATCGAAAGCGCGCCTCCAAAATTTGAAGAGTTCCTTCAATTTCCCCAGGATATCCGTTTTTTTTCGTCGGTTAAAAATATCCTTCTATACATTCAAAGTTATTGTACGTTATCATGTTAGATTCATTATGTTAAGGTCATAAAAGATGTAATGTAATATGATTTATTAATTCGTTTAATTACGATACTAAACGCAGATAATAAACAGTATTCCTCCTTTCAAGGTTTCTATAACTTAAGATGAACTTACAAAGTACTGAAGTAATATATTTATTATCACGTAAAGCATTAAGCAAATCAATTAATTGGTTGTATAATATTTCAATAGTATTTAAATAGATTAAAGAAATTGCAACAAAATTTGGTAACAATACTATCACGTTTATTTTAATTCAATTTAAACTTATTAAATTGAATTAAAATAATAATAAAGTTGACATTATCAGAATTCAGTTTTTCAAATTGAATTACAGGAGTACGTCTGCCATACTCTGCGATCTGCAATCGTCTGTGGTGGCAATTCCGGACCTTCCCCTACACGGAAACGGAAGTAACATGTGTTTGGAAAACCGCTCTCACATTCGTAGACTCAGTGTGTGAGATATGGGGTCCGTTGCTGCATGGGAGGTCTCTGCTGATACTGTCGAGGGAAACTACGAGGGACCCCCAGAAATTGGTGCGAGTATTGGCAGACTGTCAGGTGAGTATACCTAAATTTTGGACATTTAAATTAAATGCAATTCATTGGCCTAAAGTAGGATAAGACAGGCCAGAAGAGCAGGGTCAAATAAGTCACAGAACAGAACATGTTCGTTGGGGCCGGCGTGTTCTGGGCAGGACATATGATTTGTTCTGGGCAGTAATACCTTCTTATATTTCTCCACAGAGATTCTGTGCAAAGTTTTCCTTGCGCATTTCTCAATGGCAATAGCGGCTTGTCCTGTCCAAGCAATCTCACAAGCCCCTTAGTTGAAGTTGCCCTAAGGCTCCTGTGATAGCCATACATGCCAGTCACTGCACTCGTAGAAGATTCGCTTTACATGTTCCCAGCTTCATCCATGGCTACCATACAGTTGCCCTATACGTCAGTATTGACATCACATCAATTGTCAGTATTGACATCAGCTCAAAGATCCATTTCAAGACGTTTTAATGCCCCAGGTCTTCCCATAGCTAGTAAGACTGTAGGATTTAGTAATCGTACAATGCTACATATGGAGCCCACGTAAGTTGCCCATCTAGTGTTACTCCTAGATGTACTTACCCTCTAGGAATGAGACATAGATACAATATATA
This sequence comes from Mycalesis mineus, assembly GCA_034621355.1. Lineage (NCBI taxonomy): Eukaryota > Metazoa > Arthropoda > Insecta > Lepidoptera > Nymphalidae > Mycalesis > Mycalesis mineus. The sequence continues at coordinate 7,742,786 of CM067904.1, read as the reverse complement.
ATTTACTCTATTTTTTAGATCAAACGTCTCGTCCTAGTACCAACACTTCTCCGTTCAATCCTGATGTATCTATCTCTGACTCCTTCTGAAAGACCTCTTCAATACCTGAAGTTGTGGATCTGTTCTGGAGAGACCTTGGGCAAGGACCTGGCGTTGCAGTTCTTCCAGTACTTCTCTGATCAGGATGGATATAAACTAGCTAATTTCTACGGCAGCACTGAAGTTATGGGAGATGTAACGTATTTCGTCCTTGAAAGGATTGGCCAGTTGGATATGTTCCCTTCGATACCAATAGGTAAGTATTTATTTTGGCATATAAATAAAAAATAAAATACGACAATACACACGTCACTTTATAGCCCCTAAGTAAACGTACTCGTAGGAAGCTTGTTTTATGGGTATAATGATTAATGATAAACATTTTTTTATATGTTATACATAATGTGGGAATCGAACCCACAGCATCTGTTATACTCTGGATTCGCAGAAGCAGGGTTACTACCCAATGCGCCTCTCGGCCGTATATTCATCCTTTTCCATGTTTTCAGAAAATTTCGATGTCACTGAGATATATTTCGATGAGACAAATATTTGTTATAAGTTTACGACTTAATTGTGCACTATTGCTTTACCACTAACTACTTGTAACTATAAAAAAACTAAAACAATGATTTTCAAATTTGCATTATTGCTCAGGGATTAATTTCCTTCTTTGACGTACGTGTGCTTAAAGGTTTGGTGTACTTATAAATGATCACTTACCGTCATATGGTCTATCTGCTTCATCACTCAATAATATAATAACTACAAAAAAAACTGTTACACTCTTTCATAGGTGCACCTTTGGACAATTGTGCAGTATACCTACTAGATGAGGAAATGAACCCCTCGCGTGAGTCAGAGCCGGGTGAAGTGTGGGTGGCTGGGAGGAACTTGGCGAGAGGCTACGTAGGAGGACAGGCTCCGGAGAAGTTCTGCGACAATCCTCATGCAGCTCATCCTGGTATGTTCCTTCATTACAACTATTTTAACTGTATGCCTTTTTTGTGGGGAAATTCTCATGGATACCCTCTCATTATGGGGAGGCTAGGTTATGTTAGATTCTTATCGACTAAAATACTCGTCCTACTCGTCGCGTGAAAAAATTGGAACGAAAAGCCTCTTCTGAGATCTAACAGCGGCGCTCGGCTAGGTAGGTCCTCCATAGTTTTGCGATCCTACTTATAGGCACATCTGGAAAACAGAGAGGGCCTTACCACCCAGGGAGTTATCTCCAATTGATGACAGATTCCCCGTATTTATCACCCGGAGTTCCTCAACATCGGAGTTTGGCTATAACTTTAAGCCTATGCCAATAGGCTAAGAGCGTGTGATGGGCAGACTATCCTCATTTTATAAGTTGAAAATTTGTGCTCATATCATAGATAAGTACCGTTGGCACTTGGCAATTATGAAATTTGTGCAATAATGGCTTCGGAAGTCAGCGCAGATTATAAAATTTTGATATTTTCTGCGGGATATCTTGAAAAGTCCCTGGTTTAGGCATTTCGTGACCAATCTTTGTTAAAAACCCTAAAAGTTTTCTCTTAACGATGTCTATAACTAAGCCGAAGACATCAAAGATTTTGGGCTTTTCCTTACTAATCAGTGTTTCTAATCGTGAGCTTTGGACCTTCTCCAACCAAATGGACCAAATCCTTGACTAAATAAAAGGATGCAAGAAATTAATACTGACCCTATGCACCATAAGGTGCGTAAGGCCATAAAGTAGTAGAAGATATATGAATTAACATGATTTTCCCACAAACAAGTCGGAGTTGTTTTTCAACATAATTTAATTGCTGTTTTCTTCAGATTTCAGCCGCCTGTATCGTACGGGAGACTTCGGCATACTCCAAAAGGGAATGGTTCTTTTCGCCGGAAGAACAGATTCTCAGGTCAAGATCAGAGGACATCGGGTTGATCTGTTAGAAGTTGAACGCGCTGTGAACAGTGTCCAGGGAGTGGAGAAAGGTAAATATGTTACGTCAGACCTTTGACTACCTCCGTGGCGCAGTGACATGCGCAGTGGATTTATAAAACGACGATCCTGGCTTCGTTTCCCGGCTAGGACGATTAAGATTTACTAAATTAGTCCAGGTCCGGCTGGTGGGAGGCTTCGACCGTGGCTAGTTACCATCTTACAGACAATGGTTCGATGGATGGGCGTTCCGGTACGATGTTGTGTAGAAACCGAAGGGCTGTATATTTCATCCTACTCTTAATAAGTTAGTCCACTTCCATCTTAGATCATCACTTACCATCAGATGTGGTTGTAGTTAAGGGCTTGTAATAAATAATAAAATTATTATTATAAAAACAAAAAAACTGACTGCTTAGAAGTTATGAACTGAAAAGAGAAAAACAAGGATCACTATATCTGTATAAAATTCTAAATACTTTATAGTGCTGCAAACAGGGACAAAATATTTTAACCTGCGGGGAAAGAAAGATCTACCAAAACTACGTTTGTCCCCGCCTTTTTGCTAAAAAAGTAATATGAACATGATATGATATCTATATATTTGACGACCTCCGTGGCGCAGTGGTATGCGTGGTGGATTCATAAGACGGAGGTCCTGGGTTAGATTCCCGGTGAGGCAGATTGGGATTTTTCTTAATTTGTCTTGGTCTGGCTGGTGCGAGGCTTCCGCCGTGGCTAGTTACCACCCTACCGACAAAGACGTACCGCCAAGCGACTTAGCGTTCCGGTACGATGTCGTGTAGAAACCGATAGGAGTGTGGATTTCATCGTACTCCTATCAAGTTAGTCCGCTTCCATCTTAGATTGCATCATCACTTGACATCAGGTGTGATAGCAGTCAAGGGCTAACTTGTAGTCAATAATAAAAAAATAAAAAAAATATTTTTGGAATAATCTTTTAACGACCTTTCAATTGGTACCCATATTGCTAAGATAAGAGAAAAAAATACACACATCCCCCTTTTTTCCCCCATTTACAGCCGCCATTTTGAAAATTTATATAGTCACTACACAATTTTGACAACTCAACGACACCTCACATGTCAAAATCCGTTCAGCCGTTTAGGCTGTAGCGCGTGCCGAAGAAATGGACATACATACATACATACATACCTACATACATACGTACATACATACATACATACATACATACATACATACGTACATACATACATACATACATTTGTTCTGATTACGAGGATTTTAGCAGACGCAGTAGATTTTATTGCAGAACTGGTTATAGTAACGCCGTTTTTTTGGGACTTTTTTTTATAGTGTATAGGCTAGCGCATGGCTACGATCACGCCTGATGGTAAGCGAAGATGTAGCCTACGGTGAAACGCGCTTGCCTAGAAGGTGCCTATTCACTCTTGACTTGAAGATACCCATATTGTAGGTGGTAGGGAAAACGTAAGCTGGAAGGGCATTCCATATACACGCAGTTCGAATCAAGAACGAGGAAGCGAAACGTTTTGTACTGATAGTTCAATTCACTAAGACGCGCCCCACTATTTCTCGCGAGGGGAAACCGAAGGGTGCGGGGAGTACAGTTCGAACATCAGTCTCGAGTCGACCACGGCTCGGTGTACACGGGCTATTGTAGGTTGTATCGCTGCGTGTCATGACCCAACGGAATGATGCTCTACTTAATTTTTTTACCAATATTATATTTATAATGTCAAAAAAACGTATCGTATGATGATAAACTACATATTTAAATTTGATTTAGCCAGAAAAATCGTTCCGTTGCCCATTCCTTCAGGTTGACCGACTCGACTTTAATTTTTCTACAAAGGTCACTTGATTGGTTTGTTACTGCCAATATAGATTTTCCAAATTAGCTTAGCAAAATAGCTTTGGTCATTGGTACTATCCTACTAAAAAAGACGTGCCGTCAAGCGATTTAGCGTTCCGGTATCGTTTAGAAATTAAAGAAATGTAGATTTCATGCTACTCCTAACAAGTTAGCCCGCTTCCATCTTAGTTTACATAAACTAACTTGTAATGAATCAAAATAATAATAGATATCATGGGTTCACGCTTTACAAAAACACTAGGGGTATGGTAGACAAGACAGCGTGGAATTGAGCTCAATCATTAAACTGTTTAAACAAAAGAAAAATAGATATACTAGGTACCTATCTGAGATGAGTGTGGGTATGTGTGTTTTTAAGATATTTTTAAATGGGTTAATAAATATGTCGAAGGAATTAGACTAGAGACTTAGAATAGATTGTTGTAATATTGTAATAGACGTCATTGTTTATGGAAATGTTACTGTCTGTGGATGTAATTATTTTTGGTATGTCACGAGTTTTTGACGTGACAACGTCTTGCAATTCGATAGAGCCAGCTGCACGTACGAAAAAACATGACGTCATGCGTCGTTACCTTGCTTTGAGGCGTTCCATGTAAGGCTTGAAGTGCAAGCGAGAGTGCGGAGCTAGCGACAAAGAAGGACAATCGGCCTTTGCGTTCGGCAGCGTTCAACATCCGTCTATTAAATATAATTATTAAATATATTAATTTTAAATTAAAAATTAATATATTTATTATAAATTTAAAATATAAATTTATAAAATCAAAATCAATTATTTTATAAAATTTAAATTAATATTTATAAAAATTTTAATAACCAATTAAATGCTACCATTCCATCAGTATTTTCTTAAGACATTGTCACGTTCAACTATCGTCAGTAAACCGACTTTACAGACAACCAATTTTTTTTTTATGAAAGTAATCGAAATAGAACTAATTGTTAATCATTTCATGAGAGATATGAGATAGGTGCTTACTTGAAACTTTAACACAAAGTTAAATTCAATTTGATTTGATAAATGAATGAATGATTGATTTGTTTTAATACTCCAACCAATAAAAGAGTCGGGCGCCAAAGTCCTAGTAGAGTATTTACACCATCTTGAGGGGAATAAAGGAGTTGGGTAGTTAGTTTGTGTCTGGAGTGCGGTGAGGATATTTAGTCGAGTTGGACCAGTGTAAAAGTGTTCTTAAGAAGTATATTAAATTAGGGAGTAAAGTAAGAAGGGTGTAAATAAACTACTGTTCTGAATCTTTATAATACGTCAGGAATTATAAAAATCTATTTCATGTATCAAAACATTGTAAACTTGCAATATATCTGTTCGTGAAGACATAGTCTTTGTAACCCTAGAAAACGCCCAAGAGATTAAGAACCACTAAAGATGATGTCAAGGAGAATTGTTATACTCCGATATATATATTAACCTATATCACCATTGACATTTTAATACACTATGGACTTCGGGTCAGCGATAAAAAGTGTCCGAACCAAAAGTAAGCCAAAACGCGAAATGAGTTCCAATCGCAATTCAGTCTCATATTAGCTGACTGACAGAATACACGTCAATAATGCCGTAATGTGTTATAAAAAACTTTTAAGAACTACCCGAGTAAGGTGAGAAAAGAAGACGGTGTACCATATTTTCAGTAAGTAAATATTTACTGATGATTTTAAAGTATTATTTTGCTTAGAAACAAGCTATTTTATTAAAATTTTAATAAACTATAGAAACGAATTGCATAACCAACCAAAATGAACAAAAGTATCTATCTGTCCTTTTCCCATACGCTACCCGTGTATAGGATAGAAGGAGTGCAATATGTTTATCTAATTAACCACATTTAGTTCGGATCTGCCGTGAGCAATAGAATGTTTTAGAACAACGACTGCATAGAGTTATTTTGTTATTTAATATTTGAATTATTTAATTACTTAATTTTTGAATGAAAATAATTTGATTATTTTCAATTCAAAAATTTTTATTTTTTATGTCAACTTTTATTTTTTATGTCATGAATATTAATCAAATGACTTTTACCATAATGGTATATTAATATGATAACTTTAAGAATTATCTACAAGAAATTAGGAACAGTTATTTAAAAAAGTGATCTAACGTCATTGAAGTAAAAAAATATATTTTCAGTTTAAATTAAAAGAGGAAAATATCGAGAACTTAAAATTTCAAAGTAAAGAACTATGTCGAGTGGCATATCATTTTGTACATTAGTGGATTTGGTTTGTAATTAATTATTATTATAACTTATTAATGTTTTTATACAAGATAATTACAACAATTATTATTTGGTACAAGATTTATCCCAGCATATAGAGGTCAGGGATATGTAAATATAAATTAAAATTTGCTAATAATATATAAATATAAGATGCCAAAAAAATTTGAAAGCTACCGACTCCACACCATTTATGTTGTCCTATTTTCACGGGAAGCTGTCATGTCAAAAAAAGGCTGCCATGGTAACCGTCAATCGAAGCTGATTACTTATTGCATGCAATTAGACCGTTGCAAATAAGACTGTATAACAATACGATAAGACATACATTACAATGTTATTTTGTGTATAAAAACATAAATACATCCTAGTATGTATAAAATATCTTGGGACACTTTTGACGTAAATTTTGCATTAGACCCGAAGTCCATAGTATTAATATGTCAATGTATATCACAATATAATTTTGCTGTGCAGGACCAACACGACATATTCATTTTTAAAAAATGAGTTAAAATGAAGTAGAGCATACTGCTAGTCATACATGACATTCTTGTTGACATAATTAACTTGACACTTTGTGTGAGTGTGCACACATTGCTACTCGTTACGTAGTAATAGAACTCACATTCTTGCAGTTTTTATTGCACACTTGCACTGTAAGCGTTTGAAAAACAAAACACTACGAGCCATCGTGGATTGACCACGCTATATGCGTCCACGGAATATCGACTACATATGGGTGTAGACTACTACGATGCCTAGCAGTTCTATGGTAAAAGGGCGAGGTGTTGTGATGTATGCACATACACACACCTAGATATGTGTATGTGTAGGTAGCTTACAGCGCCGCCGCGGTCTTACAATAAAGTCAGTTATGTACCAAGCCGTGTTTCATTCATACGTATCAGTGGCGACGAGTTATTTACAAACCACCCGCGTTTACTAAAAAAAAAAAAAATGGCTGGAATTATTGGATATCTTTCCCCATTTCAACCTAATTCACAAAATTGGGAGCTATTTGGAAGTAAACTAAAACAGTTTTTAGCATTAAACAAGATAGTATCGAATGAGCAAAAGAGGGCTGTACTAATAACTCATTTATCGGACGAGGCGTACAGGTTACTTATTAACTTAGTGCATCCCAGTAAGGTGGAAGACACGGATTATGATGTGTTAATAAACGTTTTCGATAAACACTTCTCTCCCAGAAGGTCTACGTTTGCCGATAAGCAGAAATTTTATAGTGCAACGCAAGTGGCGGGAGAAGCGCTAGAAGATTTCGCAGCACGACTAAGAGGACTCTCAGTGTACTGCGATTTCGGTGACGCACTGGATGTGCTGCTCCGTGACCGATTCGTACTCGGGTTGGCGTTAGGACCGGAGCGCGATCGTCTTTTTGAAAAGGACGCAAGTCAACTGACATTTGCGGATGCGTTGGAGTTGGCGCAGAAGGTGTCGTGTGCAAGAAACTCCAAGACGACGACTGCAGCAGGTACAAGCCAAGAGGGGATTGAGGCCGGTATAAAAGAAGAACCGTTATACCATGCGACCGCCGGCAAGTCGCGTCACGCATCGTGTCACGCGTCGCGTCGTCAAGAAGCAGCTGTCACCGACCGAGAAGATGGCGCGCATCCAAAATGCAAATCCTGTGGGTTACGTAACCATCCTTCGGAAAAGTGTTATTTTCGCTTTCACCGATGTAAACGGTGTTTAGAGACCGGGCATATTTCAAAGGCTTGTGGTGTTAAGAAAGGTCATAAAATAAATAATATGCAAATAGAATCAGTGCCGAAAAAAAATGTATCGGATGGTAAATGTGATGGATCCTGTGAAGAATGCCAGGTATTCAGCTTAAGGTGCGTAAATCATAAACCTATAGTTATGCCGGTGTTGATTAATGATAGTGTACGTTTAGAAATGGAACTAGATACGGGTTCTAGCATTAGCGTGATTTCTGATGAACTGTATTATAAATATTTTCCTAACTCAACCTTAAGTAAATGTGTTATTAAGATATGTTTTTACAATGGACACAAAATCACTCCCATGGGCTGTTTAGACGTTAAAGTAAATTATTTAAATCGCACAAAACAATTAACATTGTATGTTATTAAACAGGGAGGCCCACCACTACTAGGGCGTGATTTTATGGCCAATTTTAACATTCTAGTATCGACGTCAAACAATAATATTGCTCTGGATCAACCCCACGAGTTGCAAGTGCAAACGCTACTCAATGAGTTCAGTGACCTATTCACGGAAGAACTAGGATGTTTCAATCAATTTGAAGTTAACCTACATTTAAAAGAAGGGGTGAAACCTAAGTTTTATAAAGCACGACCGTTACCGTTTGCAATAAAAGATAAAGTGGAAGCAGAATTAAATAGGCTCGTAGGGCAGGGTATTCTGGTACCAGTGAAGTACTCCGAATATGCTACCCCTATTGTTCCGGTACGAAAATCAAACGGAAGCGTACGTATTTGTGGTGACTACTCGTTGACGGTTAATAAAGATATTCACATCGATCAATACCCATTACCTCGTATTGAGGAGATATTTGTGAAATTAGGCGGTGGTGAATTTTATTCCAAGTTAGACTGTAGTCAAGCCTACACACAATTTAAACTATCTAAGGAGTCTCAAAAACTCACAACCATCAATACGTCGAAAGGCTTATTTATGTACACGCGAATGGTTTACGGGTTAGCTAATGCACCGGCAATTTTTCAACGTGCGATTGAAAACTTACTAGCGGGGATAAACGGAGTTTCGGTTTTCCTTGATGATATTTGTGTAACCGGGTCGAACAGAACGGAACACTTACAAAGGTTAGAACTAGTATTCCAAAGGTTGAAAGGAGCTGGTTTAAAATTACAAAGAAATAAATGTGTTTTCTTTCAGAAAGATATAAATTACTTGGGGTACGTTATAAATAAAAATGGACTACATAAATGTCCTAAGAAAATAGAAGCAGTTAGCAAGGCGCCGCAACCAACTGATGTCACGGAGTTAAAACGTTTCTTAGGAATGGTTAATTATTATAGGAACTTCGTGCCGCATGCATCTTCAATCTTGAGTCCACTTCACGAATTATTGCGTTCGGAAGCACGGTGGGAGTGGGGAGATCGGCAACAAAGAGCGTTCACGAGGATCAAGTATGAGTTAACGTCAGACAGAGTGCTGACTCATTACGATCCGGAGGCACGTCTCGTGCTCACCGTTGATGCCAGCCCCGTTGGCTTGGCCGCGGTATTATCTCAAATAGGTGGCGATGGTGTCGAGAGACCTCTAGCATTCGCCAGTAGGTCATTATCTAGCAGCGAAAAAAATTATAGTCAACTTCACAAAGAAGCCACTAGTATAATTTTCGGAGTCCAAAAGTTCCACCAATACTTATATGGACGGCAAAAACCTTTTGTGTTAAAGACCGACCATAAACCACTACTAGCAATATTCGGTAAAAAGCACGGTATTTCAGAGATGACAGCTTCTAGATTGATTCGTTATTCTATAATTTTGTCGGCCTATAATTACGAAATTCAGTATATCTCGGCGGAAAACAATACAGTGGCTGATTATTTTTCACGAGCGCCTTTAGTAAAAAAAGAAAATTTTCTAAATACGGCTGAACATGCGTGTTGCCTTTCGATAAATTCCATGCAATTAAATAGTTTACCGGTTACATATAGGGAAATACGAACAGCCACCGAAAAAGATAAAACTTTAGTTACTGTCATGAAATATCTTAAGTACGGTTGGCCGCGTAAAATAAAATGTAAAACTATTTTACCATATTATAAGTGTAGGAATGATCTCGAAATAGAAAAAGGATGTCTATTACGAGGACATCGCGTTATCGTGCCTGCCGTGCATAGAGAACGACTGCTACAAGAGCTACACAAAACGCATCAGGGTATAGTTAAAACAAAATGTTCCGCGCGCGCTCGGTTGTGGTGGCCTAGCGTTGACCGTGATATTGAACAGCTGATCGGAGCGTGTGACGTGTGCGCAGCGACAAGAACCGCGCCGGCGCGCGCGCCCCCCGCGCCCTGGCCGCGCCCGGCCGGACCCTGGCAGAGACTTCATTTCGACTACATGCAGATCGGGCAAAAATTTTATTTAGTCTTGATTGATGCCTATAGTAAATGGCTTGAGTGTTTGGAAATGACGGCGGGTACTACGACTAGGGCTTTGATTACTAAATTAAAAATGTTATTCTCGCGCTATGGCCTACCTTATGTTCTAGTATCGGATAATGATACGAAAATAGTTTCGCAAGAATTTCAAAATTTTTGTTTAGAGAATGGTATTAAGCACATTACTTCGCCTATATATCATCCCTGTAGTAACGGACAGGCCGAAAATTCGGTAAAAACATGCAAAAAGATGATAAGATCGATTTTAGAATTTTCCGCAACAGCTAGTAAAGAAAAACTGATAGATTATTTATTTGAATATCGTAATACTGTGCACTGTACCACTGGGGTTACTCCGGCAATGTTATTGTTGGGTAGGAATCTACGCGGCAAATTAGATTTAATTATTCCGCCCCATAGTGTCAGTGAGCCCATTGATGAAATAAAGAAATGTCGCGCGTTAAAAATTGATCAAAAGGTTTGGGTGAGATGCTATGAAAATAGAAAACCCATTTGGCACAAAGGGGTAATAAAAAGAAATTTAGGTAACAGAATGTATTTAGTTAAACTAGAAAAGCAAGGATTAATCTGTAAGCGTCATATAGATCAGTTAGTAGCAGATAAGAGTTATTACAATAGTTTTTACGAGGACGATGACCTTAGCCTATCACCGCTGTCACCGCCCTCATCCAGTAATGATCCTTCCTTACCGTCTTCACCAGGCCCGGAGGTAGCAAGTGCACCAAGTGATGGAGTTCACAACACAAATGCTAGTCCAGTCACGCAAAGCGAAGTTGGGGATATAGTGGTGGAGAGGGAAGGAAGGAGCGACGAAGGGGGAGATGGGTCGCCTACCATATCATTGGAGGTAGCTGAACAGCGAAACGAACAAAGTTCGGAGAGTAACAATAAGGCACCCAGTGTAGAAGGCGACCCACCTCAGCCACGTCTTGGGTTGAGGCCTAGGAAAAAACTGTTTAGCTATAAAGTATAAATGTAAGATAGGATGTTAGTTGTAAGTTAGGTTAATTAGATATTAGACCAATCTTATTAAGAAGTCCTTTGTAATAAAAAAAATATATTGTACACAGGTTCCCAAACTAGAGGGGGAAGAGTTGTGATGTATGCACATACACACACCTAGATATGTGTATGTGTAGGTAGCTTACAGCGCCGCCGCGGTCTTACAATAAAGTCAGTTATGTACCAAGCCGTGTTTCATTCATACGTATCAGGGGAACTAGATCAAAAAGTTCCTGTGCACACTCTCCAAAATATAATATAATTCTGTAGAAAACCGACAGACAGGCAACTTTTCGGCGATGATCAAGTGTTTGCAGTTTTGCATTGCATAACGCCTCGTTACCAATGATTCTTCTAGCGCGGCGATCCACCGAATCCATCAATCCGGACTAGAGAACGCCCACTGTTTTACCTGCGTAAATTTCGTTCGCGTGGGAATTTGTGAAGTTTCATCAAAATCCAATGATGAAACTTCGCAAGCTTTGCGTGAAAGAGTAACAAACATCCATCCATTCATCCAACCAGGATTGTGTCTTGTATTTATTAGAGTAAACGTGACAGTTGTGAGAATAATGATATTGTTTTGAATTCTATAACTTTTTCTCATGAAGATTGGTACTCGTTAAAATGTGACGCAGCGACGATCCATGTCCATCTTCAGTAAAATAAACAAATAATTTAAAACAGGTGTCGTCCTTTGCTACGGTCTAACGACTGGGAATCCAGAAATCTTGGCCTTCGTAACGGTGAAGCCAGATGCCAGACTCGCTGGCCACCACATCGAGACGGCGCTGAAGAACAGTCTCACACAGTATATGATACCACAGGTGAGACATTGGTTACATTAAAACAAATTAATTTCTTTATTATCAGCCTATTTGATTGGTCAACGATAAGTTGAGACTCGCCTAGAATGCAACCCTCCCCCCTTTACCTGTAGACAACAACATTTTTGACGCCACGCATCTGTGGCGCCACATCACCCAGGTCTCAACTTATTGCGCACGGGTTATAATATAAAATAAAATACAAAATATACCTACAATCTTGAAAGCAATTATATTACATTTAAATATTTCTCTTTCAGGTTATCGTAATTGACAAAATACCTTTACTCGTCAACGGAAAAGTGGACAGACAAGGCCTGCTGAAAATGTATGAAAACACCAATAATAATGGTAAGGGATTTTCGCACACTTAGAAATATAGTCATCTAATTTAAAATTTTCAAAATTAGTGTTTGTGACCTTTATTAATTAAACGACCTACATACGACATTTGCATCGACCCATAAGAATGAATCTCTACCTGGCAGTCGAGAACCAATGCATGCCATACAAGAAGATCACACCTTTCAATTTCAACAGGTCGTTTTTCCATACTCCGACCTAGGACTCATAAACCGAATCTTACCTACGTAATAAATTCAACTGTTTGCTCTAGCACCCTGTACGTACCTAATAAGATAATTTATTGACCGACTTCCAAAGAGGAAGAAGTTCTACGGTTGTATGTTTTTATAACTTTGTCCAAAATTTCCTAATTTTCAAACAAAAAAAACAATATAAATGATTTAATCATGACTTTATCTATTCCTTTAGATGATGACGCAATCCCCCTTGACATAGACTACTCAGGAGTAAGTCCAAAGGACATCGACGTAGCGCGCGTTCTCTTCGAAACAGTGGGCGAAGTGCTCGGCAGATCGGTGCGAGGAGCTCTGTCCGTAAGAGCCGGCTTCTACGAGCTAGGAGGCAACTCTCTCAACTCTATTTATACTATCACGAGGCTACGGGATAAGGGATACTTTATCGGTAAGTATCACATGATGTTGGTAGATATTTCTTTTATTTAAGGTTTCGCTATACAGCGGACGTGTCGCGTCGGCGACGCAACTTTGATGGGGGTTATTGAATTGTAATATAGGTATTAACTAGCTGTACCCGGCAAACGTTGTTTTGTCATGTATATTATTTCTAGGAAACATTTTATATATAGGGGTTGATCGTGTAGGGGTGAAAATTTAGGGTTGTATGTATTTTTTAATACCACATCATAAAAAAATTGACCAAAAAATTAAAATACAATGTTAGGGGTGGACAACCCTTATCACTTAGGTATGAAAAATAGATAGTAGCCGATTCTCAAACTTACTGGGATATAAAATTTCATAAAAATCGGTCAAGCCGTTTCGGAGGAGTATGGTAACTAACACTGACCCGAGAATTTTATATATAAGACTAGCTGACCCGGCAAACGTTGTTTTGCATTAAAAATTAAAAAAAAATTTAGATGAAAATTAGATTTAGATATAGAGCCGATTCTCAGACCTGCTTAATACAGATACAAAATTTGGTAAAAATCGGTAAAGCCGTTTCGGAGGAGTACGGTAACAAACATTGTGACAGGGAAATTTTATATATTAGATATAAAACAGATCATACAGCCATCGTGATGATTGTTTTTCACAAGTTTGCATATCTATTAGAGTCAAACTATTATGAAAAGTCCTTTGGGCTTTGACGAAGCTATAAGTCTATAGGTAAACGTTACACAGGCGCCGTTAAACAGGCGCCGTTCCGTCTCGTTCGCTATGTGGCGAAACCTTCACTGTTTTATACCTAAACATTTAAGAAAAAATATTTTACAAATACCTATAATCTATCATGCCAATATTATTTTATATTAGGTGTTTTCTCTGCTCATCTAATCTGCAATACATCGTTTCTACAGAAATAAGCGACTTCCTCGAAGCTTCTAACTTGGGTGAAGTATTGGCACATCTAACTACAAACCCAGATATATGTAGAGACAGTGACGACGCCAAATTCACCGTACGGCCGGTGCGACGTGAGCACAAGGAAGCTATCATTGAGTAAGTATATCTTGATATTGCTAGCTATAATATTGACTCATTACTGCTAAAAAGCACTGTTGGATCAAGTTAACTACTTAATTTACTAATATTAGGTACGAGTAACGCACGCCAGTGTCACGTCGCCATCCTAGCCCGTCCGCTGTGGCACCTTTTTTTTTTATTGACTACAAGTTGGCGCTTGACTGCTATCACACCTGATGTTAAGTGATGATGCAGTCTGAATCTGAATCAAGATGGAAGCGGGCTAACTTGTTAGGAGTGAGACGAAAATCCACACCCCTTTCGGTTTCTACACGACATCGTGCCGGAACGCTAAATCGCTTGGCGATACGTCTTTGTCGGTAGGGTGGTAACTAGCCACGGCGAAAGCCTCCCACCAGCCAGACCAAGACAAATTAAGAATAATCTCAATCTGCCCCGCCGGGAATCGAACCCAGGACCTCCGTCATATAAATCCACCACGCATACCACTGCGCCACGGAGGTCGTCAAAACTAACCTTAAAACTATTCCAAAAAGAAAAAGATAAATAATTCTATTTATTTCCAACATATTAATGCATTTCTTATCTATCTATCTTATTCCAAGTCATAATTTCACCTCCTCATGAAACAGTAATATAACCAGCGTTATAAAGTTATTGAAATTGAAACTTTGGAAGAAAATTAAGTAAATATTAAAATAATGTTCGTTCTACCAACAGGATGATAGTGTCATCGTTCTACGAAAAGGCGGAGTTAGAGCAATTCCTCAAAAACGAAATCGCAGTTCGCGACTACGCGCACTGCATCGACGAGTGCTGGGAGCCGCTGCTGGCTGCTGACCTTAGCGTCGTGTTGGAAGATTGTAAGTATCTATACCTATGTACGTAATCAAATGTAATCAAATGATGCAAAAAAATTAGAATACTAACTGCTTCGCGGCCTTACCACTCTCCTCCTAACCTCCCCGGAGCGGAAGAGAGAGCAGGCGGCTGATGCTTACCCGCTCCGCACAAGAAGAACGGGTCGGTGACGCCATTATGCGCATCGCCATATTGCACCGACGGGCGTATGAATGATTTCCGATCCTTTGACGTGTCAGAAGGCATAGATCAATCGATCCTTATACTATATACATAGTTAGCCTCTGATTAGCCATAGACTTTCTTGAGTATCAATATATCTGAAGTAATTTCTCTTTTCAGCGTCTGGAACCCCTGTAGCTGTGGCACTGAACTTCGATGCTCGCGAAGAGCCAGAAATTGAACTTTCCGGCGGCCTGGCCAAGATCATGACCTTCTTGGAGTACGTCGAAGGCTCTGTGAGGGACACTATGCTGCCTGAAGGAAAAGGTATGATTGTAAACCTAACTTCATTATTAACAGCCTTTATAAATGGCCAATTACAGAGCCAGATGTCTTTTAATAGTATAGTGGTTTACAGATTAGAAAAATTTTAACACTTTTGTAAGGACCATCAAATGTCGTATCTAAAATAACCATAACGAAGGCTCCATAGGTTCTAAGTATGTCTGAGTCCGAGTTCTCGGTCAGAATATGAAATATTTAGCTTTATTTTCTTTATCTACTACAAGTTGACCCTTGACTGCTATCACACCTGATGTTAAGTGATGATGCAATCTAAGATGGAAGCGGGCTTAACTTGTTAGGAGTAGGATTAAATCCACACCCCTTTCGGTATCTACACGACATCTTATCGGAACGCTAAATCGCTTGGCTGTACTTCTTTGTCGGTAGGGTGGTAACTAGCCACGGAGAAAGCCTCCCACCAGCCAAAATTCTTCTAAGTATTAAATTTATTATTTTAAGTGAAAACTCTCAGTCCAGAGTTTGAATTTAAAATTTTGATTTTTCGAATGTTTCATATAAACAGAATTTCATATAACCGAACACATGGACGTCTGCTAAATACCTTTTAATCGTAAATAAATAATTTGTAACTTACAGGAGCAATCCTACACTCGTTTATGATGGCAACGGATGCGTCGATGTCGGCGCGAGACAACGTGCTAGCGATCCAGGCTCTAGAGGTGGCTACTGAGAGGGTGGCCAGGGAGAGGAGCTTCCGAGGCGTCTTCACTACCAATACCAGTCCTTTGACGCAGGTGAGAACATGTTTTTTACCCGACTGCGTCAGGAGGATAATATTTTTCGAGCGTATGTATGTATTTCAATATCCATAGGTATTAGCAGAAGCTTTGTTCGCTTTGAAACCTTGGATATTCTTTATTAAATTATGTGTATTTTTTTTCTGTTTTAACTCATGCAGAGACGTTGTAAGACAGTTGACGATCAGAGATAACCTCCCCAGCGGGAGATGCTCGATATACATTTCAAATGCGGCTTTCTCTTCAGTCTAGAATTTGCCGTCGCTTTAAACGTCGAATCGCCTGTGGTATCGTTAACTGCACAGCCTTACATTCGATGTTTTATGAGTCTAGCTTTGTAGTTGATGCTACTTGCTAAATTATGTGTATTATTTATCATTTTATGATATTGATGAAAACCGTTATAAAATCCTTTGCGTAGTTTGAAAGTTAGGAGAAGCGACATTGATTCACTTTATTAAGATAGGTAAGAAAATAGGTTCTGAAAGTTCATCATGTTTCTTTGTCTGCCTCGTTGGTCCAATGGTTTCGGATCTTGATTCTCGTCCTATGAAATATTGTCCAATTTTTTCTTTCAACACAAACACAACATTTTAGTTGCAGTTATAACATCCTATGCACGGGGGTGTAACACACCAACGACCTAATTTCGAGTTGCGAAATTTACTGAAAAGTTCTTGGAAGAAAGTACATTTGCCAAACCACATTAAAGCATGGTGGATTTAAACTACAGTACCCTCCCACAACAAGAGAAGCAGGCCCTGTAGGGGGCCATCATAATAGGCTAATAAATTATCATACTTTCATTTTAACTGTGCTTTCATTTTACAGCAATTAGGCACAGACGTGCTCGGCTTCCAGACTCTACTCGACTACAAAATAAACCAGTACGTGGATCCCAATGGAAACAGGATCTTCGGGGAGGCATCGGACGATTTTCGGGCAATAGTTTGCTGGAAACCAGTCGATTAGAAATAAGATATAATAATACGTGTGATACAAACCAATATATGTAGTAAAACGTTTGTCCAAAATGAATTAACTGTACCTAGGCCGATCCTTATTCATATGTGAATCGCACGCAAATCCGTAAACACGACGCAAGAGCGTAGAATAGTTTGACCATTAACTTTGCTTTACTACGTCACGCTGTGCCAGTGCTTGCGTCAGTTTGCGTTTTATTCCCCGATTTTGAAGCTGTAGAAAATAGGTAGTATTTTATAAATAAAATCACTTAAATTTCACACTTGTTAAAACTATTGGAGGCAAGTATACAAGCATGACATGAATAGTACAAAATATTATATTTGTATAACTATTAAACATTTGGCTGTATTACTAATATTTATGCCTTAGTTTAAGTAGTTATTTAAATAAAGTGAAAACTTTATAAAAAAAACGAATGTGATAATTTTTTATGTTAAAACTGTAGATTTTAGTACAAATTAGTAAGTGTAATAATTTTAATAAAATTAGTTTATAATTATGCAGTAGTCTTAGGCATAACTCAGACTGGCGCAGGGGCAAAGCGTCGCGACCCGTCACGATTTTTGCAAATAGCAAATTGATCTCTATTTTTCTCATCACCAAAGTACAAAGTTGCATAAACACAACTTTGTTCCTTAA
Organism: Mycalesis mineus; assembly: GCA_034621355.1. Taxonomy (NCBI): domain Eukaryota; kingdom Metazoa; phylum Arthropoda; class Insecta; order Lepidoptera; family Nymphalidae; genus Mycalesis; species Mycalesis mineus. The sequence continues at coordinate 7,724,930 of CM067904.1, read as the reverse complement.
TGATTTAAAATAGAGATGAATATTATAATTTTTAGTTGAAATACTTGACGCTTCGCTTCGCTTCCAGCCTGAGTTGAGCCTCAATGTTACCAGTTTAATTAAGCTTCCTAAGCTTTCAATCATGATTATGGTTGAAAATACACGTGGGTCAGTATAAATGAAATTATTTAAATATTAAATAAAGAGTTATAAGTGACTCATTCACACTTTATCTACTTTTAATGCACTTTAAAAAAAACTATGCTAGTGTTGTACACAAACGTCTTAACAAATAACATTTTTAAATTGACATTTGTTAATTTTAAACCTGTCAAATTACTGCAGTGCAGTCTAGACTGAGAATTAAATATAAAAACCTCTATCACACTTTAAAAAAGAAACTACTTATGGGGCTCTAGTAAAGAAACAAGAGACGGCAAGGCTTTTCAATATTACCACATTGATGGCTACATTAAAAATAATTTATTTCAGTAATATTGTCGAAACCTCACATAAATATTGAATTATATAAACTTATATATAACATAAACTAATATCAACTTCGTTTGTCACACACTTTATGTTTTTGTTTTACTTTACTGTAGAAGGAAGTGATCAACACAAGACGGGTAATTTGCCTCAGGCTATCTAAACGTATACTCATATTTAACTATTTTATTTAAATACACAATGAATTTTAAACAGCTACCCATGTTTCATAGCAATCACTTGAAAATATATCAAAAATATAAGAATTTCAATCGATTGAAATTCCGAATCACGTGACCGTCATCGTAGTATGAAAAGTCAACTTTTATCAACCTTCATAACTTTTATCAGCGACTGCTTAGCTACAAGTAACTTTATCACTATTTAAATAGAAGATCTGTACTATTTAATGACATATATATCGTCTCTGGGGCAGACTTTCATACATTTTTTACCTATGTCCTTTATTCCACATATTTTATATATTTTTGAAACAATAACCTATTCAATTTCGTAATATGCTATTATTATTCTGTAACAATGTTTACGCTTCTATTAAAAACACGCATTGAGAGCAAGAAACTGGAGCATCAATTTGAAATTTTAAAGAAGATAACCTAAACCTGTTAAGCTAAGATATAATTATCATACTTGAGAGTAGTAGTGTTGGGATGTTAAAAACGTATATCTTTACCAATCGTTTATGTTTAGAGATTTGTGTGCAACCGACTTAGCAGCTACACAATGCAAGCAGTTATTTAACTTGCCGAATTAAATTAAGATCTCTGCACAATATTATATGTTTATGTGCTTTGCAAAAAGGTGTTTATTATATCTTTGGCATCTATGTAATTTATTTAAATAAATATTTGTAAAACCATTTTTTTTTTATTAATATCCATTCTTTATTGATTACAGCTGCAATCACACCTGATGGTAAGTGGTGATGCAATCTAAGATGGAAGCGGGCTAATTTGTTAAGAAATGAAATGTACACCCCTTCCGGTATCTTCACGACATCGTACCGGAACACAATCGCTCGGCGGTATGTGTTTGTCGGTAGGGTGGTAACTAGCCACGCCCGAAGCCTCCCACCACCCAGATCAAGAAAAATCTTAATAGACCCTGTCGGGAATCGAACCCGGGACTTCCGTCTTATAAATCCACTGCGCACACCACTGCGCCGTGGAGGCCGTAAATAATATTATTTTTTTAAAAGAGGGGTATTAAAGAAAACAAAGTTTGGATTTTGTACAAGTTTTATTTGTTTAACATTTTTCCATAAAATTATATATTCACACTAAATACTAGAATACTTAGAAATGGCCATGCTATCACACTTGTTTATATAAACTACTGTTAATGAAAGACTACATGATCATCGAAAAATATAAACACTTATAACAAAATAAAATGCTTGAACTTAATAAACTAAATCTATATCGATATAAACAGCAAACAAAAGTGTAAACAAATATATGTTATAGTAATATATCTATTAATAGATAGGATACATCTTTGGTGCGTTTTATAAACCACTGATATTCATTTATACCTGCAAAAGTAATAATAGTCGGGTCTGACATCTTTACACTAAATTGACAGATTGATACCATACCCTTTACAAAAACGACATCTTTATAGTGCTACAAACTTATCTGGGTGTCACTGTGTTCGCTGTTTGACAACCAAGAGTGACAGCTGCGACGTTCACTTCCAATTTTGGCCAGAAAAGTTTGTACTGCATTAAATTGACAGGTTGATAACCTTTACAAAAACGACATCTTTATAGTGATACTAACTTGAGCTGAGGGTGTCGCTGTGTTCGCTGTTTGACAACCAAGAGTGACAGCTGCGACGTTCACTTCCAATTTTGGTCAGAAAAGTTTGTACTGCATTAAATTGACAGGTTGATAACCTTTACAAAAACGACATCTTTATAGTGATACTAACTTGAGCTGAGGTTGTCGCTGTTTGACAACCAAAAGTGACAGCTGCGACGTTCAGTTCCAATATTGGCCAGAAAAGTTTGTACTGCATTAAATTTACAGGTGGATACCCTTTACAAAAACAACATCTTTATAGTGATACTAACTTGAGCTGACGGTGTCGCTGTGTTTGCAGTTTGACAACCAAAAGTGACAGCTGCGACGTTCAGTTCCAATATTGGCCAGAAAAGTTTGTACTGCACTAAATTGACAGGTTGATAACCTTTACAAAAACGACATCTTTATAGTGAACCTAACTTGAGCTGAGGGTGTCGCTGTGTTCGCTGTTTGACAACCAAAAGTGACTGCTGCGACATTCAGTTTCAATATTGGCCATAAAAGTTTGTACTGCACTAAATTGACAGGTTGATACCCTTTACAAAAACGACATCTTTATAGTGATACTAACTTGAGCTGAGGGTGTCGCTGTGTTCGCTGTTTGACAACCAAAAGTGACTGCTGCGACATTCAGTTCCAATATTGGCCAGAAAAGTATGTACTGCATTAAATTGACAGGTTGATAACCTTTACAAAAACGACATTTTTATAGTGATACTAACTTGAGCTGAGGGTGTCGCTGTGTTCGCTGTTTGACAACCAAGAGTGACAGCTGCGACGTTCACTTCCAATTTTGGCCAGAAAAGTTTTACTGCATTAAATTGACAGGTTGATACCCTTTACAAAAACGACATCTTTATAGTGATACTAACTTGAGCTGAGGGTGTCGCTGTGTTTGCTATTTGACAACCAAGAGTGACAGCTGCGACATTCAGTTCCAATATTGGCCAGAAAAGTTTTACTGCATTAAATTGACAGGTGGATACCCTTTACAAAAACAACATCTTTATAGTGATACTAACTTGAGCTGAGGGTGTCGCTGTGTTCGCTGTTTGACAACCAAGAGTGACAGCTGCGACGTTCACTTCGAATTTTGGCCAGAAAAGTTTGTACTGCATTAAATTGACAGGTTGATAACCTTTACAAAAACGACATGTTTATAGTGATACTAACTTGAGCTGAGGGTGTCGCTGTGTTCGCTGTTTGACAACCAAGAGTGACAGCGGCGACGTTCACTTCCAATTTTGGCCAGAAAAGTTTGTACTGCACTAAATTGACCGGTTGATACCTTTTACAAAAAACAAAGGGAAATAGATACAGTACTTTCAACTGTCAAATGAGTTCAATTCAGGCAAGTACTTTGTGGTTAAAGGTATAGCTAGTCGACGCATTTTAAACTGAGTAGTCGGGTCATAAATCATATTTATATGTTTTATCTTGCTCGCATTTATGGAGAGGCGTGCGTAACATTCGATAACGGGATAGGTATGATCGATAGGATAAATTATGTTAAGTATTAATAGGAAGTAGATAAATATCGGGTTGTATTGTGCGCACATACCTACTGTCAGTGACATTTATTGCCGGACTACTCAGTTTAAAATGCGTCGACTATGCTATAAATGTATAAATGTAAGTTAAAAGTATCATAACTAAACTAAGTTCACAGACCACTGTTTTGTATTAATAAAACTTATTTTGCTTTGCTGTCTATATCACCATAAGAATATTTTTCTCTTAACAATAACTGTGACACTGACAATCTTACTTAATTTTAACCCTTTTTTACTTTTCTTAGTTATTTTTGATACTTAATTATAAAATGATATTTTTTCTATATTTTTGTTCGCATGATTTAAAGTTTTAAAAAAAACATTAAGGAAAATATTAATAGTAATTACATTACGATGTAGGTATTACATTTTTGTTTACATCTATTTAAATAAAATGGCGATAAAATTAGTATGCATATTTGTAAAAAATCTATTGCAATTTTAACGAAATATAAAAGTAAATTAACGCAACTTGATATTGGAATTTGTACTATCAACTAAATTGAATACACTTTATTTGTATGTATTTACAAATTATTTACATATAGGTAATGTAGTATGGTATATCGAGATTATTCCCAGCCAAAAAATTTTTGACAGGGCCCCTGACCGCGGTCTCACTTGATGTTAAGTGACAATGCAGTCTAAGATAGTAATGGACCAACTTGGAAGAGTTAAGTCTTTTCAAACCCTACCTCCAAAAGGTTTATACGCAACAGCATATCGGAACGCTAAATCGTTTGGCGTTATATCGTTGCCGATAGGGTGGTAATTATCCACGGCCGAAGCCTACCACCAGACTAGACCTGAGGCACATCAGAAAATATAAAATCTCACAAAATACATCGTATCGGAACGCTAAATCGCTTGGCGGTACTTCGTCGGTAGGGTGTTAACTAACCACGGCCAAAGTCGTCCACCAGCCAGACTTTGGCCAATGGGCTATTTGACGCTAATCAAAATATTAGAGTTTAAATTTATTTTTTAAAACTTGACTCTATAACAAAAAAAAATATGATAAAACTAATTAAATTTATCAAAAAAAATAAAAAGTAATAAGCGTTTGAATATTTCTGATTAGACAGAGACAGCTATACTGTAATGTGACGTCACCCCACAGTATCGCCATAGTGGCACGGTACAAATATTCGTTTTGCGAGAAAAGGACAGAAGACCCCTATTCAAACATTTAATTGCCTGTAACTTTGCAAATATTTATCGGATTTTTGATATTTTTGCAGCGTACGTCATTATTTTTATCATAGTTTATAATAAACCAATAAAATAAATTGAGTCAAATACCCAATTCTGGAAATCATAATCAACTTAATACTACATGCAAAGCTTATCTATTTTCTGAAAATAAATCAACTAAGTAAAATAGGATTTGCATGCGACTATGCAAGCTACGATAGTAATTGATTGTACATTGATTCTTACTTAATCTTGATGACTTTGTTTCAAAAAATCTTGTACACACTAACTTATATAAATATACAATAATAATGTAAATATTAGTAGAGGGTTTTAAATTACGTAAATATTTAATAACCTCTATTTTTACGTAATATATTTGACTAAGTAGTGGAGGTAAAATAAAGTTACTATCATCAGGGTATCTCTTCTGAAACGGGGAAACCCTTTATATACAAGTTAGTCTTTGACTGCAATCACATTTGATGGTAAGTGCTAATTAAAAGTTCTGTAATGCGGAATCGCTATATTTTGGTCAAAGCGTTGTTGTCACTTGTTATGGAGGATGCCTTTGTTATTTTAATATTATTAGAAAAAACGGTGTGCCTTGGAATTTTATAGACGATTTTGTTTTTTGAGTTTTATCAGTAACTAGCGGATGCCATCGACTTCGTCCGCGTGGATTTTAAATAAATAAGATTACTAAAATAAAAATGGCTTACTATAATACTTTTTAATTCGAACCAATACTTCTTGAGATTAGCGCGTTCAAACAAACAAATAAACTCTTCAGTTACTTTATATTAGATTTTGTTCAGTTTATGAAGCTCTGCACGGTACAATCCCCTTTTCAGTTGAAATACACCCTTAAGACATAACACATTTGTAAACCGCAAAATATCGACTTAATTTCCCAACATTCAAATATTGTCCAGCGGAATTTTATACAAATATTTTCCGCTTACGCGTAAATTTTTAAATATATAATTATTTAAATCCATTGACATATTAATACCATGGACTTCGGGTCAGCGCTAAAAAGTGTCCGAACCAAAAGAGAGCTAAAACGCGAAAAAGATTTCAAATCGCATTCAGTCTCATATTAGCTTACTAAGAGAATACACGTCAATAATGTTTTAGAACAACGACTGCATAGAGTTATTATGTTGTTTAATATTTGAATTTTTTAATTCCTTCATTTTTGAATTGAAAATAATGTTAATTAATAATTTTTTTTTGTGCCATGAATATTAATCAAAGAAGTTTAACCATTATGGTAAAATGGAACCCTTCCGTCCGACCGTCCGTTGGTCCGTCCTTCACACTCGATTATTTTGATAACTATAAGAATTATCTACATGAAAGGAACAGTTATTTAAAACAGTGACCTAGCGTCATTGTAGTAAAAAAATATATTGGTTGGTACTAGATTTATCCCAGCATATAGAGGTCACTGTTTTATATAATTAGATTAAAGATGTCAAAAAAAAACAAGCTACCTACTCCATACCATTTATATTGTCCTATTTTCACTGGAAGTTGCCATGTCAAAAAAAGGCTGCAATGGCATCAGTTGAAGCTGATTACTTATCGCAAGCAATTAGACCGTTGCAAATTAGACTGTATAACAATAATATAAGTCATATATTACAATTTTTTATTTGTTTATAAAATTACAAATACATTCTAGTATATATAAGACATCTCGGGACACTTTTGTCGTAAATTTTGCATTACACCCGAAGTCAATAGTACTAACTATTAATATGTCAATGTTTAAATCAATCATTTTCTGCAATTCAAATGTAAGTTTATACGTACTTGTAACGTATTTGTGACAAATTAATAAAAGGCCGCTGGTAACACAAAATTGACAGTTAGACATAAACCTGTCAATTTGGTGTCAAATCAAATGACATATTTTTACAAACATTTGTTTACTTACTTGTAAACATACACCTATAATTCAATGTCCATTTGAATTTTCATTTCATGTTATTTCTTCTTGCATTTTTCTTTTATTTTGTTCGATTCTTTCTTGCTTTTCCAAATACTTATCCGACAATCTGTGTCATAAGAGCCATGACAACTAGACTGGATATTAAAAACTTACACTAGATATACAATATATTAACAATTTCAACATACGTAGTACACAATCCCTTTCTTGCCTCCTTTTTTAAATCTTTCTTGCCTTAAACTTTTAATCCGAAGAACTGTTTCATGACGGCTATGACAACCAGACTTACACTAAACAAACACTTTTCCAATTCCAACTTTCATACCTCAGTACACGATTCTTTCTTGCCTCTTTTCTTCTATTCTTTCTTGTATTATCCGAAGTACTGTGTCATGAGCGCCATGACAACTATACCGGATATTAACGCGGCGAGGTGTTTGAGCGACTCCATTTTGTCCTCTTCTCTGAGTAGATCAGGCAAGACTGTCACTAGTGCTATGTGTAGGAAGCCACCCGCTGTGAATGGCACTATCCAGGAAGTTTTGGCCTCTGGAATGTAAATAATAATTTTTTAAGCTATTGCATAGCTTCTATCGCGGGCCTTGAGCGTGGAGACCGAATACAGAAATTCCGTAACGAAAAAATCTAACACCCCCTGAGTATCAAAAACATAAAATCAAAAGCACAATTTCGGCAACGACGTCATCGGGGCACGTGGCTTAGCGGTAAGGCGCTCTAAGTGCCTGGAGTGCCAGAGAGACACGGGTTCGAATCCCGTCGGTTCCACAATTTATTTTATTTTTCAAGCGTAAAATTTAAAGTCATTTTTTTTTAAATTAATGACTTTTTGCAATATCACGTTTTAAAAAAAAATTGCGGAACCCACGGGATTCGAACCCGCGTCTCTCTGGTAATCCGGGCACTTAGAGCGCCTTACCGCTAGGCCACGGTCCCGATGACGTCGGTAGGTAAACATAGCTGATAAAAAATGCTATGCAATAGCTTTACCGCGGCAGTCTCCGAGTGCCACACGTCTTTTTTTTAAAAATAGATTTGACTGGCTCGAGACTGTGTCGGTGCTCTAGTAGTTAGCCCATGTGGCTTTCAATCATAAAGTCCTGGGTCCTGGGTTCGAGTCTTGAGTCGAGTGTAGTATTGTATAAGATCTAAGAAATTCTCAGTCAAAATTTCTAGCCCGAAGTTGAGGAGCCTGTGCCTCGGAGAACATGTTGAGCATGTTGGAGCAGCAGAATGGGTATAAGCTACATATGCTTAATTACAAGTAATTAAAATATTGCTGTTGCGGACAGGAGCTACGAACCCCGCGTGGCGTCAGTAGTGACTGACGCTGATTGGTCACCCACCGACGCCCCCCGCTCCCCGCCCGCCTCTCAGCCCCCGCGATATCCCCTCTCCCGCTCGGCAAACTTGATCCCAGTGCCGGGCGGGGGAATTGCATAAATTTGACGACCTCTGTGGCGCAGTAGTATGCGCGGTGGATTTATAAGACGGAGGTCCTGGGTTCGATTCCCGGCGGGGCAAATTGAGATTTTTCTTAATTTGTCCTGGTCTGGCTGGTGGGAGGCTTTCGCCGTGGCTAGTTACCACCCTACCGACAAAGACGTATCACCAAGCGATTTAGCGTTCCGGTACGATGTCGTGTAGAAACCGAAAGGGGTGTGGATTTTCGTCTCACTCCTAACAAGTTAGCCCGCTTCCATCTTAGACTGCATCATCACTTAACATCTGGTGTGATAGCAGTCAAGGGCCAACTTGTAGTCGATAAAAAAAAAAAAATACCGGCTCCCGAGCTACCGCAAATCACTTGCACTACGAACATCAAGAACTCAAGATCTTAAGAACAAGCGTCAAGTACAAAGAACCCTCAAGAACCAATAACCCCGAACCCCTGAACAACCCCAATTCTTGTGAATTGTGATTATTGAACAATATATACATTCCACATCGACGGAGGGTTTTAATTATTAAATCCCTCCCCAACTTTTGCCAACAAAGCCTATAAAGAGGTATGCCTAGCTCTGCAGTAGACCGGACTAGATCTCTTAGACGTATTGATTTGAATCTATAATTTTTTAAATGAAGTCTTCTTTAAGAAAGTACAGATACTATGAATCCTCGATCGAAATGGAAACTTACCGATAGCATTTCTGGCGCCACTAAATATGACAGCTGTCATGGCTCCTATCAGACCCGCTGATGCTGTAGCCTGGGAAACAAAATAAAAACAAATTTATTTACACGAAAAACGTCTAACGTCTTATTTAATTTTTGAAAAATACATAATTACAAAATTATGGAGCAGGCAACATCAAAGGCGCATAGTTTCATTATCAACGTGCTTTAAATATTCTTGTCTTTATATATAGCCGTCTCGATGGTCTAAAGGATAGAGGATAGCTCATGTGGCTACTGATGACCAGGTCTTGGGTCAGGTTCGTTTTCTTCCAAGAACTCATCTGGTACGAATTCTCAACCTGAAATTAGTTTGTGCTGTTATACGGTTCTTGTATATGTCGAAAGAGAAAGAGGGAACACCTTTTGGACGCAGGTACAAAGACTGGAATCATATTCAAATTGAGAGACACTGAGAGAGTAACTCCGAACGTGGCTGAGAGAATAACTCCGAACAGAGCCCGAGACTTGTGGCACGGGTGTAGGTTTAAAAGAGATCTCTTAGTGACGGCCGTCAACACTCACCTCCCCTGTTCAAGTCGTTCTCCTTGCCCAGCCAAATTTGTCGAATTTGGCTGGGCAAGGACATTGTGAATAAATTAGGCCTTTGTATTCCAAGTAATTATAACTCAAGCTGAGTAATAATTAATTCGTTTGCACAAATTAATTATCAGAGTTGTCTAGATTAAGCGATAAGCCAAGTACAACGTCTGCACCGCGCCACGCCAGAGCCAAGACTGCCCACCAGTTGTAGACCCGCTCCTTTTATACAAATTAGAATAACTCAAGTAGTGGGGTGAGTGGGGGTATCGAACGATGCGTCGCCGCAAGAGGGCGTAGCTGGTACACGTGCAGTTCACAGACTTAAAACCCTTTAAAAAAAATTAAAGGTTACATTTATCATCTAACTAGAGAACCGACTTGGTTGCATAGTTTTCATTCCGGTGGTAATATCGGGTTATAATGTTCTATGTGTTATTCTGATATGTAAGCTATATTATTGTAAAGTTTCATCAAAATTAATTCATTAGTTTTTTCGTGTAACATCCATCCATACATACAAACATTTATAACATCAGTAAGGATATGATATGCTAACCAGCTGAGCTTTGGCCGCTTCCCACCGCGAGAAGCCGCTCTTGAGCAGTATCGCAAAATCACCCACTTCGTGTGGAATCTCGTGCACTGGAATGTAAAAAGAATTAATTAATATATACTCATTATTTTATTAAAAATTAAGGGTTCCGATTTTTACTTTATAGGCACGGAACACTAAAAAAGAATTAAAAAACACGCGGTTCGGGGAACTTTAGAGTATCGACTTACAATACGCGTCGAAATTATAAAAATCAACCAATCCCTTTCAAGCTTATGGGCTCAAGGTGATCAGCGCTAGAGTTAGTAACCTCACAGCATGAGGAATACAAATACTAATTATTATAATATTTCTTAATTTCTTTTCACAACATACAATTTACATTCAACTAACTATGCCATTCGGTTTCACCCGCTTACGTAACGGGATCTACTCTAATTAATTGTCTGGTTAATGAACTCTGGCAATATCGTGAATCGAGTTCTAAGTGAGGGTCTACATCACAAAATGAGTAACTATGCTAAATTTAGTCAAACGGCTATATAGTTTCTGATATTTCGTGATTAATCAGTGAGTTTTGGATTTTGTGATTAATCAAACTCTCAGCCACGTGATGGACCCGGCACCCGCACGGTGAATCTATGGAATGCTAAGATATTCGTCTCATATATTATCCAGTCCCCGATTTTCAACTTCATCTGACCGTGTCAATACTCAAACAATGCAATAATAATTTAAATTTTAATTAGTATAAAACATTTTTTCTTTATTTTAGTCATTTCTAACACTAAGGCCACACTCCAAAGGTCCAGGCTAAGCCGAAGTCCGAATCTCACCGCAGTTGCACATAGAAGAATCCCCTCTATTTTCATCTCTTATTCTCTACTAAATCTACTTCTGCGCTGTTCCAAATGCCCCGACTACGCCGGTCTGGTATAAAGACCATATGGAGTCTACAGCAATTAATCAAAAACCCCTACCCAGTATAGCAAAGGTGGTGAGCAGTCCCACTCGAAAGCCGACCAGGAACGAGCCCCCCACAGCCAGCCCGTGCGTGAAGTTGTCTATGGAGTTCGCCATCAAGTTCAAGTAGCCAGCCACCTGGAAATTACATCAACATCATTATCAGCCTATTAAAGGCCCACAGGGCCTCCCCTCATTAGGAGAGTTTATATGGAGCGTACTCCCACCACGCTGCTCCAATGCGGGTTGGCGGGCTTAGGGTGATAATGTTTCATTTATTAACGATCACTATCAGATGTTGATTAAAGTGACTGGGACCGACGGCTTAACGTGCTCTTCGAGGCACGCGGGTATCACCGCCAACTTCACGACTTCGGGTTTGGAATGTACTGAACATTTCTTCAAAAGAAAAAGCTCAAAATTATTTGTGACCCGACCCAGGATTCGAATCCAGGGCCTCGTGATCGAATCCACATAGGCCAACAACTAGACCAACGAGACAGTCATCTGGAAATGACATCATATACATCAAACATATTACTCTTATTAAGCTTTTTCTTCTACCAAGACATTCAAAGAAAAGTTTATTTCTTTCTTCCAAGTGTCGGTAAATATCACAGATCGGTCTAAGTTGTTATAAGTAGATGGCATCGTCGCTTAGTTTTCGAATTCTGTGAAGAATAAAATAAATCAAAACTTTTTTAACAAAAAATAGAACCGACTCAAAACGCACTAAAAAGTAAAAAATAACTGTGTCATTTAGTTGCTTTAATTTACTTAAGCATATCTATGAAGTCAGTGCCAGCCAAGTTTAAGGAACATTTATTTAACGTAGTAAAACAGTTTGTGGGTTCTAGGTAACTTCCTTAAAGTAGAAACCTTGGCTGGCACCGACTCCTAGATATACTTAAGTAAATTAAAGCAACTAAATGATAGTTATTTTTTACTTTTTAGTGCGTTTTGAGTCGGTTCTAATTTTATTTAAAAAATTTTAGTTCTTACTGTTTAGTGATTTATCGCCACGTAACGTACTCGTAATATACTGTCTTAGTATATTATACGGCACTAGTAGCCAAAAAGCTACCGATACCGAGACAAAGACTGAAATCGCTATAAGCGTGCCTCCAAAATTTGAAGAGTTCCTTCAATTTCCCCAGGATATCATCAACAGATCCTAACATGATGACAATGGGACCATCTTGGAAGTATACCCTATCTAATAAAAAAATAATTATCAAAATCGGATCACTCTGTAAAAAGTTATGCATGGTCATACATAAAAAAAAAATTAAAAACAAAAAAATTATAAGTGTCGAATTGAGAACCTCCTCCGTTTTTTTTCGTCGGTTAAAAAGATCACGCGACTGGATGAGTATATTACAACTAAACATTTCGCGCCAGAGTAGCGTTGCCGTTTGCCCCGTCCGCTGTAGGACAAAACCTTAATGAAATTTATATATTCGGATGATACTCACATCTTTCTTCTCGCTCTTCTCCTTGGAAGCCTTCAACGCCTTCTCTTTCGCCTCTCGCAACAAACAGCGCCCCATCCAGCGGTTCCCCTTGCAGCGTACGGTACCGTTCTGTGTTGTTATCGCACTGCAACATACTGCCGCACCTGCAATAATAACATATCTTTACTGTTGCATAAAAATAATCTATACTGATATACAAAAAGTTGAGAGGTGTCAAGGGACACCTGGATGGAACGAAGTTATAAATAAAATATTTTGGTTGTGTTCGGAGAGAAGTACGTGTTTGTTGTTTGTCTTCCTGCGGTGTGTGTTTTCGAGCGCTGTCGAGACGACGACAGCACAGAGCAGCAGCGCAACGCAGGTGGCTTTTCCTTCCCAAGCGATACAATAGCTTACTATAGCAACAAGTGTCGTTACAACTTTTCGTGAGAATTTTTCCGTCTAGCTCCCTTTCTCAACGTGCAATAAGGAACTTCGTTGCAATAACGACCTCCGTGGCGCAGTGGTATGCACGGTGGATATATAAGACGGAGGTCCTGGGTTCGATTCCCGGCAGGGCAGATTGAGATTTTTCTTAATTTGTCTTGGTCTGGCTGGTGGGAGGCTTTAGCTTTAAGTAAAATCTCAATCTGCCCACCGGGAATCGAACCCAGGACCTCCGTCTTATGAATCCAGCGCGTGTACAACTGGGCCACGGAGGTCGTCAAATATATATTATACATAAATACTTATAATATATAGATAAACACCCAGACACTGGAAAATATCCATGCTCATTACACAAACATTTTTCCAGACGTGGGAATCAAACCTACAGCCTAAGGTTACTACCCACTGCGCCACTCGGTCGTCAAAAAATGATGGAAATTATGTTAGGAAAAAAACAAACCTTTAGTATTATTATTGAAGACACACGTATCATACAACTGCTTGGCCGCAGCGGTTCCATTCCCACATATACCTTCACCCTTCCCTTTGCCTCTAGTCTTTCTCTCTTCCTCTAGAAGCTTCTCTATATCTTCTATTTCTATATGGTCGACGCTGCCGTTTAATTTGGGTGGTTCTTCTTCTTCTTCGGCGCCGGCGAAGAGTTTCTCCACCACTATGAAGACTAGCATCCCGAATAAGCACCATAGACCGCATTTCATGGATACGTGTTCTCCATCTGAAAGATAAATGATTCAAAGTGAAATAAATTTATTTCCAAAGCAGACGCTCGCGGTTTTCTATGGAAACATACATACATACATAACATCATACCTTGTTCCCATAGGGGTAGGCAGGAACCACGGTCCATGCATATATCTCTCGTTTCATCCAATTTCAATGATCCTTTCATACAAAGTTCGCCGGTCACCTAATACAATTCGCTTTCCTCAAAATCGGAAATATTGCATATTTTTGCAGAAAAATCTATTTAAACAAAAATAAAATTGAAGTGTGTTTGTAATTTTAAATGAAGAGCTTCGGATTAAATGCATTATGAAAAATATGAGTTTTTGTGTGTCTGTTTGTTCTGGCTAATCTCTGAAAGTTAGTTAGTAGTTTGAAAGACTCCTCTCAAGAAGCTAATTTTTAACCTGATATTAACATCTTTGTAACCTAATATTTCCCTAGATTGAGAATGTAGGAAGGGCAGACCAAGGCGAACATTCCATGACTTAATCCAGGACATTCTAATAAAAGGCTAGGTCAAGAGTACCCTTTACCGACCAACTTGTTTAAAAGGAAAATGAAATTAGAGAATGCGAGAGAAATATGTAAAATTTGTGGCAAATGGTAGAACGTGGTCTCTATGGTATGATCTTACGCGTCCACCTACAGCAATCCCGTACAATTACCGCGGTGGTGTGCTAACTTGTGCCCTCTGTGTTCGTACTTTTAAGGATATAAAAATTTTTAACAAAAAATAGAACCGACTCAAAACGCACTAAAAAGTAAAAATATAACTGTGTCATGTAGTTGCTTTAATTTACTTAAGCATATCTATGAAGTCGGTGCCAGCAAGTTTAAGGAAGATTTATTTTACGTAAAGCAGTTTGTGGGTTCTAGGTTACGTCCTTAAAGTGGAAAAATCTTGACTGGCGCCGAATCCTAGATATGCTTAGTAAGTTAAAGCAACTAAATAACCGTTATTTTTTATTTTTTAGTGATTTATCGCCACGTAACCTACTCGTACTATACTGTCATAGTATATTATATGGCACTTGTAGCCAAAAAGCTGCCGATACTTACACAAATATTGAAATCGCTGCAAGTGTGCCTATAAAATTTGAAGAGTTCCTTCAACATCATGACAATGGGACCAACTTGAAAGCGTGCCCTTTGTAATAAAAAAAAGAATTATCAAAATCGGAAAACTCTGTAAAAAGTTTGGGTGGTCATACATAATATATATATATATATATATATATATATATATATATATATATATATATATATATATATATACGTGTCGAATTCAGAACCTCCTCGTTTTTTTTCGTCGGTTAAAAATAGGGTACATTAGTCACTGGAAAGTTCACCAGAGGACTAACCATTAAAATCTTAACCAATATCCAGACTTGAGGAGTCAGAAGCGTCCTTGTAACCAAAATCGGCTTTGAGACATCATCATATCAGTAGATTTGCAAGAACGGGTGAAATCACAAGGCACCGTTAGTTACCAGTTTGCTGTTAGTTATATCTACATTCTCAAAGTAGGTTAAATATGTCAAATTACCAATAAACAATATTGAACATGTACTTAGACTGCAATACTGTCGATAAAAAGCATTTATTTCAAATAATAAACTTACCATTTTTAGGTTTATTATTTTAATCTTTAATTACTGTTTAATTGGGAAATAGGTAATAATGAAAGTAAATGGTGATAGGTGTACTTAATTTCACATAGTTTCACAGTTATGTTACCTAAACCTTACATCGTATCGCATCGTAACTCCCAAATGGATGATCCGATTTTAATGCGGGTTTTTTTGTTTAAAAGGTATATCAGTCGAGAGTGTTCTTAGGTAAGTTTGGTGGAAATCGGTTCAGGTCTTCAAGGTCATCAGGTCGTTTGTTAGGTGTGATAGAAATGTTACACGCTCAATTTGCTTGAAAGCGTGTGTGTGATCTGACATTTGAAACACTAATGTCTTCTGGAACCACTGATGATAAGGCTCGAAGGTAGGAGACGTAACGTCATATTATAAAGTACTAGTTGATGGCCGCGACTTCGTCTGAGTTAATTTAGAATTTTTACTATACCGCAGGATTTCCAAATCCATTTTATTCCAGACGATTTGAATCTAAGTTAAGGGAGGATTACAAAATTGCAAACATTTGACGACCTCCGTGGCGCAGTGGTATGCGCGGTGGATTTATAAGACGGAGGTCCTGGGTTCGATTCCCGGCGAGGCAGATTGAGATTTTTCTTAATTTGTCTTGGTCTGGCTGGTGGGAGGCTTTCGCCGAGGCTAGTTACCACCCTACCGACAAAGACGTATCGCCAAGCGATTTTAGCGTTCCGGTACGATGTCGTGTAGAAGTCGAAAGGAGTGTGGATTTCCGTCCCACTCCTAACAAGTTAGCCCGCTTCCATCTTAGACTGCATCATCACTTAACATCAGGTGTGATAAACTTGTAGTCAATATAAAAAAATATATATATACTCCCGGAGGATAAGATTAAATAGTCGGTCTATCGAAATGCACACTTTAGGTAGTAACTAATGCCTGCTTTAATGTGATGAGCTCGTTGAGTATTCCTGTACGTCGATTACTTGAAAAATATATCAACATCTCGTCGAACTCCCACCTTCAGTTGGAGTGTCAGTCCAATACTAGAAAGTGTTATTGGAGCATACCTATTTATGTTACATCTGTTGTAGACCGTTACAAACGTTGTA
Source organism: Mycalesis mineus (assembly GCA_034621355.1). NCBI lineage: Eukaryota > Metazoa > Arthropoda > Insecta > Lepidoptera > Nymphalidae > Mycalesis > Mycalesis mineus. The sequence goes on along the minus strand of CM067904.1, from coordinate 7,708,310 downwards.
GACCGGCTTTTTAACCAACGAAAAAAAAACGGAGGAGGTTCTCAATTCGACACGTATAGGTATATTTTTTTTTATGTATGACCACGCATAACTTTTTACAGAGCTGTCCGATTTTGATAATTCTTTTTTTATTAGAAAGGGCATACTTCTAAGGTGGTCCCATTGTCATCATGTTAGGATCTGATAATGATATCCTGGGGAAATTTAAGGAACTCTTCAAATTTTATAGGCACACTTGCAGCGATTTCGGTTTTTAAGTGTAAGTATCGGTAGCTTTTTGGCTACAAATGCTGTATAATATACTATGACAGTATAGTACGAGTAAGTTACGTGGCGATAAATCACTAAAAAGTAAGAAATAATAATTTTTCACATAATTATCTAGGATTCGGTGCCAGCCAAGGTTTCTACTTTAAGGACGTTACCAAGAACCCACAAACTGCTTTACTACGTAAAATAAATGTTCCTTAAACTTGGCTGGCACCGACTTCATAGATATGCTTAAGTAAATTAAAGCAACTAAATGACACAGTTATTTTTAACTTTTTAGTGCGTTGTGAGTCGGTTCTATTTTTTGTTAAATTTTTTTATGAAAACCGAACGCGTCAAATGTAAAAGTACTCCTTTCTAAAAGTAGGTTAAATAACAACAGCTGTCCAAACAAAAGAAACACATCTGCAAGATGACATAGTCGAAGGTTGTTGTAGGCATAATATTATAGGTACATAGGTACGAGGTTAAAAACCGTCTATCGTAATTCCATTCACACTGTTTATTTATACCTACTACTGTTCTCACTACGAGCTTGCAACACAAAACCTCAACCTTTGAATCATACCACAAATGGTAACACATTAAATAGTAAACTCTATTCCAATAACAATAAAGGTTAATTTTGTTTAGAAAAATCATGTGTTATCAACTGGCGACACAAAACCTCAGCGAGTAATTATTCCGCGATACAAGCATCGTTTAAGGCGAATAGTGCCATTACTGTGGGGAAAAATTGGTTCTCTTTATTGCTCTTAAGCAGTAAATTGTAATCATTTATTTAAAAATATATATTTATTTTTATAGTCCCATTTTCTCCTCTTTGTAGAGACGCTTATAGCAAGCTCTATATACATAAATATTAAAATAAATATAAGTATGAAAAGATATGGAATAACCTTTCAGCTTCTACCTAACCTACATCTTCAAGTCAAGTGTGCAACTCCTAGGCAAGCGCGTTCCATCAGGCGAAATTGCAGTTAAGCGCTAACTTGTAACAAAATTATCAAAAAGAAAACATCTTTACTGAACCACATACAGTTTTTAATTTAATCTTTTCATACAAGTCGCGTCCACTGGGCTAAAAATGGACTGAATATCATTTTTAGTCCTTTATTTATTAAAGGTATTTCAGTTTCAGTTTGACTTGACGGACAAACCCTGGGCACTTGATATCCTAGCATTCAAGAGATGAAAGTTTTTTATATAATCTCTATATCAATTTCGGAAATAAAGATCCTTTATAAAAAAACCTTTTATCTCTTGAATGGTAGGTAGTATTCGCCTTAATGGTATAATTACAAGGAAATGTTTGTTTACAATGTTATCGAAACGTGTTTAGATTCGACTTATGAGTCTATCGCATCGCATCAAGCGACGGTTTAGGTATTAATTTAGCTAATAGGCGTTCTTGCAATACGTTGACGTTAAATCGCTTGGCGGTAAATCTTTGTCGGTAGGGTAGGTAACTAGCCACGGCCGAAGCCTCCCACCAGCCAGATCTAGGTAATATGACGATCCTTCGCCGAAAAGCGCAGTGTTAGGTGGACCTCCTGTAGGTGAAATGTCAAAGCGGATTGAAGGAAGCTGAATGCGCGCAACTCCAGACCTTGTCGACTCTCCACTTCAGGGAGCCGCTGGATGCAGTTGCTCAAGACCGTTGCGTTTGGAACTCCTACATCATCAGATAGATGTCCACGGCTGGACATAAGCCTCTTTAGGGACTTCCAAGCACAACGGTCCTGTGGCCAACGGCTCCCTGACACTTTTGATGTCGTCCGTCCACCTATACTAAAGCCAAATTCGATTGAGAATGCTTGTCAACAAACAAATTTAAAATGAAGGTAGAAAATGCAACACATTTTATACCTAATAAATTTAAAATTATGTTTTTTTATAAAATCTTATTTAAAAGATATTGAATACAATAATTAGTTTTTAGCTTACTAATCTAATTTATTGTCATGAATTCGTCATTAATAAGATAAAATTAGGTGTGAATTGACTAGTGATTTCTACCTTCATTTTTAATTTGTTTGTTGACAAGCATTCTCAATCGAGTTTGGCTTTAGTATAGTAGGGAGGTAGACCAACACTGCGCTCTACGGTACGGGATCGCCAATTTAGTACATTAGTCCTAGCTGTAAGAACCACGTGCCCCGTCAATTGCCACTTCAGTTCTGCGACTCGCTGAACTATGTCAGTTATTATGGTCCTTCTGCGGATCTCCACATTTCTGATTCGATCACACCTTACAAGTAGGGTTGCCATCTCTAAAATTTGGAAAACAGGACAAGATGCGTGAAAACCCCGGATTTTAGAGTCCGAAAGCCGGACATGTCAACAAGATCTTTTAAACATATTCAATGTAATAAAAAATAGTTGAAAATGTCATAAATCACCTTTTTTATTTGGAACGGTGAATATACTTGGTTCAGCGGTTGATCGTGGTGTGGTGCGAGCATAGTGCGTGTCTCGGGGCGGGCCTAATTTTTTTTTTTTAAACCCGGTCTACAAATGAAACCTTCCCCAGACGCTCCCCGGATGCCCTCTAAACTAGGACAAATCCGGGGAAACCCGGACGGATGGCAACCCTACTTACAAGAGACGTATGTCCAGTAGTGGATGTCTATCAACTGATAATAATTGTTTTAACAAGGATAAAATAAAGAAACCATTAATTATCAATCAGCATAAAAATGAAGCGTAGCCTGCACGTAAAAACGACCTTGGGAATGAACTTGCGGGTAATGTCAATGGCCAGTACCTATTTACCGCATTCACGTTATTACGTATGTAAGCAAGTAAAATAACAATGCAATGTATTTCAAAATAGCCGTGAATACCTGTTTGGTATAATCAATTAACGAATAATTTACAGTCGAGTCGATAATCGCATTCTGTCAACTACGCGCGTAATACGCGTGATTTAATTGAGTAGGTATACGCGTATTTTAATTCTCAATGTCGATAATTTAACGATACTAACGGACGCTTTTATATCAGAGTAGTTTCCGTCCCCTTTGGAATATCAGGATACAAAAACAAACTTTGCAGATTGACCGGTATTTTCTGAGATTAGCCGACACGAATTTCTGTTCGTGTCGGCAGACAGACCGAGAAAATGTTAAAAATCGATTTCTTTTTTAACCGACGAAAAAAAACGGAGGAGGTTCTCAATTCGACACGTATATTTGTTTTTTTTTTTTATGTATGACCACGCATAACTTTTTACAGTGTTGTCCGATTTTGATAATTCTTTTTTTATTAGAAAGGGCATACATCCAAGGTGGTCCCATTGTCCTCATGTTAGGATCTGATGATGATATCTTGGGGAAATTGAAGGAACTCTTCAAATTTTGGAGGCACGCTTACAGCGATTTCGGTTTTTGACTCGGTATCGGTAGCTTTTTGGCTACTAGTGCCGTATAATATAACTATGACAGTATAGTACGAGTATGTGATCTGGCGATAAATCACTAGAAAGTAAGAAATAAAAAATTTTAACAAAAAATAGAACCGACTCAAAACGCACTAAAAAGTAAAAAATAACTGTGTCATTTAGTTGCTTTAATTTACTTAAGCATATCTAGGAGTCGGTGCCAGCCAAGGTTTCTACTTTCAAGGACGTTACCTAGAACCCACAAACTTCTTCACTACGTTAAATAAATGTTCCTTAAACTTGGCTGGCACCGACTTCATAGATATGCTTAAGTAAATTAAAGCAACTAAATGACATAGTTATTTTTTACTTTTTAGTGCGTTTTGAGTCAGTTCTATTTTTTGTTAAAAATTTTTTTAAGTACCATACCTACATATTAATTCAGTGAAAGCCTATTAATTTGAAATTACTAACAGATAGGTACTAATTCTTTTTATTAACGGACTACAAAGCAAGACATTCAAAAAACAGATTCTCAGAAGCGAATTCCACCAGCACTATACCAAAACGCTTAATCTCCTGCCGCTGCCTTTTGGAACTTCTTTTTTCCAGCGCGACATTTTCAAATGCGCAAGAAATATCGTACTTATTTGTTAGCAACGAATCTTATAGCTATTAGCGAATCTCACCTTTAGTGCTAGCTAGATCATGTTGCCAAGCTTCCGGCAGTAGATGCAGGAAGACGTCGCCCAGCAGCCCGCCCACAGCGAAGCTGAGAAGAATGCGAAGCGTTGCTGCGCTGGCTGGAAACAAAAAAAATAATCATTGGGGATGATGCCCATGTGCTTGCCACACACTCGAAGCATGGAAAGTAAGGATGGAAGGAGCCGATACCATGCTTCTCGTTATGCCCATCGCTTTTTGTTTGTTATTTATTTAGCACAAAGAATTAACATAAATAGCTTAAAATTATGTCTCGCCAAACTGGGAAACCAGTATGTCGATTCGTGAAAACGTCAGTTTTAAAGTCAATATAACAGAAATCGGTTTTCTCAAATGACATTTTGTCATATTAGACTGACAGTCGAACAGGAAGAAGGTGGGACGATCGACAAGATGTAAGCGAGATGTTCGTACGATGCATTTATTTCAAGAATCAACAGTTCAGTTTCATGGCAGTGTTTCTATTTAGTCGGTTTTGAGTGACATTACCTTGCCACACACTCGAGAAACGGCATGAGAAGAAGCGAGGTAAGGAAGACAGAGAAGTAGTAAGGCAACATAACTCATGCCGTGACATGCTCATCGTCATGTCCATCGCTCTCTATTGTGTTGATTAGTTAAGACCATCTTAATCTTTTGTGGCAAAACTTAGGTACCTACTGCCACCTAAAGTTTTTTTTTAAATTTTTAATTTAAACTTGTTTACTTCTACAGATTACATTGTATATGAACTTATCAATAACTAGTTGCCATAAGCTAAATATATTCGTATAACAATGACTACCAAAGCACTTCCGTTATCAGTATACCACTTATCATTACGTGCACACTCCGCTGCTCTGAGTAAATCGATAATAGCAATGTTTCGTCTAGCTCGATCGTAAGGTCCAAGCCACTATAGTAACTTTATGCAAAATCTACATTAAATACAGAAGTGTCCGAATACTGAAACGTCACTCAAATACTAAGAATCTCTTATATACTTATTAATTCACATCTCTCTTCAACTCAACTCTACTATACGTCAGAACGGTACTGAATTTCAGGAGATCTCCAAGTGAGTGATGGATTTAAGAGACGGTTCAGTATTCAGGCAAATTTCGCTAACCTGCATGGAAGAAGCGTAATGGCTCTAAACATTAAATCCACTCTTATATTGGAAGACCTGCTACGGCCAACAACAATATAAGCTTAATACAATGACGATTTTTAGTTTAGCGGAGTCTAGTGTGCGTCTAGCTTTATATAGTTAATCACATTCACGGGATAGGTTCTTCACTTATAATCTATATCAATCTCTTATCGCAATGAGTTTTTATGCGGCTTTCATCAATAAATAATGGTGTGGAGGAAGTTCTAAAATAAGATATTTTTTAAACATTTCGTTGGTCATTTGGTTTTAACAAATTAGTTGTATTTAAAATCAGCTATGTCATTTTTGTTAAACAAAATAAAATATAAATATTTTGACTTACATGCTTTACGTAAAGTTAAGAGCAAAAACTCTACTACAGTTCTATATAGAACTATTGGGATAAAATTTGACAGCGCGGAACATTTCCTAACAGTCCTATAGAACTACAGGTACAGGGTACTTACTTTTTTTTTTATCGACTACAAGTAAATAAATAAATATAAATAAATAAATATTATAGGACAATTACACACATCGCTATATAGCCCCAAATTAAGCGTACTCGTAAGTAGCTTGTGTTACGGGTGCTATGATAACTGATGAATATTTTTATATATACTATACATAAATACTTATAATATATAGATAAACACCCAGACACTGGTTAACATCCATGCTCATCACACAAACATTTTCCAGATGTGGGAATCGAACCCACAGCCTAGGACGCAGAAGCTGTGTCACTACCCACTGCGCCATTCGGCCGTCTAAATGACTGCTATCTTAAGAAAAGAAGAAAAGTTGGCCCTTGACTGCTATCACACCTGATGTTAAGTGATGATGCAGTCTAAGATGGAAGCGGGCTAACTTGTTAGGAGTGGGACGAAAATCCACACCCCTTTCGGTTTCTACACGACATCGTACCGGAACGCTAAATCGCTTGGCGATACGTCTTTGTCGGAAGGGCGGTAACTAGCCACGGCGGCCTCCCACCAGCTAGACCAAGACAAATTAAGAAAAATATCAATCTGCCCCAAAGGGAATCGAACCCAGGACCTCCGTCATATAAATGCACCGCGCATACCACTGCGCTACGAAGATCGTCAAACTACTACTACTGGGATGCCCGAGGAAGTTTTGTATTTATGCACGCGGATAAAATCGCAAGTATCTGTGTTCTGTGCCTTGTATTTTTTTTAAAGATTTCGTCTATATGCGTATACTTATTAATGTGCGGCTAGCTTTATATATATAGGTGCTTTACTTGTGATCTTTATAAGTCACTTATAAGTACTTTATCTGTACGTGATCCGCGGCACTTCTTAAATTTCGATGATAATAACCAGATAATGATGATCCCGCCATATATAATATGACAGAAATTTAAATTGTGACGAATATCTTAGCATTCCATGGATTCACCGTGCGGGTGCCGGGTCCATCGCGTGGCTGAGAGAAAAACTCCGAACAGAGCCCGAGACTTGTGACTCGGGTGTAGGTTTAAGGGTACCCTTTGTGACGCGCGTCAACACTCACCTCCTCTGTTCAAGTTATTCTCCCTGCCCAACCATATTCGGAAGGACCCTACTAGTGCAGCTTTGGACACTCGTTCCAATATGGAGCTTACTGCACTTCTAGTAAGGCCAAGGTCTTTTAGCAGGTTTAACAATAACATAAATCTGAATTATATGTTATATTTTTTTATATAATAAAATATACGAAAATATTTAGTACATGAAATATTTGCCGGAATAAAATATTACATAATGAAAAATGAATTATAAGAATTGCTCGTGTGAATGTTTTTTCGGATTAATTACCGTTTTTAATACACATGAGTACATCGCTACACGGCGTGATAATTATTTATTACGTCATCAAGTCAAATTAAAATTAATTATTACTTATCGTTTCGTACGTAATTATTAAACAGGAGATATAATGATGCGACTTTATATAACTTCAATACAGTGTCGTACCAATCTTCGAATCCGCTCTGAAACCGAGGCGTATGCGTCCGCAGTAAATTAATTTTGTAGTACAAAAATTTTTAACAAAAAATAGAACCGACTAAAAACGCATTAAAAGGTAAAAAATAACTGTGTCATTTAGTTGCTTTAATTTACTTAAGCATATCTATGAAGTCAGTGCCAGCCAAGTTTAAGGAACATTTATTTAACGTAGTAAAGCAGTTTGTGGGTTCTAGGTAACGTCTTTAAAGTAGAAACCTTGGCTGGCACCGACTCCTAGATATGCTTAAGTAAATTAAAGCAACTAAATGACGCAGTTATTTTTTACTTTTTAGTGCAATTTGAGTTGGTTCTACTTTTTGTTAAAAATTTTATTTCTTACTTTTTAGTGATTTATCGACACGTAACCTACTTGAACTACATTCTCATAGTAGTATACGGCACTATTAGTAAAAAAAAAAAAAAAAATATACGTGTCGAATTAAGAACCTCCTCGTTTTTTTTCGTCGGTTAAAAATAGTTCTTACCGCCACCATGGTCCAGTAGGACTCGACCTATACATACTTCTTACTAATGTTTAGATGATAAGCATTTATAACAAATAGTTACGAATCCGGTAGCTGACTACGACTAAACATTAATATGAAGAAGAAAGGTTTGTACAAATCACCATCACTCATAAAATGTTATGTAAAGCGTCAAAGGTCTCATTTTGATAAAGCAAGCAGATGGGCCTTTATGTTTTTTTTATTGACTACAAGTTGGCCCTCGACTGCTACCGCACTTGATGTTAAGTGATGATGCAATCTAAGATGGAAGCGGGCTACCTTGTTAGGATTAGGATGAAATCCACACCCCTTTCTGTTTTTACACGACATCGCACCGAAACGCTAAGTCGCTTGGCGGTACGTCTTTATCGGTAGGGGCGAATGCCTCCCACCAGCCAGACCAAGACAAATTAAGAAAAATCTCAAACTGCACCGCCGGGAATCGAACTCAGGACCTCCGTCTAATCAAACAGAACAGCACTTCACAGGCCATGCAATAAACACGTTGTACAAAATGCCAAGTATTTGAGGCGTCATTAACCTCATTTGCATGTAATTACACCGGCAAGCATGCCCTTCAGTCCGGAACACAGCAATGCTGCTTGGCGGCAGACAGCATGATGGTAGTACTTTTCTTAAAGCTCTGTTGAACTTTTAATAACCAAATGGTCAATTACCTATTTGAATAAAGATAATTAATGCTAATGATTCCGAATTAAAGGAAATTTATTTAAAATCGATTAAAGAAAAGTCTAGCTGCGCTCGACGGAGCGACAGTAATGTTAATCTATGTAAATCAGTGTTAAGTGATTAAAAAAGATAATTAGTGCTAATGTTTCGGAATCGGAACTGGTTGGCCATAGATAAGTCTTGCGCTCAACGGAACGACACCAATGTTTAATCTATGTGGCAGACTTTGTGAATCAATGTTAAGTGTATGTTATTAATTTTTACTGTAGCTAGATATCATTAAATCTGATTTTGATAATATCTATTACTGTTATCTGGTGTTGTAAATTGTTATCTTTTATTTACTACTTACTGATATATCGAGATTTGTTAATTTTTGTAACAATCATATTTTAGTGTCATATCACTTACATCTGATAAAAGAACGTTGGTCAAAAATCGTGTTATATGTTGTAGTTACCCGGATTATCGTAATTAATTGCCTTTTGAAATGACTTCAAAAAAAGTTTCTCAATTCGACCGTATATATTTTTTTAACAAAATATGGAAAAAAACGAAAATCCGAGTCTATGGTATGGTTTGATAGTCTATGACCGCGTTTAGTTGTCTGTAGACATACTCGTTCATTCAATCACAATTTATTCTCGTACACTTAAATTCAAGTACTTCAGTTATACAATAACTCTGTTCAATTATTATCCGGTACGAACATTAATAAATCACATTAGTCGAGCAGTACAGACATCTTTTCTTTTGTTTTTTGGTTTTTATTGAAAAGTGTTACCCACACTTTATAGATTATTTATATTTAAGAATAAACATAATATCAAAAATTGCGGACCGACGGGATTCGAACCCGCGTCTCTCTGGCAATCTTAGAGTGCCCGGATTGCCAAAGAGACGCGAGTTCGAATCTTTTCTTTTGCTTGCGACCTATTTTAACCAATAGGAAAAGTCAATAGAGACTTTTTAATGAGAAAAGTTTCAAAAAAATACTATTTCATGTTCGATTCAGTGGGCCTTACTTGCGCCCGAAGAGATATTATGGTGTAGAAAAAACGACAATAGCGGTAACTGGAAATATATCTCTATCTTACTCTCTCCCATCGCATCGAAAGAGGGGGCGATATTTTTGATGGCACGAGATATCTCTACCGTGCGATGTTGTGCGTATAATGATTCTGTTACGAAACTCGACTCTCGTCTCTATATTATCTCTATTATACGACGATGAGACGACGTCGAGACTGTCAAATTTCGTTACATAATCAACCCGCAGGTCCCGAACCTTGGAACACATGATCTGTAGTTATACCTTGACTATCTCATAAATATCTCCTAAATTGATCGAGATTCACAACTAAGTTTCATTAGGTGCGGTGGTACAAAGTGCAACAAAAGCCTTTAATAAAATATCACAAATTAAATTAATAAAAAAAATAAACATAGGATGACATACGAGTTTAGAGGAATGCAAAACAATGGAGTACAGTATACCTACGTTTCTCGGTATCGGGCAGCGCATGACCCACGATATAAATACCACTATAATAATTATAATCGTAAGTGTAAGGTCATCGGGGTAGCGAAATACCTAACTTGATAATAATATGCCAGTCTGACTGCACGGTTTAATAACTAACTGCAGAAAAGAACGGTACGTCCCACTTCAGAGAGATGAATATCTTGCCGGTGCCGGGTCCATCGAGCGGCAGAAAGAAAAACGCCGAACAGAAATACCTTTTTATTATCAACTACCTGTCCCTTGACTGCTATCACACCTTATGTTAAGTGATGATGCAGTCTAAGATGGAAGCGGGCTAACTTGTTAGGAGTAGGACAAAAATCCACACCCCCTTCGGTTTCTACACGACATCGTACCGGAACGCTTAATCGCTTGACGATACGTCTTTGTCGGCAGGGTGGTAACTAGCCACAAAGCTGGATTGATTGTGACGGAACACTCTGTAACAGATAGCTAATGTAACAAGGAGTAACTTGGGCTACTTTTACTCTAGAAAATCTACTAATTCCACGCCGATGAGGCAGATAAAATAAAGAAAAGAATTTTTATTTATTTCAAACATTTTGAAAATCGTAAACTAAAAGACAGTTTTAGATAAGACAATCTCTATTTTTATCTATATTTAAAAAAGAAAATGTCATTAACTTAAATCTGGGAGATATTACTCATGACTCATCATGACAAATAAGTCAACAGAATCCGACTTCGTCTGTGTTCAACCATGGTGAAATAAAATACTTAAAAAAATATTTACGTGATTATTTACCAGTTCATATGCTCAGTATTAGAAAATCAAATTCTCATGTCTTCATAAAATAAACACTAATGTTAATTCATAAAAAGTTTATGCAACCAAAACTTTCATTGAAGGGGTGTGGATGTCATCCTACTCCTAACAAGTTAGCCCGCTTGCATCTCAGATTGCTTCGTGGCTTACGACCAGATGAGATTGCAGTCGAGGGCTAAGGCCGGGCGCCCACTGTGACTTTTTGTCGCCGTGACTTTAAGTCACCTAATCGAGTGCAATGAAGATATTAGAGAGTGCGCTCACTAAGGTGACGTGACAATACGGTGACAAATAGTTTCGTCTGCTGGCGACGTGACTGTCACTCGACTTATGCATCGCTACGCGAGTGCGCTCACTGGGCGACTTTTCGCCATTGGGCTGCTGAAAGTTCCGATTAGACGTATGCTGGACATAAAAATTAATCATTTGAAAGGGGATGCCTCAAAATGTTATAAAATTATTCATATTTTAAGCAGACTAAAAGTAATTTGTATAGATAAAGGAAACGAATTATTGTATGGAAATTTATAATTTTCAGTTTTTTTGGGTGCCCCATTAATTAGTTAAATATTTTTTTACGCTTCTTATGTAATCCCTTGGCTACAATAAACCATATATAATTAAAAAAATGTATGCATAAATTTAAAGTGTTCAGTTTAATTCAGAATAAAAAAATACATTTTAGTAATCTTTCAGTGTACATATAGGATGCATCCTTTAGCGTCTTTTTCTTTTAATTTATTTTCGTGTATTCTGAGAGAACATATTACAGCAATCTAATTGAAATCGATCTAGAACTGAAATAAGCTCACTTTGTCACCCGGTGACAGTCACCTACAGTGGGCGCCTTGATGGTGACAGAGGGTGACGGCAACAAAATGTTACCGTGACAAAAAATCACAATGGGCGCCCGGCCTAAGTTGTAGTAAATAAAAAAAATATAAAGTTTCTACCTGGTCATTTAATGTCAGTAAGTCAGTCATTCACTGAGTTATCCTTTCATGATACCTAGCTATATGAATCTGGATATATACAGTGAATGTCAAATACGTAAGAAGTTATCAATTCCATCTGAACAAAGACAACTACGATATCAATCTTAGATCAACATCTTTAGGTAACATAGTTCGACCGATAAACTTGTTATCGATTGTAGTATCTTATTATTTTAGACGTATTTATATAGAAAACAATAACTTATAGAGAAACCTTCCTAATCCATGGCGCAGTGGATTTATAAGACAAATATTTTGGGTTCGATTCCTGGCAAAGCGATTGAGATTATCTAAATTGGTTCAAATTGTCGTGCAGAAACTGGGTGTGGATTTCATTCTACTCCTAACAAGTAAGCTCGCTTCCATCTTAGATTTCACCAGGTGTGAGTGCAGTCACGGGCGAACAAAAAAAGAACCAACTGAATTTAACAAATAAAGTACCAATATAGTCCGGTTAATTTAGACATTCGAAGTTACATAAAGTCCCAACAAGCTGAATTTCTGTGAAGTTGTTCAAAATATAATTACAAACAATGTCTAGAAGTTCCCCATCATTCCCCTGTAAGGAAAAAATTTGATTCAAGGTCAAAGGTCAAAAAAATGAGTTTTTCGCGATTTTCAGCAAAACGGTAAGTTGAGATCGTCATAATATGCACACGTTTCCACGCCACCTATGAGGTAGTGTACTTAGCGCGTTTTTGTAACAACTTTTATAACTTTTAGAATCGTTATATCTCAGAAACGGTGGCTCGTAAGAAAAAATGTATTGATACATTTTTTATAGATAATTTTATGATCTACAATTTTTGTCTGAGGTACTTTTATGATAAAACTTACCGTTTTGCTGAAAATCGCGAAAAACTCATTTTTTTGACCTTTGACCCTGAATAAAATTTTTTCCTTACAGGGGAATGATGGGGAACTTCCAGACATTGTTTATAATTATGTTTTGAACAACTTCACAAAAATTCAGCTTGTTGGGACTTTATGTAACTTCACTCTCATTTTTTGGTCTAAATTGACCGGACTAATAAATATGGCACAACTTCAACGTTAACGATGATACCTATAAAAGCATATAAAAAGTACTACTATACTAAAGGCAAACTCGATTGAGAATGCTTGTCAACAAACAAATTAAAAATTAAGGTAGAAATCACTAGTCATTTTACACCTTTCTTTTTAATTAACTAGTTAATGACGAATTCATGACAATAAATTAGACAAGTAAGCTTAAAAGTAATTAATATATTCAATATCTTTTAAATAAGATTTTATAAAACAACAAAACATAATTTTAAATGTATTAGGCATAAAATGTGTCGCATTTTCTACCTTCATTTTAAATTTGTTTGTTGACAAGCATTCTCAATCGAGTTTGGCTTTAGTATAGCTACTAGTACTCTTGACTTGAAGATCTTACCTCTTATCCCTCAAAATCAAAAATCACGTAAAGTGCGGCCCAGGCATCAAAAGAATAAACGAATCGACCGACTCCTAGATATGCTTAAGTAAATTAAAGCAACTAAGTAAATGACACACTCATTTTTTACTTTTTAGTGCGTTTTGAGTCGGTTCTATTTTTTGTTAAAATTTTTTTTTCTTACTTTTTAGTGATTTATCGTCAGGCAACGTACTCGTACTCTTCTGTCATAGTATATTATACGGCACTTGTAACCAAAAAGCTACCGATACTTACACAAAAACCGAAATCATTGCAAGTGTGCCTATAAAATTTGAAGAGCTCCTTCAATTTTCCCATCATCAGCAGATCCTAACATGATGACAATGGGACCATCTTGGAAGTGTGCGCTTTTTAATAAAAAAAAGAATTATCAAAATCGGACAACTCTGTAAAAAGTTACGCATGGTCATACATAAAAAAAGAAAAAAATATATACGTGTCGAATTGAGAACCTCCACCGTTTTTTTCGTCGGTTAAAAATAAACAAAGGACCGATATCTATAAGTGGACGAGTATTATCTCTGTCCTCGCCTTTAGTAAGCAAGTATGTTGTCAGTATTTCAAGAATGATTCATTTGTTTTCTTTCGTTTCGGTGGCTCAACCATAGGTAATTTGTTTAACAAACTCCGTTGTTTTCCGCGGTGTGAAATCCAAGACAAATCAACCGTTATTACACGGTTTATATTGTACTCTTTAACGTTTGTGCGATTAAAAAAATCGATTTATTTTCATTTCTGTCACGAATCACGATAACATTAGAGTTAGAATGATAAGACGTTAACAAATCAGGTGTTATACTCAGTGTCATTTCTCGACTGCGTCAGAAGGAGAGTAATGTTTTTAAGCAGTTTCTATGTAATATTCAAACATGGAAATGACGTAGGTACAAAAAGTAGGGTAGGTGTAAAATTTTTTTCGCCAAACCAATCGGTATAACCTACGTCTAATACTCAGAAAAAGAAAGTTTTACGAGTCCCCCTTCGTATATCGTAATGTTATCTTCTTTAAACAGAGACTAATACTTCTGCGTTCGACCAAAACCCTTTGGTGACGCTGCTAGTTAAAATACTCCAGCAAAACCGCAAAAAAAGTAATCATATCAGTAGCAGTTAACTTAAATTGCTTATTGTATTATTTACTAATAAACAGCACAACTGACTGCCTCGTTGGTCTAGTGGTTAGCCTATCTGGCTTCTATCAGGAGGTCCTGGGTTCGAATCCTGGGTCGGGTCACGGAATAATTCTGAGTTTTTCATTCTTCTATGAATTTCTCAGTATTCCAAGCCCGGAGTCGGGTAGTTGGTGGTGTTACACCTCCGTGCCTCGGAGAGCACGTTAAGCCGTCGATCCCGGTCACTGTCATCAACATCAGATAGTGATCGTTAATAAATGAAACATTATCACGCTAAGCCCGCCAACCCGCATTGGAGCAGCGTGGTGGGTGTACGCTCCATATCCCCTCTCCTATAAAGAGAGAGGCCTGGCCCTGTAGTGGGCCGTTAATTGGCTGATAATGATGATGATGATGAAACAGCACAACAGCGATTATATTAGCCCTCAGAAATAACCACGAAGGAAGCACCGATTGTAAAACTTCGAGTCCGCTCTGAACACAAGGCGTATTCCTGGGCAAAGTACCACAAAATAGTTCTCAGCGCGGCCATTACCTACGCAGTTCGACGTGTTACAAGTTCAAAGGGACCTCGACCATAGTCATGAGGTGTATTTTCTCGAAAAAATCAAAGAGTACTACAACTAACAACTATTAACGATCATTCCTGCTTGTTTATGGTATGTTCAATGATAACCTGTCCGATCATTATGGCAATTGCAACGGGCAATGCCAATACACATATAACCTACACATAGGTCATAGCTATATCCATATAATACATAATAACTGTATATTCCATCCTTTTGTAAGTGATGTTTTCCTACTTAAGAGGATAAAAAAAAGTTCTGCTTATTTCATCAACTTTTAAACAAACGCGCGCGCCGCTCTTTTTTTTTTAATTTTCCATATTTTATATTAATTACATTTATTTATTAAGAAAAACCCAAAATATGTAGTTGACGAATTAAACGCGTCGCTTCGCATTTTTTTTTATCGACTACAAGTTGACCCTTGACTGCTATCACACCTGATGATAAGTGAGGATGCAATCTAAGATGGAAGCGGACTAACTTGTTAGGATTAGGATGAAATCCACACTCCTATCGGTATCTACACGACATCGTACCGGAACGCTAAGTCGCTTGGCGGTACGTCTTTGTCGGTAGGGTAACTAGCCACGGCGAAAGCCTCCAAGCCAGACCAAGACAAATCAAGAAAAATCTCAATCTGCCCCAGCGGGACTGCGCTACGGAGGTTATCAAAACGCTACGGAGGCATCCAGCTTAAGCTAAGCTTTATACTTAATTAAAAATGAAAAGTTCGAAAATCATCCAACTGTTATAAATTAAGCTAGAATAACGACTCTGATGTCCGAAATTCTTGTCCTCATAATAGAAAAACGCGAATACCTTTGAAATGGTCAATCGTACCTACTAATTACATCCCAAACAAAAAACCGCATCACTGTTGATCCCATTTACGAATTTAACGAAGTCTCACAGAACGCAGTTTCTTTACTTAATATAGCAGATAAGCTCAGAAGAAAAAATAAAAAAAAAACATATACATCTAGGGACGCCCGTCAGAAGTGATCACTTAAATACGGCTCGAGCTTACAGTGAGAGAGAGGAGCAGGCCTACCGCCGTCGTATGCATGAAGGAAAGGGAAGCCAAACAGACTGGCGCCGTGTAGCATTATCAAATTATAAATTCGTAGATTTGCTTAGAAGCTCCGATGCCACATATATATATAAAAAGACATACCAACAAGTCAAACATAAACCACCCTCATTTTCAAGTAGGGAGTTAAAAAAGCTTTCTTCCTATATTTGTGGATAGAATAATTGTAACTATCAAATTGTTATCAGCTATACCATTTTATCTCATTGAAATCAGTCAGCCAGGTCAATTGCCCAAGCCGTTTCACAAGTCATTGGCAATCTCAAGTGTTAAGTGTCTCACTCAATAGTTGTAGCCACTAAGCGCAATATTTAACAATATTATAATTGACTGAGACAGTAGGTACTGTATTTGTTTTTTAATATGAGTATATCTTTGATTGATTCTACAGTCATCAAAACAAAAGAAATCAGTCTTGAAAAATTTACAATATTTTTGCTTACTTTACGAATAAGAATTACACTAATTAAATGTTATGAAAAATCTCAAGTGAAATTCGGTTGGACAATAACTCACAGCATTTCACCAACATTACAGGGAGTTTAAATTCACCAAATCCACCTCACATAATTTATAGATGCCCCCTTTTGATTACTTTAATATAAATAAAGTATAAAATTAATGATGTACAGTGAAAATAAAAGTAAAATATGACAAAAATATACTAAGTTATAAGCACTTTAATTTTGGAGTAGGGATCTTTTATACCTTTTTCGCAAAATAAATATTTTAAGTGAACTACTATGGGTGATACTATTGATGAATTTCATTAGTTTTACATAGTTTTATGAGTCATTAAACAAAATTGTTAAAAAAAGTATTTAAAACAGTATTATCATATACGCAATTCTACATTAAAACACAAATATTCTATTTGTACTAGTTTATTACTGCATAGAAATACAGAGCTTATTTACAAATGTTATCAACTACATACAGTAGTTATTGTGTAAATAACTTGATATGGGATGGGTATACTGCCTGTTTATGTTTGACATCCGTTTTGAAAGGAAGCCCTGTTTTAGAGCTGTTTTAAAATAATACATATACAAAATTGTGCAAGTTTTTATAGCATAATGGACACAATTGTACTTTACTCTTTAAATTAACTTCTAAGATTTTTATGTTGAGTTTTTTTTACAACTAAAACTTGGTGGCATGTGTTAAGCAATAGTTATTATAAGTGGCATATATTAGTAATTCAAAATTCTTATTCTGAAATTAGGCCAAAATGTTTTTATAGTATTCTTTATGATCAAGTTATGTTTTCAGTTATATTTTTTTAATGGGACCTGTTGTGTATATAAAGATATAAAAATACCACCTTCGGAATTGGTGAAATGGTAATATCTGGCTATCATAAAGTCTTAAAAACTTATTAAAGACCAGTCATCTATATCTCATTGCTTAATATTCTTGATTCATCTAGTTGAGGGTCAAACACCAAGCTCTCCAGATCCAGGGTCCTGACTCACCTCACATTGTGAAATACAGTGTTAAATACTACCCCAGTGACTTAAAATGGGTTTATTAGTCAAATGACCAATTTAACTATTAGCATAACTTACTCTCTCAGGCATATCACCAGGTATAACACTACTAATCTTAATTCCAGGCTGCTACAAGGAAATTCTTAGAAAAAAGCAAGACCCAAACCCAGGACCTCAAGAAGCACACAGGCATAAATAAAGCATATTTGTTGCTTAATGTTAAAAGACAGGTTGAGTTTAAAATCAATTACTGCTATGAAATAATTGAGTATTCTATGACTGCTAAATAATTTGCATTATTTTATATACTAGAAAATCTTAGTTGGTTAAAGAAAAATTAAAATATTGATTATTTTTTATTTTTCTAACCAATTAAGAACTTTTATTATTATTGTTTAATATTTTTTGATTTAACTCAGTAGGGAAAACTTATTATTTTAAAAATGGAACAATTTTTAAGTTTTAACATACTATATGTTTAAGTGATTCTCATGAATTGTAATATTCATGATATAATCATGTTATCAAAACAGAACAAAGGTACAATGTCATTTCATTGTTCCATTTAAGACTGAGCATGACAAAATATAAATAGAATTGTCAACTTACCACCGTCTTTGAAGGATGCTGTCTCATCTATCGGGATGATCAGTAGAGGCAAGATACCACTTAAACCAACGAGCACTGATGCAAGAGCCGCAAATAACCACGGATGTTCATCTAATTCTTCCACAAAACCATTTAAGTATTCCGGCAAAAAACTTGCCGCCAACACACTAGAACTCGCCATTGTTATTGTTTTTTATTTATAAATTTTAAAATTCGAACAGGTTCCAAACTCTTCTCACGCTACTTTTTTTAATTTATGGTTTTATTTCGGCAATCTACATAATCACCGAAGATACTTCTGTCTTGACGTACTAATCTACACTGAGATTGAGCAATACATCAATAGATTTTATCTCATAGTCGTTTAAACGCAGATGAACATATATTTTATGTAAGAGACGTTATCGTTCCATTTTTAAACACTTCAATGAACTGCGCACCGATAACAAAAAATGCAACACTCCTACGCCGTGTCGAATAGTTAAGTAACGATATCCCACACCTCAACCAATAACGAACGCGCTGCACTTCATGCAAATTCCAATTTCAATTTCTTTTGTTTATTTGTATGAGTTTTCAAATTCATTATTAAATGAATGACAAGTTGACAACTGACTGTATAGTGTATAGATAAAGTATAAACCACAGACTTATAAACCAAAGACTAAAGAGCGAGTTGTCGGAAGGTGGCAGTCCGATTGACTAAACAAATTGTAAGCATTTTAAACATTTATAAGTATACCGGCTTTGCACAGTGGCATATTTTAATTTTGTCCAATCATCTCAATCGTCACTTACACTTACTATTACTTTGTCTATGATCCCCAAAACAAATTTTGACAGCCGTCGTAACGTAAGCGAAAAGCTCTTAATTATTACAAAGCACTGAAAAAATAATATTTTGTACATTGCAATTTAAAATGTACTCTTTTATTTTTAGATTTTGTTATAACCCAATTTTTGAAGTGATAACTTCTTATGGGAACTTTGGCTGGTGGGATGCTTTCGACGTGGCTAATTACCACCCTACCCTACTGACAAAGACGTACAGCCAAGTGATTTAGCGTTCCGGTACAATGTCGTGTAAAAACCGAAAGGGGTGTGGATTTCATTCTAATCCTAACAAGTAAGCCCGCTTCCATCTTAGATTGCATCATCACTTAACTTCAGGTGTGATAGCAGTCAAGGGCCAACCGCTGTTATGTAACGCTGTACGGCGCCAGTATGTCTAGCTTCATTAGGCTGCGGTAGGCAGGATCTCTTCTTTCAATGTGCCCCACATCACTAGCCGTATTTAAATGTACTTCTGTTGGTCGTCCTGACTTTTTTTTATTTTAATGAGTAGGGTAGGTAGGGGAGCATTAGGTTTGGGCACCCCTCATTCCTGAAAATCTATTCTTGATATTGTCTTTTCAATACTGTAGTTTAATAACTGGTAAAACCGCTTATCAAAAGTGTCAGCTGTCATTTCACTTGGTTGTCAAGTTACATGCGCTTAACGGTTTGTTGCGTGAGAAGCATGTGAGAAGTAATAATTTTGATTATGATTTGAAGAAACATAACGAAGAAATCTGCAAGAAAGTGTAAGTATCTGTGTTAACTTCTTCTATTGTATTTAATGAAGATTATATTTACCTGTCAAACAGGATTCAACATTTGATAAAAATAAACTTATTCAAAATTTATTTGAAAAGTGAGGTTATGGGGAGCATTAGGCACACTAGTAGGAGGGAGGCTTGGGCATGTCCAATACTCCCTCTGTTTAAAGTGTATTTTGCTGTTATTAATTTGTGCTTTTTTGATATGCCGATTGGATTGAATGGTTAATCATTTCTTTTCAGGCCAACGCCATTTTTAGTCTCTCACGGGCCACAAGTCTCAATAAAATTTTGTGCAGTATTGATTCTAAGTTACATTGTTTAATTTTCTAAAGTCTAAGATAAGAAAAAATGTTAGCTGATTCTATAAAAATATCACCACGCCAGAAGTATGTAAACATTCAATTTTTATAGTCGAAATAACTTTTTTACTATGGCATATTACATGGATATAAGAAATTAAAAAGTAATGCGCCCTTTGGGAACGTAACATGAATTAATGAATGACGTAAGACATTTAAAGTCTATGGTAAATACAAGCCAATAGAAATGCTTAGATTTTAATGTCTGTTTATACTAAAGACATGGCTGTACGGTGTTATACCTTTGCCTTTTCCCAACGGGAAAGAATCAAGCAAAAAAAAAAAATTAATGTCTGTCAAAATTGACACTGATAACATTGACACATCAGTGAGATGTCAAAATACCAGCTGTATTTAAAAGAATCGTTACCGTTACATTCTCACTTTCATCATTTTGAAATTTTCTTACAAAACTATGTAAAATAAAGTTCGCACAATATAAAATAATTTATTGCTCATTGAAGGCCCGCCCTCCGAAGGACTTCTTAACCTTTAGATTGTATTATATCTAAACTAAGTTCGCAATACTGCACTCTTTTGTAGATTTCATAGATTCGGAGTTGCATAAATAGTATTCGGAATAGAGTAATAACGTCTCCTGAATACTTTTAATATCTATTAATTAAGTCTACAGTGAATAATCAATTGGAAAAAAATGTAATGTATACTTACTATGAATAATACTGAATAACTTCTTTTTCTTTCCTCTGAGAAATTTTCAGAAAATCTAGAGTTGGGTTGCCAATGATATTACACCCCAAAATTTTAGGATACTCTCTACAGCGTACTGCCTATCATATAAAAATTGCGAATTTGTACAATCTGTTTTCTTAATGGATATTAATATTTTGACGAGCTCTCTGGCGTACAACAGAGAAACCCTGAGTTCTATCCCAGCACTGGTCAGTTAAGAATATCATATTTTCTTATGTGGCTCCGGTCTAGTCTGGTGGTGGATTTTGGTAGTAGTACCTTACCTGCAAAGACCTGGCGCGATGCGATTTACGCGATGTTCTATCTAGAAAATCATTAGAAAATATTTTAATTTGAAAAATATAATTATTATAATTCTTCCAAGTTAGCCCGCTATTATTTTACATAGCGTCAGTTGTCATTTAAAATCAGATAAGATCGCAGTCAGTATTTGTAGCAACTCTTCCGCTGGTTCGGCAGGAAGATTCTGCTGAGAAAAGCAGACTTCTTGTCAACTGTTAACAGTTAGGTAGTCTTATTAAAAAACAAACCGCGGAAACTCACGTCATGTTTGTCGGAGTATGCCCGACTAGTTTAGGAACCCATAAGCTCATGACTAAGGACCCCGTATGGGTTCGAAACTAGTCGGGTACACACGTGACGTGAGTTTCCACGGTTTGTATTTTAATAATAATATGAATAAAAAATTGTAAATAAATAAATGATAGAGATATGGATAATACTCGCGATGGTTTAAGTTAGGTAGTCGTTTGAAATAAGCTTTCTATGCAATATTGATTTAGTATGTAGCTACCTATAAGTATTATTACATAAAGTTATTTTTATGTAGTACCCTTATAGGCTTAGAAAATAATTAAAATCCTAAATAGATCCGCGCTGCGAATCGAACCTAGAACTTTTTTACTGTGGCCAAGCTATTATTAACTGAAGAGGTCGTGCTTATAAGCTGCCTACTACTTAAAATATTTTTTTTGTATTGTCGGAGTTTTAGATAAATCTGGGTCCGATCTGCGTCCACGGTTAGGTAAAGACTTGCGTCCATTGTAGCTGTACTCCACCGTGGACGCGGCGGATTGAACGCATTGGTTTACCCTTTGCTTTAAGGTGCCTACACATACGACAGTCTTGTCAACGTCATGTTGTTGACCAGACACGAACATATAATAGTGTATGCTGTGTGTAGTGGTTGACTGAAAAACTGATTAATTTGTACTAAATTATTAAATGATAACAGTTATTTCGAGCTAGTACCTACAATAATACCTAAATAAAGAAAATGCACTCTGCATTTTCTTTATTTAAAACAATTGATGACTGAAGGCGATCAGGCGAATACAAAAACCAATAGGGCAAGAGGTCACTAGGTTTGTCTATAGGCACAAAAAAATTGGTTGATTTTCGTTTGGTATTTACTTTCTTTCAATAAACATAACGTAGCAGCCCTAAATTAAAAATTGGTGAGTAATACCTCAACACCAACCATTGAATTTTAGGCTCAGGTACAGATGGCGTACTAACCAACTTACTTTCGAGAGCATGTTAAGTCATCAACCCTGATCATCTGATAATTGTCATTATACAAAAGTAAAAAAAAATCATCACTATCTATGCACCCATCTGGCATTAAAACAACTTCGTAGGCCCAAGTTCTACCATCTACAATCTGTCCTCTTCAGTTTAATAATGTTTAAACATCAGACTGATGATAAAGTTTCATATAGAGTTATAACAGTATACATAATAACAGTATACACTGAAGTTGCTTAACTATGACACGTACCATATCTCAAAACTTCTACGTATATACGTGTACCTAATTTTAAAAAACGTGACTGATTGGCAACTTGGACGTGACATATGTGCACGTACCCTTACATTACATTGCCGTGACACGAAATGCAATACGAATCTTCTTGGCAGCGGCGCCCACAGCCCAGTTGGAGCGAAATGCCGAACTTATTTTGGCCTGCCAATTTAAACGTCCGACAGTAGGTACATTGTACGCGCAAGAACTAGCAGTTCTCAGTAGTCCACAAATTAAGTGGTCATGCACTGCGCCGCAAGTTTTGTTTGACGTACCGTGACGTCACCAGGAATTGCGAGCGCGCTAAACATTTACGTTTCGAGCCAAAGTTTGTGCTTAGCTTGCCTTGTTTTGGTGTTTGATATTGGACGATGGATTCGTGGGGCATTTTGAATGTTGACACCGCCGCGGCTGCTATATCGAGAGACGATACGGGTACTAGTTTTCGACGGAAGCTTTTGGTATGTTTTTAATTTTAATTTTTATCGTTAATATGTTTTGTGCTATAGATTTATTGTTTATTTTTTTATTTTATAAGCTCTATAACAAGGCTCAGACCAATTAAGTTTCCTTTGCGTTCGTACTCACTTTTATTTATTTATATTATTATTTAAGTAGCCTAAATAAAAAAATACTTACTAAATAATATTCTTATTGTTTCCGTGAATTATTTCTTTTACATTATTTGACAATTAAATTTCCTTATTTTTTTTACAATTTTCAATAATAATATTCTGTTTTTAAAAACCCAGTCCTTCTGTTTTGAAGCCTTCTAGGGCTGATTGCTTGCATTTATCATATTTATTTAAACCAGATTTTTATTTTTATTTAATTTTTTTTATTTATTTGCTACAAAAATCGTATTATACTTGTGATTATCTAAGTAAAAGTCCTTACAAATACATCATCAAATATTGAATAGAAACAGATACGTATCATTTTACGGAAGTTCATCATGAATAATAGTTAGTAATTTATTTATTTTGCTATTTTGTTCAGGTGATGTTAACTCTTAGATGCAAGTAGAGTCAACATGTCCTCAGGATGCTCCGGTTTCAGTAGTGAGAAGTTAGAGATTACCGTCGTACCTGAATGACTTTGTCACTTGGATTGCTTGAATCCAACGCTTGCTTGAAGGCAAAATCAATTTCGTTGGTAATTTGCTGAAAAAACAAAGTACCTAAATAAATTACTAACAATTATCGATCAAATGCAAAATAGGCTAAATCTCAAATTGTATTCCAGAGATTATTGCGGACAAACTAACAATTGAATTTTACAGGTTTTTGTTTATGAGTAGGTTAATGTACATTTAACTATATGAACAATTTTAATTGCTCCATTCCAAACAAAGTTAGTTAATCATGACGTCACGGCAATATGCAATTATTCACTTCAATACCGTCATGTAAACATTAAAGTTGTTGGATGTAGCGCCACAGCTTATTGAGGAATATGGAGAAAATATCAACTACCTACATTGACAACTCTTGTCGAGTATGACCGACATTCGTGTTAGCAACATGGAATAATATGAGACCTATTTATGGAGCAATTAAAATACTCCAGATTTCTGTACAAATTGCTTCAGATTGATTATTTGCTCTATAAAATCCCCGTATAAGCGTATAAGTTATTCTTTGGTAATAGGTAAATAGGTCCCTATAACAAAGAATATAAAGATACAACAAAAAATATATTTTCTAGTACATAATATGTGCCCCGCGGAGTGACCTGCTTCGATTCCATTTCTTTGGGAATATCGTAAAAATATAATTTTTACAATCCGACTTGTAGTTTCTATGATTAGCCTGTTCAAACATCCAATCAATCTTTTCCGCTTTACCTAATATAGATTATAATACTTAGTGGTACTTGCTGTAGAATTTATAGTTCAGTGAGCTTTAAAACTAATTGCGACCGCGTTGCAGTATATTAAGATCAACAGGCAATTGGTATTTTGCGCCAAATTACTTGTTGCAATGCAAGAAAGTAGTTCAAATTAACGAATTTATTTGTTTTCGTAAGCTGTAAATGAATTTATTTTAATGAGAGCTTAAATTTTTCCTTATAGAGGAAGAGAAGGCAGGATGGAAGGCTTAACTTAAAAGGATAATAACAAAAAGCGTGGGTAGCATTGACTTCATAGATATGTATTTAAGTAATTTATAGTAACTATATGACGCAATTATTTTTTACTATTAAGTGCGTTTTGAAATCGGTTTTATTGGGTGCATCCCAGTAGTACCCCATTCCGTAGTTCTATAGAACTGTTGGGATATTTTCCGTGCTGTGAAATTATATCCCAATAGTTCTATACAGTACTGTAGTATAGTTTTTGCTCTTGACTTTACTAATACTGTATAAGTTATAAACTTTATATTATTTTGATTGATATTTCATTTTGTTTTTGACAAAAAATTGTCCCTTGCGACAAAAGCTAGGTTGTTAAAACCAAGTAGTTGTTGTGTCTAAAAAAATATTCTCTTATTTTAGAAGTTACAAGGGGACATACATTTTACCACTTTGGAAAGTATCTTTCGTGCAAACTATTCAGTTTAGAAAAAAATTATATTAAAAACCTCAATAGATACCATTTGAAAGACGTTTTGTGCAATTTATGCAAAGCTGTATTCGATATAGTATGTTTATAGATACTCTCAAATTAAGTGGACATTTATTATTGCAATCAAAAGAGATTCCATATTATACTTTAAAAAAACATAGATATTTTATATGTAACGTACAAACAAGATGTTGATATCGACATTTCTTTAATTTTGTCCCATTAGTTCTATATAGTAAAAACGTGAAGACCTCTTAGATACCCTTTTAATTTTAAAGACAGACTTTCATATAAAGTGTGCTCTTTCCCCGCTACCCCTCTCAATTTAATTTTTTATAGTTTCCCGGGAACCAATATCCTCCGTCCCGTCCCGTGTACTAAAGATCTACATTTTAGTTAAACATTGTACGATATTACAGTACTTTAACATTAACAATATACATATATTTATAACTCTTAACAAATGCATTAATTAAAAACATAAAACTGTTTTCTCAGCGCACGCAACGGAAGCCCTCAAGGATGAATAATTTTCGCCGTTTTTTTCACATTTTCCATTATTTCTTTGCTCCTAATAGTTGCAGCGTGATATTATATAGCCTAAAGCCTTCCTCGATAAATGGTCTATTCAACACAAAAATAATTTTTCAATTCGAACCAGTAGTTCCTGAGATTAGCGCGGTCAAACAAACAAACAAACAAACTCTTCAGCTTTATAATATTAGTACAGATAAAAAATATACTTAAATATGTTTCTACCACAGTAGCGCTGTACGCCAAACTATAATCCTTACTAATTTTATAAAGGCGAAAGTTTTGTATGTATGGATGGATAGATGTTTACACCTATTTAGTTTAGCATATGTGTTACTCTTTCACGCAAAAACTACTGAATGGATTTAAATGAAACTTCACAATATTATAGCTTACATATTAGAATAACACATAAGCTACATTTTATCTTGGAATTCCCACGGGAACAAGATCTACGCAGATGAAACCGCGGTCGAAGTATAATAACAACTAAGGCCTGTGTGTACCAAGATTTCGGTTGTTCGGTGTACGACAACCCGTACACCGGGTAAAAACGTAAGCTCGGTTAAGGACGTAAACCGGGTGGTTATCTTAACCGGCGTACTGGTTGTCGTTAACAGTAAATTTATAGTAAGGTTATGGTAACCGTTGGTTATGATAACCGAAATCTTGGTGCACACAGGCCTGAAGCTAGTAACGTCTAACAGCGTACGTACTCGTATCCTCCTTTTTGCAGCATATGCTTGGTTGATACAGTACAATGCTTAGCTAGTACCTTTTTCAGGGTTGTGCTATACGTCGCAAAGTGGTGTTTAATGCTTCCACTATTTAGTTATGGATTTAACAGCCTAGATGGTCGATGTATCGGACACTATAACAATGCTTATAATATTCGCCACTGTTTGCTGAATTTATTGCAGAAAACTGTGGCGTTGTTTCTTTCTTTCTTTTCATCTATTATTTCTTTGCGTAAATAGATTTTCCTTTGTTTATTACCTATTGCTTTTAATTAGATATAAATTACGTATAAACAGAACGTCAGAAGCAATTGTGTTAACGTCCAATAAATTACTTGCCCCGATGACAGGCAACGAGCGCGTGTTAGTATTAAATCATAATACAATTTTATATTTAGACGATATATAGCTGTGAAATATTATTGACGGCCTCCATGGTACAGCGACTAGAACGGTGAATTTGTAAGACAGAGGTCCAGGGTTCGATTCCTAGCTGGCAAGCTGAAAGTCTGATTGAAATTTTCTTAGGTGACCCTCGTCGTTCTGGTGTTGGTGATTTCGCCTGTGGCCAGTTACCACCCTGACGGCAAACATATACCGTCGGGCGATTTAGCGTTCTGGTACGATGTCAGTGAAAACCGAAAGAGGTGTTGGTTTTAACCTACTCCTAACAAGTTAGACCGCTGCAATCTCAGTATGTCGCTTCTTGAAAAAAATATATCGTACAAACATCTCGCTTGCATCTCGTCGATCATGCCACCTTCAGTTCGACTGTCAGTCTAATATGGCAAAATGTCATTCGAGAATACCGATTTCTATAACATCCGCTTTGCAACCGTTGTACATCGGCTTCAAAACTGACGTGTTTGTCAAGAATCGACATACAGATTGCATCACCACTTACCATCAGTATTAATTACGCCATGAAGGTAATTATACTTAAGCCAAACTCGATTGAGAATGCTTGTCAACAAACAAATTTAAATGAAAATACAAAACATTTTATGCCTAATAAATTTAGAATGATGTTTTGTTTTTTATAAAATCTTATTTAAAAGATATTGAATATATTAATTAGTTTTAAGCTTACTAATATAATTTATTATCATAAAGTCGTCATTAACAAGTTAACTAAAAAAATTAGGAGTAAAATGACTAGTGATTTCTACCTTCATTTTTAATTTGTTTGTTGACAAGCATTCTCAATCTAGTTTAGCTTTAGTATAGGTAAGCTGCTAAGGCGAACGGTTCATTTTTTTTACGCTGGGAAATGCGTTGACGCATCCCCTCTGGAAACAGAGCAGCCACAGCTGCGCCGTTTCCAGTGGGGTATGTAGGACTAGGCCGAGAAGCAGCTGAAATACCCACTAAAACCCAGCGATGTTCCATCGCGTCACCTGGTGACTGGGTCCCGGGAACATCATGAATCTTCCGCAACCCAGCGAGCGAAGGCGAACGGTTCTACGGCAACCTAATTTAGTTTTAGCGTTAGTTGGTACCTAGGAATAGAATAGTTTAGCGTTAATTAGTATAGTTTTTATTTTTAATTATCAAATATATTAGAGTAAAGGTTTGTTACAATATAAATAGTAACAGTATGTTTAGCAATCATAATAAATAAAAATACCACGTCGATTCTTCAAAAAAACGTCAGTTTTGAAGCCGATGGGCAACGGTTGCAAAGGGGATGTAACAGAAACGGTAATCTCCAATGACATTTTGCCATATTAAAATGACAGTGGAACTGAAGGTGAAATGATTGACGATGTAAGTGAGATGTTCGTACGATGTATTTTTTCAAGAATACATTATACAGGTTTGATTGCAATCAGGGCTAATGACGAATTTAAAAAAATAACTTCACAATTGCAATCCAAGCTAAACCGTATTCCTATAATGGTTTATAGCTAGTATATTTGGAGCTGTAAGTTTTGCTAGATTGTTTTCTAGTAAAACTTATAACACTTAAAAGTCTGAGTTAGGTACTCAGGGCACAATAAGAAATAAATTGTGGTTAATTTACGTATGACACTGACGAATGATGCGTCGAGATGTGGTCCAAGATCGATTTGTGGCTCTGAGATGGTGAGGTGTAAGACAATAAAATTTTGATGGCCTCCTTGGCATAGTGGTATGCGCTATGGAATTATTAAAACGGAGGTCCTGGGTTCGATTCCCGGCGGGGCAGATTGAGATTTTTCTTTATTTGTCTTGGTCTTGCTGGTGGAAGGCTTTCGCCGTGGCTAGTTACCAGCCTACCGACAAAGACGTACCGCCAAGCGATTTAGCATTCCGGTACGATATAGTGTACAAACCGAAAGGGGTGTGGATTTCATCCAACTCCTAACAAGTTAGCCCGCTTCCATCTTAGATTGCATCATCACTTAACATCAGCAGTCAAGGGCCAACTTAGTCGATAAAAAAAAACAAGAAAAAGGTCCTGAGCTCGATTCGCGGCTGGGCCGATTGAAAAATTGGAACCGGCCTTGCTGGCGGGAGGCTTTAACCATGGCTAGTTACCGCCCTACCGACAAAGACGTAGCGCCAAGCAATTTAGGGTTCCGGTAGAATGTCGCATAGAAACCAAAATGAGGTGTGGACTTCAACCTACTTTCAAAAAGTTAGCCCGCTTCCATCTTAGATGGCATCGTCCCTTACCAGTACGTCGATTCTTGAAATAAATACTTTCATCGTACAAGCATCTCGCTTACATCTCGTCGATCATGCCACCTTCAGTTCGACTATCCGTTTAATATGGCAAAATGTCATTCAAGAATACCGATTTCTATTATATCCGCTTTGCAACCATTGTATATCGGCTTCAAAAATGACGTTTTTTTCAAGAATCAACATACAGATTGATTGCAGTCAAGGGCTAACTTATAATACATTATTATAAATATGGATAAATAAAATAAAAGCAACAAATAAAATTCAAATTTGACAAGAAGAAGACAAGCCTTTTATCGGGCCAGTCTACCCTCCCTATAGGGGATACGGATCATAGATCCACAATGTTTCTGCAATGCGACGAAACGAAAATTCGTACTAAGCTACTATGGCATACAAAAAGTAAAAAAGAAAAAAGTTTAAAATACCCAAATAGGGCTTAGCCAACCGCTAAATCCTAAGATTGGAAGTAGGTATCGGGTTCGTGAGTTTGTGTGGGTGTTTGCGTATGACTAGCCTATGGAAGCTGTTTGTCTTTTTATATTTATAATGTGAATGTGGCCTGTGTTATTCTGATTTGTAGGCTATATTGTGAAGTTTTATCAAAACCTATTCAGTTATTTTTTGCAAACGTATAGTACTTTTGAAACGTATAGTACTTGTTGAGCTTGCAGTGCCGTGGGAAACAAACATCCCTAAAGACCATGTATTCAAAGTGAATAAATAACTAAAAATGGCTATGTGGTTAGTTTATACGCGGTAGAAGTGGGTGCGAGAGGTATACCAGCGCAGTCTCTCTACAACCTGCTAAAAGACCTTGGCCTTACTAGAAGTGCAGTAAGCTCCATATTGGAACGAGTGTCCAAAGCTGCACTAGTAACTTCCGAATTTGGCTGGGCAGGGAGAATAACTTGAACAGAGGAGGTGAGTGTTGACGCGCGTCACTAAGGGTACCCTTAAACCTACACCCGTGTCACAAGTCTCGGGCTCTGTTCGGAGTTTTTCTCTCAGCCACGCGATAGACCCGGCACCCGCACGGTGAATCCATGGATTGCTAAGATATTCGTCTCTCTCTCTTGCAGATATGTAGACATCATAGAGGAGAGTAAAATATTCTGGAAAGGCATAATTATTCTGTAATGCTTGGGTCAAACAATTTTATTTTTCTTTTTTTTTTATAAACTACAAGTTTGCCCTTGACTGCTATCACACCTGATGTTAAGTGATGATGCAATCTAAGATGAAAGCGGGCTAACTTGTTAGGAGTAGGACGAAATCCACACCCCTTTCGATTTCTAGACGACATCGTACCGGAACGCTAAATCGCTTGGCGGCACGTCTTTGTCGGTAGGGTAGTAACTAGCCACGGCGAAAGCCTCCCACCAGCCAGACCAAGACAAATTAAGAAAAATCTCAATCTCCCCTTCCGGGAATTGAACCCAGGACCTCCGTCTTATAAATCTACCGCGCATACGACTGCGCCACGGAGATCGTCAAAAAGGCCTTTTCTTAATTATATTAGGCATGATATTTTATAAACGGTAAATATAAGTCACGTTAAGTCCGGGCATAATGCGACTACTATTTATAAAGGTTTTTATTCCAGTTTACATGTTAGTTCATCATACTGATCTCCAAAAATCCTTAGAGAATCTTTAAAACCAAATTATATAAATAGTCTTAACTATATTATTTAATAATGTTGGTTCTTTTCCAGTACATCAAATTATTTTAAAATTATTAAAAAATCTAGTAGAGTATATTGCAGCAACCCGGTGACGAACACATTTTTGAAAAATTGTCCACTCTATCCTAAAAGAAACTCATATCAAAAAATAGCATTACACAATCTTTTTCGCCCTGATTTCGTTAAACTCTACGATATAAAACCAAACTTCCAAATTCCAATTTATAAGTACTCGAGCCATGCGTTTCAACCAATTAACATTTTCTACAACCCATCACGCCGGGTTTAATGTGTCTGTCTTCGTGCCGCAATGTTCTAACGATAAAAATGTTAATAGGTGCTAGGTGAATGAGTCATTAGTCCAGGAAATACGTTGCCTCTTGCCAATATGCTACTCTCAGATCTCAGACAGCGCAATCAATGACATCTACACGCTTTATTGGCTAGCAATGACGCCAGACAATACGTTCATAATCGAATATAAGCTGACCGGTTGGCTGATTGCAAACTATTGATAGACTATTAGACTTTAATTATTAGAAGCTATCAGTCTAAATATACCTATACAAAAGGCTGAATGACTGAAGAATTTATTGACGCCCTAACAAAATATTGAAGCTAACATGTTTTTCTTAATTTGTCTTGGTCTGGCTAGTGGGAATGCTTTTGCCCTGCTAAGAAGGGCGTGTGGTTTCGTCCTAACAAGTTAGCCCTCTTCCTTCTTAGATTGCATCATCACTTAACATCAGTCAACCAACTTGTATTCAATAAGAAAAAATGTTTTTTGGACAGTTTCACTTATATAATGGGTCTAGGTACTCTTTGGAAAAACTGACGAATGGTAAATTCTCTATAATATTAGTATTGTATGTGATAGGAAATATTAGTGAATGGGAATAAGCTTCCAATAATACATACATGTAATTTATTTATAGTGTATTGTGAAGTCTGTAATATTTCACTGTTTCGGTCTGTTTGATAAATCGCATTCAATTAATTTTATCAGTAGGTACTTATTAAATGCTTTTAGTAAACATCTTTCTAGGTATAATCAATTTGATTTGCTACCATTAAGTCTGTTGCTTTACTATTTCCTCTATATATTCTATTTTGGGAAGACATTTTGGCTTTGGATACAGTAACTAATAAGGTGACTGGACCAACGCATTTGAGTGCGTAAATTAGAGAAATATCAGCAGCGCAGAAAAATAATGTTAAATTAGGTAGTAATGTAGTACATAGTAGTCCAATGGTAATCGTAGATCATACCACGGCGACGACCTCCGTGGCGCAGTGGTATGCGTGGTGGATTCATAAGACGGAGGTCCTGGATTCGATTCCCGGCGGGGCAGATTGAGATTTTTCTTAATTTGTCTTGGTCTGGCTGGTGGGAGGCTTTCGCCGTGGCTAGTTACCACCCTACCGACAAAGACGTACCGCCAAGCGATTTAGCGTTCCGGTACGATGTCGTGTAGAAACCGATAGGGGTGTGGATTTTCGTCCCACTCCTAACAAGTTAGCCCGCTTCCATCTTAGACTGCATCATCACTTAACATCAGTTGAGATAGCAGTCAAGGGCCGACTTGTAGTCGATTAAAAAAAAATACCAATTTACTTATTTTAAACAATGAATAATAATAAATACTTACTATGATGGCTCTATTTATTTTACTTCACATTTGAATATTTTTGGCTGTGAATGCACTGACAGCGATAGTAACTCTCACTGAAGTTATGGGAGAATCATATTCGATACTCCCAGTTCCCACGAACCAGTTTCCCTATTTTTCCTTGTTACATATAAGCCCTTGTACTAAAGCAAGTAATTTTTTAACGCATAAGAATAATGGTACACGTATTAAGGTCTTCCAAATATTTTAAATTAATTAAACAAATCTTCGTCAATCATGAAGTACGGTAGGTATGATTTTAATAAAGAGTTTTATTTTATTCAGGTCCTTGACATAGAATTGGCATCACTTCTTGGAAAAATCTGTTGATATTCCAAAACAATAAACATAGATCGTCTAGTTGCAAAAATGCTTGAAAGATCCAGAATGGCGGATTCACCTGAAATTAATGTATCTGCAGAAGCGGAGTTTTCAGAAATTAACGACACAGTGATGCGAGAAAGTCCCGAAATTAATGGATCAACGACGCGCCAAAGCCCTCAAATTGAGAGTCCAATGTTCCCCGAAACTCAAGAGATTGACTTATCTGCGATACGTCAAAGTCCGGAAATGAATGAACCAATAAGTGAAAGTCCAGATAGAAAAAAATCAATAATGCGCGAATCTCCAGAAATAAATATATCATCCATGTTTGAAAGTTTGGCTGTTACTGCACTGACGGCGATAGGAAATCCAGGCACGAATGTTGAAATGACAGGAGAATCATATCCAATGCCTCCACGAAAAATTAGAAGAAGCGAATTCACTCCATCGGAATGTAGCGATTTTTCAGGAGACGAGCTTCCAATACCTCCGCAAAGAAGCAAAAGAAAAGATCGTGTCAGTCAGTTTCTTTGGAATGCAGTTTTTGTCTCATTTTGCATCAGATTTGCTGCTTGAAGAGTTGACAACAAGAACCAAAACTATACAAAGTTTTATAACTGTATTTGGTATATTCTTTGAGCTGCGGCACTTTGGCTATTGTTGTTAACTTTTCTTGCTAGCACAGGGAAGCACGTATTCAAATTTCCCGCCAGTATAATACCGAGAATGTATTGAAGATTTATATATATCATATTGCAAATTACAAAGTTTATCATGTTTCTAAAAAGGAATGTACATCGGCATATTCAATTTACAGCATTGTTCTTCACGAAATAAACCATCTGTTAATAAAAAGGAAAGAATCGATAGATTCCTAGAATATTTTCTGAACAACCATCGCCTCCCAGACGATTCCAAAATTAACCACAGCGTCTTACATTCTCAGCTCGCGTGAACTTTTCGCGCATGAAGTAAACTCAGTTATTAGTCTGCATTTCGTAGTTTTCAAGCATATCATATGCATTTCAAGTGTTTGTTTTGTTGATTGAAATACCAGTTCATCATGGATATACCCACCGATGTATGGGGCCAGCTGGCTTTGGAGGCCAGTCAGGTTTATTTGACTGAAGGTGGACAAGTCAGGAGTCCATTTGCAAACACGGTAATGTCAGTTTCGTTTTTTAAATACTATCGATATACTTAATATAAAAAAATACCATAATACTAACTAAACACTACGTTTAAACATTAAAGTACAAAAAAAACACATAAAAATCAGGTATCAGTATTCAAAGTATGTGATTCCCTATTTATGTTTATCGTAACGTTTATGAAAACAAAAATAAATTAGTTTAGATATTACTTATTATTGGTTACATAATAAAGTACTTTGCCTATTTAGTAGATTAAGCCTTATTTACTAAAAGTGAACAATGGGTACTTTCTACTCAAGAATTATAAATAAACGCATATGTTTCCGCTTCCAGCAATATCACGACTCATGTATAAAATTATAATTCAGTGTGCCTAATGCTAGCCACTGCAATGTGTTTTAAACGCACGATATATACGAATGAATTCTTGACAGGCGCGCTCTATATCGCCGACTTCTACATTTGCCATAAGGCAAAGTATGATTATTGAATGTTTCTAACGGCGGTACCAATTTAAGCCATTACCTAAAGTAAACTAACTAAACTATAAATAAATAACTCTACAAAAGATGAATGAAAAAAATAAAATTACTTAAAAATCTTACGTTTGTTAACGCTGATTGAACAGAACAAGTCGGATAAAATACAAATATATAAATAATTAGCTACTTGCTAAAATATAGTTTACATAATATATACTTAGACATAGTGCACAAAACATATAACATGATGACCTAATTTAAAGTGTATACGAAACACAAATAGAATGACCTTTTTAAACCAAATAAACAACGCTACTTACAGTGTTATGTTGGCCAAGCGACATAACGTAGGTATTCGAAAACGAATTAGTGACTTCTGTTGTTGTTTGTAGTACTCTCGTAGCAATATGAAAATGCAAATGTTAGTTTGTAAGTCTGTATGTTTATTACACCTTGACTCTGCAACTACTGAATCGAATCTCGCTAAAATTTAGAGTTAGATTGTAACAAATTACCTACTGGATTCATGCATGGGCTACTCTTATTCTGGAAAAATAAGAGTTTCCGCGGGTTAGTATAAATTTTAAATTGTCGCGGACGACATCAGATAAATTTATAATATTCATTTTTCCCAAAGTAAATAGAAACCACAAATGTTTAAATTTTTCCAAAAACAAAATTATCTTATATTTTTAGCAGATGGACTGAATTACACATATACTAATAAATGAAAATAAAATACCTACCAAAATAACAATCG
The DNA here is from genome assembly GCA_034621355.1 of Mycalesis mineus. Taxonomy (NCBI): domain Eukaryota; kingdom Metazoa; phylum Arthropoda; class Insecta; order Lepidoptera; family Nymphalidae; genus Mycalesis; species Mycalesis mineus. The sequence goes on along the minus strand of CM067904.1, from coordinate 7,672,864 downwards.
GACTTTAAATTAATTAGCATAATAATATATTTTTTATTATACGGTAAAGACACATGTACACGACAGTCATGGCCCATGGGCGTTAACAATTCCTCAAAACGGATTCCTACCCGCCCATTCTCGCTGGATGCAAGTCCAGAAACGTATTGGAATTGGATGAGATATTTCTATTTAAGAATCATCTACGTCCACGTTGCCACACATCAAATTAAAGCTCTTACTTGAAAACATGCGTATATTACGTACCTAGGATGATACTTGTACTATCTACTAGTATTTCTCTTGCAGTAATCTGCTCTCATAATTATCACAGAGTTATGCCTCTCTCTCTATATGAGAGACAATTTAAGGCTTAAAACTTACGCAGCCTCTAATACGGGTAAAATCATAGGTTTTACTTTGTTTTTTCAGAGTAAATTAGTAAAAAATAGTAAAACCCTTTATTTAATCTATCAAGATAGATATAGTGGTAGATAGTGCTTTTAAATAAAAATAAAGATCTTTCGAAAATGGGTACCTTGGCGTAATATATAAACGATGCGGCTTAATTCTCAGACAATTATTATTTTGCGCAATTTGTGATAGTGGCAATACTATACTCTGATCAGCTTGTCCTACCGCCATCACATATGACACGAAACATCAGGACATACGTCCTTCCTAGCGATGTAAAGCGATTAACAAATAGTAAGTCCATGTAAATTGTTTCAGACCATAGAGAAACTGCCTGACAAGGTTCTGCTAAATATATTCTCGTACTTGTCTCACCGGGAGATATGTCGAATGGCAACAGTGAGCAAACGATGGCGGATGGTGGCTTACGACACCAAGCTCTGGACCCACGTCAGCTTGCGACCTGAGATATCTGGACTTCATGTAGGTGAGTAACCTTTTTGCCTGAAACAAAAAGAATATTGGGATTATTCAGGTCAGTTCGGTCAATAAAGTTGATGAGAACCTGCAAGTCGTTCTGATAGAGAAGAATATCGGGACTATACTAAAGCCAAACTCGATCGAATGCTTGTCAACAAACAAATTAAAAATGAAGGTAGAAATCACTAGTCATTTTACACCTTTTTTTTAACCGACGAAAAAAAACGGAGGAGGTTCTCAATTCGACACGTATATTTTTTTTTTTTTTTTTTATGTATGACCACGCATAACTTTTTACAGTGTTGTCCGATTTTGATAATTCTTTTTTTTATTAGAAAGGGCATACATCCAAGGTGGTCCCATTGTCCGCATGTTAGGATCTGATGACGATATCCTGGGGAAATTCAAGGAACTCTTCAAATTTTGGAGGCACGCTTACAGCGATTTCGGTTTTTGTCTCGGTATCGGCAGCTTTTTGGCTACTTGTGCCGTATAATATACTATGACAGTATAGCACGAGTACGTTACGTGGCGATAAATCACTAAAAAGTAAGAAATAAAATTTTTTAACAAAAAATAGAACCGACTCAAAACGCACTAAAAAGTAAAAAATAACTGTCATTTAGTTGCTTTAATTTACTTAAGCATATCTAGGAGTCGGTGCCAGCCAAGGTTTCTACTTTCAAGGACGTTACGTAGAACCCACAAACTTCTTTACTACGTAAAATAAATGTTCCTTAAACTTGCTGGCAGTGGCACCGACTTCATAGATATGCTTAAGTAAATTAAAGCAACTAAATGACACAGTTATTTTTTACTTTTTAGTGCGTTTTGAGTCGGTTCTATTTTTTGTTAAAAAATTTTATTAAATTACTAGTTAATGACGAATTTATGTCAATAAATTAGTAAGATTAAAACTAATTAATATGTTCAATATCTTTTAAATAAGATTTTTTAAAATAGCCAAACATAATTTTTAATTTATTAGGCATAAAATGTGTTCAATTTTCTACTTTCATTTTAAATTTGTTTGTTGACAAGCATTCTCAATTAAGTTTGGCTTTAGTATAGACATTTTAGTAGAGCTCTTTATAGCCGAGCTCATTCAGAGAAGCGAAAGTGCCAAGTTTATTTTTGCAAAACATTACTATATTCCAGTGTAAAGGGTACAATTGGCAGTGTAATTATAAGCAGATGAGACTTGATTTGATCTCCCCACAAACTCGGCCGACCGAGTTGGCCTCGAGAGACCGACGCCTAAACACGAAGACAATTCTTAATAACTCCGCACTTAACTTTCGAATAGTTAATGACACATCACGGGTAATATTCGATACAAGCCACTAGACAGAAGGATCTATCCGATCCGCTTATAATGATAAAGACGATGAGATTCGTTTCCTGACGTCCTCTCTAATTTTCAGGTTCCCTAGAGTCTCTGTTGGCACTGATATCGATAAGATTCGGCCCCTCGTTGCGGTACATCGAGCTACCCATCGAACTGATCACTCATACAGTGCTCCACGAGCTGGCTTCCAAGTGCCCCAACTTGACCCACATGCTGCTGGACTTTAGTACAGGTACTTTTAACTTTTTTAGTTTGTAGCCTTCTGCAAACGACGACAGCAGACGATATTTTGCAGCGAAACTACTAATTTCAAATTCAATTGTATTATATGGATTGTATTGTATTTCTAGAAAGGCGGCGAGTCACTGGCCAGGTAAGATATTTTATAGAAATACGTACAAACTAATAATGTCGCTGTAACACATCGCCTGGTGTCTAGGTATCTATAGATACAAGTTACTCAAAAATGTGTATAGAAAGTAAAAGGATACACGATGCCTAGGAGTGAACCAAGGTTAGAAATAATCAGCATAAGCATACTTGCCCAGACCGCCAAAATTCGATTAGAGGAAGCACCCCCATGACAGTATGAATTATATATCTATCTAGTGTAAGGATCTTTGTTATATTATTGGGATTAGAAGTACCAGCAACACATTATAACCTGGATGCCTGGTATTGAATTATTCTTTTTACTAGGTCTTTTTATCGACTACAAGTTGGCTCTTGACTGCTATCACACCTGATGTTAAGTGATGATGCAATCTAAGATGGAAGCGGGCTAACTTGTTAGGAGTTGGATGAAATCCACACTCCTTTCGGTTTCTACACGACAGGGTACCGGAACGCTAAATCGCTTGGCGGTACGTCTTAGTCGGTAGGGTGGTAACTAGCCTCGGCGAAAGCCTCCCACCAGCCAGACCCAGACAAATCAAGAAAAATCTCAATCAGCCCCGCCGAGAATCGAACCCAGAACCTCCGTCTTATAAATCGGCTTTTACCATCGGTGTCCCCACATTTCTATAAGTTAGATAATAATGAAGAGACAAACCTAAATCGGTGGTTTCTCTGATGTCGCAGATGTTTATGGACGACTGTAATCTCTACTCGTACATCATAGCGTATTACGCTCGTTCCCGCGCAATTAATATAAATAAAAGCTTATGTTAATAAATTCTAATATTTTACAGCTATGCAGCTGCACGACTTCTCCGAAATGCAGGCATTCCCTACAAAGCTACGCTATCTGTGCATTTGTCTGTCCGAGGTCATCTTCATGGAGGGTTTTATGAGGAAGATATACAACTTTATCAATGGTTTAGAAATATTGCATCTTATTGGTAAGTTTAAACTCAATTAACAACTACAAAAGCGCTTCTCTGTAATGATGGTTTTATAACTCGACAGTGCGAGTTTCGTAGTCAACTCTGTCGCTAGCTCTTTCTCTCTCTATAGTAGAAAAATAAATATTAAATAAAATATTCTACTTATCTCTGGTATCAATCGTTCAATAAAACCGCAAAGTTTTTATGAGGAATATCTATCAAATTAAAAGTCCCATGTTTGAAATCTTCAAAGGTGTTTTATATACCTACATTGTTTAGCGAAGTTCGGGCAGGCCTAGAAAAGCAGTCGCAAATTGGTAATTTGTAATGTTTACGAGTTTCATAGCTGAACTGAACCGTTTGTGCATTTTTCACATTGTTCAAATTCTCGATAAAAACAATACATTTCTAGGATTTTCTTTACTTAGCCCCATACGCTCTTGCTTATGTATTTATTTACTTTATTTCCAACCAAAAGGAACATACGAAAAGGTTGAAGAAGAAGAGGAAGAGATCTACGAAGTTATCAACGTCCACAAACTGAAGTCGGCCACACCGAATCTCCGCGTTATCAACCTGTACGGCATCAACTTTGTTGACGACTCACACATTGACGCCTTCAGCTCCAACTGTATACAGGTATTGTTATTAATTTGTTGGTGACTACCGGAATTAAAGTGAACAAAATTGCTAAAATATAAATAGCCTAAGTTACTTATAACATTATTAAATGAGTGTCTGAAAGTCAGAGACGCGGGTTCGAATCCCGTCGGTTCCACAGTTTTGGAACGAAGTTCCTTATCGCGCGTTGTGAAAGGGGGCTAGACGGAAAAAATTCGTACCAAAAGTTGTCACGACACTTTTTGATCAAAGGATATTGCCGCCGCCTTTGATGTGTGTGCGCGTGAGCGCTCGCGCTCTCGTGGCGCCCTCTGGTGTTTCGGAGTTCAACAACAAATATTATTATTACTTAAAAAAAATAAAATTTTATTACAATTCACTTCACTAATTAATCGAAAGGAACTTCGGTTCCACAGTTTTTGTTTATTTTGACATAGAAATTATACCTCAGTGTGGGTAACACAATAAAAATGTAAAGAATGTTATATTACCTACCTACATTTTAAAGGTGCAAACAATTGTGACGCTACGTCACGTGATGTTAGGTTAGAATCACACCAGCCCACCTATATGCCAGTAATTACCTTACCTCGGTGACAGAAACAGTTATGGCATGTTACGTAAGAAAGACTATCAAGAGCTACGAATGCAAGCACGACTGATGCATCTCATCACATGTTATCACACAATACACGTGATCAGATGCGTACGCAAAGCACGTGGACTCTGATATTTCAATTAAAAATATCTTACGATAAATCCTTTGGATTTTTTGGTAAGAACAACTTCGTGCTCGAGAAAATTTCAGGCGAAATTACTTAAATTAGTGTGACGCTATTGTAGCTGTAGGTCTTAAAACTCTTGGTTCTGGGTCTTGGGTGGCTAATGGTTCTCCTCACCTTTAATCATGTGAAAATTGTGTAAATTACTCTTTCTAGCTGGAATGCCTTGCAGTAAACTACTGTAACAAAGTAACTGGTTCCACAATGAAGACGCTGTTCCAAAGATCCAGGAGACTTACATGCTTACTGATGAATGGATGCAGTAAGTAAAAGTTACTGTAAATTCACTTATATTAAAAAAAATTTTATTGCCCCCTTGTTAGTAATGAATGGAATGCTGCTCGTACCTCCATCTATGTTCTGGATTACAACCTAGAAGTTCTGAACCTGATTACGCGGGATTCGTAAATATTTAATTTAATTCTTTTAAAATTTATTTTTTTGATAAATATAGTGTTTTGTCTCTTTTTAAGGTCTACAATCAGAATACGTGATGCAAGTAGAATGGGAGAAGTCCTCGATCCAGGAATTAGATGTGACTGCCACGGATCTGTCCACGGAGTGTTTAATCGACATGCTGACCAGGATTCCAAACCTGAGGTTCCTGAGCGCGGGCCAGATCAATGGATTTAATGACTCCGTTCTCAAAGCATGGATTGAAGCTGGTACTGCGAGGTTAGAACCTATCTTCACTTTAACATCAATCACAGGCACATGAAGCTTCGAATCTCATATACCTCAAGGTAGACGGACGCAACTTTATTTTTCTGTAGACCCCATAATTGAAAACCTATCTAGTGCCATTAAGGATCTGAGCCAGAAGGTACCCTAGATGAAAAAATTGGTTGTCTGTAAAGTCGGTTTACTGACGATAGTTGAACGTGACAACGTCTGAAGAAAATACTGAGGGAATGGTAGCATTTAATTGGTTATTAAAATTTTTAATTTAAGTATATTTTTATAAATATTAATTTAAATTAATAAAATAGTTGATTTTGATTTTATAAATTTATATTTTAAATTTATAATAAATATATTAATTTTTAATTTAAAATTAATATATTGAATAATTATATTTAATAGACGGATGTCGAAGGCTGCCGAACGCAAAGGCCGATTGTGCTTCTTTGTCGCTCATTCTGCGCTCTCGCTTGCACTTCAAGCCTTACATGGAACGCCTCAAAGCGAGGTAACGCATGAGTCATGTTTTTTCGTGCGTGCAGCCGGCTCTATCGAATTATAAGACGTTATCACGTCAAAAATGATGGGGAAAGACTCTCTAAGGGCATTAGATTAAGTACGATAACGGACAAAAGGAATGTTCGGTTTGGGTTTGTGGATCGAGTTTAACTGTGCTGTTTTTCATTAACACAACTTGCACTACTTTTGTTTTTCAGGAACCTAGTAGCATTAGACGTGGACGCGTCAGACAACCTGACAGACGAGGCGCTGCACCGCTTCCTGTCGCGCCACGGCAGCCAGCTGTGGGGGCTGGTGATGAGCGGCATGCCGCACATCACCGACCAGCTGTGGCAGAGCGTGCTGCAGCTCTTGACTAACGCAAAGTGAGTGTAATGAGGTGCATTCCATCCATCCATCTTTTCTTATCTCATCTCATAATCTACAATAACGCATGATATCTACCTTTTTGTTTTTTTTTATTCGTTGACTGCAATAACACCTGATGGTAAGTGATAATGTAATCGAAGATGAAAGTGGGTTATCCACATCCCTTTGGTTACAATATTGTGCCGGAACGCTTGACGGTACGTCTTTGTCGGCAGTGGTAGCCACGGTGGAAGCCTCCCACCAATCAGAGTCGAACCAATTTAAAAAATCCAAATCGGTTCTGCCGCGAATCGAACCCAGAACCTCCTTCTTATAAATCCACCGCGCATACCAATGCGCCATGAAAACCATCAAAAATACCAAACCTATACTAAAGCCAAAATCGATTGAGAATGCCTGTCAACAAAAAAATTTAAAATGACGGTAGAAAATACAACACATTTTGTGTTTTGTTATTTAAAAAAATCTTTTTTAAAAGATATACAATATTTTAATTAGTTTTAAGCTTTCTAATCTAATTTATTGTCATGAATTCGTCATTAACAAGTTAATTAAAAAAATTATAAGTAAAATGACTAGTGATTTCTACCTTCATTTTTAATTTATTTGTTGACAAGCATTCTCAATTGAGTTTGGCTTTAGTATAGGTTATATTCATTATATTGATGACGTCTGTAATTTATGGTTATGTGTTTCTTGACGGTTCTTTACAGTTGATCGTTCCACAATCGTGGTAAATTCCAAAGCATTTGTACAATATGCCAACTTGAAATGAAGGACTTTGTGGGAAAATATTGTAATAATTAGTTAGGTAGTTTAATTAATTACTTGTTTATTGTTCACAGAATCCTGATCATGGGAACACAAGAGAGACTCGGAGTCAATATTCACGTTGATCAGGTAAAAGCATAGACACTATTAAATTCTAATTTATTTCCTCTTTGACACCAGCGCCATCTGATTACAAGCGGCTATTTTTTAATTTCTCACAAGATTCTCCTTACCATTAGGTACCTACTTAGTACCCTCAAATTTGTCGATTTTGACGTGACAACGTCTTATAATTCGATAAAATCGCAAAAAATACTCATCGCGTTACCTCTCTTTGAGGCGTTCCATGTAAGGCCGACAAAGAAGCACAATCGGCCTTTGCGTTCACATCCGTCTATTAAATATAATTATTAAATATATTAATTTTAAATTAAAAATTAATATATTTATAAATTAACATATTTATTATAAATTTAAAATATAAATTTATAAAATCAAAATCAATTATTTTATTAATTTAAATTAATATTTATAAAAATATACTTAAATTAAAAATTTTAATAACCAATTAAATGCTACCATTCCATCAGTATTTTCTTCAGACGTTGTCACGTTCAACTATCGTCAGTAAACCGACTTTACAGACAACCAATTTTATTTCATTAAATACAATCTTATCAGTTGACTATACTATGTTATTGTTTTACATTATGTAAAAAACTTTTTTTCTAGCTAATGGACGGCATTGCGAACAACTGTCCCAACCTGGAGCGTCTGGAACTGCGCTGGGACCCGGAGAACTTGCGGTTCAGTGACAAGAGTCAAAAGGCCATCGACATTCTCCGCGTGAAGTGTTTGAAGCTGAAATGCTTAGTGCTAAGGTACACCTCGCGCCAAACGTACAGTGTAACGCTCTAATCTTGCAAGACGCCGTACTGGCGAACTACAAAATCTATTTGTTCACCCCACAGACTTACCACAAGTATTCAGAGAGGATTCGTTTGTAGAGACTAAATTTAAAAGTTCTGGTTTTTTGGTCTATCTGGCGCAGTTGATAATCCTTGGATGAAAGCAGCGATATTATTTGACGGCCGAGTGGCGCAGTGGGTAGTGACCCTGCTTCTGCGACCTAGGCTGTGGGTTCGATTCCCACATCTGGAAAATGTTTGTGTGATGAGCATGGATGTTTTTCAGTGTCTGGGTGTTTATTTATATATTATAAGTATTTATACATTAAAATATTAATCAGTTATTAAAGCACCCATAACACAAGCTACCTAAGCTTACTTTAGGGCTATATAGCGATGTGTGTAATTGTCCTATAATATTTATTTGGATCAATTTAGAATTATATATTTTTATAAATTGGCTCGTTTTTCCTAGAAGATATCAGCCGTTTTAGCCGCTTCCTTACTGCCAAAGACGTCAAACGTTAGCGTGATTTTCAATACACAGGGTGTAACACCACCAGATTCCCAGGCCACTGCTAAGTTTTCGACTCAAGACCCAAGCCAAATTCATAAAGGATTTAAAAAATTCTAATAATCATTCGATCCAAAACGATTGCATGGTTTTAGATAGGTACAATTAACGTTTGGATGACAATGGTTGATTAGGCAAGTGACATCATTCAAAATCCAATATGGCAACCTAAGGGCGGGCGCCCACTGTGACTTTTTGTCGCCGTGACTTTAAGTCACCTAATCGAGTGCAATGAAGATATTAGAGAGTGCGCTCACTAAGGTGACGTGACAATACGGTGACAAATAGTTTCGTCTGCTGGCGACGTGACTGTCACTCGACTTATGCATCACTATGCGAGTGCGCTCACTGGGGCCACTTTTCGCCATTGGGCTGCTGAAAGTTCCGATTAGACGTATGCTACACATAAAAAATAATCACTTATTGTTTGAAAGGAAAAATTATTCATATTTTTAAGCAGACTAAAAGTAATTTGTATAGATAAAGGAAACAAATTATTGTATGGAAGTTTATAATTTTCAGTTTTTTTGGGTGCTCCATTAATTAGTTAAATATTTTTTTTCGCTTCTTATGCCCTTGCCTACAATAAACCATATATAATTAAAAAAATGTTTGCATAAATTTAAAGAGTTCAGTTTAATTCAAAATAAAAAAATATATTTTAGTAATCTTTCAGTGTACATATAGGATGCACCCTTTAGCGTCTTTTTCGTTTAATTTATTTTCGTGTATTCTGAGAGAACATATTACAGCAACCTAATTGAAATCGATGAGGACCCAAATAAGCTCACTTTGTCACCCGGTGACAGTTACCTACAGTGGGCGCCTTGATGGTGACAGAGGTTGACGGCAACAAAATGTTACCGTGACAAAAAATCACAATGGGCGCCCGGCCTAAGAGATGGCGGCAAAGTTATTTTTAATGCCATCCGGTATTCTTCGTCCTGCTGTGGAACCATGTCCTTTAAAAAAATAATAACAATGAATTCCTTTACAGCGACGGCCGATACTATGAAATCGTGAAAGCCAACTTCGAGCGAGCTGATCGCACCACCGTCGTGAGGACATCTACCAACTGCAGAGTATCCAATTACTACTTATTGTCCAATTACAAAGATCTTATATTCAACTGAAACTGTTTAAGAGCGAAATTTGTACAATATAAAACTCATTTAAATGACTATTTATATTGCTAGGTAATCCATAGTATGAATTTAATATATAAATATAAAAACCTCGTCATATTGTGAAAAAATGGAGCATATTTTTTAGCATATTATGTACAGATTAGTAAACGTACTTGTGGCGCCCCCATCCGGGTTTTATTTTCCTAGTCAGACTATACCCATTCGGTGTGGACTGTTTATCAACCAACAAATTAATAAAATTATTATTATAAAAACAAAAAACCCGTCTGCTTAGCAGTTATGAACTGAAAAGAGAAAAACAAGGATCACTATATTTGTATAAAATTCTAAATACTTTATGGTACACTTGGTACACTTTTTGCCATTTTTTGTTAAAAAAGTAATATGAACATGATATGATATTTATATTTTTGAAATGGTCTTTTTACGACCTTTCAATCGGTACCCATATTGCTAAGATAAGAGAAAAAAATACACACATCCCCCCTTTTTCCCCCATTTACAGCCGCTATTTTGAAAATTTATATAGCTTATGTCACTACCACAATTTTAAAAATTCAACGACACCTCACATGTCAAAATCCGTTCAGCCGTTTAGGCTGTAGCGCGTGTCGAAGAAATGGACATACATACATACGCTCGAAAAAGATAACCCTCCTTTTAACGCAGTCGGGTAAAAATGAAGGTAGAATACGCAAGTCATTTTATAACTATTAAAAACCTGCATTGTTCAAAAACATTTTAAACTATAGTTCGTTCGCGTTCAGAATGCAGTGAGTCATCATTGTTTGCCTTAACCAATCAAATCGCGCGTCGCGTTAGAAGCTATGTCTTCATCTGGTTTCTTACATATGGAAGAGCAGAATCTTTTGGCACAGGAGTAGACTTACTACCCTTAAAAAAGGCTCCAGCTTACTGTTTGTTACCTACTTTTATGTTACTGAAATAAAATATTTTTTATTGAAGTGAAACTTTTCGTTACGCGTCACATTTTTCCGTTACGCGCCATCTTTGACTTATGGAAGTGACGTGATAAATATATATATATATATATATATATGTTATATTGAAGTGATCAGCAAAATCAAAGGGTTTATTTTAATTCTAATTCCAGTGATAATTATTGTAAACTTATTAATCTATTTTATTGTCTTTTTAATTGAAAGTATTAGGTGTAAAATGACTAACGATTTATACCTTTATTTTTAATTTGTTTGTTGCTAAGCGCTTCAGATTGATTTTGGAGTAGTTATTCGGGAAAAATAATGAAAAGCAAATTTTTATTAAATTGAAGTATAATTTAATTTAAATACCAACCAGACTCAGCAATGTGTATGCCTGACAGATGGATGTACTGGCAATAGACAGATGATTCTTATATTGTTAATGTTACTTAATTTAGAACTGTAGAACTTAACTGTTAGTACGACGGTTGTAATGCCAGACTTTCGCCATTTTATAAAAGCTTAAAGCATCAGCCATAGATACATAAATACTATTGGCGTTGGTTCATGCTCATATATACCATCTCTTGGCTATGATAGACAATTTAACATTTCAAATATCCAGACCAATAGTCCATGCATGACGCTTAATTTTTGCGTTTTCTTCGGGATTATAAATTAGGTAATCAATCGCCATACAATTTACAACTCTTTTGTTAGACAAGTAATATCAGTATTCGTAACTATTTTATTAGACACCGTTTAAAGATATAAAACTTAACGGACTTCAGCGAAAGGTTCCCAGATCTTTGAAAACTGCTACTCCCCTAATTCACCCAGATTTAAACTTTATAGGTGTTACCCGTTAAACGGTAGAATAGGCTTTTAGCTTTATAAAATGAAGAAAGTCTAGGTTCTTCACAATGTCAAGTTTTTAGACAATTTTGAAAATGTATCTGAAATGTCAATGAAACAAGGCAAGTATTTCGATATATTATATATACTTTTTACGACTGTAATTTTATGTCACTATTTCTGGACTGCCATTTCATAAATTGTGTTATAAAAATAAAAAATGTTACAATAATGCAAGGCATCTTTTATTTTATAATCCATTCAAGTTTCCCAACTATATTTTTATAGACACCAAAATAAAAGACAAGTGCCTATTACACTAAATAATAGTTTATTTACAGTTTTATAAGAAAAAAATTGCTATTTTTATTATTTTTTCACTCGAGTTTTGATATAAGTAGAATAATATGAAAAGCTATTTCTAAACGACTTATTTATTTACAAATAGCTCAGTAGACTTCTTCAAACGATATACCTACTATCGGTTACACTAGCGATTTTTGTCTCAAAAAATTTGTAATAATAATAGGAAACTGCACAGCGCTCCAACATCCAAGCGTATAGGACTCCTACAAAGAACTTAACACTAAACAACTTCACACTGTATAACTACACACCCATTCATCACAAGACAGAATTTTTAAATCTTAAAATCACAGTATCCAACTGATTCAAAAAATATATTAAAGGGGCAATAACTTACTATACAAAATAAAAATACCACTGATATTAAATCGAGTTTCGAACTTGATTTAAACTATATTGAAGTAGTCTTCGCGGTTCAGTCATCTAACGCCCTCGTTGAGGAGGAGGTCCGGTTCCTCCTCGAGGAGCAGGTTTTGGTTGTTGCTGTTCTCCTCGTTCCCAGCCTCGGAATTGTTGTCCTTATTGTCTATCTTATACAATATGTCGTGGCAGAGCGGACAGCGGTCCTGCACGTAGAGCCACTTGCGCAAACACATCCCGTGGAAGAAGTGATTGCACCGCGTTATCTTGGCGGAGTGCATCTCTTGGTAGCAGATCGCGCAGACATCGTCCAGCCGCAACAGCTGATCCGCAGAAGCCTCCCGCAGCGAATTGATTTTGTTAACAGCTGTGCGCCGCTTCATAAACACCGACCATCCAGCGCGCGCTTCGCACCAAATGTTGAAATACGCGTGAATACACATCATTACCGCGCGGATAGCGCCTCCCGACTCGAATAACAGGATCCAAGCACCGTTGAAGAACAAAAAGATCCCGAAGCAAAACTCTATCGTGTTCCCGAAAGCTCTTATGTAGTACACGTAATCGTCCAACTGTTCCCAGAATGTAGTCCTGTTAGCGTCAATAAGGAACAACGAATAGATCATAAGACTGACGACTACTTTAACGATTACTTCAACGCTGAACGCGCTCACGGCCAAAAGCCACGTTGAGATGGAATGTTGCGACCATAAATAAGCCAGCAACGATATTGGGAACATTATGAGAAAAGCACAAACCCCAAGCGCTCTGACGTGTCTATGCGTACTCGGATTCCGCGATGCACTGAGGGACATCAGCATGGGGTTCACGATGTTATGCAAAAAGTGTAAAAGAGCGGTGAATAGTAAGCAAAAATTTCTGCACAGTCGGATGAATCTTTTCTCCGGATTCAAAGACGTTAATCCCGTTTGCAGTGCCAAAATATAAAACAATATGGCTGAAACGGTGCCGATGCTTTTGTCCTCCTCCTCTTCCGTCAATAGTATCCACTGGAAGAAGTTTCCGATGTAGTGGCAGAAGAAAGAGATAACCGATGTCATTCCGAGCACTGCCGTTATAGTTTCACAACCTGTCACCAGCAACGATTTGGCTAGTGACGCGAGCGACTGGACGGCTAGCAATGCAGTCACTTTCAAACCTTCGTCTCCGTCATCGTCATAGTTGTCCATTAACAACAATATCGCATGTTCAGCCACCCGCATCACCCAGAAAACCCTGAGGACACAGGGCACGTTTAAACGCATCCATTCGGTTTCTACTAACGCTGATAAACCATTGTGGCTTATGAATAGTCTGCCGTGCTGATATCCTGCGTAAATCACTTGGGCCACTTCATAACCCGACGACCAAAGCACGTATTTCACTAGAAATAATGGCAATAGTGTTGAAAATACAGGAGAATGGTGTAATAAATTAGGTGGCACAGGCAGCATTGCCAAAAATGATGGTGCCATGAAGCTCATAGGTAAAAGCTTCTGTATCGTAGATTGTCGGGGTCCGAGGTGGACGTTTCTGAAGAGAATAGCCAGCAGGAATTGTATTGCAAAGTTTTGGATGACGAGTATCCCTGGGCCTTCGAGATCAAGTAAATTCTTAATGTTTAAGTTAAGTAAGTCTTCCAATATGCTCGTCGAATGGTGTGTCGAACCGGCGGCAACAGTGAGGGCCTGTATTTGCTTGATAGCGGATACATTTGTCCAGTAAGAGATGAAGACCAGGCCTATTGACATCAAATACAAATACACGATGATCAGGTGTTTCGTATACAGCACGAATATGCAGAGCGCTGACATGCATCCTGAAAAAAGAAAGAAAAATATCGTTTAGTACTATTTAATCGTGACAAAGTTGAAAATATCACACAATACGAGCGATTATATCGAAAGAAATAATTTTGTTATATTAAAAGTTTTCCTGTGTGTGTGAAAGAAATAATTTTGTTGGGTTAAAAGTGACCTACGGATCCGAATCTTGGTCGCTGACTGCGGGCTTCGTAAGAAGGCTCAGAGTCACTCAGCGGGAGATGGAAAGAGCAATGCTCGGAGTATCTCTGCGTGATCGAATCAGAAATGAGGAGATCCGCAGAAGAACCAAAGTAACCGACATAGCTCAGCGAGTCGCAGAACTGAAGTGGCAATGGGCGGGGCACGTAGTTCGAACAGCTGATGAACGTTGGGGGCCCCAAGGTGGTAGATTGGCGACCTCGCACCGGAAAGCGCAGCGTTGGTCGACCCCCAACCAGGTGGACTGACGACATTAAACGTGTCGCAGAGAGCCGCTGGCAACAGGCGGCTCGGGATCGTTGTGTTTGGAAGTCCCTAAAAAAGGCCTATGTCCAACAGTGGACGTCTACAGGCTGGTAATGATGAAAACTTTTCCGTTCTACTCAACATTTGTAACCCTATACAACCACGTATATAACGGCCAGACCGCAATACAGGCTTTGAAGTAGAATAAAATACAAGTACATTATAAAGAAAATATCACCTCTTCTTTAAAGAGGAAGGCCTGGACCTGTAGGGTCCGTTAACGGGTTGATAATGATGATGATATCACAAATAATGCAGAACGCAGAATTCATAATGTAAAACTCTTTCTGAGCTCAACATACAATCCTATCTTGGGAACTTATTTGGGATAAAGCGATGTCGTGTAGAAACCGAAAGGGGTGTGGATTTCCATCCTACTCCTAACAAGTTAGCCCGCTTCCATCTTAGATCGCATAATCACTTAACTTCAGGTGTGATAGCAGTCAAGGGTAGTCGATAAAAAAAAGTTTGTGCTCCGGATTGAGAACGTATATAAATCTTTGGTAAACAAATATCATAATTGGCCAAAGACAAGAATACTAAGTTATGTAGACCTTCAGGCAGCAAGGTCGAATTATTAGGCAAATAAATTAAAAACATTTTGAAGTCGCGATTTTAGAACAATGCGTAATTATACATACAAATATGACGTTGAGTAAGTTACGAAACGTTACAATTTACATAATATAGTTAACATTTAAATATAATTCCTTTTTAAATATAATTCTTTTTTAAATACAATTAGATACGGCAAAAGAAAATTGTTACAAGTAATCTTCGTTTTTATCTTTTTTGTTTTCATAATTCAGTTCTGCATGTTGATTCAGTGCCTATAATGATCACGAGGTGCCGGGTTCGAAACCTAGAACGAACTAAAATATTAATCTTTTCCTTCTCTCCAAGTGATTATCAAAAGCAGCCTAGAATTGAGAGTTTGGGGGTGTTACATCCCATACCTCGGAGAGCACGTTAAGCCGGCAGTCCCATTAAGTATCATTGGCTTCTGGTAGCGATCGTTACAGTGCCATCATTATCGCCAACTAACGTCAGAGCATCGTGGTGGATTTTATTTCCAAATTCCCTATCCTATAATAATTATTATTACTAGTCTATATTAGTAATAATCTCTACAGTATGCCATTAAAATAATAAGCCTAATGTTGATAAATTTACTTAATTCTAAGGCTTGTGTGCACCAAGACTTCGGTTATCATAACCAACGGTTAACATAAGCTAAACGTAAAATTTACTGTTCACGACAACCCGTACACCGGTTAAAGACGTAAGCTCGGTTAAGATAACCACCCGGTTTACGTCCTTACCGGCGTACGGATTTATTATATTTAATTTTAATAGTAAATTTAATAGTAAATTTATAGTAAAGTTATGTTATGTTATAATAACCGAAATCTTGGTGCACACAAGCCTAATTTATTTACAACCATGCTTGTATATACGTAAAAAAATAAACAATAAAATGTGCGAATCACGCGACAACATGAATAATTCATAAGCATTTACTGTTTGTATATCAGCTAACAAAAACCATGTTTCAAGTTATATTTGACGTAAGGACAAAGGGAAAATCTACGTTCATACCTACCTAACAAGTAACGGATTTATTTTTGCGTCGGTCGGAAAGTACCATTAGGTTATTTTAATAAAAAACACAGAAGCCAGCTTGTATTTATGACAGTCTCCGTGGCGCATGATATGTGTGTACGGAAATCCTAGGTTCGATTCCTGAGTGTGCCGACTGAAATTATCTTAATTGATCCCAGTCTGACTGGCGGCAAATTGCCACCTTGCCGGCAGACGTACCGGCAAGCGATTTAGCGTTCTGGCACGATATCGTGCAGAAACTGAAAAGGGCGTGGATTTTCATTGTACTCCTAACAAATTAAGACTACCTCTATCTTACATTGCAACATCACTTACCATCAGGTGTAATGCAATCAAGACAACTTGGAGTGAATAAAAAAATTGGAAGACGTTATGTTTAGCTTTGAATGTAGTATTGAGGTGACAGCGTTCAAACACTGTATTGTATAGTAGATTCACTACAAACAGAAAATCTTGATATATCAAGAGCTTGTAAACCAAGCCCATTGTAATAAACAGATGAATTGGATAAAATATATAGAACAGCATTCTAGGTGCATGTATGTGTACTGTTAAAAATTGCTTCTAAATTTCAGTGCATCGCTTACACCAAAAATTATCTTATCAATGTGGATTTGTTTAAGACTTTAATCCCAAAAAACTTTAAAAAATAATAATTTGTACAATCAGTTATTTATAGATAAACTCCACAAGATTTAGATATAGTATGCTTCATTTTAGAACAAAATTATCAAAATGACTTGATAAATTATAGTAAACGTAAACAAGAATTTGTTTACAATTTTTATATAATAAACTTCAGAATGAAATTTTTCATATCCATACCGATATCAGCCTGCCAAACTGCATTAGAGCAGTGTGGTGGATTAAAGCTCCAAATACCCTCTGCAATAAGGAAGAAGCCTTCACGTTTTAACTGACAATTCAGCCTTATGTAATGCAAAAGCTGTAAAAATATCAACTTTTCTAGCTAATATAATTCATGAGATACAGCCTGTTGACAGATAGACATATATACAGTGAAGTAATAGTAAGACTCCACTGGCCTTTTAGAACTGATTTGTCCGAGGAATGGAGACAGATAAAGATAGATGAGCAGAGAGACCGTTGAGAGTGTTGATGCATTATTAAAGAGCTTCTTAAACCGTTATTTTTATTCGACTTCAAGTTGGCCCTTGACTATCACCTGATGTTTATAAGTGATGATGCAATCTAAGATAAAAGAGGGCTAATTTATTAGGAATAGGATGAAATCCACATCCCTTTCAACACAACATTGTACCGAAACACTAAATCGCTTGGCGCTACATCTTTGTCGGTAGGGTGTTAACTAGCCACGGCGAAAGCCTCCCACAAGCCAGACCAAGACAAATTAAGAAAAATCTCAATCTGTCCTACCAGGAATATAAATCCAGCGTGCCTGCCACTGCGCCATGTAGGTCGTCAAACCTACACCTGCGCCACAAATCTCAGGCTGTGTTTTGATCCCATAATATTATTTGAATTTAGTTGGTTATAGTAATTTCTAGGCAACACTAGTAATATTAATTAAAGTTGTTATGTAATTAAATACCCTGAATACAAAGGAAATTAACTTAACTTACTACAATAATTAAAAATAATACAAAAAAATCTACTGATAGTGATTCTGGATATATATTTTATAAATTTTACCTCTGTGGTGCAGTAAAAAATAATTAATTTTAAAATCTGATGTCACCACAGCAATGCATATATTTAAAACAGTAGAATCTTTGAATACAAAGGAAATTAACTTAACTTACAACAATTAAAAATAATACAAAAAAATCTAGTGCTAGTGATACTGTATATGTATTTTATAAATTTTACCTCTGTGGTGCAGTAAAAAATAATTAATTTTAAAATCTGATGTCACCACAGCAACGCATATCATTGCAAAGTACATCTTTAGAGGGACAGAAAAATGAGCAGAGCCTGATAATTGTGGCAACGGATGTAGGCTTTAAGAATTCTTTAACAATTCATCAATACTCGGACTCTCAGTGTTTTTCTCTCAGCCATGTGATGGAAGGCACCCTCACAGTGAATCATCATAATTATCAGCCTAGTAACAGCCCACTATAAGGTCAGGCCTCCCTCCTTATAAATACTCAAACTAGCATTTTCAATAGGTCAAATGTCCAAGGGGTAAACTATACGGGATGGCCTTATCAAATCCGGTGACCATTGTAAGCTGAACACACATAACAAATAGAACATTGTAATACATTTTCTCTTAACATTATAGGTAGGTACATAATAACTCATAGTTATCAGTTTGACATGTAAGATATCAGATTACAACTATTTAAAAAAAAAAGACTACAAGGGGTCTGTGGTAGTACTCTTATATTATATGATATTCTGACTAATCTGATAAACTGACATGATCTCACAAAATGTTTGAATGATTGGTGCGGGTCTGCTATATACACACTGTCATAGCAAATACTTCGTAGCTAAAAATTGATGGTTGGAGTTTTTATAATTAATTTTGTAAAGACTGAAATAGCATACTGATAAAATTTACTTTTACAATCTTTTCATTTAAATAAACAGAAAGAACAAAATTCCTCTGGGTTCTAAGTTCTCCATAATGTATGTGGCATATGGCAAGATGTGTTTGTGTGTGAATCGTGCGGCAGTGTAGAAAGGTACCAATAGTCAGTAGCATAACCAGCTTTTATCCTCCCTGTGCCACGGTGATAACTGTATCTTACAGACTTATAACTGACCCTATAAATAATAAGGCATTGTATGTATATGGTCTGGTGACTGGTCATTTCTGCGCCTGCCATTTCAGGGTCTGCGCCCTGTGCCTGGGCACCTCAGGCACTGCCCTAGTTACAACACTGCCAATATTACATTGAATTTTTTTTTCTACAGTATAATAGGAACTAGAAGTACAATAAGTAATAAGAGTACAATGGAAACCAGCATTACAAATGAATATACATTCCAAACAAACGCAAAAACAAAAAATGTGTTCACTTATTCATTATGTTAAAAAGAATAATGAATAGTAATAATAGTAATTGCTGTATACTCTAAATCTGGCCTTATAATGCATTATTGTAACGCAAGACGAGCGAATGTTTCAAATTTCGTCACATCTACAATTATTATTGGGAAATAATTTTCTCAAGTGCAATAGAATTATGAAAACCAATACACAAACATTAGGGAAATGTTACAGTACGTACCTAGACAGCACACGAAGAATTTTAGCAGCGTGAAGACAAACGCGTTGTAGAAATTAGCATCGTAATAGTTAGCGTCGTTTTCGGAGACATCTATGTGCTCGGTGCTCACGGGAGAAAGGATGGGGAGCTCCTCACCCGTCGACACCGGTAGGCCCAGGCTGATCTTAAGGAACTCATCCACCACAAATAACGGTGGCACCCTCAGCAAAACCTCCACCAGCGCCAGGGCCTTCGACCTCAACGACATCATTCATTTATGCAAACCTATGGGCACCGGCAGAGTGGCAACCACCGCCGAATCGAACGGCGACCACCGTGGGGGACACAAACGAATTTATTATTTTTTTTAATTGTTTTAGATCACGTAATATTTTACAAAAATATGACTGAAATTTTTGCGACAATAAAATTTGACAGATGAAAATTTGGGGATGCCAAAACAAATAATGGGGTGCCAATGTTACTATAATTTTATTGACGTCGGACGTGGTTGCCAACGAGTTGGCGTTTTTATATCCTCTTTGGTATTACTGTAATCTTGCTAGAGGTAAAAAAGTTTTATTGCTTAACAATTTTGTTTTCAAATAAAATCTTTAAAATCCCTTTGACTAGAATACCTATATAATCTAAATAAAATCCAAAGGTAAAACTATTATTCACTAAAGATTTGAAAGCAAATTGAATTATCACTTAAATAGCAATAACAACTCTTTTACATAAAATAGCTTACCTACATTTTAAATCTCAGACAGGTAAAAAAAAAAAATAATTTCATCACACATTCTTTTTCAGGTTTGGTTGATGATTTGATTTTTGCAATGTATTTTATTTCTGCATAGTGCTCATGTAATGCTGGTATAAATAATGTTCTATATACTTTGACGACAGTACTTTTACTTAAATAAGATTAAATTAAAATAATTAAAACACCTACTAGTTGGGCTTGTTTCACGAATATTGCCCACAAAATATGTACAGAGTCGCAAAGAAGTCTTAACAAATAAACATATACAAATTAAAATTAGGAACTTGACGAAAAGGAATAAATGTTTTTCTTTGTGTTTCAGGAAGTACTTTTTCTACATATAACATATTTTCCTGACTAAAAATCAAGAGCATTATCATTTTAATTACTCGCCAAAAGTCGTGACGTTTATTTTAGTATTGCAACATTAAAGTTTTCATCGTATGGTTTTCGTGCTCCAATACTCAATAGATGGCCTCGCAAAATTTGCCTTGGCAAGGCTTACCTACTTATTTTGCGAAGCAGTCTTACTCAAATGCATAAATTGATTAAGCTGAAACTGGGAGCACGATCGTAAAGGCTGTATTGAAACTCGAGAGTCCAAGCATGCGATCGCCGTATAAATTCTATTGCCGTACCTACTTACCTACTCATAACACAGATTTTAGTTTTAATCTGGAGGGCATATACACTGGAACTGGAGATGAAAGAGGAGTATTACGTTAGAAAAAACTTTGCAAGTTGATAATCTTTATTTAAAAAAAATTGAATAAAAAAAATGTATTCAACGCATTTCTCAAAGTATTTATACGATAAATATAGGTGCTCGTAGGTACACTGCTCCGAAGCGGGATGGTGGGCTTAGAGGGATGATGCTCGATTCTGAAAAATCATTTTGATTTAAATGATAATGACCGGGATCAACTGCTTAATGTACTCCCGGTGGCTGAAGGCACCCCCAGGTTTTTATCTTCCAGGCTGAGAATTTACTGGAATTACTCGTGAGGAAGAAAAACTCAATATGGATAATAACCCGCTGCCGTCCCAGGACTCGAAACCAAGACCACGACCACGACAAGATCAGAAGCCACATATAGACTAACCGTGGGACCAATAACTAGAGTTGCCGCGAATACTCGCTATTATTCGGTATTCGGCAATACTCGTCATTTTTTTTATATTCGTCGAATACCGAATAATAGCTAGTATTATTCGGCATTCGGCGAATAGTCGTCGAAAATAAACTTTTAACGAACAAAAGAACTAATGAGTTAAAAATAATATATTTTTTTATTATTTTCCTTAATAAAAAAATACACAATATCAATTATTATCTGTAATATGTGCCTGTGCCTATCATATTCATGAAATTAAATTACTAAGGCTTTTTAATTAATATTAAAAATTCAACAGAGGCAGATTGTGGTGCAAAAAAATTATTTTTTCAGCACGTTCTGGAGCAAGTCGGTTTCGTTTTTCAAAGTTTCGTTTTTAAAAGTTCTTGTAGCGAGGGTCTAAAAATGTCGACAAGTAATATGTCTTCGTAAAGCATAGATCATTCAAGTTAAAATGGTCTTTCTAAAATCATCAACGTGTGCAGTTTGTTGAATCAGCACATCTTTGATTAGGTATCTGATTAGAAACAGTGCTAGGTATCACATCTGATGTAGGTGCATATGTGGAACTCGTGATTTTTGTTATCTCTTCGAAAGGTTTTAAGAGCTTTAGTAGGTATGTATAACATGAAACAGATTTCTTTAACTTTATTGTTTTCTTTTCTCACAACCTTAGAAGAAATTAGAAATATTTTTAATGTGTTTAATGTTTTTTTTTTTATGTCGAATAATAATGTCGAGTTATTCGACTATTCGCCAAAGTGAATTGTGATTAATCGGTATTCGACTATTCGCTATAAACACTATTCGCGGCAACTCTACCAATAACCCAGTTCATACTTTACAATCAAATATAAATCGTTCATCAGACAGTACTTAAAAAAATAGCAAATAAACTGTAGACGAACATAGCTAATTAATTATTATTACCTAATTAATATTTCTTTTCTCATTTATTTTTATTTACATTTTTTTTTAATTTTCACAAAAATACAGTTAAAATTTTTAAAAATAAAAATCTACTCCTCCACTTACGGGCCCTTTGAGGGCCCATGCAACCGGTGGCCAGAGAAACCTCCTCACAATACGCGACATCTCAAGAATTACCGCATCCTGTATACGACCCTCTTGTGATCCAACAGCCAAGCGAAGGCTTAAGATGTTGGTTAAAACTTTTAGCTATAAACCCGATGAAGTATAGGAACGATACCGAACTACGGGGCCTTCTTTAGCCTATTAGAGACCATAGGCAATAGCAATTCACGATAATCACCGCTGGGCTCTGGACAGTTCTTTTATTTACTATAAGTTAGGCCTTAACTTCAATAGCACGTGATGGTGAGTGATTCCCGGCAGGGTTGATTGAGATTTTCTTAATTGGCCCAGGTCTGAGTGGTGTGAGGCTTAGGCTTAGGGCAAAAAGGTGCAGTGTGAATACCGAAAGGAATGTGGTGTGGATTCATCTTAGACCTAACAAGTCAGTCTGCTTCTTAGATTGCATCGTTACTCATCACCAGGTGTGATTGCATTCACGATTTAACGGCTCACTTGTACTAAAATAAAAATTTTCATCAAAAAATAGAACCAACTCAAAAATTCCTTCAATTTTCCCAGGATATTATCATTAGATCCTAACATGATGACCATGGGACCATATTGGAAGTGTGCCCTTTCTAATAAAAAAAGAATTATCAAAATAAAAAGTTAAGCGTGGTCATACATAAAAAAAATATATACGTGTCGAATTGAGAACCTCCTCCGTTTTGTTTTTGTCGGATAAAAAATAGTCAATAGGCAATAACATTAGTCCTATTCTGTTACTATTGAGATTGATATTTGTCTCTTATTTCATCTATACCTGTGCGCAGCAAGATTTCGGTTATCATAACCAACGGTTAACATAACTTTACTATAAATTTACTGTTCACGACAACCCGTACGCCGGTTAAGAACGTAATCTCGGTTAAGATAACCCCCTGGTTTACGTCCATAACCGGCGTACGGGTTGTTGTGAACAGTTAATTTTACGTTTAGCTTATGTTAAACGTTGGTTATGATTACCGAAATCTTGGTGCACACAAGCCTTACGTAAAGAGTTGAATTTGTTAACTACACAGTCGAGTTATAAAAACATCCTTACTGAATACCATGGCAAAAATATAGAGGATTGTTTTAGTAGATTTCTATAGTTGGTAGGTATAAAATATATAAAACCATGTCATAACACAATTAACACAGTCAACAACAAAAAGTTTTCTGTAAAGGTTAAAGGTTCTTGGGGAAGTTCTTTCCTAATAAAATGTTGGGTAAACAAATTACCCAAGTGCGGTATTTATAGCTAGCGATCGCCCGCGGTTTTACCCCGTTGCCATGAAATATTAAGATACAAAATAATCCTCAGCATGTCACGCGTCTCAAGAGTATGACTGTCATTATTATCATCACATCAGCCGATGGATGTCTATCGCTGGACATAGGATTTGACGGCCTCCGTGGTGCAGTGGTATGCTCAGTGTATATATAAGACGAAGGTCCTATGTTCGATTCGACCCATTAAGGTTTTTTATAATTGTTCAAGGTCTGGCTGGAAGGCTTCGTTAATAAATCGCTAGTTCCTACCTACCGATAGTTACCATCAGTCCACCTGGTGGGGGGTCGACCAACACTGCGCTTTCCGGTGCGGGGTCGCCATTCTAGCACCTTCGGCCCCCAACGTCCATCAGCTGTTCGAACCACGTGCCCCGCCCATTGCCACTTCAGTTCTGCGACTCGCTGAGCTATGTCGGTTATTTTGGTTCTTCTGCGGATCTCCTCATTTCTGATTCGATCACGCAGAGATACTCCGAGCATTGCTCTTTCCATCGCCCGCTGAGTGACTCTGAGCCTTCTTATGAAGCCCGCAGTTAGCGACCAAGTCTCGGATCCGTATGTCATCACTGGCAACACGCACTGTTCGAAGACCTTCGTCTTCAGGCACTGAGGAATTTTGGACGAAAAGATGTCACGCAGTTTCCCGAACGCTGCCCAACCGAGTTGGATTCGGCGGTTCACCTCTTTCTCGAAATTGGACCTACCTAACTGGACCATATGCCCTAGGTATATATACTCGTCGACAATTTCGAGTGCAGAATTTTCAACAATAACTGGGTGGAGCGAAACATGAGCATTACACATGATCTTTGTCTTGCTCATGTTCATTTTAAGGCCCACCTGTTGAGAAACTCTGCTGAGGTCATTGAGCATAATGTTAAGGTCATCTAGAGATTCTGCCATTATCACTACGTCGTCGGCAAACCGCAGTTGAGTGAGTGAGTGAGTGAGTGAGTGTATCAAACGGGTCGCAGGGAGCCGCTGGGCTCATGCGGCTCAGGATCGTTGTGTTTGGAAGTCCCTAAAAAAGGCCTATGTCCAGCAGTGGACGTCTATTGGCTGATAATGATGAATGATGATGATAGTTACCACTCTACAGACAAAGACATATCGCCAAGCTATTTAGAGTTCCGGTACGAGGTCGTGTAGAAACCGAAAGGGGTGTGCAGGGGTGAGGATTTCATCCTACTCCTTACAAGTTAGCTTCTATCTTAATTCTTAGATTGCATCATCACTTACTGTCAGGTGTGATTACTTAACTTTTAATGAATAAAAACATGGGCCTTTATGGGAACTTCCCAACACAACTATCATGAGCATCCTGTAGTCAGCGACTCCCTGCGACACGTTTAATGTCCTCAATAAATAGTTTTGTATGCATTTAGTTAAATTCTGTTAATTTGTAATTACAAACAGACATTTTAATTTTATTTCTTTGTATAGATGCTGAAAACAGAGAAACAAAAAAATACGGGCAACTTCGAAAAAGTCGGGGCAGCCATTTTGAATCGATTCGAATTTGTCTGGCTTCTACGGCTTCGTCGGTTCGGGGGAAAATTAAAAGCGCGTATAGAAAGCTTTTGTAATAAGCTCACTTTGAGCTTTCAAAGTTGCGGAGGTTTTTGTGTGTCGGTCTAGATTGTTATTAATATTATATTTGTACTTTTGATATTTTTTATAGTTGACATATAGCCTTACAAATGTTAACTAAGACACCATTGTTTATAAAAGAGAAACACTTTGCAGAACTATCCTAAAATGCGCTGAACTTTTATATGTTTTATAGTAGCTAATTGGGTTAAGAATAGTATGATAAGAGAATTTTTGAAAGATGTGGTGTAAAAGAAGGTGAACCTTCCTTTATACCACACCTTTCAAAAATTCTCTTCTAAAATTGAGAAAGGGATGCTTAGATGATGATGGACATGTAGAGAGAATGGATGAAAGAAGATTAACAAAAGATATTTAGGAGGCGAGCGTGAATGAAAATGTTGGAAGGGGAAGGTCTAGACAAATGTTTCTGGACGAAGTACTCTAAACCGACGTACTTGTATTTTTTTTAAATCTTTATTGTTGAGTCTTCATCACAAAGTAATGATGTCGCTCCGTGATGATGTTTACATATTACAATCAAAATATAGAGTAAACTACCGATAGATAATAAACACTTAAAACTAAATTAAATAAAGAATTAATACTACAGTACATTCAATAATAAAGTGCACAGCAACTTCGCCTGCTCCGAACTTGTATGAAAGCATTAATGAGAGTGGAAGCTAAGACTATGGCAAATGGAAGAATGTAGTCTCAGGCTACCCTTATCGGACTGAGGCGTGATGTTATGTATGTATGTATGTACTACCTGGCTTTAAGAAGAAAACCATCACCTATAGCTGGGCATCACATCGCAGGAAACGTTCTAAAATTCGCTTATCAGTACTAAGTCTTTTATTTACTGACGGAGTAATCGGCCCATCTGAAGCTAAGAAGAAAACGATCACCTTAGTACCAGATTATTTTTTTACGTGTAGGCCACTTTAATTAAGCCGCCCCATGTACCTTTCTAAAATAATTATTTTCCATTTATATTAAGGAGTGTGTCAACGCCAAATTGTAGCCCAATTATGGCTTTAGATAATTACTAGCAGTCGCCCGCGACTTCGTCCGCGTGAAAACCTCTTAGGTACCCTTCTAATTTTAAAGACAGACTTTCATACAAAATGTGTAAAGGCACATATAGTGTGCTCATTCCCCGCTCCCCCTCTCAATTTAATTTTTTTATAGTTTCCCGTGAAGCAATATTCTCCGTCCCGTCCCGTGTACTAAAGGTCTACATTTTTGTTCAACGTTGTATCACATTTCAGTACATTAACATTAAAAATATATATTTATGGCAAGCTGATGGGTATAAATTGATATTAAATAGTACATTTCACTCTTGAGTCTAGCCTTCAGAATAAACAAAAATAATTATACAATCCGACACGCAGATAGAGATTAGCCCGTTTAAACAAACGAACAAACTCCGTGTACTAAATAGATATTTGAACAAAGATCGAATTCTTAATTATTCATCATCGTATATATAACATAGATCTAAACTCTCCCGCACGCGTGCCCCCTTGGTGACGCTCACTTCGCAACGCAGAAATAGTAATATTTTAATTTCGCCATAACTTCAAAACCAAAAGTCCAATTTTAATCTTTTAAATACTAAATATTATCTACATAAACTGTACTTAGTGATAAAATAATTTATTTTGATAAGGATTAATAGCATGAGTAAAATAAATGCGTTTAAATGTAGTCCAAAAAAAATTTAAGATTTTTAAATAAAAAAATGGTTGTTGTGCCTCACTCGACATAGATAGGTATAGTGTGTCGCGGACTTTTTTGTAGATATTTGTAAGATCTCCAATTAATTAGAGCATTTTATGGTTCTATCTTTTATACTTTAGGCAGCTTACGCAAAATAAGTAACTTTTCTGGTTGATTTTTTACACCTTGTGTCCGAAAAACCCAAATATTTTACGGAACCCTATTTTTTTCCAAAATAAAATTTAGCCTATGTTACTCTTGGATAACGTAGCTTTCGAATGGCGAAAAACGGTCTAGTAGTTTTTGAGCCTATTCATTACAAACAAACAAAGTTTTCCTCTTTATAATATTAGTATATAATATAGTGGACGCCCGCGGTTTCACCCGCGTAGTTCTCGTTCCCGTGGGAATTTCGGTATAAAATGTAGCCTATGTGTTATTCTGATGTATAAGCTATATTGTGGTAAAGTTTCATTCAAATCCATTCAGTAGTTTTTACGTGAAAGAGTAACAAACATCCATACATCCATACATCCATACATCCATACATCCATACAAACTTTCGCCTTTATAATAGTAGTAAGATTATTTTTTATCTGTATTTTTTTTTCTATTTTTTGTGTCTATGTTTTGTTTATGTATTATTTCTATTGTGTCTATGTCCTTATGTATATAAACCGAAGCAATAAAATAACGGACACTCCGCAACCAAATTCTTTTTTTTTTATAACGTACCTGTAACTTTCAAGTTAGAGAACCCGCCTATCTGGTTCTCATGTGTCGGTTTAAATAACCGACAGAGTGAACTAAAGTTAAATAAACTTAGATACTAAAAAGTCATTTAGAAAGAGTGTAAAACAGGAAACTAGGACAAACATTTTCGGGAATTTTTAACAGCAATATCATCTATAATGTCATCATAGTTAATGGTGTGCATCATAATTCTCTGTAAAGAAAAAAATCTGCCGCCCCTTGACGCTACCACACTAGGCCGCGGCTACGGCTATACGACCTATTAAAAACTCCTGGACTGCATCACCTATAACTTTGTAGGACTTGTCTTAAAATGCGCTGATTCTAGATTTAAGTTTTTTTGTGAATAGCCACTAGTTCATTTACGGAAAACCAGACCCACTTCAAAATATGGAGTAAACATTTCGCAATCCTTAATGCATACCTGAAAATACGCTGAACTTCGACAAGTTTTTTATAGTATATAGTTCGCTGAGGAAATAGGAATAGATAACCGACGTAAAGTGTGAAAAAATAAAGACAATAATTCATTACCCATCGTTCAGCTTAAAAAATGAAAGTTTTAAAATGAGAAACCATACAAATACATCGTGAACAATAAAATGTTAAGTTAAGCTAGACAGCTTAACTTAAGCTTGCAATAAAAAGACTATAGAATATTATAGGTAAAAAGCTTACACAGTTAGCCTTATTAAATATTTTCATTATGAACTATTTATTTTTAATTGTAGACCCTATCTCCTTCCTTATAGTAGAGAGAAAATTGTTCGTTTATTCATACTCGTATGTATTCTGTGGTTATACACACCCCGCTGCTACATTGCGGGCTGGCAGGCAAATTATCGTACTCTCCGAGGTATGGGGGTGTATCGCCACCGTCTTCCTATCGTAACCACCGACATCCGAGCAGCTACTATACTTATTTAATATTTTTAGCCCAACCCAAGACCTCAAGGTTTATGGCCGCATAAGCTAAATACTGGACCTACGAGGAAATTTCAGATGAAAGCTTTAATATTGTTTTAATTAACTGTGGCTTTATGGATTGGTATGGGAATATTTTCTAACTGCTTCTATTCTAGCCTGACCTAGACATCGAGTGTCTAGGTCAGGCTCAGGACCTCATTAACAACCGAACTAGATAAACACGGGAACCAAACTACTCAGTTATTATAACATACTTACCTCCTACTTACAAACCATTACTTTAATAACGAATTACCATGTATGTATAAGAACCCTACACAAAATCAAGCCATCAAAAAGGACAAACATGTAATTTCATCGCCTTTAATATTATAAGCACACATTTCCTCAGGTTACGCAATCGAAATTACAGCGATTTAAAAGATAAGCTTCCAGACCGCACGTTCCGGTTTAAAAAAAAAGACAAAATGAACATTCAATATGTCCGCAATCCGTAAGACACGCGCGTAGCACGCGACCGCCCCGCCGATTAAATGCGAATCAATCAACAAGAATCGCAGAGATAACTTGTGAATCCGCAATAAAATATTAAATTACAAGCACATTTATCTTTTATTTACATTTCCGATTGAGTCGTATCGTTTTACCGATTGGTTGGTACTCGGTAGTGATGTTATTGTTTTCTATGAGAATCTGTGGTGATTCGGTTATTTGAATGTTGTTTTTGTAAATGGAACGATAGGGTGCTTTCAGTTTAATGGATTCTAACTTGTAAAATAATAATAAAGCTTTAAACTAAATAAGTAATTATTATTTTAAAAGGTGGCTTCTTTGGCGTTGCAGAAATTTAGGGCGGTGATCACTTAACATCAGCTGACCTACAATCACGATTGTATCGTTCCGATATATTTAAGTTATATATAAATAAAAGAAATAAAAAACCCTTTATTTCTCCAATATCTTATACTGTAAATACATATTTCGTTAGTAAGATTACTATATTGCACTTCAGCGGAATGGTTTAAATTCTCGTTGTCTGTATGTCTGTCTATGTGTCCGCACTATTTATATGTTTCCTTACCTTTTTACCTTTACCTTAACTCCCAAATGGCTCGGCCGATCCCCGATCTGAGTGCCGAGTGTGAGTTTTCGCCAAAACAAATCGAAAACTTCACTTTCGCGTTAAGGGCATATTTATATGGAACTGAAGCAGCGCCCCTGGCGGAAGTGAGAGAGAACTCAACACTGACACTCGTCCATTTGAGTTTTTTACTCACTTCCGCCAGGGGCGCTGCTTCAGTTCCATATAAATATGCCCTTAACGCGAAAGTGAAGTTTTCGATTTGTTTTGGCGAAAACTCACACTCGGCACTATGATGACATATCCTTATTAAAAAGATCCTTGGAAAAAGTCTGAGGAGTGTTCTTAACTACTTCGGATGTGGATGTATTGCGGAAACACGCTAAAAATGCTTATTTTTGATGGTATGATTGAAATCAAAATGTTTCTAGACAGAAAATTGTTTAGAATATGCATTTCCGGTTCAAATTATCAAAGCGAAAAAATAAAAACCAAGTAAAGTATAACATTGGTCAATATCGGGCGTAGCAGAAATGCAGGAGTGCGAACGGCTGGAAACCGTTCTTTGACCCGAGGTTATTGTTGCTTAATTCTAAGTTAGTAAGTTGTAACCACTGAACCATCGACGCAACAGACTCCTACCCTCTTTTGCAGAGGGGTTAAAAAATAGGGTGCATTATTAGTTAACACGCCCTTACTAAGTATTTATTTACCCTCTGTATAAATGAGCGACAGCATGGTTATTCATCTCAAGCAACCGTAAAATAATAACATAAAAACTTACCTGTTACACCCTAATGTTAGCCTAAGGGCAAATACAGGTGCGTGGCCATTGTTACAGATTTACACAGATTCGCTGGTTGGATCTGTTTAGATAGAGATTGAAATGTTTACTCTGTGGTCTTTTTAAAATATTTGATTGCTGTGTGTTGATGATATCTTTTTCTTTTAATCTTTTGTTGGTGTTCGTGAGAAATTTTGTGATTTCCTTACAGACTTATATAGTTGGTAATACTTCGATTTCGACAGAGATGTTCATGGTTCGATTTTTTCAATTCCACAGTGGATTAGGTCTATACTGGTGATAGGATTGAGTGGCTTGTTGGTCTAGTGATCAGCCTATATGGCTTGGATCACGAGGTACTGGGTTCGATTTCTGACCCATGAATATTTCTTTTTTTGGACAACTTTTTGAACAAATTGGACATTTTCTTTCATCTAAGAAATTTTTAATAAAAATTCCAAGCCCGGAGTCCGAAAGTTAGTGGTGTTACACCCCTGTGCCTCGACAAACACTTAGATTCCGGTCACTATCAACGGTATCTGATAGTGGTCTTTAATAAATGAAGCATTGTAACCCTAAGCCCGCCAAACCGCATTGAAGTAGCGTGGTGGGTCCCAAGCTGGGCTCTGCAGTGGGCAGTAAGTAGGCTGATAATGATGGTGATAGGCTTCGGCCACAGCCATTACCAATCTGCCATTAAGCGATTTAGCGTTCCAGTTTAATGTCGTGTAGAAAGTGTCAGATATTTGTAAAAGAAACTTTGTCTCTTCCAAATCAGTCACTGCGAAAAATAAAGGACTCCATGCAGCCATCGACAAAAATCATCGTTGACTGATGTTGACTTCAATTGTAGTTCCATTGCAATACGAAATAATATGAAAATTGTAATAACTTAACTAAATAATATAGATACTTACCTATTCGATACAATTTTACTTTCAATTTACTTTCAAGAACCAAAAAATATTACCTACCAGTTATTAAAAAGTGTCTTATGAATTCTTGATTTTTTGAAGTGATAACCTAGGGAGGGTAACTTCGTTACGTAATACTGTAGGTATGCGTAAAGTTATCACTTCTGTCGGGCGTCCGGAGACGCACACATATTTTTATATTTATTTATTTGTATGCTTAGGTTGGTACCTATTTTTCGCTCAGAAACTCAACTAAGTCCTAAAAAAAATACAAAGTATAAAGTAGGTAGCTAGTTTGTACTTTTTGTTGCAATAAAGTATTCCTATCAAGGGATTATAATTCACGAATTCCTAATCCTACGTGGATGGGTCGGCTGTCGGAAAGTCGATCGTTCGGAAACGGAAGTGTCGGGTGTCGCATGTCGTGTCCGGCTCGCAGGGTAACGTGATACGACGAGACGATTTCCAGCCCTTTGAGCCGGTTACATTGGGGTGAATTTATTCAACAGTTCAGTTTTATCAGACGTATGTCTAATGTACCTTCCTGTAATGAGTTTGAGTCGAAAAAATAATCTGCTGCTAACTTTGACAAATTGACAAAAAATTATTTCTTGCACACATCACAACACTATTTTAACTATAGACATATATAGAGATGGGATGAACAGAAAACAGCCAAAAATTTAAACAAAACGTTGTTTGTTTTTCAAGTAAAGTTGTAAGATGATTATCAGCCCTTTAAGCCGGTTTCATTGGAGTAAATATTTCACCATTTTTGCTAGAGGAAGGTATTTTTACCTTCATAGCATATCTGCTAGTGCCAGCCAAGTTTTTTATTTTAAGGACATTACCTAGAACCCGCAAACTGCTTTACTACGTTAAATAAATGTTCCTTAAACTTGGCTGGCACCGACTTCATAGATATATATATGCTTAAGTAAATTAAAGCAACTAAATGACACAGTTATTTTTTACTTTTTAGTGCGTTTTGAGTCGGTTCTATTTTTTGTCAAAAATTTTTGATCTGTAGTGTAGGCAGAGGCAGCTTCGTGTGAGGCGCAGACCACCAGCCCTGAGGACGGAGGAGGCATCACTGTTCACTGAGCCGAGAGCTCGCGAGGCACGCCGCGCGCTCACTCATACTTCAAATTCACACGCTTTCGCTGCATATTTTTTGCAACAACCTTTCCTACAAAAAAGCCCTATTTCCATAAAAACAAAGTTGATTTTACAATACTATATGAATAAGTTAAGTATAGAAGAACGCATTACGTCGTAATTTTTTTGCGACAGCCTTAAGTTCAATTAGGAACTCTATTTATACATACATAAAGACGATTTTAAAATACCTCATATGTAATTTTAAATATGAAAATTGCACATTTTTATGTCATGCGAAAATAAATCTTACAACTAGCTACTTAAAGTTAAATTCAAGATGTCTTTTATATAATTTTAGAAAAACGCATTTTACATGCAATAGTTTTTATTGAGTGTACGGTGTCTGTTGTTCTCAGGCTTCTTAATTTTTTTCTGTACTACCTACATTTTGTGTTCTATCAGGTGAGTCAAATTGGAAATATGTCGCGTTTCATCTTAGACAATGTTATAAAAAACCTTAATAAAACGAGCAACGTTGAAGTAGGAGTGGGCAGGCCTTATAAATCGAAGAACATAATAAAGTCCCTGAGGCCAGCGTGTTCTGGAGTTGTGACAGGACGCCTTCCAATAGCCCTAATCTATAACGTAGCTACACTAACATTACTCCACTATGTGATTAAGACATTCATCTGTGTCTCTCGTCTAACACGATAGCATAAATAAAGATAGATACAAATTCGAAACTCACAATATCTATACTAAAGCCAAACTCGATTGAGAATGCTTGTCAACAAACAAATTAAAAAGGAAGGTAGAAATCATTAGTCATTTCACACCTATTTTTTTAGTTAACTAGTTTATGACGAATCCATGACATTAAATAAGATTAGTAAACTTAAAACTAATTAATATATTCAATATCTTTTAAATAAGATTTTTTTAAAATAACAAAACATAATTTTAAATTTATTAGGCATAATACGTGTTGCAATTTCTCTTTTAATTTGTTTGTTGACAAGCATTCTCAATCGAGTTTGGCTTTAGTATAGTAATAAAAACAGTTACAGAATAGGGCTCACTCGATGGTCCGACGACCTCAAAAAGTTAGTGGGAATTGGTTGGATGAGGAAGGCAAAGAATCGTGTGACGTGCTTTCGGAAAGGCATATGTCCAGCAGTGGACGGATACCGGTTGGTGAATGAAAGTAGAGCTATTTATGATTGAGTTCGTCTGGGGAAGTACTACCACCATGTCTGTAATATGTAGTGCCAAGCAGCATTGTTGTGTTCCGGTCGCAAGAGTAACTACAGTCATATGAGGCTTAACACCTACGCACTAAGGACACAAGACGATATTTTTAACCGACGAAAAAAAACGGAGGATGTTCTCAATGCGACACGCAAATATATTTTTTTTATGTATGACCACGCATAACTTTTTACAGTTTTTGATAATTCTTTTTTTATTAGAAAGGGCTCACATCCAAGGCGGTCCCATTGTCATCATAAATAAATAAATAATAAATTTTATATAGGACAATTACACACATCGCTAAATAGCTTTTTGGCCTAGGCCAAAGTATTCTATGACAGCATAGGTAGCTTGTGTTAGTTGCTTTAATTTACTAAGATATCTGATGCCAATATTTTATATACTAGTACACATAAATACTTATAATATGATAAAATCACATAAACATTTTCCAGATGTGTTAAGTAAATCAAAGCAACTAAATGATACAGTTATTTTTTACTTTTTAGTGCATTTTGAGTCGGTTCTATTTTTCGTTATGCAGGAAGCGTTCAAAACAGTTTGGGGCCGAAATCGCAGACATACGATTAATCACGCACAGAGGTGAAATACAATACCTCCTTCTTAAAGTTAGTTCATTTATTTTTGGTAACAAAAACAGAGCAACAGAAAAGAAAAACTTTTTATTTAATTTTTGTCTGTTCATTGATTTCCATGCGGTTTTCACAAGTACATACCTAAATTATTTATAATCTAAATAACAGCTTAGTTCATTTTTCACTATGGTTATTATATCTACGTACTTACACTAGTTGTGCCTTACGGGTTAACACGCATAGATTCTGTTTCCGGTATAACATTTGGATAAAATGTAGTTTAAGTGCTATTTCAAACTATAATCTCTGTGCCGTTAATACGAATTCGTTAAAGGTCTTATAGAGTTATAAACGGTGCAACGAACTTGAATTTGTTTTTATAAAATAGGCATTTTTTTACAAAAACGTGCTGTTTAATTTAAGCTAGATATTTGCCACTGCCCCTACTGTCTAGGGTCGGGGTTTAATGTTATAGATCGTTCTGATACTTTATACCTATCGCTACATATTACTATAATAAAGTCATCCACCACATAGTTATGTCTGTCTGTCTGTAAATGTCAACAAACTCGCGGAAAAAAAATGAAACGACCAATATAATTAAATTATTAAATTACTATTATAATCAATCAATATTCAAGGTCCACAGTAGGGCCAGGTCTCCTTCCTTATAGAAGAAGGAATTTGAAGCTTACACCCACCATGCTTCCTCCAATTATTTTATCATCTAAAATACTACTAACTGATATTTGCGAAGCAAAACATTTTAAACCGACGAATAAACGCGGAGGTTTTCAATTCGACACGTATATTTTTTTTATGTATGACGCATTACTTTTGACAGGGTATTCCGATTTTTTAATTTGTTTTTATTAAAAATTCTCCTATAGTCATCATGTTAGGATCTGATAGTCGAATCCTGGTTAAATCGAAGAAACTCTTTAAATTTTATAGGCACACTTGCAGAGAGTTCGGTATTTTTGAGTGCCGGTAGCATTACTAAAACGTAAGAAAAAAATTCAGTTATATTTTTTTGACGTGACAACGTCTTATAATTCGATAGAGCCGGCTGCACGCACGAAAAAACATGACTCATGTGACGTTACCTCGCTTTGAGGCGTTCCATGTAAGGCTTGAAGTGCAAACGAGCGACAAAGAAGCACAATCGGCCTTTGTGTTTGGCAGCGTTCGACATCCGTCTATTAAATATAATTATTAAATATATTAATTTTAAATTAAAAATTAATATATTTATTATAAATTTAAAATATAAATGTATAAAATCAAAATCAATTATTTTTTTAATTTAAATTAATATTTATAAAAATATACTTAAATTAAAAATTTTAATAACCAATTAAATGCTACCATTCCATCAGTATTTTCTTAAGACGTTGTTACGTTCAACTATCGTTAGTAAACCGACTTTACAGACAACCAATTTTTTTTTTACTTTGGATAGTAATATGTACTTTTGCACGAAAATGTCAAGTGGCTCTTAACATTAAGCATATTTTCCTTATATTGCAGGTAATTCCCATGGGAACCCACCGTCATATGGTGCGCCGTGCGATATGGAAGGCTGTATGGCGCGGCTACCTGGGTGGCCTATCACCCAACCGAAATCGATATCCGTGCAATACTACCCGGGGCTCTGTCGCGATACGCCAGCACTCATGCCAACTTGGGTTAGTGAAGGTGCAATGGATATTTGGAGTTGGAGTAACGGAATTATCTCATTCACCTTAATTACGTATTTTGACTAAATTCGTGATTATTTCCAATATTATAACACTAGTATTGTTAATCTATTCCGGATAGTCCGATTGGCTAACTTGATGACCTAATCGAAACAGATATTATAGTTCGTTCGCGTTAAAATGCAGAGACACATCATTGTTCGCCGGCCTAAACCCGCTCCCTAACAAATCTTTTCAAATTACAAGGTCAACTTTACAGTGACCAGTTGAAACGCGACGCGCGTAATTTTTTTTTTCTTTTTTTTTATCGACTACTAGTTGGCTCTTGACTGCTATCACACCTGATGTTAAGTGATGATGCAGTCTACAATGGAAGCGGGCTAACTTGTTAGGAGTGGGACGAAAATCCACACACCTTTCGGTTTCTACACGACATCATACCGGAACGCTAAATTGCTTTGCGATACGTCTTTGTCGGTAGGGTGGTAACCTACCAAGACAAATTAAGAAAAATCTCAATCTGCCCCGCCGGGAATCGAACCCAGGTCGTCAATTTGAAAAGATTTGATTTTATGATGAGTCACTGCATTCTTAACGGGGATGAACTATAGTGCAACAGCAGCCAGTCACAGTCGCGATACGCCAGCACTCATGCCAACTTGGGTTAGTGAACGTGCAATGGATATTTGGAGTTGGAGTAACTGAATTATCTCATTCACCTTAATTACATTTAAGTTTCATTATTTAAAAATGCGTGATTATTTATTAACTGGGTGGGCCTAGAATATCGAGAAATCTATTCTCAGCGAGCGTCTACTTAAATCGCGAAATTAGTCTAAACTATTCAATGGAGTGTATAATTTTAGACATCTCGCGATGAGTCAAAATGGCAAGCAGAGCTATTTGGCTTATACAAATCTATATTTTTATAATGAAGAAACTTTCATGATTTCGAAATACGTGATTATTATTGTGCAAACGTTATTTTACGAAATTTTTTTTATAATAAATAATTTATTTATTTTGCTGTTTTTCGCAAAAAAACGAAAGATCCAGGCGAGAGTCGACCAATCGGACAAAAATTTTCAACGCACGTTTTCACTTCGCAACCAGAGCATCTTCAGAGATGTTGCCATTTGCGATGATAAAAATTAATTGCAAACTTTAGAGAAAGTAGCTCCGGTTTCGAAGTAATAAGTACTTACTTCGAGGATTTTTCTGACATTATTTAGCAAAACTGATTATCAGGGTACATGAAACGGTTAGTAGGGAGCCGGTTGTCGCAGGCAGTTCTTACTTTACTTAAAAGCGGTGAGAAGGAGCGGAAGCTTACGGTGAAAATCGGATCAAAATCTTTAGCTCCATAACACGGATGTATGCAAACTCTATCGAGAGGAATACGAAACCACTTTATGCACATCTTTGGTTAATACCCATACATACAACCTTCATCTAGGGCAATTTGTCATGCGCGGATGAGGTAAAATATCTCTCAGCCAACGAATTAGTGTACTACCGAGCGGTCATGACGGTAAATTAAGTAAGAATTTGGTAAAATAAAACTCCCTAAGTTCGAACTGCTATTTATAGAATTTCTCGGAAAAGAATTCTTAAAATTGATTAGACAAGATCATAGATAAGATCTAACTTACGACTTTAAGATCCAAGGCCTTGACAAATTCTATCAGACTACTACCCCAAGAGAGTTCAACCTCCGAGGTAGCGAAAAAAAGGAAATACCTACGTATTTATCCCTTATGTTTGAAAATATACATGCATAATAGTTTACGCATAAATCTCTCAAAAATTATAAAACCCATTAACTGCATAAATACTTTAATAGTTCCATCGTAAACGAGATCAGATAGCACTAAACGTTTCTCACCACAAAAACGTTGCTTCCGCGCGCCATCCGCCATAATAACTTGATACGTTGACAGCGGCTTTCCCGCGCGCAATATGTCATGTGTTTTTTTTTTCAGAGGGGTTGACTACGGTCAGATACAAACAGCCAATTAACGCAGGGGCGGACGACTACACTTAACTGATAGCCGTTCAGTAACCATCACTACCCTGACAGGGTTTAGAGGCTCGTCCGAAAATGGGCACTAAAATATGTTGCCATAGCGCATGTGTGCTAATAATCTAATTAGTGGATAATGTTATTTTGTGCAACTGTGATTTTGTGATGTGTTTTCATATATTTATCGTTCGGAAAAATTGGATTATTTTGGATTGTTTCTTGAGAAAGGTGAGGTATTAATTACATTATAAATAAATAGTTTAATTAATAGAACGTTTAGACAGCGTGTGCGCGACTTAAAAAATCAATAAGTGACAGTGAATGGTGATAGCTATAAATAAAACTAAAACAAAACAAGATTTATAAAATAAAGTCAGATTAACTAATTAGGTACCTACCTAACATTTTTATTTTACAAATAACTACAATTTACAGGTATTTTATTTCGAAATTAATAACATGGATATAATTTTCAATGAATGTAAATATTCCGGCCATTTGAATGATACGGCCCACTTCGAATTTAAATTGAATTTGATGGAGTGCATCGGTTTTAATAAGCTGTGCAATATCTGAGTGTAATTTTTCTGTTAGCCCTTGAGGTGCTCTCTTTTAAAAGGCCAATTCGTACATAAATACACAATTCCACCCGCGTAGATCCGATTTCCTGAGAATATTTGGAAAAAATGTATATATTTTAATCTTTATGTTATTCCAGACTATAATCATGCTATGTGCAAAATTTTGTCCAGAGTTTTTCATCCATTTTTGAAATTTAAATGGTATATATAATAAATCCGACTTTCATTTACGAGATAGGTGTATGAGATGTGAATGTCCTATAATATTGAAACAAATTGCGTATTTACAAAAAGCCTACTTGCAAAGGGTCGATAAAATTTGAATGTATCTACGTGGTTTTTGGGAGTAAATACAAAAAAAAAGTATGGGCCAATTAAGAGTTAGATTCGTGTACAATAGGTTCTGTCACTTTTAAATAATTGTGCAACAATAATCAAGACTGCCTCTGTGGTTGAGTGGTTATCCTGTGTGGCTTCGAACATGAGGTCCTGGGTTCGAATCCTGGAATAATAGAATTTTTCGTTAAGCCGTCGGTCCTAGTCACAATCATCAATATCCGATAAGGAGAGGCTCGCTCTGTAGTGGGCTGTTAATTGACTCAAGTTTAATTGATGAATTGACTCAAGTTCATCTGTATCACATTCAAATACAATTTTTTGCATAGATAAGTAGGTATCTAACTAAAAACTTACGGTATTTGATTCTTTGTCTTTTATTTGAAGCCAATGTTCGTGATTATACGAATTACTAAGTAAAAAGTATTCTATCTCTGTCTCCAAGATGATCCTTGTGCTAAATTCCGTTAACAACATTTTTCTGAACACAACCAATGAGTATGATCTATTTCTATTCCAAATATCCAAATCCGTTTAACCTTGTTTAACCGTTTTGACGTGATTGAGTAGGTAACAGACATCCTTCTATACTTTCGCATCTATAATTTACAAAGGAATCACTGAATGTGTTGCAAATCCTTAGAACAGCTGAACTGATTTCACTTATTCTTTTTTCTTGTATTTTTATTGTCAGGAGAAGGTTCTTATGAAAGAAAAATCAAAGAATTTTTTTTAAAAAATTAGAAAATTTAAGAAAACTTTGCGACTATTTTATTGTAATTTGTTACTCAACCAAGGTTTAACGGGTGAGCGTATCTGAATGAAATATAGCAGCACAGAAATAATCTATTTCTGGTCTGGTATAGCACAATAGGCAATTTTCATCCGAATACTCTTAAACGGGAACTATGCCGTTTAAACCGCGGGGCACCGCTAGTTTTTATTTATTCTAGGATTTTGTTTACAGTGACCAATCATAGTCATCATCATCATTAATTGTGTTTGCTTGTAATGACGAACTGAATTTTGTTGTTTTGCTCGCTGACTATTGAACTTTTCATTTAAGAAAGAAGTAATACTTAGTGTAAGACTTTTTGTGATAGAGTTCCTCCAAGAGTTTGCACTGCGGTCAGACTTATTTTTGCTGCCGGGCTTGTTGTTTCGCTCTGGAGGAGATGAGAGCTGATTTTAATATCATCAGGTGATTCATCCAAATGAAGTTTGGCAGTCAGGTGGAGAAAACTTTTTCTCTCTTCTTATGAAACAGTTTTAAGCTTCTCCTAGCTAAACTACACTCCACTCCACTCTTTTATGTATGACATTAATCCACTTTCTGTTTATTTTCAATCTAAGGAACTTTAAGAGGACCCTCTTAGTAGATGTCCGAAAAGTATAACCTTACAATCAGCTCGCATTTACACGTGGCACTTTCGAGAACTTTTGCATTTAACATTCCTTCCATGAAATTTAGAGCATTTTCCTTAAATTCCACATTTCGAATGGTCGGAGCCAACGAAAGCACTTCTTCTTTAGGGCCCATGTTTCACTACCACATAAAAGATTGAACCAAAATTATCATTAACAAGATATTGTACCAAATGGGATCACATAATACTTTACGACATTTATATATACATACCATCGCGCCTTATTCCCATAAGGGTTAGCAGAGACCATATTCTTGCCACATTCTTGCACTTGCCACGATCCTTGCGTCTCTCTCTTGCGATTTTCAATTTCAATAAGTTTATCATACAAGTACGTCGGTTTAGGTTACTTTTGACCTGACCTTAAATCAGAATATCCTGGATTTGATCCAGGAACCGCCTAGGTCTTCCCCTTTCAACAGTCCGATTTAGTCTCGCTTAATAAATCTCTTTCGTAAGTCTCCTTTCTCGCATTCTCCCTACATGACTATATTACCATCATTACCATCTCAGCATAACTTTCTCGATTTTAGTCCGACGACCTCCGTGGCGCAGTGGTATGCGCGGTGGATATATAAGATGGAGGTCCTGAGTTCGATTCCCGGCGGGGCAGATTGAGGTTTTTCTTAATTTGTCTAGGTCTGGCTGGTGGGAGGCTTTCGCCGTGGCTAGTTACCACCCTACCGACAAAGACGTACCGCCAAGCGATTTAGCGTTCCGGTACGATGTCGTGTAGAAACTGATAGGGGTGTGGATTTCATCCTACTCCTAACAAGTTAGCCCGCTTCCCTAAAAAGTCACTACATCTTCTTTTATACTTGCTCTCTTATTACACTATTGTTAATTTATAAAAAGCAGTTATTCCTTGTCAAGTTCCAGTCCAGGTCAGATATGGACCTTCAAGAGGCAATAACTCTTGATAAATAAATAAATAAAATAAATATTATAGGACAATTACACATATCGCTATAAAGCCCAAAAGTAAGCATACTCATAAGTAGCTTGTGTTATGGGTACTATGATAACTGATGAATATTTTTATATATTATTATACATAAATACTTATAATATATAAATAAACACCCAGACACTGGAAAACATTCATGCTCATCACACAAACATTTGTGCAGATGTGGGAATCGAACCCATATCCTAGGACGCAGAAGCAGGGTCACTACCCACTGCGCCACTCGGCCGTCAATAGCCATATAGTTGATAGTCCAGATTTTGATCTGTAAAGTACTTAAATTTTGTTACCTGCAGCAGTGTCGTCCACAATGATCGGCATATAAACACATAGATACTTTACTATCCTTGGCGATGCCCTTGACAACCATGCTTTTTAGACTATACGAGCTGTCACAAAAGCTTTACTACTACTAAATATTGAATAAAATTTTGAATTTGTTTCGATGTATGTTATTCATCATTATATTTCTCTACGACTAACTATTGGCCTCGATTTCGTCCGCGTAGACTTTGATACGGAAACTGCAGTAACAACTTGTTTAGGTAATAGGTAAATAGTCATAGCAAGATTTTTTCTCTCTCTCAGAGAAGGATTCTCTTGGAATCTTTAAGAGGAAAATTAAAAAAATTAAAAATTTGTAAAAAAAAATTTCAAATCAAAATAGCTTTAATTTACTTTAATTTTAAATTATAATTATGTTAGTAATCATATTTTTGTTTTGTAATAATTTATTTGTTAAGTATATATAGGTATATCTATAATTAATGTCCTGTAAGAAATGTCAGTATCAGCACTAGATTTTATACCTAATTTTTTTACCATGTACGTCACTTCCATAAGTCAAAGATGGCGCGTAACGGAAAAATGTGACGCGTAACGAAAAAATGATACATATTGTGGTAAAGTTTCATCAAATTTTTTTTTACGTGAAAGAGTAACAAACCCCAAACTTTCGCCTTTATAAAGAAGTTTTACTTCAATAATTATTTGAAAACAAAAAAACGAAGGTGATTTCTAGTCTAATTCGTGCGCAGAACCAAATCTGCCGCCACTACGTCACATTTTGGTCAGATTGTATAGATATTTATTAATTTTTTAAGCACGATTACTTTAAAACGTTAAAACCTCATTGATGACTATCTTATGGTAGGTATATAGGTTTATGTTACATAAATTAATTATGTAATGTTAGTTTAACACAAAGCGATCTAAAATCGGATAGCTACCTACAGCGAAGTTCGATATAGGATAGCTTTATGCAGGTAATACCATTTAATTAAATAATATTTTAGATTTCTACAATAATATTTTAAATATACCTCCTTAAATATCTTGATGAATCCTTACAAATATTATAAAGGTGAAAATGTGTATGGATGGATGGATATTTGTTACTCTTTCACGCAAAAACTACTGAATGAATTTTGATGAAACTTCACAAAAATATATAGCTTACATATTAGAATAACACATAGGCTACATTTTATCCCGAAATTCCCATGGAAACGAGAAACTACGGGCGTCATCTAGTGTATATAACACAAAGACAGAAAAAGGTAGTCGCTGACGTTCACTAGTAAAATAAATGATTGATTAAGTGTCAGATCCAAGGTTATGAAGCCGATTCTACACCAAGTGATCATGGGTTCGATCATTTTTCATCCATCCATCTAGTCTTTACACCAAAAAATAATAAACCAAAAAATAACATAGTCTTTACGAAAAATTCGTAAGACAGTTACGTTAAACGTTAGTAACGCCAACATTTAAAATTCGATTTATAGCCACGTGTGATTTGAATTTGAATTTTTGGTTTCTTCCAAAGTGCTTAAAAATATCTTAAACTCTTAGAAATCCAAAACAGAACAATACTAGGTATATTACAACGTCAAGTACAAAAGTCATTCATAAATTAAAAAATAATAATCTTTAAATCAGTTTTGCATCGAATTATAAAATCGATACAGTCTTGTTAAGAAAAACTATGCAGAAATTTTCATTTTTTAATTACATTGCATCATAATTATTTTAATATGAATAACGTATGTCGTTAGGATATTTATTTTAATTTATAAAAATGGGGTTTTATGACAATTTAAATTAAATAATGTAAAAATATGTAGCGTTTGCATAATACCGTTTAACTGAGATAGGAGTGGCTTCCCATCCCACAGGCATGGGCAAGCGGCGGAAGCTGTGACCCCGCCCCTGCGCGGCGCCCTGCGCCATGGACTGCTACGTGCCCAACAACCCTCAGTTCCTGGGCTGCTGCCACGGGCTGTGCTGCGACCCGCTGCAGCCCTGCTCGTGCGACCAGCTGCGCGACATCCCGGACGACTGTTGCCAGGTGAGTCGCTCATCCGTGTGTGGTCGTGTCATCCGTGAGTTGTGATCATCACCGCTGCTGCTAGAGGCTGTGCTGCGACCTGCTGCAGCCCTGCTCGTGCGACCAGCTGCGTGACATCCCGGACGACTGTTGCCAGGTGAGTCGGTCATCCGTGTGCGGTTGTGTCATCCGTGAGTTGTGATCATGTATTCTACATATTCCTTATGTATTTTGTGTTTGTATCTGTATTTTTCTTATGTGTGTGGTATACAAATAAAGAATAATAATAATAATAATAATAATCATCACCGCTGCTGCTAGAGGCTGTGCTGCGACCTGCTGCAGCCCTGCTTGTGCGACCAGCTGCGCGACATCCCGGACGACTGTTGCCAGGTGAGTCGGTCATCCGTGAGTTGTGATCATCACCGCTGCTACCACGGTGTTGCGACCCGCTGCGCCCTGCTGCGACCAGCCGCGACCCGGAGTCTTGCCGGTACAACCAGTGTGGTCTGTCAGGTGACATCCTGCTGATGGCTGCTGCCACCTGCTGCAGCCCTGCTCGTGCGACCAGGTCACGCATCCGTGTGCAGTTGTATCATCCGTGAGTTGTGATCATCACCGCTGCTGCTAGAGGCTGTGTTGCGACCCGCTGCAGCCCTGCTCGTGCGACC
This sequence comes from Mycalesis mineus, assembly GCA_034621355.1. Classification (NCBI taxonomy): domain Eukaryota; kingdom Metazoa; phylum Arthropoda; class Insecta; order Lepidoptera; family Nymphalidae; genus Mycalesis; species Mycalesis mineus. Next base: position 7,628,254 of record CM067904.1, on the reverse strand, counting down.
AGCTGCGCGACATCACGGACGACTGTTGCCAGGTGAGTCGCTCATCCGTGTGCAGTTGTGTCATCCGTGAGTTGTGATCATCAACGCTACTGCCACAGGCTGTGCTGCGACTCACCGGAGTCTTGCTTTTAAAACCAGCTACGGGATATCCTGGACAGCTGCTGCCAGGTGAGTCACACATCCGTGTGTGGTTGTATCATCCGAGAGATGTCATCCTCAAAAAATCAAAACAGTTTACCTCATGTCACTGTATGTATTTGTTTTATACCGCAACGCCTAACTTTTCTTACATCTTGCAGCAAGAAGCCGAGAACTGCTGTCCGGAGAATGGCGACGAGCTTAACGCGCTAAGCGAGTCCATCGCGCCGTGCGATGTGGCGCTGGGCGACGTGAGCGAGCCGAGCTGGCCTGCCGAGGACATGGGCTCGTTCTCCCTGCCGCCGCTCGAGCTGGACCCTTTGCCGTCTCTGTTCCCCTTCTCGCCGTGTCCCGGTTATAAGTGAGTAGCTTAACGCGCTAAGCATCTATTGCAAACACCTTCTCCCAGCCGCCGCTTAAGCTGGACTAGTGCCTCGGTTACAAGCGAGTTCCTTTTTGCGAACAAATTACTAAATACAAGTCTCGTTCACCAAGTGAGATTCAGGTCATGAGACCGTGGTTAAAAATTAAAATAAGTTTCAAATTATCGTTCGATATTTAAAACCAACAAACGAGTTCCTACTTATAAATAGTATTACAAGCCGTCTTTCAGTATTCAAACCACCAACTCAGATGCTGATTACAAGTGGGTTTAATAAAAGCCGTCGTTCGATGTTTAAACTACTAACTTGGATACTGGTTACAAGTGGGTTTATTACAAGCCGTCGTTGAACATTCAAACCACTGACTCAGATGCTGGTTACAAGTGGGTTTATTACAAGCCGTCGTTCGATATTCAAACCACTAACTCAAAAGTAAATTTCAAGTGGGTTTATTACAAGCCGTCGTTCGATATTCAAACCACTAACTCAGAATCTGGTTACAAGTGGGTTTATTACAAGCCGTCGTTCGATATTCAAACCACTAACTCAGATGCTGGTTACAAGTGGGTTTATTACTAGCCGTCGTTCGATGTTCAAACCAATAACTCAGATGCTGGTTACAAGTGGGTTTATTACAAGCCGTCGTTCGATATTCAAACCACTGACTCAGATGCTGGTTACAGGTGGGTTTATTACAAGCCGTCGTTCGATATTCAAACCACCAACTCAGATGCTGGTTACAAGTAGGTTTATTACAAGCCGTCGTTCGATATCCAAACCATCAATTCAGATGCTGGTCAAGCACCAACTCAGAACAAGTCGTCGATACCAAATGAATGATGTTCAAAAGAAAATTGTTTTATTGTAGCTACTATACATATTGTTGTCGTCAAGTGCTCAAAATATTACAAAAATGTTGATGCTAATCTGCATTGCTCGCGAAGCTTAAACGAACTGTATCTCTACCGATCTATGCTGACAGGACTATACACGACATAAACTACAAAATTAATAAAATACTATATAAGAAGCATATCAAAAAAGTAAAATTTACTTAAGCATATCAATGAAGTCGATGCCAGCCAAGTTTAAGAAAAATTTATTTTAGGTAGTAAAGCAGTTTGTGGGTTCTAGGTAGCGTCCTAAAGTAGAAACCTTGGCTGGCACCGACTCCTAGATATGATTAAGTAAATTAAAACAACTAAATGACACAGTTATTTTTTACTTTTTAGTGCGTTTTAAGTCGGTTATATTTTTTGTTAAAAATTTTTATTTCTTACTTTTTAGTGATTTATTGCCACGTAACGTACTCGTACTATACTGTTATAGTGTATTATAATTATGGCACTAGTAGCCAAAAAACTACCGATACCGTGACAAAAACCAAAATCGCTGTAAGCGTGGCTCCAAAATTTGAAGAGTTCCTTCCATTTCCCCAGGATATCATCATCAGATACTAACATGATGACATTGTACCTTGGGAGTATTCCCTTTGTAATAAAAAAATAATTATCAAAATCGGACAACTCTGCAAAAAGTTATGCGTGGTCATATATAAAAAAAAAAATTGAGAACCTCCTCCGTTTTTTTTCGTCGGTTAAAAAATAATCATACTCTTATTTTAAAAAAATGTTAGGCATATCATACTTGATCGGTTGCTGAAGTGAATCAATCCGCTACGCACGTACGTAGCTGTAGCATACTCTATCTGTTACTTAGCTACGAGTTAGCTACGACGCGACGATCTACATGAAGGAATTTTTATTTTTATCGATTACAAGTTGGCCCTTGACTGCTATCACACCTGATGTTAAGTGATGATGCAATCTAAGATGGAAGCGGACTAACTTGTTAGGAGTAGGATGAAATCCACACCTCTATCGGTTTCTACACGACATCGTACCGGAACGCTAAATAGATTAGCAGTACGTCTTTGTCGGTAGGATGGTAACTAGCCACAGCGAAATCCTCCCACCAGCCAGACCTAGACAAATTAAGAAAAATCTCAATCTGCCCCGCCGGGAATCGAACCCAGGACCTCCGTCATATAAATCCACCGCGTATACCACTGCACCACGGAGGTCGTCAAATTTACGTCGACTTCAATGTTTATAATTATGTGTTCTGTACTTATAGTTACGATGTATTTAGTTTTTGTTTATGTTTGTATTTAGTTAATATTGATACTCTTTCTTTGAGTGCCTCACCGACGAGCGAAGGTTAGCAGTGACTTTAGTAAACTCTCTCTATCTTTCGTGCGTAGTCGGTTCACTCTCTCAACCAAGACTACGACTATCGTCTCAACTACCGGCAACGTTTTCCATATATGTAGGTATCGTATCTCTCGTGTCGGAGCACGTGCCCCAGATATTTTTCTCATCTTGACGTTCTGCAAAAGTTCACGATTCTGATTGACGCGTCACAGAACTTCGAAATTTGTTACTTTACTTTGCTTTCATCTAAACGCCTAAATATTGAAAATATATTATTTTAATATAAAATAAAAATTTTTAACAAAAAATAGAACCGACTCAAAACGCACTAAAAAGTAAAAAATAATTGTGTCATTTACTTGCTTTAATTTACTTAAGCATATCTATGAAGTCGGTGCCAGCCAAGTTTAAGGAACATTTATTTTACGTAGTAAAGAAGTTTGTAGGTAACGTCTTTAAAGTAGAAACCTTGGCTGGCACTGACTCCTAACGTACTCGTACTCTAACTACCTATACTGTCATAGTATATTATACGGCATTTGTAGCCAAACAGCTACCGATACTTACACTAAAACCGAAATCGCTGCAAGTGTGCCTATAAAATTTGAAAAGTTCCTTCCATTTCCCCAGGATATCATTATCAGATACTAACATGATAACAACAGGACCACCTTGGAAGTGTGCCCTTTCTAATAAAAAAAGAATTATCAAAATCGGGCACCTCTGTAAAAAGTTATGCGTGGTCATACATAAAAATATATATATGTACGTGTCCAATTAAGAACGTCCTCCGTTTTTTTTGTAAAATTTCATCAAGGAAGATCATTTGATTAATTACTTATCTATGGCTTGGCTTACAGCATGAGCGTAGCTATAGCTTTCTCATGGGAGGTTCAAGGGGCCAAAAAAGATAAATTAGATAGCTTTTGCCTCAGTCTCCGCAGTAAAACAAAATAATGCATCCATCCAATGCATATTCAACGATGTTTATTACTTACGTTCTGTGCTAAGTAGCGTTCGGCCGTGGCTAGTTACCACCTTGCGGGCAAAGTTATACCGCCAACCGATTTAGCGTTCCGGTAAGTATGATGTGTAGAAACTCGATAGGGGTGTGGTTTTTTTTTAACACCTAACAAGTTAATCGTAACTCGCTTCCATCTTAGACTGCATTCTGGTTTACCATCAGGTGCGATTGCAATCAAGGGCCAAATAGTAATAAATAAATAAGTAAATATTTTTTTTAACATTAAAGTACCTAATGTTAATATATCGCTTTGTATACCTACTAATATATTCTTTGGTATCCGTGCAAGTTCCTTCCTAAACAATTTTATTTTGTAAAATTTCACAAGCAAAGAGTTGATTAATTACTTAGCGATCTGGCTTACACATAGTGTAGCTCCGATATTCCTTTCAGGAGGTTCAAGGGACCAAAAAAGATAAATTAGATAGCTTTTGCCTCAGTCTCCGCAGTAAAACAAAATAATGCATCCATCCAATGCATATTCAACGATGTTTATTACTTACGTTCTGTGCTAAGTAGCGTTCGGCCGTGGCTAGTTACCACCTTGCGGGCAAAGATATACCGCCAACCGATTTAGCGTTCCGGTATGTATGATGTGTAGAAACTCGAAAGGGGTGTGGTTTTTTTTTAACTCCTAACAAATTAATCGTAACTCGCTTCCATCTTAGACTGCATTGTGGTTTACCATCAGGTGCATTGCAATCAAGGGCCAAATAGTAGTAAATAAATAATTCTTTAACATTAAAGTACCTAATATTAATATATCTTGTATCGCTTTGTGTACCTACTAATATATTCTTTGGTATCCGCGCAAGTTCCTTCCTAAACAAAGAAAAGCACAACCAAAGAGTTGACATCTGAATAGTTTGCGAATGGCTTCACAATTTTCAGCTCCGATATTCCTTTCAGCAGAAACAACGGGGGGGAATGCAGGGAGAGGGGAGGCGGGGAGGCGGCCGACGTCCTCCTCTCGTTGAAGCACGCCGTTGTACATGGAGACTGCGCGGCGGAGACCGTGCACCCGCAGGTATCTCTTTCACATCCCCACAGCTTACACACACGTGCGAGAAAGACGAATAGTGTTTCACAGTTTAGCAGCTTTCATTGCTAGCTTAGGGTGAATAGCTAATATTGGGGTGGTTATGAAATACTTGTAATTAATATTGGGATTACTGTATTCTATAGGAATACTTATGACTTATTTGATGCGTTCGTTTCGTAATACTAATAACTTTTCATTGATTATAATTATTGTTATTGGGTAGATATTTTAAACTTTATAAAATTTATAAATGTTCTAATAGATCTTTTTTATTTTATTTTTTATAGGTTTTTTTTACTTGATGAACAAGACACTTTTTGAAAATAATGAAGAAACGTTTTTGCTTCATAATTTATTTTTTCGATGTTTTTTTTTTACCTACCTTGACTGGCTATTCTACTATTCGAGACAAAGATAAATCTTATAAATTAAATATCTTGAAAATCTCTACTCTAACCGTTCTCGAGTTATAAATAAATAATTTTAAGTAACCTGATTTAAACTAACCCGATTTTGTTTTATATAAATGTTATCCCATAAATTATAGATCAAACGTAATGAATAGGAGTTTCGCTTTAATATAGAACTAATTTGACTTGTTTTATAAAAAACCGTCGACATAGTTATTTATTTTGATTCCGGATTTTTAAATTTTTTATGTCCTAAATCATATTTTTCAATGCTGATGCTGCTGTAGTTAATATATTTAAGATCCCCATCATCATCATATCACTACATATTAAAAAATTATGGAACCCGCCACCCGCCACATCTGTCTATCTGTTTGCCTGTTCGCGATAAACTAAAAGAGTCCTAAACCGCTTTTCATGTGGTTTTGGCCAATAAGTAAAGTGAGGTTTAAGATTTGCTGACGACATCGTGTTGTTATCAGAAAATATTCCCGAACTTAGGATTATGTTGAAAACTTTACAGCAAGGAAGTAGGGACGATGGCTTAGAACTGAATCTCAGCAAGACAAAAATTATGACAAACTTTGCAGAGCCCCCTACATATCTCGAAAACATTCCTATGGAATACGTGAACAGTTACATTTACTTGGCAAGCAAATTTTCTTTAACAGCCAAAGTAACGAGCTAGAGGTAGAAAAAAGAATCAAGGGTGGATGGAAAAAGTATTGGAGTCTTAAGGAAATTCTAAAAAGTTATACTTATATATGCCAATGAAATTAAAGACTAAAGTATTGGACACTTGTGTGCTGCCTTCGTTAACATATGCTTGCCAAACGTGGAAGTACAGCTCTCGTATAAGAAGTAAAATTAAAACCTGCCAAAGAAGTATGGAGAGAAGCGCAACCAAAATTAAAAAAATTCAAAAGATACGACATTCCATTATTCGTCAAAAAACAAAGTTTACAGATGCTCTCCAATACTCTCTAAGGCAAAAATGGCGATGGGCAGGCCATGTAGCAAGGATGAACGACGATCGTTGGACCTCAATATTGACATCGTGGCTCGGCCCTACAGGTCACAGGAGAGTAGGAAGACCATTCGACAGGTAGTCGGACGACGTAACGAAAATCGCTGGCAAGAAGTGGCTACATCTAGCCAAAGATCGGAACAGATTGGCTGCTTTGGAGGAGGCCTTCACCCTCAACTAGAGCGGTTCTTGTTTAAATTAAAAACAGAAAATCATTTATTGTATTTTTATATCAGTTATTTGTTAAACCTATTATTTGTAAAAACAAGAAATAAAAGGCTTTTTTATTTTCATTTTTTATTTTATTTATTTAAAGTGAGGTTTTAGTATATAATTTGTTAATATTTTGTATTAATAGCTCAAATATGACGATATTTGTTGAAAGAGCCACACCGCATGGGAAGTTTCATTGAAAAAAAGAATCACGCAATTTAGTGGTGAAAATCGCATAAAAATCCGTTCAGCGGTCATTTTATCACAAGCAAACAGACATACAGACGTTTTGAGGGACTTTATAATAAACCTCAAGAGTAGATATAGAAGCAGTTACCTACTTTGCAACTAATTCTATTTAATATTCTTAAAATAAATTGTAAATAAAACAAATGATTATAAAATAGTTGAGAATGTTATCAGACATGCATGTTCAGATGGTGGTGAACGGGGGCGGCGGCTATCCGTACTACGAGCATTATGGCGGCGCTCCTCTCTTCCCCACCATGAGTGTCAACGTCTCCATGAACATGACCATGCATGGCTGTCCGCCTGAGCAACTCTGTTCGCAGGTAAGTTTCTAAGTTACACATTGAAAAAAAGGTAGAACCCATAGCTGTTAAGCCAATTTAAAAACTAACGGAAATACCCGGAACCACCCACCAATTTTGAACTGCGCTACCAACATTAGAATTAACGATCTCGGAGGAAGTATGGTAAACTCAATAATTTTGACCCATTAATATTTATAGTGATAAGGGTTATATACCAACTCGTATATTATCAGTGTTCGAAACTTATTTTACCAAAGTAAAAATTAGAAGATCAATTTAAAATAATTAATAATATTAAATATTATTATTATTAACAATATCAAATGGTTGCAATGCAATTCCTGATTTAAAATGCGTTAGTATCTCTAGTAGATTACTAACAAATTTTTTTAAAGGCCCAGATATTATAACAAATTATAGGCTGACCAAAAAGATAAAAACCTCGCCATGGTGCGGAAAAAGGACGAAACTAATTTCTAGCATACTATGCACAAACAGGTAAAAAGTACTTGTGGCGCCCTCAACCCAGGTTTTTTATTTTCCTAAGCAGGCTATAGAACATCTTTTGTTAATTTATTTAATGAGATCATGTTGATATTATCGGTTTAACCTGAACAGATATTTTTGAATATCAACAGTCGTAATCGTAGATGCTAAATCACAATAATATTCTGTGGGTTTATTCACGATTTACTGTAAAATTAAATTTGAATTATGGACAACTTCGATCGATACTTTCAAACTCTCATGAACGTTTTTTGGCACAGGTTCAATGGAATCAAAACACCTCCACTCCTTCAGTAAACGTCGTCTACCCCCAAACACAGAACGTCATCCCCCCTTCATACCCAGCAGCCACCTACTCTTTTACAGCAGATTTCCGAGCTCCAAACCAATCTGATCCACTAATAACCGCAACTTCCACTTTTAAACCGCTACAGTTACAAAACGCCCAGAAACCTAACCCAAACTACATATTTCAACAAAAACCGAACTTCTCGAATCAGAAGAACTTAGGCCCCATGTTAAAAAGGTCCCCATCGAAGATGTATATGCAGGAACAGAAGGATCAGATGGGAAATGGTTATATATTAAATCATCAAGGGCAAATGCATCAGGAATTCGGCTACTCTGCTTGTGTAAACGCATCGGGTAAAGTTCAGGTAACTATTTTCTAGATATCTTGTAACTTTACTACTTTTTTTACTTTTTACCGCTTATTGGGCCTACTTAAACAAGTTTTATTTCTCTGTAAAATATAATACCTGTTTGAGTGGCAGAACTAAAGAAAACCATCCCTATATGAAAAATGTCTATTGTGTAAACTTTAGAAAAGCACATTAGTCCAACAATCATATTCTGTTAACTTATCACATTTACAATACATTAATCATAATACGTGATCGCATATCGCAATGTTATGGCGGTGTTTTGAAATCCTTAATGCCCTTTGATATTATTGTTGAATTTATTATCTTTAAAAAAAACGTGTGCGTCTCAGGACGTTCGCACAGAAGTGATAACTTAAATACGCCTAGTGTTGTGAGTAAGAGTAAGAGATGAGGGGCCTGCCTACTGCTGCCGTAGGCGTGAGAGAATAATAAACTAGACAGTCTGGCGCTGTACAGCATTAAATAATGAAGTGGCTTACCCGCCCATAAAAAGTTATCACTAAAACAATTAACTTTTCAGGTGGGAGCTCTAAGCGGCTGTTCAGAAGACGACGAGCAGAAGCCGAATCTGTGTCGAATCTGTGGCAAAACGTACGCAAGGCCAAGCACACTGAAGACTCATCTCCGCACGCACTCCGGTGAAAGACCTTATAGATGTGGAGATTGCAACAAAAGCTTCTCCCAAGCTGCTAATCTCACAGCGCATGTTAGAACACACACCGGTCAAAAACCTTTTAGGTACGTATCACAGTAACATACAACCATAAATACAGATCCATGGCTAAGCAGTCGCACTCGGCACTCAAAGGTCATGGTTATTTCCCCGTGTCTTTTAACCATCTAATTATGCAAAAAAATGATGCTAGAAATATGAACTAGGAACCAAAGAACAAAAAAACAGTGCTAGCTGGTTAGGAATTTAATATAAAACCTCTCATATTTCAGTCTTGCCCCCTAAATCGTTAAATCGTACCTCCTCTTGTAGAGATTGTGCCTGAGACATTAACACTGATAATATTAGTGTTACCATAATTATCGTATATTCTGATTTATGTGCAGATATAAATAGTTTATATTATATAACTTCTTTTTCTTTATCTTTCCAGATGTCCAATATGTGATCGTCGGTTTAGCCAAAGCTCCAGCGTAACGACACACATGAGAACACATTCCGGGGAGCGTCCTTACCAGTTAGTTATTTTACATTACTTTCGATTCACTATTTATTTTTGTTTACATAACAGACTAAAAGTCACTTGCAGTTTCGCCCGCGTAGTTACTATATATATATTATTAAATCAGTATTAAAAACACATTCAGTAGTTTTTGCCTGAATGTATAACAAACATCCATCTATCTTTGGCGGATTCTCGGTCGCAATGTTTGAAAATACCTAGAAAAAAGCTATATTAGTGGAAAGTCATCGCCTGATGTGATCATGACAGTGATGGTATGGGTTCCATATTGGGCGCCAAAGTATTTAAAGGTTGGCGACCTATAAAACGTGGGTTACGACTTAACTTGTATAAAATTCAACTTGGACTCAAAAAATACATAAGAAATATGCGAAAAGAAGTACTTACGAGCACCAAAATTATTTATTTAAATATTTTAAAAACAAAATCGAAATAAGTGAGGATTATATTTTAAGGCATTTGAAACATATCAAGATTCTCAAGTGAATGATAACCCCCAGAATAATAGTGTAATTTTTCCATTGACTGAGGGGAAACCAGCAGCTTAGTGTTTGGAATAAAAGAGGTATACGTCTAGGAGTATACATAATCAATCAGCTGATAAGAGTTACACTTAAAAACGGATGTAGTATTGGCATTTGATTCATTTTTAAATTAATATAAATTTTATTTTTAGATGTCGTTCCTGCAAGAAAGCATTCTCCGACAGCTCAACACTGACCAAACATTTACGAATACATTCCGGGGAAAAACCTTATCAATGCAAACTATGTCTACTCAGGTTTGTTACTTTTTTATTTATAAATTAATAAATCTCATCACAGAGACAAAATCGAATAAAATAAAAAACATTTGTTGATTTGCAATATTTTTTTTACTGATTATTGTGCCCCGTAACTGTGCATCGTAAAATTAAAAAACCAAAAATCTTTAATAATTTCTGATCAAAAACACAAAATACATTTCAATGAAATGAAACCTGGTATTAAGTATGCTGACATTCATAAACATTATCATTATCATCTTAGATTTTGTAAATCTTAATCGTAAAAATGAATGAAATTTAAATATGACTAATAACTCTTTAATCAAGAAACTCTTTAACAAAAGGTTTTTTGACTTAAGTTTTACATCTAAGTGTTTTTGTTTAAAGTTGACCTGTTGAATTTTTCTTTTTAGGTTCTCTCAATCGGGTAACTTAAACAGGCATATGCGCGTGCATGGCAACATGGCGAGTGGTATGCTCGCCTGACACATGTAGTACGGAGCTTTGCGCTTCTGAACTAATTCTGCGTAGTCGTCATGAACTAGTTCGCGACAACGACGACGTTGCGTGACCTGTAATTTGTTCAAATGCATGGCGGGGCAAGACAAAGTGGCCAAGATATTATTGATAAGAAACAATACTTGTAGAAAATGAAAATATTTATATAGTAGACAAATTTTGTTTCATTCTACTAAAAAATATTTTATTGTAGAATTAAACAAAAAGAACTTTTGAAGGAGATTTTAAAAACTTTAAGTGGTGTCAAATTTTATTCTAGAAGAGTATCATTTCGATGACTTCTCAAGTTCTTGCGAGGTCGTCTCATGCCTTTATTGGATGATAGGCATCTTAGGCTACGTGGCGAAGTCCCATGTCAGCCATGATTTGCCCCCCATCTGTTGAAACAGAGATAGCCTGCATGTGTTGCTCGCAACTTGACAATAGTAATGATGTCATTGATTTTAAATATCGTCTTTAAATTTTTGTAATTCTACGGCGTAAGTATTGAATAAGTATAATTGCTTCAAGTTTTTGTAAAAAAAAGTTTTGTTGATATTGTATTGTAAATAATATGATTTTTAAAGTAGTGTTTACAGTCCAGTTAATCGTAAATCCGTGCAATAATAGTTTTTATATTTTAAATTGGTTAATTTCGCAAATCCTATAATCACACACCTAAAATCTATAATCACATACCACGCCAGATATATTATTTTTTTTTTATAAATTCTAAAAAGCTAGTCTTTTTACTTTTTTAAATTTTAAAATCTTAATAATTCGATCCTAAGTTGCCAGAAATTAGACAGTGTTATATTTTATAAAAGTATTTTTAGCCACTTTTTAACAGCTATTATAAAATATAATATAATATAGAAAATCTCTCTACTAACTGGACTGTTTGTAAATATTTAGTTGTAAATGTATTTATTACAAAAATCTAGTCACCTGAATTGAATTTTAGCTTAGCGCACCTTTTCAGAGATGTACCTATAACAATAATTTTACCGAATACAATATTTGGTAAAATTAACTGAACCAAATTTACTATTAAAAAATGTTTTTATAAGTATGTATTAGTAATTTACTTTGGCTTGTAGGCATTGTATCATCACTATTTAAAACTTTACATCTCACTCTTAAAATTAGAATAACAAAGAACTACTTAATACCTACCTTACAATTTACAATTATGTATAAATTATAATTACCTATATAAGTCTCTAAAGCAACGATCTCTTTACCATATTAATATTATCTATGTTCAAAAGATATTAAAACTTAGAAAAGTTCAGTATTATTGAATTAGAAGAATGTTTATTGTTTATAAAAATGTAAAATTTATACCCTAGATATATAAGAAATAAATTACTATTATGTATAAAAGATTTTTTTGTTACCTACCTAAAATTCCCTGAATGAAGTACCTAATAAGTATATCGAACTGAAGCTAACTTGACTTGGAATGATTAAATGTAATTAACGCAAGTCGAGCAATGGGATACCGTACAATAACAAATCCTTTTTCCCAAATTTCTAGGATTTCAGGAATACCAACCTTGAAAGTTTAAATATATATATCAACTAATTTTAAATCCTCCGAGTAATATTTTAGTTTGACATGTACAACTTTTTGTTATCAGTCTGTGATTTGACACATGTTCAAATTGTTATATTAGGTATTTGTCTGTGACCGAAAGTTAAAATTGACTTAGATTTTTGCAGAGATTCTGAGATTTTTACTCCGTAATTACATACTTTTCCATTACGATTTGCGTGTAAATTGCCCAATTTGCACCTAAAACGAGTTACCGGTGCCTGATGTCTCAAGTATTCGATTTGGTTCTATAAATTCCGTTCATCAGTTCGAGACGAACATTGCATAGCTTTTTTGTGTTCATCTACTGTTTTCTTTTTCATTCCTTCTATATTATTGTGTTGAAAGTGTACAAAAATGACTGAAAGTTCTCCAGACGAACAAATCTCTAAACGTAAAGACTTCATATGCGGTGTAGTCGAAGGTATGTTTATTTTTGGAAAACGAAAGTAGAGCTAGTGTTAGGTTTTACCTATACATGCATTGTTAGGATATTTATGTTAGGTCGGTGTGAATGACCTAAGATCTTTTGCAGGCTTTTACGGGCGTCCGTGGACCACAGAGCAGAGGAAAGACTTATTTATAAAGTAAGTTTTCTTTGGATAAATATATTTTAAACAAAATATTTGTTGTACTAGTCTCTTATAATAAAATATGTGCACTAAAATTCTTATCGGAATAAGTATTTAGTATCTCTGTATTTAATACTCTATCCTACTCCTAGGCACTGCACCAGATAAGACTATATTAGTGGACCCATATAATAACACTATAAAATCCAAGAAGTAGTAGCTATTTCAACATCTTGACAGGATATTCCGTTTGCCAACCTAATTAAAGATTAGTACTTGTAGACCTTACAGTGGGAAACCAGCATCCCTAAAGACCATTCAATAAAAGTGAATAAATACTATAACCTGACAAATGTACTAATTAGAAATGGCTATGTGGTTAGTTTATCTAGAGTAGAAGTGGGGGCTAACAATATACCAGTAAAATCTCTCTACAGGCTGCATAAATACCTTGGACTGACTAGAACTGTGTTAAATTCTATACTTAAAAGTATGGGTATCAAAAACTATAGATAGGATTTTACTAACATTGGCTTTGCATGGTGAATAACACGAAGGAGGTGAGTGTTGATGCTTCACAAAAAACTCTTGAACTTTCACTCTTGCCGCTATACTCGGGCTATGTTTTGATTTTTTATCACTGTCACATAATGGATCTAGCACCTGCACAATCAATTCATGGAATGCTTTCCATTGGCTTATGATTAGGTATCACTTTGGCTCATTTTAGATGATTGAGAGAAATTACACATCAAGTCCAATTATTTTTTTCAAGTAGGCTTAAGGTTACAAATACTTGAATTCTGATACACCAATATTGACTATTTGTTGTGACTAATGCAAGAAAGGTGATCCTTCTACGGAACATGCAGATTCTGTAGAGTTTAACCAGACTAGAAAATGTTCAATAATGATGTGATTGATTATGAATGATGAAATTAAAATGATGTTTTATAAATGTAATCAATTTGTGTGTGGTGAGCACAATGAAACTGCCTCATTGGTCTAGTGGTTTGCCTATCTGGCTTATATCACGAGGTCCTGGGTTTGAATCCTGGATTGAGTCACGGAATAATTCTAAGCCCGGAGTCGGGAAGTTGGTGGTGATACACCCCCGTGTCTCGGAGAGCATGTTAATTCGTCGTTCCCGGTCACTGTCATCAACATCTGATAGTGATAGTTAATAAATAAAACATTATCACCTTAAGCCCTCCAATCCGCATTGGAGAAGCATGGTGGGTGTACGCTCCATATCCCCTCTCCTATAAGGAGGGAGGTCTGGCCCTATAGTGGGCTGTTAATAGGCTGATAATGATGATGATGATGAACATGAGCACAATGATGTGATGTGTGTAAAGTGTTGATTGTGTTCTGTGAAGTTTTGCTAGTCTTTTAAAATCTAATTATTTTAATTTTTGTTCTAAAAATAACCAAGTTTAAAAATAAAAAAACAACATTTTCTACAAACAATTTGTTTTTGAAGAAAAGGCTTTGTATTTTCTTCCTTCCTATGCATATTGTATTTTCATTGTTATAAATAACTGTGATTTTAGTTTTAATTAATAAGTGTTGTTTTATTTTTAGTTTATATTCCAAGTTTAAATTTCTGCTCAATAAAAGTTCTAAAATTTCGGGCTGTTTTGGGCTTATAGGTATCAGAATTAAAACTATCGCAACTGTTTAATTATAAATGACTGAAACTCACCTCACTGTTGTCCAATTATGCCTCACTAGTTTTATATTATTTATTATATTATAAAACACTGCATAGTCTCAAATGACGAAAAGGTCACTTGACACCTTTCATATGTATAAATGCACTTGTAACATAGTATTTCTAGAAAGACAGCAAATATATGAATAAATTCTTAATTTCATTTGTAAGACTACATAATGACAAGATACAAATTAAAATAGTAATAATTTATGTATGTTGTAGGTATTATAGCTAATAGAAATTTCTATTCAAGTCACATTTTAAAAATTTTGTTTGGGAAAATAGATATGTATACAAATGGCAGTATATAAGTGGGAGGTTAGTTAGAAACATACATGACATTTTAAGTAGAAAATACGAAATAGGTTGATCCGTTACTGTTAATAAATACTTGTTTCAATTTGTTGCGTATAATAAAAGTGTCGCTTACCATAATTCAACAGTAATGGCTCGTAATGTTGCCCAGTAGTGCTGAAGTCAAAAATAGTTTTGATTGCTCAGACAGTCTTCGGTTCTGCATACCAAGTTTTATTGCAAAGGAAGAGTCAGAGTCACTTATTAAAATGAAATATAAAAACAAGTAATAATAAATGTACATCAGATATTTAATAAATTAATATTTACACTTACTGAAATAAAAAAAAATACATTAGATATTTCATTAATTTATATTTACAATTCCAGGCTAAAAAAATGGGGTCTAGACATGTATGTTTACGCCCCAAAAGACGACTACAAGCATCGTGCGTACTGGCGCGAACTGTACACTGTGGAAGAGGCGGAACACCTCACTTCTCTGATAACGGAGGCTAAGTCGCATGGGATTACATTCTGCTACGCTCTGTCACCCGGGCTGGATATTACTTACAGTAGTCAGAAAGAAATAACCACTTTGAAGAGGAAATTGGAACAGGTATCATGTTTATAAGCTTTTAACTATTTTGCCCCTGGTCTAGTAGTTAGCTTATGTGGCTTTGATCACGTGGTACTGTGTTCGAATCCCGGGTCGGCTCACAGAATAATTCTAACTTTTTCATTCTTCTATGAAATATTTAATACATTCCAAGCCCGGAATCGGGAAATCCAGTCACTGTCATGAACATCTGATAGTGATATTTAATAAATGAAACATTATCGCTCTAAGCCAACCTGCATTGGAGCAGTGTGGTATGTCCTCCATGTCCACTCCTATAAGGAGGGAGGCCTGGCTGATAATGACAATGATAAACTATTTTGCACTACCACGTGACTGCACAGCCACTTTGACGACACTTATGCACGAAATAAAAAATGATTTCTTTATGTTCTGGTTAATTGATTTCAATTAAATTTATACATTTCATAAGACGGCTTCTCAATTGTAGATTCAACTTTGAGTTGCATATAGTTTTAGACATCTTTGAAATATAGTCTTAGCCGTCTTATGAAATGTTATGTATGGTCCACTCTCTTATATGGATGAGAGACATGGGTTTTTAAAAAAGAAGCAGCAAGCAGGCTGCAAGCATCTGAAATGTGGATCTATAGGAAAATGCTAGGGTGCTAGAATTGATGAAGGAAAAAAGAGAACTCATGTCTACCATCAAGCGGAGGAAACTCAGCTTCTTTGGACACCTGCAGAGGGGTACTCAGTTTGCCTTTCCTAGAGTAATCTTGGAAAGAAAGATACTGGGCAAGAGATCACCTGGTCATCAAAGGTGGACATGGCTAGATGACATAAGAGAGTTGACTGGACTCAATTATTCACAATTAAAGAGAATTATGGATAATAGGAAAGCTTTTCGCATATTGACCACCAAACTTTGTTCTGAAGATGGCACCAAATGATGATGATGATGATGAAACTTATACAAGCACTTTTAAAAAGTCAAGTCAATATTTGTTTGTTTTACTGATGTATAATATGCAATGATTGTTTATGCATTGAGCAAAGTGACTATACCACTAGTTTGAATGGCAAAATCTGGTGAAAAGAGCCAGCAAGAAACCCGCTCTTTTAAATAGATGTTATATTTTGGGTGCATCCCAGTAGTACCCCCTAATTTTAGTTCTATAAAACTGTTGATACACCATATCAGTACTTAGTTTTCTATATAGAAGTAATGGGACAAAATTAAAGAAATGTCGATATCAACATCTTGTTTGTATGTTACATATACAATATCTAGTTTTTATAAGTATAACATGGAATCTCTTTTGATTGCAATAATAAATGTCCACTTAAATTTGAGAGTGTCTATAAACAATTAAACATACTATATCAAATAGAGCTTTGCTTAAATTGCACAAAACGTCTTTAAAATGGTACCTATTGAGGTTTTTAATATAATTTTTTAAAACTTCCAAAATGGTAAAATGTGTCCCCCGTTACCGTTTAAAAAGTTACAGAGAATATTTTTTTAGACATGACTTCTACTTGGTTTTAACAACAGCTTTTGTCACAAGGGACATTTTTATGTTAAAAACAAAATGAAATATCAATTAAAATAATATAAAAGTTTATAACTTATATGCTATAAGTAAAGTCAAGAGCAAAAACTATACTACAGTTCTATATAGAACTGTTGGGATATAATTTGACAGTGTGGAAAATATCCCAACAGTTCTACAGAACTATGGTATGGGGTACTACTGGAATGCACCCTATATTTTATTAGAAGACGTTTGTGGTTGCACCCTCATAGATCTTGTCCCCGAGGCAATTTTGGTAAAACCGAAAACGTAGTCTACATGTTATTCTGATATATAGTTTCATTAAAATCCATTCAGTAGTTTTTGCGTGAAGAAGTAACACACTCATAAACGTTGGCCTTTATAAAAGTAGCATAATAATTTACCATCTAAGTTATGTGTGCAGAAAAAGCTAAGCCAACTGAAAAATTCTGTAAGTCATTAAAAATATAAATGCATTTTTTGCAGGTTTCCCAGTTTGGATGCACATGTTTTGCATTACTATTTGACGACATAGAACCTGAGATGAGTGAAGCAGACAAGCAGATATTCCAGAGCTTTGCACACGCACAGGTAACTTCTATATACATAAATATAGAATATAATATAATAGAAAGTAAATCATCTGCATCTGCACATATTTTCATGTATATTTTTTGTCCAACTTTAAAATCTTTTTAAAAAATTCCAATTATTATTTTCTACTTTAAATAATTGTAAAAATCAAGATCCACATCCACTAATGTGAGCGATCAAAAATCCGCAATCGCGGGTGTGAAGGGTTCAGCATTCGTAACATCCCTGATCCCTACAATGCCACAAAATTACCTAATTATCATTTGTCCCCAGGTGTCAGTAACTAACGAGATCCACCAGCACCTGGGCTGCCCAAAGTTTCTGTTATGTCCCACGCAGTACTGCTCCACCCGCGCCGTGCCAACTGTCATCAGCTCCGAATATCTCAACACCCTCGGGACTAAACTCTCACAAGAGATAGATATTATGTGGACTGGTAAGTGTAATATATACTAGAGGAGTAAACCCCCATCTGTATTGAGATATCTGACCTCATGGCGAAATATATTAAATTTTAAGTCAATCAGGCGCACTGGTATGCGCGGTGGACTTTAAAAAGTGTCTGAACCAAAAGAGAGCTAAAACGTGAAAAAGATTTTAATCGTCATATTAACTTACTGAGAGAATACACGTTAATAATGTTTTAGAACAACGACTGCATAGAGTTATTTTGTTGTTTAATATTTGAATTTTTTAATTCCTTCATTTTTGAATTGAAAATAATTTTAATAAAAAAAAAACTTTTATTTTTTATGTCATGAATATTAATCAAGTTGTCCGTGTGGAGGCTTTCGCCATGGCTAGTCACCACCCTACCATTTGATAATATAAGAAATATCGACATGAAATTTGGAACAGTTATTTAACGGTGACCTAATGTCGTTGTAAAAAACGAAAGGGGTTGGATTTTATCCCAGCTTATAACACTGATTAGTTAGTCCGCTGTCATATAATATTTATATAGGTTAAAAATGCAAAAAAATTCAAAGCACTTAACATCAGGTATGTTGTCCTATTTTCATAGAAGCTGCCAGTCAAGGGCCAACTGGAGTCAAGTAATTACTTATTGCAAACAATTATAATTGCAAATAGACTGTATAATAATAAGATAAGACTACATCACTGATTTACTGTGTTATAAATATACAAAATTTTAAGTCAATCAGTGTATATCAGCTTGTAGAATTTCGCTTATACATATGGAAATTTTTTATATTTAGTAAATATGCGTTTATATTTTGTAAATATGCGAAATTTAAGAATAGACGTATTTTACTTTTTTTAACAGAATAAAGTTATTTTCTTTTAAACAGAATTTGACAGTCATCAAGCAATACAACAGCCAAATGTGTGCGATGTATAAGAAAATTGTTCGGTTTTTGTTTAAGGTCCCAAAGTAATATCGAAGACTTTGACAACGGAGTGCATAGAAGAGATAACTCAAGTGCTGCGCCGCCCGCCGGTCATATGGGACAACTTGCACGCCAATGATTACGATCAGAAGAGAATCTTCTTAGGTGAGGATATTTTAATGTATTTATGTATTATTTAAACAGGCAAAGTGCAAAAGAGTACACAAACTACTATCTCTCTTACCTGTAATATTATATTTTTATTGAATAGTGTTACCCACATTTTGGGATTATTTATATTTAAAAATAAACATAATATTAAAAAATTTGATATTATGTAATATTTTCGATACATTATAAAAATAGAATATTTTTCCATTCTATAAGGTTCCGAATATAGTAGCCGCCGATCAATTATTTTGCATGTAAATCTTGAATCGTGACATTCTTTCTATTACCACAAAAAACTTATAATAAGTTAGCCTTTAAAGATAGCCATATGGTACCTGAACTTTCATTTTGATAATACCTGAGCACTGTAATTTATGTGCTTTCAACAAGTATCCATTATCCATACATTTACATACTAAATTTAAACCTATATCTCAAGTTTAATTGGGCTCTGCTCCTGATTGGAATTTAAAAAAAATGTCCGGTCTAGATGTCGAAATAGCTAAGTCTTTTGAGCCAGTGCCGTGGGAAACAAACATCTTGAAAGACCATGTATTCAAAGTGAATAAATACTATGACCTTACTAATGAACTAACCAAAAATAGCTATGTTTTTCATCTCTCACAACCGCTACCTTGGCCTTATATCCACTGACTGTATGGTCCATTATCCGTACATTTACATACTAAATTTAAACCTATATTACTATGACAAAAAGACTAATATATTTTTAATTTATTTCAGGTCCTTACTGTGGTCGTAAACCGGAACTTATACCGCTGTTGCGAGGCGTGCTGTCCAATCCGAACTGCGAATACAATGCTAATATGATACCGATATGGACATTGGCACATTGGGCTAGATGTAGCTTGAATGCGCCTCCACATAGTAAGTATAAGAAAATAAAAAGAAAAATAGAAAATTAGCTTATTAAGAAATTACTGAAATTCCCTAAAAAGTAATAATTATGATACCTATTTTCCGGTTAAACAGCATATTTGTTAGTCCAGAATATAATATAAATAAGATCAGTAGTTGTAGAGTGCATTTTATTTGTCGAAAATTAACGAATAATAGGGTAATCCTTTGTAAGTTTTCTAACCCAAAATAGATAAGGCCCAATATTTATCAGGGTTAAATTAACAGCATATTTACTAGTCCAGATTATAGTTTAACAATGATACTAAGCCCAATTAGATCCCTTTTATACAACTTAAAATGACTTAAGTAGTGGGGTGAGTGGTAGCTGGTGCAGAGTTTACAGACTTCTTTCTAACGAACATATACATGTTTCTTTCTCCTTCTAACATTAGTGAGATTTTCCAAACCCTAAAAGCCTTAAAAGAGATAGTTAAAAAATAATAATTTCTTAGTGGAAGCAGTGTCGTGGGATATCAAGATGGAGCGAGAGAGCGAACAGGGCGTGTGCGAGGACGACGTGCCAATGTCTCTGGAAAAGCATGTCTACCACCATAGACAAGCGCTCAGGTACCATAGACAATACTCGGTAAATAATGAAACTAAACTAACTAACTGAAACAATCCTCGGTAAATGTGGGAATGTTCCGATATATGCTGTAAGACGTCAATTTAGTATATTGCAAAACAATCCGATTATTGTTAGCTATATATATATGTATAGGTTTAAAACCTTTATTATTCATTAAATTATTGCCTGAGCTATAAATAAATATATAAAAATATATTCACTGGTGGCGCCACTTTCGTTTTGTACATAGCAACATTTATACTAAAGCCAAACTCGATTGAGAATGCTTGTCAATAAACAAAACTTTATTAAAATTATCTAAAATCACGACAATTTATGACGTCATAAAATTTATAGATTTTGCGTCTGTATATTGTTCGTCCATAACGGACTTAATCAGCTGTAATGCAGTGAGAGTTATGCGTGACTATTCCTAACGTCAATTAATATGGGAAATTCAATCGTTTTCTTGCATTATAAATAGATAAATAAATAAATAAAGGACATTACCAAAATTTGCCCCTGGCTGTCCAAACGTATGCTCATATTTAACTATTTCATTTCAATATACAATGACTTTTAAATAACTACCCATGTTTCATAGCAATCACTTGAAAATATATCAAAAATATAAGAATTTCTATCGATTTTTTGTGTTCTGAATCACGTGACCGTCGTCGTAGTATGAAAAGTCAACTTTTATTAACCTTCATAACTTTTAGCGACTGCTTAGCTACAAGAAACTTTATCACTATTTAAATAGTAAATTTGTACTATTTAATGACATATATTTCATCTTTGGGCAGCACTGGGGCAGACTTCGATACATTTTTACCTATGTCCTTTGTTTAAAAACCCATTCTAGGCATTTTGAATAGTGCTCTAAGTATATATTGGAACATTTTATATGTCATTAACGCTTTCCAAACAAATTAAAAATCAAGGTATCATAGTCATTTTACAGCTATTATTTTTAATTAACTTGTTCATGTGAATTAATGACAAGAAATTAGATTAATAAGCTGCCCGAATTATATTCAATATCGAAAGAAGACTTTATCAAATAGCAAAACATCATTAAAAGTAAGGAATAAAATATTTTAATTTTCTATACGATTTTAAATATATTTGTTGAAAGCATTCTCAATCAACATTAGCTTTACTTAGATTTCGTGTCCGGACAAGAAAAACGTCTTGGTAAATGACAGCTCACTTTAGAAGTGAGTTCTCACGCTTGAAACACAGCCAATGTGAAAACGTCTCACAATGCCGCAGTGTGTAATTAAAAGTTGCAAAAATAATGAATGCAAAAAAAGTAATTTAACGACTGGAGTCTTATTTTCGGTAAATTATATAAATTTTTTAAATAGCCTAGAAATTATATAAATTTTTTAACAAAATTATCAATTTTAAAACACTGCTACAAATGTTTGTTCTTGTGTTGGTAACCTTGGCCAAGGGCTCGCCAATAAAGGCACACACATTTATTTGAACGGAACAGAAGCAATGTTATGACGGGAAAAAGTACCTTATTTGTTGCACTTTAAAGTTGATTTTAAACTAAGTAACATAAGTTACTTCTTACTTAGTGTTAGCCTAGTGAAAGCGATAATGCTTTGCTTGTTTTTTGTGACGATTGATTGTAAAATAATATTTGGACGATTTTTTACTTTGTCACTATGTAGTATGGCTGTTATTAGGTTGAACTTAAAATTATCTTAAAACATTTTCGTCCGTTTTTTAGTAAACAAATGTAGCTGTATAAGTATATATTCGTGCGGACACAATTTGGCTCTATTTTTGTATGTGACCCATTATCTAGTTACTATTGTTGATCGAAAGTTCAATATTATATATCAATTTCTACACTAACAAAAGCTTCTTTAAATTTAGTCTATATATCACAAATTAAATCATTTTATACCTGTTACAATATTATTTATTAAATAGTTGAGCTGATACGAATTTTGTATTATTTTTGTAAACTTTTTATTGGATTTGATCTTTAAAAAAGAAGTACATGTTACATATCTTATTCATGCAAATACTAATTTAGATTTTTTTTTAATTATTTCGTATTGTAAGTTTATACTTTCGCTCTGGTTGTGAGAGCCTAAGAGATGTTGATTTCAATCCCAATCTTCTGAACATTGGGATTCATCTTCTGGACATATATGTGTAAAAGTCATCCATTACTGACTGGTATAACAATGCACAGTGTGTGCCAAATTTCAAAACAATCTGTTCAGTGGTTTGAACAAATTGTTTTGAAATTTGGTTTTTTCAAAATTCAACCGCCAAGGGATGAAACGGGGGCAAACACCAGTTTCCATGCGGAAAAAGTCGCGAGTGCCCGCTAGTTTTTTATATTATGTTACGCAATAGTCTACCAGGCTATACGTTCAGTATGAACGCACTTCACTTGGCTAGTGAACAGAGCCCGCCACTCCCACAGTGCCCGCAGTGCCGATCATCCCGATCCTGCCGTCAGTCAACACTTGCATGTCGCTGGTCACCGCCACCAGCTGCACCACTACCACCAGCACGGCGGAGCTCGCGCCCGCCATCCCAACCGTCAACACCAGCCAGCTGCAAGCGCTGGCCGACGTGTGCTCCGCCACGCCGGACCGCCCCATACTGTCCACTGGGGTGAGTCATGATACCACATGCATGGAGCTCGTGCCCGCCATTCCAGTGCACTAGCCAGCTGCGTTCTATCCTTTGGAATGGAATTCATTTAGTATGAATGTAGCCATAGTTTAATTTAATTTTTAAAAGCTTTTCTTTTTCAGATACCGACAATAGAAACCTTCAACCCGATACCTACGCCCGTAATGAATTCTCTAGTATCACCGACCAAAGTAATACTTAACGAGTCAATACCCAACCCAATAATACCCATCGCCAATTCCAACATGGCTCTTCCCACGGAGATACCAGTGTCTACCCTACCAGTACCGCTTATGGGGTTGAAGGTCACAGATCCAGAAAATGCGGAGAAAATCGAGACAGACCAGCCAATGGCCGATAAAATCGATGGGAATGACACCGTATTGAACGACAGTGTACTGGAAACAACCAGTTTTATTGAGGACATGAAGAAGGATAAAGAGGAAGATGACCACATAATCGTTGATGACGTTGAACCTCCGTGTCCATGTGTGATTGAACAGCAGCAGAACGGAGACATGAGTATTGGAGGTAAATGAGTGTTTTTTTCTCTCATTCCTGTGTTATTTCTTCCACTATCTGTAAACTGCTATCAATATATATCTATTTGTAGACAGTTGCCGAATTCAATAACAAAATCTTTAGCCATCTCCTGTAAGATTCAGGCCTGACCTCAGAAGATCATTGATTTTTTTTTTATCGACTACAACTTGGCCCTTCACTGCTATCACACTTGATGTTAAGTGAAGATGCAATCTAAGATGGAAGCGGGCTAACTTGTTAGGAGTAGGATGAAATCCACACCCCTATCGGTTTCTACACGACATCGTACCGGAACGCTAAATCGCTTGGCGGTATGTCTTTGTCGGTAGGGTTTTAGCCACGGCGAAAGCCTCCCACTAACCGGACCAAAACAAATTAAGAAAAATCTCAATCTGCCCCGCCGGGAACTGAACCCGGGACCTCCGTCTTATAAATCCACCACGCATACCACTGCGCCACGGAGGCCGTCGAAATGTAATGAAGGGGATTTATGGGCTGAGTAAGAATAGTCCTGATAATTCCGTGACCATCGTTTAACTCTAATTGGGGATCTCGTCTTTGTTAGCGAAGATATAGTGTAAAGGTTAACTGTGGTCGATAGAACTTTTGGACAAGGTTGGCCTTCAATTCGATGGATGAAGAAGATTAGGGTGAGTGGGGGGGTTGGGTGTGAGAGCTTTCTCAAAAGGGTAATATTTGCAGATACGCCACAAACGCTGAGCCCGAGCCGGCCCGTGCCCGAGCCGCTGGACGTCGACCCTCCGTCCAATGCCGCCACGGACTCGGACGTAGTCATGCACGACCAGCTGAGCGAGGTGAGCTTCAGTGTATTAAAACATCCACAGATACGCCACAAACGCTGAGCCCGAGCCGGCCCGTGCCCGAGCCGCTGGACGTCGACCCACCGTCCAATGCCGCCACGGACTCGGACGTAGTCATGCACGACCAGCTGAGCGAGGTGAGCTTCAGTGTATTAAAACATCCACAGATACGCTACAAACGCTGAGCCCGAGCCGGCCCGTGCCCGAGCCGCTGGACGTCGACCCACCGTCCAATGCCGCCACGGACTCGGACGTAGTCATGCACGACCAGCTGAGCGAGGTGAGCTTCAGTGTATTAAAACATCCACAGATACGCCACAAACGCTGAGCCCGAGCCGGCCCGTGCCCGAGCCGCTGGACGTCGACCCACCGTCCAATGCCGCCACGGACTCGGACGTAGTCATGCACGACCAGCTGAGCGAGGTGAGCTTCAGTGTATTAAAACATCCACAGATACGCCACAAACGCTGAGCCCGAGCCGGCCCGTGCCCGAGCCGCTGGACGTCGACCCACCGTCCAATGCCGCCACGGACTCGGACGTAGTCATGCACGACCAGCTGAGCGAGGTGAGCTTCAGTGTATTAAAACATCCACAGATACGCCACAAACGCTGAGCCCGAGCCGGCCCGTGCCCGAGCCGCTGGACGTCGACCCACCGTCCAATGCCGCCACGGACTCGGACGTAGTCATGCACGACCAGCTGAGCGAGGTGAGCTTCAGTGTATTAAAACATCCACAGATACGCCACAAACGCTGAGCCCGAGCCGGCCCGTGCCCGAGCCGCTGGACGTCGACCCACCGTCCAATGCCGCCACGGACTCTGACGTAGTCATGCACGACCAGCTGAGCGAGGTGAGCTTCAGTGTTTTAAAACATCCACAGATACGCCACAAACGCTGAGCCCGAGCCGGCCCGTGCCCGAGCCGCTGGACGTCGACCCACCGTCCAATGCCGCCACGGACTCGGACGTAGTCATGCACGACCAGCTGAGCGAGGTGAGCTTCAGTGTATTAAAACATCCACAGATACGCCACGGTCTTCGACGTCATCATGCAACATTTGTCACAAACAATTATCTCTTTATACCCGGTAGGGACATGTGAACGAAAAGTTTTACCAGGCATTCAGTACCTAAGTCCCTTAGAGTGGGAACTTTTCATGATTATATT
Source organism: Mycalesis mineus (assembly GCA_034621355.1). Taxonomy (NCBI): domain Eukaryota; kingdom Metazoa; phylum Arthropoda; class Insecta; order Lepidoptera; family Nymphalidae; genus Mycalesis; species Mycalesis mineus. Next base: position 7,602,490 of record CM067904.1, on the reverse strand, counting down.
ATAGCATGGTATCACAGATGTAGTCCATCTCATTTAAATTAAAGAGTTTTAAATTAAAAAACAATAAATTACGATTTTAAACAACAAGCAATTTAATTTAAATGCACGTAATCAGCTGTTCTAAGAGATTAACACAATTTATGACTATACCCGCAAAACGACGCGCGCTTTGTCGCTGCCGGCAATTACTATACTAAAGTCAAACTCGATTGAGAATGCTTGTCAACAAACAAATTTAAAATGAAGGTAGTAAATGCAACACATTTATGCCTAATAAATTTAAAAGTATGTTTTGTTATTTTAAAAAATCTTATTTAAAAGATATTGAATATATTAATTAGTTTTAAGCTTACTAATCTAATTTATTGTCATGAATTCGTCATTAACTAGTTAATTATAAAAATAGGTGTAAAATGACTAGAGATTTCTACCTTCATTTTTAATTTGTTTGTTGACAAGCATTCTCAATCGAGTTTTGCTTTAGTATAGTTATAGATTTTGGAGCGTGTTATTGCATTGCCCAACATATTTCGCTGTGAAAATTGTTAAAATCGGTAATAATTATATCGTTCTAGAAATTCGTTGAACGAAGTTTTCGTAAACACGTCCCTTACACACGATATATACAGCTAAATGTTGTTTGGTCATTATATATTACTGGCCTAGTACTTATCTAGTTTAAGGGAAGCGCTGTAAAAGTAACCGAGAATTTATTAATAAACATTTTCTTTCATTCAAACTTATAGATGTGCTTCATATGCCTGTAATTTCAGGGGAAACCATATAGTTTTACATTTAACATCAGGGACCTACGTGATGTTGAATGGAATTGCACGTACCGTCATGTATGACTATAAATTAAATTGTATTTATATTACAGAACGGTTCAATGCAAGTAGAACCCAGCAACAGTCCATTGAGCGCTGACATGATGGTCGAATCCATTGAACCAGCTGAAGCTACTGACGAGTGAGTATCACACTTACTGCATAATCATTATTTTGGTCGTATTTAATAGTTTTAGGGTTTAAACAATTACCAAAAAAATTGTTGTTGTATTGGGGAGTTATCTAAGGTTTTGTCGAACTACTATTTTTAGGGCTGTTGAAGGAACATCTCTTGATCCAGACGCGCTCACGGCGGACGATCTGCTGCTGCTGTGCGATCTCTTCTACCTGCCGTTCGAGCACGGCTCGCGCGGTCTTCGGATGATGCACGACTTCCACTGGCTCACCACTCACGCCAGCAGCATACTGCCCAGGGGAAACAGGCCGGAGGTGAGTATATGACATCCAGATCCAGGCGCACTAATTCGAACATGAGTATTGCTAAGGCGTCGTCTGTAGACATTGTTCAGAAAAATCAACTCTTGCTCGCATTGATAGAGGAACTGACGCTGTTCAAGTTTGCATGAAGATGTGTAGTCGCTTCTCTGATCATGCAAATTTGATCAAACTGAAACATCCTGTTTGATAAAAATTACTGGAACATCTTTGCATTACGGCGGATGATCTATGCTCTGCGATCTTTTCTACATCACTCTCTCTGCTTCTCTTGTGTGCAGACGAGCGAGTGGCGTCGTCGCTTGCGCCGCTTCTCGTGGTGGGCGGGGCGCACGCGGCGGCTGGCGCGGCGCGTGGCCTGCGCGCCCAACAGAGAACTGCACTCGGAGCTGCGCCCCTACCTGTGGGACCTGTGCGCCGTGCTCGCATTGTTGCAGGCGTTCTTGCGGTGGCTCGGTATGTTTACCTCACTCTCCCTCTGACTTTCCGTTAGAGCTATAGCAAACCGTACGTATTCATTACTGAGTCGTTGCTAACAAATCCATTTTGTTACTCCCACGTCATACGAAAATGATTGATACTTATGTGTTTTGATACGTTACACAAAGAAATACAATTATTTCATACGCGCAGGAAGTACCATTTGTAAAGGACTTCAATAAAAGATTTGTCATGACTGTATATATATTTTTTACTTTGTCATAGCAACTAAAGTATTAATTTGGTATCAGAACTCGGGAATTTCCCACAGTATAGCTACATATGGCAACGAATACACATGTGAGTATAGGAACCTACCTCATGTTTTCATCATTCCAGTCATTTTCTAACACCGCATATTGACGTAGCATATGGTTGCTACTCTTGACAATAAAAATGTCACTTCTATGGTTTTTTGATATTTCTGACGAAATAAATTCCAGTGCATTTTCGTTCCGATTAGACATGAAACCTAAAGGTTTTCACACTCTGAAATTAGTCTTATAGCGGAAGTTACGTTTCAATTTCTTGCTAAGATTAAATTACCATGGTATATTCTCAGATAAAGACTATTATTTTATATCCATAGGGTTTTCGAAAGGCTGGCGCGAGGCCTTCGAAAGCGGCGCCCAAGAGCCATGGGTGTTTCGCGGAGGCCTAACAGCAGACTTGCGGAGACTACTGCCTGTCGAGTGCAGTGGTGATGCCCTCAGGCCTCACTGTATGCCCACCGGGCTACCTCTAAATGTGAGGCCTTACACGCCCGCTGATGAGGAAGCAGTGAGTTCTTTTTCATTATCAGCCTATTTGAATGGTTCACTTTAGGGTTACCGTAGTAACTTAGGTTTAAATCCTGGTCACGGCACCAGACTGCATTACTGGTCTTAGCTGACCAAAGATAACCTGCGCCGCTTGTTACCTTCAGGGTTGGTTAATAACAAGTAATTAAAATGCATTATTGAAATACAAATACGTATTTATAAGTGTACTTTCGTTAACAAACGTTACTTTGACAAATTAGAAAGAACAATATACATCTAATTTATAGAATAGAACAATATACATATAATAATTATTTTTATGGTATTTTTACGAAACTGTTAACTCTTAAATGTATTTTTTTCGTAAAATTCATAATCTTCGTTAAAATGCTGTATCTTGTACTTTGTATTCCAAAATCACGATTTATCAATATTTTGTATTTCGTATTTTAAATATTCAGCCCTGGTACCCTTCACTTATTTCTATAGTCCATGGAGTTGAGAGGAGGCAGTCCAATTGCACGATCCTTCGCGAAATTGCATTTCTATTGCCTTAATACTCCAACGTCTCACGGATCCTTGAACGGCCCTTTGCAACTTCAGCCTTGCGTACCGTGTGATATGTCGAACATTTTGGTCTTTCTTCGGATATCTTTCTTTCTGATAGAGTCTATACGGCCATAAAAGTGCCTGGCACTTCTTACTGTTTAAATAATGAACGTACAAATAAACTTGCTCAGCTTTCTCACAATAACTTTTTTCAGGTATGCACAATATGTCACAAGACATGCAGAGACGGCTCGGATTGCAGCGATCTGTTCCCAAGCGATCTACAGACTTTACCGGCTGATAGGTAAGTTATAGTTCGATCGCGTTAAGAATGCAGTGCGTCATCAATGTTCCCCGCCCTGGCCCCGTCCGCTATCCAATTAAATCGCGCGTCGCGTTCGAAACTATACCTTTAACTGGTCGCTGTGAACCTGACCTTGTAATTTGAAAAGATTTTATTGGTTCGGGAGCGGGGTCACTGTATTCTTAAGACGAACTATAAATGTTAAGTTATAAGAAGGCACTACTGAAAAATGAACACTCCAAGTTTGAATTCTAAATGTCGCCTAAAGTAATTGTTTCAGAATTGAGATAGATTTAATATGGTGATAATTATTATAATAATGGCATGCAGGTTGGTGGTGCCGTTCCTCACGCTGACGCCCGAGCTGTGCCTGGTCATAGAGGACGACGGCTGCGGCGACGCGGACGCGGACGACGTGGATGCAGACGACCCTGAGCTGGACGCCGTGGACGTCAAGCCCACGAAACCTAGCGGTAATGTCAGGATACTGTTCAGCCTGTTATATTTTTATTTTGCTAAACAAAAGAAAATAAATTTGAGCTATATACCGAGTTTTTGGAATCCAGTGGTTATTTCATTATTGGAACGAAGATCCTTATCGCGCGTTGTGAAAGGGGGCTAGACGGAAAAAATTCGTACGAAAAGTTGTCACGACACTTTTTGATCAAAGGATCTTGCCGCCGCCTTTGATGTGTGTGCGCGTGAGCGGCGGGGGGCGCCCGCGCTGTATGCTGTCTCGCGCTCTCGTGGCGCCCTCTGGTGTTTCGGTGTAATTGAGCCTACTGATTAAGTTTATATAACATTATATTTGTTAATAATAAAAAAATATTATTATTACTTAAAAAAAATAAAATTTTATTACAATTCCTGCACTAATTAATCGAAAGGAACTTCGTTCCATCCGGGTGTCCCTTGACACCTCTCAACTTTTTTTTTCTTATTTTTTTATATTTACAGCAGTAAAGCGAGAGATCGTTGGCTACGCGTGCGCGGCGTTGAACAGCAAGGATTTCTACAAGAAGCAAGAGATCGCGCTCATACCGGAGATGTGCATCAAGTACCCCAAGGAGCTGCTGGAACGGGACGACCTCACGCAGGCCGCTAAGGTGTACTAACAGAACTTTCAATACCTTTCACATATTTAGCCTTACTAATATTATGTATAAAGGCGAATGTACGTATGGATGGATGTGATTACTCTTTCATAACTATATATAACACTATACTACAGCCAAACTCGATTGAGAATGCTTGTCAACAAACAAATTAAAAATGAAGGTAGAAATCACTAGTAATTTTACACCTATTTTTTTATCAACTAGTTAATGACGAATTCATGACAATAAATTAAATTAGTAAGCTTAAAATTAATTAATATATTTGTCGAAAGTAGGTCAGACATAGAGAATAAAATAATAGGGTAAACCGTATTTAGTGTAATACTAACTAAACCACAAATAGAAAACTGAAAGAATAATTACAGCAACTTAATTAACGGTGAATTACTACTGGCAATTTATGGTATTACAATGATGCGTAACGTCTCGTGTTAATTAATGCAACCCCAAGACACCGCGACTCAAGCTGAGAGTAATAATTAATTCGTTTGCACAAATTAATTATCCGAGTTGTCTAGGTAAGCGATAAGCAAAGTATAACGTCTGCACCGCGCCACGCCAGAGCTTAGACTGCCCACCAGTTGTAAACCCGCTCCTTTTATGCAACTTAGAATGACTCAAGTAGTGGGGTGAGTGACGATGCGCAGCCGCAAGAGGGCGTAGCTGGTGCACGTGCAGTTCGCAGACTTCTTTCTAGTCGCGTACGATGACGCAGGCGCCATCATATTCAATATCTTTTAAATAAGATTTTTTAAAAAACAAAGCATAATTTTAAATTAGGCATAAAACGTGTTGCATTTTCTACCTTCATTTTAAATTTTTTTGTTGAAAGCATTCTCAATCGAGTTTGGCTTTAGTATAGTTAGGGAGAACATCACTGTCTCGAACATAAACAAAATAATGATGACAAATTACCAGGTGACCTGTTTTATAAACATTGTTTGTCTATGACTACCGTCTCTAGTCTATTCTTTTTAAGCAGAGAGCACAATAGTGCTAACATTATTATGGTTTTTTTTTGTTTTGTCGTTTAGGAATGCGTGGGTCATTTTCACGAGTTCAATAGTCTGGAGCGCGCGCCGGACAGCATCGTGCGCTCGCACCCGGCGCTCCGACCCGCTGGCGCCCGCCAGGCTTATGATCTACTCTACCATAGGACATCGTGCGCTCGCACCCGGCGCTGCTCACGTGCTGCGTGCTGCCGGCGCGCTCCGACCCGCTGGCGCCCGCCAGGCTGCTGACGTGTCTGCTGGCCGCGCTGCGAGCTCACGGTATAGTCTATACTCTACCATAGGACAGCATCGTGCGCTCGCACCCGGCGCTGCTCACGTGCTGCGTGCTGCCGGCGCGCTCCGACCCGCTGGCGCCCGCCAGGCTGCTGACGTGTCTGCTGGCCGCGCTGCGAGCTCACGGTATAGTCTATACTCTACCATAGGACAGCATCGTGCGCTCGCACCCGGCGCTGCTCACGTGCTGCGTGCTGCCGGCGCGCTCCGACCCGCTGGCGCCCGCCAGGCTGCTGACGTGTCTGCTGGCCGCGCTGCGAGCTCACGGTATAGTCTATACTCTACCATAGGACAGCATCGTGCGCTCGCACCCGGCGCTGCTCACGTGCTGCGTGCTGCCGGCGCGCTCCGACCCGCTGGCGCCCGCCAGGCTGCTGACGTGTCTGCTGGCCGCGCTGCGAGCTCACGGTATAGTCTATACTCTACCATAGGACAGCATCGTGCGCTCGCACCCGGCGCTGCTCACGTGCTGCGTGCTGCCGGCGCGCTCCGACCCGCTGGCGCCCGCCAGGCTGCTGACGTGTCTGCTGGCCGCGCTGCGAGCTCACGGTATAGTCTATACTCTACCATAGGACAGCATCGTGCGCTCGCACCCGGCGCTGCTCACGTGCTGCGTGCTGCCGGCGCGCTCCGACCCGCTGGCGCCCGCCAGGCTGCTGACGTGTCTGCTGGCCGCGCTGCGAGCTCACGGTATAGTCTATACTCTACCATAGGACAGCATCGTGCGCTCGCACCCGGCGCTGCTCACGTGCTGCGTGCTGCCGGCGCGCTCCGACCCGCTGGCGCCCGCCAGGCTGCTGACGTGTCTGCTGGCCGCGCTGCGAGCTCACGGTATAGTCTATACTCTACCATAGGACAGCATCGTGCGCTCGCACCCGGCGCTGCTCACGTGCTGCGTGCTGCCGGCGCGCTCCGACCCGCTGGCGCCCGCCAGGCTGCTGACGTGTCTGCTGGCCGCGCTGCGAGCTCACGGTATAGTCTATACTCTACCATAGGACAGCATCGTGCGCTCGCACCCGGCGCTGCTCACGTGCTGCGTGCTGCCGGCGCGCTCCGACCCGCTGGCGCCCGCCAGGCTGCTGACGTGTCTGCTGGCCGCGCTGCGAGCTCACGGTATAGTCTATACTCTACCATAGGACAGCATCGTGCGCTCGCACCCGGCGCTGCTCACGTGCTGCGTGCTGCCGGCGCGCTCCGACCCGCTGGCGCCCGCCAGGCTGCTGACGTGTCTGCTGGCCGCGCTGCGAGCTCACGGTATAGTCTATACTCTACCATAGGACAGCTAGGCATCGCAGTAGTCTGCATCTATCATCATCACGTGGTGCCATCCTCTAAACGAAGTTTGGCTGTCATTACTACAACTCTCTTTAGTTTTGGGTAATTGAGTCTCTCTCACTCTTATGTCGTCTAACAATTTCCGTTTTGACGACCAAGTGCTCTTGTCCTGTAGCTTTACTTTGTCTGCATCTATACGTAGTGGATATCCCATCGATGTGTAAAAGACGTTTTAGTTCTTCATTCCTGATTCGAACTGTGAATGAAATCCCCTACCAGGTCTCTTTTTCACTACCACCTATATTGTAGGTATCTACAGATGCCCACAATATAGGTACGTTCCACCGTAGACTGCATTTTCGCTTAAATAAGACGTGATTGTAGCCAAGCATTAGCCTATACAGTATTTTTAACCGACGAAAAAAAACGGTGGAGGTTCACAATTCGACACGTATATTTTTTTTTATGTATGACCACGCATAACTTTTTACAAAGTTGTCCGATTTTGATAATTTTTTTTTATTAGAAAGGGCACACTTCCAAGGTGGTCCCATTGTCATCATGTTAGGATCTGATGATGATATCCTGGGAAAATTGAAGGAACTCTTCAAATTGTATAGGCACACTTGCAGCGATTTCTGTTTTATTGTAAGTATTGGTAGCTTTTTGGCTACAAGTGCCGTAAAATATACTATAATAGTATAGTACGAGTTCGTTACGTGGCGATAAATCACTAAAAAGCAAGAAATAAAATTTTTTAACAAAAAATAGAACCGACTCAAAACGCACTAAAAAGTAAAAAATAACTGTGGCATTTAGTTGCTTTATTTTACTTAAGCATATCTAGGAGTCGGTGCCAGCCATGGTTTCTACTTGAAGAACATTACCTAGAACCCACAAACTGCTTTACTACGTTAAATAAATGTTCCGTAAACTTGCTGGCACCGACTTCATAGATATGCTTAAGTAAATTAAAGCAACTAAATGACACAGTTATTTTTTACTTTTTAGTGCGTTTTGAGTAGGTTCTATTTTTTGTTAAAAAAATTTTATTTCTTCTCCATGTTACATCGTACAATCAGTCAAGTATATTGATGACTATGAGCAGATGATTTGAAGTTTTATTCTATTTTAGTGTAAATAATCCCCATTGGAATTATACATATTTTAGTAGGCCAAACTACATGAAATCAAACTCCAGTATCCTTTTTCGTTTTAGACGATTCAGACAATCAGGAACTGTGACTTGAACCGCCACTGGATTCTGATGACGTTTTAATCTCAGTTTGTAATTTATACTGCTCTGAAGGATTTCCTCCTTCACTGTTTTAATACAAAAATGGTCATGGATCTCGCTGTACTTTCCGAACCATGGTGATCTAGTTGTTTGCTTAAGTATGTCATCCTCTACTCGTTGTATGACTGATGTTGGAGTCACATGCATAGTCCCAAAGTTGGATACCATAATGATATGAATGCAGTCTTGTATATGAGTAACTTGTCTTTTGACAGCTTTGATTTTCTTGAGAGCAACCAGAGCCTCTATATTTTGGCCTATACAGTATTGAAAAAAAATACTGATGGTTCGGCTCGCTGGGGCGCGCGCCGAACTGCATCGTTCGCACGCACCCGGCATTTAACACGTATGGTTACAATCAAATAAAATTTCTATACTTATGCCAAATTCGATTGAGAATGCTTGTCAACAAACAAATTAAAAATGAAGGTAGAAATCGCAAGTCATTTTACACCTAATTTTTTTTAGTTAATTTGTAAATCACGAATTCATGACAATAAATTTCATTAGTAAGCTTAAAACTAATTAATATATTCAGTATCTTTTAAATAAGATTTTATAAAAAAAACAAAACATAATTTTAAATTTATTAGGCACAAAATGTGTTGCATTTTCTACCTACATTTTAAATTTGTTTGTTGACAAGCATTCTCAATCGAGTTCGGTTTTAGTATAGCTTAGAGTGACGAATGTCAATGTTTCCAGGTGTGAACGGCGTGCACACGTGCATCAACGCGACAGACCACTACCTGCAGCAGTTCTACAACAAGCTGGGCTTCGTCGAGGTGTCGCGCATCGGCGGCCGCGTGTTCCTCGCGCGCGCCTTCTAGCGCCAGAGACAACAGCCGCGCTTCCGCTTCCCCGGCCTGGCGCATATGAGGTCGCTGGCTCTGTCCATAGACAAGCGGCGGAGGAGACGACGGCAAAACTGATGGTATTGTTGTATCCATTGACAGACTCGTTAAACATCCAACTTTGTTTTATATGTGTCGGGAAATCGAAACCTGAAATTGTGAAACGTTCACAAAACTGAATTATTAATGCTTTATTTATATATATAATTATATACAAACAGCATAGACAAATATTTATGTATAAGATATATGTGTCAATACACGCGTCTCTAACTCTATTCATAGACAAGAGGCGTAGGTGACAAAAATGTATGTAAATGTAATATTTATCTATACATAGACAAGAGGAATAAAAGGCAACAAAATTAATTACTTTTTGTCTCTCCATAGATAAACGGCATAACAATCCATTTTTATTATTAATAGTATGATATCAATGTACGAAATTCATTTCGGACATTGTTCGTATTGGTTAACTTTTGGGAAACTCCCGCGATTTATGCACGGGAGTTCCCCAAAATTTTTGTAAAGTTAATTATTTATTGACTTTTAGTATATAAGACTATGAATATTTTAGTGTATTTTAAATCAGTCTGTTAAAAGACAACATAGTAACTTCCATTTTGAATAATTATTTTCTACTAATTTTAGTAGCAATAAATGAGTATGAATAAAAAAATCCCTCGACAAAGTCTTTCAATGGCTTTTTTGCATTTTGCATTAAAATCGTTTCTTAACGTCTTCTTTCTGTTGTATAGTTTTAGAATAACCTCTTCCATTACTATCTTATTATTTAACAATACAACCATATGCACTATTCTTATCTCTATCTCACATTTTTGTATGTTGTTTAGAAATGACATTGTGCTAATATTTAGAGTATCAAATTAACTAAAAATTCGAGTAAAGGATGATTTGACACGAACTTTATGTGCATTGGCAATGTCTTTTACTAGATCTATAATTACCGGCATATTGCGAGTACATACAAAAAATATTTTTTAATTTATGGAATTTTATAAGAAAATTCAGAAAAACCTGAATCATGTGCGAGTCGTTAGCATTCTGATACTTATAGCCTTTTATAGAAACATAATTAGTTTTTTTTAATTATTTCCGAAAGGCTCTTTGGCAGACTACAGAATTCTAACTTATGAGAGTCATTTCAAATGTATCCCGGATTTTTTCTGGCGGCGTATCCTGCTGTCATAGACCTCAAAGACCTGTTACAAAAAAAAGTTAAGAGGTGTCAAGGGACACCCGGATGGAACGAAGTTCCTTTCGATTAATTAGTGAAGAAATTGTAATAAAATTTTATTTTTTTTAAGTAATAATAATATTTTTTTTATTATTAACAAATATAATGTTATATAAACTTAAACGCGTACCACACACGCGTTTGTTGTTGTACACCGAAACACCAGAGGGCGCCACGAGAGCGCGAGACAACATACAGCGCGGGCGTCCCCGCCGCTCACGCGCACACACATCAAAGGCGGCAGCAAGATCCTTTGATCAAAAACTGCCGTGACAACTTTTCGTACGAATTTTTCCCGTCTAGCCCCCTTTCACAACGCGCGATAAGGAACTTCGTTCCAAAATCAGAACGAAAGAGATTGTGTATTCTAAAAGTTCTTATTGTATTTAGTAGATTTATAGTCACATAGCTATAATTATAGCTAGTGAAATCGTGAGACACAGCTAGTCCTTATTATATGAGGCCGGCTTATAAATCATGTACTCAAGGACCTAGTCAAGTGAAGGATAAGAGAAGACTGAGTAAAGATTAGAACGTGTGATATTACCAACATGTGGTAATGCGTGGATATTACTATAGACTGACTTTTCTTTTTCGCTTCTGTACGTCTTGAAGCCTCGTCCTATATTGCCAGTAGGCCTAACATATGCCTAAAGAAATATATTGTATAGATAAAACGAAAAATGTTATCCAATAACGGCGAAATCGAATATACAGGATGATTTTTATTTAAAGTGCTGATATTCTTTTATGCCGTTTTTTTATCACCAACATAAAACAAATCCACTATCAATTCTGTACTTTTTATGAAATACAATTTTTTTTATCGACTGTAAGTTAAGCCCTTGACTGCTATCACACCTGATGTTAAGTGATGATGCAATCTAAGATAGAAGCGCGCTAATTTGTTAGGAGTAGGATGAAATCCACACCCCTATCGGTTTCTACACGACATCGTACCAGTACGCTAAATCGCTTTGCGGTACGTCTTTCTCGGTAGGGTGGTAACTAGCCATAGTCAAAGCCTCCCACCAGCCAGATCAAGACAAATTAAGAAAAATCTCAATCTGCACCGCCGGGAATCGAACCCAGGACCTTCGTCTTATAAATCCACCGCGCATACACAAAATTTTATCAAACTCTGTATCCAAAATAACAAAATGATGGATACATTATTATCAAACAAACCACGCGTTAGTTCACTGAGCGGGCGGCACCTTTGTACGAAGCCGACACGTTTGGCCGTGTACTGCGTGATTGGGTAACCATCAAATTCTCTTAAAAGTAGATAATTTAAGTGATCGATAATTTTATAACTTTGAGTTTAAAAAATAAAAAATACGTTATTCTTAAATCTAGTTTATTTACAAAATAACAAAAAAATTGTGTACCAATATAAATGTCTTCCCGTATAGCTCTTTCACTTTGAGCATATAATCAATCGATAGGACGCGTTGTAGTTATCTCTCAGACGAGATACGTCGACGGTCATATCATAGCGCTGCATAGGCGTATGTTAGGCATGCAGGTACTAAACCAATATCACTTACTGTCAGTGGGGAAAGTGCGAGTGTTTCACCGAGCGACTGCGTAAAAAAGTACTCACTCATTACGTCAAATTATATAGAAAAAAAGCGTTAGCTTAAGCTTAACTAGATGGCGCTACTCCAATTCCATATAAAAGGAGATGGTCCAAAATTGTATGGAGCACAGACTCACTTTCTGTACATAAGTTGAAAAAAACTAAATGTATTAATAATCTAGTTTTGATTAACCAAATCTCTGAATTCACTTTTATTTAGGCGAAATATTATTCATTCTCTCCAAAACAGTGCAACACTTTAAGTATAATCATGGCGGTTCTTCGATAAGTTATACTATCTATGGTAGACATTCTCCAGGTGGCAAATTAATGGTGTTTTGACTTTTGCTGTCAGTGTTTTTTGACATATGGTCCATTTGATTTGATGGTTACTGGTTAGGTCTAGGTAACGGATAACTGAATAATCAGATTAAAATATTGAGTTTTATTCTTATTATAGCTAAGATGTCTATGTCTAAAATGTATTATAGCCCAAAATAAAGCCCGGAACACGGAAGAAAAGACTTGTCAAAAATGACATATTTTGATTTTGACAAATCAATGTCACCGCATCTTTATCACCTACAGACTAATAATAGAAAGTCGCCATCTTTTAATACCTCAAAAACTAGGAATTTCATTTTTATTCAACGTTTTATTTAGTTCGTTTCGTTCACTTATTTTATTTTTGTTAAAATCCTTGTATTTTTTCCATTTTAATGGTATGTGGTACAAAAGTGAAGCTGAAATGGACCATCTCCTTTGCGTTTACTGTTTTCGTTATCGGCGCGGTAAAATCTTACACTAGGCACACAGTACTCTCTCAGAGACAGAACTTTTTATGTAAAATTGATGAAAAATAGCAAATTAGTAATTATGAATAAGTAGAAAATAATTCACTTTTCTAAATTAGTGTAAAAATAAGAAAATTCAGATTGTAAAAAAATGAAAATGTTTATTATTTTCTATAAATAAGGCATGCGAAATTTAGGAATAAAAAAGGGTAGTTTAAAATGTATGTTGAATAGTTGTCTTGTTAGGTATTGCTCTCAAATGTTAATGTAAATCGCAAAGTTTCTATCAAGAAATGTCTTATTTCATTCATATTATAGGATTATCATTTACACTATTCTATGTAAAGTACGCCACTATTTTTCACTTCTATGTAAAGAGGCATAGCATGATAATTTTGCTTGTATAGATGCAGGCAAATTAGTTGTAGACTTTTACTGTATATAATATACACATAATTGTTTTGTTGCAATTATTATAATTATATGTATATATTATAACTATGTATGTACTCACACATGTGTGGGTGTGTATGTATGTCTGTACGCACACATGCTAGTGGAAGTGTGTATGTATGTACTCATACACGCAAGTGTGGGTATGTATGCTTGTAAATATGTATGCAGTCTTGATTTGTAATTACGTTAGTAACGCACCAGACTCCGTTACGGCCGGACGTGTAAAACGGAGCTCCGTTTTAATTATATTGGCTAATATATCGATGTTGTAGTAAATATATGTGTTCCATAAAGTTATTCACTTTTTATAATTGAACTATCAAAAACTTAAAATAAATTGCCAAAATTTTTGTAGAACGGCTGGACCGATATTGCTAAAACTATTTGTGTTTGAGTATTTTTGCGTACAATGAGGTAACTATGGGACCTTATTCTATGATTTTTGTGCTTTTTTTGTCTAATTTTCGTATGTTACACATCAGCGTATGTAATGTCTAAAAAGTGAAAAGAAATATTCAGTCTTTGTAATTTTAAGTTAATCGATCTGTAGTCCTAAGTTACGCACGACGAGATAGGTATATTGTGCAAAATCCCTTCAACAAGAAGATATTCCAGACGTAAACAAACCAACTGCTAGGTGATTATTATTTTTAACCTAGTTTATAACAAAGTAATAAAAAAATTGCAGTAACCCTATTATTATTTTAAGTCTATTACATTTAAAATAATTACATTATGTAAACTAACGATAAATTGTTTTTAAAGGTATATTTATTTATTTTGTGCATCTTGAAATTTACGCTTTGCTCCCTTACCAATAGTCCAATTGCGATTTGCGATCGTCATGAAAGAAATGAAAAACAGAAAGGGCATTGGATTCCCGAAATAAACAAACAACAACCAATACAAAGACTTTGAAAAGAAGAACCAAAATAACCGACATAGCACAGCGAGTCGCAGAACTGAAGTTGCAATGGGCGGGGCGCGTGGTTCGAACAGCTGATGGACGTTGGGGGCCGATGGTTGTAGAATGGCCCCCGCACCGGAAAGCGCAGATTTTGATCGACCCCCTACCAGGTAAACTGACGACATCAAACGGGTCGCAGGGTGCCGCTGGGCACATGCGGCTCAGAATCATCATGTTTGGAAGTTCCTAAAAAGGCCTATGTCCAGCAGTGGACGTTCACCCGCTGATAATGATGATGATGATTATAAACCAAGACAACAAATAACACATTACTATAAAACCAGTAACAGATAACCTGGTTTGATATTGAGAACAAACAAGATAGAAAGAGATATATGTATATACATATTTAGTAAATGACCGGCTCGTGTTTACGTCTGGTATCGCTTCTCGTTGAAGGAAGATTAGACAAAAAGACTTATAGTCACACAACAGCGCGCAATCGAAAATATATCGCTCGCTATTACTTTGCGTTGAGGCGAAAGAGAGAGAGAGAGAGCAATGCCTTTATTTCTATACGAGTTATCTCTTTGCGCGTATCTTAGGTATACTGGGCAACAGTATTTCTTTTTTATTGATACTTGTCGGGTATTATTAATAACAGCATTTATTTTATTAATTAGGTTTTAACGAAAAAAAAACTAGTGAAATATTTGTTTAAAGATTACTCATCGTTCACCCATTGAGGAGCCCTGGTGCCACAAACAAACACGCAAAACTTATAATACCTTTATAAAAGTTTAAAAAGCATTCCAAATCACAGTAATTTGATAGACTTAAATGCCTATTTGTATTTTTATTCTTACGTCTCTGAGGATTTTTTTTTCTAAGATCTAGGTTTTTCTTTTATGACAGACTTTTGTATGGTAGACAGAAAAAAATCTTTAAATTATATCTTTTAGGCAGCTATAGTTAAGACTAGAATTAGTAATAATACGGAAATGTTATAAAAAAAGATGTATTAATTTTATTATGCTTTAAAACACTCGTAATAAAAATTTCTGCTATTGTTAATTTAAGTAATTTTAGTTTTCGTGTACACTAAGGCGCTATCACATTAGACGTATTATTTGCTATTACGAATATAATTTTGTAAATTATTTATATCTAACACCTTAACACTTATAGCCTGAGCAGGAATATAAAAAAAAACTTGAAATGGGGGTAGGTACCACAAGTATTTTTAATCGACTTCAAAAAAAGGAGGTTATCAATTCGACCTGTATGTATGTAATATTTCCAGAACAGCCCCGTTTTCGCATATGTTAGTCTAATAAATAAATATGCCAAATTTCAAAAGTGTATGTATGTATTTATGTTTGTGGAAGCATATCTCTGAAACTACACGTCCCCTTTAAGTAATTCTTTTTTTTGTTGTACTACGTATTGTTCAACTTAGGGTACACTGCAAGTTTCATCAAAATCGGTTTAGTAATTTTGGAGATAGGGTTTTTTTATGCATGACCACGCATAACTTTTCACAGAATAATCCTATTTTAAAAATTCTTTTTTTTTATTAAAACCCTTAGTGTACCCTACTTCCAAAATGTTCCCATAGTCATCATGTTAGGATCTTATGATAAGATCTTGGTTAAATCGAAGGAACTTTTCAAACTTTATAGGCACATTTGTAGTGATGTCGGTAGTTTATAAGTTGCTGGCGAATATTGGTACTCATAGTTTAGAACGAGCAGGTGTTACGTATGTTCGTTGTCGATAAACCACTAAAAAGTTAAAAAAAAAACATTTTGATGAAAAATTAAACCGACTTAAAATGTTTTTAGCTGACTGGATCGTATGCTAATAAAAGAAATTACTTCCTTTTTTCTCCGCAACATGGCGAGTTATTTATTTTTTTTCTGGTCAGGCTATAGAGTTATAAATTTACACATTTATAACTCTATAGCCTGACCAGAAAAAACATATTATAATAGTATGATTACATATCACATTTTTATTGCATCGGAGAAATTGAAAAGGCATGAAGGTAGTATTGAAATGAATAACAGTATACAAATATTTATCTAGGCTATATACCACGCGAAACTAGTTGGCTGTGAAAAATGATATAGCCGGACCAGAAAAATAGAAAAACCTATAAATTATAAAAGATACTTGTGGTGCCTATAAATATTTTAGCTGTCAATGCTTAGTATGCGAGTAGAAAAAATTTAGTTCCTATTTTTAAGCCACAGGGCGAGGAATTTTTATTTTCCTGTAGGGCTATGATGCGACCGAAGACATTGATTTCATTGCGATGCGATACGACGAAAAAGAGGAAGATATTTTTGATCGACGTTTCTACCGTCGAAGCGTCGTCCACGAAACGCGCCCCATCGATTATATAACCAATCAATTGGAAGGGTTTGTCGATATCTTTTAGACGAGATTTACTTCGGTCGCATTGGAGCCCTGCTAGTCAAGCTATGCGCTAAGACAGACACAATGAGTCACTGCATTCATTGTGAAGCGGTTTGCTTGCTCGCAATAGGCCAACTAGTTTCGCAGGATGTGTGATTTGTCAGGTTTTATACCTGACAAATCATACAGCCATCCTTTTCACATTGTTCTCAATAGTAAAGGATGAAACATTTTTGCTCTCATCTAGAGTTAATATTGTAACCATCGCTTTTGTTTATGTTAAATTGCTTTATTTACGTTATATTTATATAAACAGTTAATGATTATTATTTGGTGCCGGCCATCTTGACGATGATTTAACAATAAAGTTTATGAAAAAGCATTGAATTGTTTAAATTTTGATTTGTAATCACTACTTACCTTTGCGTGTAGGTACGTCATTGATACATACAGGAAAGAGGTTTTCAAGTGAAAATAAATTTACTCGTCGAATTGAGAACTTCCTCCGTTTTTTCGTCGGTTAAAAATAAATATTACTTCAACAAAGTTAACTTATATCCTAACTTTTAGATAGAAGGTACTTATTTTATTAAATAAAGATAAGAAATAAAACATGAAACATATAATTTCTAGATTTTATTCGATTACATATGAATAGCCTGATCAGAAATACAAAAAACCATATTGCGGAAAATTTTATTTACTTTTAGTCGGGCTGTAATATAATTTTATTCTACTGAAACAGATCTTGAGTTCGTAGTTGAAAGTTCCATCAATTTCTGCTTAATTTCTGATATCTGAAATAAATAATTTATATATAGTAAACTGCCTCGTTCGACCCACTGGTTGGTCAGGTAGGCTAAACACTTAGCTTACCTCCCCAAACCTGTGGGTTGAATAAAAGATAATTAGCCAGCCCAGTAGCCCATAAAATAAAAAAGTTGAGAGGTGTCAAGGGACACCCGGATGGAACGAAGTTCCTTTCGATTAATTAGTGAAGAAATTGTAATAATTTTTTTTTTTTTTAAGTAATAATAATATTTGTTGTTGTACACCGAAACACCAGAGGGCGCCACGAGAGCGCGAGACAGCATACAGCGCGGGCGCCCCCCGCCGCTCACGCGCACACACATCAAAGGCGGCGGCAAGATCCTTTAATCAAAAAGTGTCGTGACAACTTTTCGTACCAATTTTTTCCGTCTAGCCCCCTTTCACAACGCGCGATAAGGAACTTCGTTCCAAAAATTAATTAATAATTTATTAATTAATAATTAAATTCTGGGTAAGCCTATAAAAAAATTAAGCTTCTTAAAAATTCAGTGCCGTAACTAGGGCAGTGTCAGCGGTGCCCAGGCATGATGCAGAAATGACCAGACCATATACAAAACAAACAATACTTTATTTAGAGTCAGTTACAAGTCTGTACGACACAGTTATCACGCTGACACATGGCGCATAAATGCTGGTTACGCTACTGGTTACATAACACCCCTTGCCTTGGACTGCCTATTGTGCCTAAGCCAGCCCCGGTCATTGTCACATACACCCACCAACCCGCATTGGAGCAGAGCGGTGGGTCTAAGTTTATTATACCTATAAGAATGATGGCCTAGCCCTGTAGCTGTAGTGGACTATTAAAATAGACTAATAATGATCATTATTAAACAATAGAAATTATTATTATATTTTAGAAAACTAGCTCTCGATTAGGCCAAAGACCTAGTTTTACGCACAGAAAAGATATGACGAGTAGAAAGCGAGAAATTTCGTCCAATAGAGCAAACAAAAATATTGCCCGATATTTTATTCCGTCGCCACGAAAGAGAGAGAGTGCTATATTTCGCCGATAGTAGGAGATGTTTTTCTACTCGAAATATCTCTTCGGTGCGTATCTTAGGCCAACAGGACGAGTTACCTTTTGTATCTCCTCTAGAAGTACTTTTTGTTCTGTCCGCGGAGACATGGTTTCTCTGTTCAAATCTATAGATTCCAGATTCTCAAACAGTTTCTTGATCTTCATTGCCAAGTGAACATCAGTATTGCTCTTTCTAGGCACAGTTGGTTTAGATCGTCTATACAACCGTTTTTTAAACTTATCCGGGAGATCTTTTTCAATGTCCTCTCGGCTAAGGAGAGTCATGTATTCAGGGCTAGTATCGTAAGGGTATGTTTTGGGAGTAAGTTTGTATTTATCATCTTCCATTGATAATGTTAATTGACGGTTCCTGTAGTTTTTACGCCAGTTCTTCAATAGTTCGATATTTCTGAGGATAAGACAACGAATTTGTGAGATCATCAACATCATTATTCGCTTATAAACAACTTGCAACAGGGCTAGGCCTCCCTTTTTTATAGGAGAGGGGATATGGAGCATAGACCCACCACGCTGCTCCAGTGCGGGTTGACGGGCTTAGGGTAATGATGTTTAATTTAATAACGATTACTATCAGATGTTGATGATAGTGACCGGGACCGACGGATTAACGAGGCACAGGGGTGTAACACCACCAACTTCCTGACTCCGGGCTTGGAATGAACCGAAAATTTCAAAGAAGAATAAAAAACTCAGAATTATTCCGTGACCCGACCGACCCACGATTCGAACCCAGGACCTCGGGATTGAAGCCATATAGGCTAACCACTATACCAACGCGGCAGCATTTACAGGATAATGACATCGAATTGATATAATGTGTAAAAATTTATGAATTATATAAATAATTCTAAACACGTTTAAGTAAGTGCCTAGGATGATGAATGACAATGCATGATTAGCTGTGTGACGTCATCCTAAATCCAACATGGCGGAATAGCCAAGATAGCCGACTAGTTACACGACTGCGTCGGAAGGAGGGTAATGTTTTTCGAGCGTATGTATGTATGTATGTCCATTTCTTCGGCACGCGCTACAGCCTAAACGGCTGAACGGATTTTGACATATGAGGTACATGTCAAAATCCGTTCAGTCGTTGACTTTGGCGAAACAGGTTGCAGGCGGGGACAAACGTAGTTTAGGTAGATCTTTCTTTCCCAGGTAGTAAAGTATTTTGTCCACGCCTGCAGCACCATAAAGTATTTAGAATTTTATATAGATATAGTGATCCTTGTTTTTCTTTTTTCAGTTCTTAACTTCTAAGCAGTCGGGTTTTTTTTTATAATAATAATTTTATTATCTATACTTATTCTTACCTTCTTCCTTGTAAAATTTTATCGCTTTTCGCAATAAGATCTTTCTGTTTTTTCAACGCTACATCCATTAGTATTCCTTGCATCATTTTCTTTTCCTGTTCTTTCTTAGGACATGCCATAAGCGGCCTTAGGTACTTAGCACTCTGACAGTGCGGTGGTAGAGGTTTTGATCTACTTTTGGCTAGCTTAGGACATTTTTCTTTTATTCTCGGATATAATTCATCGTCGCCATCATAATAATCCCTCTCGCTAAATTGTACGGATAATTTATTTGGCGGTATTCTTGGACCATCTATTACTGAATTATAACTACGAACATTAAGGGGTAGTTTTTCCAAGCAGTCGCTCGCACTTGCCTTATCCGATACAATAGACCTCGATTCCTCCA
The DNA here is from genome assembly GCA_034621355.1 of Mycalesis mineus. Classification (NCBI taxonomy): domain Eukaryota; kingdom Metazoa; phylum Arthropoda; class Insecta; order Lepidoptera; family Nymphalidae; genus Mycalesis; species Mycalesis mineus. Next base: position 7,582,288 of record CM067904.1, on the reverse strand, counting down.
AGGATTCTTCGATGAATTTCTGGTTCAGAAACTTTAAAATACTCTCCGTTCCTGCACTTATGACGTCCCTTGGAGGATACATTAGGGGATTTCCACTCAATTGAAGAACTTTTAAACTCATCACTGTTCCTAATTCGTTCGGTAGTGTTGTGATTTTATTGTTTTGTAATAATATATGGCTAAGAGATGGATGATATTTAACTGTTTTTGGAATATCCGTCAATTCGTTATCTCGTAAATCGAGCCATTTTAAGCTTGGGCATGACGGGAAAAAATCGTCAGGCAATTCTTTCAATTTGTTGTTTTGCAAGTAAAGAACCTAAAAATAAATTTCTTAAAACATTTGTTTCTGATAATAATTGCTTAACTACTCGAAGTACACTTACAGTCAAAAAATCATTATTGATTACAGGTATGCTAGTTAGATCTTGTGATGAGAGATCAAGAGTTGTGTCTTCATTAAGGTCCTGTTCATATAAACTTGGTTCCAAGAAAGTATCAGACATTTTTAGCTAGAAGTGATGAAGACTATATTTATTTAGCTGGTGATTTGTTTTGTTTGATCAATAAAAATGTCTACCGAAATTACGAATTCAAAAATAACGCGCGCTTTCCAGTTGACCATAAATAATAAAGAAGCACAGATTATATAAATAAACTATAAAGAGAGATTGACTACACGGAGGAATTCAATTTTTATTGATAAAAAACCAAATCCTCCTCCTTCGCATGCTTATCTTATTTAGTTTTTATTTTACACTAAATATAAGTTCAAATTTTTATAAACGTATTACATAAAGATCTCCCTACAAAAAATATTTATATTTTTTTATTTGTTGTCATTAATCGTAACGCGAAACCGTACCAATCGGTTTTATGAAGATCGCTGTTACACACACCTAGCCACTTGACAGATACGTCACTATCTCAGTTACAAGATGGCGAACGTTCGGGATAGTGACACATCGTTGTGGCTTCACAATAAACTCGGAACATCGAATGATTCTTGGACCAGTGGCTCAATTTGTACACAATTAAACGCCGAAGTTCTAAAAAATATCAAGGATTGCTTTCCAGATCTCCAAACACAAGTGAAACTAAAATTATTGTTAAGTTTCTTTCATATCCCGCGCAGAAATGTTGAGGAGGTAACTTTTCACTTGTATTCTATGGTTTTGCGTAACTGTTTAACAAGCGTTGTCCCTTTCATGTCTATATTAATTTAATTGCTGTTAAAAAGAGACATGTGATTGCTATTGATGTTATACATACTATTTGTTGTCATAAAATATTTGACGAGATTTCTTGAAAAATATCGTGTAGTTAAATAATACGAGCAAACTATTTGTTATAGAATGCATACAACGCTTCGATTGATATAATTATAGCAGGCCACATGCCTTGTGTTTGACCAAATGTGGAAATAACCAAATAACATTGATGAATTTGTATCCAATAAATGCTTATAATTGTTATAATTACATTAGAAATCTATTAATTACTGGTATAAATAACTAATTATTTATGTGAAGATACATGCCATAGTTTATTTATGTATTCAAATAACATTTTGAGGTAATTATTACCATGGAGTATTCAAATTAGAATTACTTGCATTACAAGAGATAAAGTTTATAAATAACATGAAAACGTAAAGGAAATTTAACAACATTTTGTTTGTCAATATGTTGAACATACCAACTTATCAACACTTGTAATTATCATGCAATAAGGTGCAACCAATCTTGTAACCTAAATGATTATACTTTGCTGTGCTTTCTGACATTGTTTTCAGTGACTTTAGACCAAGAAAATGAAGTAAAGCTTTATATTAAAAATAAATATTTATATGCATTATTATTTATTAGACCTATGCTAAGCATCAAAAGCAAAAGTTTTTGTAGATATTATACTGTAGTTTTAGTCGAACATTGGCTGAATAGTATGCAAACTAAAACTATTTTATTCAAAAACTACTGAATAGATTTTGATGAAACTTCACAACAGCATAGCTTACATATAAGTACAACACAGGGCACATTTTATCCCAAAATTATGCTTCATAAAAACATTTTCTTGGTTTTACTGTAAATACTATAGTTATTAATACTGGGAAAATGAATATTGACACTTTTGCAACTGGGTGCAAAAGTTAATCAAGCATGGCAATACATAATACTTGTTCGGCTCCTTAGTATGTGGCTGGCTGGGATTGTGTTAAAGGGTTAAAATAGTCAGGCAATACTAGGCCAGTCCTCCTTCCTTCTAAGAGAGATGATATAAATCCTAATCCCACCCTTCTGCTCCAAACTGCTACTAATAATGCTGGTTATCAGGATAATTAGTATGTTAATAATTCTGTTTTCAGTGGAGAAATGAGTTGGAAGAAATCATTGAAGTTGCAGCAGTGGACTCTGATCTATGGGTGGCCATGCTCGCCGAGGTCCTCAAGACCTTCCCCTCTGCAGGGACCCTCAATACAGAGATAGCAGAGTTTGATGAGACAAGGCCCATCTTCAGCGACATGATCGGAGAGCTGAGGCGGGCCCTAGCCAAACATTCTGACCTTGGACTGTTACCACTTGAGTGCCTATATTTAAACAAAAATGCCTTAGTATCTGTGGTAAGATTTAATAATAATGAATGTTAATAAACAAGTAAAAATATTATACTAGCGAATTGCCAGTAACTTTGTCTGTGTCAAATTCATGTAGAATTAGAATAAATAACATTGTGCTAATAAAAATAGCCAGAATTATTCCTTATAACTTGTTACATTAACCTTCAAATATTTTTTTTTTTTTTTATCAATTACAAGTTGGCCCTTGACTGCTATCACACCTGATGTTAAGTGATGATGCAGTCTAAGATGGAAGTGGGCTAATTTGTTAGGAGTGGGACGAAAATCCACACCCCTTTCGGTTTCTACACGACATCGTACCGGAACGCTAAATCGCTTGGCGGTACGTCTTTGTTGGTAGGGTGGTAACTAGCCAGGGCGGAAGCCTCCCACCAGCCAGACCAAGACAAATTAAGAAAAATCTCAATCTGCCCCGCCGGGAATCAAACCCAGGACCTCTGTCTTATAAATCCACCGCACATACCACTGCACCACGGAGGTTGTCAAAAATGAATAATTTTACCTGTTTTTCCACATTTCCCACTGATTCTTCGCTTTTATTGGTGGCAGTGTTATGTTACATAGCCTAAAGCCTTCCTTCCACCTGCCTGCATCTGCCTTCCTCGATAAATGGAATACCCAACACAAAAATAATTTATCAATAAGAACCAGTAGTTTCGGAGATAAGCGCATGCTGGTCCTTATCTATACTAATTAATATTATAAGGATGTAATGTTTGTGTGTTTGTGACGTTTTAAGGGGTAATCTCTGGATCTACTCAACCGATTTTCAAAATTGTTTTACCAATAGAAAGCTACATTATTGTGCTGTCATAGGCTATAATAATTTCCAAAATTATTACCCATTTTATACAAAACTTGAATAATGTCATCTAATTTGTAAAAAAATTTAATGTAGAATATTTGTGCCTTTTACTCTATAATCCCGAACTTTAAATCTGAGAGTAGTCCGTGGGCACTGCTAGTACTATATATACCCAAAAAATAAAATGGGACCCCAAGTTTAAGCAATTTTTTAAAGTTTAATGTCCGTGATATAAAAATAAATTCATGGAAAATTCATATAACATTGAACTATCCCTTTTGTCCTAAAGATTAAGACTTCAGGAATGAATAGTTACATGATATTTAATTTCCAGGTAGGGCAACAACCCAATCCGGTTAAGCACTTTACACTAAAACGTAAGCCTAAGTCTGTCGCATTAAGAAGTGAACTGCTGGCCAAGGCGGCCGAGGTTCAAGCCAACCAGAAGAAAGCACAAGCACCAACTGTGCCTGTGCGGAGTCGGGGCATGCCCAGGAAGATGACTGACACTAGTGAGTATGGGTACTATAATAATCTATACATAAAAATAAAATTGGCTTGTCCATTAGTAATATTGAAGTAGTCGTATTTGAATATACATATATATGGTACATATATCAAAATAACACAACAAGACCTTGGCCTTACTAGAAGTGCAATAAGCTCCATATTGGAATAAGTATTCAAAGCTGCTCTAGTAGGGTCCTTGCAAATTTGGCTGTTAAGGGAGAATAACTTGAACAGAGAAGGTGAGTGGCAATTTTAAAACATGTAACAGGTAATTTTAAAACATGTTTTGTTGTTATAAGAGTTCAAAACAGCTCACAACTAAGTCCTACATAAACTGTGCATTTTGCCCTTATACTTTGCCGGCAGTAGGTAGGTGTACATTGCAGAGCGCTGTTATTGCATTGTTCACAATACATTGCGCGTCAATAAATTTCAAAATTTTTAACCCCTCATTTCCGACATAAGCACTATTGATTATATTATTGTAGACATTACTTGTAGCATCTTTACGAAGTTTTCGTTAACATGTCTCTCACATCCGGTATGTCAATTTATAAAAATACCAGCATGTAAAGTGCATGTATTGTAAAGGAATGGTAACACAGCACACACTATATTTAAAATATGTTTTACAGCGCCTCTCAAAGGCCTCCCGTCGCGCTGGGCGGCGCGGACGGGCGCGCGCGTGCCGCCGGTGTCCCGCCCGCCGCCTCGCTCCGGCATCAAGCTGCTCGACATCGCTGAGCAACCCGCCACACACGCGCAGATCAAGAAGAGGAGAAAGCTGGGTGAGTATTTTACAATTTCTCAAAGGCCTCCTGGAAAGGATCTAAGTAAATCTGTAAACTGTATTCCAATGTAACGGTAGGTAAATTGCTTTCGATTGACGGTAGATCACATTGACAAATTTAAAAATGTTGTTTGTGTTTGCTAACATTATATACGTCCAGCCATTTTTTGCATTTTATTTGTACAAAAGATAAAAAATTTAAATTAATTAAGATTCTAAATGAAATAAATTTTTAGTCTGTCTGAACATCACATACAGTAAATAGAATTAAAATTCAATATGACAGTTTGACATGGCAGTTACTCTTTGTTCCGGTTTTAGCTTAGGCGGTTTTATAGTGAATACGTACGTCAGTGATCTTCAGCAAATAAAAATAAATGTAAAAGCGTGGTGATTATTAACTGTTCGCCGTCATTATAAAACGACGCGCCTTGCTATGACAACGATCCTATTGGATCGCAATAAGTACAATAAAATATAATCTCGTTGATTTATATAGGAAATTATTATAAAAAGTGTACCTTGAGGGAGTCTTGATATAAATTCCGCGAAAATATTTAAAAGGTAACATTATTAGATAGTGAAAACAGTGAATAACACATTTGTTTGTCTCAAAAGCTGCAAATCATTCTAAATGACAAAACCTAATACCAAACTAACCAACAGTATCAACTGTCAAGAGTCAACGGCATTTTAAATCTGAGAATTACTGTGTTACAGTAATTAAAATAGTGTTGCCAATACAACAACAAAAACAAAAATGATGGAAAAAAATATTGAGTTGTTATTTGCTAAATTACAAGAGGAACTTAAGGAACAAACTGAAATATTTATTGCCTTAGTGACAAAAAGGTTAACGGAAGCCTTAGATGAAAGATTTAAAACGAAAAAAGAAGAACAGAAAAGAAAATATAATCTCGTATTTATTGTCATAGAAGAGACTGGACAGCAAGAACAGTCTATAAACTCCGTAAAGGAAACAATAATTAAAACAGAAATACAACTTGACATCAACAATATTGTCGACATATATAGAATTGGCAAGAAGAATAATAACAAAAATCGTCCTGTCATAGTGTCCTTCTCAGCTATACGGAAAAAAAACATGATATTAAAGACCAAGATCAGATTCCCGCTTTCAATACACATACATGTATTTGTATTTGTAAAGATGTACTTGAAAAACGGCAGCAATTAAAACTCCTACTGAAGGAAGAAAGGAGCAAGGGAAATAAAGCATTTTTAAAATATGATAGGGTTATAATAGTAAAGAAAAAGCAAGAGAATTCTAGTGATAAAAGTGAGAGAATAAAATCAGTCTCAGCGAATTTGTCAACTCGTGAGAAAAATAATACAGAACACAAAATGCAGCCAAAAATACTCAACTGTTTTACGAGGTAGACCAAACTCAATACCTGACAATTAAACCCAAACCAAAAACCAAGGAAACGATCCAGTTGATCAATGTATAGAATGCAGACCAGTACCTTCTTGTAAAAAAACAAATATCCAGGAATTTCATAATTAGTTTAAACAATTTGCAGTAAATGTTTCAATGCAAATTGTATTGCCTTATTGTGGAGTTTTCTATAATCTTTTCTTATTATATAATATCCACATTTCCAATTGTTAAATTGTCATCGATATTTGATGATCAGTGTATGAATGAGTTTTTATATCTGAATGACATGACGGATTCAGTTGTAGTCTACTGCAAAGCATTTGAACTGAAAAGTATGGTTGTCGGTGAAATTACCAGCACACCATTCTTAACATCTATGACATATATGGCACACCCAGAAAAGTTGTGTTAAATAGCTTTATTAGCACATGAGTAGATGAAAGGATGGAGCTTCATACTACTGTGTAATGGGTTGTGCACTACTACAAGTATGCAGGGCATGTGTGAGTGACCAGCCGCTTGTCGCGTACGCAGCGAGACGTAGGGTCATGACAGTGCGACACATTGTTTGTTTGGAAGTTTAACCTATTGTGACAACTCTTCCAAAATAGGTAACAATTTTGCACTTAAGAAGCTTTGTCTCTGTTCCTTTTTCCTACACATGTGACACGACCAAGTTAGTACACAAACGGTGCAGCAGTAGTTAGATAGATAGATAGATAAAATCTTTATTGCGCACATTTAAAGAATGAAAATACGAATAATTATTTAATTAATAATTAATTTACAATATAATAAAACGACATCACTAAAGATCAACGATTGACAGTTACATAAATGAGAAAGCCGATTGTTCAACACAATAATAAAGATACATACAATTAATACTATCTACATAATAGTTAAGACAAAATATACCGAAAATGCATATATAAAGAAATATAAACCTACATAAAATAATACAGTGTACATTTTCATAGTAAACGATAAGTCCTATTCTCACAAACAGATTGTTCAAAAGATTTATTGCGAGTTGTTATTGCATTGTTTGCAATGTTTTACGCGTTCAAAAAGGTCGAAATCAATAACTCCTATTTTCGTCATAAATGGTAATTGATATTCATTATATCATTGTACACATTAATAGTAATCCGTTCACAAAGATTTCGTTAATATGTCCCTTACACGCCCTATAAAAATGTAAATGCTAAAAATTCTTTCAATTGCAGAAATGGAGGAAGGCGCCAAGAAAGCCCCGCCGGCTGCGCCCTCGTCGCCTCCGCCCGACTACGCCAAAGGCCTCAACTACCAGATGCCCAAAGCAGACGACCCGCCGGCGCGTAAGTTCAACATCATCAGCATTATCCTAATTCATTATTGTTACAAAATACCTTATAGCTTAACGCATAAGGTTCACAATAGCATGTGACGCAATAGGTCCTTATCTTATGTATTATAAACACAGCCGCGCCAAGTACAGAAGCAGTCCCCGAGACACCAGAGCCGACGAACGAAGTGGAGAACCCACCGTCCCCTCCGCCTGCGCAGCCCGCACCCCCTCTGCTCGTGCAACAGGTAATAAACAGTAACCACACTATGTGTACTATGGATAGAATAAGCAGAAGAATGGTTTCTAACCCGTCGTCGATTTTCAGGGTACGGGCGCAAAGCCTATAGTGATAGGTCAGCAACAGAAGCTACTGATAGCGGGGCAAGCGGGCGGCAAGCCGGTGCTGCTGTCGGCGCAGAACCTGCTCAACACCTCCGCCGTCATCCTGCAGGGCGGCGGCAAGGCTGTGCTGCTGCAGAATATCAAACCCGTGAGTGTTCAACTTGTACAGTAGTGATAGGTCAGCAACAGAAGCTGCTGATAGCGGGGCAGGCGGGCGGCAAGCCGGTGCTGCTGTCGGCGCAGAACCTGCTCAACACCTCCGCCGTCATCCTGCAGGGCGGCGGCAAGGCTGTGCTGCTCCAGAATATCAAACCCGTGAGTGTTCAACTTGTACAGTAGTGATAGGTCAGCAACAGAAGCTGCTGATAGCGGGGCAGGCGGGCGGCAAGCCGGTGCTGCTGTCGGCGCAGAACCTGCTCAACACCTCCGCCGTCATCCTGCAGGGCGGCGGCAAGGCTGTGCTGCTGCAGAATATCAAACCCGTGAGTGTTCAACTTGTACAGTAGTGATAGGTCAGCAACAGAAGCTGCTGATAGCGGGGCAGGCGGGCGGCAAGCCGGTGCTGCTGTCGGCGCAGAACCTGCTCAACACCTCCGCCGTCATCCTGCAGGGCGGCGGCAAGGCTGTGCTGCTGCAGAATATCAAACCCGTGAGTGTTCAACTTGTACAGTAGTGATAGGTCAGCAACAGAAGCTGCTGATAGCGGGGCAGGCGGGCGGCAAGCCGGTGCTGCTGTCGGCGCAGAACCTGCTCAACACCTCCGCCGTCATCCTGCAGGGCGGCGGCAAGGCTGTGCTGCTGCAGAATATCAAACCCGTGAGTGTTCAACTTGTACAGTAGTGATAGGTCAGCAACAGAAGCTGCTGATAGCGGGGCAGGCGGGCGGCAAGCCGGTGCTGCTGTCGGCGCAGAACCTGCTCAACACCTCCGCCGTCATCCTGCAGGGCGGCGGCAAGGCTGTGCTGCTGCAGAATATCAAACCCGTGAGTGTTCAACTTGTACAGTAGTGATAGGTCAGCAACAGAAGCTGCTGATAGCGGGGCAGGCGGGCGGCAAGCCGGTGCTGCTGTCGGCGCAGAACCTGCTCAACACCTCCGCCGTCATCCTGCAGGGCGGCGGCAAGGCTGTGCTGCTGCAGAATATCAAACCCGTGAGTGTTCAACTTGTACAGTAGTGATAGGTCAGCAACAGAAGCTGCTGATAGCGGGGCAGGCGGGCGGCAAGCCGGTGCTGCTGTCGGCGCAGAACCTGCTCAACACCTCCGCCGTCATCCTGCAGGGCGGCGGCAAGGCTGTGCTGCTGCAGAATATCAAACCCGTGAGTGTTCAACTTGTACAGTAGTGATAGGTCAGCAACAGAAGCTGCTGATAGCGGGGCAGGCGGGCGGCAAGCCGGTGCTGCTGTCGGCGCAGAACCTGCTCAACACCTCCGCCGTCATCCTGCAGGGCGGCGGCAAGGCTGTGCTGCTGCAGAATATCAAACCCGTGAGTGTTCAACTTGTACAGTAGTGATAGGTCAGCAACAGAAGCTGCTGATAGCGGGGCAGGCGGGCGGCAAGCCGGTGCTGCTGTCGGCGCAGAACCTGCTCAACACCTCCGCCGTCATCCTGCAGGGCGGCGGCAAGGCTGTGCTGCTGCAGAATATCAAACCCGTGAGTGTTCAACTTGTACAGTAGTGATAGGTCAGCAACAGAAGCTGCTGATAGCGGGGCAGGCGGGCGGCAAGCCGGTGCTGCTGTCGGCGCAGGGGTATGCAGAGACTACTCCCTTCCACTTGCTACAATTCTTGAAAATTTCTAATCTTCTAATCTCTAAGTCAGGCCGCGATTGTTTCACCCCGCCCTTCTATGTCAAAATAGTGTTTCTTAAAATAAATTTTTGTTACCAGATGACACAGCAAGTGGTTCAACAGACGCCGCAGCCAATACAACACCAAATAGCGCATCCCGTAAGTTTTACACCATTGGAAATCATCAACTACCCGCACTTTTGAATAATATTTTGAAACTTGATTAAAATGCAAAATTTAATTAAATTGATTAAATAAATTAAAAGGTAAACGAATTTAAACATAGAATTTAGTTAGAAAACCACAGTAGCTCAATCAGCCATAGTACAAGTATTCGTTTTCCGAGAAAGGGACAGAAGACACCAAGAATTTGAGTTTATAATAAAGTAATAAAATAATAGTTAAATATACTTTAAATGATGAGAATTTCACAATATTTTACATTATGGTTGCAATTTTTCTTTTCTGGGATAAGAATCTATCTCTATATCATATTTTAGTCTAATCGGTTCAGCAGTTGCGACATATATAAAAATTTACATATTCAATTTTGTCTTTATAACATTAGTGTGTTAAAAAATTAAATTCTAAAATGTCAACCCCAGGTTCAAATCCAACAACCCGTGCAACAAGTGCCGGTGGCCGCAGTGCAGACGCCGCAACCGCAGCCGCAGCCGCAGCCGCAGCCGCAAGCGCAACCGCAGCAGGCGCAACAGCCGTTATTGCCGCGTAGAGGACTATCACTAACGGTACGCTGCTTAATATACAATGTGTTAGGTAAATAGTATTATATCCCGAATCGTACTGAATTCGATGAAAAAATAATAAAACCTAAATTCATCGTTATAAAATTTTTGATTATATAAAATCTTAATTATATATTTTTTTATTACAGAGAGAACAAATGATGGAGGCGCAAGATATGTTCCGGAACGCAAACAGAGTAACGAGGCCGGAGAAGGCGCTTATACTGGGCTTCATGGCTGGCTCCAGAGGTATTTATTTATTTATTACCAGAAACAAGAGTAAAATTTAACACAAAACATGATATAGGGACACCCAAAAAACCACAATGGTTTGGCATAGTCAATCCAAATGAAATTGGAACCTCATGGTTGTCACCCACTCCTATCAAACACTTCCGCTTTTGGGGGAACTAAACCAAAAAGCACCGATTTCGCCGCGATTGGGCGACGATGCCTTTTTTTCACACGATATGATATGTCTAGTTTCGTATCCAAGGCTTACATGTATAGACTGTTATCGTTCTTTTTCAGACAACCCGTGTCCGAACCTTGGCAACATAGTGACGATCAAGCTGTCAGAAAACATAGAGAATGTACTTCAATCGGACGATACATACCTCACCATGCTCTCCGAGATGCACTTCCAGATGAACTACAACAACGGCCAGTGGACCAGGCTCAAGAAGTACAGGCACATAGACGGAATGGTATGTATATCCTCCGAATACACTTTTACATAGAGGATACATTGACATAATAGTGCTTATATCCTCCGAGTACACTTTTACATAGAGGATACTTTGACATAATGGTTTTTTTTATCAACTACAAGTTGGCCCTTGATTGCTATCACACCTGATGTTAAGTGATGATGCAATCTAAGATGGAAGCGGGCTAACTTTTTAGGAGTAGGATGAAATCCACACTCCTTTTGGTTTCTCCACGACATCGTACCGGAACGCTAAATCGCTTGGCGGTAGGTCTTTATCGGTAGAGTGGTAACTAGCTACAGCGAAAGCCTTCCACCAGCCAGACCAAGGTAAATTAAGAAAATCTCAATCTGCCCCGCCGGGAATCGAACCCAAGACCTCCGTCTTATAAATTCACCGCACATACCGCAACGCCACGGAGGCCGTCATAAGCCGTCGTGGTGCTTATATCCTCCGACTACACTTTTATATAGAGTATACATTGACATAATGATCCTTATATCCTCCGAGTACACTTTAACATTGAAGATACTTTGACATAATGGTGAATGTATCCTCCGAGAGCACTTTTACATAGAAGTCTTATCGACATAACTGGTGTGTATATCTTCCGTGTACACTTTACATTGAGGACTCGTGGAATTGATAATCTCTTCCGTTTTTTTTGTCGGTTAAAAATAACCTTACGACCTTATGAATTAGGTCCTTTGTAATAAGTTATTGAATGTTCCCAGGTCCCACAGAAAATACCCCCCGGCTCAACAGTCATAGCGGCCAACAACCAACAACCAGTCGTTTCTATCGCCAACCAGAGTGTCAGTTAAGGTTCGTTATTTATTAAGTTATTCGTTATCGTGTTGGTGTTGCAATACAGTCGACAAATGTTAAGCATGGGCCAACGCCTTGGACAATGCATTGGCCAACATGTTGCCAAAATGTTCGATGTCTTTTGATTGTACAATGTAGTTTATGTGAGCAGCAGCAATGTTCTTTGGGCCAACGCGTTGGTCAATGTTTTGGACCTACATGTTGCTAACATGTTAGAACAATTGTTAGACGTATGTTCGGTGAGAAGAGACAATGTTTGAGCAAACGCGTTGGTCAATGTATTGAACTGACATTTGGCCAACATACTCAAGTATACTTCAATTATTTTGGTTGTACAATGTACATTCTTTGAGCAGAACCTATGTTTGAGCCAATGTACAATGCTTTGGGCCAACATGAAAGATAATTTAGAGTATTTTATCTGTATATCTCAATACTACCCTTTGGTTCTGTGCATTGGGCCAATATGATGGATCCACGCAAATTGCACCAGTTGGTAGTTTAAATATGACCAACAGATTGATACAATGTTTAGGAACAACATATACTAACTATTATAAAGTATTTTAATTGTATATTAATGCGAAATATCAATTGCGTTAGTACGTTACCCACTGTGTTGCTTCATCAATACCTAGATTCCTTTCAATGTTAAAAATAGACTATTATTATATTTAAATAAAACATTTTTATAAAGCGTTAAATGAGCTATATTTGGCAATTTCTAGATGCAATTATGTAGCCGCCAAGTTGCAGTCATTAGTGCGCAACTCGATGATTATAAGATGATCAAATCTCAAACAGAACTTACAGCACTAAAATTAGTGCGATTCTATTATGCAAAAAACGTTATTAATTTTAGCCTTGACATTATAGTTTATTGTGCAAATGCTATCCAAACTTTGATTATATTGCGGGCTATAAATGGCGGCAAGATTTGTATATAAATATTCTATAATAGAATTTTTAGTTCCGTGGAATTGTGACGTATGCCACTTGTCACTTGCCAGATGTGACAAACCTTTTTGTATGGGATTTTTGTTTCATAAATCAAATATTAAGTCAATGTAAGGTGATAGTTGATTTCATCTATATTTATGAATTGAAATAAATATTTTATTATTTATAAAGCTAAAAATTATTAAAATTATATTATAAACATTAAATAAATAAATATTATAGGACAATTACACACATCGCTATATAGGCCCCAAAGTAAGCGTAAGTAGCTTGTGTTTTGGGTACTATGATAACTGATGAATATTTTATATATATTATACATAAATACTTGTAATATATAGATAAACACCTAGATACTGGAAAATATCCATGCTCATCACACAAACATTTTTCCGGGCGTGGGAATCGAACCCACAGCCTAAAAGCAGGGTCACTACCCACTGCGCCACTCGGCCGTCAAATTTTACTATGATTATTAAAATTAAATACTGCATACTTTTTAAATGGATACATTTTGATATGAAGGCTGAAAATACTAATGTAATTATTACCTTACTTTTACTTAAATTTTAATTAAGTATTATTTATATATGTAATAAAAATATCATGATATCATCATGATCATTGGCGTCGTGCTCCTGATCCCCTTCAGCATTATTGATATTATTAGTAAAAGTATCATAAACATTTAATTAAATAGTCGATATTTATTTTTAGAATCTAATGAACTATTTTTTTTTAAATTTTTTGTGGGTACTTTTTTGTCTATAGAAACATTAAGAAACATCAAAATTCCACGAAATTAAAAATTTAACTATGTCTTGTTTTCCCTGCCTATGACTAAGGACATGACCTATTTTCAGACCACGTATATATACTATACATTATAATTTAAAAAGTGTTTTTTTTTCAAAATAATATTTTATTGTACTTTCACAGATAATAGTAAAATTTTGTATAGCCGTCTGTCCGTAATAGTAGTTTTTATTGTTTTTGTAGTTATAATTAGCGTGAAGTAGATACGATATTGTTGATCTCAGGGCTAACACGGCAACGAGAATACCCTTTGTATTATACAGGTCTTTTTTGCGCTTATACAGGTTGTTTGGAAATGTGACAAAAGGAAACAGTTTGTGAAAAAAGATATTAAGCCACATTTTTTTATATTAACAAACAAAAGTATTATAAAATTTTTTTTTGAAAAATTGACTTTTTGAAACTTGCTTGTCACTGTTATATTTTTATTTTTCGTAATTTTAGCAAAAAGCAACTTTTTCAAAAAGCGCATTAAAAATCTTGTATGTATCTAGAAAATGAGTCAGTATCATTTGTGCCAAAATGATTTTCAAAATTTTTGTTTTATAATGTAATTTTTCAATTGTGGTATTATTTTTAAAAATCGGATCGCCAAATCTTTTTTTGTGTAAGTTTTTTCTACTTTCGTAAATATACCTGTAAAATCACGTATAATTTTGAGGTTTTATTATTGCTATTATTTTGCTATCAAATGTTATCTTTAAAAAATCACAACTCCATCATACCTTTACGACATAGAGCCTCAAATATTTACGAGATTGGGTTTTTAACGATTTATTTTTACCTGATAGAAGAAGGGTTACTATCATTGTTTTGGATAATTCTGATATACATTCCTATCAGAAATACTAACTACTATACGACGTTAGGACGTGGACCATGCATTCAGTTCCGTACTAAAATGACCAAAACTGTTTCTCAGTCGATAAGTTGCTTAGCAATCTACCGGCTAGATTATGGCTAGTAATAAATCGACCATGAAAAAATCCCCAAACAGTTGATTTAATTTGTGAGATAATAATGTAAGGAACATTCAATTCCAAGGCGTGAAGCAGGTTGAGTGAAATCAAATCGTAATTCAAACAAAAAGGATCAATTGAGGAAGGATTTTAGAAAATTCAACTTTTACATACTTGTCGAAGTGTGACCAACGTATACAAGCAAGTGTTCACAAATGCTTAGATGCCATTTAGATTATCATTATCAGCCTATTAACGGCCCACTACAGGGCCAGGCCTCCCTACTTATAGAAGAGCGGGTATGGAGCGTAGCACCCACCACGCTGCCCCAATGCGGGTTGGCGGGCTTAGGGTGATAATGTTTCATTTATTAACTATCACTATCAGATGTTGATGACAGTGACCTGGAGCGACGGCATAACGTGCTCTCCGAGGCACGGGAGTGTGACATCACCAACTTCCCGACTCCGAGCTTGGAATGTACTGAGAATTTCATAGAAGAATGAAAAACTCAGAATTATTCCGTGACCGAACCGACCCAGGATTCGAACCCAGGACCAGGCCATTTAGATACTTACATATTATTTTTACACGTTTACTTACTATTTACTTATTTGCAAATAGTGATGATGGACACAGATCGGATAAAAAAGCAATGAGTTCAAAATACTGGTGTTTTATATTCTTTTAAAAAATTGAATTTAATAACAAATTAAATTATAAAAAAAAAATTAAATTGCTAAAATAAAACAAATTTATAAGTAATTAGACTTAGACAGTCATACACTCCCATGGCCATAGCTTTTAACGCCATAGTAGTCCAATACAAATTTTAGTTTTGCAAGAAAGAGACAGAATACTCCAATATTTCAGCGCTAATAATTTGGAAAACTTTTTAATTTTATTTTTACACCATAGTACTCCAATGCAAATTTTCGTTTTGCCAAGCGTGTAAACATACAGTAAGATAAACGCGGTAAATACCCTCGGCAACTTGGCATTTATCTAAATTATTTTTTAATAATTTAGATATATTTTTTAGATAAATGAATCTTTCTTAAAGTAATGTAAAATAATGAATTTTTTTTTAGTAAAAAAATTACCGGGTGTTTGCTGGCCATAAATCGACATTCCCCTTTTGTATGAAAATGTCATGTATCCTAAAATAGGTTTGGTTTCACTCAACATGCATCGCAATGTTCCCAGAGTCGTAATGCGTTATAACTTATGCCTAAACAGCCTTGTAATTAGCAAACTATATTTACAAATTGTAATAAAAAAAATATAAATATTGTACTAATACATAGTTAATTAGTTATACCTTCCGATTAAGTAAAATAGGCAATGGAACAAAACTTATTGTAAAATTGATACAGCTGTAAGTTCCGTAAGCGACAAACGCAACGCAATGCGACACGACGCGACACGATGCTACGACACAAGTTTTCAGTACGTCTTGTCCCGCCGCAGACTGTTACGTAGGACGCAAGTAGGGAGTGCCGTTGTTTTGATCGCGTTCGTCGCGTTGGCAGCATCGCGTCGCGTCGCGTCGTGTTAGTCGCTCACGCAGGACATTGTTAGTAAAATGATAAGATCACTTTCTCTTATGTTGCAGCGATAGGATAATGTTTAGATCTTTTGCTTTATTATTAATATACTGTGACTTGTTATCAAAGTTCAGAACCATAGAAATGTTAATAACAAAGATATATATATATACTTCTGAATATAATGACGAGTAGCTGTTAAAACCAGGATCTAGAGTGGCGGGTGTCGAAATAATACGCAGTGAAAAACATACATTTCTTTTTATATAACGTTACACGCCAGATGTTATCAAGGTAAGACGCAATGTAGTTGGAAGTTATAATATTTTCAGTTACAGGGAATACGTTTTTCTTGAATATTTAATCTGTACATTGTCTGTCAACTGCGTGCGAAAATATCGCACACGCCATTTCTAAAGACTTGTTGTTAAGATTTCTATGGCTAGAACCCACAAAGTAAAGCTTGTTAAAAATGTACGGAACCAATAATTATAATAATATTATACTATAGTGAACACCAATTTTAAGTAACAATAGCTATATACAATTTATATTAATGGAAATGATGATAAACACATTGAATGCATATTTTGGAAAGAAATTAAAATAATCCCTAAATACGTACAGTCAATTTTACATGCGATAATATTACGGTAAACATGGAAATACGTTGGCCGATTTTAATCGGTTGAATATATTGATGACGAAACCGGCTATGTTGAAATGGCATCGCTAAAGTACATAAGCGATTTTATATTAAACATGTCAAACTACGAATAAGGTGCCTAGCGTGAAAGTTGGTCAGACGATTTTAATTGGTCGGTGAAATTAATGGTCACAAAATAGCCCACTTATATTCTGCTAAGTTCAAATCGATTTTATAAATATTCATCCGTAGTTCTACATAGTAAATTTAATTTGTATCTGTGGGAAGCACCATCGAACGACGACATTGGCTAGTATTTATTTAGCTTATTCTTATGCCGTATGGAAATTCGTCAGCCGATTTTTATTGATCACATAAGTTTGTTGTAACAAAATCGGTCCATTTGATTCTTTTAAATGAAAGATTTTGTTTTACTTGACACGACGATTTTAATGGCCACAACATCGGCCGGTTCGATTTTTCTACTTAAATATTTGTTGTAGTTGTGCGATGACTTTTTCCTATTTTAAACTGGCCAATGCGTATGGAAGTTCGTCAGCCGATTTTTAATCAGTGGTGGAAGTTAACTGTAAAATGTTCGCATGCAATCAATGCAAAATCGGCTAGTCTGTTGTGTTTGATTTCATCTTTAAAAATTTCATATAAATTGATTTATTTTTCTGTTTTCCGCCGAAAGATTGACGAATTCAAGTGGCATAGTCGCCTAGATCCGAACAAAAATGCTCAACATACGCTTCAACACAAATCCGGCGCATCCTTAATCGTTGAAAAATTAACTGAAAAAAACAAATCATTTGAAACTTTTTGAAGATATACTCAAAGACAGTTATATTTACGTAGAAAGAAAGAAAAAAGGAAACGTTAATTGCAAAATAGTACTACATTATACAATGCAGTGAGTGTCTGATGTCTTAACCACTTGGACATGTCGTGATCAAACCCCATATAGTAAAACCACAACACGACTCCAGCAAAATTGGGATGTCTTTAAAGACATACCGAGTGTAGAGAAAAGATAAGATATATACCAATGCCTTATTTATATTTTTTATGAGTGTAGGCCACTTTTATGTCTGACGACCCAAGTACGTTCTAAAATAATAATGATAATTTATCCTCTAAAATCAAATAAGCGTCTTCTGAAATTATTTTTTTTATTCGTTAACAAGTTACTGCAACCACACCTGGTATGCAATATGATGATACAGTCTAAGATGGCAGCGGGCTAACTTGTTGGGAGTAGATTAAATCTTTCGATTTCTACACGACTTCGTTCCGGAACGTAAACCTGCCTCCCCTACGTAACGAAAGAGAGCGTTCGATTTGTTTTTCTCTACACGGGATATGTCTCTATGCGCATCCTAAGCCAACAGTTATGCTTGGCATAACCTTGAAAAAGGTACCTGCTTACCTGTGCTTGACTTAGACACGTTGGGTAATTTACCTAGCCCAAAAAAAAATACCTATAATATGCTTTTAATTTTCAATAGAATTAATAAATTAAGTTCGAACTGGCAAGTTGTTTTATATTTAGCGGATAGTTACGTTAGATTTACGTTTGTTATACGTTTTTCTATAGATATTTAATATTCACAATGTATATAGTAGATAGTACAAAAATATTAAATGAAATGCGAGTATTTGAAACTGTGTTTTCTTTATTGAACCTTAGCTAAAGAGGGTAGAAGGAGAAACGGCTTTGTGTATGGAATAGTGTCGAGAAGCGTTAGACGAGTTGGCGCCGAATTAATTTTAATAATAACTGTTTAATTTACAAAAATAATTGGAATTCTTGGTTACTAAATGCCTATTTTACGCGCCCATTATACGCGCCTTAAAGGATTTATGAAATACCATATGCATAATATGGTATTCCATTTAATCTAGAATCAGGCCTGACTGATATCAACGTGAAAGTGAAATCCGACTGCCGCTTCCATCCTTGACTACTCTTCGACCTTTCCTTTTATAAGGCGAGAGGCCTGGAGGAACCTCAAACAGGAGTAGATTGTGTTTACAAAGTTATTTGGAACCACGTAAGTAGAAAGGTATTGCCTAAGCAGATGATTAAAAAGTCTTCGCCATGTTGCATAACAAGGAACCAATTTCTTCTATGCACAGATTGTCACCACTATTATGTATTATTATAAATCCTTCCACGTGTGTCTGTCGGTTCGCAATAAACTGAAAGACAACTAAACGGATTTTCATGTGGTTATGGTTCTGGTTTTCATTGATTAAGAGCTAGTGATTCCTGATATGGTTTTAGTATATAATATGTTAAGGTTTTGCATAAATCGACTCGCATATAATGATAATTGTTGGAATAGCCGCACCATCTAGGAGCACATTGAAAACGCTACTTAATTTATTTGAGATTAGCCGGAACAAACAGGCTGACCAAAATAAAAAAAAATTTAAATGTTATTTTGGTGTATGTAACGTGTATAATATACCATATGCATGCATTCAAAAACGGTTATTTCAATATTACAAACAGACCCTCCAATTATATTTATCTGTATAAATGTAACAAAGCAATGTACCTACTTATGGAAGGATTGTTCCTCTTGATCAGGACTACGAAAAAGTTCGCGATGGCATATATCTATCTTTTAAAACGTGCTATACCTACTCATTATTTCCTTAAAAAGGGTCACGTACTTTTTTATTTTTTTCATTTTCTCGAAAGGTCGCAATACACTATTTTGCTCGCGGGCGTCTGGTGGTCTACGATAATGTGATACTGGTATGGGCTCATAAACTTACAGCTTTTATAAAATGATGCAAGGTGTGGCCATCACAAACGTACCCTCGATATATAGTCAGAAAAATAATTATGGTAAAATATATACTCTACGCGTGCAATACAATAATGCATTTAGGATGCTGATGGGACTGCCCCGATTCTGCAGTGCTTCAGGTATGTTCGCCGAGGCTCGTGTGGATTGCTTCTATGCAACCATGCGTAAGCTGTTGCGAAGAGTCCGGGCCAGTTCCAACAGTGTCTTAAGTGCTTTTGCGGCCAGGCTCGCCTGTCAGTATTTGAACCACTGCTCATTGGTTCATGTACTGACAAGTCGGACCGGAAATAGATTTAAGTAATTATAAATGTATCACTAACACCTAGTTTTTTAATGTATTTACTAACACCGCTATGACCGTTAAGTCGGTTACTACGGTTGAAATAAAAGATTTTTATTTATTTATTTATATAAGGAGATAGTAACTACTCGAACTATTGTAAATCTAGGATACAAATAATAATGTACTTATATTTTTATTTTCTCCGATAGGATTCAAAGAAAATTTACCATAAAGTAAAAAATAACGCGTATGATCAGCAACTGGCTGTTTTGTTTTAATTTTTCAAAAATAGCGGCCTTGTCTGCAGACTTGTCATACATTGACTAGGATTTACTTCATTTTTTTATCGAAAAAGTGGAGACTGGAATGCCAAAATGGTTTTATTTTTATTACCATTCGCTATAATTGTTTTCAGTTCCGTTCGTGCCGATATTGTGAAAGGTATGTTGTTAGGTATATCGGTATTTTAATTTACATTGGCCAGAAAGCTTTAGGTACCTAAAATTTACTATGAGCCCCGCAATAGTTTCGCGGGGATAGAATTTTCAAATTATAACTCACGTCTTCTTCTAATGCTGAAAACTAAAATAGTAGTAGGTATAGGTAGTATAATCGTAGTATACAAAAAACGTCATTGTGAGTTCGTTTATTAGAATTTAAACTAGTGTAAATAGTTTCTATATTATTAAACTAGAACGGCTGAATTTTTTTATTTTTTTTTAATGACTACAAGTTGGCCCTTGACTGCTATCACACCTGATGTTAAGTGATGATGCAATCTAAGATGGAAGCGGGCTAACTTGTTAGCAGTAGGATGAAAATCCACACTCCTATCGGTTTCTACACGACATCGTACCGGAACGCTAAATCGCTTGGCGGTACGTCTTTGTCGGTAGGGTGGTAACTAGCCACGGCGAAAGCCTCCCACCAGCCAGACCAAGACAAATTAAGAAAAATCTCAATCTGCCCCGCCGGGAATCGAACCCAGGACCTCCGCCTTATAAATCCACCGCGCATACCACTGCGCCACGGAGGTCGTCAAAAATTTCACGTCACTGTTGTCGGAATATGCTCGACTAGTGTCAAATCCATACGGTGCTCTTAGTCATGAGTTTGCTTGTTCATACAACGCGGCGTGAAGCAAACTGCGAGCCGTGCGTAGGCGGGCTGAGGCAGGGCGAACGTAGGTGCCGTTACACTCCCAGACGGTTCATCGTCATCTCTTGTCTCGTCTTTTTTAATACAAACCGAACTAACTGGGCCTACGAACGAACGAAACTAGTCTAGCAACAGTGGTGTGAGTTTTAGATGTTTCTATTTTAATAATGAGTTCATTTGTCTAAACGGCCCACTAAAGTGCCAGGTCTCTCCTTCTTATGAGGAGAGGTCTGGTTCTGGCCAACCAGTACTTGGTACAATTAAACAACTTAAGTATACCAAGAAAATGCTAAAAGAAAAAATGCATTTTCATTTTCAGAGAGTAACATATCTCTTGATGAATTTTTATTTATAACACCACAAGTGGAAAAAGTTATGAAAAATCAATTTATAGAAGACATTTTACAAAAACTGGAACACATGGACATTGCAGCAGAAAAATCTCGAAGAGGTAGCGCCGTGGATGACGAATTGTACAAGATGACTGAAATCCTTGCAAATATTACCGAACAGTTAAAGGATAAGGATAATGCTTACAAATTTCTCAATTATAGAGGATTTGAAAGATTAATTTTACCTGCAATGGGAATTAATCATAGACCAATAAGAAAGCATGCTCTAAATTCAATCAAAACGTTATTTAATGTTGCTCCCACGACAATAAACGCGTTGACACCGATGAGCGTTGTAAAGAAATTGTTAGATATCTTCGAGAAAGACGATAGTCCAGCTATAAAGGCTCAGGCATTAGAAATAATGCACATGTGGCTACCAAATAACCCTAAAGTACAAGTTCAAGTTATGAAACTCAAAGGACTAGAGCCTTTTTATGAACAAATATTAAAATTAGATGCAAGAGGTATTCACAATCTAATGGACCTATTCAACAAAATTGTTGAAGAACACAAGAATGCACGTAGTGACAAATCACAGAAAAATAAAGAAGATTATGAAAGAATGCAACTGTATCAAAAGATTGGACTGTTAGAGAGGATGTCCACTTCGCAAGTTTGCAATGGTCTTTTGAATGTTTTGAAAACTATGATGGAATTCACTAAACATGGCGATCTGATTCCACCATCAGTACTCGGGCTTGCAAAGAACATGGATCAGTTTTGCGCAAACAAGTATAAAGGTAAAGATAAAGCAGCAGCGATTATTGAAGAATTATACAAATATGTCGTTGATTGGCATAATACTGATTTGCTGATTAATGCTGGACTAGATCCAACAGAAATAAGGACTGCTGTAGAAAATTTATACGCTCATGTTGAAAATGAAGACCGAATTGAACTATAATGGTATTCTTAAAGCATAAAACCTGAATATGTCTATGGGTTTTAATTAATAACTGTGTGCTATATTGTTTTTCCTCTAAGTTATTTTAAGTAGAAGTTAAAAGAATTTTAATTTGATTTCAAATGTGTATTAAATAAAAAGAAAAATAATTTAGCTCTTTTGTAGCCTCAGTACAATTAATTATGTTTAAATTGTTATAATTCTTTTAAGAGTACATTTCAGGGTCACGTTTTGCCTCAAAATAGAAAAGGAGCTTAGTTAAAGCCTGCTATAGTTATAATGACGTTAAATAAAGTGACAACAGATAGACACACGATCGTAAGCCAAAATCCAGAGTCTTTAAACAGAAAGGCTCAACTCAGGATGCGAAACGAACCAACAGGTTTGTTCACTACATCTACAATAAGGCATTGTAGGAGAGGTAATATTGAAATTAGACCCGTCACGCTCCTCCAATTCGGGTTGACGGGCATAGAACAATCATGTGTTGATCATAAAACCGGGACAGGCGTCTTAATGTGCTCACAATGGGTGTAGCACCAGTAACTTCCAGACTCCTCGCTTACTATTTACTTAAAATTTCTTAGAAGAAAAACATTCAGAATCATTTATTTTACGACACCTGACCCCAGGATTCGAATTCAGGATCTCATAATCGAAGACAGAGTCTAACCAGTAGAGCAATGAGGCAGTCAGCAATGTTTATTTCTATCTCTCTTTCCAAATAAATGACACATCAGTACATCCAAACTAAAATCGCGAGCTATAAATCAGATTGTAACAATCAGGATGCACAAAAATCCATTGTGTGATGTCCCCTCGTTGCACAATAGATGCGATATTTGCGGTCGATAGACCACACTGAAGGCATACAAGAATCGAAAGCTTATTCGTGTTTCAGTTCATTCTTAGGACAGGAGTATCGCTTATATGATCTGTTTACTGTACCTACCCTTTAAAGTTAGCTCTAATATTAATCTTAGACTCAATACTTATTCTTAATTCTATATCCTTACCAATACTATAAACGCGAAAGTTTGTATGTATGGATAGATGTTTGATTTTGATAAAACTTCACAATAATAATATAGCTTGCATTTCAAAATAACACTTACTTATAGGTAAATTTTTATGCCGCAATTCTCTAATTTAGTATTATTACACATATTCTTTTATTTCAAGTAGGTACATTATATCGTACCATACATTGATCTTTTGAAACGTTAAAGTTCGTATATTTTAGCGGCTCTCCCAACAGTTCGGAAGATTGTTTTACTTAACTGCCAGTGTAAGATAGGAATTACCAAGGCCGGTAAATTCTAACGTTGTAAACACAGGAAAATACATGGCTTAGACCTTTAAATTCGCCAGGCTGGCCGTTGTATCGTTTGTTATCCGTTTGTTTCCCGTTATGTCTATCAATTTGTGTGTCTGTCAGTCTGTTTTGCCCCGCTTCGAAAAAATAAAGTTATGGGTCTGAAATCATGTTCATAATTATCGATATATTTTAAAGTCACTATAAAGCTAGGCCTTTTTCGAGAAAAGGAAAGTGGAGATTAGACCAACCACGCGGGTTGGTAAGCTTAGGATATAGAAGTCAAATAAAAATATCTCCAAGTAGATATAAAATATCCATGTTTTAGATAATTTAGAATGCCATTTTTTTTTCATCTTTAATTGTTTATAACTTTTGCATTTTTTTATGTGCTAATACACGCTTTTAGCACATTTTTCTAGACGTCAATCCGGATCCAATGAGCTATCGCACGTAATTTTAAGAGCAGTATCTCTATTTTGTACCATTTTCAACTTGTCGTCTAGACTATATCGTGGAAAATATTCACTACACACATTAATTATTATCGCTGACGATTTGCTTTATCTTTTTTTTTATTTATCGAAGCACGTCCAAAATGAAATGTCCGCATGAATGACATAACAACACGGAAAAAAATAAAAAAGTTTCAATGTGACAGCAATTCGCCATCTCAAAAAATTTTTAATACAAACTCATCCGCCATTTATTGAATTCATTTATTACAAAAATGTGATATATGAAGAACCACTCGACAGATTATAAGCAAACTTCACATAATCCATTTGCTAATTAGTTCAAATAAAGCCTAAAAATTTGGTTTGGATAGGTGAGCCCGTTCTTGAGTTATAAAATAACAACGAAAAGTGGCATTGATTTTTGTATATATAGATGGTGATATTTTAAGTCGGTAACTTAAAATTAAAGCTTCGAGGGTTCCAGACACGCCTTGGTCCGAGATGGTAAGGTTTTCTTTTTAAAGTTGTAACGATCTACTATTCGAAGTATGGAGCTACGTATAAAACCTTCAATATTTCAAAGCCTCGCATAGGCTGAACTGGACACTGGACCTGGCTGAACTGGACGGTGCAGAATGAACAAGTAAATAACGGCTATCATAATCGTAGTACACAGATTGGAAATAATTGCATCACACGTTCCCGAACGTAATTCCCATCCCCACAAAACAGCGGAAACAAAATGGCGACCACCCGCGGCGCATGATTTGTCATCACGCTAATGATGTTAGTTTGTCGTTCTGCGGTCACAAATCGATCTATTAAGATACTATTGCGTGAATACTTACGAACTATTGTTGCGCTGTCAATGTATTAGAAAGTTGAACTTTCAACGGTAGGTAGCAACAATGAACATAACCTGACGGTCTCCGTGGCGCAGTGATATGCGCTGTGGATTTATAAGAAAGAGTTTAAGAGTTCGATTCTGTTTGAGATTTTCTTAGTTAGTCTAGGCCTGGCTGATGAAAGGCTTCGGCCGTGGCAGTTTCCTACCGACAAAGACGTACCTTCAATCGACTCATCGTTTCGGTTCTTACAACGTCGTATAGAAACCAAAAGGAATTTTATCCTACACCTAACAAGTTAGCCCGCTTGCAAGTGATAATGCAATCGAAGATGATTGCATTATCACTCATCAGGTATGAATGCAATCAAGAGCTAACTTGTAATTAATAAAACAAAACAAAAATGCCGACGAGGGCTTCGAAATCAACTCAAGCCTTATCTATGATCCAGAGTAGTACTTCAATTTAACCATTTACCAGAAAATGAATAACTTAAGCAATCTCATTTTCAAAATCAGGTGTCTAGCTTGCATAAAACTAAACATCTATACGAGCTCTCTATAATGAATTATATAAAACTATATCTCTAACACCTAATTAACTTAAAATCTCAAACCTTACTTTTGTGGCATTGCAGTCAAGTTTTAAATTGTTGTGAAAAAATGCGGTCGAAAGCTAAACGGCCAATCTCAATAAAACTTATTTCAGAATAAAAAATATTGCGTGGGAGCTTTAAAAGCTGTACGTAAGTGGCAAAAGTCACAAAGGTCGACTAAACAAACACAAAAATCGTGTCAAATCGATCACTTTTTACGCCCGAAACAAAAATGGCGCACAATTGAACTGTCACACGTCAAAAAGCGCGCGCAATTCTTTCACTTACCTGCCGCAATAACCTGCGCCGTGGCGAATTTCCGCAAAAATCCACTCAAAGTAACCCCGTGAGAATAAAATTGTAACTTTTTTTAAATTTCTGTTCATGAATGAGTATTGTCCGTAATGGCCGGGGTAAATAGCGCTATTTGTATTGTAAGTGCAATCTTTAGGACTGCAAACGTAGAGTGACATAATTGTTGCGCATTGCCGGAAAGTTTTTTGACGACCTCCGTGCCGCAGTGGTATGCGCGGTGGATTTATAAGACGGAGGTCCTGGGTTCGATTCCCGGCGGGGCAGATTGAGATTTTTCTTAATTTGTCTTGGTCTGGCTGGTGGGAGGCTTTCGCTGTGGCTAGTTACCACCCTACCGACAAAGACGTATCGGCAAGTGATTTAGCGTTCCGGTACGATGTTGTGTAGAAACCGAAAGGGGTGTGGATTTTCGTCCCACTGCTAACAAGTTAGCCCGCTTCCATCTTAGACTGCATCATCACTTAACATCATTTTTCTTATTGCTTTTTGCATTACTCTAATTTAAATTTTTCTTATGTAAAAAATAAACCAAAATAATCTAATCACATTTCAAATTAATGTAGTATTTAATTATTTTAAATATTTACGATAAAAAATAAAGTAGAGCAACCCATTTATATATTAAGTATTTACCTACTCGTATAAGATAATGATTTTATATCTGAAATTATTACAATAGGGACTCTACAGTATTTGGTTACCCTATAGTACAAGTAATAGCGCAGTGGCCAAGTTGTAGAAAAAATGGTAAGCGTAGGCGTGAGTTGACCCACCTGACTACCGTTCCCATAGCCATTATTTGTATAGGTTAATTTATTGCTCTGAGACCCAATTACCTTCCTGATTTACTTTGGATTGAAAAGTTATTTTAAATTATGACATACATAATGATCATTATCATCCTGCCTCCTTAAGATTTGGAGCTTTCACACGTCTCGTTGTTCCGATATGGGTTGGCGGAATAAGTATAGTCTTCGATGCCTATAATCATCACTATTTAACGTCAATGATATTGACCAGAATCGTCGGCTTAACGTGCATTCCAAAGCACGGGAGTGTAACACCACCAATTTTCGAACTCGATTTTTACTGAAATCATTTGAAGAAAGAAAAGCTCAGTATGTATAACACCGCCTGATAGGGTTTTGAACCCAGGAACTTGTACCTTTAACTACTGTTGAATCAAAAAGACAGCTAATGCGACTATTATAACTACAATTATATTATGCAAAGCCTACACCACTGATAATTGTTTTAGAGTCTCAGTATTTTAAATCCCAATCTTTCGAAGCCACATAACTACCATTACCAAAAAAGCAATCATTTATATTATACACTGCATTACCTACGCGAAGCCAAGATGAGCCATTTTTTTGGACAAAGCAAATAAGAACAGCGTATATTTGTAGAAGCCTACACAAAACTATAAAGATTTACTCTGTATCATTAATATTAAAAAAAAAGTTCATTCACATCGCGAGTCACCTGCGCGGTCCGATATTTTTTATCCCGAAGACAAACCAATAAATATGATACGGCCAATAAATTATCTATTCAGCGAATCTGTATTTTTGTAGGCGGGTATCTAATACAAACAGCTTATCTCAGATTCCCATAGATATCTACGCTAGTAAAAATGAGTATGACACAAAAAATTAAGTTTTGGGATTTAAAAATCTGTCACACCTCTTTCTGGCGTGTTGACTGTTGACCATTCGTTCTTTGAGTTGTTTTTATTTTCCAGCTTCGTGGGAATGTCGTTTATAGTTCGCATCAACTTAAAGCTTAGGTATAAACTTTATACTAAGAGGGAATCCTGATATTAAAAAAAGACATGTGGCACTCGGAGACTGCCGCGGTAAAGCATTTTTTATGTTTACCTACTGACGTCATCGGGACCGTGGCCTAGCGGTAAAGTGCTCTAAGTGCTCGGATTGCCACAGAGACGCGGGTTCGAATCCCGTTGGTTCCGCATTTTTTTTTTGAAGCGTGATATTTCAGTCATTATTTTTTCACAAGCGTGATATTTAAAAAAGTAAAAAAAATTCTGGTATTTATCGATAGATGGAAAAAGTAAAAAGTATCACCGTCGGAGCCGAAATTATGCTTTTGATATTATGTTTTTGATATTCAGGAGGTGTTTTTTCGTTACGGAATTTCTGAATTCGGTCTCCACGCTCAAGGCTCGCGATAAAAGCTATGCAGTAGCTTAAAACTCCAAAGTTTTAAATTCTGAAATTTTTAGTTTCATCCTAGGACTGAAAATTTAAAGAAATTTAATTTTGATTTTAATTGAAAATTTAAAGAGAGGTAAGCAATTATGTTTTACTTTTCTTTAAATATTATGTAGCAATTATTGATCTTTCTTTAAATAACAAATAACAATATTTTAAGTATTTTGTACCTTAAAAACACCCTAATAGATCACTCTGCAACTATTTATGTGTTAGTCAATCATTTTTTTTCGGAAATGCTTCAGGAATGATGTTTTAGGAATACTGAAAATTCATCATATTAAGTTAGGCAGGGAATTAAAGTGTCAATGATATGTGGGTAAGGGGTAAAATTTGTTTTTCACGCAGAAAATGTCCCGAGCCCCTGTAGTAACATTACTATATGAAATAGAGGATCAAGTTTTTCAAAGCGCTAAAATTCGAATAGATTTCAATTGATGAATACGTCAAGCTGACGGTATTGACAATTGCATAGATAAATTTTTTTTTTATTAACTGATTTTACACCTCTGCGTATAAATATCACTTTAAATTAAGATCACATATTAAAAATTTAAACTGTCATCAAAAAGGCCACCCGTCGCGCGGACGGACTTCCGAATTTCTTTTTGTGTATGTGTGTACGAGTAGGGTAGTTTTAAGAAATGTAGGGCAATGTGTGTTATTGTGATCCATGAGAATATGTCTAATTTGGTCGTTATTTATTGTCCTAATTGTACAAATTATTATGACTTATCTCTGCTTTATAGGGGTCCTATGCTAGATTCCCAGCTCAAATTTTGAAAAGTTAGCATAGATTCTAAATTAAGACAAAAGTCTTACCACATTCATTATTTAATTGTGAATTCAATCTCGTAGTAGGCTATGCTAAAAAAAGGAAACCGAACAAAACATCGAGACTTTAACTATGATAAAAATGATTTGTACAAATCCTAGCAACATTAACGGCATATGGATGAAATGCCGATCGATGTCTTGTAGTTCGATAATCTAATTGAGAATTTGCGAGATACAATTTAAATCCTGAGCGCTTTAGGGATTCGCTAGGAAGAGGATCAGCGTTACTCCTGACTTGGTGGTCCACAACGTCTAAGGCAACTTAGAGAGAACTATCAAAAAAATAGCTGAAACTATATTCCATGCATAGTTTAAATAACTGCGATAAGGTAAAGCGTGAAAATACCTATTGCTTTAGGTACTCAATTAAGTTTCATACTCACTTATTTATGTATATAAATTACATTGTCATTATTTGTTTACTCTCTCCCTTCAATATCGTCTAGTTTCTATTATTTTCATTTATTTTTCATTTACTATATGGGAACTTTTGTATGTATGTATGTAAGTATGTGTGTACCTATGTATGTATGTATCTATGTATTTGTTTATATATGTATTTATTTAGTATTTTATGTAAGTATATTCTATATTACATAATTTGATATACTAACTTCCTATACTTGACTGTACGTACACCCGAACCTCTCCAATGGATGCATTTTTCCTCTTCAATATTGGTCGCCTGGAAGAGATCGCTCATTAGCGATAAGATCGCCAATTGTACATTGTTTTTGTTAAAAGTTATTTTCTATTTGTAATATTATTTGGTGTACAATAAAGAGTAATTCATTCATTCATTCATTACCTTGTTTGGGATACCAAGACATCATCGTTATGTACTTTATTTTAATAACCATTGCAGTGCTAGAACTCTCAGACTATAGGAGAGGAGCTGACAGACCGAGATTTTATTTTTTTAAAAAGAAAATCTCAATATTTCATACTCCAATCCCAGACTCGAACCCAGGACCGAATCCAAACAGGCTAGCTACTGGACTAAGGAGACGTAAAACATAATTGATAGCCTTAAATTCCTTTTAAAATTGCAAGTGTTCATACAATGGGCCAGAGTCAAAATATTTTAGTGACGCCTAATTGTTTATCTGTTCCTATAGAAGGCTACCGGAAGTCAACACTTGAATAGCTTTTTGCGTAAGTATTTTTTGTCCTTTGAACTTCGTAACATAAGACGTGATCAATCGTGTACGGACTTTGATGTTTGTGATATTGATTTTGTATAGCCCATATGTATCGCAATACGCCTCAAAAGAAATGACTTTTTATTGTAAACTGTATTTCTTTGTTAAAAACGTAAGGAATCATTGACAGTGTTGAATAAAATGTCATATTTCAGTCCTTGAACTATATGAATTTTCTTACTGCACTGTTACCTAAAACACAGATTTATACCTACATAGCTAAGGGACAGTTGATTTCTGTATATCCATTTAGTTAGAATATATTAAATTAAGTAATACTATTTCTTAATATATATATTAAATTAAGTAATTTTTGCGCAAAGGATTAGCCTGGCTATCCAACGCGGAAATGCAGCCAGTATTCTTGCCACCATTCCACGTGGGCATGATTTGTATAGTTATTAGGATAAATTAGCTTAAGTTCCTTATTGTATTCACTCTCAATAAAAAAAAAAGTAATACTTAAGAAGTAATGTACTTTGTACCTTTGTTTCTTTGGACAATAAACCATTTATTTATTTACTTTCAATTTTTTCGGTGCGGCGTTGGTATTCCAACACCCCAACGCCCATTGACTCTTCGAACTATGTGGCTCGTCCATTGCCACTTCAGGTTTGCTCATCATAGAGCTAGTCTTCTCATTTCTAACATGTTAAATTAATTTAAAAAAATTGGTTGTCTGTAAAGTCGGTTTACTGACGATAGTTGAACGTGACAATGTTTTAAGAAAATACTGATGGAATGGTAGCATTTAATTGGTTATTAAAATTTTTAATTTAAGTATATTTTTATAAATATTATTTTAAATTAATAAAATAATTTTGATTTTATAAATTTATATTTTAAATTTATAATAAATATATTAATTTAAAATTAATATATTTAATAATTATATTTAATAGACGGATGTCGAACGCTGCCGAACGCAAAGGCTGATTGTGCTTCTTTGTCGCTCGTTCCGCGCTCTCGCTTGCACCTCAAACCTTACATGGAACGCCTCAAAGCGAGGTAACGACGCATGACGTCATGTTTTTTCGTGCGTGCAGTCGGCTCTGTCGAATTATAAGACGTTGTCACGTCAAAATCCACCGAAGGACATGAATTTAGTTTCAATAACGACTTATTATCGAAAACACCAATATCTTTGGAATGCTTTGCCAAATCCTTATTGTATCTATGAGTATATATCTAATATTATACTATCACTAAGAACCATTTGAATCAATTCAGCTTTCAAACACAAAACACCGTCTCGTAATCTATTCATTCGTGTAGGAGGTACGAGTATACGATTATACCACTCCTCTTTTACGTCGGAGGCTAAAAATAAGAAATGCAGTACTTAAGACTTAAGGTAGTATTTCATATTAAATGAAGCCTTGAGAAATGGAAATGAAAATCCAGTACTAATGAGAGAGTTCTAAGCTTGATTAAAAATTAACTTTGCAGTGGACTTGCACTCCAAGTATTTTTATTGTACAAAGCAAACAGGACAGATATTTTTCATTAATGAAGAAGATATTTAATTTGTCAATGAAGTTAAGAACTGGATTTTGTTAACTATTATTATTAACTATTTTATAAGCTTTTATTTATTCTGCCATGTTAGTATGTTTGAGCCAAATCTTGAAAACTAAATGAGACTTAGTTACTGATTGTGCTGTTAGATTTAGACCTTCTCGGGTTTCAATTTTGAAAATGAAATGATATGGACTACTACTACCATGGAGTCGGTTACATCCTATAACTATACAAAATAAACCTACTAAGTTTAGGCTCATTTAACTGAGCTAAACTCTGGTGGAATATGTTGGAGCATTTAAATTATCAAATTATCAGGCTATTAACGGCCTACTACATGGCCAGGCCTCTGTCCTTACAGGAGAGAGTATATGAAGCCTAGAGCCTTTCCATGCATCCATCTCTTATAATGAGGTCAATTTTGATGACGGTATATTTTAAACAGATATCTAATCTAAAAAAGTAGAAATTACATCCATTTTTTGCCATCCATATTTTCTAAATATGTACCTCTTTCTATCACGCGGCCATTCGGTTTAGCATCAAGGGCAAGGGCAAGCAAGGCAGCATTTTGTAGACCATGTTTCTAGAGGGTAAGTAAGGGGTGAAATAGGTAACCATACGCTGAAAAGTTTTTTTTTTATCGACTACGAGTTGGCCCTTGCACATTGCATCATCACTTAACATCAGGTGTGAAAGCAGTATCACACCTGATGTTAAGTGATGATGCAATCTAAGATGGAAGAGGGCAAACTTGTTAGGCAGGATGAAATCCACACCCCTATCGGTTTCTACACGACATCGTACCGGAACGCTAAATCGCTTGGCAGTACGTCTTTGTCGGTAGGGTGGTAACTAGCCACGGCGAATGCCTCCTACCAGCCAGACGTAGACAAATTAAGAAAAATCTCAATCTGCCCCGCCGGGAATCGAACCCAGGACCTCCGTCTTATAAATCCACCGCGCATACCACTCCGTTACGGAGGTCGTCAAGTTATTCTCTTGAAGTGAATAAATTACTATATAATATGAGTTTTAAATACCTAAATAATGTTTAAATAGGTGTTGATAATAATATAAAATGTATTAAAAAATTAACTAACTAACTAAAAGCTTTTTTCCTGAAATTTAAAGTTTAGACTAACAAAATTATCAATTTGCGTTTGCGTTTTCCGTGAGGTGAAATAATGCAATAGAAATAAATTATTCATTAACGATATAAGGATAGCCTGATAGTTAATTTGTTGAATAGTTTACTACAACACATAAAAGTCTTTAAATAAAGGTTCAGTAATATTGGTATAAAAAATAATAGGCTGTTTTATAGAAATATAATATTTATTCTCTTTGTATAAAAATATTTTCCACACTCAATCCATTTACACTTTTTTAAAACGTTATACAAAAATATTTTATAATTCCGTTCCGAATAAAACAGTCTTTGAAGTTGAAACATTTTCTAATATACACAATTTTGTATTAAAACAGTTCTATCTAAACACATCATCTAGTTTTTACAATGTTTTAAGTACACTGAGGCAAATCCGATCGTAAAATTATATACAAATCGCATTTTTACAGTTTGTCCTTTGAATTTGCTATCTCTTCCGCAAATTACATAATTTGTTCACTTCTTAATGCGCCAAACTTATTTCTTCTTAAGCTTACACAGGATTTTCATATCAATAGCCATATAAATAAGGAAATCCTCCGACATGTGGCACTGCAGATAGAGGCACAAAGACCGGCATCATCCTTTCAGCTTGTAGATAATGAGTTCTTGTATGCTTCTTCAAATGATCCCGTCTTCCAAACTTTTTACCACAAGTGGGACACGGGTAAGGACGGACCCCAGAATGTATCCTCTTGTGCCTCGTCAACTCTTCGTTCCTCGTGAAGGTTTTACCACAATTCTTCTCATCACATTTAAAAGGACGCTCACCGGTATGTATCCTAATATGACCTTTAAGTTGACCATTATTAGAAAATCCAACTTGGCAATGCGGACACTTATATTTTTTCGGCCTTTGTTTCCTGGCATTTAAAAGCTTGGCCTCGTTTTCTTGTTGTAGTATTCTCGCGTATTCTAGCTCCATTGCGTAGCCTTGGGCTAGTGATTCTAGTAATAAAGGATCAGTTGGTGGAACGCCTAAGGTTTGGGCTATATCCGTTGACATAAATTCGGGTAATCCATGGCCGTATAAATTAGCTGGCACAGAGTGCGGGAATATAATATTTTCTGGGTAAAAATTTTCGGGTGATGCTTTGGGTGTAATTTCTTTCGGTTTCTCTTCTTTGATTTTATCAGTCTTATGCGGTTCTTGTAACAGCCTATCGCAGCACAGGCTCAGACTTGTGACGGGTGAATGTGATATGTCTTGAGGAGGTTTTTTGTCATCATCACAATCCATCGTAGTTGTAGATACGGTAGCGTCTTGATAGTTATTGTTGTCGATTTTCTTAAAAGTACCGCGAATTTTCCTTAATCGATTTTCCCGCTTTTCCTCTTTCCTCTTCTTCAGTTGCGTTACTTCCAATTCAGTATTTTCACTAGCGACGTGAACTCCTGGTGCATCCTTACTTTCTTTCACATCCCACGGTCTAAAAAGCCTCGAATAATTCTGTTGTACAGATAACATTTTCGCAAAAAACAACCAAGATGATCTCGCACACGACTAAAGTAGCAAACTGGGACCCTTTCTCATTTCAACAACTTTTATATACATTCCTTTAACAATAAATTTAATAAAAGCGCCCAGGAGTAGAGGGATATCCGAAGCCATTGAATGGACGAAAGAGACGAAATATTTTTCAATTGTTGCACACTTGAAATCGCTTTAGTATTCTACGCCTATGCAACATTTAACTTACAAATGATCATCTACCTTAATACTAAGAGCATGAAGTTCAATTTTGGTTAGTTCGTTGTTGTTTTAATGTCCTTTTCGTGGGATTAGTTGTCATAGTGTTTGAGATAGGGGTGTGTAATGTTATTTATGTTGATTTTTGTGCGTCCTCAGGAGGCGGGCTAAGGGGCCGAGCGCCACGCTCGAGCGGTCGCCCTTGCAGCTGCTGGCTTGTTGTTTTAATGGTTTCGCCGATTGTTGCGGTTTCAAACGATTTATATGATATATACACGCAACAATGCAAGTATATACGGTTGGAATGGTTTATGGACTTTAATTTCCCAGGGCCAAATGTTAACGTTTGGGATTTTATTATTATTATATTTTGTAATTTATTTATTTTAATTTAGACCCTCAATAGCTTATAGTAATGGGACTGGAGTTAAACACAGGAAATCTTGAATTCAATTTCCTTCTTGCAACGAGACTATTAGTGTAATCACTTCAAACATATTGATTAGAAATCAAAAGATAAACGTAGCTAATGATCTTTTTTTTAGAACAGAAAAATAAATTCTTTGCATTTGTATATTTTTATAGTAACAGTTAAATTTAGGTACTGTTTACGGGAACCAGTTCCTAAAATGGTTTGCATAATGTTAATAAAACATCGCCTATAAAATGATACTTTGCAGGAACAACAACACAACACAACAGCTCTACCTACTACCTTCCTAATTATGAATAAGTTACAATTATCTTTTCTGATAATTTAAAACCTCGTTTGCTCCTTCTAATCTAATTATCTTAATCATGGAAAATTTAATAGTTATAAGTAGGTACGATTCTTATAACACATAAAATTTTGACGGCCTTCGTAGCGCAGTGGTATGCGCTGTGGATTTATTAGACAGGTCCTAGGTTCGATTCCCGGCAAGACCGATTGAGATTTCCTCAATTGGCCCGGTTTAGGCTGGTGAGAGGCTTCGGCCGTTCACTCTACCGACAAAGATGTACCGCCAAGCGATTTAACGTTCCGGTACGATATCGCGTAGAAACCGAAGGATTATTAACCGAAGTATTCTTAGATTGTATCATTATTTACCATCAGATGTGATTGCAATCAAGGGCTAACTTGTAATGAAAAAAAAATTAAATTCGTAAAAAAAAAGTTGAATAACATCCTCAAAAATAATTTTAAAATATACCGTTACCAAAGATTTTTAACCTGGCAGTCCTTAAATTTAATTCAAGAATACAATAATATCATTTCCTGGATTATAATAAAAAGCGAAGTGTCGTCCACAAAATTGATGGAAAGGATCAATCTAAACAGATCAAGTAACATCTATTCAAATACAATGCGCTTGATTGCGATGCTTTTGATATTTTTTGGGCGGTTTCTGAACGAAATTTGGAATTGGCGCGATCTGTCAAATTGGACGCCGCGTGTGATGGATCGATGTGGCCTCAGTATCTACGGGACAAAAAGCGGACTAAACTTACATTAAAGTAGGACATTGTCTTTATTAACTTGAATTTGTAAGTATTTTTTATAACCACAGGCTCAATATTATACCTACGTATCTTGGTTTGGCTGGTGGGAGGCTTTCGCCGTGGCTAGTTACCACCCTGACGACAAAGGCGTACCGCCAAGCGATTTAGCGTTCCGGTACGATGTCGTGTAGAAACAGAAAAGGGTGTGATTTTCGTCCCACTCCTAACAAGTTAGCCCGCTTCCATCTTAGATTGCATCATCACTTAACATCAGGTGTGATAGCAGTCAAGGGCCAATTTGTAGTCGATAAAAAAAACATACGTTATCTCAAAAAAAAAGGTCCTACTTCTTTGACGCAGACGTAGGTACCGGTGGATGCTACCGGTCGTAGAGTCACTACATATGGTCAAAAAGACATTTCATAAGTGTTTATAAACTAAGAGTACCTACTTGAAATAAATGATTTTGTATGTTGAATTTTTAAATGTTTAACTGTGCATATTTTAACGACTTACTGTAAGAGGCCTTATGAGAGATGATATGGCGCATAGAAACACCGACGCTGCTCCGATGCGGCTTGGCGGGCTTAGGAGATAAAGTTTGAATGTGTAGCTATCATCATCAGGTATTGTGTAGCATCTTTAACTTAACACAACACCTCTGCTGAGGTTTTACTGATAATTTCTTACTCTGATAAAAAAGAAAAACACAATATTTTATTTCCCGCCCCAGTCTCGTATCTAGACATTCGTGATCATACGGATCCAGCCAGACTAACTAGCCACTGGACCAAAAAGGCAGATTAAGAATAAATGCGAAAGTAACTGTTTGTTAACAATCACGCTTAAACTACTGTACCAAATTAAATTAAATTTAGTACAGAGATGGCTTACAGCCTGAGGACACGGGCTGCTAGTTGTTTATAAAACGTACTAGAGATTTTGCCTACAAACGTTGTCGCTAGACAGATTACCGATTTAGTAATTGTGAAAGATTCAGCGAATATTATAGGCTCAAACACATGGATACTATTGCAGAAAAAATCAACGACAGAGAGTTTCAACTTTTAGCCTTACAGCAATATAATTATTCAGACTTTATTCTAGTTGAACTTGTTCTGAATAAAAAATATTGTATGTAACACAGTTTTGTAGCATTAAAGTAATTTTTATCAAATAATAAAGTTTGTAACGGTATCTATAACAGAATTCCGTCCTATTCGATGTTTCTTTTGACTACAATCAAAAGGCGATGCATCAAGACGTTGACACTGCTGTGGAGGACGGCTTTTGAAAATTATCTTTATTTGGAGGTTTCTGGAACGCGCCTTCACTTCGAATGAACGATATAGGAATTTATATTTTGATGAATTAAAAATATTAAAATAGGTATCTACTGGGGTTTATCTATTTAATACAAAAACAATGGAATTACTATGGATTTCACGGGCAGAATATACTTAACTCAGAGCAGGCTTTAGACTATGTAGGTATGTTGTTTTATTTGTATTTAGATTGGATGCAAAAAAAAGAAATATCCCAAAAATAAAAGAATTTCATGCGGACGGAGACGCGGGGTAGGTGCCGTAAGTATATAATATTGACTCTATTCTGATATTATTTAGAAAAAGCGGAAAAGTGTGTATGTTTGTATATACTTGCTATTCTCTGGAACTACCAGTCGGATTGCAAAAATTATTTTTGTCTGAATAGGTGTGAATAGGTAGGTTTATTGGTAGGCGCACGAAAGGAGACAATTTAATATAACGTGTTTAGTATGCCCAAAGCTCAAACAAGCCCAAAACTAAACGAGTTACTGCAGAGCGTCATACGAACTTTAAATGGTTACTAATCACCACGAAAACCTAGCAACATACCAAACCTTCTAAAAATATCTTAACATTCCATGGATTCACCGTTCGTGTGCCGGATCCATCGTGTGTCAGGGATAAAAACACCAGAGTCCGAGACTTGCGATACGGATGTAGGCTTAAGGGTTCCATTTATGACCTGTGTCGCTCGCCTTCTCTGCTCGAATTTTTCTCCCTGCCCAACCAAATCTGGTAGAATCCTGCTACAGCTTCTTTGGACACTCGGTCAAAATGCTTAGCGTACTCCATTTTTAATCAGGCCAAGGTCTTTAAGCAGGTTGTAGAAAGACTTTGCTGGTATACCTATGTTTTCTCGCACCCACTTCCACTGCATATAAACTAACCACAGAGCCATTTTTAACCGACGAAAAAAAACGGAGGAGGTTCTCAATTCGACACGTATATTATTTTTTTTTTATGTATGACCACGCATAACTTTTTACAGAGTTGTCCGATTTTGATAATTCTTTTTTTATTAGAAAGGGTATACTTCCAAGGTGGTCCCATTGTCACCATGTTAGGATCTGATAATGATATCCAGAGGAAATTGAAGGAACTCTTCAAATTTAGGAGGCACGCTTAGAGTCATTTCGGTCTTTGTCTCGGTATCGGTAGCTTTTTGGCTACTAGTGCCGTATAATATACTATGACAGTATAGTACGAGTACGTTACGTGGCGATAAATCACTAAAAAGTAAGAAATAAATTTTTTTTAACAAAAAATAGAACCGACTCAAAACGCACTAAAAAGTAAAAAATAACTGTGTCATTTAGTTGCTTTAATTTACTTAAGCATATCTAGGAGTCGGTGCCAGCCAAGGTATTAGGTTTAATGATAAGTGTTGCTGGAGTGAAACCAATATCTAATCTGTGGTTAGGTATATCAAATTTATAAATTCTCGTTTGTAATGGAAGGTCAAGGTATGTAAGTGCTACCATAATCGGCAGTATGTATAACATATATCAAATTTGATGAATATATAACTTAACGTATTTAAAATACATTTCATTCACAATACAACCAGTTCATTCATAAACCACTGGCCTCCTTTTAAACCATTTTAATAATGCCACAAATATTTCGCTCTGGTTTCCAACGTCCTAATTTCTTTATGAAAATCGTATAAATCTCTCAAATAATACTCTAGAATATAATTTAAAGTATCTTTTAGTGGAATCTTCGCAAGCGTGACAACATTATAAAGTTAGAGTCTATGGTTTGGGTATTTTTTATGTCGTCATTGTAGTGCTCGATTACTACGCTTGTCGTAGTGATGTGAGTTTATCAATGGAATTGTAACTCGTGGGAGGATACAGGATGCTCAGTTGTTTTAACTTTTAAATATGACTACTAAAATTCAAATTAAACGTCTTGATAAACTATTATCTAAAAGCAATGGTGATAATTTAATTCGGAAACTTAAAATTAAAACTAAATACGTGGGTTCCAAATTCACCTTTATCCGAAGAGAGCCCGCAATTATTACAAGTGAAATTTGTCACATTTGTTTAGAATACCTTATATATATGCCCATAAATAATTGTAGTTCTTCTACGCAACTTACGCGCCGTAGTTAAGGTTAAGGTTTTTATAATAATCGGATATAATTAAAAGTTAAAAAATCTTAAAATACAAAATTACTACTTTAAAAAACAGCGAAAAGATCGGAAAAACTTAGGCAGGGAACCAGTTATGTCTACCTAGATTTTCTTTGTTTATCTAATACTTCGATGTGACTCGACATTACCTTTTTTAAATCGCAATTTTAGTATTTTTGTTTAAAAGGAAAAACGTTTGCCTAAAATTATAACATGATATTTGAAACATGCTGTACACAATATTTCGCGAAGAGCTGTGTGGTCCGCTGATATTTGACCACAGCCACGGAGTTGCAGTTAAAAACAAAATGGCTATAAATTTAAAATGGCTGACAAGCCATTGTCGCGACCGTCCCATAGACGGAGCAGACTGGATGACGCCACGCGGCGTTTGCGAGACTTATTGTGATATTTGGATACACGGAGTAAACAAACTTCTAAAATATTGCTCTCCAGAAGTCTTGACTTTATTAAAATTTGTGATCTAAATTACGTAATGTTAAAAAAATCATCATTGTCAACCTGTTTTGAACGGCCCACTCCATGGCTTCAATATGTTTAAAGCTTCAATATATTACAATCGACCCAGTTTTCGAATCCAGTACCTACTTGTAATACGAAATCAAAACGCTAACACCGAGTAACAATTAATATTAAAGGGAAAACTTGTTTAGGCGCGTTGAGTAGATATCTAAGTACTTTTTGGAAGGACAAAATTATAGAACTTGCGTCCTCGTCAGCGAACGCTTTCCATGACATAATTATATGTACGTTGTATAGGTATATATGTGTACTTTTCGGCAAAACCGTGAAACTCGCGTCATCGTCTCCACGCTTCACTCGATACAACTCACAAGTTACATTGTTTTCACTTCTTTTTTCTGATTGTGTAATTGCCGTAAGCTCCATACGGGACCGCAGCGGCGTCACCGGGGGAAATCTTTCACTTCTATTAATTATTTTTTTCATACTAGAGTTCCAGTTTTTAAGGTTTTTAATTTTAGTTGATCCATCAAGAATCATATGTGATTAATTCATCACTTAACATCAAATACTATTGCATTAACAAATAGATTGACATCTCATTCACTAATATCAGCACCGTCAATTGAGTGCTATGCTGAAACCTACAATACTATTCATATTTTATAACAGAAAATAGCGCAGCCGATGTTAAGCGAGCAACACTTTACAGGTTTAAGTAGGTAGCGATTGCAATGCGCTGCATTGTGCCTTTTAATTTAAGACATAGGTGTTAAGGCTTCAAAGCTTGGCGGCAGAATAACGAGTAACTAGCTACAAGTACTTCTCCAGAGAGCTCTATCAATCTTTCTTCAATCAATAAAAACTATCAAAAACCGTAAATTATACAAAAACTGCTAAAACCATATTCCTTATGGATTACTTGAAGTACGCTTTAAAACCAAAATTAAAGTCAAATTCAGTTAACAATTATTTATTCAATAAAATCCAAAGAGAATTTCGAATAATTATTGTAAAAATTGCTTCATGGCTAAAGGACTAACTCAGTGCCAAAAGGTCATAGATTCGATCTAAAACTAATATCGTCTCTATTCTACACACTCTTTATCACTAATGTGTATATCACTAAATAGAGTTTAAAAAAAAAAAAGCCTTTTATTTCACGTTTAAATTTACAGTTACATAATGAAGTTTTAATATGTACAAAGATAATAGAATTTAGAAAATTAAAAATTAAACAAATTAAAATCATGTGTTAGACAATTTAAAAGAATTTTTATACACATTTTATCCGTGAAAGTTTTTAAATTAGCGCGAACCCGTATATGACTGCATAGAGTTTAGGGATTATCGTTCATGTATAAAAATAAAATTTAAAAATTTTCTTGTTCAAAAACTTTTAATTTTTATAACTGTAAAGTTTAAATTTAAAGGTATGAGGGTTTCAAACGCGCGTCTAAAACTCCCAAGGCCTTTTTTAAACTCCGAAAATGAAATATCAGATTTCCCAACAGTTATATTGATCCAGCCTAATTGATTTAAAAAGTATAATGTCACCACAACACGGCGTTACCACGCAGGGAGACATGCGGGGTCAATGGGGTGGGGCGACTCCCCTCGATGGGGTCCACAGTGGGGTTACCGTATTATTACTTTTACTGGAACGAGAGCCATGGCGAAATTGTATATAAGGCAAACTGTTGTTACTCCTAGTTTGATGTGTCTAGCAAACTTTTTATTGGTCTACCTGCGAACGTTCGGTTTTTCTAAATCTTTTGTATCAAAAAATCCTCCAAGGAATTAAAATTGAAAGATTCTCTAGTTCGTTCTTCTCAAAAGTTGCATTTATCTTTGTATTTGTACTGAAATTCATCTGATTAGCTTTCAATAGTTTTAGAATAGCAGCCGCAAGCAAAGTAGTTAACGTATTTAACAGACAAAGATTACAAGATAATAAATACATTGTGATTTTCTGTTTCACAAAATATATTGAATGATAAAAGTATCTACTCAATTATTTTCTTTATAAACCATCGTAATCTGATCTCCGTAGTCGCCTACCTTAAATTCAATTTACCTTTTTAATAGGTGCATGGACTAATAAACAAATCACTTACAGATTTTTATCGTAGACTCTCGCTCTATCTACGTATATAAATTTTTTTAACAAAAATAGAACCGACTCAAAACGCACTAAAAAGTAAAAAATAACTGTGTCATTTAGTTGCTTTAATTAAGCATATCTATGAGGTCGGTGCCAGCAAGTTTAAGGAACCTTTATTTAACGTAGTAAAGCAGTTTGTGGAGTCTATGTAATGTTCTTAACGTAGAAACCTTGGCTGAATACTGTCATAGTAGATTATACGGCACTAGTAGCCAAAAAGCTACTGATACCGAGACAAAAACCGAAATCGCTGTAAGCGTGCCTCCAAAATTTTAAGAGTTTCATCAATTTCCCCAGGATATCATCATCCGATCCTAACATGATGACTATGGGACTACCTTGGAAGTATGCCCTTTCTAAAAAAAAAAGAATTATCGAAATCGGTCATAAGTTATGCGTGGTCATACATAAAAAAAATATACGTGTCGAATTGAGAACCTCCTCCGTTTTTTTTCGTCGATTATAAACTAACTTACATCGTCTATCTGAAGCCAGTGACAATGAAAGTTGAAGGCAGAGGCGATTTTAGAACTATCCCGCTGAATCACAATAACAAATAAGCTTATTTGTAAATTTTTTAGGAATCGACATAAATTAGTTTTATCAGCGTATCGCCTCCGAAAAGTTCAAAAGTCATTTGTTGGACTGGGTGTACTCTTCTACAACAAGATGCCCAATTCAGTTTTAGATCTGCCATTGCATAAGTTTAAGCAATGTATTAAAACTCACTTACTGAGTCAAGGTTATTATACTATAGATGAATTTTTAAATGACAAAGATGTTGAGAGGCAATTGGATCAGCTTTCAACTTCACACAAGTAGTAGAATAAATAATTTTATGTAACAATACAGTTAATATTGTAAAAATTAATAATTTTAAAAGAGCAACTGTTGAGTTTCTTTCCGGCTCTTCTCAACAGGACCTGCCTTCCGAGCCGGTGGTAGAGTCACTACAAATAGTCTAATTTGACGTTTCAAAAGTGCTTATAATTGGCCTACTTGAAATAAATGATTTTGAATTTGAATTTGAATTTGCAGGTTATAATCTATCTCCATTCCATAATTTTATTCGTAGCGCTTCAGATGTTCTAGCCCTAAGGTGTACGTAACTATAACTTACACAAACTGTCGCCTTCATCAGGACTACCTTTAACAGACGGTGGACGTCCACTGCTAGACGTAGGCCTTTTTTAGGAACTTCCACACACTGCGATCCTGGGCCGCCTGTGGCCAGCGACTTCCTGCGACACGTTTGATGTCATCAGTCCACTCAGTGTACTGTTCATACCACTATCGCCTTATAACTATTGAGTTTTCTTGCCGTCCTTTCTCTGCAGAACCTTTCTTTCAAGTCAGTGGTAGAGTCACTACAACTAGTCTAACTTGACGTTTTAAAAGTTTTTTTTTATCGACTACAAGTTGGCCCGTGACTGTTATCACACCTTTACTACTTACCTATTTACTA
The DNA here is from genome assembly GCA_034621355.1 of Mycalesis mineus. Lineage (NCBI taxonomy): Eukaryota > Metazoa > Arthropoda > Insecta > Lepidoptera > Nymphalidae > Mycalesis > Mycalesis mineus. Next base: position 7,538,657 of record CM067904.1, on the reverse strand, counting down.
AATACCTATTTGAGCATGAGTTTCAATGCGTTATAAATCAAGTGATATATGGTTAACAAGTTCGACAGTTCGAAGAGCTGACGGACTATGGGTACCTAAGGTTCTCGAAAGGCAACCTCGTACCAGAAAGGGTAGTGTAGTCGACCCGCCACAAGGTGGACTGAAGATATTTTTTTTTATCGACTACAAGTTGTCTCTTGACTGCTATCACACCTGATGTTAAGTGATGATGCGATCTAAGACGGAAGCGAGCTAACTTGTTAGGAGTAGGACGAAATCCACACCCCTTTCGGTTTCTACACGACATCGTACCGGAACGCTAAATCGCTTGGCGGTACGTTTTTGTCGGTAAGGTGGTAACTAGCCACGGCGAAAGCCTCCCACCAGCCAGATCAAGACAAATTAAGAAAAATCTCAATCCCCGCCGGGAATCGAACCCAGGACCTCCGTGTTATAAATCCACCGCGCATTCCACTGCGCCTCGGAGGTCGTCAAAGTGCTTGTAAACTAAACCTATTTAAAAAAATATATGAGTTTAGAATTTTATATACCTAATTGTTTCAGCGTTGTGGGGTAACTATAAGTTACACATACGCTTTTATAAATATAGAGTAATAATATGCAATAAAATGGAGACAAGAGCTCCAACAAATCAATTTTGAGTCGTCCGCGGTGAAAACCTACAAAACGACATTGTCATCACAACAATAATTCGCCACATCCATCCCGGGCCGACTTTAATCTAATTTACACCTTTGCGACAGTCCAAATGTATGATACCCTTGAAGGCTTTGTCGGCGCGTCAAAGAGACCGCCACTTCAAAGCTGTGCGGCTTTTTGAAGATATTTTTGCTCAGTTGACATGTTACAAGGTTGCGATTGTATGGGATAAGTACTTTATATTGATGTTGAGTTCTATTATGCTTTGGTTAATGTCTTTATGTTGTAAAAAATAACTGTGACACTTGACTGTGGGTTTTATAAAGGCATAACTTAAGCGTCTCTTACTCTTATTATTAGAGTACTATAGTAATACTAGCAATAGCTATGCCTAGAAGAAGTCAAATACCTATTGCTTTTTATCTATTTGCTACGAGTTTGTTAAAATCACCCTTTCGATTTCTACACGACATCGTACCGGAACGCAACCGCTTAGCGGTTCGTGTTTGTCGGCAGGCTGGTAATTAGCCAAGCCTCCCACCAGCTAGACCTGGACTAATGTAGAAAATCTTAATAGGTCCAGCCGCATCTTACAAATCCACTGCGCATACGCCACGAGAGCGTCAAAAACCGCCCGCTTTTTGAAGTAAAATTACCGAATAATTTAATTGTAAATAGAAAAAATCTACTTTTTTAAAATGTTTTTTCGTCTGTCCCTTCGCGTCAATTACTGGAACTAAATAGGAATACACATTAAGAAAGTTTACCTATTGTACGTAAATATAACCGTTTGTTACAATAAACGTAACGCAGAGTATGTCCCTACATATAACCCTTGTCTGCTCACCGAAATCTGATGACATCGGACGAGTGACAAATATACACACGATTTACGTAAAGGTACCAGCAATTCGATGCAATGTCCGTTTTGTCAATATCACCACTCAACCCTTGTCTGGCTCACGCTTGACTGTTTCGCAATGTGATGACATCTATAGCGACCAAGCTGCAAACAAAGTATTTTTAGCTTTTTCACACACGATTTAATGTCTATATGTTAATACACCGGTATCACCGAAGTTAAGCAACATCGGGCGCAGTCAGTACTTGAATGGGTGACCGCCTGGGAGCACCGCGTGATGTTTGGCTTTTTAAATTTTTATTTATTTATTTAAAAAAAAAATTAAATAAAAATAAAACAAACTATTTTTATTTTATTTATTTATTTAAAAAATAAATAAATAAAGAACAAACTTAAAAAAATTAAAAAAATAAAAATTTAAAAAAGCCAACATCGCGCGGTAATCTCAGGCGGTCACCCATCCAAGTACCGACCGCGCCCGATGTTGCTTAACTTATATGTAATAGCTTTACCGCGGCAGTCTCCGAGTGCCACACATCTTTTTTTTAATAACCAGGGTTGATGGCTATAAAGCCGTCAGCATTGCATGCAGCTATCACCTCCGTGCCTGGACTGTCGTATTCTTTGAGGCATGGGTGTGTAGCACTACCAATACCCATCTCTGGGGTAAACATTTTTAATATATCACTGAGAATTTCTTCAGCTCAATACATAATTGCCCGACACAAAACTGAAACCTAAGACCTAGTAATCTAAAACCACATAGGCTAAACAACGAGGCAGTTGAACATCAATTGGTGAGAGGTTGAAAAAGGCGGCGAGCAAACAGTCAAAGGACACCGCGCCACGCCCCCGTTGTATCTTCAACGTTAAATTGATCAATTATCGCAAGTGAGGAGTTTTGATACTTTAACATTACTTTAACCTTAAATTAATTCATACATTAATTTTTATACACAACATTTTTATGAAAACCTTAACATACTGTAGACGAAAGCAAAATAATTACCATGTAAATTCAATTGGGTACTAATAATTATTTCGTCAAAAGTTTGAATTATACAATTTTGTTTAGTGATAAATAAAATGTTAATGCGAGATCAAGGAGTAATTCTTTTATAAATAACTTTCGTGTGAAATATGAAAACCTATAAAATAGTCGATCTTAGTTTAACATTCGTTAACGATAAATTTTATATAACAAAGTACAGTTACCCTAATGTTTAAGATCCTTGCGAATACTACCGTGGACCTAATAAATATATAAAGACACTACAGATAGATATTTTTTATAACATTTCAAAACTGCTTGTAAATTTAGCTTGAAATACCTAAAGAAATTCGAATATCTTTATAAATTGACGTTAAAAGGTCCTTCAAAATCAGAAGACAATAGCGCAAAACGTAGCGAAGCTTGGCCATCTAGATATGAAATATAAGTAGCAAGACTTTTTAAATCCGCTACACTATTGACAGTACTAAAGTCGGCTCACACTTTAGAACGCAAAGTAAAAAGCAAACAAAGCCTCAAAGAGCCGAAACGCTACCGACAATGAAGCATTGATAGCCAAACGACAGTTTACGGCATTCTACGTTTAATAAACACGTACATACAGAAATTTAACGGAGTTAAGGTTTGACGTTTGATGAAAAAAAATTGGAGATCAATGAGTATTTGATACAAAAAGTTCTTAACACACCCACAAAACTTTTTTTTATGTCATCATCAATTGACGACCCTAACGTGTTTGGTAACGCCTAGGCTTACTTAGGTACAAAATAAAAGTCCTGCCTTTAATTAGTTTATAGCTTTTTTAGCTATAGGTTAAACTAAAACTAGAAGAGTTAAAAATTGGTATGTTTCTGATTAGGTCTTTTGGTAGTACCTACGAACTACTACTACCTAGAGCTAATATCTATTAATACTGCATTTCCCAGCGATAATAAAGAGTATTTGTTAATGCTAAATTATTTTACTGACTAAAATCTTGAAAACACAACAAAATATAGCTAAATTTTTTTATTACAATTCGATTTTATAATTGATTGTATACATTATTAGGAGAAATCAATGTGTGTAAAGGATTATCCTTCAAGCAGCGCCAACCCAGTCTATTACAGGCCTTCTGCATCCAGTCGTCAACACGCTTTTTAAATATTAGGCGGGCTTGTGGCTGTTGGTAAAACATTATTTGATTGATAGCATTAGCTATTGCAGGGTTAAAATCGAAACACGACGGCAGAAATATGCTTTGCAGTAGCAGTTTTTAAAAGAGTTCCGTCATATATAAAGCTCTATATACACATTTATTAAACTTACAATAAGCTCCTATTGGTACAACAAAGTTTGTTACTAGGGCCGGACTGATTTTTAGGACCTTTAATTTTTCATCATCATTATCAGCCTATTAACATCCCACTACAGGGCCAGGCCTCCCTCCTTATAGGAAAGGGGATATGAAGCGTACACCCACAACGCTGCTCCAAAGCGGGTTGGCGGGCTTGAGGTTCCATTTATTTAACGATCACTATCAGATGTTGAAGATAGTGACCGACGGCTGAACGTGCTCTCCGAGGCACGAGGGTGTAACACCACCAACCTCCAGATTCCAGGCTTGGAAAGTACTGAACATTTCAAAGAAGAATGAAAAAGCTCAGAATTTGTGTTTGCCCTGAATAGTAGAGAAAATTATCATTCATGATATCATTTCCTAATATATTTTGTATGGAACGTTTGTTACTCAATTATGGCTTATCGGATCTGAATAAAATTTTGCACATAGATAGATTACAGCCTGCTACAGCACATTGGCTTTATACCAATATATGATGATTTCACTTAGGTGAGTTTATTGCGAACATTCGTGCGGGTTTCATCAATTGAAATCAGAGATAATCCTAAAGAAGATTTAAGTAAGTATATAATTTATCAAGCTTTTATATAAATTGGCCGGTATAATATTTATCAATAACTTTTGTCATTTGTGAGATTTTATCGATAATGCTGCTGTATCGCTTTGAGATATAACAAAATATAACAAAACTGTTTATGTTAGGATTGTTCCTCTTTATTAGGACTAATGCATAAAAGTATCTATCTTATAAGAATCACCTACTATACCCAGTCTATTTTCCAAAAAGATGGTCGTTAATCAATGGTTGTTTGAAGCAGGTACTACGTATGTTTTTTGAAGGCTGCACTACACTGATTTTTAATCAACGAAAAAACCGAGGAGGTTTTCGTTTTTTTTTAATTTTGATCACGCATAACTTTTTACAGAGTAGTCCGATTTTGTTAATTCTTTTTTTATTAGAAAGAGCACTTTCAAGGTGGTCCCATTGTCATCATGTTTGATGATATCAATGATGATGATGATGATATCCTGGGAAAATTGAAGGAACTCTTCAAATTTTATAGGCACACTTGCAGCGATTTCGGTTTTTGTGTAAGTGTCGGTAGCTTTTTGGCTACTAGTGCCGTACTATGGCAGTATAGTACGAGTAGGTTACGTGTCAATAAATCACTAAAAAGTAAGGAATAAAATTTTGTAACAAAAAATAGAACCGACTCAAAACACACTAAAAAGTAAAAAATAACTGTGTCATTTAGTAGTTTTAATGTACTTAAGCATATCTAGGAGTCGGTGCCAGCCAAGGTTTCTACGTTAAGAACATTATCTAGAATCCACAAACTGCTTTACTACGTTAAATAAATGTTCCTTTAACTTGCTGGCACCGACTTCATAGACATGCTTAAGTAAATTAAAGCAACTAAATGACACAGATATTTTTTACTTTTTAGTGCGTTTTGAATCAGTTCTATTTTTTGTTAATTTTTTTTATCTCATTAACAAATTTGCAGGCTGTTGCTACTAAAAAATAAATTTAAGATAGTCGAAGTAACAAACTCCTCTCATGTCCGCCTCATTAAAGTTAGTTTTTTTTTAAATTTTAACACGTGCGTCGGCGATGACTTCGCTTCTGCCTCACTGCTTCCCAATACGACACCGCAGGCTATTGTATTAGCGCCAGCTGTCTTGTGGTTAGCTTGTTCCACTGTGAATCTATTTAAGTAGTAGAGCATTCAGTAACAGAGCTCGTCCGAGGAAGTACAACCAGACTTGTAATTGCTATGCTGCATGTCTGAAAGGCACTGTTGTCGGTGTAATTGCAAGCACATAATGCTTAACCCCTACAGTCCTACACCAAAGATGGCCATAGGGCAACATTCTACAAATTGCATTGCCTGCGAAGTATTGATGTGTTTCCTAAATAAACATTTTTCTTTCTTTATATAATAAGGTTTTCCATTAATCATCAAGTGGACCATCTGCTTGATTATTCAGCTACTATACTGGGAAAATTATATATTCGCCTAGGGAAGTACTAACAGCCCTGTTTTTTTTTTGCAGCAAAAAGATACACCGGTGTAATTACTTAAGACTAAACAAGTAAACCTAACAACTAAGCCTTATGATAAAAAATAAAAATAAAGGAATGTAGAGGAAAAGAGAGACATAATATGAAATATTTTTTTACTTTGGATTTAGGAAGTTGATGGTGTTACACCCCCGTGTCTCAGTGTACGATAAGCCGTTGGTTCTATTAGTACCTGAAAGTAATCGAAAGTTCACCCAATCTTCACCTTTAATGCATATTCTGGCTGGTAGCAAGTTACCACCTTACCGACAAAAATGTACTGCCAAGCAATCTGCCTTCCGGTACGATGTCGTGTAAAAACAAAGGGGTATAGATTTCATCCTACTCCTAACAAGTTAGTTCTATCATGTCTTGGTTTGGTCTTTATTAAGCATAGATTTATAATAATAAAATAGGACCATCTACATAACACACCTACAGAGAATCATTTTACTCTATCAATTGAATTATAAATCAGAACTTAATAACGGTACTACACATAATAACGTTATAACACACACCTGTCTGAACACATCAGAACAAACAAAACAATAACAAACAAAGTAATCGGCTTACAAACAAAACAGAGTAAACAGTCAAAAGCTCAAGTCGAAGTGTCAAATACTTACAACCATAATAGGTTTAAATCCTAACCCAATTTAGAGAACGCAACACGAAAAAATGGCCCATACATACAATTCTTTTGTCAAAATCCCACTTCGGATAATACTATCGAGTTTTATTTATTCCGTTGTAATAGAGTTCATAATCCCGTGTTTTGGAGTAACGATAAATTGGTGCACCTTTTGAAAACCGTTGACTTATGCCGATGGATATCTTTCATTGTTGTGAAAACCACAATGGCTAATGCACTCATGATCTTTTCAACGTTGTCATCTATACTAAGTACGTTATTGATTGTTATTTGCGTTTTTGTAACTATTGTACACCTTTATGTAGATGAAAATAGGGTTTATATTTGTTTGAAAGTTGCGTTTGTGGTGGCAAAACGGAGAAATTGTGTTGAAAGTAGATTGAAAGTAATTGAATATTTGACTTTGGTAAATCGTGTGACGGGGCAACATGGTGTGACGAATCTGCGAACATTTTATTTGTGTAGAAAGTGAAGAAATTTTTGTATAAGGATCACTCTCGAACCTTATTCTGCTTTTTATTTTATTTGCAAGTATTTAAGAGTTGGGATTTTATACTTACACGTATTTTTTGATAAATTAAAATGTCTTAATTTTAATAATATTTAGAATTGAGTTAAGAAGTGCTTGAATCAAAAACGTTTGGAAAATAACAAATAGGAACAAAGTTATCTAATTAAAGTTACTAGTTATAGCACACGTCCTTTGTACAAAATCTATACGAGTATATTGCCCAGATATTCCGTACTTTAACTCATAAATTACGGAAATAAGCCGCATTAAAATCTATTGATTTGCGCCGGGAATTAGATTAGATTTGTGTCGACAAACAAACACAAATAAACTTTTTTTTGTATTTTGTTAATCTTCTATTGTCCCTCTAATTATATTTTTCTAACAAAGAACTAACTCACGTTGTTTGTATTATATTATAGCAGACTGAACTGAGAGTAGGCCACTGCAGTCTTAAAAATAATAAAAAGTAAAAGAAAATCGCAGTAGAATGAAACCCATTGCAAAAGGAAGAAAATATCATAAAAATGAAAGGAAAAATAAATTACAGACGATCTGAGGTCGGGTAGGGGTAGTTTAGGGGTAAAAAACGGATTTTCTCGATTTCCGGCAAAACTAAAAGCCCTATGGAAAAGAATTAATGGCAAAGTTATAGGTAATAAAAAGATCTAAATCTTTTGTATTTATACTTTTTTCACATAACCTCAAAATTTATGTGAAAAATTAAAAAACCCTACTTTTAAGTATTTTATTTTTATCTTTTCCAAATAAATTTTTATTTTCATGAAATTTGGTGAAAACCTATATGTTATGTCCCAAATACGTTATAAATTATTTGATTTGAAATATTTATTTTTTCTCCTAATTTTTAATGAATATCGAAAAAATAACTTAATTTTCAACTGAAAATTCGGCCGTCAAAATATCAGTTTTTTTCTAAAGTAGGCTAACGGTTTTTACAGCTGCAACGCAATTGCAGGCGTAGATGCCTATTTATTACTATTTTAAAATAACGTAGGTATGTATATACCTGGGCAACCTACGAAATATTTAGCCCATCATAAGGTCACATTTCAATGTCAACATAGAAAAGTGGGGACGGGGTTAGGCGGATTTGATCCTTACTGGGTCTACATACTTTTTGTAACACTGGGAAATGTGTTTACGCAAAGATATAAGGCAGCTAACTTCTTAGAAGTAATGTAGGACTCATCGGCTGAGAACCAACCGGAATACCCACTAAAACCCAGTGATGTTCCTTCTGATCGCCATTTTTCACCATCGGAAAGTACAGATTTCAACGAACAGAACCCATACCAATTTTTTGAAAAAAACTGATATTTTGACGGCCGAATTTTCGGTTGAAAATCAGGTTATTTTTTCGATATTCATTTAAAATTAGGTAAAAAATAAATATTTCAAATAAAATAAATTATAGCGTGTTTGGAAACTAAAAAAGTAGGTTTTCACCAAAAATCGTGAAAATAAAAATTTATTTAAAAAAGATAATAATAAAAAACGTAAAAGCAGGTATTTGAATTTTTCCCATAAATATTGAGGTTATGTGAAAAAAGTATAAATACAAAAGTTTTAGACTAGTTTTTGCCTTCAACTCTTTTCCATAGGACTTTTAGTTTTGCCGGAAATCGAGAAAATCCGTTTTTTACCCCTTCCCGACCTTAGATCGCCCGTAATTTATTTTTACTACGATTTTTTTTTGGTTTCAAAAATTAAGAGCTGAGTTCTCTAATACGTTTTTTGTGTGATCTTCAAGGTAGCACTAAACATTTCACTATTCATATTTAACGTACCAGCCACCAGGGTGCGTACGCTTAGGTACAATGAGAGACTTTTATAGCTAGAGAAGTAAAACATAGCTTTCAGAAGATCCGTAAATAGATAGCAAATTCTACATCAACGCGAGAAAAGGCCAAAGCTCGTATAAACTAAAGCTTACGCTGATAGCTATGTTCATTAGTAGTACTGCAAATGTCCGTAATTCACCGTTTGAATTCATACTCGTAAATCATTAGTGGATGTGTCTGTGAATTTGATGGATGTACCATTTGAAACACTAGTCCAATAACGTTTCAACAAATGTTCGATTTCCACACTATTTTACTTCAGTCTGCCTGATTGCAAAATAATGTCCCGTGGATTTATAACACGGAGGTCCTTGGGTTCCATTCCCGGCTAGGCCGATTAAGATTTCTTTACTTGGTCCTGGTCTGGCTGGTAGGAGGCTTCGGCCGAGCCTACGTAGCACCCTGCCGTCAAAGACGTACCGCCAAATGATTTAGCGTCTCGGTACGACGTCTTGTAGAACAGAAGCCGAAAGTGGTATAGATTTCAAACTACTCCTAAAAAGTAAGTTCGCTTCCATGTTCAATTGCATCATAACTTACCAACAAGTGTTGTTGCGGTCAAGGGCTAATGTTTTTTTTATTATCTTGTAGTTAATAATCCTTAAAAAAACACTGGCATGGACTTTGGACTTGTAACTTCGCAAAGTTGTGTATGTTTTAAGCAATCTCATGAGTACATCAGTTGCTTCAACTTGGAAATAAACATCTTTCTTACAGCTATACAAAAAACATTCATATCTTAAAAAAAAATAGTCTTTGATCAATTATTTTTGGAAGATGGTTAAAAATAATAATCAACATTTCCTAAGATTACTTCGATTTCGAAATAAAAATGTCGAGGGCTTTTTGTCCGATTGGTTTCTCGAAAAATAGCAAAATACATTTATTATTCGTAAGTTGTGCCTTGCGATTTGACCCACATATACCCAGTTTCAATGGAATTATTGTGACAAAATAATCATAGCGTTTGTGCTACTCCAAACTATATATAATTTTTATATTCTGTAGGTAAAAATTGGCAATGACATACTGACATTAACGTACCGTAATAGAGTAAATAGCGCAAATTTTCATTACTATATATAATCTTTATATAAATAAATAAAGATTCCTTATTATATATAATCTTTATATACTGTAGGTAAAAGTTCTACCCTGCAAAGTTTTAGTTAAGAGATTTATTTCTTTTCTACGATTTAACGTAGATTCAGTATTTTGTTTTATTGATTACAAGTCAGTTCTTGACTGCAATCACACCTGATAGTAAGTGATGATACAATCTAAGACGAAAGCGGACTAGAAGTAGCATAGAGAGTAGAATGAAATCCACACTTCTTTCGGCTTCTATGCGATATAGTACCGGAACGCTATAAATCCTTAGGCAAGCTTCCCACCAGACCAGACTTGAACCAATTAAAAAAATCACAATCTGGCTAGCCGGGAATCGAACCTAGAATTTCCTTATTACGAATCCACCATGCATACTACTGCGCCACGGAGGCTGTCAAAGCAAACACTAAATTTAGTTCAATTCACTAGGGTTGAAAATAAGCCTACACTTTATACGACGGTTGGAATCCTGTCTAATGTGAACGCACCCTTAAGCAATAAAATATATTTTTTAAGTTGCAGCTAGACGAAGGGACGTCACAGGGGCGGTAGTGAAAGCAACCCTAATAATAAAAATGATCGCGAACACAAACCGCATCTGTTACGGCACACCCATGCACTTATGGTAAAATTCAGTCAACACCTAATATAACTAATAATAATTATAAAATTGCTCTGTGAGTTCTTTTTTTATTTATTTATTTTTAAACCATTAACAAAAAGACAAAAAGTTTGGCTTAACTATTGTGCAACAAAAAACACTGTTGACTTTACTGTGCACGGTTACATAAGTACGTTATACATACATACACAGAAAAAAATAGCAAGAAATAATAAAAAAAGTATTAGTCAACCACGAGGGATAAATTAATTAAAAGAGGACGAATTGTTGAATAAATTGGGGAAAACAAACTCAAGCGTTTATTTTTCATAGTTGTTTGCTTTAGATATATGTAGTGTAGTGTAGGTGATGTGTATTGTGTGATAATGATGGGTGGTGAGTGTCGGCCGATGGTAATATGTGTTGGTGTAGTCATTTTCCTCGCTGTAGTGAGATAAAAATTATTATTATAAAAACAAAAAACCCGACTGCTTAGAAGTTATGAACTGAAAAGAGAAAAACAAGGATCGCTATATCTGTATAAAATTCTAAATACTTTATGGTGCTGCAAACAGGGACAAAATACTTTAACCTTGGGGGAAAGAAAGATCTACCAAAATTTGTCCCCGCCTGCAGCACCATAAAGTATTTAGAATTTTATACAGATATAGTGATCCTTGTTTTTCTCTTTTCAGTTCATAACTTCTAAGCAGTCGGGTCTTTTGTTTTTATAATAATAATTTTATTTGAGACTTTTTAGTTTTAGTTTATGGTATAGAAATGAGACGGTACACTGAGTACACTTTTTGCCATTTTTTGTTAAAACGGCAATAAAAACATGATTTGATATTTATATTTTTGAAATGGTCTTTTTACGACCTTTCATTTGACACCGATATTGCTAAGATAAGAGAAAGAAATACACACGTCCCCCCTTTTTCCCCCATTTACAGCCGCCATTTTGAAAATTTATATAGCCTATGTCACTACCACAATTTTGACAAATTCAACGACACCTCACATGTCAAAATCCGTTCAGCCGTTTAGGCTGTAGCGCGTGCCGAAGAAATGGACATACATACATACATACATACGCTCGAAAAACATAACCCTCCTTCTAACGCAGTCGGGTAAAAAGTTGTGTGTTGCGCACAGCAGCAAACTTTTTTACTTCTCGTGCATTGAATACGTGCACTGCAATGACAATCAATTTTGCTGACTAGCATAACAAATAACTATTGTTTTAAGATCTGTTAGCATTACTTTACCGTAATTAAATAAATAACGATAATCATTTCTGCATTTTACTTTGACGTTTCTAGGCACAATGATTTTAAGAATACGTAGTTGTAGTTAATATACGCCATTTTACGTATAACAAAATTTTGATGATAAATTAAACCGACTTCAAAACGAACTGAAAAGTAAAAAATAAATGCTTCATTTAGTTACTTTAATTTACTTAACCATATCTATAAACTCGGTGCCATCCAAGTTTAAGGAAAGTTTATTCAACAAAGTAGCACAGCACTTAGTGTGAATTAGATATCGTCTTTAAAGTAGAAAGCTTACAGGTGGCACCGACTTCATAGATATGGTTAAGTTAAAATAAATATTTGCCAGCCACTTATAAATTAAAGTAACTAAATGACGCATTCATTTTTTACTTTTCAGTTCGTTTTGAAGTCGGTCTAATTTTTTATTAAAATTTTTTTTCATACTTTTTAGTGTTTTATCGACAACGAATATACGTAAAACCTACTCGTTCTAAACTATGAGTACCAATATTCGGCAGCCACTTATAAACTACTGACATCACTGCAAATGTGTCCATGAAGTTGAGAACTTGGTTAAATCCCTTAAGTTCTCAACATCACATCCTAACATGATGACTACGGGACCATTTTGAAACCTTTCTAATAAAAAAGAATTTTCAAAATCGGACTATTCTGTGAAAAGTTATGCGTAAAAAATCCCTATCTTAAAAATAACTGAACCGATTTTAGTGAAACTTGCAGTGTACCCTAAGTTGAATAATACCTAGTACAACAAAAAAGAATTACTTAAATCGGACTTGTAATGATATGCCTCCACAAACATAAATACATACATACACTTTTGAAATTTGGCACACTTGTGCATACGCTTTCTATAGACTAACATATGTGAAAACTGGGCAGATCAGGAAATATTACATACATACGGGTCGAATTGGTAACGTCCTTTTATTGCAGTCGGTTAAAAATAACAACTTACAACATTCGCCAAGTACTTTGTAAATAATGTCGAAAAATGTACTTTCTTACTAATCAGCCACAGTATCTGTTATGGCTAGATGTTGTTTAAACCCAACATGCTGCTTCAATGCGCATTGGTGGTAATAGGTTGATAAAGTTTCTCTTGTAACTAGATATGATGTTCGATAAAATTATTGTCAAGTACTTTAAACTACTGCTCGAGCCACGGGGATGTACCTAACACTAATTTTCGAATTTGGAGCTTCTGTTAACAACTTCTGGGAACAAAAAAGCTCTAGTCTCACCCAGGACTTGTGACCAGGACTCAAGCCGCTTGGGTTTACTTCGCTTGATACCGTTAGAGTAGGGGCTTAGGGCTTTCCTCCTTGTCCAGGCTAGGCGCGTAGGAACTTTCAGGGCTTTCTATTTTTGCTAGTTTAGTCAATCCGGAAAGGTTAATCCAGGAATGCCCCGCCTAGACTGCGATGGAGAGCCATTGGCATCCGGCGTCGGGGCGGTGTCTGGATAAGTCACATAAGCAATTTATCGCTGCTATCAGCCACAAGATGGCATTTGGCATTGATTCCCATTAGTATTTGTGTACCACGTAGCTGTAGAAAACAAAAATCCAATAAGACATTTCTCGAAAAAAGATAAAATTTTTGGAACTATTCTAATTAGAAAATTCACTCTGCTTGTAACGCCATCTCGTACTGCTTTGATGTACTATTTTATATAATACTTATGAACTTCTACGGGATGGTGTTAAAATACTTTTAATTTGCAAAAAATACCAGTCGCTCAAATGTCTAGAATCTTAGATATTAGACGAAGCAATAATGGATTAGTTACATTGTAAATAACTTTAGAACTGAAGAACAGACCAGCATAAAATTTGGCACTGAGATACATTATAGGCTACTTTTTATGCCGCTATTTACACGGAAACGAAATCTATTGGGAAACAAATTGCAGGGCACAGATATTTTTCTTTAAAACTAGGCACTCATTGAAACCATTTATGATGAAATTTCTTCGTAAACTTTTCCATCAACGACTTCATCACGATCATATTGAGCTGATATACGAGGTCGGTTATAACTCATTCACACATTCCCACGTGCGGTATTTCATCTCAAATATATAGTCGTCTATCCAAAGTATGGCAAGATGCCAGACTGGGCGACCTTTTGACCTTTATCCGACGTAAGGGTCGGAATAGTTTATTTTAGAACTGTGTACTGTGGCTTCGGATAAAAAGTCCTGGGTTTAAGGAATGAAATTTTAAGCTTTTCTCCTTACCAGAAATACTCAGTAATAATTTTTAATTTGGAGTTTGGAAGATGGTTAAGTCCGCAGTTTTTAGTTTATTAAGTTGGTGCTGTTTCACACTTATAGATACCTTAGAGAGCACGTTAATCCATCGGTACCGGTCACTATCACTACCACCTGACAGTGATCGTTAAAACAGTGAAACATAATCACCCTAATCCGCTAAGTCTTTTGACACAGTGTGGTGGGTTTAAGCTCTATATCCCTGCTCTCATAAAATGAAAGTCTGCTGTTAAAATATACTGGCAATGAACCAGGGTCAGTCATAACTCATTCACACATTCTTATGAGCGCAATTTAATCTCAAATTAATATTCGTCACAACGCTATCCAAAGTATGGCAAGATGCCAGACTGGGCGACCTTTTGACCTTTATCCGACGTAAGGGTCACGAGGCCCAATAACAGTTTATTTTAGAACTATCTTGAGATTACGATAAACATTTATTCTGTCTATATATAGTAAAGGATGTTTCGTTTGACCTCTTTGCGTTATTAAACTACTAGAAGACGTCCGCGGTTTCACCCGTGCATTTCTCGTTCGTTCTCGCGTAAAAAAAATAACCCAGGCGAAAGACGCTGCTAAACACATTCTACGTCTTAAGTGGAAATGGGTAGGCCACATTCAGAGAGTAACCGACAATAGATGGTCCCAAATAGTAACAAACTGGAATCCATGGGGTTCAAAACGGAAGCGAGGCAGGCCATCTAAAAGGTGGAGTGACGATATTGCGCAAGTGGCTGGAAGTACATGGCAACGCACAGCTAGGGATAGAGCACGGTGGCTTAATATGGAGGAGGCTTTTACTGCGTTCAGCAGTCCTTCCTGAAAGAATTAGTATGTAATCGAAACTAACAATACTAACATAGGATAAGTTTGAATTTAACTACTATAACTAACAATATTGTAAATTGTAATGTTTAATATTGTAAGGAAATAAAGCTATTTTATTTTTATTTTTTATTATTTCTCGTTCCAGTGGGAATTTTGGGATAAAATGTATCTTGTGTGTTATTCTGATAAGTAATATTATTGTGAAGTTTTTAGGGTGCATCCCAGTAGTACCCCCTAATTTAAGTTCTATAGAAATGTTGATACACCATATCAGTACATAGTGTCCCATTAGTTCTATACAGAACTAATGGGACAAAATTAAAGAAATGTCGATATCAACATCTTGTTTGTAAGTTACATATAAAATATCTTTAGTTTTTATAAGTATAATATGGAATCTCTTTTGATTGCAATAATAAATGTCCACTTCAATTTGAGAGTATCTATAAACATACTATATCGAATAAAGCTTTGCTTAAATTGCACAAAACGTCTTTAAAACGATATTGAGGTTTTTAATATATTTTTTTTCTAAACAGAATAGTTTGCGCGAAAAATACTACCAAAGTGTTAAAATGTGTGTCCCCCTGTAACTTCTAAAATAAGAGAATATTTTTTTAGACACAACTACTACTTGGTTTTAACAACTTAGCTTTTGTCGCAAGGGACATTTTTTTGTTGTCAAAACAAAATGAAATATCAATCAAAATAATATAAAGTTTATATCTTATATGGTATAAGTAAAGTCAAGAGCAAAAACTGTACTACAGTACTATATAGAACTATTGGGATATAATTTGACAGCACGGAAAATATCCCAACAGTTCTATAGAACTACGGTATGGGGTACTACTGGGATGCACCCAGTTTTTGCATCAAAGAGTAACACATGCATCCATCCACACATACAAACTTTCGCCTTTGTAATATTAGTAAGCTTCTAAAGCGCTTCTATCTTAGATGGTATCTTAAATTACCATCAGGCGTGATTGCAGTCGCGAATTAACATGCAGGGAAGAAATTATAGAACGTTTTCAAAGAAACGTAAGTAAAACTCGAATTGATTGAATAAACTGCTACGAAGTATTCACGCGTGTAGGGTGATGCTACGCACGTAGCAATCAGGCTACGACGTAGCTCGTAGCATGATTCAATTTATTAACGAGTCGATTAACTCGATCGATCTGATCGGTTTGTGGGTAATTCGCTCTGGATTGATTTTGTGTTTTACAGTTAAGTTACTTTTACTTACAACCAAATTTTGGTACGTAAATATGCGTTAAGGGTGAGAGGTTATTTTTTTTATTTTTTCGCATTCGTTATCATCACACTTGATGGTAAGTCTCACAATATAAGATGGAAGCGGGCTTACTTGTAAGGATTAAGAAAACCCCCTTCAGTTTGTACACGACATTATATCGTATTCGGGGCCTCCGTCCTGTAAACCCACCGCGCAAACCACTGCGCGAGGGAGGCCGTCAAAAAAACAGTTAAGTTATTTTTAGTTGAGTGAGCCATTATTTGTTAATTTATGTCAAATAAATGAAACTGTTTATCTGTTTTTGCCAATAGATAATCAGGTAGAGCCATAACCTCTCACCAGCCAGATCTGGACCAATTAATTTTTTTTTTTTATAATTTATTTTTTAAAATTTTTAATCGGCCAAGCCGGAAATCGAATCCAGGACTTCAATTTTATAAATCATATATAGCGCCCAAGCTAAGGTCGATTTACGTATTAGAATTTGGGAAATGTATTGATAGAATCTAATAACGAGCTTTTTCAGCAAGTATGCTTTGTCTTATATTTTTTTACCATATTTGGTAGTAAATAGTGTAGTAGTATACATTTCGTAACAGAACTCGTCTGGGAAAGTATAGTCGATATGCAGCACTCCTGTGTTTCAGTCTGATATGCTAATAAAAAATTTTAACAAAAAATAGAACCGACTCAAAACGCACTAAAAAGTAAAAAATAACTGTGTCATTTAGTTGCTTTAATTTACTTAAGCATATCTATGAAGTCGATGTCAGCAAGTTTAAGGAACATTTATTTAACGTAGTAAAGCAGTTTGTGGGTTCTAAAAGTAGAAACCTTGCCTGGCACCGACTCCTAGATATGCTTAAGTAAATTAAAGCAACTAAATGACACAGTTATTTTTTACTTTTTAGTGCGTTTTGAGTCGGTTCAATTTTTTGTTAAAAATTTTTATTTCTTACTTTTTAGTGATTTATCGACACGTAACGTACTCGTACTATACTCTCATAGTATATTATACGACACTAGTAGCCAAAAAGCTACCGAGACAAAAACCGAAATCGCTGTAAGCGTGCCTCCAAAATTTGAAGAGTTCCTTCAATTTCCCCAGAATATCATCATTAGATCCTAACATGATGACAATGGGACCATCTTGAAAGCGTGCCCTTTCTAATAAAAAAAGAATTATCAAAATCGGACAACTTTGTAAAAAGTTATGCGTGGTCATAAATAAAAAAAAACCTCCTCCGTTTTTTTCGTCGGTTACATAGTAAAATTAAAGCAAATAAGTCAAAAACCGTAAAACCACAGTATACACACAGTAGTAAAACAACTGTTGACAATAGACGGGACGTAAAACAGTGCATTGTACAACAAGAACTTATTGCTAACGAATATAATGTGCGAAGTGTTGCTTTGTAATAGACGATGGTTGTTAAAGAATTATGATACCAATAAAAGTTCTCTAAAAATCTAGTATCAAATTAAAAGTTTGTAATATAAAGAGTATAATCTATTAGAAAATGTATAAAGTAGGAATCCATATTCACATTATTAAAATAAAAGGGCACACGATTAATCACTATACTTGTCACAAGTATGCCGACGCCGACATGTCTGTTCCATCAATTCTAGGACAATGGTGGCATCCAATTCACACCAAATTATCAATCGTAATCTTTTACACAAATATGTATTTTATGTCACGGACTTAAGGTATAACACGAGTGCTTTAATATAATGTTTGTGACCGATATGTTATTGTACATGAAATGATACTGTACCGTATTGTAATAAGGTTCATAATCGTGTGCATGTGTGTTATGTGTGGACGTGAAAATCCGCGCAGTCGCCCGTTTTCCGCCGTCAGTCGGCTCCGTGGCGCCACTGAGCACGGTTGTGTTTAGGGATATTTAATGTTAAGGCATTTCCCGTGATTCCCCGTCAATTGTGCATAAAAATCTACCCAGTCAATTTTCGCCTTCCACTTAGCTTGTAGCTTCAATACCTATATTAGAACTGTAATCGAGTATAATTCGTAGTTCCGCTTTATGTAGACGTAGGCTTAAAACAAATATCGAAATGTGCAAGATCTTATGAAAACCGGCAACGTCAGGGGCGCCAAACCATCGGTGTGTAAGTTACGTAACTGTTCCGGGAAAATCGATAGCTGGGCGTAAATAGCGACCTAGGGTTGGAAACAGCTGGCCGGCAGCCAGCCATGATGCAGCCTTCGGTGAGTAGCAGATTTTATACCTTTTTGTCAATTGAAACTTTTAATTTATTTTTTGTAAAAAATTTCTATTACGATTATTTTCAATCAATATGCTGCTACTATATATTATCTACTGCTACTAACTAATAACGATAAAAATTAATGGACATTGATATGGGTTGATATAACATTGTCATCCCTTTCGCACTTAGGTACGCTACTAAATTTCACCTACTATACAATCGTTCGATAGTTATGACGTCATCTATCGTATTATAATGACACCATGACAGATTAAAACTATCCGTTCGTCTTTTGTTCTCTACTGTTCTTGAAATACCCCGTTCAGAAATAATAGAACATATCTACAACAAAAGTATCAAGATTTGTATGAAAAAGACAGAACACTTAAAGACACTATACTGTATAAGATATTACAGTACACAAATGCAAGTATCCCGATAAAGTCAAAGATTATATCAATTGAAAATAAATCCCAATTCAAAACGCGAGAATCTTGCCTGTTAGTCACCTAAGTTTAGTTGATCCAAGATCCATACATCAGGGATTCATTGCCTTGGTATACATCATAGGCGGTGATGATTCGATTCTAACCAAGAATTATCAGCCAAAAGCCGTGCTGCACATATATCTTTTGAGAGAATTTCCAAACACCACACTACAGAGCTGCCTTGATCTAGTAACTAGTATATCATCTCATCAGTCCTCCTAGTTTGGTGACAGTTTGAGAGCTTAAGAGCACACACTTTATACACCTAAATGTAAGTAAAGCACTTCTTACAGAAAACGTTTTCGTCGATAACGACTTATTTTACTTTTTTTAATAAAAAGACTTAAGAGTAATTATTACTATTTTGCGTCTTTAACTCTTCTGATCTTAACCGGATTTATCGTCGTTATTATAAAAGGATTAATAATGATAGCTCAGGTTTAAAAAATGATAAAGCTTTATGAAATAGGCAATAAAATGTTAATCACAATATTACAAGGAATTTACGAATTATTAATTTATCCGAGTGTAATATTTTTGATATTGATTTTTTTCGTTTCTAAACTTTACTAATAATAATGTTATAAATGCGAAAGTAGCTCTGTCTGGCTGTGTTACGCAATGAGGCTTAATCTACTGAACCGATTTAAATTAAATTCGGTACAGAAATAGTCTAAAGCCTGAGAAAGGACTTAGAATACTTGTTAATAAGAAAAGTGCATAGTGCAGTAAAATATTGAAATAGGGGATGAAAGTTTGTATTGAAAGTTCTTTAGTTTGAAAAATAAAGAAAGTTCTTGGATAGTTGCAATACACTGTCTTTCATCTGCTAGTATCAAGCCTTTGTCATAATTAATTTGGCTTAATTAAAAAATCACTTATTTTATAAAGTAGCTAAATGTTATTGTTATTTTGATTGACGTATTAGTAGGTTATTACGTCACTCTACATACATATATTCGGCCCTGAACCCTGATATTGTCACCCTTTCCGCCATTTACGCTAAACCTTGGCCTTTTAAGAGGAAAGGGTGTTTTTAATTTTCAACGTTTTCCGACCGGCTTAACGTACTTTTTGAAGGACAGAGTAAACGTAAATCTCAACTGGTGGTTACATAGTAAATTGATGATTTTCTTAATTACAAAGATTTTAGGAAACAGTCTATCTCACCTTCTCATAAACAATAATATGAAAGCAATATGATTTCATTAATATAAATGATGGTGACTTGAGGCAATTATATTATAGTGTAAACACACCATACTTAAATATTCATACGTATTTTTTTAAAATAGATGTAGGTATTTTGTTAAAATAAACTAAATAAATATTTCTATTTATTCATTACAAGTTAGTGCATGACTGCTATCACACCTGAGGGTAAGTGATGATGCAATCTAAGATGGAAACGGGGTAATTTATTAGGAGTAGGATTATATCTACACCCCTATTGTTTTCACACGACATCGTACTGGAACGCTAAATCTCCATAAGTCCAAGGTCTCTCACCAGCTAGACCCAGACAGAAAATCTCAGTCGACTCTACCGGGAATTGAACACCTCTATATTATAAATCCAATCCAAAACTATACAGATATTCATTTAGTTTATTAAAATAATTCTGTGACGACAATTTACCTTAAATTTCAAATCACGCTTAAAACCTATTTACCGTTCATTTATATTCAAATACCACAGATAATACTCTACCTGAACAAGCAAGCGTGGGTGTTGAGTCATTGTTCAGTAATTTGCGCTTTGCGAGTGGGTTCACAAAGTCTAATTAGGAGAGAAATAGACGAGAGTTCGTGACATTTAAATTATTTGCTCAATTCTAGCGAAAACACAAAATAAGAAGCTTAACGATGTACTTAGCGGTTCTAAGAGGATTTAAAAATATTAAACCAAGCAATGTGCTGTATTTTTATTCTTTTGTACTCAATAAACAGCGCTGCACCGCAATTTTGCCTGTTAAATGGTACCTATACCTACTCGTGATTCTGAGAGCAAATGAAAACTTAACAATGAAAAACATTTTAAGTTGGGAAAGCGTCTTTTGCAAATATAAAATAAATGCTTTAATTTTGCCTAGACTCTTATCTTCAAAAATAATTATCCTAAAAACCAACAATATTTTTAGGATACGTCACCTACACTGACAATAATTTATCAATTAACTAACTATCTACATTACAAACCACATAGTCAAAATCAGTCAAATCTACTTCTATCCGATATACCATTTGTAATACGCATATAACTCATTTACGCATTATAGCAGCATGGTGGGTGTAAACTCTATTTAGAAGTAAGGCTCTGTAGTGCTGCATCAACATGAATATATTATTTTTTAATTTTAATATATTTTTTATATTGGAAAATTTAAATTGCAGTTAAATAATAACATACTCGCACTATAATTATTAAAAACATTATAAAGCAAGACAATATTACTGAAAATCCATTGGAAATTTCATTTACATCGACGCGATTGTCCTCAAAAGCTTTTCCCGTAGACAGGATGACAAAAGGAGGCTTCAAACGCAGACTGAAAATGAGATTTATTCAAGCCTCCTCTCTTTTTATATGCACTTCTGAATCGTCGAGATCCGCGCCTATTGAACAACGGATTTATTCAATCGGTTTCGAGCATGTCCTTATCTTGATTTTTTTTTCTACGGATTTTTTTATTGAGAAAAAATACAAAGGAGCTTTAGCTAACTTATCCTACTAACTTTACAAATCATATATCGTCAATCATCCACTGGCAATGATGGCAAGAATCATCATCAATATCATCATCATATAGCCGATAGTAAAGGCCTATGTCCACTGCTTGACATAGGCCAGTTGTGGCCAGCGGCTACGGGCTACTTGCGACACGTTTAATGTGGTCAATCCACCGAGTGGAGAGTCGACTAACGCTATGCTTTCCGGTGCAGGGTCAATATTCCAAAACTATTAAACCCCAACACCCATCGGTTTTTGCCCCATATTTATGAACCATCATTTGTTTGTATCATTTTATCTTCCAGCAACACTATTCTCTGACGATGTTCTTATAAATGGACACTGAGTTTCAAATCCGTCTCTCTTTCTCTGTCTGTTTCTGAAGAATCGTCTGAGACATGGAGAAATAGAAACGAATTTGAAATGTGAGTTTCTATCGGTATAATTAAATAAAATAACTCTACCTACATTACCTATCATCCAGATAGAAAGAAAGAAAGAAACATAGGGAGAGCTAGAGTTGGAAACTCAAACGCTTGAGTTGTAAAAGTACAGAATAGAATTTGATGGCCTCCGTGACGCAGTGATATACGCAGTGAATTTTTTAAGACTGAGGTCCTGCGTTCAATTCCTGGCTGGGTGGATTGCGATTTTTTTAAATATTTCAGTAGCACTATTCTAGTTACTAGTTAAACTATTGATGGCTACTTACCACTTCGGAGACAAAGACGCCGAACACCCCGGCGACTAAGACGCTAAGTGATTTTTCGTTCTGATTGTCTTTAGAAATCAAAAGGAGTGTATTTCATCTTACTGCTAACAAATTAGGTCGAACCATCTCAGATTGCATCATCGCTTACATTCAGGTGTTGCAGTAGAAAAGTAGTGCTATATACAGCAATGACGTCACTAAAAGAAGCTTCATCGCATATTTATCATCTGTATAAGCTACAGATTAACATGGCGTGAAATGTAGCCACAAAGTCGCCTCATATTTACCGAGCTGGCGACCTCGTTCCGAGATACGTAAACATACATAGTTCGTATGTAAAGCTAATTCGACAATCCGCATTTAGGTCGTTTGATGACGTGGCCGCATCTCGGCTACTTTAGTAAGTACTACCTTCATTTTTTTAACTCATTACAAGTTAGCCCTTGACTACAATCACATCTAATAGTAATGATGGAACGGTTTTTTTTTTTTTCATATTCAAATTCATTTATTGCGAGAATGTGGTAATACAAAGATGTTCATACAATTAAAGAGGCTTAGCACATTCTGCCAGATAGGCATGCAAACAATCATCATAATACAATTATCATTATTTTTAAAGAATTTACAATAATTTAATTTCATGATTATTATATAAATGTCAGTTAATAAATTAAATTATGTCAATAACAAAATATTTATCCTTAAGGAACTCGTCAATAGAATTATACATGACATCGTACCTAATTGCCTGACGGCACGTCTTTTTCGATAAGGTGATAACTAGCCGACTGATCTTCCACCAGCCAGACCTGAACCAATTAATAGGTCTATCCTAGGTCTAGCCGGTAATAGAACCCAGGAGCTCCTTTTTATAAGCCGCTGTGCCATCGAGGCCATCTGTCAATATTGTACATTCTTAAAATGTGTTAACCGTGTTTACAAGAATCAATGATCTCACGTAATGTTAGGTTATGGTGTAGTCTAACCATGTAATCCAATGCATCCAGCGGCTTTACCGCAACTCACTGGATACGACCAGTGACGACCTCCGTGGCGTAGTGTCATGCGCGGTGGATTTATAAGACGGAGGTCCTGGGTTCGATTCCCGGCGGGGCAGATTGAGATTTTTCTTAATTTGTCTTGGTCTGGCTGGTGGGAAGCTTTCGCCGTGGCTAGTTACTACCTTACCGACAAAGACGTACCGCCAAGCGATTTAGCGTTCCGGTACAATGTCGTGTAGAAACCGAAAGGGGTGTGGATTTCATCCTACTCCTAACAAGTTAGCTCGCTTCCGTCTTAGATCGCATCATCACTTAACATCAGGTGTGATAGCAGTCAAGAGCCAACTTGTAGTAGATAAAAAAAAATATCTTCAGTCCACCTAGTGGGGGGTCGACAACACTACGCTTTCCGGTACGAGGTTGCCTTTCGAGAACCTTAGGTACCCATAGTCCGTCAGCTCTTCGAACTATCGAACTTGTTAACCATATATCACTTGATTTATAACGCATTGAAACTCATGCTCAAATAGGTATTTAGTATGAAATCTTATAATGACCTCTGGACCTGAAGTTGTAAACTGAGGTATTTCTAATGGCGCTAGAGAGGTCGTTAAAATACTATCAGAAATTCTAGGTATATATGATATATAAAGCTATAAAAATAATGTTCCTGAAAGCAATTTCAAAAGAAGTAATTAGAACATAATTTCCAAGAAAGGTCGAGAAAAATTCAATTTTCCCCGCGGCGTCGATAGAGAAATTTTTCAATGTCAATCGTGACTTCCGCGGAACAAGCTTAGAGTGTAAAGCTGAAGCAATTCCCAACAAATAAAGAAAAATAAATTGTCTCATCTCATCGCAAGCCCCTCACGTTCCGACACCTAAATTACAATGTTTCATCTTCAGGGGCTCGTTCAATTTTGGTAACCTCGATTTCTGATGTATTTTTTTTAAACTTACTCGTTTTTTTATAATTATTAGCCATACATATACTTCATTTAATATAACCAATGTTCTCATTTTCCATTTTTTTATCATCAAGGAGACACGAATGTTCCTGGACCAAATTCAGGACAATTTAAAATATGACCAAATCTAGAGTACCCTAAACCAATGAACTTGTATGGAAGGATTAATGAGAGTTAAAGAAGCTAAGAAAGTATGCAAGGACCGTAGCAAATGGAAGTATGTAGTCTCTGCCCACCCTTATGTTAATGAGGCGTGATAATATTATGAATGTATGTATGCATGTATTCTCCTCCAATTAGTCGTATGTATAAAAATGTTAGGTTTAGGTACAACAATAGTTCAACGAGCATTCTCTCCCGGGACTTTAAGGCTGGCCCTTGAAGAGCTATTAAGACTTCGACATATAACAATATATAATTACATTAGTGTTTTTATTTGCTGTTGAAAATTGTGAGCCATCGAACGACAGAAAACAAATGAGGACAACATTTTTGTTTACGAGAAATAAGTCGGTACAGCGATAATACTAGCCCACTTTCGCACACCGGTCCTTTGTTTACGTTTATTTTGACGTGACTACGTCTTATAATTCGATAGAGCCGGCTGCACGCACGAAAAAACATGACTTCATGCGTCGTTACCTCGCTTTGAGGCGTTCCATGTAAGGCTTGAAGTGCAAGCGAGAGCCCGGAACGAGCGACAAAGAAGCACAATCGGCCTTTGCCTTCGGCAGCGTTCGACATCCATCTATTAAATATAATTATTAAATATTTAATATTTATATTTAATAATAAATTAATTTTAAATTAAAAATTAATATATTTATCATCAAAATCAATTATTTTATTAATTTTAATTAATATTTATAAAAATATACTTAAATTAAAAATTTTAATAACAAATTAAATGCTACCATTCCATCAGTATTTTCTTCAGACGTTGTCACGTTTAACTATCGTCAGTAAACCGACTTTACAGATAACCAATTTTTTTTGATAAAAGGAACAAACTAGATTTTTACAAGTAGGCTTTTATACAAGCACTTTTGAGATGTCAAATCTGCCAGTGACTCTACCACCGGTTTGGAAGGCAGATCCGGCCAAACAAAGCAGGAAAGAAACCAGCAGTTGCTTATGTATAACAACCTTGACAGTAATACTTGACTTGACTAGTAAATTTGAGGTTGAGGTTAAGGTCTTGTCATAAAATGATTGCTACAATTTATATTGTATAATTTACAATCTTAAGTATCCTATCTTGTGCAGCAGAAAGCATTCTCGATTGCCTCCAAAAATCTTTGTCGTCATTTAAAATGGAGGCTGTGTATTCGACCCATAGACAATATGCACAGTCTATCAATAGACACAATTTTTCAATGTCAGCCGTGACTTCCTTGAGATAAACTTAGAGATTTCCAACAAATAAAGAAAAATAAATTGTCTCATCTCGTCGTAAACCCCTCACGTCCGCTCCGACACGTAAATTACAATGTTTCATCTTCAGCGTCTCATTCAATTTTGCTTGTCGCTTGTTGGTTCTTTTGAATCTACATACATTATACAACGATATAGAGGGTGTTGTTATGTTGTTATTTGTTGAGTTTAATTTAAAATTCTTCTTTTAGTAGTTATCGTGTTCTTAATTGGACGTTTAAGACACGCTGCTATATTTTCAAGAAGTGTATATTCAACCAGTACGACATATGGGATATTTTAGCATATAGTTTTAAAAATTAGTAAAATATACTAAACTAGTATATAATTAAAGAGGTATTACCACACTCTCATATCTCGAACTATGAAATTCAAATGTCATAAATTATTCACATGCACATATTATGCAATAAAATTAACACGTTCACTGCGAAGCGAGGCCTAAATCACCCCTGATGCAACTTCCCTGTGGTGCGGCAAGGAAAAACGTGAGTTTCTCTGTCGTGCGAATGGCATAGCTTTGGTTTGGTCCAGTGTAGGAAAGAGATAAATATATATTTGAGATGCTCTAATGGTTCCGTACTTGGTGGTGTACCTACCTTGGTACCGGATGTCTTAGGCCTCGTGCCGCACTGAATTAACATAATTTTAATGCAGTGCGGAACGAGGCTAAAACGTCCCATATCCCCCCTGACCTCGTACCGCACCCAGTGTTGTGCATCACGTCGATTGGAGAGCACGTCCTTTTACAGCGCCGAACATGTCTAAACGATGTCAGAAGAAGTTAATTTTAAAAAACTCAGAAACAGAGCCCGAGGCAGAATAAATAGGACAGTTTCTTTTCTACTTCTGGTTGCCTTTTTTTTCTATTCTGTGAACCGCATTAAGATTTTCATATACAAATAGATAGATAAACCTTATGCATAAACCGTGATCCATTATTTTCCAATAATAAGTCTGTAATAGGTGCCTCTTAATGGTATAGAATGGAACGCTTCGTGCGCGAGTCCGACTCGCACTTGGCCGGTTTTTTTTTCTTTATGGCGCCTTCAAGCACAATTTAGATTATTAAAAAAAAATGTATCTTTTAATAGCTTTGTATTGTTTTGCCAGGTTTTGCCCTTAAAACGATCTAATGAGATATAATTGATCAAAATTTGTCAAGTCGTTGCGTAGTTAAGACAGTTTAAAAACGTCGATATTATTTTTCCCATCACTAATCTCAGCGAAAATTTGCCCTATTTCAGTGCGTTACGAGGTGTATAAGATCCCATATTTTGTTTTGCTAATAATTCCTAAACTAGCCATCAGATCCCGGGGCGACGGTGGATTAGGGTTCATCAATTCACTGTCTATATCAATAAGGACCAAAATTCTCATTTATCTTTGATTTCGCGCCAGAAAATGGATTTTAGTCTGTAAAAGGAGGTGGGGTCTAATAGACCGCGTGTCGCCCTAACGTCTGGTCACGGTACGGGCCGATTATACCTCGTGCCGCAGGAACGGAAAGTATGCAAAAATTGGTGCCGCAGCGAATGTGTTAAAAATATATATTTATGGCATTCCTTAACAAAAGTATTATATGAAAAAAATCCTATAGAACTGTTAGAGCAAAGTATGCACCGAGTTTTAATTAATTCCTATTATGCAATTATTTTATAATCTATACTAATATTATAAAGAGGAAAACTTTGTTTGTTTGTTTGTTTGTTTGTTTGTTTGTTTGGTTGTAATGAATAGGCTCAAAAACTACTGGACCGTTTTTAAAAATTCTTTCACCATTCGAAAGCTACATTATCCACGAGTAACATAGGCTAAATTTTATTTTGGAAAAAATTAGGGTTCCGTAAAATATTTGGGTTTTTCGGACACAAGGTGTAAAAAATCAACCAGAAAAGTTACTTATTTTGCGTACGCTGCGTAAACTATAAAAGATAGAACCATAAAATGTTCTAATTAATTGGAGATCTTATAAATATCTACAAAAAAGTCCGCGACACACTATATCTATCTATGTCGAGTGAGGCACAACAACCATTTTTTTATTTAAAAATCTTAATTTTTTTTTGGACTACATTTAAACGCATTTATTTTACTCATGCTATTAATCCTTATCAAAATAAATAATTTCATCACTAAGTACAGTTTATGTAGATAATATTTGGTATTTAAAAGATTAAAATTGGACGATTGGTTTAGAAGTTATGGCGAAATTAAAATATTACTATTTCTGCGTTGCGAAGTGAGCGTCACCAAGGCGGGGGTGCGCGTGCGGGAGGGGAGTTTAGATCTATGTTATATATACGATGATGAATTAAGAATTCGATCTTTGTTCAAATATCTATTTAGTACACGGAAGAGTTTGTTCGTTTGTTTAAACGGGCTAATCTCTATCAGCGTGTCGGATTGTAAAATTATTTTTGTTTATTCTGAAGGCTAGACTCAAGAGTGAAAAATACTATTTAATATCAATTTATACCCATCAGCTTGCCATAAATATATATTTTTAATGTTAATGTACTGAAATGTCATACAATGTTTAACAAAAATGTAGACCTTTAGTACACGGGACGGGACGGAGAATATTGCTTCACGGGAAACTATAAAAAAATTAAATTGAGAGGGGGAGCGGGGAATGAGCACACTATATGTGCCTTTACACATTTTGTATGAAAGTCTGTCTTTAAAATTAGAAGGATACCTAAGAGGTTTTCACGCGGACGAAGTCGCGGGCGACTGCTAGTAACTATTAAAGAGGTATTTCATTTTCTCGCAAACTGCCCTTCAACAACCCATTAAGTTCCAAATCTACAGAATCTGACTAGGCACTAATAGGCAGCCTTGCGACTCGAGTCAGCAACATAATGAATGGAATGTTTCCACTTCATTTAGAAGGCTTTATGAGCTAAGTTATTTGACGAGTCACGTCTTCAAGACGACCTAGCCTGTGCCATTATAAACTTAATTATGCTATAAATATATTTTCCCTAGGTCGAATTTTACCCAAAATTCACAATACCTAATATTTTAATAAAGCTCTAAGAAGTGCTTTTTAGTGCATACTTTTTTCAGGTTGTTTTTATAAGCGGATTTTTTTTCTTCTCTCTAATCTAGACTTAAGTGTATGGTTTAAAGGATGATTTATCATCATCATTGTCAGCCTATTAACAACCCACTACAGGGCCAGGCCTTGTAGGAGAGGAGATGTGGAGCGTAGACTCACCACACTGCTAAAATGCGGGTTGGCGGGCTTAGAATGATAATATTTTATTTATCAACGATCACTACCAAAACTGCTTTTCGGGCATTGAATGTACAGAAAATTTTATAGAAGAATGAAAAACTCGGAAATATTCCTTGACCCAAGATCTCGTGATCGAAGCCATAGGCTAACATTAGACCAACGAAAGTCTAAGAATGATTAGTTTACTTTAATATGAACTAACTACTACGCCGATACACCCGTTTAGATCCCGTACTAGTAGGAATATGAGTAAGGACTGCAAAAGCAGTCTATATATTATTATTCATTTATCTTCATGTCAAAGATCGCTTCGGACAAACATTCGCAATTTAAAAATTAGATTGGCCGCAATTAATTTGGAATTTTTAGATATAAAAAATAACATAGCAAAATCTGCCATTCTAAACTATTGTAACCTAACTTAGTGGTTTATTTTCATCCAAACACTTTCAACCGATCAGACGTGATTAACTAACAAACATTCATCTAAATTTTGTAACATATAAATCAACTGTAAGAACCTCGAGTTATCATTATTCTTAGTATTGGAATCCATCACAATAGTCATTGTTCGTCAGACGCGAAGTAGGCAATAGGATCAAGTTCCCCGAAGTGCTCGAGGCTCGCTAAAAGCCGATGGACTATTGTGGGCTGACTCCGAGTGACGTCAGAGGACTTTCGAGATGACATCCGATCCCGATAATAAAGGGGAGATTTTCCTTGCCGATATTTTCACGAGCATTTATTTAACGGAGACAGCGAGAGAAATGTGAGAGGAATATTCGCATTACAATATTTCTCTCAATGTTTATAAAACTTTTATTCAATTTACAGTAAGTACTAGAACTCTTGCCTCGATGGTCGTACCATTTTGTGTATGATATACCTGTACTAAATATAAATCCGTTTATTTCTGGTAGTCTTACTTTACAAGCACTAAATCGTTATGTTGAACTATTTGTATAGACAAAGACGTACCGCTAAGCGATTTAGCGTTCCGGTACGATGTCGTGTAGAAACCAAAAGGCGTGTGGATTTCATCTTACTCCTAACAAGTTAGCCCACTTCCATCTTAGACTGCATCATCACTTAACATCAGGTGTGATTGCAGTCAAGGGTCAATTTGTAGTCGATAAAAAAAACTCTACCTACCACCGGCTCGGAAAGCAACCATTCCTTTTAGACCGGAACACAGCAATGTAGAAATAGAAACGGCGGCAGTACTTCCTCAGACGAGCTCTATCACAAAGAGATCTACAACTAGTAAACGTAGCTACGATCCCATTAAGAAACCGACAACAAACACACGATCATAGAAAAATGCTGCATACAATCTTCATAATTTAAAAAAGTTTTAATAACGCAAAACCGGAACGTAAAGCCAAGTTTTCCGCACAGATTAGACACATTATCAACAAGCGCCTGCAGCGTGAAGCGGAGTGGAATACCTCTAAAGTATTGATCCGACAGTTTTCTATACACGGTACTCGTACAATCGCCTGATATTGCGCATTGATATTGGAATATGGACTCTAACACGAGGGAATTAGGGATAAAAAGACTGGAAAACTGTTATACGCGGTAGATGTGTTTATTTTAATTGGTCCAAACTCCGTTTCTGTGACTCGGGTTAGTTTAAACTTTATTCCTTATATTATTAGTGTAAATTTTGATTCCAATTGAATTATTGGAATCCAAATTGCTAGATTTTCGTAATTTGTTATGGCTTAGCCCAGGAAATAACTACCGCCAATCATATTTCACAAAAGTAATATTACGTGTGGCACATAGTAGATACATGTAGGTTGTAGGCACATGAAATTTTCTAGATTGCTTACAGCTTTTCACCAGACCAGGTCTAAAAAATAAAATCCTAAATTGACCCGAGCTGGGGATCGCAACCTCTCAGCCAAGGCATTACCAATCGCACCAGGTTGTCAAAGAGATCGTCGATGTGTTTTCTGAAATATTCTGTTTGACATTAATTTTATACTTTAGTTCAGTTGGTTTTAGATGCGCGTAGAGACATCGAGTGCAGATAAAACGCCCAATAGCGGCACAATCTAAAATATAGCTCTAATTTCGCCCTAATGCAACGAAAGATATTTTCGTTTGCGCGCTATTGGGCGTCGTTTGTTTTTTTTTCTACACTGCATATTATCTCTTACGTGCGCATCTTAGGCCTGCATTGTCATTTGTCCCGGTAACTTAGCTAACGGTTAATCGGGATCAAGAAGTAATAGTGTCAAGTAGCTAATAGTATTTAGTAATTCCGGTGTAGCCGTTGCCCCGTAACTAAAGGCCGCGTTAGTTAACTTACAGTCAAACGTTGAACTTGTATGGTTTCGCTTAGGGTGCATGCTCGTAGCCGACAACAGACGACAGCAGCAGGCGACATGTTGCAGCGACACCACTATTGGTTTGTATGTATTTCTATGAAATATCTTCCTTACATACAAACCAGTAATGAACAGTCGCCACCGTGGCTCTGTCGTCTGCAGTCTGCTACGAACTTGCAACCTTAACGATACAACTTCATGGACGTTTTTAAAAGATTTTTAGGCATAAATATATAGACATAAGCAATAATTAACTGTTCTATTCCCTAATCAACCCACTATAAGGACAGGCTGGCCTCCTAAATGAGAGATGTGAACCTTAAAGCGAGTTGATGGGGTTAGAATGATAATATTTGGTTTCTTTATGGAATAACAACCCCTTATCAGATGTTAATAATAATGACCCACGACTTAACGTGCTCTCACAGGCACGGGTGTCCAATGCTACCAACCCAAACTGCTAATGAAAATTACTTAGAAGAAAGAACAGCTCACGATTGCGACACATTATAGATTAACCACTGAACCGACGCGACAGTTAATGATGTAATTTGATGATTAGATAAATAAATTCAACCTTCAAATAATCAACATAAAACGAAATTCATCATTACGCTGTGTATACACGAACTCAAAGCACTGTGTAGAACGTGCAATACACTCGTAACCCGTAGGCCTCGACCTTCGCACCGTCCCCCGGGCTTGTTAGCACTTAGCAGTAACCTCTCGGGGCTACTTTACGGTTATTCAAATATTCAGAGCGGAATCCGCGCCCACGATTTAACTAATTACATGAGAATTCAGAGTATTTTTAAATCTATACTTATTG
Organism: Mycalesis mineus; assembly: GCA_034621355.1. Taxonomy (NCBI): domain Eukaryota; kingdom Metazoa; phylum Arthropoda; class Insecta; order Lepidoptera; family Nymphalidae; genus Mycalesis; species Mycalesis mineus. Next base: position 7,506,327 of record CM067904.1, on the reverse strand, counting down.
CTGTCATTACAAAGCGGAAGAATATGTTTGTACAAATATAATCATCATCTTCATAATTATCAGCGCAGATATGGAGCGTAAACCCACCACACTGCTCCAATGCGGGTTGGAGAGCTTAGGCCCGATGTGTACCAAGAATCTGGTTATCATAACCAACGATTAACATAAGCTAACTATAAATTTACTGTTCACGACAACCCGTACGCCGGTTAAGGACGTAAACCGGGCGATTATCTTAACCGAGCTTACGTCCTTAACCGGCGTACAGGTTGTCGTGAACATTAAATTTACAGTTAGCTTATGTTAACTGTTGGTTATGATAACCGGATTCTTGGTGCACACAGGCCTTAGAGTGATAATGTTTCAATTATTAACGATCATTATCAAATGTAATGATAGTGATTGAGACAGACAATGTTCTCTCCAAAGCACGAGGATGTTGCACCACCAACTTCTTGACTTCGGACTTGGAATGAACTGAAAATTTTATAAAAAAATGTAAAACACAGAATTATTCCGTGACCCGACCCAGGATTCGTACCCGGGAACTCGTGATCGAAGCCACACAGGCTAACCATTAGAGCAACGAGGCAGTCAATATAGCTCGTAAAGTGTATAAATATAGGCCGTTCAAATATGTTACATATATTTATTTACAGTTAAATATGTACATTGAATTAAATATTTACAATTCAATAAATAAAAAAGTAAAAGCTTAAACACTACAATATTTAGGATATTGTAGGGTTTAAGCTTTACTATATATAATATATTAAACAATAAAAATAAAAAAACATTGTTACATTGGATAAATTATTCATTGAAATTCACGTGTCACTACGAAAGGTATTTCATAGAAATACATCGAAATGGCTGGTTATACACGCGAAATAGACAAACTGAAGGTACCGTGTAGTACGACAATACACCCATAGCCCGTAGGCACCGACCTACGCATTATCCCTCAGTCGTATTAGCAGTAATCTCTCGGGGCTATTTCACGGTTATTCAAATATTTAAAGCGGAATCCATACGCCCACGAAGTATTTCCACAACTATACTTATCTATATTATAAAGCGGAAGAGTTTGTTTGTGTAAATCACCGCCAGCTAATGCTACTTATTGTTTTCCGGGTTATATGCCTATTGCTCGACTGAATATCTGTTTGGATAAGTAATTTTAACTTTTAAATGTTGAACAACATAAAAGCTTTTGACGGCGTAGTGGTATGCGCAGTGGATTTTTTAAAATGGAGGTCCTGTGTTCAATTCCCGGCGGGGCAGATTAAGATTTTCTGAATATGTCTTAGTCTGGCTGGTGGGAGGCTTTCGCCGTGGCTAGTTACCACCCTACCGACAAAGACGTCAAAGACGTACCACCAAGCGATTTAGCGTTCCGGTACGATGTCGTGAGGAAACCAAAAATTGTGTGGATTTCTTCCTAACTCTAACAAGTTAGCCCGCTTGCATCTTAGATTGCATCATCACTTAACATCAGGTGTGATAGCAGTTAATGGCGAACCTGTACAATTTTTCCAGATGTGAGAATCGAACGCACAGCCTAGGACGAAGAAGCTGGTTCACTACACACATCCTGTAGTAGTTAAAAAAGCTAGCTCATCGTTACGCTGTGTACGTATACATGAATTCAAAGTAACGTGTTTACGTTAATTCATTTGTAGCCCGTAGGCCTCAACCTCCGCACCGTCCCTCAAGCGTGTTACCGATAACCTCTCAACTTTCATTATCATCATTATCGGCCCACTACAGGGCCAGGCCTCCCTCTTTACAGGAGAGGGGATATGGAGCGTACACCCACCACGCTGCTGCAATGCGGGTTGGCAGGCTTAGGGTGATAATGTTTCATTTATTAACGATCACTATCAGATGTTAAGGACAGTAACCGGGATCGACGGCTTAACGTGCTCTCCGAGGCACGGAGGTGTATTATCACCAACTTCCCGACTCCAGGCTTGGAATTTATTGAGAATTTCATAGAAGAATGAAAAACTCAGAATTATTTCGTGACCCGACCCAGGAATCGAACCCAGGACCTCGTGATCGAAGCCGGATAGGCTAACCACTAGACCAACGAGGCAGTCTCTCTCAACTTTACGATTATTCAAATATTAAAAGCAAAAACCGCGTGTTCACGCTGCAACTGAATTATATGAGACCCTCAGTACCTATTGCTCGTTTGAATATATCAGTTTGTATAAGTAAATTCAACCTTTAAATATTAAACAACATCAACATATAAATTCATTGTTAAGCTGAGTATACAAGAACTCAAATCACTGTATATATGCACGTGTAATACACTCGTAGTTCGTAGGCCTCGACCTCCGCACCGTCCCTCGGGTGTGTTAACGGTAACCTCTCGGGGCTACTTTACGAGTGTTCAAATATTTAGAGCGGAATCCGTGATTTAACTGAATTATACCAATAGCGGGGGTGTGGTTATTTCCAATTTACAGCGTTTCACTAAATGCAGATGAAAGTATATACGGCAAGGAAAGTATGTGCTTATATAAATAAATCAATTTTTAAAATGTTTGTTTGTCTGTCTGTCTTTAGGTTTGCACTGATCTTTGAAACTACTAGATATATATGGTGTGACATAGACATAATTTATATTCTGATATTCTCACGGGAACGTGAAACTACGCATTTATAACCACGGGCACAAAATAATGACCATACAATTAAACTTTGTAAAGTCAATTTTGAAGTAGTCTGTAGGCGGATTTTTGTAATATGTCGCTTGGATTCGTCAGATTTTAGCGGGGAATACAAAAATAAAAACATAATTCATTGAACGTGTTTTAATTTTCAATATTGATATTAAAAACCGTAACTATATCTAAATCAAAAATGGTAATAAATTGCGAATAATATGATAGTTAATTGTTAAATGCACAGTTTGATTTATTGAGGTGAAAATGTCAATAAATACTAAGTTATCGTAGACATAAATAAATAAGTTATTTATCATACTGTCAATCTGCTTACTAAGAACACGCTCTGGCGTCTAGACCTAGTTAAATAGATAATACAGACAAAGTGGCAAGTGTCTATTGTTAAAATAATAAATATTGTGTAAAACAAAAAAATGTTACTTGGCGCTTGCTTCTTAATTCCGTGGCGCTGATTATCGTTTTTATGATAAAATGCACAAAAATAAACTTTAATTACTTACGTAACAACAGGCCAATTAGTATCTCGTGAACTTTTATCTTACACGCATGGACTTCAAAGAATTTTTTTATTTTTATCGCGACCTAAAACAAAAGGCTGGAGTCAACAGATAAAAGAATGCAAAACGTACATTTAGAGGGGTGTGAAGCTGGACGGAAGTCTAGTTTGCTTAAGGTATGTGCTGATTTTTATATACAGAAAAATCTTATATAATAAAAAGCAAGTAAATAAAAACTGATACTAAGCAATATGAAATAAATAAATAAATTTGAATTATTAAAATATATAATGTACAAGAGCATATAGCGAAAGTTATTTTTTTTGTGTTGATACTCAACATGATAATGGTAGAGTTCTTTAATAACAAAGGTGTTTTCCTTTATTTATTAATTTATATTTTTATGTGAATTCGTACCTATAGGTACTTTTATATGTATGTATGTATGTAAATATGTATGTATATATGTTTGCATTCAGCATTTTATGTAGGGCATAAGTATTTTATGTAAGTATATTTTTATTTGATAATTTGTTACTATAGCTTACTATACCTTTATTTGTGTGTACGTATCCATCTCTCCAATATTGGTTGTCTGGAAGAGATCGCTCATTAGCGATAAGACCGCCAATTGTACATTGTTTTTATTCCTAATGTATTTTCTATTTTGTAAACTCTTTTCTTTGGTGTACAATAAAGAATATTTCATTCATTCATTGATTCAAGGTAGCACATATCATCTTCGTTATTAACAGCCGATGAAAGTTCACTGCTGGACTCCTAATTATTGTCGTTATAGATATTAAATAAGATATAGGTAATAATTTCCAAGAACAATAAAGAATTTTTATAACTTATTAACAAATATATAATTATACTTTTCAATTAACTAAAAAAAACTCGTGTTTTTGACTGAATTGTATGTTTACTTACACTGTATCTGTGCACGTCAATATGACAATAAATTCAAAATCGTCAAATTTTCCCTGACTTCATCGATCCTCGGAGATAAATAATAATGCTTTTCTCATAGACTTCTAATGCAGGATCAACGTTAACTTTTCAAACAAACATGTGAAAGGCAGTTAAGTAGTGAGCGAGGCCAACACGAAGTTACTAAACTACGAGTATATGACTATTCCTACTTTCAGTTTTCTGCTCGTTCTTGCAAGTCGGGACTCGCACTGTCGAGTTTCGTTACAGAATTGATATGTTACGACACTTGTGCAAACCGTTACTCACATTCTTAGTAGCTCACATTCGTAGATACGAGTACTATCATTGATCCCATTCTACATACCTATACTAATATTATAAAAGTGTGTCTGTTTGTTAATCAATCACGCCTTAACTACTGAACCGCTGCTAGTATGCAATAAAATATTTTATGTTTCACAAGGCAAGATCCGCGGTTACACACTCATAGTACCTACCTATAGTTTCTGTAAAAATATCAGTACAAATGAGTGCACGTAAGGCCATCGCTCCTGATCAACATCATTAACAGCTGAACAGCCCGCCAACAGAGCAGCTTCTTCACGCATCAGAGCAGCTTGATCACGACTTGACTCATTATAAGATCTCTAAAATTAGGTGGACTTGAAATTTAGCATAGTTTCTCATTTTGCAATATAGAGAGACTCTCAGGGTAACGGGTACATCTACACGGGTGAAACCGCTGGGCACAGCAAGTATTGTCCCAGCCCTACAGTGGGCTATTGATATAGGCTTATGCCTATTATCCTGATCTTGTTTCTATTTCTAGATAAGTATAATCATGGTACTGAATCAACGATAAAACTGTGTCAAAATAATCAAGTACTTTTTTGAATTAAAAATTTAATTATTTAAAAATTGAACTGGTAACACAGCACTACAACTCAATAATTTATGTCTATTTTCCAGAGTATTGGGTAATAAATACCATAGAAAAAAAACGTTTTATTTCTTTTCTGTGGGTAACAATATTTTCTGCATTTCAATAATGTTTCTGTTGTTGCAGAGAATGCGAAAGCCGCGCCGGCATCGCTGGCTGACTCTGTCAGTGGTGATGATCGCCTACTCCGTGTTCCAAGCGGTGATGAGCACCCCGTCCGAGCCCCCGGACAACCCGGACAAGCTGCCGGAACCCACCAAACCAAATGTGCCTGAACACATCAAGACTACCAACACACTCAAAGGTATCTTTCTATAAAAGCGACAAGTTCACTTACTCATACGTCATCCGAACGGGGATCACACGGTCACGGGGGCATCAGGCGTGATACACTCTGGCTAAAAAACCCTTTTCGAACGCCTTTCTAAGGAGAGATCTTAGGAGTTGTTCCGCCCTCAAAGTAAAAAGTACTTTCTCGCCTTCGGGCACCCTCTAGCATCGCATCGCTCGCCTAAGTCCCTTGGTGACGCCGCTGCCATAATTACCTATTGTTCCGAGCGGTAATCAGAACATGAAAACAAGCTGCCGGAACCCGCCTGATAGCTTGACGTGCCTCCATAACATTATGAAAGAGCCTATTGTAGCTTCGAATTACGAGAGATACGAGACGAGATAAAAAATATTATTAGCCCCAGTTATTATCATTAACGTCTAATAGTGATCGTTACAATATTACTATTGTAACGATGTTGTTTGCAAAACCCTTAGCCCGCCTAACGGCATTGCAGAAACATCGTAGATCTAAGTTCCATATCCCCTCTTCTATAACGAGAAAGGTGTGGCTCTGTAGACGGGCGTTACTAGACTGACAATAATGATGATTAGTATTCGATTGTGATCGTTAAAAAAGTAAACAAACCTTAGCCCGCTAGCCCACAAAGGAGAAGCGCGGTAGAGAAAGAATGGTCTGGCCCAGGAATAGGCCAAATATGCAAATAGGCTGATAATGATAAGCCACATTTACTGACTCACAACGCAATCTTTTATTATTTATTTATTTTTTAATACGAATTAGTTTTTTAATCAAATTAATGCCTCGTCGGTCTAGTGGTTAGCCTATGTAGCTTCGATCACGAGGTCCTGGGATCGATTCCTGGGTCGGGTCACGGAATAATTCTGAGCTTTTTCATCCTTCTATGAAATGTTCAGTATATTCTAAGCCCGGAGTCTGGAAGTTGATGGTGTAGTGTACACCACCGTGCCTCGGAGAGCACGTTAAGCCGTCGGTCCCGGTCACTATCATCAACATGAGATAGTGATGATAGTGTATATGAAACATTATCAACATCGGAGCAGCGTGGTGGGTGTACTCTCCCTATTCCCTCTCCTATGAGAAGGGAAGCCTGGCCCTGTAGTGGGCCGTGAATAGGCTGATAATGATGATGATGAATCAAATTAATTTTATTTTTATTAGGATCTGAAGCGACTCCACTCGGCACAAAAGAAGAGAGCACAAACGGAGCAGAGGGTAAGAAGTCTATGAAGGGATTCGAAATTGAACCCGAAGAAGGAGAGAAGAAGAAACAAAAGGACGCTGGATATGAAGATGTAAGATAACTGTATACTAAGTAGTGAATATCGATTGTGATTGTAAATTATGATTGGTAATAGACTAAGAAACAGACTATCACAATCTGTGAAATGATTATCCTGACTAATATTATAAATGCGAAAGTAACTCTGTCTGTCTTGCTTTCACTCTACAACTACTGAACAGATTTAAATGAAATTTGGTACACAGTAAGTCTAGAGCCTGAAAAAGGACATAGGCTACTTTTAATTGCGAAAAAAGGGTTGTAAGGGGTTAAAGGGGGATGAAATGTTGTATGAAAGTATCGTCATTTTGAAAGCTTAAGACCTATTTCTTAGGCAGTTGATTAATATATTAATAAAAAAAATTTATATATAAAAGAAAAATTAGGCTGCCGTAATAACTAATTCCACGCGGACGAAGTCGCGGGCAAAAGCTAGTAGTACAATAAATGAGTACATTTTGCGTCTAGATCACTTGTATGCAATCATGCGTAAGCGCTGTATATACTGACGGGCTCATTTGTGTTCATGTACATATGAGGAGGAAAGAACAGTGAAAATCAAAATATATTTAACTAGCGCACACCCACGGATTTACCCGCCTAATTCCAGTTTCTATGGGAATATCAAGATAAAATTTATCCTATGAAACTCCTCTTTAGTCTGGTTATCATATACACATACAATCTGACTGATAGTTTCTGAGTACTGGTAGTTAAAACAAACAGACAAAATTTTAAAAATATATTTTTTTGATGGTATATGTATATGCGCGTATATACATATACGCATTGAATGAAAAGAGGTTAATTTGAAATTATAAACAGATACTTCATCTTATTGATTTGTATCTATATTAAAAATATCCTATTTGATAATTATAAAAAGTTTTTTTTTAAAGGGAGAAGACACGATAGCGATTCGTGAAAATGAGAGAATAGAAGAAGAAGAAGATGCCATTCCCACTGTTCATCCTCTGCGAAACTGTACACCGCCGGCCATTGAACAGGTATTCACAAAAATCACACATTTTATATTACACATTTTATATAACAAATCCTTATTAATTCAAAAGAAGTAATGTTTTCAATAGAGTCCGACCGAAACTGGTTTTCCAGCCGAAACCGAAACCGAAACCGAATATTCGGCCCTGGCTTCAGTTTCGGCCGAAACCGAAACCGAAACTCATGTGGTCAAATATAAAAATTCCTTAAAATACTGAAATTTATGCATTTTACACATTATACTGCATTAACTGACTAAATTTTACATTAATGGCAAGTGTGAGTTTTGTTGCAACGTAGTCACTAATAATGTCAAATTATATAGCAAAAAAAGCGTTCTGACACTGCCCATTTGACGACAACTCCCGCCAGCCAGGTGCCGCGAATGTGAAGTTTTCGATTGTTTTGAAAATCTCAGCCTAGGCCGCCAGTGTTGCCGCGAGAAACGAAGTTAGGCGAGCGTACACGACTACTTCCGAAATCAGTTTCGTTTTCGGCAAAAGTTTCAACCAATTTAGGCCGAAACCGAAACAGCCGCCGAAAGTTGATTTTTGGCCAAAACTCGGCCGAAACCGAAACCGAAACCGAACTTTCGGTCGGACACTAGTTTTCAACAAGTCCATGCAATACAACATTTTATATTCAACATTTGGGGATACTCCGGAGACACTCCAGAGTGAAGAAGTTAGGAGTATATAAATAACGAAAAATCATTCGCTGACTCAGTCGCTTTTCAAAAAGAAAAGACACTGAATAATCCTGTTTTGTCAAATAGATTTGTGGTGATTTCATCTTCATTAGGAAAATTGTAATATGCATTGCACGTATACATAATGAACCTCCACAAAGAACCACTTACATCTATTTAATGCTTCAGACACAAATAAACTGAATTATATTTTCAGTTCCCACGCCCACTGATGGGTCAAACAGCGAGGAAGCATGGCGGCCTGATCTTACACATTCTGGTTGCTGTGTTCACATTCATTGGCCTGGCGATAGTTTGTGACGAATATTTCGTTTCTAGTTTAGACAGGATTTGTGAAGGTAACAATAAAACCAAACATATATATAAATTAAATTGTTTAATTGAAATTCTAATATTAAATAATTCTCTCAATATAATATATCCAGGATTTAACGCTTAAGCAAACATACAGATGAAAGGAAACAAACAGATGAAAGTGAAGAGACCCCCAAACCTGAATATAAGAATCAAAACAAAATTATCTAATATGTCACCGCTAAGAAAACCCAATACTGCCTCATAGTCGACAGTCCACTTGATTTTAAAAATTTTCTGATAGTCTTTTCAAGAGCCCCGCCATCAACCATTATACTATTGAGCGTATATATATACATAGATCCATTGAAGAATAACTAACTTAAGTAATAATTTTCTTTACAGAACTAAAACTCGCTCCGGATGTAGCCGGCGCTACATTCATGGCGGCTGGCAGTTCAGCTCCCGAGCTCGCTACTGTTGTTATTGGGGTCTTCTGTGCGCAAGACGACATTGGTCAGTATCAGTATTCTCGATATTAATATTCCCGAGATGGCTTCAAAAAAGGAAGAAGTTGTTCACAAAATAAACTTGCACTAAACCACAATCTCACCTAATATTAAATTTAGATTTGGATGTATGCTGGAATGTGCTGAACTAAAAAATCACTCATTTTATAAAATGGACCTAACGTTAGGCACTTTTAAGGAGTTAAAAATGAGCCTAACGTTAGGCATACATATAAAAAAACAAACGAAAAAGCGAAATGCCTCGAAACGATTGATTCTAATCGTATAAACGTCAATAACATTGGAAAGCAGGGGAAAACAAATCAAATAATTTAGTAACTAAAGCACGACTGTTAGCGATTTTACCAAATAAGGAAAGGGAAGATAAAATCTTCCCTTAGTCAATCACAAATGACCTACCTAACCCAACATATTTGATAAAGTTGTTGCAGTTTAAGATTTAAATGAGAATCATCTACAAAACTGCTGTAAACTGCGTCAACTTGTTACAGATGTATCAGTAACCTAAATTCCTTAACTGTAAAATGTAACTGTAAAATGCATCAACAGTTAATTTGCTTGTTTATCAAGAGCTGTGTCAACATGTTGATCTATCATTATAAATGTAAATTCCATCAACTAGTGCTGCAAGTACAATGCATCAAATGTTGAATTGCAGGTGTATCGGGAGTGATCGGGTCAGCGGTATTCAACATAATGTTCGTGATATCGGTGTGCGCGCTGTGCGCCGGCACCGTGTCGCATCTCAACTGGTGGCCGCTCTGTCGCGACTGCTTCTTCTACGCCGTCTCCATCCTCGTCATGCTGTGCACTATCGCCAATGGATACGTGTCCTGGTAAGATGACCTTCATCGTCATATCTGCACAGTTCAACATAACGTTCGTGATATCGGTGTGCGCGCTGTGCGCCGGCACCGTGTCGCATCTCAACTGGTGGCCGCTCTGTCGCGACTGCTTCTTCTACGCCGTCTCCATCCTCGTCATGCTGTGCACTATCGCCAATGGATACGTGTCCTGGTAAGATGACCTTCATCGTCATATCTGCACAGTTCAACATAATGTTCGTGATATCGGTGTGCGCGCTGTGCGCCGGCACCGTGTCGCATCTCAACTGGTGGCCGCTCTGTCGCGACTGCTTCTTCTACGCCGTCTCCATCCTCGTCATGATGTGCACTGTTGCCAATGGCTACGTGTCATGGTATGGTACGTATGGTAAAATGACCTTCATCGTTATATTGGCCGATAGACATGCTCAGAAATAGACATTTTGTAAGGACTTCCTAACACAACGATCCTGTGCCAGGTGTACTCAGTGATATGACTGTTATCGACAGCGTAACTGTATGAATGTACCTAAAACTGTTTTTTTGATGAGCTATCGCCATTTTAAAAACTTTGCCGACCGTTTTTCGAACTATGTGCCCCACTATGCTAAGCTATGTAACTGGTTAAGCAATCTCGGTAATTTTAACCATTCTGAGGATCTTGGTGTAAAGGTACCTACACGAACTCCTTACTAACCGACAGCTAAAGTAGGTAACATAAACATAGGTTTAGATTTGTTTAACTGCGTAAACAATGTCACTAGATGTATTCAATATTTCTTATAATGCCATGTTATATTTCCTCTATCCAGGCCAGAAGCGCTGTTCATGCTGATCATGTACGCGGTGTACTGCGTCGCGCTGCGCTTCAACACTGCGCTGGAGCGGTGGGCGCTGACGCTGCCGCTGCCGTTCAAGCTTCCGTCCAGGGAGGAGCAGGCAGCGCTCGTCACTTACAAGTAAAACCTCTATAAAAGCGTTTTACGTTTTACCCCTGAGCTAGCTGACAGACTCAGAGCTCCTTAATGGTTATTCTTTTTTTTTTAAGGTATAATAAGTTCAAGCTTTAAACACAATCTCACGATGGCTTAAAGTAGATTGCTGTTTCCTAAAAAGTGCCTATTCACTATTTTCTTGAAAATGTCTAAGTTGTAAGAATCAGAAATACTGACGTCAAGCAGTAACTCCACACTCTAGCAGTCTAGCTATGCATAATCCAGATAGACATGCGAACGACAATGTCTACACCCTCCATTCTACATTCCATATAGCTTTTAAGGATGAAAGCCTGATCCTATAGTAAGTCGATGAAGTAAGAATTGATGATGAAACGATTTACCTATGAAAATCCACTTGATATCCTCACAGTGTGATGGTAGTGTTTGTAATGTGTAACAGAAGCGGCGGCGGTCAACCAGCGACGGCGCCGGCGGCGGAGGGACAATACACACAGATGGAGGGACAGAACAACGATCTGCCACAGAAACCCACGGGTAAGAACCATTAGCTAATAAGCCTTTGGATGTAGTTGTAAAATGACATTACACGTACGGATGTAGTTGTAAAATGACATTACGCGTATGTATAAACTAAAGAACGTCAGCATAGCAGAAAAGTATTGTTAATTTATTCAACACTATCACACATCGGCGTCTTCGCGAAGCTGAGCTTGATCAAGCTCTTGGGCGGCGCGACACTTCCCACATATATCGTCATATTTGAGTCAATTAATACAAAACTGCAACTAATTACACAGCTGTTATTTTATGATTATAACAGCTGTTATTTTATGATGATCAAAGTTTACAACAAAATTCCCAATGTTATAAAGGATCTCCCGTTTCGGCGTTTTAAATTAAAATTATACGACTGGTTGATTGACAAATGCTTTTACTCTGTAAGGGAATTCTTCAACATTAAATTGTAGTGTGGGCAATTGTAGTCTTAATATTATTAAGTTTTAAATTTATATATACGACATATTTCAAGTGCCTAATTTGTAATTTTAATTTTAATAATAATTGTAATTTATTTTGTTTTTTTGTTTATTTGATGTATTTGCATGTCATGCGACTAAACATATGTACATACTTATGTTTTTGGCAAATAAATGATTGATTGATTGATTATATAGTAAAACCTTCCTCAGGAATTACTATCTATTGGTGACAACAAATGACAATCCGTTCAATAGTCTCACAGACGCGACGGGCGGACTTTGTTACACGCTTTTTATTAGCTTCACTTGTATGTCAGTATGTCAGTATGTAACTCTCCGTGGGTAATCTGCGCGCCTGCGGCCTCCGAAGCCCTCAGGTCCGAACAGTAACTAATTCCCCGTATGTATATATTTAAAATAATATCACAATAAATAAATTACGCGACTGTGTGGCCAGTTTAAGAACGTCAACATAGCAGACATGTATGGTTGTAATTTGATTCTGTATCAGACTTTCGCGATTTTCACAAACTTTAAACAAACTCTTGGATTTATCGGACGACAATACACTTACCTGATAAAATTATTCCATTTTTCAATTTACAAAATATGATTTTTGTTAATTTATATAATATCTGCAACTAATTTCAAGGTGCTTTTTAAGATGATTATTCAAAATTATAATCACTCCCAATGTCATAAAAATTATAACTATATTGACACCATGCGTTTTAAATTAAAATTATATTAACTAGTTAATTTATAAATGAATTTTTAACACTATTCTGAATTTAAATTTATTCAAATTTAATTTCGTGTTGGGTTCATAAAAAGCGTGTTTTTAGTCTTTTTAAACATTATTAACTTTTAAATTTATATACGAAATAATTTACATGTGATTTTTAAAACTAATCTTTAATTTTACTTTTAATAAAATAATTATAAATTATATTGTTTTTTTATTTCATTTTGTTTTTAAGTATTTGCATGTCATGCGACTAAAAATATGTTCATATTTATGTTTTTGCATGTCGAAAATAAATTTAATATTTGAAAATAATTCATTATAAAGAAATAAATTGTTGCTCAGGATTCAATATAGTATTAGTGACACCAAATGATTCAATACCTCAAATTTAAGTGTACATTTACATGCACAAAGAGATTTCATATTATACTTATAAAAACTGGTAATTTATATGTAGTGATTGTGTGACATGAAAGCGAAATACCATTCATCATGAGATTTTTAAAACTATATAACTGTTCGTTTTATTTGATATTTAGTAGTTAGACCTGTGTGCACCAAGATCTTGGTGATCATAAGCAACGGTTAACATAAGCTAAACGTAAAATTTACTGTTCATATCAACCTGTACACCGGTTAAGGACGCAAGCTCGGTTAGGATAACCACCCGGTTTACGTCCTTAACTGGCGCACGGGTTTATTATAAATAGTAAATTTATAGTAAAGTTATGTTAACCGTTGGCTATGATAAACGAAATCTTGGTGCACACAGGCCTCAGTCGTCGCCCTTAATGAGCGTCTACACGAAATAGCAGTTAGTGTGGAAACTGACTAAGGACGAATTTTCGCAATCAACTAGTCTAAACTAGATAAATACTAGCTGTACCCGGCAAACGTTATTTTGCCATGTATATTATTTCTAGGAAACGTTTTTTTATAGGTGTATGTATTTTTTAATGCCACATTATAAAAAAATTGTCCAAAAAATTAAAATTATTAAAAATCGGTAAAGCCGTTTTGGAGGAGTACGGTAACTAACAGTGTGACAGGGAACTTTTATATATTAGATATTCTGTACATTATGAGAAATATAATCTATGGCACTGTGTTGAAGAATACAACCCGGACGGCGCGTACGTGAACGCGGCGTACAATGCAGAGAACGCGTGGAACCCCAACCAGGTGTGGGATCCCAACAACGCCTGGGACGAGACTTCTTTGGTAATCCCCTGCTCATTATCATTTTATCATCATCATCATTATCAACCAATGTAGGGTCCACTACAAGGCCACGACTTCCTAGTAGAACCACGCTGTCAAATGTGAGGTAATGAGCTTAGGGTAATTAACGATCACTATCAGATGTTGATGACAGTGGCTGTAACAGACGGCTTAAAGTGCTCTTCGAGGGCTAATATCATCAACTTTTTTTTATTGACTACAAGTTGGCCCTTGACTGCTATTACACCTGATGTTAAGAGATGATGCAATCGAAGATGGAAACGGGCTAACTTGTTAAGAGTAGGATGAAAATCCACACCCCTATCGGTTTCTACACGACATCGTACCGCTCTTTATTACACCAAAAATATGGATATAAAAATGAGAACATAAAAAAGGTATAAACAATAGTTTATCGGTGTAACGGCGGCCTTATTACTACGTCATACGAATAGAGAATAGCGAATACAGAGGTGGTTGGTGCACAAATGATTACACATTATTACACATTAGATACACAAATTGATATACATATATAAACTAAATAAAATACATATATAAATTATTATAAACATACCAGAACACTAAATACATACTTGCATAGACGGTACGTCTTTGTCTTTGTCAGTAGGGTGGTAAATAGCCACGGCGAAAGCCTCCCACCAGCCAGACCAAGACAAATTAAGAAAAATCTCAATCTACCCCGCCGGGAATCGAACCCAGGACCTCCGTCATATAAATCCATCGCGCATACCACTGCGCCACGGAGGCCGTCAAAGGAGGCTTTAGAAGTTTGCTGGATTTTTTTCAGCAGAAATTAAACCTCAGAATTATTTTAGAACCAGGTTTCTAACCCCGGACCTCATCGAAGCTACATAGACTAACCACTAGACCAATAAAACAGTCAATATTAGATATAATTATTATATCAAAATCCATTTATTTTATACGTGTACTAGCCACACGACAGAATAAAATTAAATATAAATTCCAATCTGCGAAATCCTCACTCCTCTCGGCATAATCCGATTTTCCAACCGTTGGTAGTATCAGTACTCACTGACTGACATGATTTTCAAAACAACCTTCTTGAAATAAATGAATTTCATTTGATGATTTTGTCATTAACATCTGATAGCGATCGCTACAACCATTACCACCCACCAGATAACTCAAATTAGACTTAGGCAGTCAGTGTAAGCTTAAAAATCTCCTCCTATAGCAAGAAGAATTGCACACTATGGTCGGTTTTTATGATAAGCTCATAATGATGATGACACTATGACAGCAATGTATCTATTCCAGCAACAACCAACCGCGCCAACACAAAGCTGGGGCGAAACCGAGCAGCCCCAACAAGTGCAATCTCCCAACCAAGCACAAACCCAGCCGGAAGGACAGGCACAGCCTGTAGCGCAGGTAATATAAATGTGAACGTATTGATAATAATCTAAAAGTAATAGGGGTTAAAGAATGAAATTGCCGTTTCATTGTAATAGGTACTTCGAATTGAATTAGAACCTTCATGGTTTAAGATTTTAAAGTGAAACTTTTTTCATACGGTACCTATGTAGTTCTTCTTTTAAAAAATGTGCAACATTCGATTATCAACTTTCAGTTATTTTTTTTATTCAGCTTAGACAATAAAGATGGATACTTCGAAAATTCGTGTGATTTTTGAATACGAGTTCCGACGCGGAACTAACACGGTAGAAACAGCTCGCAATATTAATGTTTCGTTTGGAGAGGGGACTGCTAATGAACGCACTGTGCGATTTTGGTTTAAACGCTTTCGTGATGGAAACTTCGATTTGAAGAACGAACCACGTGGAAGACCGCCCACACAGGTGAATAACAATGATTTGAAAGAGATGGTGGAAGCCGATCCGAGGCAAACTACCCAGGAATTAGCGGCATGGTTAAACGTTACTTTACCAACAATATTGACTCATTTGCGTCAAATCAGTAAAATAAAAAAATATGAAAAATGGGTGCCTCATATAGATAATAATGGTAATTATTTTGATTAAATAAATATGTTAAATTAAAAAAAAAACGAATTTTTATTTTTCAGTACAAATCGGCAATTTCATACTTTAACTCCTGACATTAGATAAAAACTAGAAAACTACCTTTCTAAATTGGAGAAATTACTTATTTTTATAAGCATATATTTACTTTCATCCTTACTTATTATAAACGCAAATATTTGAAGATACGGATAGATGGATAGATGTTAGTTGCTCTTTCACGCAAAAACTACTGACTGGATTTTGATCAAAATTCTAAATAATATAGCTTTAATATCAGAATAACACATAGGCCACATTTTATCGCGAAAATCCTACAGTCACGAGAAAAATGCGAGTAAAATCACGGGCGTCCTCTTGTTATCTATATTAATGTCGCGTGACAATACCAAATTGTGATTTCGTGGAGCTGATCTGGTGCTGATGCTGTATGCTATAAGAATTCCGCTATAAAACAACACAGCTGTATCAAGTTTGGACTCGTATGAATCGTCTTCATAAGTAGGTAGATAGTCACGTCCTAAATACTATTGCTATTAAATGAAATCCTAAAAAAGTGTCTATAATTACTGTTTTTATTTATAGTAATTGACGAACCAAGTATCTGATGTTAAGTAAAATATCGTCTATGAATAGAGCAACATTTCGCAAGATAAACATAACTACATGATGTGTGTTAAGACATCTTCACATTCGTGTTTACATCGGCAACCATCACCATGCCTTTCAGATCGGAACATGACAATACTGTTTAGCATCAGAAATAAGCATAGTTCATCGGAAGAACACTCACAATTACTCCACTTCTGTTACTTACTTTGGTATTCCAGTCCTGATTTTTTTTTCAGCCTCCCGCCCAGCCAGCTTATTACAAAGCTAAGGAATATAACCCAGAAACTGCGGTTGATCCTCTCGTCAAGCCTATCGGAGCAAGTGAGTTGGTCCTATTCCTGGGTAAAATTGCACACGTATACAAAGTAGGTAAACCTATAGACGAACACATATTTATTACAAATTTCAGACTACCTACGATCTGAACCTGTTGGTCAACTATACTAAAGCCAAAATCAAGGTGGAAAGCATAACAACAAACAATTGTTTTGTATATATTAACCGAGTTGTCACAATTTTCGTAGCGGAAGTCGGATCGCAAAAATCTATTAAATCGGCTTTATACGCATGCGCTGCCTTAACTATAGAGAATAATTGAAAGCAATGGATGGGGACTTTATGTATCTTAAAAAGTCCGCGACAGTAAATCAATCTTTAATATTTTAACAAATATAGAACTTTTTGTTTTTTGAAAAATCATTTAATTCATATGCTTTCGTTTACATCATCATATATACAACTAAAATCAAATCCTTATCAAAACAAATTATTTAGTAGTTTCGAGGATATTAAATTTTCTACATGACGGTGTAAAATAGGTGAGAATTGCCTTTACTTTGAGGATAGATAGATAGATAGATTGATAGATATATATAAAATATTCAACAGTCCTATAACGCTATTTATTTATTTATCCAAATTATAAATAAATATGATAAAGTGTTATACGTACTGAATAGGGGTCAACATTTTAGTACAACTGATATTCTTTGAGAATTCGATCTTTATTCAATATATTTGGCATGCAGACCATATTTATATAATATACGAAAAAGTTTGTACGTTTCTTTAAACGGGCTAATCTCTAGATCTGCGTGTCGGATTGTAAAATTATTTTTGTTTATTATGAAAGCTCAAGAGTGTAACATTAGTTATTTTTTTTTTAGTAAACCTATTAAGGTTTACTAATAAAAAGGGTAACTAATAGGTTTTCACGCGGACGAAGTCACGGGCGATTGCTAGTGATCTATATTTATCGGTCAATACAAAGCATGCGGCATACGGGTACTCACACACCAATGTAGAGTTACCTTGTTTTTATTTTCAATGATGCCAATTTTATTTCTTTTTCAATAAGACATTAATTTCATATGCATCTATAATTTTGTGTCGAATCTGGGGGATTTTGTCGCCTGAACCCCGTCACCTTCATCATCTTCATGCTCTCATATTGTTCGTAGACCCAGTGCAGCTGGCGTGCTGGTACGTGGCGTACCCGGTGCACTGGTCGTGTCGGTACACCATGCCCGACTGCCGCGGTCGCTGGTACCCCATCACCTTCATCATCTCCATGCTGTGGATCTCATTCTACTCGTACTTCATGGTTTGGATGATCACTATTATTGGTAAGTGTTACGCGTAGTAATTAATATATAAAATAAATTGTATATAATTTATACTAACGGTATAATATATACTTGACGATCTCCATGGCGCAGTGGGATGCGCGGTGGATTTATAAGACGAAGGTCCTGGGTTCGATTCCCGGCGGGGCAGATTGAGCTTGATTTCGCCGTGGCTAGTTACCACCCTACCGACAAAGACGTACCGCCAAGCGATTCAGCGTTCCGGTACGATGTCGTGTAGAAACCGAAAGTGGTGTGGATTTTCGTCCTACTCCTAACAAGTTAACCCACTTCCATCTTAGACTGCATCATCACTTAACATCAGGTGTGATAGCAGTCAAGGGCCAACTTGTAGTCGATAAAAAAAAATACTTACTGCGCACATTCTTCACTCAAATAAATTGTAGTAGTAGTAGTAGTAGTTAAGTAGGTTAAATGGAAACATAGTACATAAGAAGGCGCATGACCGAAGCCCTCGTGTGAATTAACAGACGATCCTGTGATCCAGATATACTGCTAAACACGGCAAATACGTGATGGATGGACCCTTTACTATTAACTACCAGTGCAGTAGATAATTATGTGGCTTCGGATCACGAGATCGTTGATTTGAAATTCAAGTAGGTTAAGTAATGAAATATTAGGTTTTTACATTCATTCGAAAAATCCTTTCGAAATATGTAGATAGGTAATTTGAGAATTCGATGGTGTAACACCACTGTCCCCCTGAGTGCACTTTAAGCAGTCTTTTAGTGACATTATCAAGATTTGAAAGAGATCGCTACAGAATCAAACACTATTACACCAAGTCCAAATCCTAAGCTCTAAAATACCTTCTATAAAAAGAGCTGTCCCTGCCATAGTATGCCGTTAAAAACATTAATGATGATGATAATATGATGATGGAGAAGTACTTTATGTTAAACATGTATTGTCGCGCCTTCGCCACAAATATTCGAATGCGAATGTTTACCATCAGGTCTTGTCGTACTTTTGTGTTTACTAGGCTTAAGTAAGTATGGCAATACAAAATACAAGGAATGACAATTGGATTTATTTGTAGGCTACACGCTGGGTATCCCAGACACGGTGATGGGGCTAACATTCGTGGCAGCCGGCGTGTCGGTGCCGGATGCTCTCTCCTCACTCGCCGTCATCAAAGAAGGGTATGAAATCAAAAATCAAAATCAAAATGTTTATTTCAAGTATGCCTTGTCTACATGCACAGCAAGCGTCAAGCTGTCAAGGCTGTTTGTAATGATTCTACCACCGACTCGAAAGGCAGATTCCTGCTGTGAAGAGTCGGCAAGAATCTCAGCAGTTGCTCTTTTTAACCTATAATCATTTACAATGTTAATTAAATCTAACTTTATATAAGCCGGTAGTTTCCGGGTTTAGTTTTAAGTACCATATCTAGTTATTTATATACTTACGAACGAACTTTTCCGCAAAATAAAGAGTAAATGTAGTAGAGATATTAGATACATTGACTTTTTAGTCGTGTCACGTATCGTAATATTTGTTTTCCTCAGCTACGGAGACATGGCGGTGTCAAACGCGGTGGGGTCAAACGTGTTCGACATCCTGGTGTGCCTCGGCCTGCCGTGGTTCATACAGACTGCCATCATCCAACCCGGCAGCCACGTCAACGTTATCAGCAAGGGTACGTTATCCAATCTATAAAATATCTAATAACCATAAATAACCAAGCATATGAGACGAGACACGAATACCGAATACGACCGTTATTCGTAAGTAGTAATTGCAACGAATTCCTATGTAATATGAGATAAAACACATTAAAACAAAGTGTCTCGGAAAACACAAATTCTGTATTAGACCCACTGGACCCAATAAGCAAGTACCCAAAGCCCTGCTATCGATTGAGACCGAACTATTGCCAACTTACCAACCGATATTTCATTATTTCATGAAAATAATTGTGTTTTATAAAATACAGGAGCCTCTTTATCCTGATGTGCACATGACCACTACACAAATAAAAAGGGTCCCAGCCATCAGTATCGTTATTGATCAGTTATTGATAGCTCAAGTAGGTATTTCATAACAAACTTAAATGTAGGTATAAATCTAAATGAGTTAGAGTTTAACTTATTGTTATTGTTCCAGGTTTAATCTACTCTACATTGTCTCTGTTCTCAACGGTGGTATTCCTGGTGGTAGCCACTCACGCGAACGGCTGGAAGTTGGACCGCAAGTTCGGTGCTGTACTGATGGTCTGGTACTTGCTCTTCATAACCCTCGCGAGTCTGTACGAGCTCAACGTGTTTGGGAACATCCACCCACCAGACTGTGAATCTAGTTATTAGATAATGGCTTTCATTTTATTGTATGGGGAAACTTTGCTTCGAAAGATAATTTTCACACCCCTACGGATAATTGTCTATGGTCTTGCCTATAAACTTTGTATAACGGGTGAAAAGCGAAATCTCTCTCTGTCATCTGTAATTAGAAATTGTATTTTATAATATCTCAAAAAGGTTTAAAAAAATTTAATTGAAAATTAAATTTAAATAAACGGAAAATGGATCTAATACTTCATGTTATATAAGTTTATAATGCAATGTATTCAGAAAAAATAGGAGAATACCTACAGTAAATAAATCTTGTGAAGCAAAATTTCTTCACATAAAAACCGAGTTGATAGAATTCTTATTCACCCGTTAAGTATATTTACAACTGTTGACGAGTCACTTACTCACACTAGTTTAGATTTTGTGCTCTCTCGTTGCTGTGTGGACGTTGATGTAAAAATTTTATGACTGTATGTTTGAACAGCAAATATTGTGTTACCATATTCACTAAATTCTCTTAAGACTGCCTATTTTATAAAAGCGAAAAAAGCATAGACAATATAAACTCTATGACGGTGGCAGCTAATATTTCCTACCCCTTCCTACACGATTTACGGAAATAAAATAATGCGGCACATTATGACTATCGATAAGAATTTTACATTACAAATAAAAAATACAAATATGTATTAGTCTATATTTACCTTGCCTTACTATGATTTATGACTAAGTCTAAAGTGAGATTTAGTGAATAATGTAACAAAGACAAAATATTCAGTATTCAGCAATTTCTACTTAATTTAGTTTTGCGTTCGGACTAACAAGTGGCTTAGGATCGTAATTTTTCGCACTGACTATTGATTTTTGTATTCGTATATACCAATAGGTATGCAAATTGAATAACGCGATATTTTATTATAATCTGATATACAAATATGTACCTAAACTAACTTAACAAGGCTATAAATAAAGCTATCCCTTTAATAAAGTCCGTGTGGAAAAAGGGCCAGTACCCTCAAACCTCTTAATTTAGCATAATTTAAAGACTTATTGTACCTGTCAATTTAGTTTTAAAATTTTTAAGCTGAAATAAAAACAAGTACGGTGAACAGGACTTTCTGGTTTTGTAACCATTTGTTGGGTCGAACGCAATCTTCTAGCCTTTTTATCAGTAAAATAACTAAGAAAATTGAAGTAGAATTGTTTATATCGCCTCTAGAATTAAATATATGCCACAATCTTATGATTGAATGAAACATCGATTGTAGCTTATTTACGAGTATTTATAATACATAATAGTGGTAGACTTTTTCTGTGATTCCACATTTTTTAATTACTACTCAGATGATTTTATTTTTGTAAATAATAATTAGAGTATTCGCATTTTTAATCTGTTAAGAAGTGCCATATTATTTCTCTAAGTTTTTTTATTTACGTTGTACATAATAATGTTCTATAGGTACTAAATTGACAGTCTTATGGTGTTCTTTTTTACTGTTCCCTGGAAACGGCTGGTACTAGTTTTAGAGCTGTTAAATTAGTTAAGGATTACGTCTGTACAACCAAATTAACACTAGTTTTATGAAAACTGAAAAGTACCAAAAATATTAAATGTTCATTAAACAACCTTTTTTATTTCCTGCAAAGCAGTTGTATCACGTTAAAAACAATATTACATCTAAAATATAGTTTTACAGTGCATTGGACGAATTCTACAATAATGCGCGGAAACCATGTCTAGGATTCGTTTTATGTGTAAATATTTATTTATTAAATATACATGTTTATGAAGTTTTATAATTATTATAATGGAAGATTAGTGTTTGTTAAACATATCTCTTAACAGTTTATTGCACTATTACACTATTAAAGTGAAAAAATGTATTAGTTCAAAAATAAAGTATTCGAAGCATTGTTAAAATAAAAGTACAATATATCAGTCGATAACTCATTTATGTACAGGTCTTCTATTGAATCGAAACAAATTTTTTTTATCACAACAATCCTTCAAATCCACCAACGCTCTACATGACCTCTCAGATTACAATAAGTATGTACCTATACAACGATTTCTATAAACTATGTAGGTACTTTGTAGAATAGGTATATATAACCACCTTGTTACTTTTGCGCACAAACCAATTTTTTGTAAGCAAATGATTTTATTGAAAATACCTTAAAAACGTGAACATAATATCAATCCTAGCAAAAAATATGACAATTTTTACAGTATTTCGGAAAGATTAATAGTTATTAGTTTGATTGAGAGACTTATCTTGAATTGAATGGTATTTATGTAAGTATCAAGTTTCTTCTTAAAGCAATAATGTTGGAATTTCAACGTTTCTATCTATATTAGCCTATTTAAAACAAAATAATTATATAGGTAGGTAGTTACCTACTTAACTAAATTTAATGAATTATTAGTTATTTAAAACCAAAATGTGTTTCTATATTTTAAAGATGTGTCGGAAAAGGCCCTAAACGTTTACTTTATGAACTGAATCGTAAGACCATATTTATCGAGAAACGTGAATTTTCAGTGTATCGAGACCGTTATCGGTCACCTACCTGCTGACGCGGTCTGTATATTATATTGAATTAAAAACCAACTAATTTCATAAAACACCGAAATATACTTTATTATCAATAGTTAATTACTGTTTAAAGTTTATGAACGATAATAGTTACTTGTCGATATATTTATTTTTATTGTTGTGTCCTTCACTAAGTGTAAACGTAAGTGTAAGCGAGATAGACAGATAAAAAATGTGTGGCCCAATAACTCATCAATTACTTAAATTACATGAAGTTACATTTTCCAGATAAAACTTAAAGAATGCCACGTTAACTTGACATCAATTCAACTCAATTTTGGGTCAATACTAAGTGACCGATGAAATGGTGCTAATAATAATAAATATACTTTTTAAGTGTATTTATTATTATTAGCACTCGTATAAATGGAAACATACTTTTTAAGAACTCGTCATAGCCGTAACTTCATAGTAGCTCAGTACAAATTTACATTTTGCAAGAAAAGGACAGAAGACCTCTAGACCAAGATTTAAGCGTTTATAACATTGGCATCTTTATGGCAATTTAATATTATTTTCACTATACATACCTATTTACCGTACGTAATTTTATTCTACTTTATAAAAAAGTAATAAAAATTTTTGAGTCATCTTTTCTACTCGTGATCATCAACCATCACAAAAATACCTAGGTTTTATTTGTGTAGTACTTATTTGTCTATTGTACTCTTCTACCCACTGAAGCCCAGCGGACACGTCTGCATTAGGTCTACGAAACAGTATCGAGATACATTATGTTCTGTGACGTAGGTACTAGTACCAAAAGACCCCTATAGGTACGTACTTAATTAAGTTACCGAGATACACGAAATTTATATATACGAGTATTTATAGTTTTAAATATATTAGGTAAGTAAAGTATAATGCGTTGTATGGTTGAATATGAAGCACCAGTAGTAAACTTATAGCTAAAGGCGCTAGTGTGTACAATTGTGTCGGTATATCGCCGACGCTGGTATGTAATCTTCCATAAATTCATTCTCTGTTAAATATAATATTATGTTACCTACTTAAGTACCTTATATTTGTTACCTATTTAATTAAGTACCCTATTTTGTGTGCAATGTATAATTTATGAAATTATAATAAAGAGTAATTCGTTAAATGTTTATATTTTTTCATTTGTTACCTTGTTCTCGTGGATACCTAGTCGTATTTGTAATATCAAGAATAATGTCACTGACTGGCGGTTACATTACAAACAAAAAAATTAAATGACGCCACTTTATATCCTGTCTTTCTCTATCTTTTTAACTGATTGTGACAAGGCCAAAAAGGCGGGTAATGATTTTGACACCTTATCACTAAAAATACTGGTAATAGCTCTGTCATTCAAAACAATTTACGATTCTAACGATGCCTTTACGTCAATAAATATTCTGTCACCTTATTACACATCATGTCAATAAAAATGAGAACGAATTATTAATTTTAATTATGTCAGCATACAAAAGTAATATTAGTCAATCAATGTACAATATATAAATAACATAGATTAAAGACTAATAGATAGAGCCCATAGCGTGTGTAAACGCATAATACATGAAATTTGCTAAAAAATAACATATCTAAGCTTTAAATCATCAATCAATGAAGTTTATGCCTACGTATGAATTCCTTCGACTGTTGCAGCCGAAACTTTTGCAACCCACCATAGCACGATAACGTTTAAATTAAGATAGTAACCGCAAAGTTGTATTATTTATCCGCAAATTTAATAAAAAGCTACTAATTACTCAGATATGTCCTTTGCTTGTCACCAACTTCATTCTTGACAAATAATAAAAACGAACACGCTAAAAATAATCTTGTGTCACTTTCTAATCAGCCGCTATGACTCCATCTATTAGTCTTTAATCTATGATAAATAACATGTGCTTAATATTATTATATTGTGTCATCCAGGTACGATTTGTCTATTAAGTTTCTTTAACTTTTTCTTATAATTTTTATATTATATGATTTGCGGGTTGTACACATAAGCGTAAGCGATGTCGTTTATTATTCAAATTTTTAAAATATGAGAGGTTTGCATGAACAAACACTGCTGTTTCAGAAATAAACAGAGAAGGAAAAGTAGGATTTGTTGTCACAAATTTCCGTTACGCGCCATCTTTGACTTGTGGAAGTGACGTGATAAATATATATATTATATTGAAGTGATCAGCAAAATCAAAGGGTTTATTTTAATTCTAATTCCAGTGAATTTCTAAAAAAGTAAATAATTACATCTCTTTTTCTAATACTTAGGTGTAATTATGGTATCAATTTTTTCTTGCTCGTACACGCACACATTTTTTTTAAATGAGGCTTACAGCTGTCATCAGTATCTGCATGATCAATATTGTACCTAATTGGCCTATGCGGATTTAGTCCTGGTTTCAAGTCATCGACCGAATAGTATAACAAAGTCTTGCGGCAAGGTACGAAATACTGAATACTTTAACTCGAAACAAGATAGACATAATGAGACATAGTATGCTTGGTCTTTCAGAGATACTCGTATTAAGAGTGAAATAAAACAAAAAGACACGTTTATTATTATTTATTAATTTAGAGTTAAGTGCGTTATAATGAACATGTTCCTATGGAGACAAAACAACCGCTGTGGACTGCGCCGCGGAGGAATCGATTCACCGCCAACTCGAAGAGGAATATTGAGATCCATGTTATCACAAGGTAAAAACCCTAAAAAAAGTTATGATCCATAATATATTCCAGTCATTGTTCTACGGGCATATACGTTGTTCTTTGTCCCCATTCATCCAAACACTCATTCTCAGTCGTACAATACACTTTTATATTCTCGTATTACGTACCGCGATTCGTGATGATAGCCGTGTGAAGATCGCTATGGAAGCATTAGTTGAATGGATACTTAGTTATTAGTTTTAATATAAAAATATCGCCAAACGGCAGGGGGCAGTATGTTACAAGGGACTAGGATCACGACTCGCCGTAAGGACAAAACCAAGGATAGCGTGTTCTTAAAAAAATAACAGTTTAAAATGAACACTGTCTCATATTTACATTTTTTTTTCTTCTTAAAAATATACGATACACATCCATGTACCAAATTCTCTTGGAACGTCTCGCGCGCACACATCTATTTACAATTTTTTAGATTAGGTATGATTAACAGACAAACTTTAAAATATAGTTAAGGGGCTTACATCTATAAAGGGGGACGTGCGAGCCGCTCTAAAAGAAAGGATTAAATTTTTTTCATAATAACCTATAATTTTTCATCTTTTTTTTTACATTTTCGAGTTTTTCAATACAGAGAAACCTATTATAATTTGTAAACAGTAATTTTTAGATTTAAACCAAGTGTTGTATTAATTTTTTACAAGTCATAAACGGTATAAAGTAAAAGTGAACTTTTACACCTTTTGATATAATATTCCACAATAAAAGAAATGTGCACACTTTGGGAAGGTTCATAAGCGGACGTGTGCAAACACTAGGGGAAACTATTTATAACATATTTTAAAACTAATTAAATTCATTACCGCTAGCTAATTAGGAAGTAACTAACATTGACAAACTAAGTTTAAAATTGAGATAAGTCCAAACTAAAATTGAATATTTCTTCCAGAAACGTTATCCTGTTAAATATTTATCATTACAATAATTCACATTTAATATTTCTCTATACAAATCCAAATGATTATTATCAAAATCGTAACTGCATGTACTCTTTACAGCGAAACCAAATATTTAAATGAACCAAAAAATAGTAACAGACCAACAAGACCAGATATACAACTTTAAATTAAAAAAAAAAAACAAGACAGAATAAGACACTATAGTGTTTTGTAGTGTTTTTTCTATAATCTTATTTATCCTGTCTGTCTGTCTGTTACTTTACCTATTATATTCTTTGTCAGAATGTACAATACATACTAATCAGAAAGTTAGTTTACCGAAGTTTTTATACTATACACATATTTTTACTTTAAAGGGATGAGGGCAATCAAACGGCCACATGTATTAACCTGACTAACTTAAAAAGGCCTCTGTAATAGAAAAGAATGTCTATATATAGATATATATAAATACGTCGCATACGAGAGCTTGGGCTCGCTACGTCACTTGATACATACAAACATACACGAGTTTGGGCTATAGTAATGTTTTTATTATAAGCGAAGTCTAAGATTTAACAACTGGTGTAAACTCAGGCAAATAATGACAGCTGCCATTATAGCTCCGTCGCTACCCGGGTAGCCGCGGGCCTCAAAGAAGGTTTGAATGTCAGGCCCACAGGGGTTAACAGTACTATTGAAATAGGTTCACTAAACAAAGGCTCCGAAAATTAAAGAACAATGCCGCTGCCATTTTACAATTTAAAGAAAATTATGTCAGTCATTTGGAGGCTTTTTTATCGGACTACAAGTTGGCCCTTGACGGCTATCGCACCTGATGTTAAGTGATGATGCATTCCAAGTTGGAAGCGGGCTAAATTTTATTTATTAATTCTGACGATAGAGCAAGTTGCAGGTATTAATTCACTACAAGTTGGCTCTTGGCCTGTCATTTTACAGTACATCCAAACCCAAACGCACTTCCCAGAATAAACCGACGTAAACAAAATCCGTCAACCAAGACCTCATCAAACAAATCAAACCGAACGCACAGCGAAGAGTTTATGTTGTGATGTACGGTATCGCTCGAATATACATACATGGAAATGCAAAAAGGAACCGAAGCTTATACCCACGCATTGCGTTCGCTTAGTCGTGTTTGACAAAGGCATTATAGTTCGTTCGCGTTAAGAATGCAGTGAGCGCCGGTTCCTAACCAATCAAACCTTTTCAAATTACGAGGTCAAGTTCGCAGTGACCAGTTGAAGGCATAGCTTCGAGCATAGAATTGAGGCGAGGCCTAGGCCGGCGCTCACTGCATTCTTAACGTGAACGAACTATAGTACAGTGAACAAATGAGTATACACAACATAGAGTATGGGTGTTGGTATCGTCGTGACGTCACGAGCCGGCGGCGGCACCGGTGGATGGTCGAGCGTCAGATGCACACACACTCGCACAGTGTCAGCACACGCACACACACTCACACACAACGTTATCGCGCTCGCTTCTTCGCCGGTGCGCCGGGGGCCGCCGAACGACGTAATCTCTTTCACTGGAACAAAAAAAAACATGTTATTACTTGTTTCATCATCATTACCAGCATTTTTTATTCATTACAAGTTAACCCTTGACTACAATTACACCTAGTGGTAAGTGATGATGCAATCTTAAAATGGAAGCAAACTTGTTAGGAGTAGGATAATATCCACACCCCTTCGGTTTCTACACGCTACAACGCTTGGAAAGCCATAATCGAGGCCTCCCACCAGCCCTCAGATCAATTCAGAAAATATCAATTGGCCCTACCGAGAATCCCAGTAGCTCCGTCTTATAAATCCACACGTATACCACTGCGCCACGAAGGCCGTCGAAATATCAAACTAATAACCGCACACTACAGGGCCAGGATTCCCTCCGTTTCCTCACTGACTTAAAACTCGTCGTCTCGTGTAAGACTTGTAAGGCTACGGTTATACAGAGTGATTTTCATTTAAGTTCCGATATTCTTTTTTGCGTTAATCCACTAACAGTCATTATAATCATCACCATTACCAACTGATGAACAACCACTACAGGACATAGGCATCACAGGGTCATTCTACCACCAAGTGACACTTGGACGTCTATCTGTCGGTATGGTCGACTCACCTCGTTGTTGGGCGGCGGCTGCGGCGGCTGCTGCACGGCGCGGCGCTGCACCGAGGGCGAGCGGCGGTCGGCGGGCGCGGCGCCGGCCTCCATCGACTGCTGCTTGCGCTGCCGTAAGATCGTCCAGTCGAACGTGTAGTCGTACTGGTAGTTCATCGTGCGGAACAGGATGCGGAACAACTGCGCCAAACAGTAAACAATCAGAATTAGCGATGATTCTCCAAGTGCCGCATGTACATTGAAACACAGTACTCGTACTTTGTGTACATGTTGGTAATTCGCCGCTCGCAAAATCCAAGCCGTAGAAATAGCTCAGTGCTCACCAAATGCTAAGGGAGTCTACATACACACATACATATTTGAATACACATTCATAAATATTTGAAT
This sequence comes from Mycalesis mineus, assembly GCA_034621355.1. NCBI lineage: Eukaryota > Metazoa > Arthropoda > Insecta > Lepidoptera > Nymphalidae > Mycalesis > Mycalesis mineus. The sequence continues at coordinate 7,477,089 of CM067904.1, read as the reverse complement.
ACTCATACATATTTGAATACACATACATACATATCCAAACACACACTCATCCATATCTGAATACACATTCATGGCTCGCCTTATTTCGAGTATCCGCACGGACTGCTAGTGGTCTTTATAGAAGCTTCTGTCTCTACCCACCCACCCGTGTCACCTACTAGGGGTTATATGTGGAGGCTTCGTTCTTTACCTACACCAGTGTGACTTATTTGGCTTCTCTTACTGAAGCTTCTTTCTTTACCTGTGTAAAAGCTCCCGCACCGCGATCCATGAAATTCTAAAATATTCATTAGTCTCATAAAATGTACATGCACTTACTTGTCTGAGATACATGTAGTCTGGGGGTTCATCGAAGCTAAGTCCACGGCAGTAATTTAGGTACATCGCAAACTCGGCCGGGAATCCCTGCAAGAACAAATATATTTCAAAACAGCCACAAATTTTCTAAGATTTAGCACCAGACTGTTTGCAAATATCAAACAAAATTATAATAATTACGTAATTTTAATTAAATTTAAAAGCCTATAAAAAACTTAATAATAAAATTATAGTCTAGGATCGCGCGCAAATTGTTGACTAAGCCTTAAGGTACGGAAAATAAAACAATTTTTTGGTACTCCCTCAACATTCATTTAAAATTAGTATTATCAAAAAAAAATAGAAAAAGCCAACTTCAGAAAAATAACTAAAAAAGAAAAAAACGAGTTCAGTCCAGAAGTGTAGAAAGTATAGTACTGCAACAGTCAGGAACTATTCAATAATAAATATGATCTAGACCAGACTTGCAGTATAATACTTCCTACACTTCTGGGTTGAACATAGCTTTTTTATTTCAGTTATTTTTTACGCCGTCGGGTTTTATTTTTTTAATTTATATTATATTTTTATAAAACACTATATCGCTTTTAAACACTATTTTGGTTTTTTTATGTATGGATATATTTTTTATATTCTATATCTATAAATATTTATTCACTCTATTTTATGCGTAAATATATCACATTAAAGTTCACAAACCTACCTACTGAGCACCCCGCGTATTTTGTATAAAAAACAAATTAATTAATGAAATCATTTCATTTTTTAACACTTGGGTTATCAAGACCAATCTAACGATATCTGTATTATATAAAATCCCTTCAGCGGTTTAGAATATATTAGGTAATAAAGAATATTACACACATACATACAAGATACGCGCGAAAAACATAACCCTTCTTGTCAGTCTGGTAAAAAACAAATAGTAGGACCTTGCATGTGCTCGTGAGGTATTATTGAACGTATTAAAGCTCGGCCAAGTAGTTGCGCGCGATGTAGAATATAGTATTACCTTGCAAAGTACTTCAACTGGAGTTGACATCTTTTTCTCGCTAATTCTCTCATATTTCTGCTTCTTGGTGATCGCCTTCAGTCCTTGCCATGGCAGCGATCCCCTACAATCATAATATGTCTTGTTTATCATATCATACAAGGATATATAATTATCCACTCAGTTCTCCCGCCTTATAGGAGCTCACATTGAAATATATATAAAAAAATCAGCTATATAGATAAAAATTTTTGAATAAAAATAGAACCGACTCAAAACGCACTAAAAGGTAAAAAATAATGGTGTCATTTAGTTGCTTTAAATTACTTAAGCATATCTATGAAGTCGGTGCCAGCCAAGTTTAAGGAACCTTTAGTATACGTAGTAAAGCATTTTGTGGGTCTAGGTAACGTCCTTAAAGTAGAAACCTTGGCTGGCACCGACTCCTAGATATGCTTAACTAATATAAAGCAACTAAATGACACAGTTATTTTTTACCTTTTAGTGCGTTTTGAGTCGGTTCTATTTTTATTTCAAAATTTTTATTTCTTACTTTTTAGTGATTTATCGCCACGTATCGTACTCGTAATATACTGTCATAGTATATTATACGGCACTAGTAGCCAAAAAGCTACCGATACCGAGACAAAAACCGTAATCGCTGTAAGCGTGCCTCCAAAATTTGAAGAGTTCCTTCAATTTCCCCAGGATATCATCATCAGATCCTAACATGATGACAATGGGACCACCTTGGAAGTATGCCCTTTCTAATAAAAAAAGAATTATCAAAATCGGACAACTCTGTAAAAAGTTATGCGTGGTCATACATAAAAATAATAAAAAAAAAACAAATATACGTGTCGAATTGAGAACCTCCTCCGTCTTTTTTTTTGTCGGTTAAAAAATATTAAATAATACGCACCTATTGAAATACATAAGTACATAGCCAAGTGACTCCATGTCATCTCGTCGGGACTGCTCGATGCCGAGATGCGCGTTGATGGACGCGTAGCGAGCGGTGCCTGGTAGAAACATACCAACATTAATTAAATACTACATCACATGATTGCTAAAACTATAAACTCAAAGTGCAGGTGCAGAGGTGAGTCTCTCTACACTCTTTATTACGGCAGCTCATTGGTAAGGCATTTGGCAAGTCAGGAGTCGATCATGTACAGCTTGTTGCAGTGCCGCCCGATGCCCATCAGCAACTGTAGTGTGGCTACACTCGCTACAACGTCAACTCACCGGTAAGGTTCTTGTCCTCGCGGTAGGAGATGTGAGTGCGCGTGCGGATGTCGCGGAACTTCTTGGCGAGGCCGAAGTCGATCATGTACAGCTTGTTGCAGTGCCGCCCGATGACCATCAGCAACTGTAGTGTGGCTACACTCGCTACAACGTCAACTCACCGGTAAGGTTCTTGTCCTCGCGGTAGGAGATGTGAGTACGCGTGCGGATGTCGCGGAACTTCTTGGCGAGTCCGAAGTCGATCATGTACAGCTTGTTGCAGTGCCGCCCGATGCCCATGAGGAAGTTGTCCGGCTTGATGTCGCGGTGGATGAAGCACTTGCAGTGGATGAACTCCACGCGGCCCATCATTTGATCTGCAAAATATACCCACATTGTGATCCGCACATCAAAATTGCAACATTTTAATTAAGTATTTTGAATGGTAAGTGCAATCGGCAAAGTACATTATTCTTGAACTATAGGAAACTCGCCAAAGCATGGCCTAGGTTTTACCGAGGTGCCATATACCAGCAAGGGTCCAAGAGTTAGAGGGAGTTGACTCTCCAACAACTCCAGAAAAATATTTGACAACATCAACTGAGTAACCAAGTTTCGATAGGATCTCTGGACGAATTTTTATAACTAATACCAGACTGGATAATGTTAATGAAACTTGTATATGGGTATTGAAATTATCACAATCCACAGACCTGCAAGCATGAGCACAGTCTTGATGGTGAACTGGCGCGAGCAGAAGTTGAACAGATCCTCCAGCGACGGGCCAAGCAGGTCCATCACGAGGATGTTGTGGTCCTTCTCGTAGCCGTACCATCTGGAACAAGCAACATGTTACTGACACCACTCTAGTCTGGTCTCACACTGTCAAAACATTTGGAAACTCAATGTTACTACGCTAGTTACATATAAAAGAAGTAGAATCGGTAGGCTTATAAATAATTAGTAATAGTTATAATTTTTTAATTAAAGAATACTTTAAAAGGCCCTTTTTGCCTCTTCAAAGTGTCACAAATAAGTTTTGCTGCTCTCATACACAGATTTTTTAAAAATTCTTCGAAAGCATAATAATCAATAATCGTCTCAAATCAGTGCAGTAAAGCTCAACCTTGTTGCTGAATAAAAACTTTGCTAAGCAACTTACCAACATATCAGTAACAAAACACGCTTTTACAATGTTATCCTTTATAGACAACATGGCTCCAGCTGCTATATCATACATCCCATAGTCCTTGCAATCCTTTTATACCAAAGGTTTCCAGTTTTTATTTCTCATAAATCACTTTTCATACTTAGCTAATTTCCCTGCAGCTACATTAATACCACTTACCAAAACTCAACAGAAATGTATTGATTAGATCTAACTATATAAATTAGTATAGTGGCCGAGTTCCAACCACAATTTAACAATTATTGATAAAAAGTCTTGACATTTTGTCCTATATAATGGATATTGCAAGTTGTATGAGCCTCTTAAAATATTATTTGTCTACATTGATTGTTTTAGATCTTCTAACCAGATAAATTTTTGTACCCACTTCAACCACAAATTCTGAACCGCCATTTTTTGTCACCCCTATAGGGTCCTCTGGACCTCTGGGGATTCACCTGGACCATTTTGGTAATAAAAATTATTTTTCCCGTAAAGTTTAATATGGAGGTATTTAAGGGATTGATTAACATTTTCCTCATATGCCAGCAACACATTTTCAGAGCCTCATGTTGCAAATGTTTATGGGCAGCGGTAATCATCAATGATTTATACTGTAACTTGATCCATAAACGAAATTTGGATAAAAATGAATGCAGGCATAGCTAATTAGAAATGACCTTGGAACACTTGCTAAATGTGTATTAAGGCCACTCAGTGATTTACATAATATGGTTGTGAAAATCTCTCTGCCTCAAGGATTTGAGAAGCTTTGTTTTATTATTAGAAGATGTAATTTATCTTTGTTTGTGTATTATTGTAGTGATTTTTACTTCAGATATTGTTTATGAACTAGCAATGACTACAAATTTGTCCACAAGAAAACCAAAAAATAAAATTGTATTGTGACGATTTTTTACAGGTAAGCATATTTTTGTAGTCCTCGGGAATTACTGTCTGTGTACTGCATTAAAATCCATTCAGGAGTCTGAGTGAGTTATCACCATTAGCCAGACGAGACAGGCGCAATCAAATTTGTTTAAGTATTTGATACACTATTTAACAATTGGATAATTTCTTTTCAAAGAAAATATTAATGTAATTCAAAGTTTGGCTCCAATTATTAGTGCAAAAAACACAGGCATACTTATTATTTACTACTATTTATTTAATCTAATAATGTAAATCATGTTACCTAAAAAACAGAAATTACTGAAATGCTTACAATATTCAGTATTAAGTTGTTACAAAAATAAAATCATGTAACCAAAAAACTTATGCCTTCAAAAACAAAAGCTTGAAAAAATATGTTACCTTATGTGTGGTATTCCGATGCCCCCTTGGAGCATTTTATATACTCTGCTCTCATATAGAAGCTGCGGATGCCGCGCTTTTATAGATTCTATCTTTACGGCTACCTCCTGCAACAAAATCAAATTGTTATGTCAAACTTTACCCACTTTATGCCACATTTTATGCCTAATTAATTTAAAATTATTTTTGCTATTTTAAAAAATCTTATTTAAAATATATTGAATATATTAATTAGTTTTAAGCTTACTAATCTAATTTATTGTCATGATTCGTCATTAACAAGTTAATCAAAAAAAATAGGTATAAAATGACTAGTGATTTCTACCTTCATTTTTAATTTGTTTCTTGACAAGCATTCTCAATCGAGTTTGGCTTTGGTATAGATGATTGCAGTCAAAATGGAATGAACAAAAAAATTCAAGATTATTACCAATATGTAAATATTAGTAATAATCTGAAGAAGTAATACTCTGGTCACAAAGTCAAGAAGTAGTCTTGCAGTATTCTAATGAAGGGTATTGCAATTAAACTTGAGAAGTTTAATACCTATGCCTTGTGGGAATATCAGAATACAAATTATCTTTATTACTTAAATAATTACTGCTCAAGAATCTGGCTGGCTATCTTACACAAAAAGTTTTTATTCAATCTGATTGAGTTTCAGCTATGAGCCAAAACAAACAGACATATAAAAACATTTTTAAAAATTTAATGTTTGATAAAGTATTTTTGTAACTTGGTAACATTCATAGGCATTTATTAACCCTTTCACCGCCTAGGTCGGATTAATCCGACAAACTGTTCCGTGTCCATTGCGCCAGAGTCGTATATATACGACCAAATACCAGCGCTCGTTCAGTCGGCTTTTTTATTTTATTATGTTGCGTTCTATTAAAAAAAAATAGTAGATTAGGTAAATAGTTAACTAAGATATAATTTACACTGTAATAAACTTTAAATTAATGTTCAGACATCTTAAAAATAATTACTGAATTTATATGTAAATCTGATATTTTTTTAAGAAAATTGTATTGACGTCCTACGCCCGTGACGGAAATATCCGACAGTAGGGACGCGACATACTACAAGTTTAACCGATACAAAAATTCAAAAAAATCGAAATATTTCTCTTTGTATTAACTAATTTACCATAAAACAACAGCTACAACATTTAGTAATAAAATAATTAACAAAAAATTGTGTGTAATTTAATGAATTTCTTTGAAAATAAATAAACTAAGAAGTGAAATGTTCCCGACCGAATGTGATAGTTCACATCACTAGCCTACATGTTTAGAAACAAATGTTGTTAGTACGCCCAACGCCACGGTCGGATATAGACGACTCGCTTCTGACGTCATAAACGTGTGCCGGTTTCTGGAATGTTCCGTCAGTGATGTACGTGCAGAACTGTTTACGTGTATGTTATCGATGAATATTATGTGTAGCTTCAATTAATTAATAATTTATTTGTATTAAAATATGACTACTACTGAAGAATTAATACAAATCCTAGAGGGTGATGAAGATGAAGAATTCCAATCAGATGAAGAGTTTAATATTGATGAAGAGGTATGTTTTTGAGTTGTATTGTATTATTTTACTTTCAAGTTTTTAAAATAATGCGATTTACACGACGATTTTTTTAATGGTGACTTTATATCTGTAGAAGAGATGTCCCAAGTAGGAAATTAGTAACTTTATTAGAGTGAGTGAGATGCGCGACACGACGGGACAACCCGCCGCCGCTTTTGAACCCGGGGCTCAATAAGGGCTAAGCGTTGATCGCTCTATTTGAAAAATAATCGTATTACAAAAGCTTCTTTGGTCGCTTTATTGTCGTAGTCCGTAATAAACTCGATTGTCGGTCGGTGTTATGTATACCGAACTTTGTAGATATCAGTTCTTTTGTTTACAAATTGGAATTGCTTGCACGTGTTGACTGTTGTTAGTAGGTGTTGTAGATTATTATCTTTGCTACCTACTTATTCCCGGAAAATAAGCCTTACCCTATCAGAATTTATTACACTACAACTATTTTATTGCATCATTTCAGATAGACGAAAGCAATGTCACCGACGACATTAGTTGGACGACGCAAATGTTACCCGTAAAGATAGAAGAATTCGACGACTTCGTTTGTGGACTGTCGCCTACTGTAAAATTGGATTGCACCTCCACGGAACTACAATTTTTCGAACATTTTTAATTTATAATATTGAAAATTAATAAATGTAATTGATCTTTAAAGGTTTTGTTGTTTTATTGGCTTACCAAAAATACCTAGGGTTACCTCATATTTTAGTAAGTACCTACTAATATATCGCGACCTATAGAGCGAAAGGCTCGCAAATGCAAATATCGATGTTATTACGGAATATCGACCCCACAAAAACTTGAGTATTGAACATCCCTATTTATAGTAGGTATTTATTTGAAAGGGTTAAAAACTGTTTATTTGAAAAACCCCAACAGACCCTTTTAATTTAGTTTATATTGATTCATAGCCAATCTACCTTCGAAGTGACACCATACAGGCAATATATTATTTTTAAATAACACAAACTTGTCTACAGGTGGGTTATAGCTTATTCTGACATTTATTACTTTATTTAAACTTCTCAAATTATATGCATAAAATAGTCATCAAGTTATATAATGTAGTAGTAGGAGATAGTAATGAAACAAATGAAGGGTTTAAGGCATTATGCAAGTAGGGCATAAGTAACTTTGCAACAAGCCAATGCTAACCTAATGAGTCATCCCCAAACGGGTTCTGAGTGGAGTCTAGCATAAACCTTCTAAATCAAATTAGTTGAAATATTGATTTATTTTATGAAAGCTTTAAAAACAGACATTCAGATTTTCTCCCTATAGTTATGTAAAAATGCTAGATGTCCAATGTAAAAAACACAGCAATGTTTAAACCTTAATATACCTGTATAAATTATATACAACATTGTCCTGATTTTAGCATTTTCCTTCAAAATCATAATAGTCGAGAAATACATTTCATGTCAAAACCACATGGAATCTGACTTTCACATAAAAAACCTGATGCTTAATCACAAACAAGTTAACAAATCTTCAACAGTTATTATATATTTTATTTTTATTATTTATGTAGAATATCACTCTCATTGATTAATGTGAATATACAGGCTAAAATAAAAACCTCAGTTTGGATATGGATGTATGTAGTAGTAAAGAAAACAAGCACATTTCTGTATGTATATTGTAGACTAAAGTAACATCAGCACATCAGAAACACATTGTAAAATTATTAACAGTGAGACATTTTACATTGACTTGTTTACCAAAAAGTTGTTGCTTTAACAACCACTGATATGAACAAGACATGATATTTTGTAAACATGTTTTTGCTTTGCGAACACACCATCAGTTTTACTCACAAACATGCTTAAAAAATGCCTATCTACCTACCACTTTTACTATTACAACCAAAGCTATAAACTCTTGAATGTAGAAAGCAGTGAATATCCCTACACTTCCTTTCATCCTTATATTCATTGCTGGACACAAATCTATTATACATACATGGCAATGTTTCAAACACAGTAGGTATAGAATTTTTTTATACAACACAAGTAAGTCACTGACTGCAATCACAGCTGATGGTCAGTGATGATGCAATCTAAGATGAAAGCAAGCTTGTTAGGAGTAGCATGAATTCCACAGCCCCTCGTTCGGTTTGTTTTTGTTGGTAGGGTGCTAACTCTCCACCCACCAGCCAAACCTAAACCAATTTTAGAAATCTTAATCAGCCTAGCTAGAAATTAGAACTATGTCCTATAAACAGAAATCTTGAGACATGAGTGTAGGTTTAAAAGGGATCCCTTAGTGATATGCAACCAGGAGGCCTAGTCCACACATACAGTAGTGCTCAGGCACAGATGTACAGAAATGAGCACACCATGAACAAACTTCATTTTCATATGGGCGCATAACTTACTCGCACTGGGCATTTTAAAGTCTAATTACAGCACTGTATGCCATTTGCTACCTTGGGGTCATGTCATCAACAAGTTTGAATATGTTACTTATCATCATTCAACTTATTTTAACCATTCCGACATTGCATATGAAAGGGAACTGAAGATGTCGCCCAGGTGCCACAAGTTCTCACTCAGAACCAGCCCACTACTAGTTGGTAGTTTGAGAGACTCGCTTTGATAATGTTACATTCTTCAACAACCATTAAGACCAGAAGTAATGGCTTAACTTGCTGTTTGAGATACTGTTGTGGAACACCACTTCACTCAGTCAAAGCTGAGAATTATTACTAAAAAATTCCATCTATACACAAAGGAAGCACAAGTATGAGAGCTTTTTCTAATGTGTATTATGTCTAGGGCTTAAAAAGGAAAGAAGCCATCATTATTTTTGTATGCTAAAACACTTCATTAACTAGTCACAATAAAAGCTCAATTATAAATAAATTCTTTAACCAAATAATAAGACTTAGTTGTTTTTAATATTTATTCAATTTTACAATAAGACCATGAAAAATGTAAAAACATGAAATAATTTTTAGCAATTGTTGCTAAATTGGAAACATACTTTCTAGTAATAGTTAGTAATTACAAAATGTGATATCTATATTGTCTAATGGACACCAACAAATAGAACAACAATGAGTCATAAATATAAACTGCCTATATTTTAATTACTTTGTCAACATACATAAATTATTGTGATAACTTATATTTGAAACGTTTACATTAACTTATAGAAGTGGTTGTGGTATATAAAAGACGTTGGATTGCGAAATACCCACGGCAAAAGTAGCGAAGTGCTGTGAGAAGCGTAAAACACAAAGGCAAGGACTCCGAATTCGTTTATTAAATTACGTAAAGCTAACTCATATTTTCGATCAACTGTGTACAAATACGCTGTATTATTATCGACATAGTTCAGGAAGGCAAGAAACGCCGTGAATTCAACATCGAAGGCACAGCGAACGCCATTTTAGACAAAAAAAAATACCCAGTAACACAGTGGGGATCGTCTTTCAAAATGATAATTTTTGTAAAATTGAATTAATTGAACTGACCTGCAAATTATTTGTAACGGCTAAATAGATATCGCCGAAACTTCCACCGCCTATTTTACGGACGAGTTTGTATGTCTCATTTAGATATATATTTTGTTTCCTCGCTAACATGCGCTCGAAGGAGGCCATTTTCTTTTGCCTTCATCACTTGCTGTCACTAAAGCTAAATGTTGACCATTGCACTGAGCGTAACAAACACGACACTTTCATAATTTTGTGTTTACACTTATTTTAAAACACTACACTTCACAGTAATGCTACGTAAAACTACGTAAAATCATTTTTAAATTATGAAGTGTTCCTTCGTCAGCTTCTACTCCGTGACGTCACAATGGCGGTGTTCCCAGCGTCAAAGCGCCAGTTGCTACTATAATTTAATTAGAGCCACAATCCTACCAACGTTTGGTAGCTTTTGAAGTTGATATATTCTGCGCAATTCGTAAATCGGATTTTTTATTTGATTTGTATAATACAGTAAATAAAATTTTAGATTTTTAAAATGAAAGTAGTGGAAGACTAAATCAATAATGTTATTCACTTATACGGTCGCGATATCGGATCCGATCATCCGACTGACATTTCGACAGATCGCGGCGACCTTTTCATGCGACTTATTTGCTGAATAAAAGTAAGGTTTATGGAAAATAGATTTTATTTTTTGGGAAGGACATTTTTATACGATGGTTAGGTATATCAAATCTTATATTATATAAGCATAAATGTGTCTGTCTTGAATTTTGGTATTATAGAGTTCAATGGAACAATGAAGAATATAACTAACTTACTTTTTATCGTGAAATAATAATTGAGGTAAAATATGTAAAATTTGTATGAAAGACCTTCAGTTTTCATAAAAGCTAGGTTAATGGCTTTAAAGAATTTCGAAAATTTTATCTCTTTGGTATTAAATAGGTTCGAAAATTTTCACGAAAACATGTAATTTTTAAAGTTTTATTCATGGAAATCGAATTAATGAAGTCAATAAATGCAATATATGTTATTCATCATATTACTTCAGCCCGTTTTTAATTTCAACTAACACCCAAAATGAGCATTTTGGGTGTTAGTTTTCTTTCTTTTTATCTTAAAAATTACACTTCATGTGAAATATGACAAACGTTGTTACATATTACCTGGCATATAAACATTACAAAAACTACCATTTTAGGAATATTTCAAGTGTATTTTTTTCCAATCTAATTTACATCATCAGTCAATAAAAATAGGTGTTTTCTCAATGAAAATCTTTTTTACACACACTTATAAATATGTATTCAGATAAAAGTGTTTCTAATTAGAAATTGTTACGCATATTGTTTTTTTTAAATACAAGAGTAATTCATTTATTTATTATTCTCTCATTCTGGTTATGCATACTGAGTGTTTCTTTCAAGAAATTATTAGTAACAACCCTCAATTGGGAAATTGTTACTCTCCCATATCTCCCAGAGCATCTTAAGCTATTGGGTCCTGTCATTATCATTAATTCTAATAGTGATTCTTTCAACATCAAGAATTACCATCCATAATAATACATAGCAGTCTATCTACCAGCATTATGTCAAAATTACCACAAACAGAATAGAATAGAAAAATTGCCATTGAATGAGTCTAATTTGACAGTGGCCCAATATGGATAAAATGAGTTTTTTGTCTATGGTGATGTAAAAATAGTAAAATTGGTTGGCATTTAAATTTATTTGATGATAAGGAAGACAAATGTTTGTTTTTGCAGCATTCCCAAAGATGCACTCTAATCCAACCTATATTATATAGATTTATAGGCTTAAAGCGGCAGCTCGATGCTGCTTTACTTACATTTCAGTCTCACCTGATCTTTGAGGGATTAACACAAATAAGGGGATTATGAGCTACAACATAAATTTTAACTATTTTATCAAGAAATTCTCAATAGCGGGCCAGATAAAGGTTTAAGATTATTCTACACCCATGTGCCTCAGAAAGCATACTAAGCTGTTGGACTCTTAACAGTTCTGAATTATTTATTATCATTCACATATTACAGTGATCATCATAAAGTAAAAAATTATCATTTGATGCAGCCAACCTCATTGCTGCAACCTGGGTATAAGCTCCAAATCTCCTCAATGATCATAAACAGGGTTATAAAAATGACAAGATGATGATGATGATATATATAATAGTAGGCTGATGACCAGCAGTAGACAATAAAAGGTTGATTATTGTTCTAAGTCTATCACAGATTAGATTACTTATAACAGCACAAAATAATATTACTTGGTTTATTTAATCCTAATGTTTATTATGCATGTATTAATACTGTATATTTATATACTTTGGTAATGTAAGAGCCCATTTTTATTGATTATCACGATAACACTATCTTACATTATTTTTTCTCGTAAGTAACATTTTTATAAGTAGCTAAATGTTATCAAATGCATCATTATCTTATATGCAATATCTTAGCAAACAAAACATATTTTTAAACGTCCTTGAAAAAATAATTACGACATGGGAACGAGGAAGTATTTTTACAAAAATTTGAGCAAACAATATATTCTTGCGTCCTTGAAATAAACATAAATAATATTATAGGAAGTGTATTTACCTCGCCGCAAGCTATATTGATCGCCAAATATATGTCACCGAACGATCCGCCGCCGATTTTTCTTACGATCTTATATTTGCCCGTAATCAATAAATCCACCTTTCGGGAGAGCCGAAACGTCGACATAGTCTCAATATGCACGCACTGGCACTCGAATTCAATTAAAACTCACAAAAATTCATACAAAATGCGTATACGAATGAAAATTAACAAAATTCTTCGGCTACATTTTATAAAAATACGCCGGCCACAGATAAAGGAATAATAACTGTGATAGATAAAATATAGACCGCGTAATGGTAATATCTATGGATCGTTCCGACTTCCGCATCCGGACGCAGTTTTGCTGCATGGAAATGGAAACGAGATTGACTAAACAACGGTATTGTACTTATACAACTTTAGCCGTCCCGTATACAATAAAATACATCTAATCGTTTTATATTTAAGTTGCTCAATATCAATAACGAGCAGTTATCCATTTGCAAAAGGTTCTTTATTTAGGAAATACATATAAGATTAAAATACTAATTTAGCTTCACCATAAGGAAACTCGTATTGTACTTAATTTTAGCTTAGCAAAACTTAGAATTTTTATTAGGTATTGAACACTCGCTTCGCCTCGCGGTTTCACCCGCGAAGATCCCGTTCCCGTTGCAATAACGGGAAATCCGTTCTTAGTGAGCGTCCACATACCAAAATAAGTAACTATGTAAAATTTGAAATAAATTTGTTGTTTACTTTTAGAGACCTTGTGATGAGTAAGTGGTATTTAGCTTATATATATAAAGTAAATCTATCAGTAGTATTTTAAATAGTAATGGTTCAAATTTGACAATAGATCAAATAAATATCTTTAATTTAATGTATAAAACTTATTAGTCTTATAGAGTAAAAAAAATACAAGTGTTACATACATTAGTAAGGTTATTGATTTTTAATTAATCGCACCATTAACACACTGAACCTTTAAAATATGCTGAAAAGCACAAATAAATAAATACACATACAAATACTTATCATACAAATGTTATAAAATAAAGTACCCCGAAGTATTTTAGTGTATGATTTATTAAGATTTCATATAAAGGACTCACGTACGACAATAGCCGCGTTGCTAGGAACCCTTAATTAAAACGCTGCTTATTCCCTTTGAGATATAAGAAAATAATGTACATTAGTATTAATCCTCTTTATTAGGACTACAAAAGGTCCGCGACTGCGTAGAAGCATAATTCTCTGTTTTAAGGAAAGCTTGCTATGTGTATTTTTTTCTTTAAAAATCCAGATATACATTTTTTTGGTGTTGCTATTTTTCTTGCGGGCAAAGTCGCAGGCATCTGCTAGCTATATATCTGCTATATGGTCTCACACGCCTGCAATTACACCAATGCCCAGTAACCATGCTCTTCATACTAAAACCCAAGGCCATCACAATTGCAACAATAATGTTGCAGGGCAAGTAATGGGTAATAAAGGTTTTTCTATTCACAAGTTGGTCTTTGACCACACCTAATGGTAAATGATGAAGCAATCCAAGATGGAAGCAAGGTAATTTGTTAAGAGTAGGAAAGAATTCACATGTTTTTCAGTTTAAGCACTATATTGTATGGGTACATCTTTGCCGGCAGGGTGGTAACTACCACAGCTAAAGCTTCCCACCAGCCCGAGCTAAGCTTGTTTAATAAAATGACACTTGACAGAGTATGTTTCAAATTTGTCATTGTCTCTCTCTATCTAATACGATAATGCAGATGGTGAGATCCCTACTGGTCCAATCAAAACTCAATCGCCCTAGTGAACCCGAATTGAATCTAAGACTTCTGTCCATTGACATATTAATACTATGGACTTATCATTCCATGGATTTTTATACACACTAGGATGTATTTATGTTTTTATACACAAAATAACATTGTAATGTATGTCTTATCATCTTGTTATACAGTCTAATTTGCAACGGTCTAATTGCATGCAATAAGTAATCACTTTGGCGGGTACCAGGCAGCCTTTGTTTGACATAACAGCTTCTCGGAAAATAGGACAGAAAATGGTGTGGAGTCTGGGAGCTTTTGTTAATGTATATTTAAATATCCCTGACTGGGATAAATCTTGTAGCAAATAATAATTGTTGTAATTATCTTGTATAAAATAATAATTAGTTATAATAATAATTAATTACAAACCAAATCCACTAATGTACAAAATGATATGCCACTCGACATAGTTCTTTACTTTGAAATTTTAAGTTCTCGATATTTTCCTCTTTTTAATTAAACTGAAAATATATTTTTTTACTTCAATAACGTAAGATCACTTTTTTAAATAACTGTTCCTAATTTCATGTAGATAATTCTTATAGTTATCAAATTAATATACCATTATGGTAAAAGTTATTTGATTAATATTCATGACATAAAAAATAAAAGTTGACATAAAAAATAAAAATTTTTTGAATTGAAAATAATCAGATTATTTTCATTCAAAAATTAAATAATTAAATAATTCAAATGTTAAACAACAAAATAACTCTATGCAGTCGTTGTTCTAAAACATTCTATTGCTCACGGCAGATCCGAACTAAATGTGGTTAATTAGATAAACATATTGCACTTAAAATCTCAGTAAATATTTACTTACGAAATATGGTACACGGTAGTTCTTACAAGTTTTTTATAACACATTACGGCATTATTGACGTGTATTCTGTCAATCAGCTAATATGAGACTGAATTGCGATTGGAAGTCATTTCGCGTTTTGGCTTACTTTTGGTTCGGACACTTTTTATCGCTGACCCGAAGTCCATAGTATTAAATCTAAGACTTCTATCTTATAAATTCGAGTTTGTCAAAAACATTGTACTTTCCCATATAAGACCTATCACAAAATGTTCTACAACTATTAAAATGGTGTCACAGATTCAAGGTAGCAGATATACACGTAGGTACGTCATAGCTGTCGCCTACGCTATTGTGAATTTACATTCATGTATAATTTGTATAACATGTATAATTCTTTGTATAATTTGTTGAATAGATAGGTTTATGCACTTCAACTCTTTTGGATCTTTTGTACTTGCCCCATCCTGACCTCCCCTATATCAGTTCAAACACCCACTCTAAGAGATGGATGGTTGCTTTCAAGTTGGAGGCACAGTAATCCTCTGGACATGCCACCCTCCGGAGATCCATTCGCTTTCTAGCCAGTCTGTGACAAAATGTGTTCCATGGACTTGTGTGTCTTTATTGCAGGCCCTGCAGAGAGGATCTAGGAGTGACTAGCTAGGTTTACTAATAATCCCATAAGTTGCTAAAGAAAAGTACATAGAAAAAAGAGTGTTTGTGTGAAATTGACGAAGCGTTAACAAAGCAGACACATATTTACAAACTAACTTAGCCCCGCTGTTTCACTGCTGTGGGTATTTCATGATAAGAAATAAAAAAAGCATAAGACTTCATATAAACTCCCATTTCCCCACCCGAGGGGATAACCCCTTAGATTTGATAGTGGACTAAGGTAGAGATTTGTAAAATGCATTCTTAGTGGATGTCAACACCCTATAAGAAACCAACTTGCCAAAATTAAGTTTGTAGGTGTTTGTTTCTGAGATTTTGTGATTAATCAGTTTTGAAATTAGGCTGGGCATGAAGAATAACATGAACAGAGAAGGTAAGAGTTGAAGCGGTTCACTAAGCATCCCTTTTAAACCTACACTTGTGTCACAAGTCTCTGTTCAGAGATTTTCTCTCTGCTACACAATGAACCCACACAGTGAATCCATGGAATACAAAGATATTCAACTCTTGCTTTTATATACATAAGATTACCCTCAGTCTGTGAGAGGACAGATTTCCATGACAGACAAGTCCCCATATCACTTAAAACAATTTAAAAATGTGAATCTGGTTCTTGAGTTTACTAAAACCAAAGGTGTTTGGGCTGTCACTTTACTACTACATTCAAAGTCAAATTATGGTCCTTTACAGCTTTAGTTCTTCTGCAGATCTTCTCATTTCTAACCAAATCATGCAGAGACCCTCTGAGCACTGCTCTCCCTATCGCCCACTGAGTAACTCTAAGCCCTCTTATGCAGCCCACAGAGACACGAATAACTTAGCATTCCATGGATTCACCATTCATTCAACAGAGGCCGAGACTTGTGACACGGCTGTAGGTTTAAAAGAGATCGCTTAGTGATGACCGTCAACACTCACCTCCTCTGATAGTTATTCTTCCTGACTTGCCAAATTTGGAAGGACCCAACTAGAGCAGTTTTGGATACTCCATAAAAATCCAGTCTCAGATCCGTAGGTGCATAGAGGTTGAGTTACACAAATCAAGTCATTTGATATTTTTTTATAATTTAGCTATACACAAAATGTTGTTTTGCATTTCTTCTTTTGTTTGTAGCTCTTCTAATTTTCAAACTAGATTAGGATTAGATTCACAAAGCAGTATATAAATCTATACAAATAATGTGTTATATTAAAATAATTTCTATTTATAATGACAAGACTAGGCCCACCAACTAATATTGGAGAAGTGTGGTAGTGGTAAGCTCCATAGTCTCTCTTGTAAGGAGAGTGATCTGGTGTGGGATCTTAGACTGATAATGATCAATTCTATAAATATCTATATTCTGTATAATAATTTCATACTTAAACAGAATGACTTTCTGTGCAGTTCTTTAGTTAGACTATGTGGCTTGCAATGGTGCCCCCTATCTATTGATGGTCCCTCCAAGAGAAATAGTAAGCCGACAGTCCCATTCTGTCTGTTAAGCACTAGTGGCAGTACCAGCAATTTGTTCCAGACAACCCTAGGTTAAAGAAAACATTAGGACACTAGAAAGCAGCTGGTGAATAATACATATAAAATACATACATTGAAATATATACACACTTATGCATAAACAGTTACACAAAATATCTATACAACAATTATAATAAATAAGAGAGTCCAGCACTGAAAGATCGACTGGCTAACCACAGACTGAATATGTCGAATATATGTAATAGGGAATCTAGCACTGATCGTTCCCAGCAGGTTGCCAGCAAAAAAAACGAGTACATTTACTAGACATGCTATCATCATCATAATTTTTGTTTATCCCGAACTTTCTACCTGAAGTATTATGCGGTACAAACAGGACAAAAATGTTTGTAATGTAGAATGGAGTCTATGGGCACTGCTAGTAATAAATATCTAGATAGACTAAATATAGACTAATATATATTTATTGCAGCAAATAGGTTAAAGAAATAAAAAGGAATTCAACATTGTCATAGAATACACTTTTAAAAAATCAGAATTCTTAAAGAATTGTAATAAAGACAAAAACACACAAATTCTATTTATCTGTGTTTTAATTTCATAAATAAGTATACAATGTTTAACAATTAGTTTATTTACTGTCACAAGTATCTTCAATATTATTAAAATAGACAAACCCTTTCAAACCCTTGAGCTTTATGAGCTTGCTTCTACATACAATGCTGTGTGAAGCAAACATGATGTTTGTGTCACAAACGCACGGAGCAGGGCTGCAGGTGGGGAAGCACAAGTGCGGTTGCACTCCTAGACACCCTTCAACCTTTAAAGCTAATCGAAAAGATGCTGTAATGTCTTAGATGAGATGTTGTTTGGTCACTTCAAAGCCCTACTGGTATCTAATTCCTATTAAAAAATAGCAATTCATATTTACTTGCAAAAGTATACAACTGCAGTACCTATACTAAAGCCAAACTCGATTGAGAATGCTTGTCAACAAACAAATTTAAAATGGAGGTACAACAATTTACATGCACAATTAAAATTATGTACTGCTTTTTTACAAAATATTATTTAAAAGATATTGAATATATTAATCAGATTTAAGCTTACTTATCTAATTTATTTTCATAATTCGTCATTAACAAGTTCATTCCAAAATTATGCAATACATCTACATTAATATCTGTGCAATTCTAGATTTGGCTTTAAATTAAAAAGAATCAACAATTTACTTGCACAAGACTGTTAATATATTCTCAATAAAATTCTGTGCAATAAAAAAAAAGTAAATTTTCCATGTATGTCTGTCTAGAAAATGCCTGGATGTTGTTTGTATATGATATGTTATTGTTGTAGCTATCAACAACTCATGTAAGTGATTTTGTTTGAAGTTTTAATTAATTAAGTGATGTCATTTTGTACTACTTTATACTAATAAACTTGATAAGTGTTACCTATAAACTTATACTATGTCATCATTGATTTTTCCAATGCAATCTTAATTATTTATGCACTCACAACTAGGTCAAACTGCTTTCACAGTTTTAACATACTGTGATAAAATGTTGTGTTTATAATGTTATCATGTGCTTAACCTTATTTTTTATTGCCTAATACACAAACAATATACTTTTAGACCCAAAGTCAATACATTGATGATATTATGTAGGTACGAAATTAAATAGATGGAAATCTGTCCAAGGAAAAAAATGCGTAATTACTTTTATATTCGAAAACACATACGTAAATTCTGACTCATCATTCGTTCCATCGGATTATGGAATTGATTCCGTCTACCGATTTGGTCGTGGCTCGTAAATTACGTCAATAAAATAAAAGTAGCCACTTACCTCGCCATTGACGATATTTATACCGAGGTAGATGTCCCCGAATGAACCACCACCGATCCTCCGAATGATCCTGTATTTCTCAGCAACAATAAACTCTCTTTTAAAAGCTAGTATCTGCTGGAACGTAGACATCTTGTTGCGTCGTTTTTTACTCTCGAATTACAAACTGTAGTATATCTTGTATATAGCTAGTTTCGCATGGAACCAAGGTCCATTATAATATTATTTGCTGTAGAAGAGACACTTGGCACGTACACAGATGTTCGCCCCTCGATGTGAACAAAACACTTAAAATGCTTTGCAATTGAAATAATTACATTGAACACGCCTACACTTCTATATATTTCTAGATTTTAATGAAAATTTAAGTTTAAATGATTTGTCGAATAGAAAGAAATAAAATGATGTGACTTCTAACAATGGCCTCCGCCCTTACGGTGCGTTCCAATTTTCTCAAATCTCATAGAATTCGCTTTCGGTTTGGCCTTTCGCACCATAGACAACTTGTATAGCCTGTTTTAGTCCAGGTCTAGACTACTGTTACACAGATTCAAAAAAATACAGTTTTTTTTTAAAAATAAATGTCATTATAGTTTTGGCTACTAGTTTGTAATATTATACTGTGTAACATGTATACGATGTATATTCAGCAAAAAATTATAAAAATACCTTTAATGCAGTTTGTTACAGTGTGCAGTTGAAACTAAGATTAGGTAATTTAATATATGCATTATGTATGCACAAAATAATTTTTCAAAAAATTATTATTATAAAAACAAAAAACCCGACTGCTTAGAAGTTATGAACTGAAAAGAGAAAAACAAGGATCACTATATCTGTATAAAATTCTAAATACTTTATGGTGCTGCAGGCTGGTGCTGAAAACAGTTCCTGCGGGGAAAAAAAGATTGGATAAAGTATTTAGATTTTATACAGATATAGGAATTGTTTTTCTCTTTTCAGTTATAAAATTTTTTTTTTTTTATAATAATAATTTTATATATTTTTAGTTTTAGTTTATGATATAGAAATGAGACAGTACACTTAGTACACTTTTTGCCATTTTTTGTTAAAAAAGTAATATGAACATGATACGATATTTATATTTTTGAAATGGTCTTTTTACGACCTTTCAATTGGTACCCATATTGCGAGAAAAAAATACACACAGCCCCCCGCCGCTCACGCGCCATAAAATTAATATAGCCTATGTCACTACCACAATTTTGACAAGATCCTCACTGCAAAATCCAAAAGTGTAGCGCGTGCCGAAGAAATGGACATACATACATACATACATACATACATACATACGCTCGAAAAACATAACCCTCCTTCTGACGCAGTCGGGTAAAAATAGAAAACTAGAAACTGGTACGACCCTTTTGACGATTGAAGTAGCTAAATATTTTTAAGCAGATAACGTACGGCGCACTAGGAAACAACATCCTTCATATCGTTTCCTAGTATTCTTCAATCTGAATATGTTAGTTATTTGGCTTACGTATCAGTAATTTCACCGACAACCATACCCTTCTGGTTCTGACTGGATCACAGTAATGCTGTGAAATGATCCGACAAGCTCTCATATTAATAAATACTCTACCGCATCTGTCTGCCAGTTCGTTAGCGATAGACACTAAGACTACTGAACGGATTGTCATGTGGTTTTCGCCAATAGAGAGAGTGGTTTTTAAAGAAGGTTGTAGTATATAATTTCATAAGTTTTTTGTGTAAGTTGGATAAAACATGCCGGCAATTGTTGGAGACACTTGAACCGCCTGGAAGCTTTGATTTACAACGCTGCTATTTGAGAAATAACGAAACAATGTATGGAAGAAAAGTCCATGATGGGTCTATCTTTTGAGGATAACTTACTATACCCATTTTTCTTTAAAAAAGGGTTATGTAAATTTTTTAATTTTTTCTTTTTAGAAGATTGCAACATACTATTCACTAGGCGGGCGATATTGTGAGCGTCTGCTAGTAGTTATTTAACTTTATATCATTATTATCAGACTATTAAGAGCACTGCAGGGCCAGTCCTCCCTTTTTGTAGGAGGGGATAAAATGTTATTGTCTTAGGCAATACATAAGGATTCTGAATAATAAAACACAAAGGTTATATCTTTAATAATACGTTTTATTTTTACGATTTAAAGTTAAAACATAAATATAATATAAAAACAAATAAAAGGTTTTACTAAAAATAAATGATTTCTAAAGAAAATTACATTGCTTAAATCTATTAGTGGTGTACAAATAGTCTTTAACATCAGTATATTTCTATAATTATTTAGGATCATTTATTTCCACTTCTATTTCAACATTTTAAGGCAATGATAAAACTTAACATTTCATTTCAGTCGAAGTCAAATGCATTTTAAATTCGAATTTAAAAAAATAATCGTGCTCGTAGTTTTCTAATATCGTTACTCCTAAAGCAATTACTAAATTGTAGATAAATTACTACACTGGTAACACTTACGCAAGGCTATAGGCCAAAACTACATGAGCAGCTTTTCGTTACGGTTACTTCAAATAGCACTTTGGTACAAATTGTAACATTATTCAATTTGGCTTGTTCCTTCATAATCCCACTCTTGCTATAATGTAGGCTTAACTCTCATTGGCACAGAAGCAAAACGTCGAGACATGTATATAGCCCTAGGAAAATAAGGATGAATATCATCATTATTTTTCCAGGAACAAAGGTGTCTTATAAAAATCGCAATGTCGTCGCCGCACTCGCAGCTTCATGCACGCATATTTGCGTAACACAACTTTACAATTTTTTTTCTTTTTACGATTTCTAGCTCTGTTTTAATAAATACTCCGCCCTCTATTACATATTTCTCCTTCTTCCTCTTTCCCCTTTTTGGGTGAGCTTGTCTTGTTTTTAGAGTTGTTATTTAAGATGTTTTATGAGAGTTGGGTTTTGACCTGTAATTGGCGTGTTGTCACATAACTTTATATATTATATTACTTCACTATTACTTTTATATTTTAATGATGGGAAAGGAGATGAATATTATAGTGTAGTTTACAAACATGATGCATCGCTTCGCTTCGACAGAGTCCCAATCATAGTTGAACCTTAGAGAGAAGAAAACTTGAATAATTCTTTGTATTCAATAACAAGGAATAAGATTTCTTATGCTTGCTATAATAGCATAATGGGAATATCATAGAACAAGCCCTCAAATCTTATAATAATAGTAGTTCCATGAGGATAATTAATTATTGTCAACAGTATCTAGCCGAGGCACAATATTTCGTTAAACAGTTTTAAAATTGCAACTTGAATGTTCAAAATAGTCATACTTTGAACAAAATATAAAAGCTGCAATTTTATTTTCATAGCTTAGCTTACCTTTGTTCGATACATCATTTAAGTCATCTTAAATGATTCTATCACACAATCGAAATAACCGTAACGATAAGAGACCAATGTTCTACATTGGTGCTAATTCATTTTGTACATAAACTCTAAATTAAATTGACAGTTCTCACAGTTGTTGGTTTGTTTTTAATCTGTTAAAAATATACTAATTTTAATAGAAGATTTGATTTTTTTATGTTTTGAAGATTAGGTTTGCGTATGTATACTATAATGTACGCATAACTTTTTAGAGAGTTGTCCGATTAATAATAATCAGCAGCGTACTAGTAACACAGGAAACGTCACACAGAACGTCACGCCGACTCGGTGTGACGCATAGATTAAAGACTACTAGATAGAGCCCATAGCGTGTCCACTCGTGAGACAGCAAATCAACCTTATTGACATGACATGTCAACATTTAAAGTACATCATAAAACGTTATGTTTTAAAATATCGTAAAATACGAAATATTACTTTTTATAAGATAGTTTAGTAAACGCATAATACATGAAATTTGCTAAAAAATAACATATCTAAGCTTTAAATCATCAATCAATGAAGTTTATGCCCACTTACGTATGAAACGTAATTCCTTCGATTTTCTGTTCGCTGCGACTGTTGCAGCCGAAAATATTACAACCCACCATAGCACGATAACGTTTAAATTAATATAGTAACCGCAAAGTTATATTATTTATCAGCAAATTTAATAAAAAGCTAATAATTGCTCAGATATGTCCCTTGTCTGTCACAAACTCCACTCTTGACAAACAATAAAAACGAACACGCTGAAAGGGACAAAAAATAATCTTGTGTCACTTTCTAATAAAGGCCGAATGAAATAAGTCTGTCACGCTCTTGAACCTACAGCCGCGTTATGACTCCATCTAGTAGTCTTTAATCTATGGTGTGACGTATGATTAGTTTTTTTTTACTAATTCGCTGCGTAAGAGTGTAACGATAATTTTGAGGTTGCCATCAGTTAAAGAAAACCTTTTTTTATTTCCATGTAAATTAACGTTTGGTTACGCAATAAAACAGTGACTCGGTAAAAAACACACTATGCACTCTGTATTTCATACCTTTAAACGAGCAATTCTCGGAAACAGCTCTAACAATTTTCATGACATTTTGTATGCAGCGTATTTCGGGGACAATTAATCGATCTAGCTAGGATTCATTTTCAGAAAATGTATGATTTCCAAAACATCCCAGCAAAAATTGATCAACTAGGTAATCTATTATACATATCTTAGCAGGCAAGTTCAATACTTTATGCCCCGTTTCAATTGCCTTAACAAGTTTCCATCAAATTTTACTTATAAAACCGGAAATGGAACTGTCAATTCAGTTTAGGCTTTGTACACACTAGCAGCTTGTCTATGTTCGTTTAAGGTGCGGGCATACACTTAAGGCGTTCGAATGCGGCCTTTTCGAGCGATTCGCGATGGTCAGGATGGGAAATTTTGATGAGTTCGTACGCGCGCTGTCGTAATGTTTTGCCGAATAGATTGGCGATACCCTGCTCAGTGACCACGTAGTTCACGTGAGCGCGAGTGGTCACCACACCAGCACCTGGTTAAAGAAAATATCATGTAATAGGCGATATATAAAAATTACAATTTAGCCTGTAATAGTTACATACATATACAGGCCGTACAATACTTGACTATAAAACATATGCCTGCCTCCGTGGCGCAGTGGATTTACGAGTACCTTTGGTCTTAGGTTCGATTCCCGGTTGGGCTGGAGATTTTTCTAATTGATCCAGATCTCGCTTGTAGGAGGTTTCGGTTGCAGTCGTAAGTACCACTCTACCGGCAAAGATGTGGTACCAAGCGTCATGTAGAAACCAAAGAGGAGTGGATTTAAAGTTTTGTAGAATAGTAGGTTTCACAGGCTCTCAAATGTCGTGAAATTTCATTTTGGTTTCAATTTTGGTGAAAAAGAGTTAGATGATGAGTGATTACTCACCAACTTTAAGTGTAGGCACGATCTTGGACTCGTTGCGCTTGGTGGTGGACACGAGCGCTATAATTGGCTTGCCGCGTCCGTCCACCGCCTCCGCCGCGCCGCGAATGAAGTCCACCTGACCGCCGAAACCCGAGAACATGCGGGTACCTAAAAAAAAAACGATTTTCATGAATTTTGTATGCAGAAGGTTTCGGGGGCAATTCATTAAATATTATAGGACAATTACATACATCGCTATATAGCCCCAAAATAAACTTAGGTAGCTTGTGTTATGGGTGCTATGATAACTGATGAATATTTTTATATATATTATACATACTTATAATAAATAGATAAACACCCAGACACTGGAAAACGTCCATGTTCATCACACAAACATTTTCCAGTTGTGGGAATCGAACCCACGACCGAGGTCGCAGAAGCAGGGTCACTACCCACTGCGCCACTCGGCCGTCAAGTTCATTGATAAACTTTAAATATTAGATAAGGTAATAATTAACAAAACGTCGTCGCATAGTATGATTTGGCGACTGCCCCGTTTCTTGAGGTCCCGGGTTCGAAACTTGGTTCGGTGAGCTACTGTATTGCCCCTGCAACAGTGTGAGTAGGTAATCGGACGCCGTAATGTTGCAGTGAGTCCTTGAGCCGCTGGCCACAGGGGGATCAGGACTGTTGTGTTTGGAAGTCGATAAGACTTATCGATTTATGAACTTAAACCACGCGAGTCCCTTCGAGTCAAATTTAAAGAAATAGAAATTCTTACAGTTGCCTGTCAATACATATTCAATAACCTAGTTTATGTTAAACAAAATATAAATATGTATAGACAGAAAAAGGATTTAAACGACCGTCTTCCTAGAAATGGACATAAGTTAGTCATATCAGCTTATCGCCTCCGAAAAGTACAAAAATCTTTCGTAGGATTGGGTGTACTCTTCTACAACAAGATGCCCAATTCAGTTTTAGATCTGCCATTGCATAAGTTTAAACAATGTATTAAAACTCACTTACTGAGTCAGGGTTATTATACTATCGATGAATTTTTAAATGACAAAGATGTTCAAAGGCAATTGGATAGGCTTTCAACTTCACACAGGAAGTAAAATAAATAACTTTATGTAACAACACACTTAATATTGTAAAATTGATAATATTATAAAAAGAGCAACTGTTGAGTTTCTTGCCGGCTCTTCTCAACAGGGCCTGCCTTCCGAGCCGGTGGTAGAGTCACTACAAATAGTCCAATTTGACGTTTCAAAAGTGCTTGTAATAAGCCTACTTGAAATAAACGATTTTGAATTTGAATTTGAATTTGACAGGCCTATGTGCCATTGGACGTTAATCGGCTGATGATGATTTAATTTTCTTGGAGCCTGCACTTCTCAGGGCTCACAACGGTCTTTAAGAGAGAATGTCTAAAGGTGACTCAGATTCTTTTACCATTAAGGCTGCTACATTATGGAACGCGCTTCCGGATGACATTAGACGCTCAAAATCACTGGCTGTATTTAAGAATCGTGTTAAGAGGCATTATCTATCACTAGAGGACGCCCGCGGTTTCACCCGCGTAGTTCTCGTTCCCGTGGGAATTTCTGTATAAAATGTAGCCTATGTGTTATTCTGATGTATAAGCTATATTGTGGTAAAGTTTCATTCAAATCCATTCAGTAGTTTTTACGTGAAAGAGTAACAAACATCCATACATCCATACAAACTTTCGCCTTTATAATAGTAGTAGGATTATGATTGTCATCAAATTGTAATGGTAGATAATGTTTCTTATGCTATGTGTATATATTCTTGTGTTATTATTTATGTTTTTAAAATATATTATTTGTAATTATATGTCTTAGTATCATTATATAGTAAGTATTTACGATAGTATTTATTAAATATATATATGTATATATAATAGGTATTTATATTTATCGATATATGTAGTATATATATTATTATTAGTAGTTTATTTAATTAGTTGCATGTATGTTTTGATTATGTAGTTTATTGCAATCCCGTCTCACACAATTATTCTTCTATAGGATGGGTAGCCTGGAAGAGATCACTTTTAGTGATAAGGTCGCCCTTTGCTTTTTCACTATATCTTGTTGTAATGTACCTTTCTTGTTTTTGTATATGCAATAAAGTTGTTTATTATTATTATTAAGAGTATGAAGTAATCACCTATCGAGTCTGCACAGATTTGCCCGGTGAGGTCCACTTCGATGCAGGAGTTGATGGCTGTCATGTCAGGTAACAGCGACACTACGTGGGTGTTGTTCACATAATCTATCTCCAACATTTCTGTAGCATACAAAAATTATCTATTTAATTTTTATTCACTAAAAGTAAGCTTTTGACTGCAATCACACCTGATGGTAAGGGGCCGTTCAAATATTACGTAAGCAGATTTATTACAATTATTTACCCCCCCACCCCCCTTGTCAGCAATAGTAAGGAAAGTGCCTACCCCCTCCCCCTATGCTTACGTAAACATTTTTCAAGTATAAATTTCATATTTTTTTTAATAATGTATAATTATAATTTAAAAAATTAGAAAATTACTCTAGTGTAAAGATTGGATTTTACTAAATATTCAACATAAAGAGTTCACGAATTCTTAGCTAGTCGTGTAAAAAAATAAATAACTATCGATGACGTAATCATCATCTAGACCCCCCCACCCCCCATGTCATCAAAAATAAGCAATACACACTCGGCACTAAACTGAACGTCGCTAAGTGTAATGCAATCTAAGATGAAAGCGGGCCTAATTGTTAGGGGTAACAAATCACTTGGCGGTACGATTTTGTCAGTAGGGTGGTAACTAGCCACGGCCGAAGCTTTTCACCAGTTAGACCTTAACCAGTTATTATTACTCAATGAGCGCAGTCGGGAAATCGATACTAGGACTTATAAATCCACCGCTCATACTGCTACGGCTCGGCAACCGTCAACTATTTTTAGTAGCAAACGCTCGCGACTTCGCACGCGAAAGAATAAAGGTAAAATCAAACAAAGTTATAAACACTTTAATTTTGGAGAAGGGGTCTTCCGTCCCTTTCTCGCTAAATGACAATTTGTACTGGGCTACTATTGCGTTACTTAGTTCTGAGCTCACGCTATTGTAAGGTGGATCTGCCTAACTATTAATATTTAAAGCCTTATAACATTTTTATTATTTGATCAATTTAATTAGATTTTTCAAAATTTTGTTAGCAGTTTCAAAAAAGCATTTAAAACATCAATTAATGTCAATTATCTACCCAATTATACATTGACGTTAACGTTTTGGAACAAAATTGCATCTGCGCAAAAAAAAAATTGGTTGGTTGTCTGTAAAGTCGGTTTACTGACGATAGTTGAACGCGACAACGTCTGAAGAAAATTTAACACCACATTCACTTTTCACTGCACTTGATACTCGATCAAAACATGTAAATGTACTATTGTATAGCAGCTGTCCACGCAGACGCATCGCCCACTCAAATCGCAAAGGCCGAATGTGCTTCTTTGTCGCTCGTTCCGCGCTCTCGCCTGCACTTCAAGCCTTACATGGAACGCCTCAAAGCGAGGTAACGCCGCATGAGTCATGTTTTTTCGTGCGTGCAGCCGGCTCTATCGAATTATAAGACGTTGTCACGTCAAAAATCTACACCTTAAATATAATTCAAAACCTATTTTCTGAATGTTTTCTTATAAATTGTTATAAACATTGTTTAAAATTTAAAAATAAAAATTGTAAATAAACATTTAGATTGAGAATAACTCAAAACCTTAACTCACCAATGAAGGGATTGTTGTCGACGAAGTCATACAGCTCCCTGTTGCCTACTAAGAAGCTGCCGACAATCCTTCCCTTGTGGAACTTCTTTCTGTAAAAAACATTTTTTTGATTAATTTTTATTACATACAATTATTACAACTGCCTCGCTAGCCTATGTGGCTTTGACCACATGGTCCCGAGTTCAAATCCTGGGTCAGATTGTACAAAAATTCCACATTTTTCTTTCTTCTAAGAAATTTTCAGCAAAGGACATGGCCGGAATTAGTATGGAGCTGTGCCCCGAAAAAAAATTCGTTTACAGTGACATATAGTACCTTATTTTAAAGCTTACGAGTATTAGAATACCGCTATTTAAGTTTTGTGGTCAAAGAACTTTCGAGACTCTTCAATAACATGTTACAAAAAGGCGTCTAATTATTTTAAATAGCAATGAGTTTACTGTCGTTTACCAAAGTGTTATATAACTAGTAGCAAATAATACCTCACTGGTCCAATAGTTAGGCTACATGGGTTAACATTATTGGTATATAAGGAGATTGAGTTGGTACTCAACATTTATTCTAGTTTATCGAAGCCTTTTAATTTTAATTAATCCCGGTCATTATTATTACATAACATATGACTGTTCTATATAAAAAAAACCATTTCAAAAACATTTCAAATCTGTCAAAATACGATCGGATACCTGTACACTCTTTTGCATGTCGCGTTGTTGTGTGCAGCCGCATCAACAATCGTAACATATTTATACAATAAAAAAAAGCGTAAATCTTTATTTTATTATTATAATTATGTTCATAATATTTACTTAAGTTTACAGTGTTTTGTTAGTCGTATTTTTTATATTTTTAATTACAAACTGAACCTGAAGTCCTAAATACAGATAGAATATGTATTATATGTGTTTCCAAACTCATACGCTAATGCGAGTCAAAGAAATATCCAAAATAAACAAAAAATGCGTATTTCTCGAATGTTATAGAGAAATATAATTTTTACCTTAAATATTACTTTATTTTTTTATTATTTTTTCAATTTGGGGGCAGAATCCGGCCATGTACTTCAGTCCGCTTAGAGTCGGAAAGTTGGTGGCATGGGTTTATATAAGGGTGATGGTTTAGGGGGTCTAGACCAGCAGCATAGAATTAAAAAATCGTGGATTATTATATATCGAATGGATATTAGAGATAATATAACGGTTACGCATCGCAGCTATAAGATTTGCATTAAAAATTCTGTTTTATTGCGACGACTTAGACAAAAGAGATCTAATTTATAATTTTGGAACCCATGGGAAATGTATAGATCATTTTTGGACCCTTGAGAACGCTACAGCTTTGCTATAGTTCGTGGTTGGTGGTGTTACACAACCATGGTTTGAAGGATATTATGTCCCATCATCAGCGATGTGACTTATTTGAAATACTTCTATTTAAAATGCAAATACAAAATGCAAAATACCTATTTTGTATTTTGCATTTAAATACTTTTTCACAAAAACATTTTGTATTTTATTTGAAATACCTTTTGAGATGTATTTTGCATTTTTAAAATTCATTTCAAAATGCAAAATACTTGTGATTAAGTTTAGCCAACATTACCAGTCAAACGAAATGAAATGAACAAATGACGCTTGTATTGCCGAATTTGACCGATAGTGGCACCTGCTAGCCATGCGTGCCTATATTTTTTTTGGTCAGAGTGCGCGCCTTATGTCTGACTAGTGTCAATGTCTAAAAAATTTAATTAAAAAAATGTTTGTCTGTCTCTCTGTCCGTCTGACTGTCTGTCTATACGATTCACGCTAAAACACTGAATGTATTAAAATGAAACTTGGCACGTTTGTAGTTCAAAGTCTTTAATTTTTGCATGTAAAAATTCCTTTTAAATGTTCTTAATTTAAATATTCAAATCAAATTATCTTTATAGAACTACTTATTATACTGCACCAACAATCAATTTTTTGTCAATCTATTTGTTCCGGCTAATCTCTGTAACAGCTGGACCTATTTAGACGGGTCTTTCGACACTAATTTACTAATGTTATAAGTAACATAGGTTAATCTTATATTAGTAATGTTGTAAGTGACTATTCTAAAATAAATTAAAATATCATACGATTTGGTCAAAAAGTATTTTATTTTAAAAAAGCATTTTGAAAATACCTATTTTGCATTTTGCATTTGAAATACAAAACTATTTTATTTGGTATTTTGTATTTCAAATAGTAAATTTGAAAAGTATTTTGCATTTTGTATTTAAATGCTTTTATGGAACCATTTTGTACATCTCTGCTCATCATCATCTAATAATGATATTCAATAAATAAACATTATAACCGTAAGACCACAAACCCTCATTTAAGCAACTTGGTGGGTTTAAGCCTCACAACTCGTCTCATACATTTTTTTTACATTTTTTTTAACAAAAAATGGAACCGACTCAAAACGCACTAAAAGTAATAAATAACTGTGTCATTTATTTGCTTTAATTTACTTAAGCATATCTAGGAGTCGGTGCCAGCCAAGATTTCTACTTTAAGGACATTACCTAGAACCCACAAACTGCTTTACTATGTTAAATAAATGTTCCTTAAACTTGCTGGCACCGACTTCATAGCTATGCTTAAGTAAATTAAAGCAACTAAATGACACAGTTCGTTTTTACTTTTTAGTGCGTTTTGAGTCGGTTCTATTTTTGATAAAAATTTTATTTTTTACTTTTTAGTGATTTATCGCCACGTAACGTACTCGTACCATACTGTCATAGTATATTACACGGCACTAGTAGCCAAACAGCTACCGATATTTACACAAAAACCGATATCGCTGCAAGTGTGCCTATAAAATTTGAAGACTTCCTTCAAGTTCCCCAGGATATCACCATCAGATCCTAACATGATGACAATGGGACCACCTTGGAAGTGTGCCCTTTGTAATAAAAAAGGAATTATCAAAATCGGACAACTCTGTAAAAAGTTATGCGTGGTCATACATAAAAAAAAATTTATATACGTGTCGAATTGAGAACCTCCATAATAGTGCTTTTTTATTCATTACAAGTTAACCCTTGACTTCAATCACACCTGATGGTGATTGGTAATGCATTCTAAGATGCAAACGGGCTGATTTGTTAGGAGTAGGATAATATCCACATCCCGTTGATTTCTACGCGACATCGTTC
Source organism: Mycalesis mineus (assembly GCA_034621355.1). Classification (NCBI taxonomy): domain Eukaryota; kingdom Metazoa; phylum Arthropoda; class Insecta; order Lepidoptera; family Nymphalidae; genus Mycalesis; species Mycalesis mineus. The sequence continues at coordinate 7,445,454 of CM067904.1, read as the reverse complement.
CAGAACGCTATACCGCTTGGTGATACCTCTTTGTCGGTAGAGTGGTAACTAGCCACGGCTGACGCTTTGCACCTGATGATGCTGATGACTGTGATCATTTAATAAATTCAATAGTGGTTAGTCGGGTTTCAAATCCATGACCTCTAGACCCTTAACGTGGAGCTTCCTACCTGTTGTTGGTGACGCATCCTCGCTTGACGAGGTCGATGACCCCCACGCTGAACATCTCCGAGTGGATGCCCAGGTCCTTGTGGTTTTTAAGAGCTGATAACACCGCGTCGGGTATACTGCCGATACCTGCAATGAAGGAAGGTTGATTTTAATTTTTTTAATATAAATGATATTATATTAATAAAAAAAAGTTGTTTATAACAGTGTCAGTAAAATGAGTGATTTTTGTAGCATGACGCGAAGCCGACTGGCGCACGCGCAACGGACAGCACGACTGTTACAATGGCTAATTACGTGCAATGGCGTAGATTACTTTCTAACCGACGAAAAAAAACGGAGGAGGTTCTCAATTCGACACGTATATATATATATATATATATATATATATATATATATATATATATTTACAGAGTTGTCCGATTTTGATAATTCTTTTTTTATTAGAAAGGGCACACTTCCAAGGTGGTCCCATTGTCATGATGTTAGGATCTGATATGATGATATCCTGGGGAAATTGAAGAAACTCTACAAAATTTGGCACGCTTACCGCGATTTCGGTTTTTGTCTCGGTATCGCTAGCTTTTTGGCTACTAGTGCCGTATAATATACTATGACAGTATATTACGAGTTCGTTAGCCGGCGATAAATCACTAAAAAGTAAGAAATAAAAATTCTTAAATAAAAATAGAACCGACTCAAAACGCACTAAAAAGTAAAAAATAACTGTGTCATTTAGTTGCTTTAATTTACTTAAGGATATCTAGGAGTCGGTGCCAGCCAAGGTTTCTACTTTTAAGATGTTACCTAGAACCCACAAACTGCTTTACTACGTAAAATAAATGTTCCTTAAACTTGGCTGGCACCAACTTCATAGATATGCTTAAGTAAATTAAAGCAACTAAATGACACAGTTATTTTTTACTTTTTAGTGCGTTTTGAGTCGGTCTATTCTATTCTATTCTATTCTATTCTATTCTATGTACGCTTGGAAGCTTCAATGGGAACCGCTACCTTGTCCTTTCGGAATATAACAAAACAATGTATGAAAGAATTGTTCATTTTTATTATGACTACAAAAAAGTCCGCGATATCGATATCTAACTCGTAAGAAAGAATGGTTAATAGCAACCATTCTTTAAAACAAACATACTTTTTAACCGACGAAAAAAACGGAGGAGGTTCTCAATTCGACACGTATATATATTTTTTTATGTATGACCACGCATAACTTTTTACAGAGTTGTCCGATTTTGATAATTCTTTTTTTTTAGAAAGGGCACACTTCCAAGGTGGTCCCGTTGTCAACATGTTAGGATCTGATGATGATATCCTGGGGAAATTGAAGGAACTCTTCAAATTTTGGAGGCACGCTTACAGCGATTTCGGTTTTTGTCTCGGTATCGGTAGCTTTTTGGCTACAAGTGTCGTATAATATACTATGACAGTATATTACGAGTACGTTAGTCGGCGATAAATCACTAAAAAAGTAAAAAAAGTAGTAACATTATTACATAGATCGTAAGTTGAAGATGTCAACCTTTTAGTAATTTGATGATTTGATTGGATAATGTCCAATATTTCTTTTATCCTTCTAATTGAAAAACCTATGCCAGGAGCAGCTGCTAACAGTCTAATAGCGTGGATCGAGCCTAAGACGAGACTGAATGTATAAGGACGAAGTTACTCACCCATCCGCCCAACAAGTATACAAAAAAGTAAAGGTACTCACCCATCTGCAAAGTAGCACCGTCCACTACCAGGTTCTCTCCGATCAGCTGTCCAATCTTGGTTTCTTCAGGGCTGGCGGGCTTCCCCCCGTGCTCCGGGAGCGGCGTGTTGTCCTCCACGGCGTAGTCTACGTGCGACACGTGGATGATCGCATCTCCGAACGTACGGGGCATGTTGACGTTTATTTGAGCTAGAACAACAACACTATCATTGATATCTTGTTCATATTTCTCTTATGGCATTTCAATTTATTTGTTAGTTTATTTTATGATAATTATCATAGTTACTACATACATGTTTGTATAGTCTGGTTTATGTATTAGTGTGTAATTTTTCAAACATATATATGTCGGAGGATTTAATGTGCCTTAGAATAGACTCTGGGTAGATTGTTGCAATATTGTGATAGATATAGTCTATGGATCTTTATTGTCTATGGAACTATTACTGTTTATGATTGTTTATGTAAGTGATCAAAATAGAACTAATTGTTAATCATTTAATGAGATATATGAGATAGCCGCTTACTTGAAACATTGTGTTAAGTTAAGTTAAATTCAATTTGCTTTATGGCGTGTAATATTTTGTAATATCTCATCTAATCATTTTTAAAGTTACTGTATTGATATATCGCCTCCAATAGTATGTGATATAGTATTGCGACCAATCACAGAGCAGGGCGCGCAAGTGCAAGAGTGGGGTCGCGACGCCATCTTGACTTGAAAAACAGCAGAAATGTGGGCAGTTTAATTTTGGTAATTTTTAAAATAGTTTAACGAGAGCTGGTCGAGGTGGACCTTTGTGAAAGTGCTGTAAACAACAAGTAAAGATGAGTTTCGTGAATCCACTGCTCTGATATTAAAAATAGTGCCTTTTGTGTACCGTAATATTATCTATTTACAATAAACCTGTTTGTGAAGACAAAGACTTTCTTTTGTGCTTGCTGAAACCCTAGAAAAACGCCCACGAAACTAAGAACCACTAAAGATGATGTCAAGGAGAATTTATAAATTTATTTTTTGTGCTCGGCGGTTTCCCCGGAGGCCCGCAGTTACGCAGCGACCATGTCTCAAAATCCATAGGTCATCACTGGCAACACGCACTGTTTACGTTAAATGTCGCCAGGTCTACTGATCGGGGTTGGCAGCGGAATCACTTCTTTCTCTCTTCTTCTTTACATCCCTTGCCCCGCCCTTACCGCTACCACAGCCAGGAATAGCGGAGCTGCCGGGGACTAAAGACTATATTAGTCTGTCTCCCATAAAAATAAATGCCCTATAATGACCACGCGGGGCAGGCGAGTTGGTCTCTGCAGGGTTAGACTATTCGATCCAGTGTCATTGCTGTCTAAAGCTAGATCATAATAAGGATTTCTATAGACAATCTATTTTGTACTAAAACCACACAACGATCGTATGCAGGTCAGCTCTAATGAGCTATAACCTTAAGATAGTCGGCAGAGATATGTACACTTAACTCACCTATAATGACCTGAGAGTTAACAAGAGCAGCTCTGACACAGTCTACTGAGGTACCCAAGCTGCAGTAGCCGTGCTGGTCTGGAGGGGAGACCTGCAATGTTGAATTCAAGTAGGCGTTAGTTCGTTATGCTTAAAATAATCTTTTATCTATACTAATATTACAAAGCTGAAGAGTTTGTTTGTTTGAACGCGTTAATTTTAAGAATTACAGGTTCTAATTGAAAAATGGTGTTGTGTTAGATAGTCGACTTATCGAGGAAGGCTTTAGGCCATAAAACATCAGGCTGCAACCAGTAGAAGAGAAGAATCAGTGGAAAATGTGGCGCAAACAGCGAAATTATTCATCTTCGAGTGCTGATTAACCGACGAAAAAAAACGGAGGAGGTTCTCAATTCGACACGTATATTTTTTTTTGTATGACCACACATAACTTTTTACAGAGTAGTCCGTTTTTGATAATCCTTTTTTTATTAGATAGGGCATACATCCAAGGTGGTCCCATTGTCAACATGTTAGGATCTGATGATGATATCCTGGGGAAATTGAAGGAACTCTTCAAATTTTGGTGGCACGCTTACAGCGATTTCGGTTTTTGTCTCGGTATCGGTAGCTTTTTAGCTACTAGTGCCGTATAATATACTATGACAGTATAGTACGAGTACGAGTACGATACGTGGCGATAAATCACTAAAAAGTAAGAAAATATTTTTTTTAAATAAAAATAGCCATAATAAAAATAGCAATAGACCAAATCGCACTAAAAAGTAAAAAATAACAGTGTCGTTTTGAGTCGGTTCTATTTTTATTTAAAAATGTTTATTTCTTATTTTTAGTGATTTATCGCCACGTAACGTACTCGTACTATACTCACTTAGTATATTATAATACACTGTTAGCCAAAAAGCGACTGATACCGAGACAAAAACCGAAATCGCTGAAAGCGTGCCTCCAAAATTTGAAGAGTTCCTTCAATTTCCTCAGGATATCATCATCAGATCCTAACATGATGACAATGGGACCAAAAAGAATTATCAAAATCGGACGACTCTGTTAAGTTATGCGTGGTCACACATAAAAAAAATAAAAAATTTATGCGTGTCGAATTGAGAACCTCCTCCGTTTTTTTTGGTCGGTTTAAAATACTTTGAGCTCATTTCTAAAGAGGGTTTGGATAACATGTATTATAAGCTTTATAAAGTTAACAAACCTGAATGAGAGCGATGTCAGGTCGAATGATCTTGCGGTGGAACAGCTTAGGTATGTCTTGCAGGAAGATGGGGATCGCGTCCGAACGACCTTCGGCGACAGACTTACGTACGTTGGCTGCCATGAATAGTGACACAGACCTGAAATAAGGACATTTTTTAAATTAAATTCAAAATCATCTATTTCAAGTAGGCTTAGTAGCACTTTTGAAACGTGAAGTCTGTCAGAACGCAGTGACTCTAACACCGGTTCGGAAGGCAGATCCTGAGAAGAGCCGGCAAGAAACCCGTCTCGTGTGTAGAAAGAAAAGCTGATTGCTTCTAAGAATCTTTGTCGTCAATAAAGTCTTTAATTTTTAACCGACGAAAAAAAACGGAGGTTCTCAATTCGTCACGTATATATATTTTTTTTATGTATGACCACGCATAACTTTTTACAGAGTTGTCCGATTTTGATAATTCTTTTTTATTAGAAAGGGCACACTTCCAAGGTGGTCGCATTGTTATCATGTTAGGATCTAATGATGATATCCTGGGAAAATTGAAGGAACTCTTCAAACTTTGTAGGCACACTTGCAGCGATTTCGGTTTTTGTGTCAGTATCGGTAGCTTTTTGGCTACAAGTACCCTATAATATACTATGATAGTATAGTACGAGTACGTGACGTGGCAATAAATCACTAAAAAGTAAGAAATAAAAATTTTTAACAAAAAATAGAACCGACTCAAAACGCAATAAAAATTAAAAAATAACTGTGTCATTTAGTTGCTTTAATTTACTTAAGCATATCTAGGAGTCGGTGCCAGCCACGGTTTCTACTTTAAGGACATTACCTAGAATCCACAAACTGCTTTACTGCGTTAAATAAATGTTCCTTAAACTTGCTGGCACCGACTTAATAGATAGATTAACCGCCAAGCGATTTACCGGAACGCTAAATCGCTTGGCGATACGTCTTTGTCGGTAGGGTGGTAACTAGCCACGGTGAAAGCCTCCCACCAGCCAGACCAAGACAAATTAAGAAAAATCTCAATCTGCCCCGCCGGGAATTGAACCCGGGACCTCCGTCTAATAAATCCACCGCACATACCACTGCGCCACGGAGGTCGTCAAACATTATTATACTTATTCTTTTTATAAATCTCTTCTTTTATTTGAAATTTTATTTTTATTCATTTTAATTATAAAATATGTAATTTTTTTCTGTCTGCATACGCAACCATGATTTCGAAGTTAGAATTAGGAATAGTCGAGAGTTCGAAACGAAAGGAAACAAATGAATCATTCTTGAACAACTCCCATTTTTGCTTACAGGAGATAAGGACTAAGATAATACTCGACCGCTATTACATATCGCTCCTTTGTTTACGTTTATTCTTTTAGTGTTTGGGCACTTGCACTTGCACTTTATATACGTTCAAGTTATTCAGTTTAGTTTTTTATAGCAAGAAAGACATTTGACAAAAACGAAAGAGCTTTAATGAAGGTCAAGAGTTAACTTGTTGCTGGCTTGTTTTTACCCGTCTGCGTCAAAAGGAGGGTAATGTTTTTCTAGCGTATGTCCATTTCTTTGGCACGTACTTCAGTCTAACCGACTGAACGGATTTTAACAGAATTGTGGTAGTGACATAGGCTATATAAATTTTCGAAATGGCGGCTGTAAATGGGGGAAAAAGGTGGATGTGTATATTGAGATATATGAGAGGTCTAACGTATAATAAAATATATATCTCTCCTGGGCATCGCGACGCCCTTGGCCCTCTTATCGCTCACCACGATAAATGTAAGAGACACTCAATGTCAAATATCCATGTCAACGCAGCAATTTTGAGACTCTTAAAATGTAATAAACGCCCCACCAGATAACGTCACTTGTATCAAACGAAAACTCTATCAGGTGTTTAGATAAAGCTGATATGAATAAAAAATAGGTATAAGCGTGTATCACGACGCTCTGACGGATTATATAATCCCATCATACATGGAGCTAAACAAAACAGATATAAATTATGATACTACACTTATTCATATATGATACCTATTGTTAGGTCTTTATCGTGCCGCTTTGTGGATTTTGGATTACCCTTCTTTTTTCCCCAAACGAATGTTCATTATGTCTAGAGTTGTCAATGCTTTCTATCCGCGTGTCTCCGTATTTCACCTAGTGTAAAAAAGCGAGCATCCGAGCGCAATTTTATTTATAGTCCGAACATATAAGTAATGTGGGCCACCTGTGATATATTTTATCAGAGAAAGCTTTGCGTTAGAAAAACGAAGATCAATGTTAATATGATTCAAAGTATTGCCACGGTCAATTAATTACTTTAGGGTAAAGTTTAAAAAAACAAGTAAAAAAATGACTAATTACAATTTGTTGGGCGTTCTGAGTCTCAAAATCGGGGGGTGTTTATACTTTTTCCTGGTTGCCGAATAGAGATGGCAACCCTATACATTATATATATCTGATGTTTAACATAAATAATTAATGACGATTATGTAAAGATAGATACGCCAGAATAAACACAAGACTGCAGACGGTACGTCAGTAGGTACCTAGTACAAGGATCTCTAGATCCTGATTCCACTACAGCAGCAAGCTGTCAGCAATATAGTGATATTTTTAACCGACGAAATAAACGGAGGAGGTATTTTTTTTATGTATGACCACGCATAACTTTTTACAGAATTGTCCGATTTTTTTATTAGAAAGGGCACACTTCCAAGGTGGTCCCTTTGTCATCATGTTAGGATCTGACGATGATATCCTGGGAAAATTGAAGGAACTCTTCAAATTTTATAGGCACACTTGCAGAGATTTCGGTTTTTGTGTAAGTATCTGTAGCTTATTGACTAAAAGTGCCGTATAATATACTATGATAGTATAGTACGAGTACGTTACGTGGCGATAAATCACTAAAAAGTAAGAAATAACTGTCATTTAGTTGCTTTAATTTACTTAAGCATATCTAGGAGTCGGTGCCAGCCAAGGTTTCTACTTTAAGGACTTACGTAGAACCCACAAACTGCTTTACTACGTAAAATAAATGTTCCTTAAACTTTTCAGTGCGTTTTGAGTCAGGTCTATATTTGTTAATTTTTTTTTTACTTTTTAGCGCGTTTTGAGTCGGTTCTATTTTTAATACATTTGAGGTTTGAGGTTGGAAGTAAACGCGAGGTTTTGGTATCAGATTACATTCTTATAACAACGACTCACATTACAACTTGTGCAAACAATAATAATTTTAATTTTGTATCTTCTGCGAATGCGTGACTTCGTATAAAAAGCCTGAAAAAATATATTCGGTCGAATTGAGAAACTCCTTTTTTTGAAGTCGTTTAAAAATTCATTTAATCACAAGATATCAAAAACCGCTACCAACTAAATGTCTAAGAATTCAAAAGTGAATTTAGTTTGCAAATTAATTTCGTGATGATGGTATTTTAAAATTAAGGTCTTTTTTGAAGAGATAACTTCTTATGGATGGGTTAGCCGGTTTGTTACGTAACGCTTTGTGGCACTTTAGTACCACTTTAGTACCGCTTTGTGGCACTTTAGTATAAGGAAGAGAGAAAATTACAAAAGCAAAAACTGTTTATTTCAAGCAAGCCCAGTTAACAAGCACCATTGAAACATCGAATAGGCCCTTCTACGCTCTACCTATTACCGGTTCGGAAGGTAGAATGTACTGAGAAAGACAAAGACAAAGTGGAGCTGGTGGGTTTTTACCTAAATATATCCTTGTACTCCGGGGCGACGTATTTGGCATCTCTCTCGGTATGCATGTGGACCACTTTGATGTCGCGCAGGTTACCATCCTTGCCAACCTCCGTCATCGCGTCCAACAGTGGCACCGGAGTCGCCGCGGCGCCCTGAGCGTACACCGTTTGACCTGGAATTAAAATGTTACCCATATTAAAAGAAAAATAAAGAACAGAACAAAGATATTATAGTTTCACCAAACAAAACAAAACGCTAGCTAGCGCAATGGGTAAGAAGATAGATATATACTATAGGTATCGGTTAACTGCATGTCGATTCTAGAAATTTTTTAAAAAACGAGGAGGTTCTCAATTTGTCTGTATGTTTTTTTTTGTTTGCGCGATTACTCGAAGACAGTTGGACCGATTTGAAAAATTATTTTTGTGTTCAAAGGGTATGTTTCTGAGGTGGTCCACATATTCATAATGTGAGAATCTGATGATGGATTCTTGGAGAAATCAAGGAAAACTTCAAAAATTGTACTACTTCTACATTTGATTATTTTTCCGTTACGTATTTTAAAGCACTACAATTTAATGAAAATCCGAGGTCGATCTGATGATGGGGTCTATCTACAGATGAAAGAACTCCTCCACCATTTACTGCAGTTACCTTGTGTTTGGGCTAGATTAATTTGTCTCGATGAGAACTTCACATTTAGATAGGCTGTGCTGTGTTAAGGGTCTAGTGATGAAGACGAAGGACAGTTAAGGGAGCTCCTTAATGGTTTACAGTAGTTACATTGTCCCAATACTATTAATTTAATAATTTCTAGTTATAAATTGTAAAATATCGCACCAGGCAAGAGGGTAAGACTGTCATAAGGTTTACGAATCTGAAGGTCTGTGATAAGGGGCCCTCGGATAAAGGTAGATAGCCCCGATTGACGTAAGTCCTGCAGATCCATTTATCCGTTGCGTAACGGAGCGAGGTCAACGTACCCCAGCAGTTTATATAAAAAAATCAATATTATCTGAATGTTTTGGCAAGTTTCTTTTATATCTGGGTGGCCGAGGTCCGCCTCTGTGTATTATTATTAAAGATTGTTTAACTTGCTACCTATTATATGCATTACTTGAAGATGCCCGCGGTTTCTATCGCGTAGTTCTTGTTCTCGTGGGAATTTTGGGAAAAAATATGGGCTATGCGTTATTCTGATATGTAAACTATATTATTGTGAAGTTTCATCAAAATCCGTTCAGTACGTCTTGCGTGAAACATCCATCCATGCTTACTTACAAACTTTCGCCTTTATAATATTAGTAAGTTAGCTGTTTCGACATCTAGATCGGACATATTTCTTTTTTCCAAACAAATCAAACGTATAGTACTTGTTGAGCTTACAGTGCCGTGGGAAACAAACATCCCTAAAGACCATGTATTCAAAGTGAATAAATATTATGACCTTACTAATGAACTAACTAAAAATGGCTATGTTGTTAGTTTATACGCGGTAGAAGTGGGTGCAAGAGGTATACCAGCGAATTCTCTCTATAACCTGCTAAAAGACCATGGTCTTACTAGAAGCTCCAAATTGGAACGAGTGTCCAAAGCTGCTCTAGTAGGGTCCTTCCGAATTTGGCTGGGCAGGGAGAATAACTTGAACAGAGGAGGAGAGTGTTGACTGCCATCACTAAGAGAGAGTACTCTTTTAAACCTACACCCGTCCCGTGTCGGGCTCTGTTCAGAGTTTTTCTCTCAGTCACGCGATGGACCCGGCACCCGCACGGTGAATCCATGGAATGCTAAGATATTCGTCTCAAAATGGAAAGCGTTCTTGAAAATCATATATTATAATTTTTTTCAAATATTCTTTTCAGTTTTTCATGAATCTATAAAATGAATTTCATTCTTCGACTACTTTCTCAACCTTTAAATATACGCTAAACGTAGGTATATCCAATACATTAGCTTATTTTAGTTGTATGTTACATATACGAGTAAAAATAAAATAACCATTTAATATCTAGTAAGCAATTGCAAAGGAAAATGAACTCAATAACAATACAGCCGACATATGAAGTAGACTCGAACCTTAACCCACTTTAGTTGCAGCACAATGAATATCGTTAATCAGTGCAATTAGTTTCAATGATAAACAGATGAGACTACTATTAAGGACCTCAATAGAAAAATATTTAACTTTCTTCATTATTTCACTGAAGGACTCTCTTTGATCAACTGTTTGGTGTTTAGGGTTCCGTATTCAAAAAGTGAAAACTAGGCTACAAAATACTTAGTACTGTACGTCTGTCTGTCTTCAGGACTTATATCCTGAATCGTCATACCTAGACCGTTAAAATTTAATTTCTATAATAACTTAATTTATATAAAATTTTTTAACAAAAAATAGAACCGACTCAAAACGCACTAAAAAGTAAAAAATAACTGTATTATTTAGTTGCTTTAATTTCCTTAAGCATATCTAGAAGTCGTGCGTTTTGAGTCGGTTCAACTGTTTGTTAAAAAATTTCTTTCTTACTTTTTAGTGATTTATCGCCACGTAACGTACTCGTACTATAATTTCATAGTATATTATACGGCACTAGTAGCCAAAAAGCTACCGATACCGAGACAAAAACCGAAATCGCTGTAAGCGTGCCTACAAAATTTGAAGAGTTCCTTCAATTTCCCCAGGAATCCAGGATATCTTCCTCAGATCCTAACATGATGACAATGGGACCACCTTGGATGTATGCCCTTTCTAATAAAAAAAAAATCAAAATCGGACAACTCTGTAAAAACTTATGCGTGGTCATACATAAAAAAAATATATACGTGTCCAATTGAGAACCTCCCCCGTTTTTTTTTTCGTCGGTTAATAACAAATCAACATAGCGAAAACTATATCGGGCCGTTAATTGGAGGATAATAGTTATTGCATCCTTACTAATATGAAAAGGGCGAAAGTTTGTATATGCATGGATGGATGTTTGCTCTTTCATGCAAAAACTACTGAGTGGATTTTGATGAAATTTCACAGCAAAGTAGCTTAAATATCAGAATAACACACAGGCCATAACTACGCCAGGCAAGAACTACGCGGGTGAAACCGCGGGCGTCCTCTAGTTTTTTTTCCTAGGAGGAGAAAATCCTCGTGGACATCACGGATAGTGCCGGACTCCTACCGGCTAAAAACCCCCCCATCACCTCGGCACTGGTGTACCTGCCGTTTTAGCCTACCACCAGTGCCCTTATCTGTATCACCCTTTCCTTGTCCTTTCATCCTTCTGCTTTATTTTCATTATGCGTCCTCTAGTTGTGAATATGTCTGACGACCGGCAAATTGAAACAATCAGTAATACGCGTAATTTTACGCAAACAAATCAACTTATCAGTGTTTGTGACACAAATGAGGTTAATGTCATAAGATAAAATGACGTCAATCGTTCAACATTATGATTTTTACATGCCGTAATCACTGCAAGCTTTATGGGTGTGGCAAAATATTTACAAACAAATTCTTTTAAAAAAACGATAGGATTAGGCTTTATAATCAATGATCTTAGTCTGTCCAATTTTTTGCTTTACGTTGTACCGGTCTGCTTACCATAAAAACCGGCCAAGTATGAGTCAAACTCGCGCACGAAGGGCTCCGTACAAAACGGAAAAAAATCATGTTTATTCTAAGGGCATAATAATAACCACCAACCCTTAGAATAAACATGATTTACTGCCGCCCTCAGAATATCAACTTAAATATTTATTTTATCCTGTTTTTTTTATAAAAATGCGAGCCAACTAGGAAGCGGATCACCTGATGGTAAGTGATTACAACCGCCCACCAACATCTGCGACACCACTAATGCGTTGCCGGCCATTGAGGTGTTTATTTACTCTCCCCTTGAATAACTTTAAATTCTAAGACTGCGGGAACACCGATAGAAGCTGATTCCACAGATTGCAAGTGGGAGAAAAGTTCTGATATAGCGGATGGTAGTACTGTACCAGGCATCCAGATGGCGAGGATGAAATTTGTTTATGCGGCGTGAGGTACGGAGAGATAATCCAGCCGAGCTTCCTATTTTAAATACGTTGTCTAAGCTTTCAAGCTTTGACACCGACTTCAAAAATACGGTTAAGTAAATTAATGTAACTAAATGTGCTGGACCGACCAAGTGAAGACTGCCCTAAATCGAAGTGTCCACGAATGCACAAGAAGCGCAGCAGTACGGGAGCAGTGGCGACGGCTTGTGAAGCTTGCCACCACTTCTGATGTTACGACCATGACCACTCTGTCAAGAGTGTAACGACGAAAAACAAAAAAAAAGACGCAATTATTGGAACAAAGTTTCTTATCGCGCGTTGTGAAAGGGGGCTAGACGGAAAAATTCGTACGAAAAGTTGTCACGACACTTTTTGATCAAAGGATCTTGCCGCCGCTTTTGATGTGTATGCGCGTGAGCGGCGGGGGCGCCCGCGCTGTATGCTGTCTCGCGCTCTCGTGGCGCCCTTTGGTGTTACGGTGTACAACAACAAATATTATTATTACTTAAAAAATATAAAATTTTATTACAATTCCTTCACTAATTAATCGAAAGGAACTTCGTTCCATCCGGGTGTCCCTTGACACCTCTCAACTTTTTTTTTTATTAATATTTATTTTTATAGTAGCAACAGAATCAACGTCATCAACTGTGAACAATTCCATTGTCCATTTTCAAGCCATTCACTGGTGACAGACAGACAGACACAGTGGAGTCTAAGTAATAGGGTTCCGTTTTTACCCTGAGTATGCGAACCCCTAATCGTAAGCCTTGGATCAAAAAGACTTAAATCTATTATTACATCATAAAATACAATCAATGTTCGATAAGCACTTGATATAAACGACGTGAGTTTAAACAATTAACTACAAGTGCTGTTCATTAACTAGCGATATATTGTTCATGGTAATATACTATCTATCTCTTTCTATTTTATATACATGCTTGTTCAGATAACGATTCTCGGTACACAGTAATTTACGTAAATTCATCTTACTATGCAAATTCTACTAAATTATGTATAAATGCGAAAGTTATGAATTTAAATCCGTTTATTTCAAGTAGGCTTTGTTTACAAGTATTTTGGATACGTCACATTTAACCGTATAAAAAATTTATTTGGAGGTCCTTATATGGGGGTAAAGAAATTTCACAAAAGAAAAAAAATATTTATTTATCATAACATAATTTTACAAATTTTAAATATTCACTCTCATTGCCTTTTTTTCGGCAAACTGATTTATTAAATCATTTATGGCTGATGATGATTTTAGTTTTTCTAAAGTTTCTGCCTCTATGGACAATATTTTGTCATTTGTAAAATAAAATAAATTAGAAAGTTTTTATTGTTTTCCTTGCACACTTTGGGGGCCCCCGAGGCCAAGGGCCTCGTATAATTGATACGGCAGATACGGCGGTAGCTAAGTCCCTGACTCTATCACTATACAAAAGCCAAACTCGATCGAGAATGCTTGTCAACAAACAAATTAAAAATGAAGGTAGAAATCACTAGTCACTTTACACCTTTTTTAAAATTAACTAGTTAATGAAGAATTCTTGACAATAAATTAGCTTACAACTAATTAATATATCCAATATCTTTTAAATAAGATTTTTTTTAAATGACAAAACATAATTTTAAATTTATTAGGCATAAAATGTGTTGCTTTTTCTACCTTCATTTTAAATTTGTTTGTTGACAAACATTCTCAATCGAGTTTGGCTTTAGTATAGTTGGGAAGGCAGAGAACCGGTCTTATAGCAAGCTGCCCAAAGATTTTACCTCTCGCATCCAATTCTGCGTACAAACTAACATACAGCCATACAGGCGACTCGGTATTCCGGAAACTAAAAGTTTCCTGAGGAATAGTAAAAACCCTAAATTCACGCAAGGTCGCAGATTATTAGTTAGTCGTCATCATCATCACAGCAGTCGATGGATGTCTAAAGCTAGACACCCTTTTTGAGGGACTTTCAAAAAACGATCTTAAGCCACCTGTGGCCAGCTACCTGCGAAACGTTTAGTGTCCTATAGTGGGGGGTCGACGAACCTCACGCTGTTCTACGTTAAAGCAAACCCTTCAAAATAAAATGATAAACAGCTACTTAATTAACTTAATTAGAATATTTAAGCAGGCACGTTTTTATTTTAAACACAAAAAATAAACTGTACTAACCATTGTAATACCAAACTTAGTTTTTTGTTAGAGTCAAAGGCTACAGGAAAATTAAAATACTTACCTAAAAATTCACTGCGTGTAACATTTTATATACAGTACATCTGACTTTGTATGAAGTTGAACCAACCGAACGAGTACATTTTGGTGTCAAGATCCTCGATGACGTAATAATCCATTTATATGATAATCTCTATCCTTTTATGGTTTTTTGCATGTTTTAAAGTATTATGCTTTCGCGATCTCGTGGGATTAAAACAAGTTTCAGTTTTGAAGCCGATGGACAATGGATGCAAAGCGGATGAAACAGAAATCGGTATCTCCAATGACATTTGTCTACATTAGGCTGAAGATGGGATAATCAACAAGATGTAAGCGAGATCTTCGTACGATGTATTTTTTTTAAGAAACGACGTACTGATCTGTCGGCAGAGTAACAAAGGTTACAGATATAGTGCATCCAAAACCAGAAGTGGCAATGGACGGTGCTCATATTTGCAGAGCTATTGGATGTTGGGGTCCCAAGATGCTTAAATGATGACTACACACCGGAAAGTGAAGTGAACCCCTCACTATACTAAAGCCAAACTCGATTGAGAATGCTTGTCAACAAACAAATTAAAAATGAAGGTAGAAATCACTAGTCGTTTTACACCTATTTTTTTAAATCAACTAGTTAATGACGAATTCATGGAAACAAATTAGATTAGTAAGCTTAAAACTAATTAATATATTCAATATCTTTTAAATAAGATTTTTTAAAATAACAAAACATTATTTTAAATTTATTAGGCACAAAATGTGTTGCATTTTTTACCTTAATTTTAAATTTATTTGTTGACAAGCATTCTCAATCGAGTTTGGCTTTAGTATAGGTAGACTGATGATATCGAACATAATATTACAGTGATATAAGCGAGTTCTTTAAAACAGTGTTGTTTAGGTCTATGTTGAGCAGTAGTCATCATTGGCTGAAAATGCACAAAGTGATCTTTTTTTTTAACCCTTAACTACAAGGGCTGCCCTAGTAGCGAAGCACAAACTTATTTCATGTACCTATAGTTATTTTGAGGGCTAAAGCTAGTACTTACACTTATAAATAAATATGTTAATTTGTGTATTTCGAAATTTATTATCAATTATTAAGGTAGGGTAAAAAGTAGGGTAGGTTAGCTAAAATACTATTGTCTTTACTTATCAAAGTGGTATTATTATTACAGAACATAAAATAAACATGGTTCACTTCCTCAGAGAAACTCACATACAAAAAGGTTCTATTACTCTTAGGAACATATATAAAAAAATCATACTTTTACTTTTTTTACCTTTTTTATAAAAATAGCGAGCAAACGAGCAAGCAGATCACCTGATGTTAAGTGATTACCGCCGCCCATGAACAACTGCGAAAGACATGTATAATAGCTACATGTATCTGTATAGAACAGTTGAATAGTACAGTACTGGCTACTGAGATCATTTATCAATAAACAAGTATAAGTACAAAGTACAGAACATTTGACCCCACACTCCAGCTATTATTGTATTTCCTCTATTAGTCTAATGGTTGGAATAACCAAGCAAATGGTAGTAATTTACTACTAATTCTACCAGATATAGTAGAAAAAAGTATAATTTGTGTATATAATTTGTGTAACATCCAGTCTAGATATGAGAGGGAGCTAGTTGGTTGGTTGATTTTATGGACAACTAGAGAACCCCACAGTTTTGCCTGGGTAGTTATCATTCTCATAGGAATTTATGGATAACATATGGCCTATGTGTTATTGTGATATGTAAACTATATTATTGTGAAGTTTCAACAAAATCCATTCAGTATTTTTTGTGTGAAAGAGTAACGACAATTCAACTATATGAATTGTAGATATACTTAGGGTGATAATGTTTCATTTATTAACAATCACTATCGGATGTTGATGCTAGCTTAACATGCTTAACATGCCCGCCAATCCGCATTAGAGCAGTGTGGTGGTCTGAACTCCAAATCCCCTCTCCTATAAGGAGGGAGATCTGGCACTGTAGAGGGCTGTTAATAGGCTGATAATGGTAATATACCTCGAGCATACAACTACTAGCAGCTAAGTCTAAAAGAAGTATAACTCTTAATTTTAAAACTGTTTAACCAAGTCCTTTGTTAGGGGTGAGGGGCTGGTTACTTAATCTTAGGGATGATGAGAATAATTTGAATTTCAAATAGTGCCTGACATAAAACTAATTGTAGAATAAGTTTGGGAAAAGTATAACACTTTAAAGGCTTCAAAGATTGAAGCAGCAACCGGATGCTGTTTTTATGAACATTTCCGTCATGCCTGATCCATGATGAATTAACTTACTGTTCAAAGTTTCTTACAGCCCATTGTCTGAGCGTTGGGTGATAAATATTTAATATTATATAGATGATGAGAAAAAAATGATTTTATTTCTTCTATATTCATTTCAGCAGAGTAAAGGCAAAGGTATTACAAGATATGGCCATGTCTTCAGTGTAGAAAAATATGAATCAAAGGTATATATACAGCCTTTAGCATTTAAAACTATTTTAGCTTAGACTCTAGCGTTTAAGGCAATTGTAATACCTAAATTGTTTATAAAAACAATCTTTGTATTATGTAAGATTACTTAAATTGATATTTATTTATTATACAACAAGATAAATTGTACTTAATAATAAGCAATGCTGAATTAAGCTGCAAATGAGCATCAATTCTATACAACTTACAGGTTTAATATTTCAAGTCAATTTACATTTAAATGACTATTAGAATACCGAAGTAGCCAGTATAATTTGGTCCCATAGCACATACATATATTTCATGTGTAGGGATCAAGCAAATTTAGTACCAAATCCACTCATTCTATTTTTGAATTCATTGATTTTTTTGTGGTTGGTGAATTTTTGTAATTAAGAACTGTCAAACAGTAATATACCTAGTCTGTAACTAGAAATTAAATGTTAACTGTTATAGTTTTGATTAGTGTTTGTAGGTATTAAAGGTTTAGGTCATGATATATTTCGTTATTTAGGTACCTAAGTACTGTAATTTTTGAGCAGCTTTAGTAATTCCACATCGGCTTTTGAAAATCAGCAATAAACATGTTTTTAAGACTTTTAGTTGGTGAATACTATTCCACTTGATACTGAGCAGAATTAAATATTGTTGCTATGGGACTAAATTTAGATTTTATAGAGATATCAAATAATTCTTACCCGATTTCAAGCATTTTTCGAACGCCTGTTTAGCGGTGAGAAACTCCGGTTTACGATCCAATGGTTGGGATAATTCCTGAGTATACGTAAAATAGTTTCTATTTGATTTCGACGCTTGTAACGCGGCGCCTATTTTCGCGAAATTCCTAACCGATACGTTTGGCGCAACGAATTTTCCGATCACAGACATATTTGTGTAGTTAACGTTGTTGTGAAAAACGCACAATTCAAAATAACACTTTGTACTTATGAAGAGTTTAGACTAGAGGTCACGGTATGACAAATACAATATAAATAATTAGTATTATGTACAACAAAGTATAGGTGAAATCGAGAGTCGAAACTTAAGACGCGCCCGAAGCGGCAGCCGGCTCTATCCGATTTCCGATCGGAATTCGGAATTTCGTTTTGAGCGCGTACGTAACTCTACTCCGCAGTCCGCACCGCGGTTCCACCCACTTTATTGCAGTGATACCAACTGTCAAAAGTTTGATTTCCCCAAAATCTGTATTTGGTAAATTCTTTGGTTCATACCAGTCATCAAGTCCTCTCTGAAGTAGTGAAGTTGCACCACGCGTGGCTGACTGTGCAAGTTTTATTGCGGCTATTAAACTATTTTTTACTGCAAAATAAATTTGTTTAGTGCGCAGGCATACGCTTCGTGTTCCTTGATGATTGGTTCGAACATTGAATTGAAAAAAACTTTTAAAATAAAACGAATTAGTTTTATAATAGGTACTTTGCATGCAACACATAATTAACAACATTAGTGAATATGATTGAATATAAGCCCTAGGAATTAGGATAAAATCGATTTATTTCCCGCTATCCCACGTTTTATTTACAATAGTAAATAAAACCATATCATCAGCATCATCATTATAAGCCTATTAACAGCCCACTACAGTACCAGGCCTCCCTACTTGTAATTGTAAAAGATAGGATATAGAGCGTAGACCTATCACGCTGCTCCATTGGGGGTTATCGGGCCTGGTTTGATATTTTTTAATAATTATTATATAGTGGCGTTTATAGGGACCGGGAATAACGTGCTTTCCGAAACGCGGGGTTGTAAAACCGCCAACATTACGACTATTTTTAGTTAGGATTAATGAACTTAGAAGAATGAAAAACTCTGAATTATTCCACAACTCGACAAAGATTCTGAACTCAGGACCTCGTGATCGAAGCCACATAGCCTAACCACTAGAACAATGAGGAAGCAAGGAAACCCATCCCTCTTAAACGAGGACAAGACCTTAAGCTGGCAACTCTGCGCGTACGCAAATCCATTCCACGTCCACACCCATAATCTTTTATGCTCTTTGAAATAATTCGTTCTAATCTGTTTTCGTTCTACTACTTCTAGACTAGTAGACTAGTATTCAGCGCGTCAGTCATTCATAAAGATCTAGTGTATACCTACATATTATGTAGGTTTATTTTCAAAGTTCAAAACTAATTTTTAAATAAAAACTATTTACTCTAACAATAGCTGTTGTATGGTTTTTTTAAACTTATATTTTTTAAATATTATAAATGGATATTGGATGCAAATTTGTTACGGCATGTATAGAAATGAATATTCTCAAGTACATCTGAACGGTCATCTTTTTTAATCCTTGAGTACTTACCTGGTTAACCGAGCTTTGCTCAGTATTTTTTTTAATTATACATTTTCTACCTAGCTATACTAAAGCCAAACTCGATTGAGAATGCTTGTCAACAAACAAATTTCAAATGAAGGTAGAAAATGAAACACATTTTATGCCTAATAAATTTAAAATTAAGTTTTGGTTTTTATAAAATCTTATTTAAAAGATATTGAATATATTAATTTGTTTTAAACAGTTTGTCATTAACAAGTTAACTCAAAAAATTGGGTGTAAAATGATTTGTACCTTCATTTTAAATTTGTTTGTTGACAAGCATTCTCAATCGAGTTTGGCTTTAGTATAGATAGATTTATCGCCCCCAAAACACTCAGCTTACAAAGTTTCATAATTACCGTTGGAGCCGTTTCCGAGATACACACAAGAATTGCACGTTTATAGGTATTAGATAGATATATAGATACATAATCTTTCTTTGACAAGACAAAATAATTCAAACCAAGCGATATTTTTATATGTTTACAGGTACGCGAAAGAAAATGCAGAAATTATTTTTGGTTTATGGTCGTTGTTGCTAGGCGACAAACTAAGAGAAATGAGCATTAACGATAAAAAAGTGGTATAAAATCTTAAACATAATAATTTATTGTATAAAAAAAACGAAAATAAACAGACGACGATTTTTTAATTTTCGCGGGAAAGTGATTATTTGGTGTCAGTAGTGACAACTGTAGATTGCGCATAAATTAGAGACGTTATTAATGATTGTTTCCTTAAGATTTTGCAAAGTATTGAAATGAATTTTGTATAAACAAAATTTAGATTTATAATAGGGGTTGATTTACTGAAAAATTATAAATCCATAGCTAATACAATATTTCTCATCAACTTCTTATTTTCTTTGTTGCCATAACAAATAATATTATGAAGAAATAAGCAAAGTGAGACTGATCGTGAATATTGAGGGCAAACACTATTCATTATTGTTATATATTTTTTATTGTTCTGTTATTTATTAATAGCAAGCTACAATACACAAAATATATAAGAAATATTAATTATTGATTAATTTTATTATTTTGCTGATTAATAGATATTAAATTATTCATCAATTTTTAAAAACCAGCAGTTACTTTTATTTTTTATGTCATGAATATTAATCAAATAAATTTTACCATAATGGTATATTATTTTGATAACTATAAGAATTATCTACATGAAATTAAGAATAGTTATTTAAAATAGTGACCTAACGTCATTGAAGTAAAAGAATATATTTTCAGTTTAATTAAAAAGAGGAAAATATCGAGAACTTGAAATTTCAAAGTAAAGAACTATATCGAGTGGCCTATCATTTTGTACATTTGTGGATTTGGTTTGTAATTAATTATTATTATAACTAATTATTATTTAATACAAGATAATTACAACAATTATTATTTTGTACAAGATTTATCCCAGCATATAGAAGTCACGGATATATAAATATAAATTAAAGTTTGCTGTAAATATAATATATAAATATAAGATACCAAAAAAATTTCAAAGCTACCTACTCCACACCATTTATGTTGTCCTATTTTCACGAGAAGCTATCATGTCAAAAAAAGGCTGCCATGGCAACCGTCAATCGAAGCTGATTACTTATTGCATGCAATTAGACCGTTGCAAATTAGACTGTATAACAATACGATAAGACATATATTACAAAGTTTTTGTTTGCTTATAAAAATAAGAATTCATTCTAGTATATATACGATATCTCGGGATACTTTTGTCGTGAATTTTGCATTGCACCCGAAGTTCATACTCCATAGTACTAACTATTAATATGTCTATGTTTGAAAACATAAATATTTCCTTTTAATTGTACAGCAATGCAGAATTTCAAAAGAAAATTTTTTTTCTGCCATAAATATTTGCCAGAATGAATATATATCTAATCTAAGTAGTCCATCAGTTGCTGTTAAATATGAATAATTATATTTGTTGTTAAAATAAAAAACTTTTATCAGTCTTTAACAAAGACGTTGGGAAAATCATGAAATAAATAATAACTTCCCTTCTTAACTTTCCTCTTAATAAATACTTTGTAAAAACCTTTGATTTTAAGAGGTAAAATCCCATTAACTGACTTCATTTTTTCAAAGATTTCAGATATCAATCATTATTTTTTTAGATTTTTGTGGAAAGTAAAATGTAACCTGGCAATAATTATCTTGTGATAGATCACGTGACAGCACGTGAAGTGCCATAGACAATACGTCCATTCGCCAGTTTTCGGGCGAGAAGGCAGCGCAGTTTGGTGTTTTATTGAGCGGCCTGCCAAAAAGAAGACTGAAACATGGCTAAAACTATGTCTTCCACCCAGGCAAATAAGGAGCATGCCCTGGTGGTATCCAGGGACTTCATATCCCAGCCTCGTCTAAGTAAGTACGATTTTAATTATAACGTCACCTGATTTTACGTATTTAGAACTCGGAAAATCGGTGATGTCAAGTTATTGATTTTGCAATAGGAATCCCATTATATGTTTTGTTTTTGCACTATCGATGATTCTTTTGACTTAAAACTACATAATCTTGTAACGGGATAAGTATTCCATCAAAAACTTGTGATCAAGGGCGTTATCTATTTCGTTGGAAAAATGTATTCTTCTATTCTATATATTCTATTTCGTTATAACTTTTCCAATTAGTTTTTCTGTAGTGGCATATTTGTTTTATTTCTATTGCCTAAATTGTGAAATTACTGGAAATGTTACAATTATTGTAAGATCCATCTATATACCTTATCCAGATAAGATGGGTCAGGTACCGCCCCATAGATTTATTTTGGTTCTGTAAAAAGAATTTGTATGATAGGTATTTACGTAATCTAACGTATTTTGGTTAGGATTTACTAGCATGCATTAAAACCATGATCCTATTTTTTCTTTTACTATTTTTAAATTTTCATCTATTCTTTAAAGAAAAGCCTTCAGTGATACCTCTAGTAGTAAACTTCTTAGATTTAGTGGCCAGAAAAAATATGCAATAACAAGATAGAGTATTCTCTGTTAACTAGATTAATTACACTCTTTACTACCACTTGAGTTATGAAGTAGTCTATTAAAGAGATTATTATTGTCTGGAACAAAGTGGGAAAACAACCCTAACAAAATTATAGAATTATGTGTTGTAAAAGCCATCAGCCTAGAGAGACAAGTATCTTGCACTCTAAGGATTCATTGTGGATTCAGAGTCATGTGCGGGGTCTATTGTGTGGCTTAGAGAAAAGCTCTGAACAGAGCCCAGCTTGCTGCATTTTCAGTAAGGTCTTTTAGCAGGTTATAGAGTGATTTTCCTGGTATACCTCTTGCACCCACTTCTACTGAGTACAAACTGACCACATAATCACTTTTAGTTAGTTTATTAGTAAGGTCATAATATTTATAAATTTCCATCAATATTTTTATTTATTAAATGATGTATTAATACTATTTATCATTATGAAAGAAAAATAATATCATAATTAATATAGCAGGTACAAAGGTCTAAAATAGCCAAATTTAAACAAAACAGCAAAAATGTTAATTGTTAAAACTACTATTCTATTGGCAATGGGAAAGGAGAATGTGGGTTTTTGAAAGTTCCAATGCCTTAACAAATTATCAAAAACCTTCTTCAGGATTATTCCATCTATTAATGAATACAAAGCATGAAAATCAGTGCAGTGGTCTTTGAGTTTATTGTGAACAGATAGACAGATTCAGTATGTACTTTATTTTATAATGTGTAGTAATGAGCTCTCTTTTTGTTCAAAAACAAAAGCGAGGGTTACATTTTCAAGTTCGTGTATGTGAATGTTGATTTTGTTCTGCGCAGCTTACAAGACAGTGTCGGGTGTGAACGGGCCGCTCGTCATCTTGGATGAAGTGAAGTTTCCCAAATTCTCTGAGATTGTCCAGCTAAGACTTGCAGATGGAACCCTCCGGTCTGGTCAGGTAAATCTATTTATATTATGGGAACAGGCATGTGAAATGATACTTTCTTTTCTTCTTAATTTCTCATCCATACAACCACAATGTGGTACTTTTTAGCTTAATAGGGCACAGCTAGTAATGGATAATAATATGATATTTATATAGGTTCTGGAGGTCAGCGGCTCCAAGGCCGTTGTCCAGGTGTTTGAGGGCACATCGGGCATTGATGCCAAGAACACGCTCTGCGAGTTCACGGGCGACATTCTGCGCACGCCAGTGTCAGAGGACATGTTGGGTGAGTGATATATATAAAATGTACACATTTTAGGTATAAATGAAATCAAAATCAATGGCTATGATAATTATTGCTATTTTATTGCTGCGAGGAAATCCAAAAACACTGTACAAAAGCACAAAGAACGGCTGACCCAACATCCCAATTGCATTGCCAGTTCATTGGTTCTAGCACCAAGAGTTAGAGGCCTAAAGTGAGCTGACATGCTCGATGATTAGTAGATAGTAGAGTGATGGCTCTACGGTCTTAAACAGCCAGAATCAGCACAACTAATCTGCTTATAGGCTAGCGACTGATCGCAGATACTAATAAAAAAAAAATCGATTTTGACATTCGATTTAATTGTACTAGTGATATTTTTCAAGGTTGCTGCTTATCCCCAATAGCTTTTAATGTAGTCATCAATATTCTAATAAAATGGGGCTATCGGTTTAAAATTAACAATAAATATACAGAGTCCATCTTGCTTTTGCAGATGACCTTGCTTTACTGACACGAAACCCAAAACATTGTCAGGAGCTATTGAATGTAGTGGATGAGTTCTGCTCATGGACTGGTAGGGTAAAGCCAAGCAAATGTCACTGTCTATGTCTGGGGAGACAAAATACTAAATTTACATCTTATGATCCGGGTCTCTCTATTAGTGGCCAAAGTGTAACCACCATTGCTGAAGCATTGCCTTTTAAGTTCCTCGGTAGAAAGATTGATTACAAAGGACGCACACCATCCCTTGAGGTAGTCGTCGATAACTTCATAAATGACCTTAATATGGTAGACCAACAGCCCATTAACAATATAAAAAAAGCGTGGGTCTATGACAACTATCTCACTTCACGTCTAACTTGGCCATTCCTCGTTTATGATATTGGCAGAACCCATCTGGCAAAACTAGATGCAAATGTCATAAAAACATTGAAGTCTTGGTTGGTCTGCACTCTCGGCTGACCCCTCAACTCTATTCAGAGATTACAATAATTTTGGGTTAAAACTAAAAAGGCCATCGGAACTCTATAAACACCTCAGGGTTACCAGAACGCACATTCTAGTTAAGTCGAAAACTTGACTCTAGGCTTCAATTTTACAAACAATTTATGGCAGGGGCTCAGGTAAATCTGGGTGCAAGACGTAAAAAGGAAGACCAAGACATAATAAAATCTTTTCTTAAACAAGATGAGGACGACAACTACAAAGTGCATGCCATGAACCTAGAAATGCAAAACGAGTGGTTAAACTTACTTGCTGTACGATTGGTCTCCTGTCTTATTGAAATTTTATCTTAATGCCTTTCAACTGACTCTCCCAGATCAGAGTAACCTAGTAAGATGGGGAAAAGCCTCGGAAAAATCTTGCTATACCTGTGGTGAGGCAGTGGGCACTGCAAGGCACTTATTGGTAGGGTGCAAGGTGCTCCTGGACAGGGGTCTCTACTCACGCCGCCACGACAGAGTACTAGAAATCATACGTGAAGCTATAAGCCTTTCAGTAGCTAGGGCTCAAAAAGGGTTGACGACGAATAAAAGACAAACTAACTTCGTTAAAGCAGGCTCAAATACAAATTCCACCAGCAAGCCTTATTCAATTCTGGGCTCTGCTCCTGATTGGACTATATTAATGGACACGTATGAAAAGCACTATAAAATCCCGGAAGACTTAGCTATTACAACATCTTTTTTCCAAACAAATCAAACGTATAGTACTTGTTGAGCTTACAGTGCCGTGGGAAACAAACATCCCTAAAGACCATGTATTCAAAGTGAATAAATACTATGACCTTACTAATGAATTAACCAAAAATGGCTATGTGGTTAGTTTATACGCGGTAGAAGTGGGTGCGAGGGGTATACCAGCGAAGTCTCTCTACAACCTGCTAAAAGACCTTGGCCTTACTAGAAGTGCAGTAAGCTCCATATTGGAACGAGTGTCCAAAGCTGCACTAGTAGGGTCCTTCCGAATATGGTTGGGCAGGGAGAATAACCTGAACAGAGGAGGTGAGTGTTGACGGCCGTCACAGGGTACCCTTACCCTGAATCCATGGAATGCTAAGATATTCGTCTCAATTATAGTTAGAAGTATTTAAGAAGTAAAGTAAAATAGGTACAGATTACAGGTGGGGTTTATGCAGTAAAAATGTCAACTCAGTCAGTATAAATGTGAAGATTTCTTAGCATAGATCTCAGATACCTGACGATCAGCTTTTAAAATGTCACATGGTCTACAGATAACTTGTTGCATTCCAACATCTGTAAGCTAAAATCTTTTGTTAAATTATTAATGCAATTTTTATCAATCCAAGCTGAAAAAGAAATGTCTATCCACGCTGACAAAGTCTCCGACTACTGCTAGTTCACATAATATGTTGTTCTTATAGTCTCTAACATAAACAGGTCGTGTGTTCAACGGATCTGGCAAACCAATTGACAAGGGTCCCCCAATCTTGGCTGAAGACTTCCTTGACATCCAGGGTCAACCCATCAACCCCTGGTCCCGTATCTACCCGGAGGAAATGATCCAGACTGGTATGTTGTTATTGTCATCATTTGCATCAGATATTGGGTGTGATTTTTGACATGATAAAGTCCTATAAATTGATGAAAGATGGCTGAAGAAATAAAAAAGTGTGACATTCGGCCCGAGCTAAGCATGTAAGCAAGAGTTAGAGCAGTATCGGCCTAAGAATTCAGCTTGTCACCCCATGTTCTATTGACACAAGATTTTATCATGTAAAATTATCAAATAAAATAATATATAAACTAACTTTATAGGCATCAATTAATTTTTATAATTATGTGAAAATTAATTAGGCTTGTTAAAAAAAATGCCTTAACTTATTATACTTCAATTTAAAAAAAAGACATTAACTTAACCAAGGTATGGAATTGATCCTATTAATATTATGAACCTGAAAGTTTGTAAGTATGGATGTATGTTTGTTACTCTTTCATGTAAAAAGTACTGAATGGATTTTGATGAAACTTCACAAAAAACTTTCATTTCATTTCATTTCATTTCATTTCATCTTGTAGTTTGAAACTTTGTTCTGTAAGGTATCTCCGCCATTGACGTGATGAACTCCATCGCCCGTGGGCAGAAGATCCCCATCTTCTCGGCCGCTGGTCTGCCTCACAATGAAATTGCTGCCCAGATTTGTAGACAAGCCGGTCTCGTCAAGGTGAGTATCTACAGTTCGTTCGCATTAAGAATGCAGTGAGTCATCATTTTTCGCCGGTCAACCTCGCCCTTTAACCAATCATATCGCGCGTCGCGTTCGAAGCTATGCCTTCAACTGGTCACTGTAACCTTGACCTTGTAATTTAAAAAGATTTGATTGGTTAGGGAGCGGGGTCAGTTCTGCGCTCACTGCATTCTTAACGCGGAAGAATTAAACTAACACTTGATGCTGTATCATCTAGGTATATCAGGGCTTTTCTAACAGTACAGTGCAAAGTTCTGGGCTCGTGAGGTTATCTACATAGATTCATCAGAAGTGGGTGTGAAGTGGTATGAACTATTGCACAGGAGTTTACACGAACTCCTTTGCGCTGTGGATTTAAAAGACGGAGGTCTTGGGTTCGATTCCCGGTTCGGCCGATTAAGATTTTCTAAATTGGTCCATGTCTGTCTGTTTAAAGGCTACAGCTATGACAAGTTAGCACCCTACCAACATAGATGTACCGCCTTTCGATTTAGCATTCCTGTACAACCTCCTATTCCTAACAAGTTAGTCTGCTTCTGAATTGGATTACATCAACACTTATCATTGGGTGTGATTGTAGCCAAGGTATGACTTCTAAGAATAATAAAAAGTAAATAAAAACACTATTATTATTAGACAACTTTATAGCAAACAAATAATCAAGAAAAAATTGTGTATTCCAAAGTAACCCTTCGCGGCTTTGGTAACTCGTCGGTGGCCATTAACCGACTAATCGACTAGGCAACTTGATGGCCATCCGACTAATCGACGAGTTAGCGTATCGGCTAAAGTCACAACCGGCACATTTCTAATTGTCATACCTTTCAGCTGCCCGGCAAATCAGTCCTCGATGACCACGAAGACAACTTCGCCATCGTGTTCGCCGCTATGGGTGTGAACATGGAGACGGCGCGGTTCTTCAAGCAGGACTTCGAGGAGAACGGCTCCATGGAGAACGTGTGCCTGTTCTTGAACTTGGCCAATGACCCCACCATCGAGAGGATCATCACGCCGCGCTTGGCGCTCACTGCTGCCGAGTTCTTGGCCTACCAGTGCGAGGTGAGTTGATAAATTAATATGGGGGCAATTAAGGGGTGTAATAACAATTTCCTCATATGCTGGCAATGCACTTAAAATACTTATGGTGTTGCAATTCGCTTAACATCGAATCAATAAAAAAATAAAAATAAATAAATTATATACATACAGATCCTCAAACAAAACTTTTTTTTGGCAAGGAAGGAAATGCCCATTTTTAATGGACAACAGTATCATCGAAATAGATGTATTAAACGTTTTAATTTTGATTTTTTAAATTTTAATATTGCTGTGTTGTCGATAGAAACACGTGTTGGTCATCCTGACTGACATGTCTTCATACGCTGAGGCTCTGCGTGAGGTGTCGGCCGCCCGTGAGGAGGTGCCCGGACGACGTGGTTTCCCAGGTAAGTCTTCTTCATCATCAATTTATAGATGTCTATTGCTGGAGCTGGACATAGTATGATGAAGTCTATAGTTTGTTTCGTTAAGAATGCAGTGAGTATTCCTTATTTTCCGGCCGAGCGCCGCCCCCTAAAACCAATCAAATCGCGCGTTGCGTTCGAAGGTCACTGTGAACTTCACCTTGTAATTTAAAAATATTTGATTGGTAAGGGGGCGCGGTTAGGCCGGCGCTCACTGCATTCTTACGCGAACGAACTATAAGTTAAAGTATGCTTTCCTAAAAGATTCCTATTCCCTCTTGCCTTAAAGGTGCCAGCTGAGGAAAGAAATGAGTATAGCTTGTGCCAAATTTCGAGTTCCCTCTGTTGTTGCAATGGCTAATTGCAACACTCGCAAATTCTGTAATGAAATTGAAGTAATGAATTCAATCATTGTCCACGGCGCATGTATATTTGGATAGTTTTGTGTTGAGTTAATAATAAATAAATGGGAATAAAAATAATGTTTTTACTTCAATAAATAATTGTCCCCCCTTAGGTTACATGTACACGGATTTGGCCACCATCTACGAGCGCGCCGGGCGTGTGGAGGGTCGCAACGGCTCCATCACGCAGATCCCCATCCTCACTATGCCCAACGACGACATCACGCATCCCATCCCCGATTTGACCGGGTACATCACTGAGGGACAGGTACCTTGCACTTTCACCTAACTACATACCAGGTGTAAGAGACATGTTAGTGTGAAGAGATTACATCTCATTTCTACATTGTAGAATAAATAACATTATATCGGTAATTCCGATTTTATTAAAAATCCTAATTTGTTAGTTTTTAATTTAAAATCGTAATTTTTGATTTAAAGTCTTAAATCAATTCTGTTCTGATAAAGACATCCTATAGACATTTCTCTGCGATAGATATCAACTCACGATATTAATTCAACTTGCAGATCTACGTAGATCGTCAGCTGCACAACAGACAGATCTACCCACCAGTCAACGTGCTGCCATCTCTGTCGCGTCTCATGAAGTCCGCCATCGGTGAAGGCATGACGCGCAAGGACCACTCCGACGTCTCCAACCAGCTGGTGAGTGAACTTGCAGATCTACGTAGATCGTCAGCTGCACAACAGACAGATCTACCCCCCAGTCAACGTGCTGCCATCTCTGTCGCGTCTCATGAAGTCCGCCATCGGTGAAGGCATGACGCGCAAGGACCACTCCGACGTCTCCAACCAGCTGGTGAGTGAACATGCAGATCTACGTAGATCGTCAGCTGCACAACAGACAGATCTACCCCCCAGTCAACGTGCTGCCATCTCTGTCGCGTCTCATGAAGTCCGCCATCGGTGAAGGCATGACGCGCAAGGACCACTCCGACGTCTCCAACCAGCTGGTGAGTGAACTTGCAGATCTACGTAGATCGTCAGCTGCACAACAGACAGATCTACCCCCCAGTCAACGTGCTGCCATCTCTGTCGCGTCTCATGAAGTCCGCCATCGGTGAAGGCATGACGCGCAAGGACCACTCCGACGTCTCCAACCAGCTGGTGAGTGAACTTGCAGATCTACGTAGATCGTCAGCTGCACAACAGACAGATCTACCCACCAGTCAACGTGCTGCCATCTCTGTCGCGTCTCATGAAGTCCGCCATCGGTGAAGGCATGACGCGCAAGGACCACTCCGACGTCTCCAACCAGCTGGTGAGTGAACATGCAGATCTACGTAGATCGTCAGCTGCACAACAGACAGATCTACCCCCCAGTCAACGTGCTGCCATCTCTGTCGCGTCTCATGAAGTCCGCCATCGGTGAAGGCATGACGCGCAAGGACCACTCCGACGTCTCCAACCAGCTGGTGAGTGAACTTGCAGATCTACGTAGATCGTCAGCTGCACAACAGACAGATCTACCCCCCAGTCAACGTGCTGCCATCTCTGTCGCGTCTCATGAAGTCCGCCATCGGTGAAGGCATGACGCGCAAGGACCACTCCGACGTCTCCAACCAGCTGGTGAGTGAACTTGCAGATCTACGTAGATCGTCAGCTGCACAACAGACAGATCTACCCACCAGTCAACGTGCTGCCATCTCTGTCGCGTCTCATGAAGTCCGCCATCGGTGAAGGCATGACGCGCAAGGACCACTCCGACGTCTCCAACCAGCTGGTGAGTGAACTTGCAGATCTACGTAGATCGTCAGCTGCACAACAGACAGATCTACCCACCAGTCAAC
The DNA here is from genome assembly GCA_034621355.1 of Mycalesis mineus. Lineage (NCBI taxonomy): Eukaryota > Metazoa > Arthropoda > Insecta > Lepidoptera > Nymphalidae > Mycalesis > Mycalesis mineus. The sequence goes on along the minus strand of CM067904.1, from coordinate 7,414,976 downwards.
GTGCTGCCATCTCTGTCGCGTCTCATGAAGTCCGCCATCGGTGAAGGCATGACGCGCAAGGACCACTCCGACGTCTCCAACCAGCTGGTGAGTGAACTTGCAGATCTACGTAGATCGTCAGCTGCACAACAGACAGATCTACCCACCAGTCAACGTGCTGCCATCTCTGTCGCGTCTCATGAAGTCCGCCATCGGTGAAGGCATGACGCGCAAGGACCACTCCGACGTCTCCAACCAGCTGGTGAGTGAACTTGCAGATCTACGTAGATCGTCAGCTGCACAACAGACAGATCTACCCCCCAGTCAACGTGCTGCCATCTCTGTCGCGTCTCATGAAGTCTGTCATAAAAATATATGTATCCATATATATTTGATTCATGATCATCATTATGTCGATGGATGTGCACTGCTGGACATAGGCCAGTAACAATTGATAGCTGGGATTTTTTTAGGAATTATCATCCTTTGTTGAGGGCTTCTAGGGCTCCTAATCAATGTTTATTTTTTCTAGTACGCGTGCTACGCTATCGGCAAGGACGTGCAAGCCATGAAGGCCGTGGTGGGCGAGGAGGCCCTAACGCCCGACGACTTGCTGTACCTGGAGTTCCTTGGAAAGTTCGAGAAGAACTTCATCACCCAGGTTAGAACACATTTTCTTTATACCATATCGTAGCTATGGTTTTTCTGCATGGCTTGTTTCCGCTCTGTAGGTCTAGATAGATAGGGAAGATGAATAATATCAGAATACTGTGGGACAAGTGCCAAGTTTTTTACCGAGCGACCAAACGTAACGTGAAATTATATAAATTAATATAAAAACCTTTAATTACGACATAACTAGATGGCGCTGCTTTAATTTCATATAAATTTGCGTTGTTTTTACGCAGTCACACGGTAAGAAACTTACACTTGCACTTTGATGTTTTATTTTTTTTAAACTGGATTTAAAAAAATTATATAGATGTATAGTTTAACACAGTGTAATCGTATCCACAGAGCAACTACGAGAACCGCACTGTATTCGAGTCGCTGGACATCGGCTGGCAGCTGCTCCGTATCTTCCCCAAGGAGATGTTGAAGCGTATCCCGGCCTCCGTGCTCGCCGAGTTCTACCCGAGAGACTCGCGCCACTAGAACCCCTACCACGCACGGCCCGACATTCTACCTCCCATATATCCGTATATATGCGGACTTTTATAGCCGATTTTAATTTCTGCTTTAATTTTAAGAGTTATAAGTATTTATTGGTAATAAAATCATATAATTCATAATAAAAATATCTGGAGAGTGCCACCCTTAACATCTAGGAAAAAATAGCTAACGACCTGTTCCTAGACTTAGCAAAAAGACACAAAGTTTCATAAAAATCGGTCAAGCCCTTTGCGATAAGATCGAAGACGAACACTAACATAATATTTTTATATATGAGACATTTATCCTAATGTTCGCCCAACGGTTGACTATATGTTAGGGACTTACAAGAAATACCAAAGCTTGAGAGTAACTTATAAAAATTATAATCAGAGATATTTGATCAAATTAACAGTATTATATATTCTTTCGTATTTTTGTTTTCTATTTATTACTATATCATAAACTCTATAGGATTTTTGGGTGCATAGCTCTGTATACAACGATTTTGTAATTTAGTAAATTGTGTTCTTGTAATGTTTTTACGGTATTAGAACCAAAAGGGCTAGTACCCAGAGCCGTTATGGCACTTATTAAAAAAAAAACTATATCTAAAGATTAGAATGTCGGACCGCGATATTTGTAAGATATTATATAACTACTGTTTATTAGTAAGTTGTTAAATAATTTATGATAATGTGTATTACAATGTATTGCAATCAAGTTACAAAATTTAAACCAATCGTGTTGCTAATTAGTGATAACAATTAGAGAAAAAAAAGATTATAAATCATATAGTGTTGCCACAATGGACAAAACAAATGTTGCCATGTGTACATATTCTCTCCTATATATTAGTAGTTTTTGCTGGACAAATTGAAAAATGTATTTTTAAATAATAATTATTATTTGCTGGTGCTTGACACTGTAATAGTAAATATTTTATGAGTTGTTTTTGTGCACAAATTGTTGACGGTGTGTTCAAATGGAGGTATTAACATTGAAATAATAAATATATTGTAATATTATGCGTCCATGTGTGATATTATTGAATTCTTAACGATTTGTGTCAGAATTTTATTTATGTAAATAGCAATAATGAAATAGCCCCGTAACAACGTGTTACATTCCAAGTCGATTCCTCTTTCACTCTTACACTTGAAATTCTGTATTCGATGAGTGAAGTGAATTAGGACATTGTTGTTTTATGGAAATAAAAACTATAGAAGTTACTTAGTGTGTTTTATTTATTACTTTTTAACCGACAACACGGAGGAGGTTCTCCATTCGACGGGTATATTCCATTATTGTGCCAGTCAACGTTAAAATTTTAAAGACGTTATCTAGAATCCACAAAGTGCTTTGCTTATTGGTTAAATAAACTCCTTAAACCTAGATGGCACCGACTTCATAGATATGCTTAAGTAAATTAAAGGAACTAAATGACGCAGTTATTTTTTACTTTTTAGTGCGTTTTAAGTCTGTTTTTTTTATTAATTGACCAATAGCTTATACTTGTTCTTGCCTAGCCCCAGGAACAAAAACGGAAACGTAGGCTAAAGGATACGTCGCGACCACGTTGCACGTGGTAACCAGCGCACGCTCCGTTGATGTCACATTGCCAATGACTGCACTCTGTTGACCCAGTCGTAACTTGCTTCGACTAAGCCTTATGATCCTTTTTTATACGTTCCACCATAGAGAAGAGTAATATATTGCGTCTATCTAATATTGAATTGAGATTAATATTCTTTTGAGAAATGGGCGGCGGAAAGCGGGCGATGGAAAGAGCAATGCTCAGAGTATTTTTAACCGACGAAAACAAACGGAGGAGGTTCTCAATTCGACACGTATATTTATATATATATATATATTTATGTATGACCACGCATAACTTTTTACAGAGTTGTCCGATTTTGATAATTCTTTTTTTATTAGAAAGGGCATACTTCCAAGGTGGTCCCATTGTCATCATGTTAGGATCTGATCATGATATCCTAAGGAAATTGAAGGAACTCTTCAAATTTTGGAGGCACGCTTACAGCGATTTCGGTCTTTGTCTCGGTATCGATAGTTTTTTGGCTACTAGTGCCGTATAATATACTATGACAGTACCTATAGTACGAGTACATTACATGGCGATAAATCATTAAAAAGTAAAAAATAACCTGGCACCGACTTCATAGATATGCTTAAGTAAATTAAAGCAACTAAATGACACAGTTATTTTTTACTTTTTAGTGTGTTTTGACTTTGAGTCTGTTCTATTTAAAAAAAAAAATATCGCGTTATATATCAAAAATGAGGAGATCCGCAGGAGAACCGACATAGTTCAACGAGTCGCATTTTGATTGAGAATTGAATATAATTAAATTAATAATTATTATTAATTGTTATATTATTATAAGATCTCAAAGTACGCCTTACTGATTTGGGAACCACTGGCGTGGAAATCACCTTGATAAAAAAAGATGACTTTTATTGCATCGCGTTTTATCATGACCGACAGCACGCATATCGATACAGAGCCATCTAGATTTGATCATATTGCTGTACGTCCGGCCGTACTCAACACGAAATCCTTAGTTTCGTCCGTCCGCGGTTTAACCCAGAAACAGTATAAGAAACCTGTCATTTGGTATGAGTATGTTTATTAAATACGCCGCCAAAGTAGTAGAATAGCTTGCAAAATAATTTTTTGAGGGCACCTCCACTATGTGGGGTATCGATATACGTATCATCATTCTCTAAAGGTGATGTAGGTATCCACATAAGTAATCATTTATGAGATGTAAGTTTTATAGTACTAATTTTTGTTAGTCAAGTGTCACCCCATCCTCTCTACAAGCTAAACAGTTTTTATGGAGAATTGATAAAATTGTCAAAGTAGTTATGTAGGGCTTACAAGATGAAGAGTCATAGTTGACCTCAACCAATTTATAAAATGTAGTTAGGAAAAAATGTTTTTTTATTCATTACAAGTTACCACTTCATATGAAATATGGTTTCATAAATTTGTTAGTCACGTAGCTCCTAGCTATACGCCTTTAAAATAAAACAATATTATCTTTATTATTACGTTTATTAATTAAACTTGTTTACAATTTCATAGTGTGCTTTAAATGCCGCCTGAAGTGATTCACTATTGGTTTACACTGGAATGACAGTTTTACCTCTCGATGGTTGAAGGGCTTACGATCTCAGTATTTCGGGTATAAATACAAACTAGACAATACAAGATACAACAACTATAATAAAATTAAAAAATTAACCGGCGATACCGGCGATGGCTTCCGATGCGAAATATTTTACGTCAACGTCGGGATCTACGTTCAGTTTTTCCAAAACAGGTTTTACTTGTGGCTGGATGACTGCTGGGTCGAGATACGGCGCCATCTTTTGTAATGTTTTGGCAACATTGAACCGAACGTTGGCAACATTGTCATCTGCCATAGACAATACAGTTGGCAAGAGTACTCTGGTAGTGATGTCCTTGCCACATACTTCAGACAACACATTTATGCAGAATAAATACGTCATTCTGTGTAGGTAGTTTTGTTCGCGGGACATAGCTAATACTTTTGGTATGACATTTGTCTCTGCCCACGGCGCGCCATATTGTTCCACAAGTTTCTTTAGATTCAAAGTAGCGGCTTCCCGGATTGCATATACATGGTCAATCAACCAGGACATGCATAGTCCTGTGAGTTTCTCATCAAAGAACTCTTGTCCCAATTGTCCTGCTAGTAGAGGCATATGCTCAATTATGGCTAAACGTACGCGCCATTTTGTATCTTCAGCCAACTCCACTATGGCGGGGAGGAGAGATTGCACTAGTTGCTGGATACCAATGACTTCATTCACACATTCGAGGTTTGAGATTATGTTGAGGCGCACTTCGGGGCACTCGTCTTTGAGTTGTGTCAAGAAGAGCGGTAGTAAATGTTCGATGGTGTTCTGCCTGCCCACTATGGGACTGAGGCCCATGATGACTGAGGCGAGCGCAGACTTGACGTGTTGGTTGGGATCACACACGAGGTCTTTAATCTGTGGTAGGATCATGTTCATGATTATGTGCTCTTGGTGCGCCTTATCTAAGTTCATGCAGAAGTCTTTCACCTGAATATCAAATATATAATTTAAATAAAAAACAATCATCATCATAAAAAAAATGATCCATCCATTTTTAACCACCTACTACATTGCTAGACATCCCTTCCTTATAGGTAGGTAGAAAGGTGATAAGGAGCTTAAACTACTGTTCTAATGGAGGACTGACAGATGGACTTAGCCAAAGGTAATATTTATAAAAGGTAAGGTAATATTTATAATAAGGTATAATAAAAGTTTAGAACAAAAGATCAGTTTTTACAGTTTAACCCACAGGATCTTGTGATCTGAAGTCACACAGGCTAATCACCAGATCAGCGGAAAGCTCTACCCTCCATAAAACAAAAAAGAAACTAACCTTCCCAGCAGCAGCAGCTCGCACCTCGGCCTCAGTGTCCTTCAGCAGAGCTTGGAATATCTGCGCCAGGTCAGAGCGAGCCAGGTCCGGACCCACCGCTTGCTGCAGCTCCACAAACCTACAAGCAATTTTATATGACTGGAGATTAACAATGTGTTAATTAAATAATAAATATTTTGCATATAAATAAATAGTAAAAGTATCAATTGAAATTGGAACAAATATTCATACTTTAAGTAAAAAATCAGACATAGTAGGCAGTTTATATGTGTGAAGTAAAATACTCTGTTATATTTACTTCGATGAAATATGAGATTGATTTTTATCTGAGTCAAGTAAGTATTGATGGCTTCCAGATAGCTTTCTAACATAGTTCGGTGGACGATCGGAGTGTGCTCGGGTCTATAAAAGTGGCTCGAATTATATGTTGCCACAAAATGAGTCTCATCTTCATTCAGTCCGAGCATCCTTTGGCTGTCCCAACATAGCTTAACAGCACACGCCAAAGTCGCACGGAGTCTTGCACTGAAACATTAATGTGTGTTACTCACTTATCGGCAACCATGTAGCGCACCCGCCAGGAGGTGTCACCGGCGCGAGCGCGCACTGTCGGCATCACCAACTGTTCCATGTCCTCGGGCGGCAGCAAGGCGGCCACCGCGGCGCACGCCTCCGCCGCCAACAGCCGCACTGAGTCTTGCTCGTCCTAACATATTGAAAAAATGAATACATTATTGGAAACACCGTCAGTGTTATTGTTCGAGCACAATGCTCGTACAAAGAACCACTAACGCGCGTACAGATTTCATTCACTTTGCTGGACTCGCGAAAATAACTTTATTACTTCATACAATAAACGCAATTCACGAAAATACCAGCCGCATTATCATTTTAGTCCATAGCTCTTAACACAGTAAATAACAGTTATCGAAATAGAGCTTTCCATAATATGACGGGGTTCTTAGTAATACACGTCATCTAACCCTTCATTATCACAGGAGGGAGGCCAAGTTTTATTTTATTGTAAGGTCCAGGTTTAATAAAAAAAATATCATATTGTAGACAACAATTATGTATTTATATTATAAGATGAATATATTTGTGTCAAATTAAAAATTAAATTGTAATTAATAGTTTACTTATGCCAAGTGAAAAATTATCAATTCTGTGTGACAGTTTACCTGTGCCAAGTTGACGAACATGGGTATGAGGTCGCTCTTGACGTACTCGACCTCGACGACGCGCGCGAACTCGCCCAGCTTGAAGGCGGCCGCGCGGCGCACCATGGGCGTGTCGTCCTGGCACAGCGAGCGGAAGTGTTCGCGCAGCTCCGCCTTCACCGGTGCTGACACGCGCGGGTAGCATACACTAGAAATATACCATATGTAAAAAAAGAGTTGTCCTAGGTTGTGTTTAGCCTTAATACTAAGTTGGCTAAGAATTATACAATTATATTACATGCTCTTGGGTTGGAACATATACAATATTGAACCTTCCAAGAAACTCTTAACCAATCCTAACCATGTTAATTTGCAGGGGTGTACCCTGTGCCTTAGAAAATTTTGGTCATAGTTATTAACACTGATACTGATAGTTCAATTCACTAAGACGCGCCCCACTATTTCTCGCGAGGGGAAACCGAAGGGTGCGGGGAGTACAGTTCGAACATCAGTCTCGAGTCGACCACGGCTCGGTGTACACGGGCTATTGTACGTTGTATCGCTGCGTGTCATGACCCAACGGAATGATGCTCTACTTAATTTTTTTACCAATATTATATTTATAATGTCAAAAAAACGTATCGTATGATGATAAACTACACATTTAAATGTGACTTAGCCAGAAGAATCGTTCCGTTGCCCATTCCTTCAGGTTGACCGACTCGACTTTAATTTTTCTACAAAGGTCACTTGATTGGTTTGTTACTGCCAATATAGATTTTCTAAATTAGCTTAGCAAAATAGCTTTGGTATTTGTACTATATATACATTGGTACTATCCTACTAAAAAGACGTACTGTCAAGCGATTTAGCGTTCCGGTACGGTATCGTGTAGAAACTAAAGGAATGTAGATTTCATGCTACTCCTAACAAGTTAGCCCGCTTCCATCTTAGTTTACATAAACTAACTTGTAATGAATCAAAATAATAATAGATATCATGGGTTCACGCTTTACAAAAACGCTAGGGGTATGGTAGACAAGACAGCGTGGAGTTGAGCTCAATCATTAAACTGTTTAAACAAAAGAAAAATAGATATACTAGGTACCTATCTGAGATGATTGTGGGTATGTGTGTTTTTAAGATATTTTTAAATGGGTTAATATATATGTCCAAGGAATTAGACTAGAGACTTAGAATAGATTGTTGTAATATTGTAATAGATGTTTATGGAAATGTTACTGTCTGTGGATGTAATTATTTTTGGTATGTCACGAGTTTTTGACGTGACAACGTCTTGTAATTCGATAGAGCCGGCTGCACGCACGAAAAAACATGACGTCATGCGTCGTTACCTCGCTTTGAGGCGTTACATGTAAGGCTTGAAGTGCAAGCGAGAGCGCGGAACTAGCGAAAAAGAAGGACAATCGGCCTTTGCGTTCGGCAGCGTTCAACATCCGTCTATTAAATATAATTATTAAATATATTAATTTTAAATTAAAAATTAATATATTTATTATAAATTTAAAATATAAATTTATAAAATCAAAATCAATTATATTATTAATTTAAATTAATATTTATAAAAATATAAAAATTTTAATAACCAATTAAATGCTACCATTCCATCAGTATTTTCTTAAGACATTGTCACGTTCAACTATTGTCAGTAAACCGACTTTACAGACAACCAATTTTTTTTATGAAAGTAATCGAAATAGAACTAATTGTTAATCATTTAATGAGAGATATGAGATAGGTGCTTACTTAAAACTTTAACACAAAGTTAAATTCAATTTGATTTGAAAAATGAATGAATGATTGATTTGTTTTAATACTCCAACCAATAAAAGAGTCGGGCGCCAAAGTCCTAGTAGAGTATTTACACCATCTTGAGGGGAATAAAGGAGATGGGTAGTTAGTTTGTGTCTGGAGTGCGGAGAGGATATACTTTTACATTGGTCGAGTTGGACCAGTATAAAAGTGTTCTTAAGAAGTAAATTAAATTAGGGAGTAAAGTAAGATGGGTGTAAATAAACTACTGTTCTGAATCTTTATAATACGTCAGGAATTATAAAAATCTATTTCATGTATCAAAACATTGTGAACTTGCAATATATCTGTTCGTGAAGACAAAGTCTTTGTAACCCTAGAAAACGCCCAAGAGATTAAGAACCACTAAAGATGATGTCAAGAAGAATGGTGATACTCCGATATATATATTAACCTATATCACAATATAATTTTGCTGTGCAGGACCAACACGACATATTCATTTTTAAAAAATGAGTTAAAATGAAGTAGAGCATACTGCTAGTAAAACATGACATTCTTGTTGACATAATTAACTTGACACTTTGTGTGAGTGTGCACACATTGCTACTCGTTACGTAGTAATAGAACTCACATTCTTGCAGTTTTTATTGCACACTTGCACTGTAAGCGTTTGAAAAACAAAACACTACGAGCCATCGTGGATTGACCAAGCTATAGTAAATAATATAAAGTTTTTTTGAAATTTGAAAATTTTTAAAATTTTACGGCCGAGTGGCGCAGTGGGTAGTGACCCTGCTTCTGCGTCCTAGGCTGTGCGTTGGATTACCACATTTGGAAAATGTTTGTGTGATGAGCATGGATGTTTTCCAGTGTCTGGGTGTTTATCTATATATTATAAGTATTTATGTAAAATAAGTTTAAAAATATTCATCAGTTATCATAGTACCCATAACACAAGCTACATACACTTTGGGGCTATATAGCGATGTGTGTAATTGTCCTATTATATTTATTTATTTACTTTACTATACTTATAAATTCCTAACCAGAGCTACATTAGGTGTGAATCACTCTGGACTAGTAGCACAAAGCCATCCACCTCCCTCAGTGAGGCTACAACATTGTCCCATACCACTGTCTCCTAGTCTATGGTCTATGCTTTTGGCTCTCTAGTAACTTTAAGTTTGATATACAAACCTAAACAGTCCACAAGCTGAAGCCCTAGAAGTGAACCAGTCTCCGCCTGCCAGTCTCTGTACTAATGGCACAAAGTTCTGCTCGAGAGCCTGTGGAGAGTGATGAGCTGCCACTGCTCTTAGGGAGGCTACAGCTTTGTCCCGCACCACTGTCTCCTCGACTGTGGACAGCGACTCCAGCGGTGGCAGCAGGCAGTGGGCATATTCCCCTCCACCAACCAGGTTGATGAAGTTTCCTGTAATATGTGATTTATTAAAGACTAGTAGACGACTGTAATGAAATTAATGTATTGAAAATAATTGTGAGTGACTTCTTACTCTGTTTTTTTTATGTTGTATTCCAACATAAAAAAACAGAGTAAGAAGTCACTCACAATTATTTTTGTGTTCTTAGATTGTTATAAAAAATGGGCATAGCAAGGTATTCTTAAAAGACAGATATATGCCATTGCAAACTTTTTTGTAGTTATAAGAGGAATTCAGTACATTCTTTTGTACCCACATAGTTAACCTTTAACTATGAATCAGTCAGCGCAGTCTCACAGACCACTCTCGTTTCTGAAAATTGTATTTACCCTACTTCCCCCCACTCTCCGCTCTTGTGACGTTTAGCAGCTTATCACCTCAATTTTGTCAAAGGAATTGCATATGACATTGAAGCGCGTTTTAGGAGCAGACCTACCTATTGCGGAGCCCCCTAGCTTTAGAAAACGAGTGTTCAAAACGAAAGACCTGCTGTATCTGTCCACCTAAACTAAAGAGGAAGACTAACTACACTTGTGTTGGCTGTAAACAAACTATATGCCTTTAGTATTCTAAGCCTTTGTGCAATGACTGTCAATAATTTTACTGATATTGAACCTTTGTCAGAATTTTATGTTTCAATTTTTGAAGTTGATTTTTTGTTTTTAATATTTGGTATAGTTTATACTTACAGATTAATCTAGTTTTTTTTCAAGAACTTATTTTTTTTAAGTAGTAGTCTTTAATTTGATCTTAGAAAATTTAAGACTGAAAAGTGCCCTAATGTGATTTACATAATTAAACAAAAATATTACTTGAAGATATAGCGGTCCGTGAGACCTCGCGTCCATGGTAGTGTTACAATATATTGATGTCCACAGTTAAAGGTTAATGAAAATTTTTCAATGAAAGTTTCTAGGCAGCATGGCACTTCCAACAATTATCATCATATTTTAACCAACAAAACCTTGACAAATTAAATACTAACTCAGGAATCACTTTGTCTATTGGGGATCTCTGCACAAAAATCAGTTCTGTAATATTTGAGTTTATAGTATACAAACAGATGTAGCAGGATACTATACTTTATAACATGTAGTTGATAAAAGTTATACTTAAATCAAATAAGTTCATTTTAAATAGGCTTAAACTAAAGGCACTTTTGAAATTTCAAGTTTCCATTTGAATTGGATCTGTTAGTCTACTTCTGAAAGTCTGCTTGGCTTGTACAGATTAGCATTTAACTAGCATGTTGGTTGTTATAAGAATGAGTTGCAAACTGTGTAAACTTTATAGAATAAATTAAATAAATATAGCATCAGTGTGGTACTGGGGTTTACTGTATGTTATATTCCAATGTTGAGTAGTATTATTTGAGACTATTCTGTTATTAGGCGGCTTGTGACAAATTACGTCGAAATATTCGTTATGGGAAAAACTTAAAACATCACAAGGCTTACCAAGTTGTTCCGCCAGAGCAAGCAATACTTCATCTTCATCATAGATTGTCTCCGTTAGGAATGGGATGAGCTCAGATCGGGTCCTCTCGACGCCAAGAGCCAGAGCAATAGTCGACAGCTTCTTGATAGAAATCAATCGCAGCTGAACATCCTCGTTCTTTAGCTCGTCGATAAGTACCGCGATTGGATACAATGACTCATCCGTCCCGGAGTCGCTGGCTGCCATCTTTAACTATTTACTGCGTATTTCAAGAATTTACCAAATAATCACGTATTACACCACAATTTTGTCCTATTTTTTTGTAAATTCTTACGCATTTATCAGCAAAATGGAAGCCTTTTTGATAGATTTTTTTTCAAAAGACCACAGACAACACCACTAACAGACTATTTCAAATTTGAATTTACATCTATCTTAGTTTATGGTTTACATAAATTGTCATTTTTCTGTGGTAGAAAATAACTCCTTAGTATAGTGAAGTGCCGCCAAACATAATAATTTATTGCACAAAATTATTTTAACCAGAATCATATTATCGGTCGATATCAGTTCAATTATTAATAAATCAATTGCAGCATTATACGATAGAATGCCATAAACAATAACTGTCAAGTATGATCATCATTTTATCTAAGATGATCATGTATCCATCGTTACCTCGGAGGAACGTCACATCGTAATAATCTTAGACTAGATAGAGGTAATAACGTTTTTATTTTTGATTTCACTCTCTACATTTTTAATTTCAACAAAGCAGATCTTTTTTGCATACTAATTGTGCTTATGATTTTTTTATTTGACGTACTTTATTTATATGTCAACTATTGTCTACGCTTAAAGTAATATAATATTTTTTGAAATGCTCTTTCTTTTATAGATCTTTTTGTTAATTATAATTGATGGGCGAAGATGATCTCAACGCCTCTATCGCACATATCGTGCTGTGCTGCGTAGCCGGGGATGGACTGGCTCGCACGCATGCTAAGAGTTTCGCGCACCCAGGCATGCACGCCAACTTCTTCATTCACGGAGTATTGGGCTTCTTACACTATCAAAGTAAGATTACTGCAGCACGTTATATTATGAACATTGTTTACTAAGTTATCTCTTCATTGATGCAAAGTGGAAAATATCGTTTTGAAAATTATGGCATCTATCGTGGCGCGGATTGCTTGGCTCAGAAACTGGTCGGAGTTCTGACGCGTCACAAGTTCACAACACGTCACTACCTTATGTTTGTGTTGCGGACTTGCGGTAGTGTTGTAATAGAATGATATGTTTGTTGTTAGGAGTTGCTTGACTTTTATTTTTTCTCACTATGCTAGTTACGAGTATATTACAATTAATTTTTTTTGTACAAATTCAATTATTTTATTACAGGCGGAAAATTTAGCACCGATTTCAAGGGAGCCTTTGCGATTAGTACTAACGCATCCAGATATCTTGCGTTACCATGCCTAATGGCGGATCTATATCGTGGCGATCAAGGCGTAAGCACACTACATCTTGTCTCTGGTCTTATACCATTTGCAATGTCTCTGGCTGGACACGAACACCGGCACTTGGGGAATTTGATGATTGCTTGCAATATCGTGTCTCTGTGTGTATATTCACATCAACATGATAGGGTATGGGGCTGGTATACGGCAGGAGCAGGTGTGTTAGCGTATTTCTGCCTACCTGACATGCCTCATAAAATCGCATACCCATTGTTACTTAGTCTAATGGAGTACTGCGCGTACAGAATGTTCCATGTAGACTTTAACACATCTGTCCCGAGACGTTGAATAAAATAGATTGTCTATGGTTTTTGTTTGATTTGGAGGATATGGAGGAGAGAGGATATGGACTTAGACTATGGAGGGTAGACGAAAGGAGAGTCATCTTATATGGGAGAAAAGTTGAAAAAGTGTCCAGTTGTATGCGTTAAATAACAGTTCAAAAATCCTCCACAATCGCGGTAGTGGATGCACAGGGTATGGTATGAATGTAGCAATCGTAGATGAATTGAAGTATGCCGAGTTAAAAAATTTAATGTCATTGTCGACTAAAGTAGTTAATTATTGAGAACTTCAACAACTTACGTTGTACAAAATATTGTGGTAAATATAACCTTACAGAATTATAACCAAACGTGCGTTTAGAGTGATTTTAGTTCGTAAACAGTAAATAGTACGGTTATTGATATATAAACATTTAATTTTATGAAAAAGTGAGTGAATAACAGAACAGTTATGGGTAAAATTTGTGTTGTGAAAAGTTGTCCAAGTGGACGTAAATCTCAAAACAAAAAAAATATACTCTAACAATATTTGGCGCTTCTTTTGAGAGTTACTTTGATGCAACTGTGGCGCCATCCTAATTTAATACATTTTGACGGACACTTTTTCATATAAAAAGATGATCCTCCTTTCCTCTACCCTCCATAGATTTGGAGGATATGGAGGATATGGAGGAGAGAGGATATGGACTTAGACCAACCGCCATCACGCTGCTTCAATGCGGGTTGGTTTTAGGGTGATAATGTTTAATTTTATAACGATCAATGAGGCTTTCCAAGGGTTAGTCGGTACCGGTTATTCTCATTATAAAAGGGAATAAAATCTAGATCTAAAAGTAGGTTAGGTATATATATGTAAGGCAGTGTTAGTAGAAGAGGGAGAATGGCGAAGATACTCCGTGATGCTCCGAGCTATTATGCTTAGGAGTAGGTAATCGGATGGATCATGGATCAAAAAGAAAAAAATAGCAACGAGCAACGAAATCCCAAGCGGTTCTGTACTGATTTGGCATGTGGCAGCTAGTGAAAAAATAAAGTAGGCTAGATACTTGTTTCGACTTAATCGCACAACCCATAATGTTTACACGAGCAAAGGAGATTTAACATTCTTTTGTTTGAGAAATTAAATCACGTTTGATGGCGGCAGTAAAGTGGCAGTTTTATTTTTTATTGTCAGTTTAGCGATCTTGAGCAGAAAATAAATTCATGAAAAAATCAGATTGTTTGGAATTCCGCACCCAAAAGAACATTAAAACAAAAAGAATATTAGCCATGATAACGTCTTTTAAGTCTAGCTGCAGTTACGATCGTGCGTATCGAGGTCCTGGGTTCGAGTCCTCAGTCTACGAGTAATGAAACGTTTTCATCAGACATTTCAGTATACTCAGATAGGTGTTGGGAAGTTGTTGGAGAGCACGTTAAGCCTGCTCTGGTCCTTATCATTCACATCTAATCAAGACCCGAAACAGCCTGACCCGTGACTCAAATCCAAGACCACGTGATCCTAAAGTATAACAGCCAACCAGTAGTTCAACAGACAGTTACCTTAGCTACTAGGTAGTGTTCAGTCTGTACGGAACACGATGGTCCCAGCTCCCCACCCGCTTGGCCAGTTTCATTTATTTGAAAGGAATATACAAAGCATTAGTCGGTGTGTCGTAATGTGATTGTGTCACGGGGTGCGCAGACCCCCGCCGGCTGCATTAGGACCTCTCACGAAACGGTTGGCCGACTCCATCGCTCTGTTTATACATTAATGCCTTTGTATGGAACACTCCTGTGTAATTTCATCAGAATACTGCTTTCAACCGATGGAAACACTTACTGAAATGCCTTAAGATAACCACTGTATGCATGACAAAATGTAGGTACCTATAAGTACGTACATAATAATGTGTTTATAATAAAAAAGACGGCTCACAAAGTAGAATAAAAGTACTGACAGTCGGTAAAAGTATAAAATTTCTTAACAAAAAATAGAACCTTTAAGATTTACTTTTTAGTGCGTTTTGAGTCGGTTCTATTTTTTGTTAAAAATTTTTATTTCTTACTTTTTAGTGATTTATTAACGTACTCGTACTATACTGTCATAGTATATTATACGGCACTAGTAGCCAAAAAGCTACCAATAATTACACAAAACCGAGATCGCTTGTGAAAGTGTGCCTGTACAATTTAAAGAGTTCCTTCAATTTTCCCAGGATATCATCATCAGATCCTAACATGATGACCGCCTTCGAAGTGTGCCCTTTCTAATAAAAAAAGAATTATCAAAATCCGACAACTCTGTAAAAAGTTATGCGTGGTCATACACAAAAAAAAATATATACGTGTCGAATTGAGAACCCCCTTCTTTTTTTTTCGACGGTTAAAATTAAAATCCGACAAAGATATCTATAGTTATAAGCGCTTAAGCCATGGAGTAGGTATCTTCTGTTCCTTTCTTACAAAATTAAAATCTGTACTGAGCTTCTACGGCGTGACGTAATAGAAGTCTACGGCTGTCTCTGTCTAATTATTAATATTTTGACTTATTACTCTTTTGTTATATCATATATTTAAATAGTTTTTCAATTCTTATTAGATCCAGTTTTAATAAGATATTAATATCAGTATATACCTATAATAAATTTAAATAAGTATACATTTTAAATAATTAATTTAATGTAAAGTTTGGAAGTCTTTTAAGAAGTGTACTCCAACAACAAACGTCTATAGGTTAGGTGATGATAATAAATTATATACGATATATTTAACAATATTTATTTATGTTTAATTTGTACACCAAATTATAGAAGAACAATTACTATAGAAATATTTTGTAAAGAAAGTAAGCAGGATAGGATAGACGAGATATACGAGATATATATAGGATAGACGAGTAGATAGGATAGACGAAAGGCGGGCTTATTGCTAAGTAGCAATTTTTACCAGGCAACCTCAGGCTTAGGAAATGACGATATCAGTATGTGGTGTAAAACAAAATATAAATTGCTATAATACACATATATAATAATTATTATATACAAATTCAATCAACGCTTAGTGATCTAAAAGTGCCCGGTAATCCTAAGTCATGATTTGTTGTTTTACCTGTCGATATTCTTAGATTTTCATCAGTTTTTGTATTGCTTATTTCTTTTAGATATGCGGTGAACTTTTCTGATGTTAATGCTTCTTTATTCATTTCTGAAACAAATAAGTCATATTCTGGTAAATACAAGATTAATTTATTAAATTTTATAACCATTAAATCATGATTGCGCCTTCGCAGCGATATATATTCATAAACAGAAGTCCTGGGTTTGATTCCCGGCTGCGCCAATTGAAATTTTTATAGTTGGTCCAGGGCTCACTTGCTTATATGCAAAGACGTATCGCCAAGGGATTAAGCATGCCCGTTTCCCACTAAACTTCGTCGCAATTATTGGCTGGTCGTAGCTAGTTACTAGAGTCCGACCGAAACTGGTTTTCCGGCCGGAAACCGTAATCGAATTTCGGCCTTGGCTTCAGTTTCGGCCGGAACCGAAACTCATGTGGTCAAGTATAAAATTCCTTCATCATCATCATCATCATTACCAGCCTGTAGACGTCCACTGTTGGACATAGGCCTTTTTTAGGGACTTCCAAACACAACGATCCTTAAAATACTGAAATTTGATGCATTTTACACATTATGCTGCATTAACTGACTAAGTTTTGTTGCAACGGAGCTATCTGAACGGCGCACGACAATTCACGAACAGGGCCACCAGCGTTGCCGCGCCGCCATTGTGTTGCCGCGAGAAACGAAGTTAGGCGAGCGTGCACGACTACTTCCGAAATCAGTTTCGATTTCGGCAAAAGTTTCGGCCAATTCAGGCCGAAACCGAAACTGCCACCGAAACTTGATTTTTGGCCGAAACTCGGCCGAAACCGAAACCGAACTTTCGGTCGGACACTGCTAGTTACCACCTTATCTTCAAATCGTTTCAGTACGATGTCTTTTTTATTTATTAATTTAAGTCTACTAGTGATTTTTACATAATTACACTTACATAACATTCATATATAACTTAAAATAACATGCCTAACGTATGCAAAATCGTTTTAAAGCTGCACTCTAAAAAATTGCTTGCACTTTTGCACACGCTTTTATCTAATTTACAAAACAAATACATAAACTTTACCACTTAATTATATATCTAATGTACACTAGTAACAATAAGAAAAGCATGAATATATATAGTTGTATCTAAAAATATAATGAAATCGAAAGGGGTGTCGGTTTCATTGTACTCCTAACAAGCTAGCCCGCTTCCATCTAAGATTGTATCATCACTTAGTATCAGCATTATTAATAATTGTTAAAAAAATGCTAAGAAGGAAGGTTTGGCGCATGTGAAACTGTGTGTGTGTGTGTGTGGGTGACAGAATTAAGAATAGAATGATAAGAATGCGAATTGGTATAAGAAGAATGTAGGTAATGACTAAAGTCGAGAAAGGTACGGTGTTGATGGTTTGGTCATGTAGAAAATGAATGAAAAATGGTGATTCACGAAAGGGATTTATAAGGCAAGAGTGAATGGAAATGTTTGAAGGGGAAGACCAAGACGAACGTTCCTGCAAATCTAGGGTATTTTTCTGATTAAAGGCCAAGTTAAAAGTACCCTAAAGCAGTGCATGCACTTTTATGAAACGTTTAAATTGGTAGAAGTGAAAGAGATATGCACGGAGCGTGGCAAGCGGAAGGCAGTAGTCTCTGGGAATTTTTTTTTATCGACTACAAGTTGGCCCTTGACTGCTATCACACCTGATGTTAAGTGATGATGCAGTTTAAGATGGAAGCGGGCTAATTTGTTAGGAGTGGGACGAAAATCCGCACCTCTTTTGGTTTCTACACGACATTGTACCGGAACACTAAATCCCTTGGCGATACGTCTTTTTCGGTAGGGTGGTAACTAGCCACGGCGAAAGCCTCCCACCAGCCAGACCAAGACAAATTAAGAAAAATCTCAATCTGCCCCGCCGGGAATCGAACCCAGGACCTCCGTCTCATAAATCCACCGCGCATACCACTGCGCCACTGACTGAATGTATGTAAGTGATGATGAAAAATGATGGTTACACTAACCATGCAATTCATCCACAGTTCTTTCATTCCCACCAAACTCCGCCGGCATAATATCTTTGTCTATATACTCCAAGACGTCGTTTAAATTTTTATGTATAGTTATACGTCCAGCGACCTTTGCGCTCATCACTTGTTTAAAAATCATGATAATTGTGTCGATTGCTCTTGAAGCCGATATAACGTGTATACCTTTGATCCTCATGGCGTATCCTTCCTGCAAAATACACAAATTTAGATAAGTAGCAGACGCCCGCGACTTTGCGCGCGTGATAAATAGGGTGTTGCAACCTTCAAAAAACACAAAAATAAACAAAATACGTAGCCCTCTCTAAAAAAAGGGGCAAAGAATGTTATCTTCAAAAAATGGTTAGATATAATAGTATAGATAGTAAGATCCCTTTTACTTTTTTATTATTTAAAAACATAGAGTTGAAGCTCTTTAAAGCAATTTATTCAAACGCCTTTTTATCTTTATAAATTCTTTTCCCTATGGCCCCTATTCCACCAGTACATTTTCACCATTCGCGTACAATCAGAGAAAAAATAGACTCCGACAAGAAACACTACTCGACGAAAATAACGTAAAAAAAAATAAGAAATTATTATCGTCACTTTTGGGAAAATCTTATATGGTCCAATCGATTACAAGAAAGTGAACATTTCGCATTGTACCCTGATAGTATTAAATAAAAATAACGAATCTGGAATTTAATAAATATTTGCAAATGTCAGAAACTACATAAGGAAGAAAAGCTTGTTATGCTGTTGAGGTAAGAAAAAGAATAGGTACATTTAAATTTGTCTTATAGATTGTTAAAAAATGTACGTGATTTTACTTGTTGTCAATAAACGCAACGTCAACGCTGCGATGACGCTCACAAGACGTTGGTGGAATAGGCGCCTATATTATGCTTTTTGGAGAAGCGTTGCATTTGCCGTCTTTTTTGAAGGTGGCAGTGCGGTTTTGACCTCTGTGGGCAATGGTATGTTTATGTGCAGTGGATTTATAACACGGAGGTCCTGGGTTCGATTCCCAGCGGGGTTGATTGAGATTTTTTTAAACCTGGCCGTGGCTAGTTACTATCCTACCGGCAAAGACGTACCGCTAAGCGATTAAGTGTGCCGGTACGATGTCGTGCAGAAATGTAAAGAGGAATTCATCCTACTCCTGACAAATTAGCCCGTTTCCATCTTAGATTGCATTTTCACTTACCATCAGGTGTGATTGGAGTCAAGCGTTATTTCCTTATAGATGACTCTTAGGACACCTAACACAAGAAGACGTGTTTAGGGGTTAGTGCTCTGCTAGGTCAGGTTAGTAAATGAGTAGCCACACAACTGTTCACTATCATTTATTACGCGTATATGACGGGTAGCCAGTAAGACACAACGTCTTACCGGCTACCCGTTAACGACTAACAATACTGCGGGCAAATCCACCCGCCGTCGCTATACAAAATGCTTATTCGACATTTAATTATACAGGTTGGTGTGTGTGTGTACACAGGCCACCACAAGTGTCTATTCACTCTAGGCTCTGGACCTGAAAATTTAACTTACCATTATAATATTGTTGAAATGACGTAAGCTGACCAAATCTAACCATTTGACGGTCTCAATAATATTGGCCTCCGAGTAATCTAACACGAATATGACTCCGTTACAATAGTCATTGAATTGAATGTATTCACATTGCTAAAAATAAAATAATTTTTAATTCTGAAAGCTGGGAAGAATATTACAAAATACTTCAAAATAAAAAAAACTAGTGGGGATGGATTTTTGGTCAAACCTGATCCAGATTTCCTATCCGAATTATTGGTATTGCAACATTGGAAGTACTTTTATCATATTTCTATTTATTACCTATATTTCTATATATTTCTATTTATTACCGTCAGGGGGTACTCATCGTGTCTGTCTGTCCGATAGTCACAGTATGGTACACGGGTAAGCTACCCCGGCTCCCCCGAGCTGTTACTGACTTTTCTTGAACCGAGCCAGTAATATCCTCTTTACCTTACTTATTCCCCTCTCTTATTCTCTTTAACCCATCCTTTCCGTCAATTCCTTTCTCCTACCCATCTCTGCCATTCCAAGGTTGCCGTGCCGAGGGACTCATCGCTAGGGGCATGCCTAGTCGCTAGCGGTTGCCCTGGGACCGGGCGAACCCAGAAAAAGGCTAGCCTTATTCTGGCATGCGGGGCTCTGCCAGAATGGACTCTGTTTTTCCCTCGCTACTCGTGGGAACGCAATGACAAGTAAAAAGTTGAATGTCATAAAGGGCGGCGATGAGATTCGCGATCCATCACGTCTCGTTCCTCATGGGGGCGAAAAGCGGGCCACGGAGAGCTGATTTGCTACATTGAACGTTAGAGGAGGAATGAACGAAACGGTAGATGAAGTATGCCAGATGCCAGACGTATAGATGTGCTCTGCGTGAATGAAACAAAGAGGAAAGGATGTGATACCACAAACCATGACTCATATACAGCCTACTGGTCCGGCGTTTCTAGAGACCGAAGAGGCTGCCAGGGCGTAGGTATCATCCTTTCCGAAAGAATGGCTGATTGTGTGAAAGAAGTTCAGTATGTGAGCCCAAGACTCATTTGGATCAGCTTAAAAGTTGGATTGACCCGGATAGTATAGTAGATTTGTAGTAGGAGTATATGCTCCAACGGATCTGGGTCCAAGAAAGTCCAAAAATGTAAGATGTAAGAGAGGAATACGTGAAAAATTTGAATGAGCGTGATATGAATGCTGTTGAAATGCAAGAGGTTGAAAGTTTTTGGAGTAATTTTAAAGATGGAGTGGTAGGTGCTGCCATTGATGCATGCGGGATGTCTAAAAGGAGAAAAAGAAAGGAATCTGTGGATGGACAAAAGTATACAGGCAGTTGTATGCCAGAAAAAGAAAGCTTGGTTAGACTGGTTGGCTACAAAAGCTAACCAAAGAATGAAAAGAGCAACAAATGATGATGTTTTGAAAGCTAGAATGAAATATAAAAGAGTGAAAGTGAGCATTAAGGAAGCTGTTAGAAAGAAGAGAGAAGAATGTAAAGATATGTATGATAGGAGACGTACCGATGATTTTCAGTCTAACATTAAGTTTTTCTGGAAATCCATACGGTATACTCGAGGAAGGTCCACTACCTCGGATCTGAGTGAAATCAGAAAATCAGATGGTAGTATGATAAAAGGTGAAGAATGCATGTTGAAGAGATGGAAGGAACATTTTGAAAGTTTATTTGAAAGAGATGAAGCAGGGACTGACATAGCCCCTGCGGAAAATAATGAAAGTGAGATCAATATCAGTGATATTAGTATGGAAGAGATTATGTAAGCGTTGAAATGTATGAAATCAGGTAAAGCTCCTGGGTATGACAGAGTGTCAGTCGAAATGCTGAAGGCTGGACGCGGTATTGTTGTAAGTCAGTTGTACTGTCTTTTCAACTTATGTTGGGCGAAAGGGCAAGTTCCAGAAGACTGGACTAAAGCCGTAATTGTTCCAATATATACACACAAGCACAGCAAGATTGCAAAAATTACCGCGGGATCAGCCTTCTTAGTGTTGTCGGCAAACTGTATGCAAAGGTGGTGACTGAGAGGTTGATAAATGAAACTTAGGGAAAAATGTGGGATGTGCAAGCAGGATTTAGGAAAGGAATGGGGTGTACAGATCAGGTCTTTTCCTTACGGTGTATTGCTGAAAAATTCTTAGCTAAACACCAAAAAGTCTATTGCGCTTTCATTGACTTAGAAAAGGCCTATGACGATGAACTATGGTCAACATTCTCCACGTATGGGGTGAGCAGCAGTTTGATCCGAGCACTGAAATCTCTTTATGAAAATTCTAATGCTTGTGTCAGAATAAATGGGGCATACACTGATTGGTTCCCAGTGGAGCGCGGGATACGACAGGGATGTGTAGCGTTGCCATGGCTGTTTAACTTATTCATGGACAACTGTTTGACAGATCTGAAAGAAAGTGTATTTGGTTTAAGAATGAAAGAGTTACTCATCAAATGTCTTCTCTATGCCGACGACCAAGTATTACTTGCATCGTCTGCTAATGAGTTACAGAAAATGCTAACTATTATGAATGTAGCTCTGAAAAGGAATGGAATGAAAGTGAATGTTAGCAAAACGAAAGTAATGGTTTTTGAAAGAGATGAATATTTGACTGATTGTAATATTGTGATAGATGGAGAAAAAGTGGAAGAAGTAAAAGAGTTTGTATACCTGGGTAGTAAATTTACGAAAGATGGAACGTGTGAGAGTGATATTGAAAGAAGAGTAAATGCTGGGAACTTGGTGAATGGTGCTCTGTATGCATTTATGAACAGCCAGAAGGTGTCCTAAAAGGCAAGACTGGCTGTGCATAGAGTTGTGTTGGTGCCCACACTATGTATGGTAGTGAAAGTTGGGTATGGCAGAAGAAGCACAAAAGTAAAATAAATGCGGTAGAGATGAGAGCATTGAGGAGTATGTGCGGGTAAAACTGTGTGACAGCGTTAAAAATAGTGTGATAAGAGATAAGTGAGGTGTAAAAGATGTAGTGACTAAAATTGAGAAAGGGATGTTTAGATGGTTTGGACATGTAGAGAAAATGGATGAAAGAAGATTAACAAAAGAGATTTACAAAGCGAGGGTGAATGGAAATGTTGGAAGGGGAAGGCCTAGGCGAATGTTCCTGGACCAAATTGTGGACATTTTAAATAATGGCCATGTCAAGAGTACCCTAAACCGACGAACTTTTATGAAAGGATTAATGAGAGTGGAAGAAGCTAAGGAGGTATGCAAGGACCGTGCCAAATGGAGGGATGTGGTCTCTGCCTACCCCTATGGGAACAAGGCGTGATGTTTATGTATTAAAAGTTCTATTTATCACTTTATGCCTCCTTGGTTTAATGGTTACTTCATGGCTTTAAACACGAGGTCCTCGATTTGAACCCTGTGTTGGACTCTAGAATATTTCTAAGTTCTTTTTTAAAGAAATTTTTAGTAAATAATAAATATTATAGGACAATTACACACATCGCTATATAGCCCCAAAGTAAGCGTACTCGTAAGTAGCTTGTGTTATGTGCTATGATAACTGATGAATATTTTTATATATATTATAACATAAATACTTATAATATATAGATAAACATCCAGACACTGGAAAACATCCATGCTCATCACACAAACATTTTTCCAGATGTGGGAATCGAACCCACAGCCTAGGACGCAGAAGCAAAGTTACAACCCACTGCGCCACTCGGCCGTCGTTTTAGTAAATTCTATGGCTGGAGTCAGGAAGTTGGTGCTTGGTGGTGTCCTAAGGCCTTCACTAAGGCCGCCAGTATGCATTATAGTAGCGTGGTGGCTCTATCATTATTATCATCTCTTCTTTTGGGGAGGGAGAGAAGGGCGTGGCTTTTAGGTATTAGGCCGTTAAGATGCTGGTAATGCATGTATTTACCATAAAGAAGTACCGATAGAAGTCTAGAAACCCAGTCGTAAACGCTTTGGCCCTGTTTTTCAGGATGTACACTCTATATTGATCGATTGTAAGTTTAGGAAGAAATACTCCAAATCTGAAAACATAGAAAATGTTATACATTTTATTATAGCAAAAGCAATAGCAAAGACTCATAGGCGACCCCGCACCGGAAAGCGTAGTGTTGGTCGACCCCTCACAAGGTGGAATCATCAAATGGCTAGTATTAGCCGGTGGATGTTGATGGCTTCAGTTGGTTGGTCAAAACCGTGGCGGAAATCCTTTCAAGAGGCCTATGTCCAGCTAAAAATCCAACCTTGGACCACTAACTTTAACAGCCACTGCATATACTACTGCACGTCGGCGGCAGTCAAACTAGTACGGAGTGAAACGAAGGTTCAAGTATACACCAATTTTCACGCGGGCGAAGTAGTGGGAGTATACAATTAAATTTATTTATTTATTTTTTATCGCCTACAACTTAGCCCTTGACTACTACTTATGACACCTGATTTTAAGTGATAATGCAATCTAAGATGAAGGCGGGCTAACTTGTTAGGAGTAGGATGAAAATCCACACCCCAATCGGTTTCTACACGGCATCGTACCGGAACACTAAATCGCTTGGCGGTACGTCTTTGTCGATCTAGCCACGGCGAAAGCCTTCCACCAGCCAGACCGAGACAAATTAATAAAAATCTCAATCTGCCCCGCCGGGAATCGAACCCAGGACCTCCGTCATATAAATCCACCGCACATACCACTGCGCCAAAACACCATTTATACACTTTATATTTACACCACAATACATGTAAGAAAAAAACAATACACTGATAGAAGGACAGGACAGAAGAAGTAGAATATAAAAGGCGGCCTTATCGCTTTGTAGCGATTTCTTCTAGGCAGTAGCGTAACCAGCTTTTATTGCGCCCTGTGCCAGCGTGATAACTGCGCCCTACAGACTTCTAAATGACTTTAAATAAGGTATTGTTTGTATATGGTCTGGTAAATTCTGCGCCCCTCCAGAGTCTGCGCCCTGTGCCTTGGCACCGCTGGCACTGCCCTAGTTACCTACGGCACTGCTTCTAGGCAACCTTAGGAATAGCAAAAGCGAAACAAGTGACATATACATACACATACACATATACAAATAACTACACTACACACTAACTTAATAATCTTACAAGTCATCCAATAATGGAGTATTCTTCACATCGCATACGCCAAAGAAGTCAGGATGCAGGGTCCTAAAGGTGCATATTTTATCTAACTTTTTCTTGGCTCGCTCCACCGACCCTTTGCTCATTATGATCGATCTCTCTAAATAATCTCGTGCTGAAATCATTTATTAGACATATATATCACAAAGGTGACAGTGTATGTCACTTATTGATAAAAATCAGTACTATAATCTTTGAGTTTTTCACGACCATACAGACAGACACAGCGGGGACTTTATTTTAGACTAGCGGATGCCAGCGACTTCGTCCGTGTGAAATGAAATATATTATTAACGCCCCCGCAACCCCCCCTGTGGGTGGAATTTCGTAAAATCCATTCTTGGCTGACCTCTACTCGGCGAAAGGAATATTCCTACTAAATTTCAAGTCGCTACGCTTTATGGTTTCAGAGATATTGTGATGAGTCAATATATAAATGGGAATCTCTTAAATATATATATAGATAGTGATATATAATGAATAATTGACTTACGGAATTTTTTAACCACAAAATGGTTCTGCTTTTTTATCCACTCCTCCAAAATATCGATCGCTTCATCAATTCTTCCGGGTGTATCTAAATCATACTGTCTCCTCAAGTATTGAAGTGTGTTGGGGTTGAACTCTAGTAGAGAGTCTTTTGGTACGTACTCCATAACTGTCAATTCAATTTAATTTAGTTATTCAATTTCTATTCTTTCGTCACTAAGAAATGCATTGACGCAGCCCCAACGAAAATTGCATTGAAAAAAGGTATTTTATTATTTATTCACAAGTTTCTACTTATTCACAAGTGTATAATCCAAAAGATATTTTTGTGAACTGCAAATTGTAAAAGACGATAACAAAGCGATAAAAATTATATAATGATCCGATAGGTTACTAATTTAAAGATAACAATTGATCTTAGCAAAGTATAAAAAGTTGCTTCTCGTTGTCTGTCTATACATACATACTTACTCGTAAAATTACGCCTCATTCCCATAGGGGTAAGCAACGACATTCTTCCACTTGCCACAGTCCTTGCATACTTCCTTAGCTTCTGTCATTCTCATTAATCCTTTGATACAAGTTCGTCGGTTTAGGATACTCTTGACCTGGCCATTCCTGGCCATTCTTTAAGATACAGGATATCTTATAGAATGGCCAGGTCAAGAGCATCAATTTGAACCAGGAATATTCGCCTAGCCCTCTCCATTATACAATATATTTTAATAATCAAGAGAAAATAGGTATAGGTTTTCACGCGAATTCGAATACTAAGAGAAGTCTCGATGCATAATTCTGTTTTTATTTTTCTGGAGTTTATACAGGTTGTTTTCACAGTTGAAGTTAGTACAGTTTACCATTTTGGAAGTGTCTCGCGCAAACTATTCAATGTAGAAAAAATATTATTTTAAAAGACCTATCCATAGATAAAGTTGCTACAGCTAGTTGCCAAGTAGAGCCTTGGTCGCTAACTGCGAACTTCATTAGAAGGCTCAGAGTCACTCAGCGGGCGATGGAAAGAGCAATGCTCGGAGTATCTGTGCGTGATCGAATCAGAAATGAGAAAATTCGCTGAAGAACCAAAGTAAATGATAGCTCAGCGAGTCGCAGAACTGAAGTGGCAATGGGTCGGGCACGTGGTTCAAACATCTGATTGACTTTGAAGGTCCAAGGTGTATTTTAGCACCTTGGGCGACCCCGCACTATAACGGAACTGGTAGACTGACGACATCAAACGTTTAGCAGGGAGCAGCTGGCCACTGGTTGTGGATGATCCACAGATACTTATCTCACACGTACGGGTTCGACGAAAAAAATGTTCAGTTCGAAGTATGAGGAACACCCAAAACTTATTTTTTTTGTATTTTGTGTAAAAATCTTAATGCAGTTTACATAATACTTCTACTTATCAAGTTTCAACAGTATAATTTTTATAGTTTCGGAAAAAGTGACTGTGACATACTGACGGACAGACGGACAGACATAACGAATTTATAAAGGTTTTGTTTTGCCATTTGGCTTTGGAACCCTATGATAAATATTATTAAACAAAATATTTAGCTTTGAATATTATATTTCTTTCCATATCGGCTCTCGTATAAGGAGGGAGGCCTGCCCCCGTAGTGGGCCGTTAATAGGCTGATAATGATGATGAAATTTATATCTACCTATTTTCATGTAATTTTTGAACTGTTTCACTAAATGGTTACTTCTAACTAGATTTTTATGCGGTTATCACCAACAGTGATTCCTGTGGAAAGTTAAGTTACCTACCTACTAATATAAATTGTCAATTTCAAGGTATTTGTAAATTAGCATGACCGGGATCTATGTCTTATCATGCTTTCGAAGGCAGTGGAAGTGGCAGGAGTCTTCGGCCGTGGCTGGTTATCATCCTACCGACAAAGACGTACCGCCAAGCGAATTTGTGTTCCGGTACGATGTCGTGTAGAAATCGAAAAAATGTGTATTTTATGCTACTACTAATAAGTTAGCCCGTCTACATCATAGATGATAGATGATGTCATCACTTACCATTAGGTGTGATTGCAGACAAGAGCTAAAACTCCGAACTCCGACGAAGTAGAGATTTTTTACTGAAAACTTCATTGAAGCCACAATGATATTCTTGTTTCATTTCTTATCAACTAGTGTAAAAATAACACTTTCTGTAGGTATTTTCGTAGTCGGGTATTTTAATCTAAATTTACACATTTATCTAAATTGAAGTCTAGAACGTTTTTTTAAAGAAATAGCGCATTGCTGGTGTTCTATTTTTCTTAACCCGTAGTAAAACTAAAACTGTAGGTCGTATCAATTACAACTATTCCCGCACTGTGGGAAGAGCATCTTAAAATACCTTAAGTATTTATTATGAAGTTTATCAAGAGTTTATCGAATAAAAGCACCATTTAATAACAATAATACAATACTAACATATATTACTAGCGACCCGCCCGGCTTCTCACGGGTGCAATGCTAGTACTAAAGTATGTCCCTGCATTTTGAATCTTATTATCTTGGAAAATATTCACTTAAATTACATATGGTACAAGGCAATAGTGATCTATATTGAATGCACAAAGTATTTAAGATACTTAATTGGATAAGGATTAATGTAGTATTGCTTAAAATCGCTTTGTAAATAAGCCATTACTTTTGATTGAAAGTAAATGATAAAAAATGGTTATCGTGTGTTATACATAAGAGATAGACATATACCGTCGCGGTCTTTTTTATTGACCTTTTTAAGGTATCCAGTACTGTGGTACATTATTTTGACATATCTTGTAGGGTTTAGTCAAACTTGTTAGGAGTAGGAATATATCTACATCACATCGGTTTCTACACGACATCGTACCGGAACGCTAAATCGCTTGGCGGTACGTAATTGCTGGTAGAGTGGTAACTAGCCACGGCGAAGCCCTCCACCAGTCAAGTTTTATAATGTTTAATATCAAATTATACACGTTTCATACTCTCTTATCTAATCTCAAGTAATAGATGTTATTGGATTATTTGTTTTAAATACACTTATGTTTTAAAAATCTTTGTTATGTAACAGTTTCATAATCTTTTTTCATAATTTATTTATCATTCAACAGTCCTATATTAAATTAACATGAATTATAAGTTTAATTACTCGAATGGGTACGCAAAAGATATTCTTTTTTTCATAGGTAGGTATAAACGTATTACTTAGCTCTCGGAGAATTGAACACCTACCTCTTCGCAATAGGGAAAGCACCTAATGAATATTGCTAATAAATTCTGCGGAAAGGAGGACAATCTGTGACACGCTATTTTTAAATGTGAGGCCTGTAACTACCTGAGATTAGAGGCACAGGAAACAAATAGCAATGGACACCGGCACCTGAAGGAGCGTATGCTCTCTGTGGAAGACGAGTGGAATACATATGGGAAAATACTCCGGAAAGTAAACATGGGGAAAGAAGAGAGGGAAAAGAAAAAATGAAAAAGCGGTACCGTGCTGAGTCTGAAAAAATACGAAGTGCCTCTAATAATATTAAAGTACAACTACAGTGCGCGTGTGGCATCAACAAACGTTCGACCATTACTCCAAACCTAATTTCTATTTGGAAGTGGGCATAATATGATAATTGACAAACCGTATGTACGCTTGCTTTATGTACCAACCACACATTAACCCTGATTCTTGCGGTGGTCTGCTTCTGGGGCGTGAATTTAAGGGTCTTGTTTACCCAAAACTTTCCAGAACAATACTCAAGGATTGGAACTGCGTAGTAGACGGACGGCAGGGACGGATTTAGAGGAGGACAATTGGGCCTAGCCTTACAAAAGTTTTTAGTTATTTTAAGTCAAGTCCTACAGTTTTCATACCAATATTGCTTGGAAGCAATTGAGTCTGTTTTAATTTAAATAGAATACTACTGACTTAAGACTTGATGGCCAGACTTCGTTTTATAGATTTCTGGCCATCAAGTCGTTTCCGTTCTCAAGTGACTAAATTATGAGATATTTTACTAGACACTTATCTAATAGACAGTTTCCCTTAATATCCCGACGAAAATGAAAAAAAAAATAGACTTGATACTTTTGTTATTTACTAACTCTCAATGCTACCATGGTCTGAGCTCCTGTCGTAATTATTTAATAAGAGCACGGGCGCTTGAATTTTCAGTTTTTATTAAATTAATCTTTCAATTTAAAGGGGTGTGTAGTACCTGTGGACATGTTTTTTCTTAATATTCCGAAGAAAATGAAAAAATAAAAAATATACCTAATACTTTTGGTACTAGCTAACTCCCTAAAGCTATCATGGTCCGAGCTCCTACCTGACTGTTTTCATCTGTCAATCAGCGAATATAAAATAAATAAAATAAATCTGTACTTGTAAGATATTTTTAACTGATGATTGGAAATAAGCGATGATTGAGTAGCAGCCGGTAATGGATAAAATTCGTTCTTTTTTTCACCCATATATAAAGTAGAGCTATTTTAAAAAAGTAATTTGTATAAATATAACTGCTATAAATAGAAAGTCGCAGAAAATACAAAGCAAAATGTGTTATCCCTTTTTTTTAGTCCCTAGGGCCTTCAAATTTCTAAATCCGTCCCTGTGAAGTGCGTATTGCGTATTCTTGTGACAAGGGAGTTAATGGGACGTCCTTTATTTGCAGCACACTTGACATAAAGGGCCGTGAACTTTGAATAGTGTGAAATATTTGAATAGTTTAGAGTTCGTTCAAGGAAGTAGGTTAACCAACCATGCTCTTCGGACGCATGGCGTTTATCAATTACCTTTCTTAATTTTTTTTTATTAAAGGTTAACCCTTGACTGCAATAATACCTGGTGGTAAGTGACAATGCAATCTAAGATGGAAGCAGGCTAGCTCGTTAGCATTAGGATAATATTCACACCCCTTCGGTTTCTACACGACATCGTACCAGAACGGAAAATTGCTTGGCGGTACATCTTTGTCGGTAGGATGGTAACTGGCCACGGCCGAAACCTCCCATCTGCCAGACCAGGATCAATACAAAAAATTACAACCAGCCCTGCCGAAAATCGAACCCGGGACCTCCGTTTTATAAACTGTAGGCTGCCACTGCTACTGAAAATACCATAAGCATATCTAATGTACAAATAGTACATTGGATATAAATGGTAAAGTTTAAAACACTTCGTATTTAAACCACAACACAATAAACGCTAAAGTGCTGCCACCGCTAAACTTAATATCGAAAATTGATCTCAGCAAAAAACGTATCGTTTACAATAATGGGTCGACTACAGCGACATCTGGTGGAAGCGACACCGCGGCTTTGTTGTAAGCACCGGAGAAATTACTCGCTCTAAGTGAAAACAATGAGATTCTATTATATTCTATTTTGTTGTAGGTTTTTTATTTATTACAAGTTAGCCGTTGTCTGCGATTACACCTGCTGGTAAGTGACGCAATATAAATAAAAATAACTGGCTAACTTGAAAGAGGTGTGTTGAAATAGTTCGCAGTCAAGGGCCAACTTAACATTGAAATATTTGACGACGAGTTATAAGACGGAGGTCCTGCGTTTTGTTCCCGGCCGGTTGTTTTGGGTCGGTTAAGATTTTCCAAATTGATCCAGGTCTGGCTGGTGGGAGGCTTCGGCCGTTGCCAGTTACCACCCTACCGACAAAGACGTTGCATCGTCACTTACCATCAGGTGTGATTGCAGCCAAGGGCTAAAGTGTAAGAAATAAAACAAAACGACGTGTGGCACTCGGAGACTGCCGCGGTAAAGCTATTGCATAGCATTTTTTATCAACTTATGTTTACCTACCGACGTCAGCGGGACCGTGGCCTAGCGGTAAGGCGCTCTAAGTGCCCGGATGGCCAGAGAGACGCAGGTTCGAATCCCGTCGGTCCCCAATTTTTTTTAAGCGTGATATTGCAAAGAGTCATTAATTTAAAAAAAAAATAACTTTTCGAAATATCACGCTTGAAAAAAAAAATTTGCGAAACCGACGGGATTCGACCCATGTCTCTCTGGGAATCCGGGCACTTAGAGCGCCTTACCGCTAAGCCACGTTCCCCGATGACGTCGTTGCCGAAATTGTGCTTTTGATATTATGTTTTTGATACTCAGAGGGTGTTACGTTTTTTCGTTACAGAATTTCTGTATTCGGTCTCCACGCTCAAGGCCCGCGATAGAAGCTATGCACTAGCTTAAAAACAACAGTACTACAGGACCCAGCCTCCCTCCTTGCAGATGATGGCATATAGAGCTTGAAACCACCACAGTGTGGTGCCACCAATTTCTAAATTCCAGACTAAGTATTTTTACAGACAAGTTATTTCACTAAAATCAACCCAGGACTCGAACCTAACACCTCTTGACCTTGTATAACCTACCAAAACACATTTAAGCCAGCTCAGCGAGACTGTAGTATACCAACTCGATTATTTGATACAGCGAAGTCGTATATCACGTAAATCACAGACCAACAGATAGATCACCAGTTTTGATTGAAACTTGCAACCAACCATTCTAAAATGAGTCATAAATATAACAGTTAAGGTTTATTTTCCGTTGGCTATAGTAACAGACGTAAATCCACGTTTGACGCTTTGATGTATTAATTGACGTGCGCGTATTGTCTGCGATTAGTGTTGACTGCTGTAATGTGGTCAGTCTGATTGGAGATTATTAAAGTTAAACGAAACTTTCGTCTTTATGTTTATTTGTATACGAAAGCCGAATTAAATAGCTTGTGCTGCTGACTACTAAATCAAAATTAACATAATAATTTTTAACAAAAAATAGAACCTACTCAAAACGCACTAAAAAGTAAAAAATAATTGTGTCATTTACTTGGTTTAATTTACTTAAGCATATCTATGAAGTCGGTGCCAGCCAAGTTTAAGAACTTTATTTTACGTAGTAAAGAAGTTTGTGAATTTAGGTAACGTCCTTAAAGTAGAAACCTTGGCTGGCATCGACTCCTAGATATGCTTACGTAAATTAACCAAGTAAATGACACAATTAGATTTTATTTTTTAGTGCGTTTTGAGTCGGTTCTATTTTTTGTTTAAAAATTTTTATTTCTTACTTTTTAGTGATTTATCGCCACGTAACGTACTCGTACTATACTGTCATAGTATTATACGGCACTAGTAGCCAAAAAGCTACCGATAACGAGACAAAAACTGAAATCGCTGTAAGCATGCCTCCAAAATTCGAAGAGTTCCTTTAATTTCCCCAGGATATCATCATCAGATCCTAACATGGTGACAATGGGACCACCTTGGAAGTATGCCCTTTCTAGTAAAAAAAGAATTATCAAAATCGGACACCTCTGTAAAAAGTTATGCGTGGTCATACATATAAAAAAAAAAAAAAAAAGAAATATACGTGTCGAATTGAGAACCTCCTCCGTTTTTTTTCGTCGGTTAAAAAATATTAAGCACGCAATTCTTGTTTAGTATAGACAATAGACATCTACATATTTTATCTGTTTTCCGACTTTGGAACGGGTAAAATGATTTAAATAAAATAACTTTATTGCAAATAAGTTGGATTTGTGAAATTATTTACTCGTTGTTAGGAACCGTAGCAAAAATGGCGTCATTTTGAGCTTTCGCTTATCCTAGGTATTATAGTCGAGAATTAGATAAGTTTTCTAGAAATATCTATTAGAATGGAAGGATTGTAAGCTCTATAATTATGTAAGTAACTATAGTATACTATTACTATTAGAGAAGAGAGAGAAGTAAACAAAAAGTACTTCAAAAAGTACTCCTTTTTGGTATAGATGTAGGTACTAGCGCTAGAAGAACTGCATTGTTCGTTCTGTGGCCGTCCTTATAGTTAGGTTAAGTGCCGTCATATTTCTAACATATTATTCCTCTAACATTCCAAACCTAACTAATTATACAATGTATTAATACAATGATCACGAATTACAAACTCGTCCGATTCCCACATAATTCGTCCCGACGTTTACGGCTTTTGAAGTGTTTAACTACTTCTGAACTAGACAATTGACTTTAAAATTAGTTCACAGTGGTTTTACGAGCACACTACAATAAAAGGTTCTACGAATATAAATGGCGTTTGTAGGAAAACTTTGTAAAAATACTTTAACGACTGCACTTTCACGATTTATCACGTGTTATATTGCGTGTGACTAAACTGAAAATTGTTTTATTCTCTCGACATAAAACTATTTCACAAACTTCTTATCAGCCTATTACCGGCCCACTAGAGGGCCAAGACTACTTCCTAATGCCTAGAGTGATAATGTTAGGGTTATACTGTTTCATTTATTAATCATCACTATCACATGTTGATGATAGTAACCGGGACCGACGGCTTAACGTGCTTTCCAAGCACTGGGGGGTGACAAACTTTCTGACTCCAGGCTGGGATTGGAATGTATATAAAAATAGAAAATTTCATAGAAGAATGAGAAACTCAGAATTATTCCGGCGAACTGACCCAGGATTCGAACCCAGGGCCTCGTGATCGCCTATTACCGTCAAGCGTGTCGTGTAGAAACCAACAGGGGTGTGGATTTCATCGTACTTCCAACAAATTAGCCCATTTCCATATTAGATTCCATAATCACTCACTATATGGTGTGACTGCGTAGGTATTTATTTTACATGTCCCCTGTAATAAAAGGAGGCGGAGGAAGAGTTATGATGAATATTTTCTCATCTGTCTACGGTAGTTAAACCCGACGTTCGGTCCTTAGCACAAGTGTATAGGAAGGTACCTACTTAAAAAAAATTGAGAGGTGTCAAGGGACACCCGGATGGAATGAAGTTCCTTTCGATTAATTAGTGAAGGAATTGTAATAAATTTTATTTTTTTTAAGTAATAATAATATTTTTTTTATTATTAACAAATATAATGTTATATAAACTTAATCAGTAGGCTCAATTTTCGTACAGGGCGCCACGAGAGCGCGAGACAGCATACAGCGCGGGCGCCCCCCGCCGCGCACACACATCAAAGGCGGCGGCAAGATCCTTTGATCAAAAAATGTCGTGACAACTTTTCGTACGAATTTTTTCCGTCTAGCCCCCTTTCACAACGCGCGATAAGGAACTTCGTTCCAAAAATAAAAATATAAAATGTAGGTCCCATGTGCCAAATCTCAAAGCGAGAAATAGGGGTATCAAGCATTTCCAAAGCCTCCAGTGACCCGGTACACGAGTATTTCTTTGTGCCAACACAACAAAGAGTTGAGAAGAAAAATTCTATACGGTCGAGAAAATTTATTAGAAATATTCCGCGACGTCCGTCCCGGATGTCTTTATTAAAAAGTCTTCAGAAGCCTTTGTTTAGAGTGGAGGATAATATTGAAGTTATTGGCGGCATTCGAGAATACTACGACGTTATTATACCTATATAGTTTTTTTTAAACTGCTACATCCATGGCACGGGATTCTATTCGCGTTTCCATCCCTGTAGAAAATTTAAATAAACGGATTAAACTTGGCAATTCCCAAGTATAATCATTAATTTTTTCAATTTTATCTGCGCAGACCCCATTCCTGGATGTTGAAACAAAACCTTCCTGATTCGAACTGCGAAATTATTGAATCCCCTTCTAGCTCTCGTTTTACCCCGTACAATGTGGGCATCTTCATGTCAAGAGGCAAGTCACCTTCTAATCAAGCGCGTTGCACCGTAGGCTGTATCTTCGCTTACCATTAGGCGTAATCATAGCCAAGCGCTAGCCTATACTTACCATCACACCTGATGATGAGTAATGATGCAATCTAAGATGGAAGCGGACTAGCTAGAAGTAGCACGAAGTCAACAATCAGTTTCTTTTTTTTTTATCAACTACAGGTTAGCCCTTGACTGCTATCACACCTGATGTTAAGTGATGATGCAATCTGAGATGGAAGCGGACTAGCTAGGAGTAGCACGAAGTCCACAATCCGTTTCTTTTTTTTTTATCGACTACAGGTTAGCCCTTGACTGCTATCACACCTGATGGTAAGTGATGATGCAATCTAAGATGGAAGCGGACTAGCTAGGAGTAGCACGAAGTCCACAATCCGTTTCTTTTTTTTTATCGACTACAGGTTAGCCCTTGACTGCTATCACACCTGATGGTAAGTGATGATGCAATCTAAGATGGAAGCGGACTAGCTAGGAGTAGCACGAAGTCCACAATCCGTTTCTTTTTTTTTATCGACTACAGGTTAGCCCTTGACTGCTATCACACCTGATGGTAAGTGATGAAGCAATCTAAGATGGAAGCGAACTAACTTGTTAGGAGTATGATCAAATCCACACCCCTTTCGGTTTTTTTTTATCGACTACAAGTTGGTCCTTGACTGCTATCACACCTGATGTTAAGTGATGATGCAATCTAAGATGGAAGCCGACTAACTTGTTAGGAGCAGGATGAAATCCACATTCCTACCGGTTTCTACACGACATCGTACCGGAACGCTAAATCTCTTGGCGGTAGGTACATCTTTGTCCGTAGGGTGGTAACTAGCCACGGCGAAAGCCTCCCATCAGCCAGACCAAGACAAATTTAGAAAAATCTCAATCTGCCCCGCCGGGAGTCGAACCCCGTCCTTAACCTCCGTCTTATAAATCCACCGCGCATGCAACTGCGCCACGGAGGTCGTCAAACACAACATTGTACCGGTACCGTTTGGCGGTACGTCAGCGTCTATAGGTTAGTACTGGTAATTAGCCACGACCAGAGCCTCCCACCAATCATACCTGGACTAATTAGGAAAATCTCAAACGGTCCAGCAATTCTGCATCGATTTTTATATCATCACAACGTAAGATTTGAATTCGTCTCTACCTATCTCCATCGAATACGATACAACAGATAGAGACAAATTCGAAACTTGCATTGACTAGTGATAAAAACAAGGTTACGGCATACCGCTACTGAGCGGATCGCAACCCTATCTTGAGCCATCGTAAAATAAAATAAAATGACAAATTGAGGGTAGTTCATTAAACGTTTACGATTTGACGGATGCGATGCTAAAACAGCAGACGAATGGCATTCGTCTTGTCTGCTGGGACCAATTCGTCATGTGACATGAACCTTTTTCCCCCTCGGTATTTATTGTTTGTTACTTTTGCACGCGATGTCACAATTCGGCTAATTTTAACCGACTTCAATAAAAAGAGGAGATTTTCAACTTAATGTGTTAGCATTTTAAAATATTGCAATATGATACCATAGAAAATACTATACGATATCGTCTATAGTAACGTAAGGTTCTGTCGACTGGCAAATAATTCAAAAGGACTTGATTCCAGGCCATAAAATAAAAGATAAGAATTAACATATTAGAATAGTCGAATAGTGTATTTCACTGTTCTTTTGGTTGTTACAAAGTATGCATATTTTTAGTGTAATTATAATTATTGTAATTGAGTGGTTTTGTAATTAATTTCAAAAGAGTACGTGTCGTGTTTTTCTGGCTGCGTCTTTTCTCGTCACGGACTGCTTTTCCGATGCGGCGGTAGATAAAAGATTATGAAAGAATAAAACGATTTTGAAGACATCAGAATATTATTTTAAAATCTCGCTGCAAACAACAAATGCATATTTCTTTTGTTTGGTTACCTTGCTCCGCCATTTCTTGACTAATTTTGAAAATTATTTTTTACTTTAAAAAAGCAAAAAATACTATCGGACCAATATGCTATTTACAAATGAGCTTGAAAGCGATTCCAAATAATCGCAAACTATAACTAGTCTACCACTAACAAGTTAATTCATGCATGGTGAAGCCCGCCATAGCGGATGTACTTCGATCCTTTTGGATCTTTTGTACTCAAAGTCTACCACCTTAAGGCACCACCTTCAAGCCGATTAGTAATTAACCCATAAGTACCATGTTAGTTTTCGCTTTTTAGTGCAATATTTCTTTAAATTTTACGACTTTTTTATATAAAAAACTAAGCATTTTCTTATATAATAAATCTTTTTCCATTTCCACCTTACAAGAGAACATTATTTTTTTTAAATATCTCCAAATATAGGGAAACGTGACAAATAGGCAATTCTAAAGGCAAGTCCCTGCCCCCGAGTTCATACATAATAATTTGTAGATAACGAACAGGGCCCATAAACATGTCACAAAAGATAACCTGCCCGACGTATCACGTGGAATATTGCTAAAAGATTGAAACATCCACAAACAGGTTTGGGTTCTGTAGTTTTCAATCATCAGTTATATTGAAATGAAATGAAATGAAAATATACTTTATTGCACACACCAAGGCAGGAAAGATACGAAACAAGATACAATTTACACAAGAATTTACAGTAGTACAATAGGCGGCCTTATCGCCAACAGGCGATCTCTTCCAGGCAACCTAGTTAAGAAGCTACAGTAAATTAAAGAGAGGGTGAGGGTGTACAGAACAAGGAACTTAAAAAGAAAATAAAAACTTAATTCACAAATAAATCGAGAAAAAATAAAAACTAAAACCTTTATATATAAAATATTTTTTAATGCATATGTAACGGCTACAATAAGGTATGGAATCATATTCTGGGGGAATTCATAATATGATCGCGAAAGAGTTTTTAAATGCCAAAAAAAATGTGTCAGAGCAATTTGTCGACTAAAGTCGACGGACTCTTGTAGGCCGTATTTTCATAAATTTAAAATACTTACTTGTACGTGTATGTATATTTATGAAGTGTTGGTTTTTATTAAAAAAAACCAACAATTATTTAAATATTCAGACAATGAACGTAGAAAAAATAAAATATGCTTCACATATCATGTCACGGCGTTATACAAGAAAAGCATATTTAATATGGCACCACTAATTTATAACAAATTGCCTGTGGAATTAGCCAATAGAAATCTCAGTACTACTGTATTTAAAAATAGAATTAAGGCTCTTCTGCTGGAAAAAATATACTATTCGATCGATGATTATCTAAGGGACAAATTATAAATTATAAGCAATATGAATGTATTGATATGTAATGACAGAATTAATTGATTTGACATTTTAAATATTATTTCTAATTTTGTAATTTTGTATTAATTTATAATAATTTTTTGTAAATTTTGCATGCCTTGTAAACGGCAATACACTGTGACTCAACATTATTTTTTACGACCTTTTTTTTGTACCGTGTATTATGCAAATAAAGATATTCTATTCTATTCTATATTGTGGTGTCTTCAAAGGCGTCATCCAGGAGTTTGGGCGCCCTAAACTCCGGGTTTTTAAAATATGTGGTAGAATGCTAAATAACAGGCTTTCGAAAAGTGTCTTGCGTACTACATAAATAGTGAGATTTTTTTAAATATTTTCTTGTTCATCACAAGTTAACCCTTGACTGCAATCACACTTGATGGTAAATGATAATGCAATTTAAAATAGGCTAACTGGTTAGAAGTAGGATGAAATCCACTCCACTTTCGCATTCTGCGTGACATTGTACCGGAACGCTAAATCGCTTGACAGTACGTCTTCGCCGGCAAGGTGGTAACTAGACACGGCCAAGGTCTCCTACCAGTCAAATCTCTGTTGTTTGATTGTTCTCTTAGCACTTTCGTCATCATCATTTTCAGCTTATTAACGGTCCACTACAGGGACAGGCCTCTCTCCTTATAGAAAAGGGGATACACTTACTTAGCACTTTAATGACGATCAAATATTAAAATGTAGAAAATGTCTTGTTTGTGAATCTTTTTGCTTTCTCATGTTAAATTTAGTTAAAACAGACAGGGGAGTAATATAATGCAATCCTGCAGGAAAAATCCTCATCGATCATTGATCTTTTCAGTTTTTGAGGAATTTATGTGAGCGGCGTAAATGTTTATTATTGCCTTATTTTTTATATTAGTCAAAAAATGACTGCTACACTGCATTGTCACTTAACAGATTAAGTTATGAAACAAATGCACATACATTTGTTGACAAAGATGTGGCTAGTCATTCAAAATTTTTAGATAATATACGATAACCATGTATTTTTATTGGAACGAAGTTCCTTATCGCGCGTTGTGAAAGGGGGCTAGACGGAAAAAATTCGTACGAAAAGTTGTCACGACACTTTTTGATCAAAGGATCTTGCCGCCGCCTTTGATGTGTGTGCGCGTGAGCGGCGGGGGCGCCCGCGCTGTATGCTGTCTCGCGCTCTCGTGGCGCCCTTTGGTGTTTCGGTGTACAACAACAAATATTATTATTACTTAAAAAAAAAAATTTATTACAATTCCTTCACTAATTAATCGAAAGGAACTTCGTTCCATCCGGGTGTCCCTTGACACCTCTCAACTTTTTTTAAACTAAATGTTTTTTTAACTAAGAACAGGACCATAAATTCGCAAAAATAAGTACGAATAATTCACTAATTTTACGCGAGGATTCCTAATTCTCCTGAAAAAGGCGAATCCGAGGTAATTGCCCTAAGAAATGATAAGTTACCTACGCTTTATAACCATATACATTCCAATTTTAATCAAAACTCATACAATGTATGCGCTATTTTTGATAAAAAATCCTCCTTTTTAGTGAAGAGACAAATTTTTTCATTATAGCTAATGGTTTTACTCTTGGAAAGTTAGGTTCATGTTGGATTTTCTCATGAATTTCTGATAGGTATATCTATTGATCGGTAAGAAATAGTTAGTAAAAAATGTTTTAAAGTGAAGTTTATGCTGAACTTTGGAAACCACTTGGAAACTATTGTAAATAAAAACTTAAAACCTTATCGTGCAGATTTTTCAATTACCTTTTTAAAAAAACAAAAAATAACCGCACAAAAACTGAAAGAAATTGCTTTTCTTTTAAAGGAAAGGTTTGTTTTTTGGAAATTGAAGCTAGTGATCACTTGATTTTGACATTGAATTTTTTTTATTAAAAAAATAATTTCTGAGGTCAATAACCTACCTTTTTTATTGACTACAAGTTAGCCCTTGACTGCTATCACACCTGATGTTAAGTGATGATGCAATTTAAGATGGAAGTGAGCTAACTTGTTAGGAGTAGGATGAAATCCATACCCCTATCGGTTTCTACACGACATCGAACCGGAACACTAAATCGCTTGTCGGTACGTCTTTGTCGGTAGGGTGGTAACTAGCCACGGCGAAAGCCTCCCACCAGCCAGACCAAGATAAATTAACAAAAATCTTATCTGCCCCGCCGGGGATCGAACCCAAGACCTCCGTATTATAAATCCACTGCGCATACCACTGCACCACGAAGGTCATCAAATGGTAAATGGAAAACCATCGTCTTTAAACAGAGCAACATTTCGCAGGGCATGCAAGCGACACTTCCTACGAAATGCAACCCAGTGTGCATCAACGTCTACGCGTAAATGTTCTCTCTTGACTCATGTCCCAGTAATTGTTCCAGCAACCGTGTACTTCAGATTGGGACTCACTCAGCAATGCTGCTTGATTGCAAGCAAAATAATATTATGAAAGAAGTAGAGGTACAAATGGCGGTAGTAGCGATTTCTTCGAGGTAGGTACCAGTAGGTACTTCCCAAGAAGTGCGGTATCACAAAAGCATACTATTAAATGAAAGAAGATTTATTATGGAATTCCGATCTCAATAAGCAGACAAAGGAAATTGTAACAAAGATCCATAAACATCACTTGTTTACCAAACGAAGAGTTGTTGGGCTTAATACATTACCGTGTCGACGCATTTGTCGAATGAATAATTCAATACGTCAGCTCAGGCAATTAGTATTAACGTATTGTAAACGATATGAGTGCAATATTTAGGGAACATGACATTAACTGCTCAAGATATTATGCTGTTAATATACCATACATTATTATCATTATTCAGTCGACTTTAACGGGCTGGCACAGAACCACGAACTTTGCATTTGAGCTGCAAAGTGGGCTTCAGATATGTCAAACTCCAAGTGAATAGTTGGTCAAATGTAAAAGGACCATACCATAATACCATAGAAAATATGATCATAAATAAGTTAAATTACTGAAAATCCCAACCTAAAACATATGTTTTGAAAAAATACATTGATATCAAAATGTATTATAATTATAATCAAGCAAGTTTTTAATCGACGAAAAAAACGGAGGAGGTTCTCAATTCGACACGTATATATATTTTTTTATGTTTGTCCACGCATAACTTTTTACAGAGTTGTCTGATTTTGATAATTCTTTTATTATTAGAAAAGGCACACTTCCAAGATGGTCCAATAGTCATGTTAGGATCTGATAATGATATCCTGGGAAAATTGAAGGAACTCTTCAAATTTTATAGGCACACTTGCAGCGATTTCGGTTTTTGTGTAAGCTTTTTGGATATTAGTGCCGTATAATATACTATGAGAGTATAGTACGAGTACGTTACGCGGCGATAAATCACTAAAAAGTAAGAAATAAAAAATTTTAACAAAAAATAGAACCGACTCAAAACGCACTAAAAAGAAAAAAGTAACCGTGTCATTTAGTTGCTTTAATTT
Source organism: Mycalesis mineus (assembly GCA_034621355.1). Classification (NCBI taxonomy): domain Eukaryota; kingdom Metazoa; phylum Arthropoda; class Insecta; order Lepidoptera; family Nymphalidae; genus Mycalesis; species Mycalesis mineus. The sequence continues at coordinate 7,373,008 of CM067904.1, read as the reverse complement.
ACTTAAGCGTATCTAGGAGTCGGTGCCAGCCAAGGTTTCTACTTTAAGGACATTACCTAGAACCCACTAACTGCTTTACTACGTTAAATAAATGTTCCTTAGACTTGGTTGGCACTGACTTCATAGATATGCTTAAGTAAATTACTAAAAACTAAATGACAGTTATTTTTTACTTTTTAATGCGTTTTGAGTCAGTTCTATTTTTTTGTTAAAAACTTTTTCTTAACCAAGTAGCAAAGCACTTTGTGAATTGTTTACATGGCGATCTTAAATTAGAAAACTTTGGTGGTACCGACTTTATACTTATCTATGATTAAGTTAATTGAAGTAACTAACAAACGTCGATCAGTTACCACTCTATCTACTGAAGGCGTAGGCGTGATTTAGCGTTCCGCTCCAATGTCTTGTTGAAACCGAAGGTGTTAGGAATAGGATGAAATCTTGCCTGCTTGCATCTTAAATTGTATCATCACTAACCATCAGGTGTAATTGCAATGTAAATTGTAATAAAAAAAGGAAACTAGAACAAAGTCATAACTTGGGGGCAATGTCAAACAATGCAACGAAGTAAAGAAGTTTTCAATATGCATGGAAGATTGTAAGAAGTGATAAAAATAGTTGCGTCATAGAATTAATTGCAGACGCCGATGTGAGACAATGACAAACTTAAGTGATAAAAGTAGGTATTAATTCCAGTAAGCGGGTTAAGAGTCTCGTAGTTTAACTGCTCGTTAAACTGTTGAACTGTTCAACAGTTAACAACTGTGTTGCAAATAGGTGAGCAGATTTAAGCGACTAATACACTTTTTTTAATCTTTGTTAAAGGAGCTTGATCCAATCGGACTAAAATTAATTCGCTTCTTAAATTAATAAAAAACCGGCCAAGTGCGAGTGGGACTCGTGCACCGAGGGTACCGTAAATTTTAAGGTTCTCAGAATTATTCTTTCATATGTACTATGCTTATTGCGAAATTTTAAGATTTTGGGACTAACTGCGAGTAGTAGAGTTAAATATGCGGCTTATGCTGTATCTTTTGATTGCGATGACATAGATGTTTGATTTTGTCATAGCTTAAAGGTTTTATTGACTCAATTACTGATATGAATTTCAATTTAATACCGTTACGCCGTCATGAGCAAAAGGCGTAAGTGTAAAATTATTAAAAATATTTTTAATACATGATATAATTAAAAATTTACAATTTTCGTAATTTATCCGTCATCTGTGCTATATGACGCATAAACGGCTGTATCTTTTGATTGCATTGGCCTAGCAGCAGTGGCGGGGCAAGACCTAAATTTGATGTGGGCAAGACAGATTTCGCGAGGCCCTGTCCTATTGCGACCTGAAGACGGAATTTATAAAATAATAAAAAAAAACAATACAATTAACACTGCCAAGTTTTTATTCGAAAAATACAAATAAGATTAATATTAATGTAAAAATTACATATCGTAAATATAAAGGTTGAAATAACAATACCAATAAATTAAATATTAGCTTTCATAGGATGCTTCTAGTCCTTATGGCTAGTACTGAAGATGATTCTGCCAGTGATATTTATGCAATCAGGATAGCAGTCGGACATAATTTAATATTTTAAATATTTTCTTCATGCTGTATAAGGTACCATCATAGCCCAAAGTGTCAATGATCTATGTAGACCAGTGCATTAAATTTTTGAAACCAAATAAAATCTACTGCCTTTTCTGAGAAGGTTTACTATAGTAACATAAATATATTTAATCACCATCGAAAAGTAGAGATTTCAACGAACAGAAAGCACACCAATTAAAAAAAAATAATGATATTTTGACGGCCAATTTTTCTGTTGAAAATTAGGTTATTTTTTCGATATTCATTCAAAATAAGGTGAAAAAATAAATATTTCAAATCAAATAAATTATAGCGTGTTTGGAGCAAAACAAGGCAAGTTTTCACCAAATTTTATGAAAATAAAATTTTATTTGTAAAGATAAACATAAAAAAACGAAAAACTTGGTTTCTGAATTTTTGCACAAATTTTGAGGTTATGTGAAAAAAAGTGTAGAAACAAAAGTTTTAGATCTTTTTATTAGCTACAACTTTGCCATTCAACTCTTTTCCATAGGACTTTTAGTTTTGCCGGAAATCGAGAAAATCCGTTTTTTACCCCTAAACCCTCAACCCCTACCCCTTCCCGGACTCAGATCACCCGTAATTTATTTTTCCTTTCATTTTTATGATATTCTCTTCATTTTCTGATGGATTTAATTCTACTGCGATTTTCTAGTACTTTTTGTTAATTTTAAGGCTAATTGTGCTGGAGTAATGGTAAAATATCATGTTAACATATTTTAAAATATTGACAGTTTATGATTTTTTGATTCTTTGATTATTTTTAAAGGGATTGCGTAATTACGCCAAAAAATAATGTTGTCACTTAAAACCGTGTTGTTGCTTAATTTTGTGTCTGATGGCTGAATTTGTTTGGAAAAAAAAATATTTTTATGTACATTTTTTACTTTTAAGTACATTTTTTAGCTTTAAAAAACTTATTATTTATTTAACAGTGCAGTCAATGTTTGCATTTATTGACGTATTGTCATCTCCACCTTGTATACATTTCTTAAAGTGTATATTTAAAAATAATTAGATTTTTTTTAAAGGAACAGAAATTTCCTGCTTTTAACTTAACTAAATTTCTTAATTATTGTATCGTAATTCAGTCTAGAAGCCATATATTTGATTCAATTGGTAAAACAGCCAAAGCTGAAAGTCTTTCCTGACTCATTGTGTTTCTCAAATAATTTTATATTAATTTTAATTTAAAAAAAACTCCTTTCAGCAGAAGCTGTACTTATCGGAATTGTTAATAAAATTCGGATGACAATGTAAATATTTGGGTAAATTTCTTTCAGGCTATTTTCTGTTATATTAGGGGTTAAAGTACGAAACTGCACTTCGTACTTATATACTTCGTATTTAATAGGTACTTCGAATTGACATAGAACCTTCATGGTTTAAGATTTTAAAGTGAAACTTTTTTCACACGGTACCTGTGTAGTTCTTCTTTTAAAAAATGTGCAACATTCGATTATCAACTTTCAGTTGTTTTTTTATTCAGCTTAGACAATAAAGATGTATACTTCGAAAATTCGTGTGATTTTTTAATACGAGTTCCGACGCGGAACTAACGCGGCAGAAACAGCTCGCAATATTAATGTTGCGTTTGGAAAGGGGACTGCTAATGAACGCACTGTGCGATTTTGGTTTAAACGCTTTCGTGATGGAAACTTCGATTTGAAGAACGAACCACGTGGAAGACCGCCCACACAGGTGAATAACAATGATTTGAAAGAGATGGTGGAAGCCGATCCGAGGCAAACTACCCAGGAATTAGCGACATGGTTTAACGTTACTTTACCAACAATATTGACTCATTTGCGTCAAATCACTAAAATAAAAAAAATATGAAAAATAGGTGCCTCGTGACTTGACTGATCTGCAGAAAGAAACGCGTGTTGAAACTTGCGTTGCCTTGTTGAATCGATACAGAAATCAAGGAGTATTGGATCGAATTGTGACATGTGATGAAAAATGGATTCTTTACGATTATCGTAAGCGGAAAATGCGTTGGCTGACCCTAGGTCAAACGCCGCAACAGTGTCCTAAAGCAAAGCTTACCAATTAAAATGTAATGGTAACTGTTTGGCGGTCTCAGCGTAGAGTTATTCACTATAGCTTTCTCCGATCTGGTCAAGCAATAACGGCAGATGTCTACTGCGCCAAACTCCGAACAATGATAGCGAAACTAGCAGTGAAACAGGCCCGACTTATGAATCGATCACCATTATTGCTCCATGATAACGCGAGACCTCATACAGCACGAGAAACCGTTTTAACTCTACAGGAACTGCAATTAGAAACCATTCGTCACCCTCCATATTCGCCAGACCTTGCTCCAACGGACTACCATTTTTTTCGTGATTTGAAATGCTTCCTAGTAAAGAAAGTAAACAAATAAAACAAGGGATTCCCCGCACTGGTCGGCGGCAAATGTTGCCAGACTAAGATAATTAAAATAAATAACTAATATATTTCACAACAAAATTAATTTATATCTTTTTTTATTTTATTCTCGCTTTAAAGCAATGCTTAAAATTTTTTGAGGCGCGAGGCCCCTTGTAGCGCGAGGCCGTAGGCGGTGGCCCACGTCGCCCACGCCTTACGCCGCCTCTGCCTAGCAGCTTGGTTTTTACAAGACTAAGGAACCGCAGACTTAAGTATTTGATATAGATTTCAGCTTGATACCTCCACGCGTTCTTGAGAAAAAGGGTCTTGACAGACGGACGGACGGACAACGAAGTGATCCTATAAGGGTTCCGTTTTTTCCTTTATAGGTACGGAACCCTAAAAATTTACGTCCTGTTCTCATTTCATCATCGTCATCATTATCAGCCTGTTAATGGCCCACTACAGGGCCAGGCCTCCTTCCTTATAGCAGAGATGTCAAGCATAGATCCACCACGCTGCTCCAGTCCTGGTTGGCTGCCTTCGGGTGAAAATTTTTCATTAATTAACTATCACTATCAGATGTTGATGATAGTGACCTGGACCGATGGCTTAACGCGCTCTCCGAGGCGCGCGGGTGTAACACCAACAACTTCCCGACTCCGCGCTTGGAATGTACAGAAGATTTCAAAGAATAATAAAAAACTCATAATTATCCGTCCGACCCTGGCCTCTAATTCAGGACCTCGTGATCGATGCCACATAGGCTAACCACTAGACCAACGAGGCAGTCGTCATTATCATCATTATTAAATGTAATATATATAAAAAATATTTATTAGTTACCATAGTACCGATAACACAAGCTACCTACGCTTACTTTGGGGCTATATAGCGATGTGTGTATTGTCTTATAACATTTATTTATTTATTTTCATCAATTATATATATTTATTTATCACGTGTCCTACGTCGGACACAGGGCTTTTTAAGCTTTTATCTTTTATCGCGGGCCTTGAACGTGGAGACCGAATACAGAAATTCCGTAACGAAAAAACCTAACACCCCCTGAGTATCAAAAGCACAATTTCGGCAACGACGACATCGGGGCACGTGGCTTAGCGGCAAGGCGCTCTAAGTCCCCGGATTGCCAGAGAGACACGGGTTCGAATCCCGTTGGTTCCGAAATTTTTTTTTTTCAAGCGTGATATTTAAAAGTCATTTTTTTTTAAATTAATGGCATTTTGCAATACCACGCTTAAAAAAAATTGCGGAACCGACGGGATTCGAACCCGTGTCTCTCTGGCAATCCAGGCACTTAGATCGCCTTACCGCTAGGCCACGGTCCCGATGACGTCAGTAGGTAAACATAAGTTGATAAAAAATGCTATGTAATAGCTTTACCGCGGCAGTCTCCGAGTGCAACACGTCTTTTTTTAGAGGCTCGAGTGTCACGTGATGGTAAGTCATGATGCAATCTAAAATGAAAGCAGGCTATAAGGCATTGATAATAAGGCATTGAATGTGATAAATTTCTTTCAAATTCTAAAAAAACTCATCTGAAAATATCGGATTAACTTCCAAACCCGGAATATAGTTTTATTCGTTTTGAATAAACTGTCCTTCAGTCCCTTGTGACCCTTGAATAAAGTTCTAACTTGATAAAATACGGCATATTTTGTTATCGCCCTATACATATCTAGTCCGTTTTCTAATACAGCTGTGAAAATAGGTTCCCAAAAAATACAAAAAAAAACATACATACTAACTTAACTAAGCCAAATATCGTATTCTTTTTAGAAATCGGTTAAATCGAAGGTAACAATAACGATCAACGAAATATTTCTCCAAAGTCTTGAAGAGGTTTACACAAAAGAGTTTCCTTTCTTCTATTAGGCAGGATTTGGAGTTTAGACCCACCACGCTGCTCCTCTATGCGAGGTGACTGACATAAAATTATAATCCTATGTATCAATTTCGATACGAATGGTAATAATCGGGTTTGGACGACTGCTTAATGGGCTCTCCGAGGCATGGCGGTGTAACATCAAAAAACTTTCCAACTCTGGCTGCTATTAGGAATTTCTCGTTAGAGAGTACAATTCTATATTCCTTAGCAAGAATCAGAACTCGAATCCAGGATTTGACTGGACTTGACAATAATCCAATTACACGTAGGCACGATTAATCTACATTACTTGATTGACTTACTTAACATAGTCATACATTTCGTCATCTACTCGTAGATGCTTACTAATGTTTTCGATACTCGTAATTATGCGGGTGTAACTGCTGGGCTAGTAGTAACAGTAAACTGTAAGCAAGTTAAAATCTTGCAGTAACAACTACGTAGAGTTAAAAGTGTCGTCTGCGAAGGCTCTAAAACAAAAATTCAGTATGCGTCCGAGTGTTCACTAGATAAAATTCCAAGTTGTTGGGGTTCTTTATTAAAAAGTTACTGGAACAGTGTAGTAAGGAATGGGGGTTAGTGGAAAATATTGCGGCAAGCGGTGTTATGTGCTCTGTGCAGTAGCGGATTCAAGGGAGGACTTGGGCTTAAGATGCCCAGAAGCATTATATTATGGGTCGATCACCTAACCTAATCTAACCTAAACTCATTACATGTTAAAAATAGTTAATACAATTGCAAAAAATGTCGCAATTAAACTATGTAGAGTCAACATCTTACAAGAATGCTTCGCTTATAAAACGTACGTAGAGAGTTTTTGTCAGATTTGGGTGACTTTATCGCCAGGTTTTGTTGATTTTTGGTTGGAAATATAAAAGTAATTCCTGCTTTTATTCAATACAGTACTTTTTTTAATTATTTGCGAATGCTCGCGTCTTCTGTGCGCATTTTTGATATTTTAATGAAACAGTAACATTTACAGAGATTCCTTATTTTGGTCACTTGATAGATGTGTATGGAAAGAATGAATGCAACACTATCAAAATGGACGCTATCCCGCAGGAGCTATTTAACCATCTTCTAGTATCGAGTAGAACATACTTGTTTACTTATTGTCTGCGTTTCAGTAAGGACTTTTGGACAAGAATAAGAAAAGTATCGATTTGGATCCAATAGTCGCTTCAGTGATATGAATAAGACCCATACTAAAAATGGGCCCTGAAAAGCGCTTTGTCTAGGGCCCATCATGTTTAATCCGGCTCTGTCCTCTGCTAGCTCTGGACGTATGTCTGACGTAGATGGCGGTCAATGGGCGCCGAGTTCAGTGCCCAGTTTGCTTATTGTTACAAAGATGTTTGGTTAGCTTGGATACGGCGGTGGCTTGTGAAAATATGACGTACAACGGAAAGTACGCAAGGGTTTTATTCGTTTTACAAGCTTTTGAGATGCCGTAGATATAAAATATTAAGTTTAATATAGAAATGTCCACATTTTCTTTAACGTTGAATGAAAGTTAACATTATCTTAATCGCACTACTTATTGTCGACGCGAGAATAAATAAACTTTTTTAGAACTTGTAAAAATAAAGGACATTCGTACTAACTTGTAATCCCTATTTTTTCGGCTCCAAGGTTTAATTTATAACATATAGATTAAGTGGATAAAATGGATTGTATAGTAAATGTTTATTAACTTAGCATTTGTCATATTTGCATACAATATTTTGATACACGATACTTGATGCAGAAAATCATGCAAGACTAAACTTGATTTAACATATTGGAAGATAGACAAGTTTTGAGACTTAGTATTCACATGTTTAATACAAATTTATCTTTTCTTAAACAATCTGTCGAATGTCTTAAATATACATACATGCAATTTAACTCAACATCAAAAGCGACATTGTTATGTGGTTCAAAAAGAACAGGATAGAAGATAGATCAATTATATCCTTAGCATTGTCTCATCTCGCAGAAATCTTCAGTGACTACAGTTCTTGCAACTTGATCGAAATATCGATAACAGTTAAACATATTATTATGTTGAACAAATACGGACTAAGTTTAGCAATCACATCACTGCGCTCGATGCCGGAATGCCGATAAACAGAAACCGGAAGTAGCTGTTGCACTGCTCAGGACAATTCCTGATATTATGCAACAAAAATTATCCAAATCGATCTGCTAGTGTTTACACGGACGGACTGTTAGTCTCGGGCCCTCAGTGTTTATAAAAAAAACACAACACTGGCTAGAAACTAATTTATTAACTGTTTATATTATTCTATAATTCTCACAACTTTAGACGATTTACTTAAATCACTTTATTCCGCGATTCGCGAGGACCTTCAAAAGGTCTAACGGCGACTTGATGGGCAGGATCTTAGTCTCACTACTAGTCCAGACCGGCGGGCAGAAACCAGGTCCGTAGTCTTGGACAGCAATGTAGCTGCAGCAGCTGACTGTTTGAAGCACAGTTATCGTTTTTACAGCAAATATATCGCTGACTGGCCATTGACATCTGTGTCGATAGTTGCAGGTCAGCGTTACTAATATAGAATTTAGGGATGTAACAGGACGCACGGACATTGCAAATCTCTTTTTTGCATTTACCTAGAACTGGTAGTTTTTAAACTAATAATATATTAAATGCCGCATTTGGTCACGTCGCACATCTCGATGTAAACAAGCCAGTAGTATTGTGCTCTATTTCTACGATCGTTCGAAACAACTGACGCAACTCGCTACTTATCGTGGTTTTAACAGATGCATGCTACTTTTCCAGACCAGTATTTGAAAAAACCACCAACCCACATTGGGGCAGCGTGGTGGGTCTACGCTTAACATTCCCATCCCTCCTCCTACAAGGTGGGAGACCAAGCCCTGTAAAGGAAGCATGTGTTAATAAGATAGTAAATAAAATATATTACAACTCCAGTTCCTAAACAAACAAGAAAGTATTATAAATATATCGTCAAGAAGTGTTTCGGTTGTATTGTATGAGAAGCGGGTGGAACGTTAGTAGGGTTGCCATATTATTACCAGCCTACAAGGGACTAATGTTTATGTGTGTAAAAAATAAGGAACAAATAGGACAAAATGTAATTGCCATTTTATTAAATTATTAAAACTGATAAGAATATGTTTAAATTTATCTTTATTATATTTTTCACATTTCTAAATATATCACGAGATCTTAAAAAATATATACACTCGTTCACTTGAAATTCCCACCCATCCAATTATATTTTAACCAAATTACAGTAAATCTTGGCAGGCTTATAATTTTTTACTTTTATATTTATAAATGTATGGGGTTCTTGCAAATTGATTTTTATTTTGTATTTTTAACAATTATTTTATGAACAGTTACAATTTGAATAAACGTTCAGGTACTACAACGTTTTTTGTTTAGAAATGATTATTTAAAATTCTTTTATAAACACGTCTGTTGGTGGGTGGAAGGGTGGAGACAGTGCCTTTACAATTTTGTTGCATGATCTTAGCTTAGCTTGTTAACTCATTTCGCGATGCACACACCCACTAAGAACGCATTTTCCGATACTCATAAAATAATGCTCAAAATATGGGACATCCCGGGAAATATGGAACGTGTGGCCACGCTAAACGTTAGTAAGGACGTCGGGGTATCGTTTTCCCCTTTGATATGAAGCTTTTAGCCAGCTGTCTGGATGATGGACGACATCTGATCTCCGCAGGACCTTGAACTCGGCCGCGTTTATATCGCGATCACTATTTTGTTATATTACTGACATATTTTTTCTTTTCTGGATTTATCTGCGATTAGTAGAAGAAATATGACAATTCTTTTTTTTAACTACAAGTTATCCTTTGACTGTAATTACACCTGCCCTCCTACTCTGTAACTATATTTTTACCCGACTGCGTCAGAAGGAGGGTTATGTTTTCGAGCGTATGTATGTATGTATGTCCATTTCTTCGGCACGCGCTACAGCCTAAACGGCTGAACGGATTTTGACACGAGAGGTATCGTTGAATTTGTCAAAATTGTGGTAGTTACATAGGCATATAAATTTTCAAAATGGCGGCTGTAAATGGGGGAAAAAAGGGGGATGTCTGTATTTTTTTTTCTTAGCTTAGCAATATGGGTACCAATTGAAAGTTCGTAAAAAGACCATTTCAAAAATATAAATATCATATCATGCTCATATTACTTTTTTAACAAAAAATGGCAAAAAGTGTACTATGTGTACCGTCTCATTTCTATACCATTAACTAAAACTAAAAAGTCTCAAATAAAATTATTATTATAAAAACAAAAACCCCGACTGCTTAGAAGTTATGAACTGAAAAGAGAAAAACAAGGATCACTATATCTGTATAAAATTCTAAATACTTTATGGTGCTGCAGGCGGGGACAAACGTAGTTTTGGTAGATCTTTCTTTCCGCGCAGGTTAAAGTATTTTGTCCCTGTTTACGGTAGTAGTACGTAACGTTCCCGTAATTCAGCCCCAGGCGACGAGATGGAACACCGTGGGGTTTTAGTCGGTACGAGTCCGACATAATCTTCTCGCCTCCCCATGACGAGAAGGTATCCATGAGGATTTCCCCACGTTAAAAAAAAAAGAAAAGGTAAAAAATATTCAAGTAGGCAGTTTTACAAGCACTTTTGATACGTCAAGTTTGTCAGTACGTAGTGGCTCTACCACCGGTTTAGAAGGCAGATTCTGCCAAGAAGAGCAGGCAAGAGGCTCAGCAATTGCTCTTTTAAAAATCAATGTTACTATTTGGGTTTTATAATTTACAATTTTAGTTATCCCTTCTTGCGTGTAAAAAGAAAAACTGAATGCAAGAATCCTTGTCGTTAAAAAAATCATTAATTATATAGTAACCTCTTCTTAGTAAATGGTTTTTAAAAACAATGATAAATAGACACATATTAACTAATTATAACATAGTTACAGAATAGGAAGGCTGACCATGCAATCTAAGATGGAAGCAGGTTAACTTGTCAAGAGTAGGATAAATCCACACCCCTTTTGGTATCACGGCATTGTATCAGAACGTTAAATCACTAGACAATAAATCTTTGTCGCCAGGATTTATTGACATAATCTCAATATCGGCTTAGTTGGGATTCGAACTCAGGATTTCAGTCTTCTCGGTTCTAAGTTTACCGGTTTATTTTAACTGATTATAAAATATTTTTTTGAATAATCGGTATTCATTAATTAGTAGCGGATGCCCTCGACTTGACTCGACTAGTTATTGAAAAATAAGCCTATGTAGATATGTTCTTTCTCAGGCTCTAGACAACATTTCTTGTACAACATTTCTTTTAAATCGGTTCAGAAGTTTAGGTGTGGTTGAATAACAAAAAGACAGAGTTACTTTTGCATTTGTAATATGAAGTAGGTATAGATTAGTACAGATTTAGTAACAATCTATAAAAATAATATAAAGCTGGAGAGTTTGTTTGTTTTAACGCGCTAATCTCAGGAACAACTGGACCGATATCAAAAATTCTTTCAAACACCGTTGGACATGTACGTGATGCCTGAGTGCTATACGTTATATATTGTTACTACCGAGGGGCTGGGGATCAAGAGGTCAGTCACAGACAGAGGAGAACAAGAGAACAGTCTTCAATAAGAAAACAGTTTTTTATTAATCCATAAAAGAATCACCACAGCACGATGCGACGCCGTTGATTAGTGCTCCCAGGCCCAAAAGAACTCATCAACCGCAGCGATGATCTGCCTGGGCATTAATTAGCCCTCCCTATCAAAACAACATTGGGTGACGTGTTCAGATTAACCATCCATAAACCCGCACTAACTCGTAGGGAACATCTCCCTACGTTCCTTCCACCACCTTCACTATTCGACAACTCGTTGTGAAATCGCTAAAATGTACCAATATTTTCTTCATTCATACAAAATAAGCGTTGCATGTTGCAGAGATTTCCAATCAAAAATCTTATTTCCTAAATCCTCTGAGGGATTGTCGGTAACAATATGTATCATGAACCCGGGTGGACTGCTAGTTGTTAAAAAAAATTTTAACAAAAAATAGAACCGACTCAAAACGCACTTAAAAGTAAAAAAATAACTGTGTCAATTAGTTGCTTTAATTTACTTAAGCATATCTATGAATTCGGCGCCAGCAAGTTTAATGAACTTTTACTTTTTAGTGCGTTTTGAGTCGGTTCTATTGTTTGTTAAAAATTTTATTTCTTACTTTTTAGTGATTTATCGACACGTAACCTACTCGCACTATACTCTCATAGTATATTATACGGCACTAGTAACCAGTAAAAGCTATCGATACTGACACAAAAACCGACATCGCTGCAAGTGTGCCTATACAATATGAAGAGTTCCTTCAATTTTCCCAAGATATCATCATCAGATCCTAACATGATGTTAATAGGACCACCTTAGAAGTGTGCCCTTTCTAATTTTCAAAATCGCACAACTCTGTAAAAAGTTATGGGTGGTCATACATAAAAAAAAATATATACGTATCGAATTGAGAACCTCCTCCGTGTTTTTTCGTCGGTTAATAAAATAAATAACTTACAGATTAAGTAAATCAAGAAAATAATTAATAAGTTTGAGAGTGTTAATATAATATTTTTTATTTTCTTTATAGATTAAGATAACTATTTATTAAGAAAATATTGAGCAAAATAAACATAAAAATAATTTAGGAACCCTTATCTTAATGTGGGCTTATACGATTATACGTTTAAGTGGTCGAACGCAACATTATAGTCGGGTTTAGTAAGAGTTCAAACGTCTAGGAGATCAGATATCATCCATCATTTGGACATGTGGTTAGAATCTCAGTATCACTATCTAGTCACTATTGCGAGGGTATAATGATGCGGGCTTCGTTGCTCCAGTGGACCCTTCGGATCAAGAGTTAAAATCCAGTCAGCCTATGGTATATTAAAGTCAATGTCAAAATCATTTACGTATTTCAAATAGTTTACTAGTACTTTTTTATAAGAACACGATTTTTAAGTACCTTTATTATTATTCAGAATGGAGAATACTCTTCATTTATTTATTTTTCTTGAACATTGTTTAAACCATTAACTACTTATTTGGGTTGCCAGTTAATCGCCAATCTCGGTTGTATAAACTTTTGAAACGTCAAGTTAACTTATTACTCCAATGTAACTTAAAATTAATGCTACGAAGGTTCCAAGCGTGCCTTGATCCGAAAAGAGCCCACAACAAACACAAGGTTTTTTTATTGTCACAATTTTACAATATAGCTTGGAGCAAAATAATATCTAGTCACATAGAGCAGTGCATTCCCCAAGCTTTTTTGTCGTTAATAAATATAATCTTTTACATTATAGTAAGCTTTTTCCATAAAGTTTTTGAGAGACACAATTGCTACTTCATCGGGCAGTTTATTAAAAATGTGATTCCCCTTAAAACAATTATTTATTTGTTGTAGCCTGGTTTTATGTGCTACTAGCTTATTCATTGTAGCCTGGTTTTATGTGCTACTAGCTCATTTATTGTAGCCTGGTTTTATGTGCTACTAGCTTATTTATTGTAGCCTGGTTTTATGTGCTACTAGCTTATTCATTGTAGCCTGGTTTTATGTGCTACTAGCTTATTTATTGTAGCCTGGCTTTATGTGCTACTAGCTTATTTATTGTAGCCTGGTTTTATGTGCTACTAGCGTATTTTTACTCCTAATGTTACATTAATGCTGTTAGGCTGTTAGATTCACATTTTCTTTCGATTTTGCTTACATACCTATGAACATACTTTAAATTCTCAACTTGGCTTGGAACAGTCAATTTTTTTCTCTTCTTTTAATATCTCTCTTTATCTATTTTCTAGACATAAGTACCATTTCTTATTGAGGATCCTATCGATTTCGACTTGGAGTTTGAATTTTTATGTGAGGAACAATTCCTTTGGTTGTGTCTGCAGTTGGATACGAACTTGCACCATACTTACCGTATTATTTATCAAATTAAATTACTGGAATTTAGTTATTAGTATTTTGTTTCCAATCTGTCTGGGATATTTATTGCAAACTATTCCTGAATTTCAAACAAAATTTACGGTTCTGGCATCACGCTACGCCTGTTAGCTTCATTTTGTTTACACGGAGCCGCAATCGCTCATAAACGGGATATAATTTATTTAATTACTATTGGAATTAGTCGTATATCAATACTATTATGACTTGGACTAAATAAAATTGGTACAAAACATTGTATTTACTGGAAATTTTGAACATATATGTGTTTTATTGCACACGTAATTGGAAATGTATAAGGCCCATCCATACCGAGAAGTCCGCTTGGGCTTGCATTGTAGTTGTAAGCTATACATACAAGTGTTTGACAGGTATGTATCCAACAAAAGGATCATGCTGTGTTGACATTTCACATTACAAACACACAGATGATAGTTCTGTTAACCTACCACTACCTCTAAAGCTTAACAGACTTTACGATATACCTTATCTTATATATATATAATATAAATATTATATAGTATTACTTATCATTCGTAAAAAGTGATGTGATCGCGATCCTTCCTGACAATTACAGGTAAATTCAATTGAATTTGAAGTAAAATGGAAGGGGTTGAAACAGCGAATAGGTCATATTATGTTAGAAAATATACTGTATACTATAAATATATATAAATAGCTACTACAATAGAAATTGTGGAAAAATGTTTTTACAAATTTAGAATGCCTATAAAATCAAGCATCCCACATTAAGTCTAAGTGCAAAATCAAATTAATAACACATATTAAACTTTTACACAGATAATAAATCGTTGGAGTAGATCTCAATAGATAAATCAACTTTGTTTTTCAGTTAAGCTTTTAATCCTTTTGCTTTCATAGGTATAGTAAATCAAATTAATTGTAGCCGTATTTTTGTATGAGGCCAAATGCGAAAAAAGACTTATTCGATCATTACTTGGTTTTCATATTTTGTTATCTAATTTTTTTTTAATTATAAATAAAATAAAAATTTTCAGTCCTTGATCTTATTGCTACAAGCTTCGACGAAACTTTTATTTACAGTTAAATATGTACATTGAATTAAATATTTACAATTAAATAAATAAAAAAGTAAAAGCTGCTGTTAGAGCAAAGATTGAATACAAGAGGCAGCTTGAAAAAAAACTTGAAAAGGCGCACTGTGAGCGGTTCCTTTCCTAAATTTTTATAAAAATTGTTAAAAACCGTAATTTTTTTGTTACATCAGATGTAAATACTAATTAATTACTTGAATCAAAACCTATTATTTATATACCAACAGGTTTGTACGGAACCCTCGGTGTGCGAGTCCCACTCACATTTGGCCGGTTTTTATACGCAAAATATACTAGTTAGTATCTTTGGATTGTCTTAACACGGTCTTTTTCATGATGTTTGTTTTGACACTAAAATAAAAACAAACATACACAAGCTTTATAAAAGCTCAGTAACAAATAGTTGCAATAAAATCGACCAGCAGTGGATCATATAAACATATAAATCAGTCGTGTTCCCCGCCTCAGCTTCTAATCCGTTTTACTAATAGTAAATAGAACGCTGTAAATTATGTTTTACGAGCGTCGTTCATTATGCTCGCGGTTATTTAGTGGAGGTAAATGTTTTGATTATTTTTAGATAACATCTATCATTATCAGCTTATTTTAACAGCCAACTACAGGAAGATATATTCTGGACCCTATGGAGCTTACGGGGTGTGTAAGCGACAAACACGATGCGACGCGACACAGGCACATGAGTAGATAAAAGGAACAGAGGCAAAGCTTTGAAGAACGTGCAAAATTGTTGCCTATTTTGGTAGGGTTGACACAATAGGTTAAGACTAATTAATAACCAAACGAACAACGTGTGACATTGTAAGATTGTCAACTAACTGTGCCAGCGTAAACCGGTTTTTTCCAGTCTCGCCACGTACGCGACAAGCGGCTGGTGGTCACTCACACATGCCCCGCATGCTTGTAGTAGTGCAACCGATACCGAACCGATCGCGCGGTAGTATGAACCTTTCTCTCTATACCTTTTATCTACTCATGTGACATAGGCCATTGTTTTGATTGCGTTCAACGCTTACCCAGGGCACCCCCTTAACTTATTGTAGGGTCGAATCAGCACTAAGATCGTTCAAAGAACTACGTAAAAGACAATTTGAAGATTTAAAGAACATTTGAGTGTTATACAGAAAAAAATTTTGAAACTATTTAAACTACCTATGTCCAGCGGCTTTGAATCAATAGATCCTGGGTGCTGTCCTGAGTCCAAGGAAACGCTATGAAATAATAACTTCCTCCTAAACGTAAACTCAAACGTACGGTTTCCTGGCAAATTTAAATTCAGACTCTCAAATGCTCGGGTTGCATACAAAAACTTTAACCACGACTCTTTAACAAAACTCCAACCAATCTGAATCCCTAGGCCGTACACCTAATAAGGAAACCGTACGTTTGTGACTAATCTTATAGTGTAACACACTTCTGAAATCTAATAGTGTTTGCATGAATAGTATATGAGGCAGTATTATTTGATTCACTTCGCCCAGTACCGTTCTTATGACCTTATCGTTTTCCGCCAACGCTGTGTCGGGACGTGTTGGTTGTTACAGCCGGACCGTTAGAGGATTTTGGTAAAAGTGGGTTAAGCCGAAATATCGAAAACTATGAGTAGGAATTCGTGACATCGTCTACACAGGAATAGCTTTTGGAACAAAGTTCCTTATCCCGCCTTACACGTTCTGTGCAAATGGAGGCTGGACCGAAAAAAGTTTAATAAGATTTTTTCCGACACATTCGGGTGGCCTTATAATATTTATTTCTGAAACCCTACAGTTCATTCACTACAATGACCGACCGTACAAGGGCCGTTTTGACCTTATAGTTTTGTACCAGTAAACACAATAAGAGATTAGAGGAGAGTCGCACGCTGTGTAGGCACGTGTCGATTGTTGGTACAACCTGACCGTTATATGATATTAGGATAAGCAAAAGTATTGAAAACTGTGACTTCGTCTACGCAAAAGTATTTTGTACTATGTAGCTTTTATCCACTTATTTGTGGTACTTTATATTATTCATGTGTACTTAACACAATAGGTATATATTTAATCTAGAGTCGAAAGACATTAGGAATAGGTCTAAAAATGCTTTCTTTTTCACTAATGATAAAAAAGATAAAATTACTGTACAAATTATAAATTTTTGATTTTTCTGTAATTGTCAAGTTCTAAATCGGTAATCGGTATCTTTTAGTAAAAATCTCCTTTTTTTGAAGTCGTTAAAAACTAAGAATCTTGGTAAAAACTAAGAAGTGCCGACTTAGAATTCAGTAATGAGTATAGACTCTATCACCGTTTTAGAAAATTTCTATACGGTGGTAGAGTTAGTACTCATTCAAAATTATCAATCCCAAGAGATTTTTTAAATCATAGAAGAATATAACTTATTAATACACTTAGCCGCAAACACAGATAACGTAGGCAGCCTAAGTTTATGTGTGGGAAATTCAAATTAAATGAAAATTAAGAGAGCTTCATTTACATTCTTATAACCTTTTTGATACAGACAAAGTTGTGGGAATAAGCTAGTATAATAATATAAAAGTATGTTTGGGATTACGTTATATTTGTACAGTGTCGCCCTGTGACGGGTGAAGGTTTGTTTGTATTATTGGGAAATGGGAATATAGTTTCGATAGTGTTTTTGATCTCTGTTTGAGTATTACTCAATACCGGGGACGGGGAAACTGGAGCGAGCGATACTTTGACCACAAAAATATTATTGATCTTATGGACGTAATAATTTTGAGATGAAAGACAATATCGTCTATCAAACGTTAGTGTAATTTAATTTACGCATTCGTGTGCGTCCGTTACAAAATCAGTTTATGTAACCTTCCAATAAACCCAAAAATTTTAGGTGGTAAATTTTTGAGATAATAGAATAGGCATAGTAACTTCCTTCTCTCGTTCTTATGTTGTAGGATTAATCATGCAATCTGTTATTGTGGTATATCGCAAAGGAATTTTCGATTAAAGCTCCCAGGCGGTTTGAGGTTTTCCGACACTACCGACGTTTATTATCGTTATGTATTAACTAATTTACACTAAAACTTTACAAATTACATGTTATACGTACCTAAGCCTCAAGAATCACTATCTGTTGGTAAAAACAGCATCTATTTTTTTATCTTATAACGGTACTAAAGGACGCCCGTGATTTCACCCACTTAGCTTCCGTTTCCCTAAAAATTCGGGATAAAAAGTATTCTATGTGTTAATCAAATTTCATTAAAATCGCTTTAGCCGTTTAGCCGTGAAGAAGTAACAAACATACACACTCAACGTATTGAGGTCGGTCGGAGATTTGTACAGTAAAAGTCAACACGGCGGGTAACTGGATACGGTCCTTGCTACACACGACATTGCGAATACGCGGATTGTTGGTACAATAAACATGTCTGCCTTTCTGAAGTATGTTTTTCGTGTAACTGTTTACCAACTCAGTTTCGTTAGCTGTGCTAGCTCAATTAAAAGTTGTTATAAAATTAAGTAAAACAATTATAGAAAATATTGAAGGTGCCTAGCTTTTGTGATGCATTAAATCTATATTAATATTCTACTCCCGTATTATGTGGAAGATGGGTGCATGTATGTTTTGTAACTCAATCACCTATCAACATCTCATCGTTCTGAACTAAATTTGACACAGATATAAATTATTATAGTAGTAGTATATGAATAACATAGTAACAAATAAATCAACCCAGTGAGCTCGACTTTGGAAAAAATTCTTACGGCGGGTAACTGGATAGTTGTACACACGACATTCTTGTTGGTACAATAAACATGGATCTTGCCGCCGCCTTTGATGTGTGTGCGTGTGAAGTAAAGCAATTATAGAAAATATTGAAGGTGCCTAGCTTTTGTGATGCATTAAATCTATACTATATTCTACTCTCTTATTATGCGGCAGAGGGTGCATGTATGCTTTCTCGCTCTCGTTTGCGCCCAGATATAAATTATTCTGGTAGTAGTTTCGGAATAACATGTACAACAACAAATATTATTATTACTTAAAAAAAATAAAATTTTATTACAATTCCTTCACTAATTAATCGAAAGGAACTTCGTTCCATCCGGGTGTCCCTTGACACCTCTCAACTTTTCTTTTCTATATACAGTTAGCAACAGGCGGGTCAGGGTCGTTGTGTTTGAAAGACCGTAAATAAGGCCTAAGGTAGTGGACATCCATCGGCAGATAATGACAATGATGATAAATCTGGAATTTCATGACATTTTGAACATTGAACACAGGAATGGATTGGAAATTTTTTTGAGGATAGTTCGATATAGTTATCGTTGAGTTTATCGTGAACAGATAGACAGATGTACAATTTGTTTTATAATTATGTAGTGACACAGTATTGAGTCATGATATGTGGGGAAATGGACTGATAAACTTTCAGCTTATCTAAGGCATGGAATAAGTAAAAGTTGTCATAAAGCACTTTTATTGCGTTTTATATAAAAAAATACCCAACAAGCAAACGACAAAACAACGACTCGAAATATTAAATCTCTCACATTTTTGTTACTAGAAAAGTTATCATTCTAACATTTGCTGCGGGGTCTACCGAAATATTTCTGCTGGAAACTGTCACAGTTCCCTTGTTATACATCCATTGATTGGTTTGCAGCATTTATTGTATATTTTAACTTAGAGAACCAGCAATGTTAATACAAGTTTGGGATATACTTTTTTGTGTGGTTACATATTCTCACAAGTTCCTTGTTAAACATCCATAGATGTTTTTGTCAGTGTGTTACATGTCTTTGGTTTAGGGAACCAGCAATGGGAAGGCAAGTTTGGGGTTAATTTTTCTGTTTGCTTAAATAATAATATGTGTGATATATGACAGTACTGGGTATTGTCAGCGGAGTTGACGCTCGGTTTGACTTTATGGTTTGGGGTCTTATTTTATTTTAGGTAAACAAAATGATGATATTTCGGGCCCCTGTGTACGCTTTTTATGAAAATGGGAATATGAAAATGTTTGTAACAGATTTTTTTGTTTTTATTTAACTATGCATAGTTTGATGGAAAATCTAGGAATTTGTTAACATTTTACTATGCATGTAAATATATGCCTACTTATGTATAACAATAACAGGCCATGGTTTTCAACTTACTATCGGGTAGGCCATTTAGTTGGTGAGTTAAATATTACTTTAAAATAATACAAATAAAAATCCGTTCTCTTCACAATTTTTAGGTTTAATGTGAAATTAAATGAAAATATATTTTAATGCACAAATAAAGAAAGGAAATATACGAAATAATTAGATACTAGAATAGAAAGGTGCACAATAGGCGACCTTATCGCCGAAAGGCGATTTCTCCCAGGCAACATAAACAAGATGCTATTACTATCGGCCTCCGTGGCGCAGTGAGTAGTGATCCTGCTTCTGCGTCCTAGGCTGTGGGTTCGATTCCCACATCTGGAAAATGTTTGTGTGATGAGCATGGATGTTTTCCAGGGTCTGGGTCTATATCTATATATTATAAGTATTTGTGTATAATATATATATAAATATTCATCAGTTATCATAGTACCCATAACACAAGCTACCTAAGCTTACTTTGGGGCTATATAGCGATGTGTGTTATTCTTATTGTCCTATAATATTTATTTATTTATCTAATAATAAAACAAAGGGAGAGGGTGAACAAAACAAGGAACATAATAAGAATGTGATTTCATTGACATTGATCTATTCGCGCAATGCTTCTCAAAATTATCAGCCTTTTACTGACCCACTGCATGGCCAGGCCTGTCTCCTTGCAGGATCGGGGTATGAAGGTCAGACCCACCACTTAGCCGCAACCCACAAGCTTAGGGAATATTTAATTCTGTAACGACTACTATCAGATGTTGACTATAGTAACCGAGGCCGACGGTTTAACACGCTATCCGAGGCACGGGGGTAACACTACCAACAATCGGGCTTCGAATTTTACTAACCGGCGAAAAAAAACGGAGGACGTTCTCAATTCGACAGATATATTTTTTTTTATATATGACCACGCATAACTTTTTACAGAGTTGTCCGATTTTGATAGTTCTTTTTTTATTGGAAAGGGCACACTTCCAAGGTGATCCCATTGTCATCATGTTAGGATCTGATGCGGATATCCTGGAAAAATTTAAGGAACTCTTCAAATTTTATAGGCATACTTGCAGCGATTTCGGTTTTAGTGTAAGTATCGGCAGCTTTTTGGCTACAAGTGTCGTATTATATACTATGACAGTATAGTACGAGTACGTTATGTGGCGATAAATCATTCTTAAATTTATTTAAGCATATCTATGAAGTCGGTGCCAGCAAGTTTAAGGAACATTTATTTAACGTAGTACAGCAGTTTGTGGGTTTTAGGTAATGTCCTTAAAGTATAAACCTTGGCTGGCACCGACTCCTAGATATGCTTAAATAGCAACTAAATGACACAGTTATTTTTTATAAACTAAATGACACAGTTATTTTTAGTGCGTTTTGAGTCGGTTCTATTTTTGTTAAAAAATTTTAAATTAACATAATAACATGAAAAATAAACTGAGAATTATTCTACCCAGGACCTCTCGATCAAAGCTACATAAGCTAACCACTAGACTAACGAGGAAGTCGATCTTTATACGACCTTAATATCCTCTGAGGAACAGGAATACCGAATCATATCAGTATTTGTCACACGCCATACTGCGACTTGATATATTAGATTTACATACAATCTGAAACGGAGCCCGGAAGGTGTAGAATCGAATGGAAATTCGGCACACATGTTCAATCTTATCGAGAATTCGAGTTATCTACCGAATGTGACAACTTAAATCTCCATTACGATTTTTTTTGCTGTGTTTAGGAGTTTTATGCCCGAATACTGAAACTTTGGCTGGTGGAAGGTTTCGGCCGTGGCTAGCTACCTCCAAAGTTGATTCAATGGCTTCGTCAAAAAGAGGAGTACCAAGTATACAAAGTAATATTAATTTTAATTTAATTTTAATAAGTATATTTACCCGCAAAACTGCATTAACTCTTTATTTTAAATAGTTATAATAAAATAAATTATATTTTATGGTTTTAACGATATGCGTGGCTAAGTGGTATGCGCAGTGAATTTATAAGACGGTGGTCCTGGGTTCGATTCTCAGCTGGGCCGATTTAGATTTTTAAATTGGCTGGTGAGAGTTTTTGGTTTACCACCAAGAGATTTAGCGGTACTAAGTCGTGTAAAAACCGAAAGGGGTGTGGATTTCATCCTACTCCTAAGAAGTTAGCCCGCCACTATTTTAGATTGTATCATCACTATCAGGTGTTATTGCAGTCTAGGGCTGACTTGTAATACCTAAAAAAACTCAAACTACTCAATTCCACCACTCATTTTTAATCCTCCTAAATTTAAATAGGTCCAAATGAATTTGGCATTTAGGAGTTGCTCGCTAATTTAATGGATTCTTAACAGTGATGATGATTCAGTTTGAGAAGCATTTTTGGTGTATTCAGGATGTCTTAGTCGAGATGTTTGGAAGCCTCTACAGTGGCATAGCCCACCAGTGGACTTGACGTTATTTTTCCTTTTTTTTACGAGAAGATAGATCTTTTCGAGAATTCGAGTTATCTACCGAATACAAAGCTTTAGCTTTAGCCCAACAATGGATTTGATGTTATTTTTCTTTTTATTTGACAAAAAGTTAGATCTTTTCGAGAATTCGAGTTTTCTACCCCATGCCAAACTGTTGAGTTTAAGCGGTAGAGTTTTTATCGCCATTTCAGCGACGGAGTCTAGGCAGGTGTAACCACGAGACGCATAGATATAAATAGTGTTTCCACTTGGCTTACATCAAAGGTAGGCGTTCTGCGTAATGCACGCACCAATGTGCAGTAAATGGAGTGTAGGACGAACATCTATTCTCAGGAGTGCTCTACGCGTTCCGTGGATAGAAAATGGGTGTAAGTTTGTAGCCGACCTCAGTCGACAACTGCTGGCGACATGTCGCCGTAAGACTACTGGTTTTTATGGACTTACATGGAATTTCAAGGCTGCCGTCTAGATGTTCGCCTATTAGCCTTAGATGTGGTTTCGATCAGGAGGACATCGGATTATTGAATGATTCGGAGTTTCTCATCTGAGATCTAAGATATTATTTTTTTAAATCAAGTTTTTCTGAATGACACACTCAGCCCGCTCACTTACATTGGACCATCGTGGTAAGTCTACGCTTCATACTACCTTTCTACATCTTCTATGTATTCATTTTCAAATATATCTGTATTGACATATGTTTACTGACTTATAATGGTTATGTATGTTCATAGATTAAAGACTACTAGATGGAGTCATAACGCGGCTGTAGGTTCAAGAGCGTGACAGACTTATTTCATTCGGCCTTTATTAGAAAGTGACACAAGATTATTTTTTGTCCCTTTCAGCGTGTTCGTTTTTATTGTTTGTCAAGAGTGGAGTTTGTGACAAGCAAGGGACATATCTGAGCAATTATTAGCTTTTTATTAAATTTGCTGATAAATAATATAACTTTGCGGTTACGATATTAATTTAAACGTTATCGTGCTATGGTGGGTTGTAATATTTTCGGTTGCAACAGTCGCAGCGAACAGAAAATCGAAGGAATTACGTTTCATACGTAAGTAGGCATTAACTTCATTGATTGATGATTTAAAGCTTAGATATGTTATTTTTTAGCAAATTTCATGTATTATGCGTTTACTAAACTATCTTATATAAAGTAATATTTCGTATTTTACGATATTTTAAAACATAACGTTTTATGATGTACTTTAAATGTTGACATGTCATGTCAATAAGGCTGATTTGCTGTCTCACGAGTGGACACGCTATGGGCTCTATCTAGTTGTCTTTAATCTATGTGTATGTTACTTAATAACATTTTTATAATTCCAATTATTGACATGTAATAATTTTGTCATTTTAATTATCTATTCTTATTTCTAAGTTTGTAAATATTTGCACGCCTAGTCCTAGGCAAAACATATTTGGATCTTTTTATTAGAATTGCGTTACTTTTGTAACACTTGTTTAGCAAATAAATAAATGATTATGATTATGATAATGATTATTATGATTTCAACGAGGGAGGCCTGGCCGTTAATAAGCCTATTAACTGCCCATTACGAAAAGTCATAATTATCGGCCGATTATGATGACTTTCCGTGGCTAGTGATACAGATTCATAAACACCACTAGTTATGCATTAGCAAGTCGTAGCTTGCTGCTGCTGTTTGCGCAGTCGTTTACGAACTTGCATCTCTAAAATCATAATATTAAAATGTTAACCATTGCAGTAAATTTTTTTTTGCAAAAAAACAAAAAAAGAGGCAGTTCTTATGTTTTCCAACATGCAGTATTAAGAATGATTTTATTATAAAGTGTGGAGGTTAGTAAAAATGTTTTTAATAAATTGCTCGTAATCATTACAGCTGAAATAGCGAAAGTTACGCGAATTATATTATATCATCCGCCATTTTGCTTTTATTTATCGGTAGAAGGTGTCGCTGCCTAGAATATTTTACAATTAGATACCATAGACTTTCGCAAAGTTTACCATAGATAAATTTAAATACAATCAAACGTGTGTACCTATTAACGTAACCGTTTCCTATTTTCTATTTTCTGTTATTGAATACCTACATCAGACCCATATCAACTTGTGTATTACAGTTAGGTCACGTGTTGCTACGCGTACCTACAAGATATATACGATTACGTCGATCGACATTCAGTATTCTAGATATTAGGGTTTTTATTGTTTTATTAGGAGCTAGAGGACGCTTGCGGTTTCACCCGCGTAGTTTTCGCTCCTGTGGGAATTTCAGGAAAAATTGTGGCCTATGTGTTATTCTGATATCTAAGCTATTATTGTGAAGTTTCACCAAAATCTACTCAGTAGATTTTACGTGGAAGAATAACAAAATCAATCCATACGTATAATCTTTTGCCTTTATAGTATTAGTAAGGAGGATGTTTGTGCTGATTGATTTGTTGGTCCTGTAGTTAAGCTACGTGACTACAAAATATGAGGTCCGGGGTTCAAGTCCCGGGATGATATTCCCCATTTCGTCCAATTAGTCGTACCTATGGTATTTTTTTTATTCACTAACTATGTTAGCTCTTCCCTGCTATCACACTTTGTGTTAAGTGATGATGCAATCAAGATGGAAGCGGACTAACTTGCTAAAAGTAGGATGGAATCCTTTCGGTATTTACACGACATTGTAACGGAACGCTAAATCGCTTGACGGTACGTCTTTGTCGGTAGAGTGGTAACTAGTCACGACCGAAGTTCCCCACCAGCCAGACCTGGCCAATTATTGAATATTATACAAAAAAAAAATTCAATCGGCTCCGATGGTGACCGAACCTAGACCTCCGTCTTATAAATCCACCACGCATACCACTGCGCCACTGAGGTCTTCGTTTGGAGTGTGTACGACTGATCGAACCTGTGATCTCTAGTCTTTGCGTTCGGCTCTCCGGGAGCTATTAAAGTTTAAATTAATTCCAAGACTAAACGTATTTTCTGAATATCTCAGAGGAGAAGGTGCACCCCCTCCTCCCCTCCTAGACGTTCAAAATGTAGGCCTCTCATTGACAGCTGCACCTATTGCTCCTCATAAGTGAGAGAACGCCTTCAGAGATTTTGGTAAGATAAATGCATTAAAAATCATATTTTCGCACAGAGATACAAAAATAGAGAAGATATATGACATGATCTAAGGATACTGCTCATTCCCTGCATCCTCTGAGCATTTATTTCTTATAGTATAAGCAATCAAAAATACAATAAATAACAGTTGCCCGGTGGAATACTAATTCATATCCACCTATGGTACCTATCCATAAAAAGTACTATATATACTGTGTACAATGTACCACTATCGTAATTTTTTTCGGTCTTTCATAATTTTGTTCTTTTCCTAAAATATTTTTATAATATAAGAGCCAAAAAATCGAAAAAATATGTTTATATTGCTCAAGCCGTTATCGAGTTGAAGTTTTTTCGGCTATTTGTGTTGCTATCACTATCATCGTCCGGTAGAGATCATTAAATATTAATCAAGCATCATCCTAATCCTTTCAATCCACAATTGAGCAGAGTGGTGGGTATACGCTCTCCTATAAATTGGGAGGCTGCAGCGGGCCGTTAACAGGCTGATAATTCATCGTACATAAACACTACGTTGAGAAATTAGTAACATTTTTTGTCTAACATTTCGTACCGAAGTTTAGCATTCCGGGTTTTTTGTTTGTAACTTGTTAGGCACTTGTTAGCTAGGATCGTGGCGAAGTTCCGTAGGCATCGCTATTAAAAACAGATTAGCTCAGGCTGTTGGGGAGGTTTTTCGGCTATTTGCTCTGCTAATGCCTTTTGTGTAGGGCGGTTGTTGATTAAACACCTGGGATTCGTTACGTTTGCTTATATAACTTATTGCCTAGGGAATGCGCAAATATATGGTACATTGTAGAAGAATAAAATATTGGACGCCTATTGATTATATGACGTAGATTATATAAGAATGAATGTTTATATAAAACTTTAATAAGTTGTTGGATGTTATACTAGTGTGACAGGTATCCACACAGGGTACCCCAACAACTTACTGTTAATAAGTTATCCATCATTTATTTATTTTCCTTTTTTTTTTAATTTTCAACAATGCTTATAAAACAATTATAAAAAATACTATTAAAATTTTATAAAAAAATCCAGTCTACCTGCTGCGGGACCCGGGGGTCCAAGCAACCGGTGGTCAGAGCTCCAGAGTGAGGAACCTCCTCACAATACGAGATGTTGGTCAAAACTTTTCGTTATAAGACCGTTGACTGAAACGACTATAGGAATAATCATCGTTGAATCAACATTCCACATGGCGATAATCTCATGAGCAAGGTCCAAGTATTTTGATACTTTTTCCTTTTCAGCTTTCACCAGATTTTCTTCATGTGGAACAGTAATATCAACAATCATTGCACGGCGCGTTGATCGATCAATTATCACTATATCAGGTCTATTGGCTACAATATACCTACCTATCAGTGATAATCGTTTGATCCCAGTAGAGCAACGTACTGCTGTTTTCAAGAACTGACGCTGGGTCGTACCTATAGTAAGGCAACTTTATTATTTGTATCAACTGTTTCGCTGGTCATTATTTCAGTCAGTCAATTATGAGGGGAACTTTTTAAAGAAAAAGATTCAAGACGTAGTAGACTTGCAACTTTGTTACCAGACTCTCCCTCCCTAAGGTCAAATTGACAGATTTCTGATATGCGCACTTTTCTAGTAACTAACCTACCCTGCCTCAAAGTAACGTTTCTGTGGAGTTTCTGATGATTGACAATTTTAAATATAATAAATAATAAATAGAAATGGCTCATTTTTGGTGATATTTAATAAGAGCTACCGCTAGAAGAGGCGTTGGTCGCAGAAAGAAGACTTAGTTCAGGAACATCAGAGAGTGGACCGGATTCGTGACTATTTAGCCTTGCGAAAAATAGAGAGGAATTTACGAAGCTGACCTTCACTAGTCGGAGAGACACTCAAAGGAGAAGATTCTTAGTGGAAGTAATCATTTAAAAGTATCCTTTCCTACGTTCATCTGTCATACTGGAGTATTTCTCCACTCGTACAAAAATTCACTCATTGGCTCTCCTACGATTACAGTTACGCCTGTTGCAAAAACGTCATTCGTACATGAGTCAACACGTACGTAAAATGTTCCCGGTAAAAGAGTGGGTCAATGTCAACACGTCCGAACTTTATCAGTTTACAGGAAACCGGCGGTTTTCCCACGGTATAGTATTCATTGGGGAGGAAAGTGAATTAAAATGTATTCATTAATAAATTTGAATAATATCTACACACGCTTTTTTCTCGTAACTATGAAATTTAAAAGTAATTTTTAATAAATACTGTGTTCCTGTTTGACCCGCGTAGTTTATGTTTGTGTGCGAGTATTCGGATAAAAATAGCCTATGTACTATACCAGACTATAATCCATCTCCGTGTGATATTTCATTTAGATACGCTGAAAGATTAAGCCTTGGTTGAGTAACAAATATCACTAAAATAATTGTTAAGTTTTCTTAAATTTTCAAAATTTCCGCGCAATTTGCTTGATATATTTCTTCAAATTCAAATTCAAAATCGTTTATTTCAAGTAGGCTTATTACAAGCACTTTTGAAACGTCAAATTGGACTATTTGTAGTGACTCTACCACCGGCTCGGAAGGCAGGCCCTGTTGAGAAGAGCCGGCAAGAAACTCAACAGTTGCTCTTTTTATAATATATCAATTTTACAATATTAAGTGTGTTGTTACATAAAGTTATTTATTTTACTTCCTGTGTGAAGTTGAAAGCCTATCCAATTGCCTTTGAACATCTTTGTCATTTAAAAATTCATCGATAGTATAATACCCTTGACTCAGTAAGTGAGTTTTAATACATTGTTTAAACTTATGCAATGGCAGATCTAAAACTGAATTGGGCATCTTGTTGTAGAAGAGTACACCCAATCCTACGAAAGATTTTTGTATTTTTCGGAGGCGATAAGTTGATATGACTAACTTATGTCCATTTCTAGGAAGACGGTCGTTTAAATCCTTTTTCTGTTTATACATATTTATATTTTGTTTAACATAAACTAGGTTATTAAATATGTATTGACAGGCTACTGTAAGAATTCCTATTTCTTTAAATTTGACTCGAAGGGACTCGCGTGGTTTAAGTTTATAAATCGACCGAATTGCTCGTTTCTGAAGTATAAAGACAGAATTTATGTCAGCAGCCTTTCCCCACAACAAGATGCCATAAGACATCACACTGTGGAAGTAAGCAAAATAAACCAGTCTAGCTGTTTCTACATCGGTAAACTGTCTTATTTTTCTCACTGCAAATGCTGCCGAGCTTAGTTTAGCTGTCAGTGACTCTATATGAGCGCTCCACTGAAGTTTACAGTCCAAGGTCACTCCTAGAAAGACTGTAGAACTCTCCATCTTTAGCGTTTCACCATTTATCATTAAAGACTTATTTATTTTTTTTACATTCGGTAAAGAAAACTCAACACATTTAGTTTTCTTTGCATTTAATAGTAAATTATTAGCAGTAAACCAATGCGACACATGCGATACAGCACGGTTTACATCGTCAAAGTCACATTTATTTCTATCAATTTTAAAAATTAAAGATGTGTCATCAGCAAACAGTACAATTTCACAAATGTCGCTAACATGGTATGGTAAATCATTGATATACACTAAAAATAGAAAAGGACCCAAAATTGAACCCTGTGGAACGCCCATTTTAGGAGATGAGCCACGTGACTTTATATCATTAATGCATACCGTTTGAGTTCTATCACTAAGATAAGAGGCAATATGTGCAACATTTTTAATGCCATAATCAAAAGAGTTTTATGGTTAACACAATCGAAAGCCTTGGACAAGTCACAGAATACGCCAATAGCATTCTTAGACCTTTCCCAGGCATCAAAGATGTGTTTTAATAGTTTTGCACCTGCATCAGTAGTATTGCGACCTTTGGTGAAACCATATTGGTCAGGATGAAGTAAGTTATTTAAGTTAAAATGACTAAGCAGTTGATTTAAAACTATTTTTTCAAAGACCTTACTTAGTGTTGGCAATATTGAAACCGGTCTGTAATTATTGAGATCTGCTTGGTTGCCTGATTTAAAAAGTGGAATAAGTTTTCCATGTTTCATTAGGTTTGGAAAAGTACCTGAGTCCACACATTCATTAAAAATAACAGCTAAGTGTGGAGCAATGATATTTATTATATTAGATATTACTTTTACTGACATCCCCCACAGATCGCCAGTCCTCTTTGATTTAAGTAGTTTAAATGTTTTTATAATATCAAAAGCAGTTACATATTTAAATTTAAATAGAATGTTGCACTCTTTCATAATAACCTTCTCCTGAGTTTCAGCAAATGTTTAGCAACATTTTCAATGATTTATTTTTATATTAATATAGACAAAAGGCCTAAAAATATATCTTACTTTCTAAAGTCTGCTAATTTCACAGGTTCATATAAAATGCTGGTAATGAATATGAATACACATAAATAAATACATAAAAATGTTTCGTTTAAGCCACAGACCTAAATCAGTAGGTATGATTAGGTAGCGCCTGTTCGCGGTATGATCAAAGGCAACTGTGTGCTGACGGCTGTCAAACTTTACTGATAGGTTTGTTCCGTGACCACAATATACAGCCACCACAACCGCATACTACAACCAGGGCGTTGCTAGCTTATTGTGGGTCTCAGCCACATTAACAATGGGCCCAGTAGTGTATTCGTATTAAATACATACCTACGTAAAAGTTAATACATTAATTATTTATTTTGCTATTTTACCCGAAAAGCTGCCAAATCCAAGAGTTTCTTTTAAAGATTAAAAGTTAGCCCTTGACTGCAATCTCATCTGGTGGTAAGTGATGATGCGTTAGTAGTAGGAGGTAATCCATATCCTTTTGGTTTTTGCACGACATGGTACCGGAACGCTAAATTGCTTGGCGGTACGTCTTTGCCGGAAAGATGGTAACTAGCCTCCTACCAGCTAGTAGTGTTACATTTCACCAATGCTTGGTGCTTCAGGGATAATGGGGATAGGTTGACAAAATTCGGGATCTAGTACACTAGTACTTTTCACACAGATGTGACAGAAAAAACCTCTACGTATGATTCACTCAGAAACCGGAGCATTATCAGGTGATTATAAAAATATAAACGGCTGAAACTCACGTCACTGGTTGCTTATGATTGTTGGCTCATGACTAAGGACCTCATATGGATTTGAAACTAGTTGGGTATACTTCGACAACCGTGACGTGAGTTTCAGCTACTTGTATCTTAATAATATGGAAAATCCTCGCGACAGTTTTTTTTTTTTTTTTAATGAGAAATAAGCCCGCGCTTGACCACTATTTCACCTGATGGTAAGTGTAGATGTGGTCTAAGGTGGAACGCGCTTGCTTAGAAGATGCCTATTCACTCTTGTTTTAAAGATACCCAAGTTGTAAGAACGAGGAAATACTGATTTCGGTAGGGCATTCCAGACCTTAGCTATGCGTACGATGAATGACGACGCAAAACGCTTTGTACGGATCCTGGGAATGTCAACGACATAGGGGTGAAATCCCACCCGGTGTCTTGCAGTGCGATGATAAAATGGTGAAGGAGGTACGAGGTCGAATAGCTCCTGAGAGCACTCACGAGCTATTAACACTAGTTTAAATTCTGAGGAGAGAGAGAGACTTTATTAGTATATTAAGCATTTCTTTAATACCGCTTTAGGACCAAATACATTTCAAAGAGACCTTATTATTGTTCATTATTCGTAATACGTAGTATCACATACATAACAATTGGAAACATTGTTGAATCAATATCTGGATTGACAAAGGGTTTGACAAATAATCCAATTAGTGGCGTATAGATACATCAGATAATGGCAGATGATATACCGAGCTATTGTTTTGTGTGCTGCATTGTTTGGAGAATTATCTCCATTCGAAAATATAAATGAAAATATTTTGTGTTTTTTTAATAGTTGGCAGACAAGCAAAGAACTGAATGTCTTGACTTGATGCACAGGTTGTATGTTTCATCATCATTGATATTTTAGGTGTTGTTGGATGTTGTGTGCTCTACTAGGGTCAGGTTAGTAAATGAGTAGCCACACAAACTGTTCACTATTATTTATTACGCGTTGTGTCTTACTGGCTACCCGTTAACGACTAACTATACTGCGGGCAAATCCGCCCGCCGTCGCTATACAAAATGCTTAGTCGACATTTCATTATACAGGTTGGTGTGTGTGTGTGTGTGTGTACGCAGCCACCACAATATAACCAGTATCAGCCGATACACGATGGACGTCCACTGCTGGACATAGGCTCTTGTAAGAACTTCCAAATACCATGGTCTTGTCGCCCGTATCAAGCTCCCTATAACCCGCTTGATGTCATCGATCTACTTATGAAAGGGTCCAACAAAACTGCACTTTGCCTCTGGTCGCCATTCATCTTAGGAACCTGAAGAGATATAGCTATTTTCACGCAGTACTATGAATTGTTCTGTATTGTCTGTGGTTCGTGCAACCTCTTTAGTTTGATGATAATTAATCGGTCATTTCAGTTGGTGTAATCACGACGAGGTGTAATCATCAAGAAAGAGATCCCAACGTCCATCGGCTCTTCGAATCGGCTTTCGTTCGCCTTGTAAGTCGATGTCAAGGATTTTCAAAATTTTCTATTTTATCTCACTTTCAATGATAGTGTTTTAAAATATAAAATATTGAGATATTTAAATTCTACAGTCGTTGGTTTGTCGCTATGGTGTAAACAAGAACGTTACAAGAAGTCTTTGTTGTTTTCCATTGAGACTATAATAAATATTTTAACACCGTATCATCTACAAAGGTCTAAAAAACCATAAAGGTGATTTACAATCCCTCTATCGTATCTATTACACTCTTTCATCTCACATTTTGTCTCCACATTTTTTATTGCTCTTTACAAACGACTTCGCGAAGAAATTCTTATAGCGAGAGTCTGTGGTGGCCAGATCTCCGTCATTTAATAAAAATTTGTGCATTTCGTAACGTCCGATATAAGTGTTAAGTTAAGTACGGCTAGCGCTTTGGGTTTGAGCGAGAGAAGAGCCTGCCTACTGCTGCCGTATGCGTGAGAGATAGGGAAGTCAGACTGATTAGCGCCGTAACGCGTTACGTAACGAAGCGGTTTACAGTCCCGTAATAAATTATCACTTTAAAAATTGTCAGCTCCTGACCTATAAAGGCAAGGTTGTTACATACAACCATACCTAAGAACTGATGTTTATACATACGTTATAGGAAATGGAATATGGAGCTTAAACCCACCACGCTGTTCCATTGCGAGTTGGCGTGTGGACAGTAATAATGTTTGACAGTTAACGATCACTATCAGACGTTACTGACAATGACCGGGACCACGGCTTAAGGTGCTAACGTAACACCACCAACTTAACTCCGGGCTAATTTTACTGACAATATCTTGGAAGAAAGGTTACCTTAATGTTACATAAGCTCGACCCAAATTTGAACCCAGGATATCGTGATCTAAGCTTAACTAGACTTGACCAGTGAGGCAGTTATATAGTAGGAGTAGGCCTGTCAACTTTTCAGGACATATAAAATAACAGAGATAGCTGTCTCTTGCACTATAAATGATAGTCGTATGCAATTTTACATACAAACCCAACAAAGGTATGCAAAATATTTGTATAATTTTAACATTACCCTTTTATTTCTTTTTAGATCCTTTATGCAGATTCTTTTTACAAATTTTGGTGAATTAGAGTGTTTGTATCGAAATTTTTTATCCTCTGAAGTGAAAACTCCAAACTATTAAAGTTTATTGTGCGTTTTTATTATATTTGTGACATTGTAACCACACGTTTATAAATTTACAAATTTTCGTTCAAATTCAAATTCAAAAAATTCAAAATCATTTATTTTTAAGTAGGCTGTTTTACAAGTATTTTTGAAACGTCAAGTCTGTCAGTACGTAGGGACTCTACTACCGGTTCGGAAGGCAGATCCTGCGGGTAAGAACCGGCAAGAAACTTAGCAGTTGCTCTTTTTAAAAATCATTGTTACAATTTAAATACTAAACATTTTTTAACAAAAAATAGAACCGACTCAAAACGCACTAAAAAGTAAAAAATAACTGTGTCATTTAGTTGCTTTAATTTACTTAAGCATATCTATGAAGTCGCTGCCCGCCAAGTTCAAGGAACATTTATTTTACGTAGTAAAGCAGTTTGTGGGTTCTAAGTGACGTCCTTAAAGTAAAAACCTTGGCTGGCACCGACTCCTAGATATGCTTAAGTAAATTAAAGCAACTAAACGACACAGTTATTGTTTAGTGCGTTTTGAGTCGGTTGTATTTTTTGGTTAAAAATTTTTATTTATTACTTTTTTGTGATTTATCGTCACGTTACGTACTCCTATTATAAAAAGCTACCGATACCGAGACAAAAACCGAAATCGCTGTAAGCGTGCCTCCAAAATTTGAAGAGTTCTTTCAATTTCCCCATTCTCATCAGATCCTAACATGATGACAATGAGACCACCTTGGACATATTCTCTTTCTAATAAAAAAAGAATTATCAAAATCGGACAACTCTGTAAAAAGTTATGCGTAGTCATACATAAAAAAAAATATACGTGTCGAATTGAGAACCTCCTCCGTTTTTTTCGTCGGTTAAAAGTGCATAATTACTGTTTTTCGTAATAATAAAAATGGGCAACACAAAAGTAAATCTAATTGGCTTTCAGCCGTTGATTAAGGTAATGACCGAGAGTGGTTCCAAATAGGCACAATTAATAACACTCCATCATGTCCGAACCAGCACCAGCTCGTAACGTTCCATTTCACGCTTGGCTCGCATAATACAATCACTACTATAAATAAAAACAATTACACTTTTTTTATTGTCGTTTATTTTCGTTGATCGAATCGAAGATTTTTTTATATTCCACAGGGGGGTGCCCGCAGTTTTGCGTTCCTCAATTTATATAGGATATAGGAAATATGTAGCCCATGTGTTAATCCAGGTTGTCAGCTATCTCCATACCAAATTATATTAAAATCGCTCCAGCCCTTTAGGCGTGTAAAAGTAACAAACATACACACAAAAACTTACGCCTTTTTAATAATATATTTTTTTATCGACTACAAGTTGACCCTGACTGCTATCACACCTGATGTTAAGTGATGATGCAGTCTAACTATGGAAAGCGGAATAACCCCTTTCGGTTTCTACACGACACGTGCGGATGAAATCCTGGATACCTCTATGCGGTTTCTAGCACGAAGGCCAGCGAGACCGGAACAATAAAATTGCTAGCCCGGTCCGTCTTGGATCTGCGTCACGGAGGTCGTCTAACGTGGTATATTACTAATTAATCATGGCGAACAGCCTCCACGAGCCAATTCACGCATGGCTCAAGATAAATTATAAGAAAAAATTTCTCTTCTGTCAGTTTTCCGCTCGAATACAAGAATGACAGCTGACCGAACCTAGGATACGACGGTCTGATGTAGGAAAATTAGCTTACTAGAAATTTTGCGCGATTTTTTTGGGAAAAAGATATATAAATAATAATTTTAACAATTATAGAACACCGCGCATGCCACTGCGTCATGGAGGTCTGGGTCTATGATAAGATGTAGTGTTGTGTATATTATACATAAATACTTATAATATATAGATATACTACACCCAGACACTGGAAAACATGTATGACTAAAATTGAGAAAGGGATGCCGAGATGGTTTGGTCATTGTAGAGAGAATGGATGAAAGAAGATTAAAAAAAGAGATTTAAGAGATTATAAAAAAAGAGATTTTAAATGTTGGAAGGGGAAGGCCTAGGAACTTCCTGTATTAAATTCAGGACATTTTAAAGAATGGCCAGGTCAAGAGTACCTTAAACCGACGAACTTGTACGAAATGATTATTGAGATTGGAAGAAACTAAGGAAGTATACAAGGACCGTGGCAAATAGAAGGATTAGTCTCTGCCTAGCCCTATGGGAATAAGGCGTGATTTTATGTATGAACCAAGCGGAAAGCCTTCGCTTCGAACATGATCTACATTCACCACCGTCATTTTCATCATCATTAACTACATCATCAGGAAGTTTTTGAAACGTTAGTCTAGAGATGGTAAAGCTATGAGGTAACAGGTAACAGTCATAAAAAGTTTCTATTGTTTTCATTTATTTATTTATTTACTATATGGGAACTTTTGTATGTATGTATATATCTATCTATGTGTGTATGTATGTATTTATTTAGTATTTTATGTAAGTATATTCTATATAACATAATTTGATACAATACTTCCTATTCTTGACTGTACGTACACCCGAACCTCTCCAATGGATGTTTTCCTCTTCAATATTGGTCGTCTGGAAGAGATCGCTCATTAGCGATAAGACCGCTAATCGTACATTGTTTTTTTTAAGTTATTTTCTATTCTTAAGATTTTTATTATTTGGTGTACAATAAAGAGTAATTCATAAAAAAAATACGCACTCAATTGAAAACCTCCTCTATATTAAAGTCGTTTAATAAGCGAAAATTATAGTCAAAGTCCGGTATTAAATACCACATTTATTTTCAACGATAAAACCAGGATATTTCGTATTTACTCTTTATGCTTTCCCATAGCTTTTCTCAAGCGTAATTTGTGAAAATGGCCACCAAGATCATCAATAAATAGCGATAATCGGGTTTCCAAAATTGGATTTTGTATTTTCATCTCGCTCCATACCATTCCAATTTAAGTAGTACTGAATTATATAAAGCTTTGCAACAACGTCAGGAGATATAACGATTTTGGTTTGTAGTGAAGTCTGAAGCAAAAGAGAACAGATTTCAGTATCGGGGTGTGGATTATAGAAAAAATGCTTATTTATTTATTAATTTCTTAAGATTCCAGGAGTCAACAGGAGGTAGGGGTAGAAATTCCTAAACTTTACATAGAAGGTACGCAATATAGAGATCAACACAGAGGAACACGTCAGAAATAAGTCCTAACATAACCTTTAAGATTTAACCCATAAATACAAATCAAACAAAGAAAAAAACGAAAATATTTTTTTTAAAGAATGTACAGGTTTCAAAGTTCTCTTAAAACTCAAAATCATTTGAATTATTTATAATAGACTTAATTTACTTTTGAAACGACAAGTTAAACTATTATTTTAAAGTAAAGTTTGTAATGTAAAGTCGGAAACATAAAATTAAAGCTACAAGAGTTCTGAACGCGCATTGATCTGAGAAGAGCCCACCACTAGGCCAGGGTGCTATAACAATATAGTAGTTAATATAAATGCGATTAAACATTTAAATAAAATGTAGTACATATTTGAAAGCTGAATAATAAAGAGCTTTAGCCAAAAAAACCAATTCAACGAATATCATCTCGGTTATAAGGACCTTGAGGTCGATTCATGAATGAATAAGAATGAGTTTTCCCGCCCTAAAATCTCGTTCGAAATATGAAAACTCGTTTGGTTTACAAGACTTTTTTCAGGCGACTCAGTAACTCAGTACTTCAGTAGCCGCGTGACAAGCGCCGAGTTAAGACGTGTGTGAAAGTTGCGTTTGATGCTGCCAATTTCCCGCGCGAAAGTTTCCGATCCAATACAAATTATTGTGACTTACATAAATTTATAAAAGTTCTGCTATTAAAGTGCTTTGTTAAAGATTTTTGATTGTGTAGTGTTGGGTACAGTGCGGATTAATTTTTTTATGTATGTAAGTATTTTTTATAAACTTAGCTTATTTCTTTAATTATATATTTTATATCCAAGTGAATGAAAAGCCTGCAAGGTTAATATGCACAAACTGAAAACATTATAACTTAGTATCAATTTATCCACCGAAAAATTTTTATCTCCAATTTACAAGTAATAAGTAATTGTGGCTGTTTTACCTACATCTTTAATATGTGTAGGTGACTTAACTGAAAAACTGTATAAGTGCAAAATTATCAATTTAATATTTGCATTTGTTTTTATTTACATTGTGGTACAGATAAAGAAAGAAGAGAAAGAGATAAATGAACTAGATAGAGTTTGACTATTGAAAGTAGAGATTGAAATCCTGGCCTGGCTAATTAAAAAAAACATTATCGCTTTATGCATAAAAACGCGTATTGTGTGAAAATATTACCATCTATATAAAATGCTGCTATTAAACTTGGTTCTACTAATATTTTAAAAAAAATTTATTACCCTTGCTCTGGGTTCTAGTATTTTTTGCATTGTACCAATTATTATGTATTTTGTCATTCTACTTATAATGTCACAACAGACAAAAGAGCAAGATTTAATTAATTGCGTCATAATTTCAAACGGCTGGGTGAAATTTATTGCATATAAAATTTATTTATACGAGCTTTTGAGAGTTTTTATGTTCGTCTATATCAATCGCGCTGTCAGCTTCAACTTATAGGCATTAATAAACCGATTTGTTTCGAAAATTTACAGCATGTATGTATCATTTGTTAATTTATTATGCTCTTAAATTTTCAACAAAGGCCTCAGAAGTGAGATAGAGCTTATTAATTCGACGTGTGTGTATTTATTGTTTGGAATTTTATTCGAGTAATAGTATAAATATTCAAGTACTTTTTGTTTGTTTTGACTTTTGCTACTCAATTGCAAAAAAATACAAATTCAATTGCAAAGCCCCGGGTTAAATCCAACATACTTAGAGTTCGATCTCTCCCGTAGGAATACTATTGTTATATACTTTTAATGGATGCTTTTTGATAACGTGGAGAACAAAATTAGTTATTTTAAAAGACGTGGCCCCAAACAACACACACGAAAGTGATAGTACATACAATTTTAGGTGGAAAGTTTGTGGTCTTATAACTAAGATGAGACCAACAAGAGTGTTACTAATGTCTCAGAGAGTGTCTTAAGCCCTTAGTCCTGGTTATTATCATTATCACAAGCAAGACTAGTGTGCTAGAGCAGGCTAGTGGGTCTATGTTCCATTATCCATTTCCTAAAACGAGGGAGGCCTAGATCTGTAGTGGATCTTTAAAAACGCTGACAATAATGATGAAATACATAATACTTACTCGTACAATAACATTATTCCAATAACATAAACCTCTTTTAGCAATAATTAAGTTGAAAAATATTACTTAGTAAAAAATTTTGGTCATAGGTTTATGTCACGGCCACAATATTACGAAACTAATATAATATTCGCGATGCTCATGGATTTTGTAATGAATTAATATTATTACCATATATTGACGCGTTAGTGTGAAAGTGGTCTAACCCACACGTCATTCAAAATGGCGTTACGTTCATTTATATATAAAGTTTCCTTGAAACATGGTTTTATGTAAAATGACCTTCGTATTAAATACACAAAGGTTAATTTGTTAAAAAATAGTTTTGTCGTATGACATCTTGTCCTTTTTTAGAAAACGATGGCCTGTGCTAAACCTAATTGTATGACAATTTGGAGGTTAAATATAAATATATTTATCATCTAATACATTAAGGATCTATTCCTAACTAGGATCTTTTAAATTTCATCCAACCCTTAAACTGTTGAGCTATGCTATATTAAGTGAATTAATTGAGCATTCAGGAAATTAAATATTCTACCAAAACTTTGATTGACATTAGATGACATAGAGATTTTTTTGGTAGACTATATTAATATTCTCATATTTAAATTATGTTTTATTATTATTTATTACATTTATCGTTTGCTATTTACAAACTGTATCTATGTAGTTTGTAAAAAAGGAAAAATAAGGTAAATATACGTAAAAAATCTATATTAATATGTGAGAAAAACACAAATAAACATAAAACGATAAAATATAAACAGAATAAAGCTCGAATAAAAACTATTTAAAACAAGTCTAAGGAAATCGTTAAAAATATAAATAAGGTAACGTAATAAAACTAATTTGGCGTTATTTTGGGCTTAACCCACTTTGTGCCCGTCGTTAAGTTAATATTATGGTTTTGTAACATCCACTTCTATAACTTACCTAACAACTTAAGATACATTCATCTCCTAATATATAATTTGATATGATGGCCAAATGAAACCGTCACCTATTGCGATTATTGGGAGTGTTAAGTATAGCATTACAAATAAAAAAAATTGAAGGGTCTGTTTTAATTTCATGTAAGCAATGTATACTTAGTAAAGTGTAAGTATACGGTGCTTACATATTTTTTTTATTTTTTGTCCATCTATGTGTTTATTTGGGCTAATCTCTGAAACGGCTAGACCATTTTTGTCAGGACTAGCAGATTGGTAATGTTATATAATATGAAAATTAGTAGTATCTTTTTTTTTTTATCGTCTACAAGTTGGCCCTTGACTGCTATCACACCTGATGTTAGTGATGATGCAATCTAAAATACATTCAAGTAACTTGTTTGGTTATCGTAATCCACACCCCTATTGGTTTCACACGACATCGTATGGAAAGCTAAGATGGTTTGCGGACGTCTTTGTCGGTAGGGGGTAACGAGAAATCCACAAACCTCCCCACCAGCCAGACCAAGTCAAATTAGGAAAAATTCCAATCTGCTCCGGGAATCGAACCCAGGACCTCCGTCTTATGAATCCACGCGCCACGGAGGTCGTCAAATATTGTTTTGTACGTAATTAAATAGTTTTGTTCTGTTTTAGTCCTTATTGTATGTGTTATGTTACTAAGCAGGTACTGAAAATGGTATTACAGGTCGCAAACCTGGATATCAAAAACAATATCAAGCACAATTTCGGCAGCGAATGTTAGCGGACACCGTAGCCTAGCGGTAAGGTGTTCAAGGTGTTCTAAGTGCCAGTTAGCCTATATTATAGTTCGGTTATATTATGTTTATTCTAAATATAAATAGTTTTGGCTTACGAGCGCCGCAAAGTGCTTTAACATGTGAGAGCTGTATAATTTGTACTAAATAAACTAAAATATATTTTACTTTAAGTTTTACCTTCAGATTGAGTAGGCTTTTAGTAAGCCTAAGTGTTTATTCTTATAATTGTATAAGTTTGGATTATTATTGTAATAGTATCCAAATTTATACAATTTACTTCATTACACAAGTTTAAATATCTATAGTGAAGAAAATAAAAGTATTTCATTAAATTCCTTCTCATTTTCCATAAGTGATCTGGTGGATGGTTGTAAAGTTTTATCGATATTGCGTTTCTATTGATCTTACGAGTGAAATAAGTGGGTTACTACTTACTTACTTTTAACACGATCAGAAATCTTTATAAACATTATTTATTTTACCGACCTGCTACAGAGCCTGGTCTTTACTGTTAGGAGGGAAGAGGGTAGACCCACCAAGCTGCTTACATGTGGGTTGGCGGGCTTAGCTTAACTTGCACCAAGCTTTCGCCCCAACTAAGGACTTGAACCTAGGGCACTAACTACTGAACTAACGTGGTTTTTATCTAAAATCAGTCTAAGAAGCATTAAATGATGCCGGTTCGTACCCGACCGAAGACAACAACAGCTGACGACGTGTGTCAAATATATACGACGTTTCACAGAATTACGTACAAACCAGTAATGCTCCAATACATCGTCTGCAGTTGTCTGCGGTCGGCTACGAACTGGCACCCTAAGTGTTCTTTCGTGACCTCTGCATTAGACTAAACCTAGCTTTCCTACAAGTATCTACAATAAAACAAATCTTTAGCTTGCAATAAAACTATTGAATATTCATACTCACGCCATCTTTAACAAAATAATATTATATTTGACTTTTATCAATTCATATCTTTGAATTTGTATAAAAATGATAGTATCTGTATTGTATTGCCGTCTAAACTGCTAACAGTATATGTCATAAATGTTATCTGAAAAACAATACTGAAAACTAAAAGATAGGTTCCCAAAGTGTAAGACAAGTTAAAATAAACACTTCTATTGAGCACCCGATTGAAAGCAATTTTATACATTTTATCATAAAACGAGTATAACTGATTTATATCAAATCAAATCAATTTTATTTGGAACTTGGGATGTTAAATATAAAATAAAAATAATAAACAGCCCAATCTAAAATAATAAACGCCTTATTAGCATACTACAAATAATTATAATTATCAATAAATATTATTAATTGATTATAAATATCATAATAAGTG
Source organism: Mycalesis mineus (assembly GCA_034621355.1). Taxonomy (NCBI): domain Eukaryota; kingdom Metazoa; phylum Arthropoda; class Insecta; order Lepidoptera; family Nymphalidae; genus Mycalesis; species Mycalesis mineus. The sequence continues at coordinate 7,331,250 of CM067904.1, read as the reverse complement.
TGTGAAAAAAGTGTGGAGCCTAGTTAAGCACAGCTTAAGCGGTTGTCTACTTACAAGCCGGCTAAATTAAACTTAACTCTTCGGCTTTAAGCCGTAATATTACACTCATATACAATAAATTTCGCTGCAAAACAGTAAGTTTGCCTATTGTATTTCACTTTTTCTGTACTATGTCTGTTGTACTGATTGTTTACCTATTTTATTGTGCACAGATACTGTTAAAATAATAATTCGATCTCTCGGAGCCTCAATAGCTCCTTGTCAAAGGGTGGAGGTAATAATTATTATTAATTGATTATAAATTCCTAACATAGTTTTTGCGACTACTTGGAAAGGAAAAAACACTGGTTATCGTTACAATAAAATTTTTTAACAAAAAATAGAACCGACTCAAAACGCACTAAAAAGTAAAAAATAACTGTGTCATTTAGTTGCTTTAATTTACTTAAGCATATCTATGAAGTCGGTGTCTTTTTAGTAATTAATTGCCACGTAACGTACACGTACTATATTGTCATAGTATATTATATGGCACTTGTAGCCAACAAACTGCCAATACTTACACAAAAACCGAAATCGCTGCAAGTGTGCCTATACAATTTGAAGAGTTCCTACAATTTTCCCAGGATGTCATCATCAGATCCTAACATGATGACAATGGGACCATCTTGAAAGTGTGCCCTTTCTAATACAAAAAGAATTATCAAAATCGGACTACTCTGTAAAAAGTTATACGTGGTCATACATAAAAAAAATTTATACGTGTCGAATTGAGAACCTCGGTCGTTTTTTTGTAGGTTAAAAAATAAAATGCAGCCAGTATTCTTGCTTCTATTCCACGTGGGCATGATTTGTATAGTTGTAAGTTAATTTCCTTATTAGTCCTTTAAATCATATATTTAATCTGTTATTAAATAATATGAAAAATATTAGCCTAGAATAATGTTAGTAGTGAACATGTACCTTAAGTTTCCAAAAGTTGAGAACCGCTGTCACAGACTAATAATATCGAGAATGTTGTTCGAGATGGGATGCTGCGTGAGACATCTCAGTGATTTACGTGAGCAATTGTGGAAGATCGCACCGTTTCCACTTCGAGCATCCCCCTGCGTAATGCGCTTTTACTGTTAAGTGTAGTTTTTGATAAATGTTTGTTTTTTTCGGACAATTTGTCTCTGGAAACAACATGATTGAATTTTGCACGAATGGCGGAATCGGAATTTATTTGTCTAAAACTGTTGAACTGGTGTTTCTGAACACAATGAAAGCGAAAAAAAAACTTAGATTGGACGTTTGAAATTCGAACACGAGTTGATTGAACTGTTGGTGAAAACAGATTAGTGAAGTTTTTCTTTTTTTTTTTTAATTTAATCTCTACCTTTTTGCTATGATCTCACTTCATGTTAAGTAAGCATGCAGTTTAAAAAAGTTCAAGATAGCAGCAATTGTGGGATATTGCACTATTTCTTAGATACATGCCTTCTGCGTAATGCGCTTTTATTTTCATTTGTAGTTTTTGATAAAAGTTCGTTTTTTCGGACCATTCTTTTTTGGAAATACCATGATTGAATTTTTTACGAATAGTGGAATGGAAATTTGATCTAAAACTGTTTAATTGGCGATTCTGAACGCTATGAAAGCGAAAAAAACTTATGCTGGATGATCGAAATTCGAACGTTAATTAAACTGTTGGTCGAAACAGATTAGTAAAAAAATATCATGTGTTAGATTGGTTTTGTTTTTGTTTTATTTAAATTTTTTTATTGCCATTTCACCTGATGCTATGTGACAATGCAGTCTGGGAGCAGTGTATTGACTTACGTATATAACTCTGATGAGTTTCTAAATGGCATCCTTATAATAAGGGTTTGTGTATGTTTAACACATTCACTATACAGAAGTAAACTCGGGTTTTAGCCGTTCACACTCCTGCATTTCTGCTACGCCTGAGATTGAATTGATATTGAAAATTTGAACCAGAAGTGCCTATTCTAAACAATTTAATAAAATTATTATTATAAAAACAAAAAACCCGACTGCTTAGAACTTATGAACTGAAAAGAAAAAAACTAGGATCACTATATCCGTATAAAATTCTAAATACTTTATGGTGCTGCAGGCGGTGCCAACGTAGTTTTGGTAGATCTTTCTTTCCCCGCAGGTTAAAGTATTTTGTCCCTGTTTGCAGCACCATAAAGTATTTAGAATTTTATACGGATATAGTGATCCTAGTTTTTCTCTTTTCAGTTCATAAGTTCTAAGCAGTCGGGTTTTTTGTTTTAATAATAATAATTTTATTTGAGACTTTTTAGTTTTAGTTTATGGTATAGAAATGAGACGGTACACTTGGTACACTTTTTGCCATTTTTTGTTAAAAAAGTAATGTGAATATGATATGATATTTATATTTTAGAAATGGTCTTTTTACGACCTTTCAATTGGTACCCATATTGCTAAGATAAGAGAAAAAATACACACATCCCCCCTTTTTTCCCCCATTTACAGGCGCCATTTTGAAATTTTATATAGCTCATGTCACTACCACAATTTTGACAAATTCAACGACACCTCACATGTCAAAATCTGTTCAGGCTGTAGCGCGTGACGAAGAAATGGACATACATACATACATACATACATACATACATACATACATCCATACATACATACATACATACGTTCGAAAAACATAACCCTCCTTCTGACGCAGTCGGGTAAAAATAATAATGTTTCAATAATACCATCATAATATGTATCTATTGTTAGGGTGTTTTTAGCAGTTTACACCCACTTCCGTAGCTAAGTAGCTAAAAACACTCAGACTTATCAGGGATCGCCCAAGCTGTTTAGGAGTTGTAAGGGAACATATAAATAGTGCAGACATTCAGACAACAAGAACTTAAAGCATTCCACAGAAATGTAATTATTTTACCACACCGTAATTCAAAATAAGCAAAAAAATATTTTTTTTTTATCGACTAGTTGGCCCTTGACTGCTATCACACCTGATGTTAAATGATGATGCAATAAAATTAAAGTAGGATGAAATCCATACCCCTATCGGTTTCTACACGACATCGTACCGGAACGCTAAATCGCTTGGCGGTACGTCTTTGTCGGTAGGGCCATCTAGCCACGGCGAAACTAGCAAGACCAAGACAAATTAAGAAAAATCTCAATCTGCCCCACCGGGAATCGAACCCAGGACCTCCGTCTTATAAATCCACCGCGCATACCACTGCGCCACGGAGGTCGACATGGCCAGTCAACCCAAATTAGCATTGTGCATCTAAACTCTAACTTCCTTTTCCAGTAAAGAAAGCTCTCTAGAAATTTTTATAGAAGGAATATGGAACTTAGATACGCTAAGTTGTTTTGTTACGGGTTGGTGGGCTTAGCGTGATGTGTGATTCTGTTACAATCACTCTCAGATGTTAATGGGAACAACCAGGACTGACGGCTTTACGTGCTCTCCGAAGCATGCACACTATCAACTTCGGCCTGAACAACTTTACTGAGAACTTCCCGAAAGAAGCTCCATATTTCATAGCTCGACCTCGTGATCCCCAGCAACGTAAATAATCTAACCACTGAAGTAACGAGACAGTTGTAGAAAGTTTAGGAAATATAAAAAAGATTCTATAAGTATAGTGAAGTAATAATAGTCAGGCGTGAACTTCGCAAAAATACCAACAGATATAAAACCCAGTAGCGCTGAATTGTGTAAATTTCTTAAAATACTGAAATTTGATGCATTTTACACATTATGCTGCATTAACTGACTAAGTTTTAGATTAATGACTAAGTTTTGTTGCTACGGAGCTATCCGAACGGCGCACGACAATTCCCGAACAGGGCCGCCAGCGTCCGCCATAGTGTTGCCGCGAGAAACGAAGTTAGGCGAGCGTGCACGACTACTTCCAAAATCAGTTTCGGTTTCGGCTAAAGTTTCGGCCAATTTAGGCCGAAACCGAAACTGCCGCCGAAACTTGATTTTTGGCCGAAACCGAAACCGAACTTTCGGTCGGACACTAAAAATACAGCGACAGTTTTATTTAGCCTACTTCACTACAGTAACAGACCTCCTCATAAAAGCTACGCATAGCTGCTCCAATACAGGTAGATGGGCTTAGGCTTACAATGTTTGATTCAATCTCAATGATCAGTGATATTGACCTGAATCAATGGTTTTACTTTCCGAGATAGGGGGTGTAACATCATCAAATTTTTAACTTCATACTGAAAAAATTTACCGAGAATGTCTTAGAAGACAAGAAGCTCAATATTTTACAGTCCGAACTAGGACACGAGCCCTAGTCTTCATTATTCTTAGTCAGGTCATCATCATTTTCATCATTACCAGCCTGTAGACGTCCACTGCTGGACATAGGCCTTTTTTAGGGACTTCCAAACACAACGATCCCGAGCCGCCTGTTGCCAGCGGCTCCCTGCGACACGTTTAATGTCGTCAGTCCACCTGGTTGGGGGTCGTTAGTCAGGTAACTAGGCTAAACATTGGACCAACGAGACAGTTATAGAAAGTTTATTGGTATTCGTATATAAAAGATTATATGTAGTAAAGCAATAATAGTCAGGCGCAAACTTGGCAAAAATACCAACAGAAATAAAACCCAGTAGCGCTAAATTGTGTACAGTTGTACGGGGATCAGAGAGTGGCCAATGAAAATACAGCGACAGTTTTATTCAGCCTATTTCAACGGCTCACTACAGTAACAGGCCTTATAATACACAGCTACGTTTACGCTGCTCCATAGTAAGGTGGGCTTAGGGTTAAAGTGTATAATTCAATCTAAATGATCAATGATATTGAACTGAACCAATGGTTTTACTCTCTTAGATAGGGGTGAAACATCATCACCTTTTAATTTCAGACTGAGAAAATTTATTGAGAATTTCTTGGAAAATAAGAAGCTCAATATTTCAAGGTCAGCACGAACTTGGACACAAATTTAGGTCTTCATCTCTGGAGTAACAAGAAAATATAAAAAAGATTCTATATAGTGAAGCAATAATAGTCAAGCGCAAACTTGGCAAAAATGCAAACAGAAATAAAACCCAGTAGCGCTAAATTGTGTACAGTTGTACGGGGATCTGAGAGTGGCCAATGAAAATACAGCGATAGTTTTATTCAGCCTATTCCAACGGCTCACTACAGTAACAGGCCTTATAATACACAGCTACGTTTACGCTGCTCCATAGTAAGGTGGGCTTAGGGTTAAAGTGTATAATTCAATCTAAATGATCAATGATATTGAACTGAACCAATGGTTTTATTCTCTGAGATAGGGGTGTAACATCATCAAATTTCTAACTCCAGACTGAAAAAAATTACCGAGAATGTCTTAGAAGACAAGAAGCTCAATATTTTACAGTCCGAACTAGGACACGAATCCTGGTCTTAATGATTCTTAGCCTCATAATCAAGTTAACTACTGGACCAACAAGGCAGTTATAGAAATAAAAAAAATCAGTAGGTATAAAAAAGATTCCATGTAGTGAAGCAATAATAGTCAGGCGCAAACTTGGCAAAAATACAAACAGAAATAAAACCCAGTAGCGCTAAATTGAGTACAGTTGTACGGGGATCAGAGAGTGGCCAATGAAAATACAGCGATAATTTTATTCAGCCTATTTCAACGGCTCACTATAGTAACAGGCCTTACATAGTTACGCTGACGCTGCTCCAATGCAGTAAGGTGGGCTTAGGGTTAATGTGTATAATTCAATCTAAATGATCAATAATATTGAACTGAACCAGTGGTTTTACTCTCTGAGATAGGGGTGTAACATCATCACCTTTTAATTTCAGACTTAGCAAATTTATTGAGAATTTCTTGGAAAATAAGAAGCTCAATATTTCAAGGTCAGTACGAACTTGGAAACAAATTTAGGTCTTCACCTCTGGACTAACGAGAAAATATAAAAAAGATTCTATGTAGTGAAGCAATAATAGTCAGGCGCGAACTTGGCAAAAATACCAACAAAAATAAAACCCAGTAGCGCTAAATTGTGTACAGTTGTACGGGGATCAGAGAGTGGCCAATGAAAATACAGCGATAGTTTTATTCAGTTAAAAGTCTATACGTCTCAATTGAGAGTTACGTAAGTGTGTCGATAAATAAATCTCCCCGCAAGCTAATAGCGGCCCCCGACAGGACGTGGCATCTATTGCAGCCATAAATACGGACAATTGCTAGTCATGCTACTCGTAGTACATAGAAACAAGGGCTAGGGGCCAGTGCCGTCTCAGTCTATGGGCCCTTGAGGGCTCGAGAATTTGAGCTTTCATCATCATCGTATTGATACAGATTTGACGACCTCCGTGGCGCAGTGGTATGGCGGTGGATCTATAAGACGGAGGTCCGGGGTTCGATTACCGGCGGGGCAGACTGAGATTTTTTTTAATTTGTCTTTATCTGGCTGGTGGGAGGCTTTCACCGTGGCTAGTTACCACCCTACCGATAAAGACGTACCACCACCAAGCGATTTAGCGTTCCGGTACGATGTCGTGTAGAAACCGGAAGGGGTGTGGATTCCATCCTACTCATAACAAGTTAGCCCGCTTCCTTAGATTGTATCATCACTTAACATCAGGTGTGATAGCAGTCAAGGGCCAACTTGTAGTCGATAAAAAAAAATACAGATACCAATTTATTGCATCCATGAGTACACCCTAAATTAAATAACCCTTTTTATAGGGGCACAGACATGTTCTCTTACTTTCTTTATGAAGGATTGCGAACGACGACAATTTGGGCATAAGACTTTAGATTTCTTCATCGTAATTATTATATCTAACTGATCAACCTACTTGATTTCCAAAGTCCCTGCTTTCTTCTTTCCTATGCCAAAGGTAGGTGCAGCCTAAGCTTACCGTGTTATTACTTATTTATACATTAAAATATACCTTCTAAAAACAAAATTTGTATGGGCCCTGGGCACGTGATCCGTGTGCCCATATTGTAAAGATGGCTCTGATGCTAGTATAGTGGGCGGTCTTTTATTATTTTCCCGGATGGTCTGCAGCTGTTGAATGCATTTATTGAAATCTATTTGCTACTATTGAACAATTGGGCTGTGTTAGTTTCTATTAATAGTTTTTAAACTACAAGCCGATTTTTTATACTTCATAGGCCAGCGTTTTTAAGCTATTGTATAGCTTTTATCGCGGGCCTTGAGCGTGGAGATCGAATACAGAAATTCCTTAACGAAAAAACCTATAACCCCCTGAGTATAAAAAACATAAAATCAAAAGCATAATTTCGGCAACGACGTCATCGGGGAACGTGGCTTAGCGGTAAGGCGCTCTAAGTGCATGGATTGCCAGAGAGACACGGGTTCGAATGCCGTCGGTTCCGCAATTTTTTTTATTTTTTTTTCAAGCGTAAAATTTAAAAAGTCATTTTTTTTAAATAATTGACTTTTTGCAATATCATGCGTAAAAAAAAAATTGCGGAACCGACGGGATTCGAACCCGCGTCTCTGTGGCAATCCGGGCACTTAGAGCGCCTTACCGCTAGGCCACGGTCCCGATGACGTCGGTAGGTAAACATAGTTGATAAAAAATACTATGCAATAGCTTTACCACGGCAGTCTCCAAGTGCCACACGTCTTTTTATTTTACTACAATTTCACTGCAATCGCACCCGATGGTAAGTGATGATGCAATCTAAATATAAAAGCGGGCTAAATTTGTTTTCACATGACAGCGTAACGGAACGCAAAATCGCTTGGCGCCACGCTTCGCGCCACTGAGGTCGTCAACAGTAAGACAATTGTGCTGTGTTGATTTTATTATAATAGTTTTTAAACTACTAGCCTATTTGTTATACTTTATAGGTCAGCAAGTGGCTGCAATCACGCTTGATGATAAGCGAAAATGGAATCTATATATATATTACATATCTGAGTCCAGTGGTTTTACCCGCGTTAGCTCCGATCCCGCGGGACTAAGAACGACGCGACACGAGACAAGAAATCCATTCATAGTTAGCGTCTATATATAGGGACCTGGACACGAGAGCTGATCCCCAATCTTAAAAGGTGGCATACAAGGGAGCACGGCGAAGTAGACCGGTGGGTGACTCAGGCGTTAAGGGGACATGGGGTATTTAATACGTACCTCTTCGCTATAGGTAAGGCACCGAGTGAAAGCTGTTACTTCTGTGGCGAGATAGATACTCCTAAGCACGCGCTTTTTGAGTGTGTGGGTGTCGCAGACCTAAGAGCAGCGGCCCAGAGACCAGGAGATAAGGTGGATGCCCGAAACCTCGTGGGACGCATGTTGGCAGGAGAGCAAGAATGGCGTAAACACTCCGACATGCTCCGAACCATTATGGCCAGAAGAGAGGAAAGGGAACAGATGGAAAAGAAACAAAGAGAAAAATAACAACTAGGAAGTCAGCACGACGAAATGCCAAGCGGTTCCGTGCTGACCCGGCAGGAAGAAAAAAAAAAAAGTTAGCGTCTATATGTTAAAAAATGTTATTTTGGTGTTTGTACCGTATATATTATACATATACATGTCGTAAAGAACGGTTAATTCAATATTACGAACAGACACTCCTATTTTATTTATAGTATGTGTATTACCGTTTCAAAACCTTCAAATGATGTGGTCCGCCTAAGCGGACGCACTTCGGCGCCCTTTTGGATCTTTTGTACACTATTACTAATATTGTACTTGGGATACACAAATCGTGTAGCGTGGAGAAAAACGATCGAGGATAAAACAATGAAGTTCGAATAACAACGACGACGGAAGCGAGATGATCTTCAGCTTCGTCCACCTACCACAGTCCCATACAACTTTCGTGTTGGTGGAACTTGTGCTCTACGTGGTCGCACCTTTAAGGCTAAAATTGAGTACACTAGTCACTGGAAAGCCCACCAGAGAACTAACCCTCAAAGTCTAATTTCTAATACCCAGACTTCTGGAGTCAGAATCGTTGCTTTAGCCGAAATCGGTTTTGAGGCATCACGGTATTACTTTATAACAATAAGGATTATGACTTTGTATTGGTGTTACTTACTCCAATAAATTTATAATAGGTATGATGAGTGTTCGTACGAATACTTTACTGAAAATTGAACGCTGATTTAAATTTGTTTTGGCAGTTTTGAAGAATTTCGATCGCGGGATGCCTATCATTCCGATGTCATTGTTTTTCAGTTTAATTAAAAATATTACCGCGGTTATTTCTCTCTTAGGACTATAGATATATATTTAATTGGAATAGTTTTTTTGTACATAAAATAATTTATTTAATAAAAAACGTCGATCATATCCAATCTTCATAGTATCACTCAGGTTCTTACTAGTACTATATCTTCAGCGTACAAATTCAAATTCATTTTTCAAGTCATGTCTGTCAGTGAGTAGACTTTGACACCGGCTTTTTGGAAGAAAAGCTGCATTAGGATCGGTCCGTTCGTTTAGTTGATTTATTTTGTAAAATAATTTGTAACTTATGTATCTAGATAAATAAAAAAAAATTTAATAAAAGATAGAACCGACTCAAAACGCACTAAAAAGTAAAAAATAACTATGCCATTTAGTTGCTTTAAATTACTTAAGCATATCTATGAAGTCGGTGCCAGCCAAGTTTAAGGAACATTTATTTTACGTAGTAAAGTAGTCTGTGGGTTCTAGGTAACGTTCTTAAAGTAGAAACCTTGGCCGGCACCGACTCCTAGATATGCTTAAGTAAATTAAAGCAACTAAATGACACAGTTACCTTTTACTTTTTAGTGCGTTTTGATTCGGTTCTATTTTTTGTTAAAAATTTTTATTTCTTACTTTTTAGTGATTTATCCCCACATAACGTACTCGTACTATACTGTCACAGTATATTATATGGCACTAGTAGCCAAAAAGCTTCCGATACCGAGACAGAGACCGAAATCGCTGTAAGCGTGCCTCCAAAATTTGAAGAGTTCCTTCAATTTCCCAAGGATATCATCATCAGATCCTAACATGATGACAATGGGATCACCTTGGAAGTATGCCCTTTCTAATAAAAAAAGAGTTATCAAAATCGGACAACTCTGTAAAAAGTTATGCGTGGTCATACATAAAAAAAAATATACGTGTTGAATTGAGAACCTCCTCCGTTTTTTTTTCGTCGATTAATAAAAAACGCCGATCTTATCCAATCGTAAAAAGCTGGCTTTCTGGAAAAAAAACTGCATCGAGATTGGTCCGTTCGTTTAGGTGATTTATTTTTAAAGTATTTTGTATGTGTATCTGGATAAATAAAAAGTCGACCGCCCTAATACAACTCTGTCATTGAGACATTCCGGGGGGATGATAGTAAAATTAATGACATCCAATATTTGTAGAACAATATCTCGATAACAATAGGGCTTTGGTAACACAAACCTTTTGAAGGCGTCCTAATTTTTCCGAGGCATTTTATCTTAAAGGAATTCCAGAAGTGAAGGGATATCCATCATGAATTTATTATGGCGGTGACGTGGCCCAAAAACTAACAGTTTACGAGATATTCGGTCATTATTATTCATCACGTACCCGGGTTTTAGGAGAGTTTGTCTGAATTAAGTGCAATTAAGGCAAAATTTGGCTAAGACACCGTTTATTTATTAATGCCAGGCCTCTCTTAGATGAAAGGAGATTAGGAGCTTATGCCTTTAATAGATTGTGTAACGATCACTATCAGATGTTGATGATAATAGCTGGGATCAATGGCTTAACGTGTCCTCCGAGGTGCCATGTAGTTATTATGAAACGGCTTAAGTATATTTTTTTAATTCATTCCCAATCAGCCCTAGACTGCAATCCCATCTATGAGCGATGAAGCAACCTATAATAGGAGAAGTAGGATGAGGACCACACCGCTTTCGGTTTCTACATATCGTACCGGAACGCTTAATCGCTTGGCGGTACTTTTGTCGGTAGGTTAGCCTACCACCAGCTAGATCTGGACCAATTTAGAAAATCTTCATCGGAACTGCCGGGAATCGAAACCAGGACCTCCACCGCGTATACCACTGCTCCACGGAGATCGTCAAGTGTATCAATCCTTAATCAAATGTATCAATGTTACATCACTTGTCGCAATCCTCAAAGGATGGTTTGCAGTAATTTCACACGGAGAAAGTCGTAGGCATTCGCTAGTTTCTAAATAAAATACAAAAGAGGTTTTACTAAAATGAGCAATAAAATAGCAAGTTCGATTTAGCTGCAACAGATAATACAAAGTTCTTAGTTTGAACAATTTAATTTCGTACATAGACCGGATTTGGTGCGCAACCGATGTGAACAGGAAAGTTTACTACTGAAATATTGTCTATGCTCTGTGGAATTTGACATTAATGTGTGTGACCTAATAGAAAGCTTTTTATTTAAGTTGTCTAGTGTGTAGGCGAAATGTTAGAAAAACTATATTTCAACTTCCTGACCTTTGAATTGAGTCTTTGGTATACTTATGTATCTTTGACGACTAAATAAATAACATATGTCCTTTTTCCATTTTTTTTTGTTCATTACAAGTTAGCGCTTGAACTTCTTTATTCATACAATTCGGGTTTCTCTAGAACAAGAGTGAATAGGTATCTCCTAAACAAACAGGTCTCACCTTAGACCACGTATACATTTATCATCATGTGATATCGTGAGCTTATTCCAAAAAAAAACCCGACCACGTAATCTGTAGCTAAATAGACACACTAGACCAACGAAACAGCTAGTATGTACTAGTATAATATTAGTAAGATAATATCAATAAAGTTATCTATCATAGACAATAATTCAAAAGTGAATAATTTGCTATCACTTGTGTAAAAATTGAAATAAATTTAATCCAACATCTGCCAATACAGACGGCGGTTCCACGAACGTATTTTATGGACGACCTCAAATATATCAAAACGTATGCTGAAAGGATAAGACGGGAAGTTTGAAATAGAATCTAAATTGGTTTTGTTTGATTTTAAAACAACATTTCTAGACGGACGCGGCTGAAAACTAGATATTGAATTGTGAAAGAATTATTACCGCTGCAGGGGTAGAGAACATTTTGCACCAATGTGCTACTTTTTAAAGTTATCTAGATATTACATAATAAATTGTTTTATATTGATTATTAAATTGTATTATATATAAATAATACTGCACTCATCGATGTGCCTTAAAGTAAGCCGTATTGGAACGAGTGTCCTGGGTATTATGATAACTGATAATTATCGTTACTAATATTATAAAGAGGAAAACTTTGTTTGTTTGTTTGTTTGTTTGTTTGGTTGTAATGATGCACTAAAACTAGGGACCGTTTTTAAAAATTCCTTCCGAATATGGAAAATTGGGCAAAATATTGGGGTTTTCGGACACAAGAATAACTTGAACAGTTACTTATTTTGTGTACGCTGCGTAAACTATAAAAGAGGAGAGTGTTCTAATTAATTGACGCGCGACAAAGGGTACCATCTATGTCGAGTAAACAACAACCGTGTCTTTATTTAAAAATCTCGGTCTTTTCGGAGATTTTACTCATGCTATTAATCCTTATCAAAATAAATTATTTCATCACTAAGTACAGTTTATGTAGATAATATTTGGTATTTAAAAGATTAAAATTGGACGTATGGTTTTGAAGTTATGGCGAAATTAAAATATTACTATTTCTGCGTTGCGAAGTGAGCGTCACCAAGGCGGGGGTGCGCGCGCGGTGAATCCATGTTATTGATATATACGATGATATTCGTCTCTTAGGTTACTGTAGCGGATAAGTATTTACTTCATTTTATTAAATTATATTACAAATAAATAAATATTATAGAACAATCACACACATCGCTATATAGCCTTAAAGTAAGCGTAGGTAGCTTGTGTTATGGGTACTATGATAACTGATAATTATTTTATATATTGATAATAATAATAATAGACACCCAAAAATAAATTGACAAAAATTAATAGAGTAAAATAAGAAAAGGGATGATACATTTCAATCCATTTCAAAAATATTTAAAACAAAATTTAAATGTGGACATTGATTTTATAAACATGCTCAAATCACTTCGAATTCAAAAGTAAGTTTTGGTATTCTATTAAATTAAGTGGTCATTTGTTCTTATACGTCTCTTAGTTCTTCAAATAAATCTTTCAAAATCTTACTATGTGCAAAATGTTTGGTACCCCTGACCTACCTACATCTTTGTTTAAAACTTTTGTGCTAGTTTGAGTTTTATCTAGTAGATATTCAGGCTTCCCAGATAAATTCCATTTCTCTATTCAATTGTATTATTACTATCACTCATAAATGCATTGACTGCCTCACTGGTCCAGTCGTTAGCCTATGTGGTTTTAGAATACGAAGTCCCGGGTTCGAATCCTAGTTCGAGCTATGGAATAATACTGAGATATTCTTCCTCCTAAGAAATGTTCAGTAAAAGTTCGTGGTGTTACACCCCTATGCCTTGGAGTGCATGTAAAGTCGTTGACCATTATCATCGACATCTGATAGTGATCGTAAAATAAGGCCGCCAGCCATTGGAGCAACGTGGTGGGTAAGGTGAGATAAACTCCATATCTCTTACTTATAAGGAGAGAGGCCTGGCCCTGTAATGAGCTTTAGATAGATATACAGCAATGTTGTTTGGCACCAGAAATAATCGAGGACGTAGTACTTGAATGATCTCCGTTGTAAAAAGTCGAATCGATTGATTGCAAAAATAATCTTTTTAAAAATATAAAAGGAGCTCTTTAAAAATAACACAAAAACAAACTCTTTGATAGAAAACTTGTCACTTAACTAATTATAGTCTGTAAATACCCATCTATTCTTAGACGCAGCATCTGTGCCTACAGTTAGTATTATTTTGTTTCTTTTTTAAATTTAGCTAAAATAAAAAAAAACCAAAATAATATCCTCCTCCCATTTGTCAGTGCCTTTCTTTATTTAATTTATTTCAATAATCTTTTTACTAATTTAATACAATTTTTCTTATATCATATTTATTTGTTATGTACATTTTCCTATTATTACGTGCATTGCTGTGCTCCTGGTTTCTCTGGCGTAAAATTATTACCACGTATAACCTAACGTTGGGGGCTTAAGGTGCTAGAATGGCGACCCCGCAACGTAAAACGCAGTCCTGGTCGACCCCCCATCAGGTGGATTGACGACATCAAACGTGTCGCAGGGAGCCACTGGCAACAGGCGGGATCCTTGTGTTTGGAAGTCCCTAAAAATGGTCTATATCGAGCAGTGGACGTCCACCGACTGTTAATAATGACATATATGAAAGGTTAGGATTTTTAGTTAAGGTTGTCGGGCGAAATATAAACATAATTTTATTTTATTTTTAATCTTCGTAGCGGATGTTTTAGAAATATTTTCTAAACATAACTGTCAAAACAAGAAGTAGCAACAACATACCGGCAGTGGAATTCAATGTTTTCTATTGTTACGTATAAATTACAGTCCAGGGTTTCTGTACAGCTGGCCGCAGCTTACAAGGTACGCTTACGTTTTAATTTAGCGTAAACTTAAACAAATATTAACCGGAAACTATTTTTTACCGACTTCTAAAAAGAAGTTTAGCATTCAATCTTTATGTAGATACATAGTACATATTGCTAGAAATGTACAGCTTTTTATATGTTCTTTCATTTATTTATTTACAATTATTTTTAAAATTTTTAACAATGCTTATAAAATTATATAAAATTTTTTAACAAAAAATAGAACCGACTCAAAACGCACTAAAAAGTAAAAAATAACTGTGTCATTTAGTTGCTTTAATTTACTTAAGCATATCGGTGCCAGCAAAGTTTAAGGAACATTTATTTTACGTAGTAAAGCAGTTTGTGGGTTCTAGGTAACGTCCTTAAAGTAAAAACCTTGGCTGGCACCGACTCCTAGATATGTTATTTTTTACTTTTTAGTGCGTTTTGAGTCGGTTCTATTTTTTGTTAAAAAATTTTACTTTCTAATAAAAAAAAGAATTATCAAAATCGGACAACACTGTAAAAAGTTATGCGTGGTCATACAAAAAAAAAAAAAACAAATATACGTGTCGAATTGAGAACCTCCTCCGTTTTTTTCGTCGGTTAAAAAAAAAACACTAATAAATATTTATAAAAAAATCAATTCCGCCTGCTGCGGGGCCCGGGGGTCCAAGCAACCGGTGGTCAGAGCTCCAGAGTGAGGAACCTCCTCACAATAAGCGCCGTTTCAAGAATTACTGCCTTCTGTATCCGACCCTTGATCCAACAACTAAGCGAAAGCTTTTTAAGACGTTCGTCAAGTTAAGACCGTTGACTGAAACGACTATAGGAACAATCATCGTTGAATCAACATTCCACATGGCGGTAATCTCATTTATATATTATTACGGATGACGCCTCAGAGGATTTAAGAACTAAATGAGTTTATAATTGGAAACTTAATTTGAAATAAAAGAGGATGCAATTATAACAGAAGGAAGAAGCTCAAAAATGTGTTTAGATTCAGATTAATTTGTATGCAGACAAATTAATTTGAATCTATCCACATTTTATACTTTTTGAAATCTAAAAAATTATTAAAGAAAATTGTAAAAATCGAGAGAGTTCACAACTAGTCACCGAAAATTGAAGATGACAAAATGTAGGAAGATTTTTTTAATGTAGTACAAGTTGGCCCTTGATCTAAAATGAAAGCGGACTAACTTGTTAGGAGTGCGATGAAATCCATACCCCCTTTCGGTTTCTACACGAAATCGTACCGGAATGCTAAATCGCTTGGCGGTACATCTTTGTCGGAAATCTCAATCTGTCCCGCTGAGAATCGAACCCAGGACCTCCGTCTTATATATCCACCGCGCATACCACTGCGCCACGCAGGCGGTCAAGATGTTCCTTACGCGTTAGATCTCCCTTATTGGGATTGGGAGGTCGTAGAGATGCCCAGGCAGATCATCGTCGTGATTGATGGAGTTCCTTCAGGTCTGGGGACACTGATCGAGGGCGTCGGAACGTGCTGCAGTATTCTTTTTAACCGACGAAAAAAAACGGAGGAGGTTCTCAATTCGACAAGTATTTATTTTTTTATGTTGACCACGCATAACTTTTTACAGAGTTGTCCGATTTTGATATTTCTTTTTTATTAGAAAGGGCATACTTCCAAGGTGGTCCCATTGTCATCATGTTAGGATCTGATGACGATATCCTGGGGAAATTAATAGAACTCTTCAAATTTTGGAGGCACGTTTACAGCGATTTCGGTTTTTGTCTCGGTATCGGTAGCTTTTTCTCTCGGTAGCTTTTTGGCTACTAATGCCGTATAACATACTAAGACAGTATAGTACGAGTACGTTACGTGACGATAAATCACTAAAAAGTAAGAAATAAAATTTTTTATCAAAAAATAGAACCGACTCAAAACGCACTAAAAAGTAAAAAATAACTGTGTTAATAATTAGTTTCTTTAATTTACTTAAGCATATCTAGGAGTCGGTGCCAGCCAAGGTTTCTACTCTAAGGACGTTACCTAGAACCCACAAACTGCTTTACTATCTACGTAAAATAAATGTTCCTTAAACTTGCTCTGGCATAATCCTGGAAATACATTTGTGTTTATTATGTACCACGTATATATACGTACCAAAGAAACCATTGATGAAGTTTTAAATGACAAAGATGTTCAAAGGCAATTGGATCGGTTTTCAACTTCACACAGGAAGTGAAGTTAATATTTTAAAATTGATAATATTATAAAAAGAGCAACTGTTGAGTTTCTTGCCGGCTATTCTCAACAGGACCTGCTTTCCGAGCCGGTGGTAGAGTCACTTCAAATAGTCCAATTTGACGTTTCAAAAGTGCTTGTAATAAGCCTATTTGAAATAAACTATTTTGAATTTCAATTTGAATTTAGGTACATTAAATGGCAGGATTTTGTTGCATGTTAACATGCTTTTTAACGTTACCAAAATGAACATATATGATACGATTTTATCAGTAACGTTTGCACTCTTATCAATGCATATGCATTTCCTTCCAAAAACAAACATTACAGTCCTTCAGCAAGATAATTTGCATACGTAATTCACACGTTAAGTAACATTTTCGTTTGCATTTTTCAGCAAATTAACAAAATACACATCGCAATTTGGACTTTATCTCATATGCGATAGAGTGCATTTTTATGATACGCATTAAAAAAACGAAATTATGCGCATCCAAAGTTACGTTAAGCGTCATTTTCGTGTGACAATTTGTTCAAATTAGCCTCGACGTACGTTGCAATTTAAACCGTACGTTTTGATTGTTAAGGTTGATTATCGGCTTTAGCACGTTTATAAACCAGCTACTGTAATAATCTCTAGAATGACGGTGAAGTATTTCGATAAGGAATGGCAGCTGAAGTTTCTTGTTCACCGACATAGCTGGCGATATGCATGGAAAAGTTATGACTGACGTTACTTAAGCGTTTCCTTCGAATATATGGAATATTCTTCGAACTAACATGTTCCAGGTATTAATCTTTGCAAGTAGTTAATAAGTTTGTGTTGTACCTAATAAGTACCGTTGTATGTGTTTCTGTCGTCCAACTGCATTATTTTACAATGAAATATTGTTCAGTCAACTATTTCTGAGGATTCTCTAAAGTTTTTAAGCTATTGCATAGCTTCTATCGCGGGCTAACTAAAAACCCTAACACCCTCCACCCTTTTTAGTTTTTTTTATTGTCTTATTCGCGCCTTTATTCGCCAACGTCCATACCATGTTGAATACACCGGTTCTCGTCCGATCACAGAAGTTAAGCAACATCGGGCGCGGTCAGTACTTGGATGGGTGACCGCCTGGGAACACCGCGTGATGTTGGCTTTTTTAAATTTTTATATTTCTTTTTTTTTTTTATTTATTTTTATTGTTTGATTTATTTTTTTTAATTTAAATTTATAAATATATAATTATAATTGCATAAGTTGATAAAAAACTTATGCAACTATAATTATATATTTATATAATTATAACCCGGTATAATTATATCACGCGGTGTTTCCAGGCGGTCACCCATCCAAGTACTGACTGCGCCCGATGTTGCTTAACATCTATGCAATAGCTTTACCGCGGCAGTCTCCGAGTGCCACACGTCTTTTTCTTTTTTAATTTTTATTTAAGGAGCATGATCCAATCGGACTGTATGTTCTCTAGTTTCGGTGCGAAAAGCTTGTAGAAACTTTTCGTCTACTTTGGGTGGTGTTGTCTATGTACCTTATAATTGATAATGCTCTCCTATAAAAGGCAATTTTTGTTTCGGACTGTAACCTCTGTAGAGCGTTTTCGAGTTGGGTTGTGTTGCCAATTTGATTTATAGCAGCACAAAAGCCTTTGACGCGTGACATGTTTTTTCACAGCATTATTGTTCCCGGCAGCGTCAAACTTTGTTAACTGTTACTTACCTGTTCATATAACCAGTCTTCAGCAACATGACGATATAGAAACTGGTGTTAATTTCAGCGGCAATACTTATTTTTACTATGGCAAACTTGACCCCCAAAAGTTTCACTTGACAACATCAGATGGCCAAATGTTTTTGGTTTTTTATTATTTTATGTGCATAATACACAGAACTAAACAAGCCGCAGTATTGTTGTGTAACATTGCTGATCTTGAGTCACGCGTTGTGCGTCAAATGTATCATAGTGGGTACGAGGCTTAAACAATACAAACAAGATAAAATCTAACCCACTCTAATATCACAGAACAATCAATTTCCAATACACTTAAATACTTAATATTATCATCTTGAGCGAGTCTGAATAGAAATTGCACCAGTCAATATCGAATTAGGATTCCGGAATGCTTAAGTTGATCTCAAATCTATTAAAGAGGATTCTTTCTACCAGATTGAAAAGGGATAGTCAAATAACATTGATTGATTTTATCCATTGTTTCAATTTAATTAAAATGATACTCTCTTTAAAAGTAGGTAGGTACAATATAAAAAGGAATCTTTATATCAGTTAACAATTTTTAATTAATTAAAGTCTTGGAATTTTATAAGAGCTGGATTTTAAAAAATTAAATAAAATTCGATATTTCAATTACATAGGTTACGTTAGTGGTATTTTTGAAACATCCAGTTGTTCGACAGCCTATCCGTGGAGCTGAGACTAAATAGTTACCCACAAAAAAAAATTCATCCTTTGTACATATTAGTGATGCCCTACGGGTTCACCCGCGCTGTTCTCGTTTCCATTAAAGGAAATTGCCAAAATTTTCCCCAGGCTGTCCAAATGTATGCTCATATTTAAGTATTTTATTTAAATACACAACGAATTTTAAACAACTACCTAGGTTTCCTAGCAATCAATGAAAATTTATGAAAAAATTATTTTCAATCGATTTTTTGTATTCTGAATCACGTGGCCGTCATCAAAGTATGAAAAATCAACTTTTTTCAACCTTTATAACTTTTATCAGCAACTGCATAGTTACATGTTACTTTAGTATTACGTAAATAGAAGATCTGTACTATTTAACGTTATAAAAATTCAAATTCAATTATTTCAAATCGTTTATTTCAAGTAGGCTTATTACAAGCACTTTTGAAACGTCAAATTGGACTATTTGTAGTGACTCTACCATCGGCTCGGAAGGCAGGTCCTGTTGAGAAGAGCCGGCAAGAAACTCAACAGTTGCTCTTTTTATAATATTATCAATTTTACAATATTAAGTGTGTTATTACATAAAGTTATTTATTTCATTTCCTGTGTGAAGTTGAAAGCCGATCTTTGCCTTTGAACATCTTTGTCATTTAAAAATTCATGAATAGTATAATAACCCTGACTCAGTAAGTGAATTTGAATACATTGTTTAAACTTATGCAATGGCATATCTAAAACTGAATTGGGCATCTTGTTGTAGAAGAGTACACTCAATCCTACGAAAGATTGTTGTACTTTTCGGAGGCGATAAGCTGATATGACTAACTTATGTCCATTTCTAGGAAGACGATCGTTTAAATCCATACATATTTATATTTTGTTTAACAAAGACTAGGTTATTGAATATGTATTAAGAAGCTATAGATATCATCTCTGGACATCTCTGTCATCTCTGGGCAGACTTCTATACAATTTTTGGCTTTCCTTTCAAATCAAATCAGATCAATAGTTACACATACACCTACTTTCTCTTTTATAATTTCAGTTCAAGGCATTTTTATTCCTAGATTTTTTTAACTACCATTTTTTCGTCAGACATATTTCAATACTCGTAAAAAGTGTAACTGTCTGATCTGGAATTCGAAACGGATTTGCATCCGACATACTCTATTATTGGATTCGTTGCCAGGATCAATGGATTCTGGCACTCATCATATTATACGAAGGCAGATGCTCGTGGATTTGAACGAGAATTTCTTGAGAACTGCCGAGATTTGAAATTTGCAAATCGGATTATTTTTTGAGACAGAAATTTCATTTAAAAATGGTCTTGTATTTAACTAGCGGTGCGCGAGGGTTTCAAGGGCTGTAATTCTTTCAGCGGGAAATAATCACAGCTTAGAACGGTAAAGTTTTTTGTTGCAATGTATTTATAACTTGTCAGAAACCAGACAGTTATTTTTTAATTTTTTGTGCGCGATTCATAGATATGGAGTGGATATATCCTATGCTTAAGTAAATTAAAGCAGCTAAATGACACAGTTATTTTTTACTTTTAGTGCGTTTTGAGTCGGTTCTATTTTTTGTTAAAATTTTTTATGTAAGTAAACAACAGATACTTCTCCAATGTCTAGTGGTTTGCCTATGTGGCTTCAATTAAGCCGGGTTCATTTCTGTCGGGTCCCGGATAGTTCACTATTCATCATCATCTGATAGTACATTCCATGTTACATCCCCGTGCCTCGGAAAGGCGTTAAACATTATCAACATAAGTCCATTACCCAACCCGCATTGGAGCAGCGTGGTGGGTGTACGCTCCATATCCCTATAAGGAGGGAGGCCTGGCCCTGTAGTGGGCCTTTAATAGGCTGATATAGGTGATGATGAATGTTTTAGTTAGTAATTTTACTTTACTTTTAGTAAACGTGGTTCAAATAGTAAAAGGCGATATATTGTTGTTTTTATCGGTTCGTCGACACAATTCATCTGCCATTGAATTAGCTTTTAACCACTAAAATGGTATACCAATAAAATGTTTATGTGACTGAGATAGACAACCATATACTGTAGATAAGACGTTCTTATGTCTTTCTGCTTTTTTAATTAAAATACAAGTTAGTTACTTGATTTTATCTGATGATAAGTTTCAGATATCCCTTGGATAAGTACCAAACGTTTTGCTACTACGTTCCTGTAACTGCAACATTATGGAATGCCTTTGATTGAAAATGAAATTAATCTTTTTGACGACCTCCGTAGCGCAGTGGTGGCGCGGTGGATTTATAAGACGGAGGTCATGGGTGCGATTCCCGACGGGGCAGATTGAGATTTTTCTTAATTTGTCTTGGTCTGGCTGGTGGGAGGCTTTCGCCGTGGCTAGTTACCACCCTACCGACAAAGACGTATCGCCAAGCGATTTAGCGTTCCTGTACGATGTCGTGTAGAAACCGAAAGGGGTGTGGATTTTCGTCCCACTCCTAACAAGTTAGCCCGCTTCCATCTTAGACTGCATTATCACTTAATATCATGTGTGATAGTAGTCAAGGGCCAACTTATAGTCGATAAAAAAAAAATCTTTAAGAGTAGAATATAGGCACCTTCTAGGCAAACGTGTTCCACCGTTGAGTCTTCACTTACCATTGAAAATGATCATATCCAAGCCTTTACAATAGTTCGTAATTTTGAATAAGTACTGTTTACTTAATCTGATTCTCTACGTTTATTTTCTATCGTTTATTCATGTTGTTTATGAAATAATGAATAATTTCTTACTAACTAAAACATAATCCAGCGGGATTGGAAGTCATGTTTTGCCCTAAAGTCTAAATTATAATGAAATTATTTAATGGCAACCCTCATTAGACGAGCGTGGTTGTAATGGATCATTATAATAGACTAGGCACAAAAGGCTAACATACATAATATTCGTATTCTGAAACATGGATGGGTGGATGGATGGATGGATGATGCAGCGTAATGAGCTATGGCACGTAAAGTGATGACGTAGCAGTATTAGTGGTCATTTAGTTTACATTAGACACCCAAACTGCTATGCTTTTGTTTAAAAGGAGAATGCCAGATCCTAACCCAGAAAGAACACAAATTGTAAATATACTAAAAATATCCTATTTTTATATAAATGTTTTACAATAAGCCATTTTTACTGTTGGACATCGGAATAAAATTATGTCAAAAAAGTAATTAAACTATTTCCTTTTAATTTACACTCTTTACGCATTTTAAAATCTTTATTGTTGCACTGGGCTCTAGCCTTTCAAATCGTTTTGTATTTTTATCAAAAGTTGGCTCTAACAAGCTAGAATTCAGAGTCGTTAAGCCTGTTTAAAAATGTATTTAATAAAGCTTTGCGACTGTCATGTCAGTGTGACAACTATACGGAACAATAATACGGAAGTGTACGATAACCAACGTTAGGCTTGTGTCGAATACTCCGAGTTCTAGAGCTTTTAAATGTAATTTATATTAAATAGTAAAAAAAATGCGATAAAATGATGCATAATACATTGTTGTACAATATGTTTTTATTAGTGGGTTAAAGTCCTATACATTGTCTGGCATTCTCCTTTGTATTGGACCAATAATTTTGCTTGGAGCTAAAATACTTGCAAATTATAAGTAGGCCTTTATTTATGTGCACATCATTACTTAATATCAGGCGTGATAGCAGTCAAAACCAACTTGTAGTCGATAAAAAAAATATAGATTATTTTTTTCGGAAAATGTGGATGGATAAAGCTAAATAAACTAAAACTTAGTAATAAAGGTACTCGTCAGATAAAGTCGAGAATTGCAGAGACGCTCATTATAAACTGCTAAATATATCACCATAATGTTTGTGCTTTTAACTGAAGGTTCTGAAACTTTTTAATAATAAAGAAGACCTCATTATTTCAGTATTTCTATATTCACTATAAAAATATTCATTTGAAAACGTACATTTAACTTGACTATAGGTAAATGATTTCAAAAGGTTAAAGAGAGAACGCAAGCAAAGGTACGAATCCCAACGGAAAGTAGCAATTTGTAATATTATTATTAAGTTGAAATTAAATTTTATGATGCAACCGAGAATTTTCACGAATATAAAACAGTTAAGCAATTGTAGACTTTATTAAATTAGTCTTTGGGACTATTATTATGCGTTGTGGTACGTTTCAGGCATCCAGCAAGTGTTTTTGGCATTCTGACTGCATGAGTGCGAGTTTCTTGAGAATATATGATTTTTGGCAACATAACTGTAGAATAGAATCGTTCGCAGCTCAAGTAATGCTTTTGCATTCCTGAGACCTTCTAGAAACAATAGAGAAACAATGATTGTAAGTTGGCTGACTATCGTAAGAATAAATTGCATATTTTTATACTCAAGTTACTCGTTGGTTTAGTGGTTATCATGTGTGGCTTGGAATCTCTAGTTCCTAGGTTCGAGTTTTGCATCCAGGTATGAAATATAGCATACATTTTCAGCTTGAAGTTAAAAAGTTGGTGGTATAATATCGTTATTTTGACGACCTCCGTGGCGCAGTGGTATGCGTGGTGGATTCATAAGACGGAGGTCCTGGGTTCAATTCCCGGTGGGGCAGATTGGGATTTTTCTTAATTTGTCTTGGTCTGGCTGGTGGGAGGCTAGTTACCACCCTACCGACAAAGACGTACCGCCAAGCGACTTAGCGTTCCGGTATGATGTCGTGTAGAAACCGATAGGAGTAAGTAGATTTCATCCTACTCCTAACAAGTTAGCCCGCTTCCATCTTAGATTGCATCATCACTTAACATCAGGTGTGATAGCAGTCAAGGGCCAACTTGTAGTCGATTAAAAAAAAAATCGTAAAGAGCATATTAAGCTGTCGGTCCCGGTCTAATATTTGATTTGATTAGCCCGCCTACTCGCAATGGACCAGTGTAGCGGTTCTGATCTCCATATCTTTTCTACAACGAGAGAGGCCTGGCACTGTTGTGGGTCGTTAATAGGCTGATAACATGCTGAAACTGATGATGATGGTAAATCTCTGTTGCTTCATATTTAAAAATTATTATAATCCTTTGTGAAACAAACAAAGTCACAGGTAGTTTTAGTGTAAAGTATAAAAGGTCACGGAGTTCATGCTATAACAGAACTGTGAGTTGCGTTGGCGGTAAGGGCGGTAAGGAATAGATAGATGTTCTTTATGCATAATGAACTTATGTAAATTGTGTTTGAAGTTGGAGGTTTCAACTCTACGTACTACTACGAGTGAAATAAAGTTTCTTAAAGAGGTTTCTCGGGATTATAATAACATTAATTGGCTCCGTTAGTGCTTCTACTACTAATAATAATAATATAATGATGATAATTACCCGACTGCGTCAGAAGAAGGGTTATGTTTTTTATCCGACTGCGTCAGAAGGAGGGTTATCGAGCGTATGTTTGTATGTATGTATGTATGTCCATTTCTTCGGCACACGCTACAGCCTAAACGACTGAATGGATTTTGACAGGTGACGTGTCGTTGAATTCGTTAAAATTGTGGTAGTGACATAGACTATATAAATTTTCAAAATGGTGGCTGTAAACGGGGGAAAAAGGGGGGATGTGTGTATTTCTTTCTCTTATCTTAGCAATATGGGTATCAAATGAAAGGTCGTAAAAAGACCATTTCAAATTCAAAATTCAAATTCAAAATCATTTATTTCAAGTAGGCTTATTACAAGCACTTTTGAAACGTCAAATTGGACTATTTGTAGTGACTCTACCACCGGCTCGGAAGGCAGGCCCTGTTGAGAAGAGGGAAGAAACTCAATAACAGTTGCACTTTTTATAATATTATCAATTTTACAATATTAAGTGTGTTGTTACATAAAGTTATTTATTTTACTTCCTGTGTGAAGTTGAAAGCCTATCCAATTGGATTTGAACATCTTTGTCATTTAAAAATTCATCGATAGTATAATAACCCTGACTCAGTAAGTGAGTTTTAATACATTGTTTAAACTTATGCAATGGCAGATCTAAAACTGAATTGGGCATCTTGTTGTAGAAGAGTACACCCAATCCTACGAAAGATTTTTGTACTTTTCGGAGGCGATAAGCTGATATGATCAAAAATATATTGCCGTTTTGACAAAAAAAAGGGCAAAAAGTGTACCGTATCATTTCTATGCCATAAACTAACACAAAAAAGTCTCAAATAAAATTATTATTATAAAAACAAAAAACCCGACTGCATAGAAGTTATGAACTGAAAAGAGAAAAACAAGGATCACTATATCTATCTAAAATTTTAAATACTTTATGGTGCTGCAGGCGGGGACAAACGTAGTTTTGGTAGATCTTTTTTTCCCCGCAGAAAATAAAGTATTTTATCCCCGCTTGCATCACCATAAAGTATTTAAAATTTTATATTAAGACCGCCTTTGTACATTTAACTTTTGGATTTGGAGTTTTGGAGTTTAATATTCTTCTATGTAAGAAGATTTTTTATTGGATATTTTTTAATTTTTTTTTACGGAAGGATGTGGTCTCTCCCTAACCCTACGGGAATAAGGCATGATGTTATGTATGTATGTATGTATGTATGTATGTATGTATGTATGTATGTATGTATGTATGTATGTATGTATGTAAGAAGAATGACGAATTATCTCCGACATGAAGGTCTTTTATACGCAACTAGCGGATGCTAGCGACTTCGACCGCGTAGGATTAAAGTAAATAAGATTATGGAAATAAAAACAGCTTCAGTTAAACATTTTTGTTTTGCGAGGAAGGGAAGATAATAGGATTAAAGCGCCTATAACTTTGTATATCTTTGATGGATTTTACATTTATTTTAACTGTACGTCCTTATTAAAAAAGAAAGAAATAGATACTTTCAACCGATTGATCTAAATTTTAAAGTTAAAAAAAAAATCTACTATACTTTTCTAAAATTGTCGTTTATGTATAATCCAGTTAAAAGCCCGTAAAAGCTATCAAAGCGTTATTAAACTTCTGAACCAATGATTTGACCCATTCGATTACCCCGATAAGTGACCCTGACGGCATGGCAATGACAGTGACGGGTTAAATGGCGCCCAAAAATCTTTTATCAGCCGAAATTAATTGAAGGAGTCAATGAAACGTATTTTATACAAATTGAACGCTATTTTTACGAATTCTCTTTAATAGTCTGTGAATAACAATTGACGATGTCCGTGACGTCCCCATGTAATTATTTTTATTTTTTAATATAGATTTGACCCCTTGGTTTAGTGGTTAGTATATACGACTTCCACGTTCAACAGTCAATAAAATCTCAGTTCGGGACAGTTGGGGTTCAAACACCTCTCCTGGTTACGCACGTTAAGCCAATGGTACCTCTAATTTATATATTTATTTAGTTTTGTTTTTTTTAATTTTTTAACCATGCTCATACGACATAATACTAGAAATCGTAATTAAAATTTATAAAAATGTCCAGTCCTGCTGCTGCGAGGTTTGAGGGCTTAAGCAATCGCACCAGTCATTATTAATAATATCTGATATTGTGTCTACGCCCACACAAGCTGACATGTCCCAGGAGTCAAATCCACTGTCTCAGTAGAATGTATACTTCGATCCTGTGGCGTATCATCTGCTGACTTAGACGTGTTCGCTGGATTTTAGTGTGTATTCCGGCATATCCAGGGACACAAACAAACTCTTTCGGAAGCAGATTCGATCTTCGACTTAGCTTGCGGAAGGGGTGCGTAAATACATTTTCCAGCGTTAAAAAAAGGAGTCGAATCCCGAGCTCTGTGATTCAAATATATTGACCACTAGGCTACTGAGACAGCTGATCAACATAGCTGTAAGTTAATTTCAATTTCTTCCATATTTATTTTTATTTATTAGTTCAAAAATATAACATTATCACAAGCAAGTGACAATGTCCATTGTCATCCGTAAATACTTCCGTGCGCTTTAACGTGACAGTTTAAATCGTTACACCCGAGCGAACGCATTTACCTACAAATGCAACTGACAACGGTTTTTATGCAAATTCGTCTACTATTACGCCAGTTGCACTTGTGACTTTTAAGTGCTTTATTTTTCATTTCTATGCAATAGGTTGTAGGTACCTAACATTTAAATACTTATCAATCATCATCATCATTATCAGCCTATTAACGGCCCACTACAGGGCCAGGCCTCCCTCCTTATAGGAGAGTTTCATTTATTACCAATCACTATCAGATGTTGATGATAGTGACCGGGACCGACGGCTTAAGGTGCTCTCCGAGGCACAGGGGTGTAACACCACCAATTTTCAGACTCCGGGCTTGGAATGTACTGGACATTTCATAAGAGAATGAAAAAGCTCAGAACTATTCCGTGACCCGACCCAGGAATCGAACCCAGGACCTCGTGATCGAAGCCGCATAAGTTAACCACTAGACCAACGAGGCAGTCACTTATCAATGGTGATATCTAAAACGAAGTTATTATTGACCGTGATTTAAGAGATTTTTTTAAATTTATGGTTGAATACTAGGGTAGGAATATGTTCGTTGTAACGTTTTCGCAGTGGCGTGCATAAGGTTTACAACTTAAGTAGGCACTATAGGTACTAGCCACACGAAATGGAAAATTCCTTCCCCAATACTGGTTCGCAATATGTCCTCAGGGTAGGCAATGCGTTTATGAAGTGCACGCCACTGCATTAGTCATTTAATGTATTAGTAAATATAGAACATTACACACATTCAACATTGCGTGTCTTTCACGTCCCTTCCGCTGTAGACATAAGCAGTTTAATTTTTGGACAGTTTGAAACGGAGGCAGTGCCTATAAGTAAGTCAACAGGTTAAACTAATACGGTAATTGGCAAGACACATTAATGAAACTGATTAGTACATTACAATAAAAAAAAATAATAAAATAGTTTATTTCAGCAACAAAAGTACAACACAACAACGCGTGTGTGTGTGTGTGTGTGTGTGTGTGTGTGTGTGTGTGTGTGTGTGTGTGTGTGTGTGTGTGTGTGTGTGTGTGTGCGTGTGTGTATGTGTGTGTATGTGTGTGTGTGTGCGTGTGTGTATGTGTGTGTGTGTGTGTGTGTGTGTGTGTGTTTTGTCTAATACTATACAATTCCACCCTATCATAATCCTGTGACATTAGATATCTA
The DNA here is from genome assembly GCA_034621355.1 of Mycalesis mineus. NCBI lineage: Eukaryota > Metazoa > Arthropoda > Insecta > Lepidoptera > Nymphalidae > Mycalesis > Mycalesis mineus. The sequence continues at coordinate 7,302,970 of CM067904.1, read as the reverse complement.
TTTAGGGCAACTTTACAAGCATACAACTTCATGGGGTATACGTTCAGCTTCCTTTTAATCATATTATAGAGGTAAGAAGTATTAGTATTCATTGTTGTTTTTCTAAGGTGGGATATTTTTTTTGTATAAATACTATTTATTTATTCTTCATTTGTACACTACAACAAAGAATAGAGACATAAAATACAATGAGTAGAGCTGGTACAAAAGGCGGCCCTATCGCTAAATAACGATTTCTTCCAGGCAACCTGAGGTTTAGGAAAGCGTAAGGGCATTAGTATGCAGGTGGCAACAATATTTAAGGACATAATTGAGCAATAAAATAATATTCTTAATATTGAATATTAAATCCAACGAAGGTGCAGTGGAAAATTTTTTAACATAAAATAGAACCGACTGAAAACGCACTCAAAATTAAAAAGTAACTGTGTCATTTAGTTGATTTAATTTACTTAAGCATATCTATGAAGTCGGTGCCAGCAAGTTTAAGGAACATATATTTAACGTAGTAAAGCAGTTTGTGGGTTCGAGGTAATGTTCTTCAAGTAGAGACCTTGGTTGGCACCGACTCCTAGATATCCTTAAGTAAATTAAAGCAACTAAATGACACAGTTATTTTTTACTTTTTAGTGCGTTTTGAGTCGGTTCTATTTTTTGTTAAAAATTTTCATTTCTTACTTTTTAGTGATTTATCGCCACGTAACGTACTCGTACTATACTGTCATAGTATATTATACGGCACTTGTAGCCAAAAAACTACCGATACTTACACAAAAACCGAAATCGCTGCAAGTGTACTAATAAAGTTTGAAGAGTTCCTTAAATTTTCCCAGGATATCAACATCAGATATTAAAATGATGACTAAGGAAATATACTGGATGTGTGCCCTTTCAAATAAAAAAAGAATTATCAAAATCGGATAACTCTGTAAAAAGTTATGCGTGGTCATACATAAAAAAATATATATACGTGTCGAATTGAGAACCTCCTCCGTTTTTTTTCGTCGGTTAAAAAGAAGCCAAGTTGTGAAAGCGAACAGCTGACGCGTTATGGTATACGACTGCTTGTGAATAGAATTTGACAAAATGATGAAGTCGCCTTGCAAATTGATTAATATAAACATAATAGACGCACGAGAGACGTCTTCTGCGAAACGGCGGCTTTGGCAGTTTAATATTTGGCTAGATTAGTGTACGACATCAAAGCGTTGGATGGATGCCAAGTTGTCACAGTAGAACTGGGAGACAGTGTGCGAATTCTACGTTTCTAATGAGGGTGCCGTACAAAATCATACTTACTAATGCAATAAGATTATTTAGTACCTCAATGGCTAAATATTTACGGGCCAGGTTAATTGCATTTCTGCACTGCTTTCAATTCTTGTTGTCTGTCTGTCCGCACTATTTATATGTTCCCTTACAACTCCCAAACGGCTAAGCCGATCTCCGATGATGATAAGAATATCTTATAGGAAAAAGTCTGAGGCATGTTCTTAACTAGGAAATGGGTGTAAATTGCGAAAAACATCCTAACAATGCAAATTTTTGATGGTATTCTTGAAATTAAACCGTGTCTAGACATTTTGTTTAGAATATGCACTTCCGGTTCAAATTTTGAAACTAAAAGAAGAAAAAACAAGTAAATTATAACAGTCTGTTATAACATAGGGTTCAATATCGAAGCCATTCTCCGACCTCAGCTTATTATATATTATCTTGGTGAACATGGGTTAAGACAATTCAATACCAGATGATGGGTATTGTCGTTGTTGCGATCATATATCTTTATTATTCCAAATCGTTTATTTCAAGTAGGCTTATTATAAGCACTTTCGAAACGTTAAATTGGACTATTTGTAGTGACTCTACCACCGGCTCGGAAGGCAGGTCCTGTTGAGAAGAGCCGGCAAGAAACTCAACAGTTGCTCTTTTTATAATATTATCAATTTTATAATATTAAGTGTGTTATTACATAAAGTTATTTATTTCACTTCCAAGTGAAGTTGAAATCCGATCCAATTGCCTTTGAACATTTTCGTCATTTAAAAATTCATCAATAGTATAATAACCCTGACTCAGTAAGTGAGTAAAACTCACTTACTGACTCACATACATTGTTCAAACTTATGCAATGGCAGATCTAAAACTGAATTGGGCATCCTGTTGTAGAAGAGTACATTCCACACGAGAGCTCCATATGGCCGAAAGTCCGAGAGGTTTTAGCTTTGATTCCTCTAAATTGGAGTATAGTCAAATACTTCTAGTAATGCGTTGTACTTCTAATGGCTTGCCTATGTGGCTTTGATCACCTTCGGCCTTGAGTACGAGTCCCAGAAGTATCTACTCCAGAGTAGTTCGCTAAGCTCTGCTCGCTCTCCTATCCGGAGGAAGACCTGTCTAATTTTGTTTTGTACGTCTTACTTCCTAATTTCTTGGGAACTGAGGCATTTTCTCCAAACAAACCTACTGATAATAAATGAATTGATAGTACATAGTACTATAGATAGTTTTTTGACGACCTCCGTGGCGCAGTGAAATGCTCGGTGGATTTATAAGACGTATCGCCAGGCGATTTTTCTTAATGTCTCCGGCTGGTGGGAGGTTCGTGTGGACCACCGAAAAGAGTATGGCGATTTAGACTCCACTCTACTCGACTCCACTCTTAACAAGTTAGCCCGCTTCCATCTTAGACTGCATCATCACTTAACATCACGTGTGATAGCAGTCAAGGGCCAACTTGTAGTCGATAAAAAAAAATAGTTATTTCTTGTTTTTATGAAATAGATCGATTTTATGAATTCTACCTCACCACTTAACTTTAATTCCTAATTTTAACGTATTCCGTTTTTTTTCGGCAGTAAATATTTTATTTGCCACAAATAAATAGACAAAAGGGGTGTGGATTTTTATCCTACGCCTAACAAGCAGGCCCGCTTCCATCTTAGATTGCATCATCACAAAAAAATATAACACAAAATAAGTGTAAACAAAAAGTAGCAAACACCCAGATAATTAAATTTTATTCCATCAACACTTGTAGACGAACTCGTTTCAGTTGTTTTTGTTTAATTAACTGACATCGAAACGTCGAGGCTTGTTTACTTTGCCTATTTTCGCACTATTGTTTATTGTGTTAAACAAAAAGCTGCTTGGGATAACGGACGATGGTAATGGAAACAAAAATTATACTCTAACAAATGAAAAATTGTAATAAAATGCCATTTTCATAAATAAACATGTTGAAATTTATGTATCCTATATATTTTACGATTTGTTTAAGTGTTCTGTGCATTACCATTCTACAACTAGTAGGTACCTACTTTGAATTAAAAAGAACATGAACTGGGATGTCTCGCAGATGTGAAATATCGAAATTATTTTTACCACCAAACTCCCCTGATTTCGTCTGCAAAAATAAATGTACCTTTTAACACGCCTAATTGCCTCAACTGGCACTGAAGGGCTGGCTCATTTTTTGCGCAAAGGATTAGCCTGGCTATCTAACGCGGAAATGCAGGCAGTATTCTTGTCACCGTTCCACGTGGGATGATTTGTATAGTTATTAGGATAAGTTAGCTTAAGTTCCTTATTGTATTCTTTCTCAATAAAAAATATATGTAATAATTAAGAAAAATAACAAAAACATTACTAAAATTAATTAAAACCTAAAAAATTCAAAAAACTATTTTTAACGAAAAATAAAATATCTTTCTTGTCATGCTTATTATACGTATTTGATATACGTACACATTTCAATTTATAAATTAAAATGTACATATACATAATAATAATACTAAAAAGGTTTTTTATACACAATTTTTGGTGTTACAACCTCGTGTTTCGCAGAGCACGTAAAGCCTTTGGTGCCGGTAATTATTATAATTAACAGGTCTTGATCTCTCTTCTTAACTGCAAATCCCTTGTTCTATAAAAACATCGACTTGGCCTTGTAGTGGAGCCATTAAAAATAGTCTGATGATCTTTATGATTAATATCTTAAGATCTGTCATACATGAGATAGCAATCAAAAGCTGTGTTAACTATAAGTTTTGCCGGGAACCATTTATTTGGCTTGCAAAGTGCTCCAAAGCGGCCCGTTATGACGCTCCGACAGGATGTTTGTCAGGAAACGTCGATTATATCGCGAGATGGCGGGATTAGCGTGAATTATTGCGCTCTTAAGACATTTTTTGTCGCATGAATCAAAATAACTAACCAGCTATTATACAGCTACAGGCTGGTTATCCAGCTGAGGCGTATTAAAGCTGAGCTATTTAGCTATGCTACAAAAATGGCTTTCTCAGTCACGCGGAGCGTTTCGTTCCGTTTTTTAACCGACGAAAAAAACGGAGGAGGTTCTCAATTCGACACATATATATTTTTTTTATGTATGTACGCATAACTTTTAACAGAGTTGTCTGATTTTGATAATTCTTTTTTTTATTAGAAAGGACATACTTCCAAGGTGGTCCCATTGTCATCATGTTAGGATCTGATGTTCCTGGGGAAATTAAAGGAACTCTAAAATTTATTTCGGTTTTTGTCTCGTATCAGTAGTTTTGTATATGTATAATATACAACAGTTTAGTACAGTACTACTGGCTAAATCACAAAAGTAAATAAAATTTTTAAATAAAAATAGAACCAGCTAAAAAGTAAAAAATAAGTCATTTAGTTGCTTTAATTTACTTAAGCATATCTAGGAGTCGGTGCCAGCCAAGGTTTCTACTTTAAGAACATTACTTAGAACCCACAAACTGTTTTACAGCGTTAAATAAAGGTTTCCTAAACTTGCTGGCACCGACTTCATAGATATGCTTAAGTAAATTGAAGCAACTAAATGACACAGTTATTTTTTAATTTTTAGTGCGTTTTGAATCGGTTCTATTTTTATTTAAAATTTTTTTATTAGAACGACTAATATGACAAAATGCCCTTAATTTCCTGAAAAAGCCTCAGTAATGTTTTCTACAACGGACCTAATAAATAGTGTTTAAAAGCAGTTATGTATATTATTCAACATTTTGGCAATTTTTGGCTTACAAGTTATACTTACCAGCTTAATGCATTGCAATTCGTAGATCAGCATGATTTTTGTAAATTATTTTAAGACCACTGCTCCACGTAGCGTATCAACTAATTATTAATCAAGTTTAAACTATATAGGTATTGTCTAATTGTCTATGTATCAATAAATATATCATGTAATTTTATTAAGTACCTACTTTTCAAAGCAACACAGCACGCGTCTTTACTTCACACACAAGACACAAGTGATTGACCTACTGATAAATTGCCGGCCCTACTGTCAAAACCTACATCCTGAGTGTCAAGTCTCAGACGCTGCTCTAAGTATTTCCCTCTGCCATATAAAGTTCCTAGTCGCCGCAACAACTTCCCGGTATTAATATGTATTTTAATATCTTACCAAAAACACTAAAGTTTAATCAAAGATTCTTATTTCATTAAATTATTCGATGTCTTATTGTATCTAGTGCGTTTATAGGATAAAAATTTTTAACAAAAAATAGAACCGACTCAAAACGCACTAAAAATTAAAAAATAACTGTGTCATTTAGTTACATATTTAGTAGCAACTAAATGACACAGTTATTTTTTACTTTTTAGTGCGTTTTGAGTCAAATCTATTTTTCGTTAAAAATTTTTATTTCTTACTTTTTAGTGATTTATCGCCACGCAACATACTCATACTATATTGTCATAGTATATTATATGGCAAATCTAAAAAGTAGCAAAAAAATTTTTACCGATACCGAGACAAAGACCGAAATCGCTGTAAGCGTGCCTCCAAAATTTGAAGAGTTCCTTCAATTTCCCCAGGATATCATCATCAGACCCTAACATGATGAAGTATGCGTAGTCATATATAAAAAAAAATACTTGTCGAATTGAGAACCTCCTCCTTTTTTTTGTCGGTTAAAAAATAAACAAATGTTATAGAGCAATATCGCGCCTAGCTGTAGTGTGTCAACTACCTTATATTACACAGAGGTCAAGTAGTCATACACAGTTTCGTATCTCTTGACATGAAAACAGTCGAAACTGTTTTTCTTTTATTTTCATCTCTGTGTTGTGATATTGTTAGTTGTTAATACACAAAAAATATTCTTGTTTCTGCAATCTTTAGCTAATTTGATTAATTAATTAAATAAATTAGACTAATTTAGCTCTGAAGTTGAAAATTTGTTGGCGTTGCCTCAGAGAGCATGTTGATAACAGTGATCGTTAAGGCACCATAAGCCCGTGAAACCGCATTCAAACAGCGTGGTGGTTCTGAACTCTATATTACCTCTCACGTAATGGGAAGGAGGCCTGGTCCTTTAGTGGCCGTTAGAGTAGGCTAATAATAATGAATGATGAATAGTTAGTAACTTGTGGCTATTGGCAGGCTTCGGCCGTGGCTAGTTACCAGCCTACTAGCAAAGACGTACCGCCAAGCGATTTCACTCTCCGATATGATGTTGTTTTAAAACCGAAAGGAGTGTGGATTCTACTCTACTCCCAAAAAATTAACCCGTTTCCATCTTAGACTGACTGCATCATCACTTACCATCAAAAGTGACTGCAGTCATGGGCTTACTTGTAGTAAAATGAAAAAAAGCTTAACATTTTCATGTCAAGTATTAACTTCGAGTAGTAATAATAAATTAGTAGACTGGTTGTTTCGTTAATATTCGCGCATAACTTTTTATTGGGTCCACCAATTTGTACTATTATGTTTTGACGTGAAAGCGTCTTGTTTATTAACGTAAAGATGCGCTTGTAATGGCTTGAGCTATGTCATTTTATAAAAGCTAAATGTTTGTTAGCTAAGCCAAGCTAATCGATACGTTTTGTCGGTAGGGTGATAACTAGCCACGGCGAAAGCCTCCCACCAACCAGACCAAGACAAATTAAGAAAAATCTCAATCTGCCCCGCCGGGAATTAAATATATTCTTTGTTCTTCAAAGTATGTTGTAAGGACGTTTAGTTTAGGTGATAATTAAAAATTAGTTAATAAAAATAAATATAGCGATTATATGGCGGATTTGGACAGGAAACTAAGAAAGTATTAATGGAAAATTTAACTTCAAAAGAGTAGAGTTGGGAATAGGTTAATAGGAAAATTGTATGAAAGTCCATCTTATTAGAAGGCTAAGAGTTTAGCTGGTGGAGGAAGTTGCTAATGACTATATTGTATAAAACATCCAAACATCATTGTGTTGAACCTTGACGGCCCTGTGATGGCATTTATAAGACAAATATCCTAGGTTCGATTCCCGACTGGTCTGATTAAGGTTTTTTAATTTGGTTCAGGTCTGCCTGGTCAGAAGCTTCGGCTATGACTAGTTACAATCCTACAACAAAGACGTATCGTCAAGCGATATAGCGTTCCGATACGATGTCGTGTAGTTAGGTTCTGTTTAGCTCGCTTCCATCTTAGATTGCACCATCACTTACCATAAGATGTGATTGTAGTCAAAGGCTAACTTGTAACCTATTAAAAAATTCAAAAACCTTCCCAAAAAAAATTTTTTTAACAAAAAATTGAACCGACTCAAAACGCACTAAAAAGTAAAAAATAACTGTGTCATTTAATTGCTTTAATTTACTTAAGCATATCTAGGAGTCGGTGCCAGCCAAGGTCTCTACTTTAAGGACCTTACCTAGAACCCACAAACTGCTTTACTACGTTAAATAAATGTTCCTTAAACTTGCTGGCACCGACATCATAGATATGCTTAAGTAAATTAAAGCTAGTTTCTTTATTTAATGACACAGTTATTTTTTACTTTTCAGTGCATTTTGAGTCGGTTCTTTTTTTTGTTAATAATTTTTATTTTTTACTTTTTAGTGATTTATCGCCACGTAACGTACTCGTACTATACTGTCCTAGTATATTATAGGCGCTTGTAGCCAAAAAGCTGCCGATACTTACACAAAAACCGAAATCGCTGCAAGTGTGGCTTTACAATTTGAAGAGTTCCTTCAATTTTCCCAGGATATCATCATCAGATCCTAACACGATGGCAATGGGACCACCTTGGAAGTGTGTCCTTTCTAATTAAAAAAAGAATTATCAAAATCGGACAACTCTGTAAAAAGTTATGCGTGCTCATACATAAAAAAAATACGTGTCGAATTGAGAACCTCCTCCGTTTTTTTTCGTCGGTTAAAAACTAAGGTTTAGCCTGTATCAAAGAGGTCAACAAATCAATAAATGGCACCCATATCTAGTAATGTAAATACACTATACAGTTATCAGTACTGTCCTATATTTAAATGCTTTTATGTTTTGATGCGTACGGAAGAATTACGGGCATTGACGTCAGACATGTGGGTTAATGGGCTACTGTAAATTGCTTTTTATCACTCCACCAATAACCCCATAGACGGTTTAAGGTACGGGCATACTATGTCGGGTCGCAACGGGTCGGGGTGGGCTGTATCCCATCGCAAACTGTGTGCTAAAGGCACGAGCATATTGTCTAACTGCACTGGGTCGGGCGCAACGCAAAATTTGCTTAAATTATTTTTTTATTTACACATTTTTTTTAATGACTACAAGTTGGCCCTTGACTACCATCACAGCTGATGTTAAGTGATGATGCAATCTGAAATGGAAGCGGGATTACTTGTTAGGAGTAGGATGAAAATCCACACCCCTATCGGTTTCTACACGACATCGTACGAGAACGCTAAATTGCTTGGCGGTACGTCTTTGTCGGTAGGGTGGTAACTAGCCACAGCGAAAGCCTCCCACCAGCCAGACCAAGACAAATTAAGAAAAATCTCAATCTGCCCCGCCGGGAATCGAACCCAGGACCTCCGCCTTATATATCCACTGCGTATACCACTGCGCCACGGAGGTCGTCAAAATGCATTAAGTAGAACTGGTACAAAAGATGGCCTTATCGCTAAACAGCGATTTCTTTCAGGGCAACCTTAGCCTTAGGAAAACCATGGGACAATACAATGCAGGCAGGTGGGTGGTTAGGTTTTTTAAACTAGTAACGAATAGGGTCGCAGCGCATTGATGAATAAAGTTTAGCCGGACGTTGTGACTGTGGAGGCTATGAATATGGGCAGCTCTGACGAAGAACTTCCTTTTTTACCTCCTATTGGATGACGAAGGGATATTCCGCTGCTCCACACTGCTAAGTGGTCGCAGCGGGACATGGTGAATCGCATCACATGCAGCAAGATTCGCCGCATAATAATCCGAGCCACTGCGCCCCGTCATAGTGTGCTTCCATATAAAATTTATACATGCGATGTGAGCAATTTTTGCGCTGCGCCCCGACCCATTGCGGCCCGACATAGTATGCTCGGACCTTTACACACGTTAGTCACGGTAATTGTGACAATTGTCCTAACGATCCCATGGCTCCAGACAATCAACATTTTAATCAATAAACACGTTTTTTTGTCTTTTTAAAAACTTCAACAAGCATATTTCAAGGTATCTCATCACTTATCTCCTTATCGAAGAGAGAAATTATTTGTCTTAGTCTGGCTGGTGGGAGGCTTTCGCCGTGGCTGGTTAAGGGCTAACTTGTAGTCATAAAAAAAAAGAAAACTTACGCAGGCTGAGATTTTCTTAAAAGAAAAAAGACTTAATATTTCACAGACCGACCAAGGAATCGGACCCAGTTGAAGCACACATAGGCTACCGATTGTGACAGATGCATTGCTATGCTTTGGTAAATCTAATATAAACGGTACCTAAAGTAAATGGAAGAATTACGGGAATTTACGTCAGATATGTCAGTTAATGGACTATTGTAAATTGCTTTTTATTACTCCACCAATTACCCCATAGACAGTTTATATTTACACGTTAGTCACGGTAATTGGTTTTGACAATTGACAATAGTCATAGAAACCCCATGGCTCCAGACAGTAGACTTTTTATATCAATCAATACTTACAATAACTCTGTAACAAATATTACTTAGTTACCTATTTACTAGTCTTTATTTAATGATAGCACGCCCATAGTTCCTTATTTCCGAAACAATTTCAGGATCTTTTTGAAGTTTGTTGTCCTTATGAAATTTCATAATCAACGTATTTTGCGGCATATTTCAAGGTCACGTTTCTCTCCATACAAAAAAGGAGAAAATGATACGGATTGAGAAATCTTGCAAGAAAATAGAGTGTACCTATGTCTATATTCGGACAAGAACACAAGATGGCATAGTAAAGATTGAAAATTAATTAAATTGAGTTGCCGGTTCGTCGCGGCAGAATCTGCCTTCCGAACCAGTGGTAGTGTCACTACGTACTGACTTCTGACAGACTTCATGTTGCTAAAGTAAAACTGTCTACTGAATTTGAATTCCACAGCCACTATTGCTTGTAAACAAACAAATTAAAAATGAAGGTAGAAATTAATAGTCATTTTGCACCTAATTTTTTTAATTAACTTGTTAATGACGAATTCATGACAATAAATTAAATAAGTAAGCTTAAAACTAATTAATATATTCGATATCGTTTAAATAAGATTTAACAAAACATAATTTTAAATTTATTAGGAATTTGAATTCCACAGCCACTATTTACAAATTTATTTCCAACCAAAATAATTATCGAGAAGAAATTAAAGTTTCAAAATGAAAATTTTAATGTTATTTTTCTTTTTTATATAGTTCATAAATTTCTATCCACTCTAATGATTATTCTCAGAATTCTCATTTCTTAACTTCAATAAGATCGAGTACCTAATAAAATTTATACTAGGTTTCTTTTAAAGCCACTCTCATTATACGCATGAATTAATTACTTCACATCCGCTAAATATAATAAAATCTAGAAACATTCATATTAATGAATTGGCTCGGCCTTAGGTAAACTAAACCACAGAATAGCACTTTATCTTAAAACAAAACTATTAATACAAGCAAATAGTCTTTTTGTGTAAAAAACAGATAAAATCCGTGCGCGATTTCATCCACTTGACAGACAGACAGACAACATTATTAGTTACGAGGAAGTGTAATGGAGCTAGGAACGAAGATATTAATAGCCCGAGATACATTTGTACGAGTACAATAATTTAAAACTCTCTGTAACATTGAATTGAAGCTGGCGTAATTTTGTAGAATACACTATGAAAACTGAACAATTATCTACTTTTATACGACTCCTTCTAGTTTTAAACATTATATTTAAAAGCGTTACAATAAATGCAACTTTGTAAAGTCCATACTTTCCGAAATTGCTATAGTTTCAGTGTCACATAAATAAGATATGTAAAAACCGCGTTTCGTCCCTTATAAGTGCAAGACCTGCGGGGCAAGTGCGAGTTTTTCACCAAGTGAATGCGTGAAAACGTACTCACTGGTAACGTCAAATTACATAGAAAAAAAAGCGTTTACTCTCACTATAACTAGATGGCGCTTCTCCAATTCCATATAAAATTTACGTTTACTGTTTTCGACGCGCTAAAATCTTACACTAGGCACACAGAATGACGACCTTCTTTTCTCGTAAATCAATATATCTATCTCTTGTATTACTACTAGCATGCGTTGGTATTGCAAACAAGCGGTGCAGATTCAACAATTTACGGGATGTGTATGTACAATCATTTAAAGTATCTCGTGCAAAACAAAAGGTTCGATGCGAGTTAGATCCCAAGCGACAATGGGTTGACGTTTTCAGTTCCCTTTCATTTTATTTCATGAGGTTCTATTTAATTTTTAGTAGTCTCTAAAAATAGTAAAGGAGATATCTAGGGGATTGGTTTTATATCAACGGTGCTAGAAGAGAAATATAATGAACGTCACAGAGAGCAGATGTACGTCTCTTGGCATGCCGTTGTCAGTTAATAATTACTTGTTATTTTGAGATTAAACTTTTATTAAGGGTCATCCGCGGTTGAGTACAGATTTAGAGCTTGCTAGCTGTTGCTTAGGAATTCGCGTACAGATATCGTTTCGGAAGACCGTGTCTGATCTGTAGATAGTTTATTGGTGGGTAAATACGATATAGTTTATCGCTTTTTAGTGTAATACATCTTTGAAGTTTTTTTAAATGTTTGCTTGGTAACTGTACTCATAATGCAATAAATTATTATCGATTTTCATTTATATATTATGAGTAAGTACGACTCCTTCATATTAATGTTTTGCACTCGGCCTGGCAATCAAACAATCTTGGTTACAAAAACGATAGAGTATTAGACATTTAGCGTCTAAGTTTTAACCAAATTTGACAATGCAAATACGAGTAGCTTGACAACCAAATTGCCATTGATTGTTCGCCGTAGCGGCAACTTTCTGATTCTGGCCGCGACGCCAAAACACGGGCTCGTGTTATCGCCATGCAAATGAAGCGCGTCGTTCAGTGTGATGACAACCGACAGGCCTCATTTACACGACGATAAACTGCTACTATACCGTACACAGATAAAGGTATTGTTAGGCCTTCAGTTTAGGCAATCTAAAGGTTTCAAAATAATGCAAATAGTTTAACAAATAAATTGCCATTTATTGTTAACTAAAGGACGCCCGCTGTTTCACTCGCGTAGCTCTCGTTTCCATGGGAAGTTCTGGATAAAATGTAGCTTGTCTGTAATTCCGATACGTCAGGTATATTGTTGTGAAATTTCATTAAAATCCATTGAGTAGTTTTTGCGTGAAAGAACATACAACTCACACATAAACTTTCGCCTTTATAATATTAATATGATTATAGTAGCAACTATTTGACTTCATTAAAAAATGCAAATGAAGCGCGTCGTTCATTGTGATGACAAACGACAGGCCTCATTTACACGACGATAAACTGCTACCGTACACAGATAAGGGTATTGTTAGGCCTTCAGTTTAGTCAATCTACAGGTTTCAAAATAACAAATAATGCTAATAGTTTGACAATTGTTAATTGGTTAATTGTTAATTGGACAATTGTTAATTGTTAAGCTACTACTTGGTTGTATTGAAAATACTGGTCCGTATTTTCCGCGATGCAAATGAAGCGCGTCGTGAATAACGAATTTACACTACGACAAACTGCTACCGTATACCGTAACGTAAATTTCTTCGATTATTCCAATAATTATCGTCATATTTCATCCAATTAACATAAATAATCCAATTTACATAAATTCTTTAACAAATTATATACTAAAACCTTCCGCAAGAACCACATTATCTATTGGCAAAAACCGCGCGAAAGTTCGTTCAGACTACTGAACGAACTTTCCGCGAGTTTACCGCGAACAGACAGACGAAACTTTCTTTAGACTTCCACTAAATATGGACGTAACGGGGGACTTTGTTATATAATATGTTAGGATATGGGAATTTTTTTAAATAACAATTGCAGTTAAATTTAATTATCTTCAGGAATAACAATGGACAATGAAAATAATTCAAGAAACAAATTGCCATCTATTGTTCATTGCGATGGCAATTCTTTGACTTGACTACATTGCCAAAACTCTTGCTCGTGTTATCGCGATGCAAATGAAGCGCGTCGTGCAATGTGATGACAACCGACAGGCCTCATTTACACGACGATAAACCTGTATCTTTTACCGTCCTCAGATAAAGGTACGAGTATTGATCGTGTAAGGAAAGGTTATGTCGTGTTTAGTGCAGTTTTCCGCATATTTTTTAAATTTTATTTACATCAACACACTTAAGAATTTTAGAGCTACATCATGATAGATATTTAATTTCGATTTTTATAATATAATATTATAAAAAGATGTAAAATGTGAAAATATGTGGGTCTCTCTGACTGAATTGGTAAACGCATACGAAACCAAAATACATTTCTTTAAACGTTAACATTAAACAGCTCTTACAACATCTTCTACTCGACCAGATTGGTAATCATTTCATTTGTATTATAACCGAATAGTCCTAGATTCAAGTCCATAACTAAAATGAATCCTAAATATTTTGGTAGTACTGTCTAATTAATAAAATTAATTAGTTTAAAAAACGTCAAATTCACATACAAACACGTTAAAAAAGTTGCCATTAGAACTAATTGGTATTTGGTCTTTAAATAACGACGACAAGGTACATTTACAAGGTGGCAACGCTTTGATTGATCGCTTGGCAACGGAGCCAATAGCCGAGTGGATCGCTTCTAGAATTATGTACTGAGAGATAATTTATTTATCGCATCCACTGAGAGAAATATAGTATAATCTTTACTATATTCCTAATGTTAATATGTGTTTATTTGTAACGCCTTGCCGGTAAATTCCTGGCAATTTTTGGTTCTATCCAGCCGAATCAAACCATAGTTGTAATAAATAAATAAATAAATATTACAGGACAATTATACACATCGCTATATAGCCCTAAAATAAGCGTAGGTAGCTTGTGTTATGGGTACTATGATAACTGATAAATATCTTGATAGACATTATACACCCAGATACAGGAAAACATCCACGTTCATCGCACATTATTCCAGATGTTCCAAATTTCAGGGAATCGAACCCACAGCCTATTAGGACGCAGAAGCAGGGTAACTACCCACTGTGCCATTCGGCCGTCGAGTTATGGACATAGCTTAACGAATTACGAAACTGTTTTCGCTATGAGCCTGATGTAATCGGGGCATATTACAAAGAACTGATGGAAGTTGTCGCCCCAATAGGTGTTGGAATGGCTATAGCACGCTAGCGCAGAGTTAGTCGAAATTTGTTGTTGGATGCGGGTAGCTCAGGACATTGCGTTTGGAAATATCCAAAAATGCCTATATTTATGACTTCCCAGTGTCCCGAAATCGATGTTCACTGAGTAATATGATGACGCCATAACTCATTTTTATAGCGTTCCGGTACGATGTAGTGTAGAAACCAAAACGGAGAGTGATTTTATTTTTACACTTACACAGTTTGTCCGCTTCCATCTCAGATTACATTCATCAGGTGTGAGTGTAGTCAAGGGCTAACTTGTAGTTAATAATAATAAAAACACAAAACTTTTCAATATCCGTTTTTTCAACGACCTCTTACTGAAGCGGAAAACGTATAAACGCGAAAAATAAACCTAAATTCAAACAAATAAATAAAATCCTTAACCTCTTTCCGGCCCATAACGTTTACCCACTAAACCCAATAAACGTAAGCTCAACGTACATTGAAAAACAATGAAATAATCGTAATATTGAATCTCGCTCGGGACGTGTTGTTGCGCCCTAAGTGCGTTGTTATGTTTCTTCAGTTTACTGTACCACAGAACATTGAAGAAACAGTAAGTGTCAGCGAAATTAAACTAAAAACTCAGGCGAAATTGGGTGCAGGAACCCAAATTTATTTATTATATATTATTTTTAGTTTTAAAATTAAACAAGAGAGAGATATTGGATGCGTCTGAAGGTTACAATTGCGTGTGTAATTACTGGCATCATATTATGAGATTTAACAACTAGACGCAGGCAACACATAGCGTATTGAACATATTATTTTAACAAAGTTTGTTGTTAGGCGTAGCGTGGACTGGGAGCAAATCGAAGCGTCGCGTATTGAGTTTTGCCTTTAGGAAAATGATTTCCATTCAAAGTCATAATTGGAGAGGCGTACTTCGGTTTAATTTTGTACTTTAATAATTCGAAAATAGAGATGAAATTCCTGCCGGAAAAATTCATGACACGTCGCTTCGTTTCCCTGCGATGCCAGTCTAAGTTAAGCCTTATAGAGCAAGAGCCTGCGATGGCCAGACCTTCCTTATTTTATAAAAGTTGAAATTTTCTCTGTACATGCCTCCTATATAGGTAAGAGCGACCAGCGACTATAGAGTTTGGGTTGTGGTTTCTTGGGCAGGTAACAGATAGTAAAGGTGTATAAAATAGTACTTAAAATTTGTTAGAGTATAAAGCTCAATTTTTATATATTTTCTTCGGGATAACTGTAGAAATCTCGTCATCCATTGCCGGACACTTATGATAGTTGCTACCCCTTGCCAGACACCCCTAAACTTTGATAAATTACAATTATACTTTCGTTATAGTATAAAAGCTAAATTTTATATATGTTACTTGGGGACCTATAAAAAGATGTTACCTCAATAACCGGACAGTTTTGATGGTTTTTATATGTTGCCAGACACATTCAAAGTCTTATAACTGAAACAACTTATACTTCTTTCGAAAAATCTAGTTTGTATCCAGAGACGATTAAAAGAAAGCCTGAACTTTTTACTGGTGTAGCATATGATAATTTCGATCGTTTTGTGGAAACTACAAGCGGAAAAGATACTCTACATGTCACCGTTGGAGTTATATACCAAACATCGAAGCCAATACAACCGAGGAATCTGAGATGCCTGAAGAACTTGACGAGTGGGAAGCGCCGATTACAAATAATGAAAATAATTTAATTTACCACATACAATGACAACAAAAAGAAGAAGAAGAACTTTTGAAGCCATATCTAGAGAAGAGATTCCGTATGCTAAGAAACCGAAAATGACTAGTGAACTGCAATCAACAATTGATGATACAGGAGTTATACACTCTACAAACTCGCAGCTATACACCGAAATCGACAATATATGGATGATCAGTCACGTTTTGCAATTATCTGACGTTACTATGTGGGTTGGTTTCAATAGCCGGATTTGTAACAATCCTACCTCACAACAACGTATTTCTTATTTAACCCCTATCAATGCATCACCAACTAGTACATCTATAGTGCTAGAAACGATGGAACAGAGTAAAAAAATTGCTGAAGATTTACGTCAAAATTACATCCAGGTAACCTATGATCTTGCTATAGCAAAAATAGCATTGCAAATACAATCTACAGAAAAACCCAAATTTGATAATTTATTCATACATCTCGGACCGTTTCACATTATGATGGCTTATTTTAAAGCAATCGGTAAATTTATAAGTGATTGTGGGTTAACAAATGTTATGGTTGAGAGTAGTTTGCTGGCAAACGGTTCTGTAAATGGATTTCTTGATGGAAAGCACTTCAACCGCTACAAAAGTTTGCATCCTCTGGTAGCATTGGGATTGGAAGTTCTAAATTTTAAATCATTTTTACAACATGACAACATAACATTAACAGATGATATGATACAATTATACTTTTTATTATATTTTTATGATATAAAACTAATATTTTTTACTTTATACAACATGGCATTGAACGTAATAAAATTATTTTTTATTAGATCTCTTAAAAAATAGTAATCAACTAAGCATTCGTGCTCGCACCTACAGTGGACTTTCAATGTGTCTGGCAAGATGTAAAAACCACGAAAACTGTCCGGCTATTGAGATAACATCTTTTTATAGGCCCCCAAGTAACATATATAAAATTTAGCTTTTATACTATAACGAAAGTATAATTGTAATTTATCAAAGTTTAGGGGTGTCTAGCAACTGTCATAAGTGTTCGGCAATGGATGACGAGATTTCTACAGTTATCCCGAAGAAAATATAAAAAAATTGTGCTTTATACTGTAACAAATTTTAAGTACTATTTTATACACCTTTACTACCTGTTACCTGCCCAAGTAACCACAACCCAAACTCTATAGTCGCTGGTCGTTCTTACCTATATAGGAGGCATGTACAGAGAAAATTTCAACTTTTATAAAATAAGGAAGGTCTGGCCGTCGCAGGCTCTTGGGCCATTAGAGGCACTATGAAATTGTAGCATTGAAAAGCAATGAAATAATCGTAATATTGATCTAACTCGGGCTCGCGGACGTGTTGTTGCGCCCTAAGTGCGTTGTTATGTTTCTTCAGTTTACTGTACCACAGATCATTGGAGGAAAGAGAAATGTCAACGTAAATTAACTAAGCAATTAAAAAATCATTAATATTTAAATAGAGGCTTCTGAAACGGATTCAATAATAATTTGGTTTAAATTAACACTCATTAATTAGTTAAGCCTCATCAAAGTAAGTTTTATAATATAACACTCTACTTAATCTAATGTCATCTCATTTCTAAGTATAAAAATTAAACAATAAAACTTTACAGTAAAACCAAGCAATAAACTACATAAATAACTTTTAACTATATAGTCGTTGGATTGGCTTGTTGAATTTAAAAGAAAACAATTTCAATATTAAAGTTTTTAATGTATGGTCCACGAAAATATAAACTAGATGTCTAAAGCCAGTAACTCCAATAGTAAAGATGATCGGGGTTAAAGCCTCGTGGCTTATAAACCGACAAGGGAATAAATAAAGCGGCCCAACACTAATAAACAAAGAGCCATACAGTGGAGCCTTCTCCAAATTTTACGTTTACTGCGTCCATCAAACGTAGGGATTTGTATAATTTTACGAGCCTTGTTAGTGGGTACTGCAGTTAATGGTATGGGGGACCCGTAGAGGTCAATAAGGTCAAAATATAACTAACAATCGCTTGTCACTTATTTTCGAAGTGCTAAATCAATTTATACAAATAAACAAAATTGATTGTCTGTCTCTAATATTAAATGAACAGTTTTTACTGAATGAATGTACCTATAGACGTCGGCACATAGATAAAAAAAATGTCTATCTATCTGTGTCTCTTGTTTTAGAAACTATCAATCGAATTGTAAATATTCTTTTTGTATATGGTAGCCAGATTTATGAGGACTGACATAGGCGAATTGATCTGATTATTTATTATGTCATGCTATAATAAAAAAAATTAGTAATTCTTAAACACAAAAATGGAAATTCCTTTAATTCAATTTTTTAACATCACATAACATTCAATTTTAATTACAAAAGTTATATCTAATAAACAACATAAGTAAGATATTCCCACGGAATCGGAAATTACGGGAGCGAAGCTGCGCGCATCCGCTAGTAAAACTTTCAGGATATTTTATTAAAAAAATATCAAATTACCAAGTCGGGTTTTGAAGTGGGCTAACACGTTGTTAACGTTAATACATCCAGAGGGCGTCGTAAAGCCGGGTTCCGCCACAATAAAACTCAATTTGAGCTGCATCAGCCCATCCCCCGAGGAATCCTAGCTTAATTACATTTAAATCTAATCCAGATTCTTTCAGCGGCACTGTGTTTCACTTTGCGCTGGATAGTTTTAATTAAACACTTACGCGCAGAGACATACCGCTGTGATGTTCTGTAGTTGTGTGTACATTCTGTACATATGAGACTGTCTAAAGGTTTTTTTTTTATTGACTACAAGTTAGCCCTTGACTGCTATCACACCTGATGTTAAGTGATGATGCAGTCTAAGATGGAAGCGGGCTAACTTGTTAAGAGTGGGACGAAAATTCACACCCCTTTCGGTTTCTACACGACATCGTACCGGAACGCTAAATCGCTTAGCGATACGTCTTTGTCGGTAGGGTGGTAACTAGCCACGGCGAAAGCCTCCCACCAGCCAGACCAAGACAAATTAAGAAAAATCCCAATCTGCCCCGCCGGGAATCGAACCCAGAACCTCCGTCTTATAAATCCACCGCGCATACCACTGCGCCACGGAGGTCGTCTGTACGGGCAGACGTGCTCAATACTAGCACAAAAGCATGCTTTTATTGACCAAGTGCTCATTAGTAGCACCTGTGTCATGTTATGAGCATGCTTATTTAGAGCATGCTCAAAAATCAACCGACGTTTGGAACAGGTTTACAGCATGCTTATTTATGTGTTTGCTTCAAGAAAGCATGCTTGTTGCTGGCAAATGTAAACAGCTGCATGCTGACTATAAGCAAGCATAAAAGCATGCTTTTTTTAGCACGTCTGTCCGTACCTTAAGTCTCTACTCGGATCCAATCTGAAGCGAAGAGATGCTTCAAGTTCGTTGATTCTAGTTTTGTATAATACAACTTTGTACTTAAACTTTGTAGTGATGGAAAAATAGAAATTTTGCTATTGGCAAAATGATGACGCGTTTCTTCGCTTCTCGTCTGCATTTTGCCGCCGAGCTTGACTTCACCTCCAATGTAGGCAAATAATATTTTAAGAAGCCAATTACATATTTCTTCAAATAGTAATATTACCTATTAGTTATATTAATATTTGAATAAGTCAAGCCATAATTTGTGTAGTCAAGCCAAAATTTTAGTTCTTCACTATGAATAAACACTATTTAAACTACAAAAATTATTAATTACATTTTTCTTTATTTGTAACCATTTTACCTTTCGCCATAGATACATGCCCAGTTTGTTTTAAAGATAATCCATCTCTGAGCACGAATAATCAATGTGCTAACCGTATGCATAGTATGCGGGTATTCCACAAGTTTCCTAATGACCATTGGCAATCAACGTTCGGTACAAAACAGAATATCCCGAACGCGGGCATATTTACCAACGAAATACACCCATGTTCGGTTCATGTTATGCTTCAACAAGCTCATGATTAAGAACCCTGGATGGAATTGAAACTTTTGCTAGTAGATAGTGTTAGTCTAAGTCAGAAAAGTATTTATACTATATTGTAGCCGTAGTCTAAAGAACTTATTTCACATCAATATATTTATTTTGTATTTTCTTGTACAATTAATTTTTGTTTTTTAAATTTACAAAATGGTATATCGGTAGGTGTTAATAAAACGACCAACTCGCTCTGTAGCTCGTTTATTACTCGGTGATTGACAAGTCACCCGACTTAACATACTACATCCCTCCAACACTAGTTTGGAAACCTGTAACAATATATATATATCGAATATTTTAACAAAATAAGTACATTTCTTTACTTAAAATACTGTCTATAGTCTACAGGTTTCCTAGCCCGCCTAGGATGCCCGAGCGGACTACTGCTCGCACTAGATGGCCCCCCTGGCACAATACACAATTCTGTAGCCGGTACGGCCTCACTGCGCTCAACGTTCTCCCTGGGCTCCGTCCCTTCCCCGCTGACCTTTTCCCCCTGGCTGTTACAGTTATCAGCTTCAGGGGCTATCAAATTCCCTGCGGCCGGGAAACTACAGTCTGTTTGCACCTGCAAGTCCGTCTCCTCCGACACAGCAGTGGCGGGCGGCGGCGGAGATGCCGGTACCGGGACTAGGGGCGGAGTGTGCGGCGGGTCGGAAACGGCCGTGTCTGGCGGGGGAGTTGTAACTGAGCCTTGAGGCGTTTGTAGGCAATCATCCAAATTTACATAATTTCCATTATATTTCCTGACCTGGTCTATATGCCTATTGCTACTTGTTTTATAGTCTTCAAAATAAATCTCTAACATTCGAGTTCCTATAATTTTTTTTACAACGCCCACACACCAGACACTTTTTTTCGCAATGAACCATTTAGCCCACACAATTTCACCAACCCTAAATTCTCTGCTTGGTTTCAATGCAACATTGTCTTGCTTAACAAATTTACTTGGCGGTAAAATTAAATCTAATCTAGATCTTAAATTCCGACCTATCATTAGCATAGCCGGCGTGGCCCCTGTTGCACAATGTACACTATTTCTATAGTTAAAAAGAAAACTGAGTAGCTTTTCATGGACATATTTTTGACATTTACCTTCCGATAGAATGCATTTAATCATTTTCTTACACGTTTTAACTGAATTCTCAGCCTGACCATTGCTAGCTGGATGATAGATCGGAGATGTAAGATACTGTATGCCGTTCATACGACAAAAGGTATGAAATTCTGCAGAACTTATCTTAACATCGTTATCTGAAACCAATACAGACGGAACGCCAAATTTAGAAAACATTTCTTTTAATTTAAAAATTAGCGCACTGGTAGATGTGCCACGGTCCATATAAATACATTCCAACCACTTCGAGAATGCGTCAATAACTATTAAATAAACAGACTGGCCAATAGACATGTAGTCAATGTGAACGCGATGCCATGGTCCGGGCGGGCGAGGCCACGGCGCGGGCGGCGCGCGCGGCGGGGCGCTGCGCAGCGCCGCACACGTCTGACACGAGTTTACCAGTCGTTCAATTTGCGAGTCGATCTGCGGCCACCACATTTTTCCCCGAGCTATATTTTTAGTTTTAACGATGCCTAAATGGGATGAATGTAATTCTTTTAGCATCGTTCCCCGGTAGACATTCGGAATAACTACTCTATGGCCGCGTAATAAACATCCATCGACCACCTCTAAATCTGCTTTACATAGAAAATACGGCAGTATAGATTTACACTTTATTTTCCTAGGCCAACCTTTATTCATATATTTAATAACTGTCCTCAGTACATTGTCTGCCGCTGTCGCGCGCCTAATGTCACTGAACAAAACCGGTTCCGCGTTCGACTCGAAAAAAAGGAAATACTTAGAGTAGTCGTCCACTCGTTCCTTATCTATTGGAACCGATATGGGTGAGCGAGAAAAGAAATCTGCGATTTGATTATTTTTACCGTCTACATATTGCACTATATAATTATAAGCAGATAAAATTATTGCGTATCTTTGTAAGCGTAAAGCGGCAGTGACAGATATACCCTTATCTTTATTAAAATGGATAGTAACGGCCTATGATCCGTTTTTAAAATAAACGGTTCCTGACGTCCATATAAATATTGATGAAAATATTTAACCCCAAAAACAATAGCCGTCGCCTCCTTCTGTATCTGGCTATAGTTCTTTTCACTCTGAGTTAAGGAACGGGACGCGAATGCAATAGGGCGCTCGCAGCCCTCGACGTCTCGGTGCGCGAGTACTGCTCCGATTCCGCACGGGCCTGCGTCTACAGTGAGCACCAAGGGTGCAGCTGGGTTGAAATGCGCCAACACTCGCTCGCTAGCTAGCTCGCGCTTTACGCTCTCGAATGCCGCTCGCTGCCGCTCGCCCCAGCGCCACTCTGCGCCAGCGCGTAATAACTCGTGCAGCGGACTTAACAAAGCCGACGCACCCGGAATAAAATTCCTATAATAATTCACGACTCCCAGGAAACGTTTGACTCCAAGCACGTTAGCGGGCGCGGGTGCTTTTAGTATAGCTTCGACTTTTGTAGGACACGTTTTTAAACCATTCTTATCTATCACGTACCCTAAATACGTCACGCTATCTTTGAAAAATATGCATTTTTCTTTTTGTAAACGTAATCCGGCGTCTTGCAACCTACTTAAGACCGATTGAAGCCTAGCCATATGTATTTCCTCGTTTGGTCCGGTTATACACACATCATCTAGCCAGACGCTAACTCCGTCCAGCCCTGATAACAATGTTTCCATCGCTCTCTGAAATATTGCTGGGGCATTAGCCAGGCCGTAAACGAGCCGAGTGTAAGCAAAAAGGCCTTTTTGCGTATTAATTGTTGTTAATTTTTGAGACGATTCCGTAAGTTTAAATTGATTGTACGCGTTACTTAAATCAATTTTAGAATAATACTCTCCCCCGCCTAATCTAGAAAAAACTTCTTCGATTCTTGGTAAGGGGTATTTATCTATTTTTAAGTCTTTATTTAACGTACAGGAGTAGTCCCCGGCAATCTTTAACTTTCCATTTTCTTTTAAAACCGGAACTATCGGCGTGGCATACTCAGAGTGGTTAACAGGTATAAGAATTCCTAATTTAACTAGTCTGTCAAGCTCTGCGCTGACTTTGTCTCTCAAGGCAAAAGGGACCGACCGAGGCTTAAAAAATTTTGGTTTAGCATCGTCTTTTAAAAGAAGTTCAACTTCGAATTTATTGAAACATCCTAAGTCATCCTTCCAAATATCACGGTATTTATTTAATAACCGTCGCACATCTTCAGTAAGCTTTTGTTTACAAACTAAATTATTATTACTAGACGATACAAAATAGATTCCAAACTGAGCCATAAAATCACGACCTAGTAACGGTGGGCCCCCGTTTTTAATAACATAAAATTTAATATTTTCTGTTTTTTTATTATATGTAACTTCACCAACGAAGTACCCACATGGCGTAATTTTATGACCAGTATATACGCACATTTTTAGATCACAATTGTACAGTTTATAATTTTTGAAATGATTTATATAAAATTCCTCTGATATCACAGAAACACCCGATCCAGAATCCAATTCCATAAGTAACTTAATATTACACACGTTTACAGTTAATCTAATAGGCTTATGATCTACATACCTCATATTAAAAAGATCACACTCCCTGCAATCGCCCTCGTGAGAGGTATCAGAATCTGCACCTATTTTGTGCAAATTGGACGTATGCATTCTGCGCAAATGACCTTTGACCCCACATACACTGCACTTTAGGTTACGAAACCTGCACTTTCCCGCACTATGAGATCGCAAGCCGCACACAGTACACTGTGGTTCCTCCTCGGGTCCTCGAACGGAGGGCCGTGAACGAGCCAGCTGACCTTGACCCTGTCTGGTGCTTCGTTTCGTTTCGTGCTCATGAACGCGAAACACAGGCTCCTCCTTGACGACGACGCGCGCCTGTCGCGCACAAGCAGTCTTCTGTGCGACTTCTAACGCCTGCCCGAATGTCAAGGTCTTGGAATCGCACTCGAAAAGCTTATCACGCTCCGGCCCCGCCCTGAACCCCAGGACAAAACGGTCGCGCAGCAACGTGTCTAGCTCCGCGCCGAAATCACAGAACACGGCCAACCCTCTCAGTCGCGCTGCCCATTCTTCTATGCTTTCACCCTCTGATCTGCTTGCCTCGTAGAACTTCGCTCTGTCTGCGAAGGTCGATCTTTTTGGTGTGAAATGTTTATTGAGCGTTTCCACCAGCTCAATGTAGCTACAGTCTTCGAGCTTTTTCGGATGCACTAGATTCCGTATTAAACGGTATGACTCATCCGACAGGTGAGTTAGTAACACTGCACTCTGACTATCATTGGGAATGTTATTTAATTTAATAAATTGAGTTAATCTACTATAAAATACTTCCCACTCATTAACTTTATAGTCAAAAGAGCCTAAATTACCGAGGTAAAAACTATTCATTTTTATAAAACTATAACGCGGGTATTCGTAAAACACTTCTCGTCGCCAGTTGGTATATCGGTAGGTGTTAATAAAACGACCAACTCGCTCTGTAGCTCGTTTATTACTCGGTGATTGACAAGTCACCCGACTTAACATACTACACAAAATCTTTAAAATTCGAAAATTGTTTAAAAGTGACCAGTATTTTAAAATACCTAAACGGAGTATTAAAATAACTTAACGTTTATTTACAGTTAAAAATTTACAAGTAAATAAATATAAAAATTTTTAAATAAAGATAGAACCGACTCAAAACGCACTAAAAAGTAAAAAATAACTGCGTCATTTAGTTGCTTTAAATTACTTAAGCATATCTATGAAGTCGGTGCCAGCCAAGTTTAAGGAACCTTTATTTTACGTAGTAAAGCATTTTGTGGGTTCTAGGTAACGTCCTTAAAGTAGAAACCTTGGCTGGCACCGACTTCTAGATATGCTTAAGTAATTTAAAGCAACTAAATGACAGTTATTTTTTACTTTTTAGTGCGTTTTGAGTCGGTTCTATTTTTATTTAAAAAATTTTATTTCTTACTTTTTAGTGATTTATCGCCACTTATCGTACTCGTACTATACTGTCATAGTATATTATATGCCACTAGTAGCCAAAAAGCTACCCATACCGAGACAAAAACCGAAATCGCTGTAAGCGTGCCTCCAAAATTTGAAGAGTTCCTTCAATTTCCCCAGGATATCCTCATCAGATCCTAACATGATGACAATGGGACCACCTTGGAAGTATGCCCTTTCTAACAAAAAAGGATTATCAAAGTCGGACAACTCTGTAAAAAGTTATGCGTGGTCATACATAAAAAAAACAAAAAAATATACGTGTGGAATTGAGAACCTCCTCCGTTTTTTTTCGTCGGTTAAAAAGTAAATGTTAAACAAGATTTTGATTTGTCTAAAAAATAATAAGCTTAAGCATTTTGTACCGATTTTTTTTGCTGACGGTACATTGTCCTACTTAAGGGCGAATCCCCGCTGGGTTACGAATAAAGTCAACTGGGAAAATATCTAAATTGCAGTATACATTGTTTAAGTGACAATTTATCTATTATACAGGATGTTTTTTTTAACTTTTTTTATTTCCACAACTATTTTAAATTTATATACTTTAAATTTAAAATAGTTGTGGAAATAAAAAAATATTGAAAATTCAAATATATGCTCTTAATAATTATGCTCAAAAAAGTATTATTTTGACGACAAAGTATATACAGATAATATTTTTAATTTTAAATTTATAATTTTTGAAAGATTAAATTTACTGTTTTTTTTTTTGCAAAAATGTTAATGTATTTTATTACATCAGGGAATATGCAATAAAACTCTCATGTCTATATAATAAAAATCACTTCACAAAAAATGTATTCTGGTTTTATAAATCATATTATGCAACCGTTTCATAATCTACAATATACTAGCATCCCTTTGATAGTTTCAACAACAGAGCCTATCATTGTTTTGTTTTCCCCAGCCGCCGCCCTAACCACACATCTGCGGGGTTCCGGCCCTTTAATAACTACGTACCGACAGCATAAACAACTTTTTCAAATATACTTAGGTTCACATGTCCAGAATGTAGGTCTTATGAATAGTTAAGTAATTATTCCGATACGGATATGTTTTGATAGGTCTTGCTTGAATAATAATGTCGGTCAGTAAACAAAGTTCTGAGCTTTGCGTCTTTGCATTCTGGTGAATATTTTTTCATGTACCTACTTATTTCCTCAATTCAACATCATGGATTAACAGGCATTATTGATATGATGATATTTAAACCTTGATAATGAGATGGTGATATTTAAACCTTTACAATAAATAAGGCATTATTGACGTGACAACGTCTTATAATTCGATAGAGCCGGCTGCACGCACGAAAAAACATGACGTTATGCGTCGTTACCTCGCTTTGAGGCGTTCCATGTAAGGCTTGAAGTGCAAGCGAGAGCGCGAAACGAGCGACAAAGAAGCACAATCGGCTTTTGCGTTTGGCAGCGTTCGACATCCGTCTATTAAATATAATTATTAAATATATAAATTTTAAATTAAAAATTAATCTATTTATAAATTAATATATTTTTTATAAATTTAAAATATAAATTTATAAAATCAAAATCAATTTTTTTATTAATATAAATTAATATTTATAAAAATATACTTAAATTAAAAATTTTAATAACCAAGTAAATGCTACCATTCCATCAGTATTTTCTTAAGACATTGTCACGTTCAACTATCGCCAGTAAACCGACTTTACAGACAACCAATTTTTTTTTTACCAGTCCACTGCAGGACCAGGCGTTCTATAGATACAGGACCAGGCGCTCTATATAGGAGACCACCACCCTGATCCAGTAGAGATTGGCGGGTGTTTTTCTATTATCATCATAATCAGCTTATTGGCGGCCCACTACAGGGCCTCGTTTCTTGTAGGAGAGAGTATATGGAGCGTAGATTAACCACGCTGCTAGAATGTGGGTAGACGAGATAAGGGTGATAAACTTTTATTTATTAACGGTCACTATCAGATGTAGATGATGATGGCCAGGACTGATGGCTTAACGTGCTCTCCGAGATACTGGGGTGTAACACCACCAACTTCCTGACCCCGGGCTTGCAAATTATTGAAAACTTCTTAAAAATAAATACCTAGGCCTTGGTTTAAATCTTGGGTCAGGACCGAAGATTCGAATCAAAGCCTGGTCGATCGAAGCCGCATCGGGTAACCACTTAACTAATGACGTGTCATCATTAGGTAGATTAACATCCTGGTAATTATCACTAAACAGTGATAATCACCGGAACCGTCGGCGTAACGTACTGTGTGCCTAGCGTGAGTTTGTTACCGATCGACTGCGTAAAAACGTAACGTTTTTTTTGGAACGAAGTTCCTTATCGCGCGTTGTGAAAGGGAGCTAGACGGAAAAAATTCGTACGAAAAGTTGTCACGACACTTTTTGATCAAAGGATCTTGCCGCCGCCTTTGATGTGTGTGCGCGTGAGCGGCGGGGGCGCCTGCGCTGTATGCTGTCTCGCGCTCTCGTGGCGCCCTCTGGTGTTTCGGTGTACAACAACAAGTATTATTATTACTTAAAAAATAAAATTTTATTACAATTCCTTCACTAATTAATCGAAAGGAACTTCGTTCCATCCGGGTGTCCCTTGACACCTCTCAACTTTTTCTATATAATCGAGTGATTACGTTTTTACGCAGTCGCTCGGTGAAAAACTCGCACTTGCCCCACAGATCGAGGTACGGTACAGTACACATGAGAACTGTTACTGTGAAATTCTTGGAAAAAGGAAGCTCAATATTTAACGCCGACTCGAACCTAGAACCTCGTAATCAAACTTTATTAAGAGTGCGATTTGACGGAAACACTTTAAGAAAATAAAAAAAACATCATTTTGGTAGTAATAACATCTAATGGGAGGGTAAACCACTTCGTTACGTATCGCATACGACAGCGGTAGGCAGGGTCGTCCTCTTCTGTAGGGCGTCCTGAGACGCATGCGTCTTTTATTGCATTTCAGTTGTAGTTGTAGTTTTGTAGCTGAAAATATACTGAAAAAAAGAACAACAGTATTTAATGTTCTCGTACAGCAAAATTTTTACCACGTTTGTTTTTTTATCTTCCGCTAACTGGTAATAAAACTAGTAGGCAGTGAAATTACTGTTACAGTAAAAACCTTTGTTTACTACTTACGGACGATAAAACGTGCGTATAAAAAATCCGGCCATGAGCGTGTCGTTCTGCGCGCAGTGTAGGGTTCCGTAGTTGCACTATTTCAATTTAGGGTATCAGACACAATATTATGAAACACCTATCTTTATTCCCTATACTCTAGGATAGGTTCATACTTTGACAGCCGAGTGGCGCAGTGGGTAGTGACCCTGCTTCTGCGTCCTAGGCTGTGGGTTCGATTCCCACATCTGGAAAATGTTTGTGTGATGAGCATGGATGTTTTCCAGTGTCTGTGTGTTTATCTATATATTAAATATAAAAATATTCATCACTTATCATAGCACCCATAACACAAGCTACTTATGAGTATGCTTACTTTGGGGCTATATAGCGATGTGTGTAATGGTTCTATAATATTTATTATTATTATATATTATTTATTATACTTTTAAATATAGGGGAGGTACCCCCGTGCCTCGGAGAGCACGTTAAGCCGTCGGTCCGGGTAACTGTCATCAACATCTTATAGTGATTGATAATAAATGAAACATTATCACCCTAAGCCCGCCAACCCGTATTGGAGCAGCGTGGTGGGTCTACGTTCCATATCCCCTTTTCTGTAAGGAGGGAGGCCTGACCCTGTAGTGGGCTGTTACTCGAGACTCGAACTCAGGCCTCGTGATCTGAACTCACAGGCTATCTACTAGGCTTAGACAGTCCTTGTTACGGAA
Organism: Mycalesis mineus; assembly: GCA_034621355.1. NCBI lineage: Eukaryota > Metazoa > Arthropoda > Insecta > Lepidoptera > Nymphalidae > Mycalesis > Mycalesis mineus. The sequence continues at coordinate 7,273,692 of CM067904.1, read as the reverse complement.
CCCTAAAGATACAGTTGATATTAGTGAAAACCAGTCGGCCAGCGTAAATCAACACAGTATAGATTTTATGACAGTAATAAATATTTAGCAAACGCATCTACCAAGTTGGTAGAGCTTTTAACGACTTTACTTGCTAAAAGCATGTTTTTCGCGATTCAATACAAAATAGTTAAATTAATTTATTTTAAGCGTGAGGTTATTTATAGTTATAGTTGAGGAAACTTTGTTTGGTAGGCGTTAGTGGTTAGTTATGGTTCCAATATGATGCCGTGGAGGAGTGATTCGAAAAAAATTCTAAATTATAAAATTGACTGTCCGTCTATGTTAGGATGTTCTAACATTAGAGTTCCGTTAAGATGCCCAAGAAAACCAAAAAATACTTTTCTGTGTTTCCCTCATCGGTCCACAGTTAAGGGTAGAAGCTCGCCAATCCCGAGGCTGTGTAAGCTATTGAATAAGCTAAGTGCTACAGATATTTTTATTAGTTCACTCTCGAAATTTAGTAAATCTGTGAAGTTGGAATTAAAAGCACTTAATAGTAATTAGTTTAAATATTTTCTGCTAAAAATTATTGTAAATTAATCGCAGGCTGTGTTTACCTATAATTAGTTTTACATTTTAACATGTTACTCGTATATTTTGTTTTATTTTTGACGTGACAACGTCTTATAATTCGATAGAGCCGGCTGCACGCACGAAAAAACATGACGTCATGCGTCGTTACCTCGCTTTGAGGCGTTCCATGTAAGGCTTGAAGTGCAAGCGAGAGCGCGGAACGAGCAACAAAGAAGCACCATCGGCCTTTGCGTTTGGCAGCGTTCGACATCCGTCTATTAAATATAATTATTAAATATATTAACTTTAAATTAAAAATTAATATATTTATAAATTAATATATTTATTATAAATATAAAAATATACTTAAATTAAAAATTTTAATAACCAATTAAATGCTACCATTCCATCAGTATTTTCTTAAGACATTGTCACGTTCAACTATCGTCAGTAAACCGACTTTACAGACAACCAATTTTTTTTATTTAATGAAAAAAATTACCTCAAGTTAATTTGCTATCATCTTAGACTACATCATTATCATTTAACACCAGTATGTCGATTCTTGAAGCCGATGTACTACGATTGCAAAGCGGATGTAACAGAAATCGGTATTCTCCAATGACATTTTGTCGTATTGGACTGACAGTCGAACTGAGGCGGGATGTTCGACGAGATGTTTGTACGATGCATTTATTTCAAGAATCGACATACACGTGAGATCGCGGACTAGGGTTAACTTGTCCTCGAATAAAAAAAGTAGTGTAGTAGTAGTAAGTAGAAAACCATCGCCTTTAATATACCTATATAGAGTCATCATCATCATCATCATTACCAGCCTATAGACATCTACTGTTGGACATAGGCCTTTTTTAGGAACTTTCAAACACAACGATCCCGAGCCGCCTGCTGCCAGCGGCTCCCTGCGACACGTTTGATGTCGTCAGTCCACCTGGTTGGGGGTCGACCAACGCTGCGCTTTCCGGTGCGGGGTCGCCAATCTACCACCTTGGGCCCCCAACGTCCGTCAGCTGTTCGAACTACGTGCCCCGCCCATTGCCACTTCAGTTCTGCGACTCGCTGAGCTATGTTGGTTACTTTGGTTCTTCTGCGGATCTCCTCATTTTTGATTCGATCTCGCAGAGATACTCTACAGCGTGATCACTGTAGGGCATTTCTTTTATGGGAGACGGTCCAAATAAACAGCCCCTATATAGAGTAATACTTGGCAAAGCATGCAAGAAACGAGTCTTCTAAAGTGCTTCTGTATGCATAACTCTGAGCTTCATGAGCCTGTTATGATGTTGGCAACCATCCTTAAGACTGGAAAATACTAAAATAGTAGAATTAAGCTCGATAGTTATATATCCTCAGACAAACTCAGTCATGAAAATTATACTAATACCTGGATTCAATAAACGTCCCAATACTATTTTTTTTATCTACTACAAGTTGGCCCTTGACTGCTATTACACCTGATGTTAAGTGATGATGCAATCTAAGATGGAAGCGGGCTAACTTGTTAGGAGTAGGATGAAATCCACACCCCTTTCGGTTTCTACACGACATCGTACCGGAATGCTAAATCGCTTGGCGGTACGTCTTTGTTGGTAGGGCGGTAACTAGCCACGGCGAAAGCCTCCCACCAGCCAGACCAAGACAAATTAAGAAAAATCTCAATCTGCCCCGCCAGGAATCGAACCCAGGACCTCCGTCTTATAAATCCACCGCGAATACCACTGCGCTACGGAGATCGTCATTCTTACCTAGTATTTTGTGCTAATAATACCTACTAAGATCGGAGAGACTAAATAAATTGAACTTAAATTGCAATCATGGTCATAAATTAAGGAATCTACAGCATACACGGTCTTAAAAACTTGAAGAAAAATAAGGAATTCAAGTCTCGCTGTTCGGAGCACATATATTACAAACCCTTTTTAAAAGTATTTTATGGTGGCCCATGGTTTTTAAATATAACCAATAGCACAATGTAATGTGTATGTACAATGGAGAAGATGGAACTCAAGACCTCCCAGTTGTTTCAGATGTATGTCGTACCGTTGTCGTTTCGAGTAAAGGCGACTAACTAGCTGTCCGGATAATAAATCACGAAGGTAAACACTGGTAGTTGATAGATTTGGGCAAATATTGGCCAAATTTATGGGGCTTTTTGTAAAGGGGTCACTTGACATGTTTATGTTCGTCGGGCCTTATTGACTGATCTCCGAAGGCTGAGATCTCCGATATAATGGATAGAAAGTTGAACTTAGTTGACTTTCTCTCCTTTTTAGTTCAGTAAAATATAGTCGGAAATCAAAATGTTAGATGCAACTAATGTATTTTGGACATTAAATTTTAAAGAAAATAAAACAATGAGGGTTTAATTGAATTTTGGGTTGAAAAAAATTAGAGACCAGTTTTTCGTAACAGATCGAATACAGTAAAAGTAAGAAAAATAAATGTAGAGCTCAAAGTCAAAGGAACTTTTTTCTCCCTTCGAATTTAACAGAGTTAAGCCGTTTAAAGGATCTTCACGTTAAGCGCAAGATAACTGATTAAATTTTTGGATGGATTGTTGGATACCAGAGTTTCTCCATAGATAGTAGAGCTTTTTGTGAAATAGCTTTTCGGAGGAATGACTACTATACTTATTTCACACCAAGCAGCATCGACTTCCTCATCCAGACATCCCAGCCTGAAGGGCAAGGTTGCTGGTGTAATTACAGGCACATAAGGCTTAAAACCTACGGATGAATTCTTTTTTCTTTTCTTTTTCAAGTACGTGTTTTTTGCTTGCCATACGAAGTGTTGATTTACTTATAGTTGAGGGCTTTCCATTAAGCACCCTGTAGGTCATGCTATATTCGAGTGTCAACTTGCGTGCATCTAAGGTTGGTGGCACAGGGAATGAACAGCGACGTAAAGGCCCAAAACCTAGCGCATTATCTGAGCAGCAAAGAAGATTGGCTTTCATACGTCCAGGACAGTAAGAGGACATAATGAGAAGAAGAGAGGTAATGGAGAAATGTGATAAGAGAAAGAGAGAATCCGTAAGAGGGGGCATGAATAAATCAATTGCAGTCCCGTGCCTACCTTGGAGTTTAGACGGGGATTTTTACTCCTCAATAAAAAAAGGAAAAAAATCCTAGGCCTTCTGATAAAAATTAGGGTCATGTGGGTATTGTCTATCGATTTACAAAGGTTTATGAATTTAAAGTTTCAAATTCAAAATGCAGACCTGTACCTATCTATCTGAAGTTATATTTTAGACTTTATTTTACTGGATTATTATACGAGTTCAAGCGTTTTAACTTTTTTTTATCTTATACAAAAAATCTCATTTTAACGATCAAAGTTTTGAGCCAGTCTGGGAGATAAAATAAAGGTTGTTTCTTTTTAAACAGAATCGACTTGCGCTTGATTATGAAATTATCTGATGTTGTTTAACATTTTTAATGAATAAGCAGTATTAGTTAAACATTTGTCTTGTCATTGTAAATATTTTTAAGCAATTTTAATATTAGTACAGTCATTTGGTCGAAAAAATAGAGGTTACCTGGAAATTTTTCCGGGAGTTTTGAAAATTGGCAAATTTATAGATTTTGAAATACTCTTTCCAAATTTCAACTTTGCCACCTCGTATGTTTGTTATGACGTAAATTGTAGGAAATTTCCTCTACTTTTATTTTGTGCAAATATGTTTTTCCTGTTAAATGCGTCGGAAAGGAGTTATTATCAAAAAACTGCTTTTGGGCGCCATTTTTACAATATGGCGCCGCGAGCGGCAAATATACGAGGTGGCAAAGTTGAAATTTGGAAAGAGCATATCAAAATCTGTAAAATTACCAATTTTTAAAACTCCCGGAAAACTTTCCAAGTGAATATACTAAATTACTGTACTAAATAGCAGGTTCTGTAATTTTTAATATGTGCGTATTTTTTTTCTTAAAAAACTTCTTATTCCATTACTTTACTTACGTACTTTTGCAAGATAATAGCAAAATACATTAATTATTATAAAATAGTACTTAATATTAATAGTAAATATAATTTGCCAAAAATACATAAATATATTATGTAGGTATATTGTTCATTGATCCACAAAGTAGCGTCTTATGTATAAATTTAATATAAAACTCCCCAACAGTTTTGAATTTAGCCGGACTCTTCTCTTAATATTTTTTTCCATCATACTGGCATAACGCCGGTTGGCTTATCGGATCTTTATCGTATTGCAACCAACGCAACCACGTTAGTTAAACACAAAGCCACATCATAATCAGTCTATTCGTTTCAAACATGGCACAGACAGAAACGTCAAACTTATAATATGACGCTCTTTATGTCTAGGTTTTTTTATGATTGAGTATTTGCTGTAGACTCCGAAGGGTTTATGTCTTGGAATAAAATAAGACATAATACTATACCAACACTGCCACCAAAGATGATTGTGTTTTACTAACTAACCGTTTGTCTTTTGTTTCAGATAACCAAAAAAATTGAGATGTCGAAACCAAAGCCAAACTAAATTGCCAAAGAAGCGGTCAAAAAGATGTGAAGCTCATGTCCACCCACACATTAAATCTCACATGATTTCAATAGCAAACTTCACGCACACGAATACCCACACACCGATACAGTACAACACAAGCACATACAAAAATGCTACACAAAGTCCACGCGACGGGTCGGACTTATTCGAGAAATTCGACTACCAGAATGGAACGTACAACAACTCGAATACAACTTTCGAGATGTCGAATAATTTTACGGAGTACGCAGAGATTCCGTATTATATAAAGGCCACTTCGATGACTTTTTGTATAGTTATAATGTGTTTGGGCGTCATTGGGAATGTTATGGTGCCTATAGTGATATTGAAGACTAAAGATATGAGGAACTCCACGAATATCTTCCTGGTGAATCTGAGCATTGCTGATCTGATGGTGCTGTTGGTTTGCACCACTACTACGCTTGTGGAAGTCAACTCTAAGCCGGAGACTTGGGTGCTTGGGAGGGAACTATGTAAGTCAATGACGTTATCATCCCTTATTTTACTATATCTCTAAAAGGGACACAATTCCTCCGTTCCATTATCATTATCAATACAACTGTTGTAAATAATTGACTGAACAATCAGTTGGTTCACCTGATGACAAGTGGTAAACCATCGTCTGTAAACAGAGCAATACTTCACAAGGCATGCCAGCAGTGGCGTGCACTTCACAAATGCATAAATGCACTGACTATCCTGAGGACACATTACGAACTAGTATTGGAGAAGAAAATTTTTATTTTAGGTACCTATAGTGCCTACCCTAGTTATAAAGCTTGTGCATGCCACTGCATGCAAGGAACACGTTCTACAAAGTACCGCTGTATCCATCAACTTGAGGTCATAGGTGTTAAGTTTCATGTGTAAAAACACCGGCAGACCAGAACATAGCAATGCAGGTAGGCGGCTGAAATAAACATATTATTAAAATATAAACAGCTCAAACTCACTGTGATCGGAATATGTCTGACTATACTAAAGCCGAACTCGATTGAGAATGCTTGTCAACAAACAAATTTAAAATGAAGGTAGAAAATGCTACACATTTTATGCCTAATAAATTTAAAATTATGTTTTGTTATTTTAAAAAATCTTATTTAAAAAATATTGAATATCTTAATTTGTTTTAAGCTTACTAATCTAATTTATTGTCATGAATTCGTCATTAACTAGTTAATTAAAAAAAATAGGTGTAAAATGACTAGTAATTACTACCTTCATTTTTAATTTGTTTGTTGACAAGCATTCTCAATCGAGTTTGGTTTTGGTATAGTTTCGGACCCTTGCCGGGTCCTTAGTCATAAGTTTGCTCGTTTGCGACGTGAAGCAAACTCAAAAACCCCGTTATGTATATATATGTAATAAGGAAAATACTCGTGAAAGTTTAAATTCTAATATGAAATAAACATAATTAAAATAGCTAGCAATTAATAAAATATATTTTTTTGAATAATTGAATTTGATGATTCAACCGGGCAGCTAGTACTTTATACAAGCTGTTCCATAACTAATTTATGTTACAAAAATTGATAAATTAACAAAAAAATAAAAATTGGTCACTCTAAACTCATTAAAACAGTCTTCGACACTTAAGTTTGGTCTAATAATTATGGAGCAACCTCTGTAAAAAATAAAAAGTGATATTTATCAAAATAGGCTCCGTAACAACATACACTCGTAAATCCACCCTTCAGCTATCGAGATCGAATCTTACACGTGTTTCCTATGTGCCCGTATGTAAATGTAGATCCCAATATTCTATTCATGACAGATAAAATAACACCCACGTGGAAATTAGACACCTATTCATGTAGGTATTAATCTTAGGAATACATTCGTGGATATTGAAATAGATTGTGTTAAATCCTTGTGTTATATCTACGTGTTGTATAAAATATCATCATCATTATCAGCCATCTTGAAGTCAAAAAACTTGATGTAATGTAGTAGGTTGACGGCGTCCGTGGCGCAGTGGTATGCGCGGTGAGTTTATAAGACGGAGGTCGATTCCCGGCGGGGCAGATTGAGTTTTTCTTAATTTGTCTAGGTCTGGTTGGTGGAAGGCTTCGCCGTGACTAGTTACCACCCTATCGACAAAGAAGTACCGCCAGGTGATTTAGCGTTCCGGTACGATGTCGTGTAGAAACCGATAGGGGTGTGGATTTCATCTTACTTCTAACAAGTTAGCCCGCTTCTAGCTTAGATTGCGTCATCACTTAACATTAGGTGTGATAGCAGTCATGGGTCAACTTGTGGAAGTTAAAAAAAAACACTCCATAAACCTTTTTATTTGGCTGTCGTTATGACAAAAACTTTGTCTTCACTTCATGTTATTAACAACAGGGCCAGGCCTCCCTCCTTATAGGAGAAGGGATATGGAGCGTACACCCACCACGCTGCTCCAATGCGGGTTGGCGGGCTTAGGGTGATAATGTTTCATTTATTAACGATCACTATCAGATTTTGATGATAGTGACCGGGACCGACGGCCTAACGTGCGCTTCTAGGCACGGGGGTGTAACACCACTAGCTTCCAGACTCCGAGCTTGGAATGTACTAAACATTTCAAAGAAGAATGAAAAAGCTCAGAAATATTCCTTGACCCGACCCAGGAATCGAACACAGGACCTCGTGATCGAAGCCCCATATGCTAACCACTAGACCAACGAGGCGAACAAATACTTACTAGGTTTTAATTATTAGGTTTTTTACTAACTTGGCAGGAGTAGGATAATATCCACACGCCTTCGGTTTCTACACGACATCCTACCGGAACGCTTGGCGGTACGTTTTTACGGTACACAAGTAACTTAAAGTCAAAATCTATAAAACAACATAAAACATAACATCAAACGAAGAAATATACTAGAATTTCTTGTAGAATTGTAAAAAAATATAAAGAGTTCAAGAAACCAAATTCGTATGTTTAAAAGATTGGTGATTTATATTCTATTAGGTTTTTATTATTCCCAAAGTAAGACCATAATAAGTCGTAAGTTCAAATCCTTACGGCATACTAATTTCTATGCGGTATGCTTTCAAATGACGTTCTCATGTGGAATACCCTGGATTCTCAAAAAAATTAAGATGACTATGGAGGTCGATGAACTTTTTTTGACGGCCTCCTTGGTGCAGTAGTACGTGCGGCAGATTTATAAGGCAAAGGTAGACGGTCCAATTCCCGACGGGGCAGTTTAGGATTTACTTATTTTGTCTGGTCTGGCTGCGACTGTTGGGAGGCTTTCGCCGTGGATAGATACCACCGTATCGCCAAGCGATTTAGCGTTCCGGTACGAGAACGCTTTTCTTTTTTAACCGTCGAAAAAAAACGGAGGAGGTTCTCAATTCGACACGTATATCTATATATATATATATATTACTAGCTGACCCGGCAAACGTTGTTTTGCATCAAAAATTTAAGAAAAAATTTAGATGAAAATTTAGTTTGGAAGTATCGGTAGCCGTAATGTATGACAGTATAGTACCTGCTGAATACGTAAGAATACAAAATTTGGTAAAAATAGAGTAAAGCCGAAAAAATAACTGTTTCAGAGGAGTTAATTTACTGAAGCAACGAAAACTGTGACACGAGAATTTTATATATTGGATGTATGACCACGCATAACTTTTTAAACTTGCTGACACCGACGTCCTAGATTCTTAATAATTACAACTTTTTTTTCACCCACTGCCAAAGGTTGTTTTCCATTATGTCATCATGTATGTAGGTCCATCTGGCGATTATATCCTGGCTGAACATTTTGCATGTGAGGTGTCGTTGAAACTCTTCAAATTTTAGAGGCACACTTAGAAATTTTCAAAATGGCGATTTCTAGTTTTTGTGTAAGTATCGGTAGCTTTTTTGTCTAAAAGACCGTATAATATATTATGAGATTATAGTACGTTTAAAACATGGCGGATAAATGTACATCTAAACCATAAATAAACTGAGTCAAATTTAGTTACTTTAATTAACTTAAACATATCTAGGAGTTATGAGGTGCAAAACAGCTAAGGTTTCTAATCTTTAGGTGTGCAAACAGGACATTACCTAGAACCCACAAACTACTTTACTACGATAAATAAATGTTCCTTTTAGTGCGTTTTTTAAATTTATTATTTGCAATGTTGTAAAAACTGGACTCCCGAAATCATCATCAGATTTACACAGTTATTTATTTATAGACATGAATTTAAAAATAGAGTAGGTACAGTATAAACTGGCAAACTACAAAACAGTATAAACTATAAACTAAAATTATTTGATATAAATGCTTTTGATTTTGATTATTCAGTCACCAATCATGCAACACTACATATTTAATATTTTTACATTTGTATAAGGAACTAAACCCGGGACATTTTAATTTTTACATGTAAGATTTCTGCTGTGTGGCAGAGGTAAAATGTATTCTTTGATCACGTGCCAAATGTTCTATACAATACGATAATGTACTTAGTAATAAAAGTACTAGGAGTAGCATTGTTTACATGTGCATTGTGTTAGTTTTGGACAATGCAGCGGCAAAGATAATGGCGCAGACGAGAAAATAGGTAACAAACGCAAAAATGCAGTGTTCTTTAAATATAACTATGTTATATTCTGACCAGAATTTTATACTTATTAATGTGTATTGTACTTTTTATCGCTATTAAAGCGGGCAGACGAGCTTGCGGCTCACCTGATGTTCGGTTACTCAGATTACCGCCGCCCGTGTACATTTGCAATACCAGAGGCACGGCTAATGCGTTACCGGCTTTTGAGGAATTGGTTTATTTGCCCCTTAAATTTTCCCATGTTAAAATTCGCAGGAAATACAGGCAGGAAAACTTTGTCTGTAATAATATTTTAGATCGTTTTGCAGAATTCTGAGGTACCAGTGAGCCTACTTTGTCAATTATTTTTTTCTTTCTTTGTTTAATAACATTGACATATTAATACTATGGACTTCGGGTCTAATGCAAAATTCACGTCAAAAGTGTCCCAAGATATTTTATACACACTAGGGTGTATTTATGTTTTTATACACAAAATAACATTGTAATGTATGTCTTATCGTATTGTTATACAGTCTAATTTGCAACGGTCTAATTGCATGCAATAAGTAATCGTGAAAATAGGACAACATAAATGGTGTGGAGTCGGTAGCTTTCAAATTTATATTATATTTACAGCAAATTTTAATTTATATTTACATATCCCTGATCTCTATATGCTGGGATAAATCTTGTACCAAATAATAATTGTTGTAATTATCTTGTATAAAATAATAATTAATTATAATAATAATTAATTACAAACCAAATCCACTAATGTACAAAATGAGATGCCACTCGACATAGTTCTTAACTTTGAAATTTTAAGTTCTCGATATTTTCCTATTTTTAATTAAACTGAAAATATATTTTTTTTACTTCAATGACGTTAGATCACTTTTTTAAATAACTGTTCCTAATTTCATGTAGATAATTCTTATAGTTATCAAATTAATATACCATTATGGTAAAAGTTATTTGATTAATATTCATGACATAAAAAATAAAAGTTGACATAAAAAATAAAAATTTTTGAATTGAAAATAATCAAATTATTTTCATTCAAAAATTAAGTAATTAAATAATTCAAATGTTAAACAACATAATAACTCTATGCAGTCGTTGTTCTAAAACATTCTATTGCTCACGGCAGATCCGAACTAAATGCGATTAATTAGATAAACATATTGCACTCTTTCTATCCTATACGCGGGTAGCGTATGAGAAAAGGACATATAGATCCTTTTGTTCATTTTGGTGGGTTATGCAATTCGTTTCTATAGTTTATTAAAATTTTAATAAAATAGCCTGTTTCTAAGCAAAATAATACTTTAAAATCATCAGTAAATGTTTACTTACTGAAAATATGGTACACCGTCTTCTTTTCTCACCTTACTCGGGTAGTTCTTACAAGTTTTTTATAACACATTACGGCATTATTGACGTGTATTCTGTCAGTCAGCTAATATGAGACTGAATTGCGATTGGAAATCATTTCGCGTTTTGGCTTACTTTTGGTTCGGACACTTTTTATCGCTGACCCGAAGTCCATAGTATTAATATGTCAATGTTTAATAAAAATCGTATGTAGTTTTATAAAAAATCTGCAAAAAAATTTTTTAAAAAAACATCGTGAGATGTCGGTAAATGTGAAACGTGGATATAATTTAATATAACATTCAAAATGATTTATGTAGTTTAATATATTAAAATAATGCGACACCTGATATAACGTGTTGCCAGGCAAACTGTTAGTCCACATAAGATACGTAAATCAAATTACTTAAAAACAAGATGACGCCCGCGATTTTACCCGCGTAGGTCCCATTTCCAAAGGAATTTCGAAATAAAATGTGGTCCATGTGTTATTCTGAAAAGTAAGCTATATTATTGGAAAGTTTTACCAAAGTCCATTCATTAGGTTTTGCTTGAAAGAGTAACAAACCTCCTTCCGTACATACATACTTTCACCTCTATAATATTGCCTGACGACAAATGTAGCGTCGGGTAAAATAAATAAAAACTTTTATCTTAAAAAAAAAAACAACTAAGAGAAAAGCTAATATTACGACGACCATTAATCGAATCTTTCGTTTTTCCGTTTAACCCCTTAACCGTAAAGCTATCCGGGTCATAATTTCATTTAGCAGATAAAATAGATCAATTCGTTTAATCCGACTTCCCAACTCAAAATTGGATCTGTCATCTGTCACCTTGAATGAAAAGACTTAAGACGTTTGTAAAATTAGATTAGTCTTTGACGGTCCACGCGCCTTGCCAAAACAATTTTGTAGCGGCTCGCGAAATTTAATATCGCAGAGACCGCCCAGAATCAAAATGGACGAAATTTTCGCACATTATTCGCATAGTTTTACAAATGAAATGTCACAGTCGGTGTTGGTTTTGCTTTTTTGACCTCGTTTTGTTTAGTTAACATTAGTTTTAGTTTACTGATGCATCATTATGTTTCTATTTTTTAACCGCCATCATTACTGAGTCAGGCTTCTTTTTTCGGTTCGATTCCCGGCCAGGCTTATTAAGATTTTCTAAATTGGTTCAAGTTCGGCTTCTAGAAGGCTTCGGCCGTGAATAGTTACCACCCTAACGAAAGAGACGTGTGTACCACCAAGTGATTAAGCATTCTGATTCTACATAGGTTTACCACTAGACCTACGTGGCTCTTTACTAATTGGAACCTAATATTCTAAATCGTAAGCTTATTTAGGCGATGCCTACAACGGAAAATCTGAGAGGTTCTGAGTTCGATCTTCGTTTGCTGGATTATTATCATGACCACTTCTAGCACACTCTTCACTTAATAGAAGGCGAGAAAAGATATTCACTAAGATATTATTTTAGCAGCCCACTAAAGCCATCTTCTTTATCAGAGGATGGAAGAGGGAATGTGGACTTATAAGTTGATATTTGACTCTCTAACGATTACCAAGATCTATATATAAATATCTGTCACGGGAATCGAACTCACGACCTTGAATGCAGCCATTACTATCTACTGAACCAATCGGCCATTAAATCCACGACAAATTCCTTTTGTAGGAAATATCTCATTTTCGCATATACGTGAAATATCGTAAACGACTCACTAAGAACTTCCTCGAAGAGTATTTATACTTTACGTTTTGTAAGTAAAAATTCGCTAAAACTTTATTGCCCTTAATTTGGGTCGCATTATCACTAATTTGTAGGAATATCAACTTTATTTGTTGGTGATATGGGTGATGTTGAACGCATTGCTGTTATCCGTTGTTTTGTGCAATGCAATGCACATTCGATGCGATTGTTGGTTGCGTGGGCGTAGTGAAGGCGATTTTGATAAGAGAACCTATTTACGCATCAAATAATTGCAATAGGTACCTACTTCTCTTTATTGGAACGAAGTTACCTATTTTATTCTGACGCTGTCGTTAGTTCTTCGGGTTTGTTCGCGTAGGTGAATGAGCTAATATTTCAACTTAGCCAATCCAGTCCACTCAGTATATCGATTTGTAAACAAAACTAAAATATTATTGAAACCGAAGTACAATGGTTGCAAATCAGCAGAGATGTGATTTATTTGAAGTACTATTTATTTTTTTATTTTCTGATTTCTGTTATAATCGAAATTCTACAATGATATTCTTTCGTGTAGGACTGACAGTCGAACTATCAGTAGGCATATACTTTTTTCATAAAGAATGTCATGTTTCAAGATTTCCACGCGGAAAAAGTCGCCAGTATTGAATAGAAACACTAAGGGGACGCAGAAGTGCTAAGAATACTAATTTAATACACCTACACTAAAGTTGTCAAAACTTGTTTATTGCCTCAACATGGGAGTCAAAACTATTGGATTTAGGGATTTGTCTCTTCAAAGTTCCGAAAATCTTCCTTTATAAAAAACTAGCGGCCGCCTTGCCTTCGTCTGTGAGAAAATTAGTGAAAGCTTTCATTCCGTTTGTAACCACATCTCAAATTACATTTTACGTTAAGAAAAGGGCTTATTTCCGTAAATTTTACCCTGTAGTTAATTATTTCACTGACGAATCATTATGAAGTTGCTCGCCTTTTGATTTCATCACTATTTGACCTATACTATGACCCGTCTGCGTCAAAAGGAGGGTAATGTTTTTGATAATAATATTCATTGGGACTTGTAAAAATACGCAATTATGCTTATGTGGTTGACATAGATTTTTGAGTTATTTTGAAATAAAAAGTAAAGTACTGATTCCATTTTTTTTATTTTAATTTGGAAGCAGGCTCTTTCAGATAAAAAGCAGTGTTCAAATTATGGTTAGAAATAACCGAGGTATGGGGTAATAAACATTAAATTGATTTTTTAGTGAAAAAAATTTGTTGCGTCTATGATTTTCTCTGGTGTTGATATTTATTATTTTCCTCCTACGCCTTAAATATCGAATTTGATAATTTATAAAGTTTTGATAAGCTATATTATTTTTATTTAATTATTAACGAATTCCGAAAAACTTTAGTCGGAATTAAAAAACCTTGTTCAATAAATAGAAATGATACTAAAACCTACTACTATCTAATCATGAGATATGACCAATAGAAAGAGATTTTTGTAACTAAAAATATATTTTAAAAAAGTTAATTTTTATTTATTATGAAGTGATAATTTAGCATTTAGTAAAGGTATTAAAATGAAGGCTTTTCTTTTAAGATTATAAATACAAAGAACCCTAAAAGCCTGAAGTTCAAATTAGTAAGTCTTTAAAGAGATTGCGTGGGAAGGTAAAAGGCTTGTGAATTGAATAAACCAAATTAAAACATTAATTGGATTATTAAGTCCAGTATCGCTTTTATAGCCACTTACTATCAACTGGCGGACGCCCGCGGTTTCACCCACGTATTTTTTTTTATCGACTACAAGTTGGCCCTTGACTGCTATCACACCTGATCTTAAGTGATGATGCAGTCTAAAATGGAAGCGGGCTAACTTGTTAGGAATAGGACGAAAATCCACACCCCTTTCGGTTTCTACACGACATCGTACCGGAACGCTAAATCGCTTGGCGATACGTCTTTGTCGGCAGGGTGGTAACTAGCCACGGCGAAAGCCTCCCACCAGCCAGACCAAGACAAATAAAGGAAAATCTCAATCTGCCCCGCCGGGAATCGAACCCAGGACCTCCGTCTTATAAATCCACCGCATACCACTGCGCCACGGAGGTCGTCAAAACGTCAAAATTTCTTAACCCCGTGGGAATATGAGGATACCAATTAGCTTATGTCACTCCTCATAATTGATTCGTTGGTCTAGTGGTTAGCCTATGTGGCTGCGACAACGAGGTCCTGGGTTCGAAGCCCATGTAAGGTCACGGAATTATGCTGAGTTATTCATTCTTCTATGAAAGTGGTGTAAAAGATGATGTAGTGATTAAAATTGAGAAAAGGATGCTTAGATGGTTTGGGCATGTAGAGAGAATGGATGAAAGAAGATTAACAAAAGAGATTTATGAGGCGAGAGTGAATGGACATGTTGGAAGGGGAAGGCCTAAGCGAATGTTCCTGGACATTTTTCAATAACAATTCAGGACATTTTAAATAACGGCCAGGTCAAGAGTAAAACCGACGAACTTGTATGAAAGGATTAATGACAGTGGAAGAAGCTAAGGAATTATGCAAGGACCGTGGCCAGTGGGGGGATGTGGTCTCTGCCTACGCCTACGGAAATAAGGCATAATGTTATGTATATATGTATGTGTGAAATTTTCAGTTCCAAGCCCCGCAGTCGCGAAGTTGCTGCCCCGTGCCTCGAAAAGCATGCTTAACCGTTAGTACCGTCCATTAACATCAAAATCTGATAGTGATCGTTAATAAATGAATGATGATGATAATGACTCCTTATCATATACATAATGATTTTTGTACAATTCGGTAGTTTCACAGATTAGCTGGAACAAACGTGCAGACTACAATTTTAAGTGGTATAATTGAATATACATTTACTTATACATTGTTGTTTTAGAATTATAAACGGACATTCATTTTATTTATTTATACAGATGTTTAATAGTTATGTGTAGGAGTATACCTAATTAAAAAGCTTTTAGTATTTTTCCAAAAATCTTACAATATTTATATAAATATAAAAAAGTTAATGGTCACGTTGTAACTTGAGAACGACTTAATCGGTTTCATTCATGATTTTTTATTAATACTGTACAAGACCTTTGAAACAAATATTATTATTGACGACCTCCGTGGCGCAGTGGTTTGCGCGTTGGAATTATAAGACGGAGGTCCTGGGTTCGATTCCCGGCAGGGCAGATTGAGATTTTTCTTAATTTGTCTTGGTCTGGCTGTTGGGAGGCTTTCGCCGTGGCTAGTTACCACCCTACCGACAAAGACGTATCGCCAAGCGATTTAGCGTTCCGGTACGATGTCGTGTAGAAACCGATAGGGGTGTATATTTTCGTCCCACTCCTAACAAGTTAGCTCGCTTCCATCTTAGACTGCATCATCACTTAACATCAGGTGTGATAGCAGTCAAGGGCCAACTTGTAGTCGATAAAAAAAAATAATAATAATGTATGCAAAATGCGAGCTTAACAATAAATAAATAATATAGGACAATACAAACAGCACTATATATCCCCAAAGTAAGCGTAGGTAGCTTGAATGAGTGCATATACTTACTATATATATACATAAACACATATAATATATAAATAATCACCCAGACACTAGAAAATATCCATAGATACTAATCACACAAACTTAATATATGTATTACCAAGTTAATGGCCTATTGCAATGTCAGGCTTCTCTTTATATATAATATCAAATATGTTGCGCTTAGATTAAAAATTAATATATTTGTAAATTTCAAAATCAATTATTTTATTAATTTAAATTAATATTTATAAAAATATACTCAAATTAAAAATTTTAATGACCAATTAAATGCTAGCATTCCATCAGTATTTTCCCACCGTATAGCCCAAATGCGAGTTTGCTGGCTAAATTGTGTAACCATCACTAATTTTTTTATGAAAAATTTTACACTAGGCACACAGACTATTTTAACGGTCCCGTATCACCTCCCCCCTATTAGTAGAGGACATACGGAGATTAAACGGAGGCAATGCGAGTGATTTAGCAAGAAAACATCGCAATTTAAATAAAATGTTATTAAAACGCTTTTCCCGTGGCCTCTCGAATTATATCGGAATCTCTGAATGAATGACATAAATCCGTATAATCGAATCGTTTACGAAAACGGTCATTAAAAAATTACTTTTTTACTTGCAGCTATTAATCCCTATTATATCGAAACTTTTTAGGGTTCGGTATTGAGAAAGTTTTCAACGATGTTTAGCAAACACTATTGAAACGTTTAAATTAATATTTTCATCATTATAACAGCCAATGGAAGTCCACAGCTAGACGTATCACAGCTGCATGTATCACAGCTGGACGTATCACAGCTGGACGTACCACAGCTGGACGTATCACAGCTGGACGTATCACAGCTAGACGTACCACAGCTGGACGTATCACAGCTGGACGTATCACAGCTGGACGTATCACAGCTGGACGTATCACAGCTGGACGTATCACAGCTGGACGTATCACAGCTGGACGTACCACAGCTGGACGTACCACAGCTGGACGTATCACAGCTGGACGTATCACAGCTGGACGTATCACAGCTGGACGTAGCACAGCTGGACGTATCACAGCTGGACGTATCACAGCTGGACGTATCACAGCTGGACGTATCACAGCTGGACGTATCACAGCTAGACGTACCACAGTTGGACGTACCACAGCTGGACGTATCACAGCTGGACGTATCACAGCTGGACGTATCACAGCTGGACGTAGCACAGCTGGACGTATCAAAGCTAGACGTATCACAGCTGGACGTATCACAGCTGGACGTATCACAGCTGGACGTATCACAGCTGGACGTATCACAGCTGGACGTATCACAGCTGCACGTATCACAGCTGGACGTACCACAGCTGGACGTCCATAGCTGGACGTATCACAGCTGGACGTATCACAGCTGGACGTACCACAGCTGGACGTTCATAACTGGACGTATCACAGCTGGACGTATCACAGCTGGACGTACCACAGCTGGACGTCCATAGCTGGACGTATCACAGCTGGACGTATCACAGCTGGACGTACCACAGCTGGACGTAGGCTTTTTTATGGATATCCAAACACAACGATCTAGAGCCACCTGTGGCCAGCAACTCCCTGTGACACTTAATGTCGTCAGTTCAACTAGTGGAGGGTCAACCAAAGAAGCACTTTCCGGTTGGGTCGCCATTCTAGCACCTTGGGCCCCCAACGTCCATCAGCTTTACGAACCAGAACTGAAGTGGCAATGGGCGGAACACGTGGTTCGAACAACTGATTAATATTTTACTACGAGAATATTCTAACATGATTTTGAAAAAATGGATTTTGATAAAACTTTACATTAATATGTATTTTTTACCTTTTATATCAGAATAACACACAGAATAACACACAACTAGAACTACGCGGGTGAAAACGCGGGAGTCCTCCAATAATCCAGAAAATCAATAATTCAAAAAAAGTACTGTTACCGAAGAGTAAAGGTTTTGCATGCAATCATCTACAAAAAAGTGCTAAAGGAGATAAAAAAAGCTTTTATTTGCGAACGAAGGTACTAGAAAAAAAAATAAACAATAAGTCATACGTACTTAATTTTGTGAACGTTATAATTAGTACTTTAACAGATTTCGTTACTGAAGCTTTAACCAATAGTCATAAATGAAAAGTTAAATCACTAAAGTAGTTTTCAAATCATATTAGAAAAGTTTGGATGGCCTAATATCTAAAATTTGGGTTCTAGTTTAGGTCTAGGTTTAATTAAACCAATTGTGTAGTGATTATTTGTGTACTGATTAGTAAATAAGTATACTCTTATAAGAACTGATAATTATACCTACAGAAGCTTGACATCGCTTTAGCGTTCCGGTACAATGTCGTGTAGAAACCATGTGGTTTTCATCCAACTCGTAACAAGTTAGCCCACTTCCATCTTAGATTGCATTATCACTTAACATCAGGTGTGATAGCAGTCAAGAGCCAACTTGTAGTCGATAAAAAAATCAGTAAAAAAATCATCACCTTTTTCCTACCATAATGGTGTAGGCCTCCTCTAACCAATGAATGGCTCGCTGTTTTGATGCCATCATCCTTTCATCTCATTTGTGGTATTTCCTCTGGTCTTTTGCGCCATTTTAAAAAGGTCTTGTACAACGAATCGGTTTTACGGGCTATATGTGCTACCCACTACTATTTTAGATATGCCATTCCTTGCATAACATAATAACTCGCTATTTTTTTCAGTCACTTATATTTTATTTTTGTCTCTTAATAGTTTTAGCACCAAGATTTCGATTACCATAAGCAACGGTTAACATAACTTTACTATTAATTTACTATTTATAATAAACCCTTACGCTGGTTAAGGACGTAAACCGGGCGGTTATCTTAACAGTGCTTACGTCCTTAACCGGTGTACGGGTTGTCGTGAGCAGTAAATTTTACGTTTAGCTTATGTTAACCGTTGGTTATGATAACCGAAATCTTGGTGCACACAGGCGTTAGGATAATATAAGCAGAAGTATGTAGGTAACCTCAAAAGCAACAAATCATCTATACAAAAATTTTTTAACAAAAAATAGAACCGACTCAAAGCGCACTAAAAAGTAAAAAATAACTGTGTCATTTAGTTGCTTTAATTTACTTAAGCATATCTATGAAGTCGGTGCCAGCAATTTTAAGGAATATTTATTTTACGTAGTAAAGAAGTTTGTGGGTTCTAGGTTACGTCCTTGAAAGTAGAAACCTTGGCTGGCACCTACTCCTACTAAATGACACAGTTATTTTTTACTTTTTAGTGCGCTTTGAGTAGGTTCTATTTTTTGTTAAAAAATTTTATTTCTTACTTTTTAGTGATTTATCGCCACGTAACTTACTCGTGCTATACTGTCATAGTATATTATAAAGCGTGCCTCCAAAATTTGAAGAGTTCCTTCAATTTTGCGGACAATGGGACCACCTTGGATGTATGTCCTTTCTAATAAAGAATTATCAAAATCGGACAACACTGTAAAAAGTTATGCGTGGTCATACATATAAAAAAAAAAAAAAATACATGTCGAATTGAGAACAAAATTGCCAGGTTGTTAGTTAAAAAACAAAATCCTTTACCTTTACGGAGAAAGTTAATAGGGTTGGTTAAGTATCGGGGAAATCGTTGGAACTGAGGTGTGCAAGTCAATTTGAGTGTAAAAGATTAAACTAAGTTCGGAATTACCCTTCATTCATTAAGGGATTTGCCAAAGCCCTTTATGGCCGGAAAGGGAGGAATCGCGTTTGTCGAAATTTTGGAGGGAATAAATTAACTACTTACCTTTTTAAAAGGAGGTTTTTTACAAAATTAGCTAACAGTAATAAGTATATAGTATTCTATATATATTTTCATATAAAGTAATGCCGAGTGCATGTTGCTTGAATTGTAAAAAGTTATCCAATCTCATGGAAAACAAAACACCGAACTCGACGATGACGACGAGGTTTTTATAAGGTGCATGTCCTGAATATGATTACCGGCTGAATTAATTTAAGTCTGACTGGTAGGAAATTAAGGGATGTCATACGACACGGGCGTCCTCTAGTAGGATATATTTCTGGGAATTTTTAACGGTTTGTGTACACTAAAAAGTTATTGAATTTGGTTGGTTCAAGTTGGTTATGAAATGCAAAAAAGTTTGTACATATGCAATTTAGTTCAAAATTAGAGTATTCACATTTTCATACAGGAAAGGATTAAGATCGCAATTTAACTTCGCGTAGGTTTGAATTCGCGGATAGGGAATATTATAAGCAAAAGTAAATTAATCGTGTTTCTCGAAGTTGATAAATTCATTTAACATTTAAACACGGTTTAATTTATTTGATCCTAAATTAGCGTTTGTTGTTTAACTTGTTTTAGGGATTTCGCGTGGGTTGACATTTACAAAACTGTCTGTCTATGTTGACTGCCGTAATATTGCTGGCTATTCTATTTGACTTCGGATTATGAGTCTTCGATTCAAATTCTGGGTCGAGCTGTGGAATAACATCAGAATTTTATTATTTTAAGAAATTGTCAGCTAAATTTTAAGCTCACTCATTTTTGACGGAGTATCGAGAATTGCGTCCCGTTGGGAGTATCGAGAGAAACCCGTTGTATTGATCGTTTGTATCGCGTGTAGTGTTTGAGATATCGTGATAAGTGTCATCTAAATACGAGTTGTTTGATCCCAAATTAGCATCTCTAATAAAATTCTGTCACTTTGCGTGAGTTGTTAGTTAGTGAATTCCTGTGTCGTTTTTTGTCCTGGTGAAGTAATAAAAGTTTGCTGTTTTGCTTAATATATATTCACATTCACTCCACTACAGGGCCAGGCCTCCCTCCTTATACGAAGAAGACATCCCTCTCCTCCTACCTAACCTATCCCCTTTCCTATATATATATATATATATTTTTTTATCGACTACAAGATAGCCCTTGACTACTAACACACCTGATGTTAAGTGATGATGCAATCTAAGATGGAAGCGGGCTTATTTGTTAGAAGTAGGATGAAATCCACACCCCTTTCGGTTTCTACACGACATCGTACCAGAACGCTAAATCGCTTGGCGGTACGTCTTTGTCGGTAGGGTGGTAACTAGCCACGGCGAAAGCCCCGCCGGGAATCGAACCCAGGACCTCCGTCTTATAAATCCTATCAGTATGCAATAAACTCAAAAACTACTGAATAACCATTCATGATGAAAACCCCATGACTGCAACCGATTTAGCGTTCCGGTACGATGTCGTGTAGAAACCGAAAAGGGGTGTGGATTTCATCCTACTCTAAACAAGTTAGCCCGCTTCCATCTTAGATTGCATCATCACTTAACATCAGATGTGACAGCAGCCAAGGGCCAACTTGTGGTAGATAAAAAAAATATGGAGATAATTGTTGGAATTGGCGAAAAAATTCAATCTGCCAGGGAGCTATTATCGAAAACGCCCATGATTATCGTCACAAAACACACAATTTACACAAAACCTTTAAATAATATTCTTAACCGTCCTCAGGAATCACTTCCATTGACCGCGAACGTAACAAACGTGAACCGCATGAAGAATCCGTTACAGTAATCTTCTTTTTTAACCGACGAAAAAAAACGGAGGTTCTCAATTCGACACGTATATATATATATTTTTTTTATGTATGACCACGGATAACTTTTTACAGTGTTTTCCGATTTTGATAATTCTTTTTTATTAGAAAGGGCATACATCCAAGGTGGTTCCATTCTCCGCTTGTTAGGATTTGCTGATGATATCCTGGGGAAATTGAAGGAACTCTTCAAATTTTGGAGGCACGCTTACAGCGATTTCGGTTTTTGACTCGGTATCGGTAGCTTTTTGGCTACTAGTGCCATATAATATACTATGACAGTATAGTACGAGTACGCTACGTGGCGATAAATCACTAAAAAGTAAGAAATAAAAATTTTTAACAAAAAATTGAACCGACTCAAAACGCACTAAAAAGTAAAAAATAACTGTGTCATTTAGTTGCTTTAATTTACTTAAGCATATCTAGGAGTCGGTGCCAGCCAAGGTTTCTACTTTCAAGGACGTTACCTAGAACCCACAAACTGTTTTACTACGTAAAATAAATGTTCCTTAAACTTGGCTGGCACCGACTTTATAGATATACTTAAGTAAATTAAAGCAACTAAATGACACAGTTATTTTTTACTTTTTAGTGCGTTTTGAGTCGGTTCTATTTTTTGTTAAAAAAATTCTTATGGTCGATAGGCTTGCGCTTGACTACAATCACGCCTGAGGGAAAGCAGTGATGAGGTCTGTGACGAGCTTACCTAGAAGATGCCTATTCACTCTCGCCTTGAAGATGTTCATATTATAGCTGGTAGGAAACACTGACGCCGGAAGGGCACATTTTTCTTTAAGGACACTCCACATTAATCTTATTGTGAACAAACAGACAAACGCGGTGGATTTTATTTTGTAATATTATACATAATCATAATCATAATCATCTACATACGAGTTGTTTGATCCCAAGTTAGCATCTCTAATAAAATTCTATCACTTTGCGTGCGTTGTGAGTTAGTGGATTCCTGTGTCGCTTTTTGTTTTGATAAAGTAATAAAAGTTTGTTGCTTTATTAAATTAAAATTTGATACATAACTATGCTTAATATAGATACATTCACATTCATTTTAAGTCTCGCTTGAAAAGCTACTATTTGTCGTTAAATAGAAAATATTTTTTTATATATTGGTATTGTTTATATACATTTATATATTATGTTTACTTTTTTATGCAGTTTATTTATTTATATTTTTAAATATTATATTTATAATAAATTTAAGAAATTTCTTCTCATTGCACCACCCCGCTTACGATACTCAAATGTCCTATCAATAGGTTGCCTGTAAGAGATTGCTTCTAGCAATAAGGCCGCCTTTGCATGTTTATTTTAATCCTTTTTTTGTATCTGTTATATCTATTTTTATGTGCAATAAAGTGTTTCTTCTTTTTCTTCTTCTTCTTCACTCCACTACATATTTCAATAATCATCAGTCTCAAGCTATTAGCGGCCCACTACATGGCCAGGCCTCTCTTCTTATAGGAGAGGGGATAATGGCTACGCAAAAAAGCCAAAAAATAGCTAATGAGATGTCGGTCTCATTTTCATTCATTAACGCCGGGTCTCGCGCTCGCGGACATATTTTAGGAAACTTTGTTATGCCGCCATGTTGTTAAATTCATTAAACTTTTCTGAGCATCGTTTAATTTATTTGATACAAAATTGGGGTATTAAAGTTTGTGTATTCGCTACACACATAAAGGGAAGCGAAATTTTGATATTATTTATAAACAACTACGAAACCTGCGACTAAGTATATGTAATCTAGTTATCTATGTCAATTAAAAAACTCCAACCAAATCGGTTTAGTAATTGCGGCCTAAAGAAATAAAAAACATACATAACTATTTTTAAAATAAATAAATAATACTAGTTTATTCACATACACACTTACACAAAAACTTTCAAAGTTAAAAATACGTTTATTTTAAGTACGCTTACAAGCACTTTTGAAACGTCATATTTATATGTTTATACTCTACTATCAGTTCGGAATTTTCAGTTATTAAAGCCTCCAGTAGGTTGTAATTACAGCAGATGTGTCTTATTACCAAGGCCTCAGGTTGATGGAATGCAGTACACTCACAACAAAACAGCAATAGTAGGTACGTGTTCCTTGCATGTCCTGAGAAATGTTTAAGTAGTTGTTTAGCACTCACCCTCAGGTGTGAACTATCAATTTTATATAAAAAAAATGTAGTACGAGAGCGGAAGAGAGAGATAAAATGACCACTCGTAATACCAGTAGAACAGCGCAAGTCATGTCAGTCAATCTATCTTCATTACAAGTTAGCTCTTGACTGCAATCATACCTGATGAGCTCTCTTACACTAGGAACACTGATGAGTTCTTTAAGTAGATCTTAGAAAGATAGAATTCATCAGGTGTGGAAAGCGGTGGAAGTGGGATCGCTTGTTAGGAGTAGGACAACATCCACACTCATTCGGTTTCTACACGACATTGTACTGCAACGCTAATTCGCTTGGCGCTACGTGTGTGTCGGTAGAGTGGTAACTAGCCACGACCACAGTCCGCAATAAATCATTTACAGTTGGCAAACATATTCAATTCCGGTGAACATCAGATAATGATTGTATGTGCTCATAAATTTCCACATACTCATATTATTTACATTATTTGCAACAAAACAAAATTGGTAACACATTTTTCAAAGGCTGTCAATTATTTCCCTTACAAGGAAAACGTCTTGTTTTATTCAGATTATCTTTCCAGCAAGGAAAACAATATTTTATTCAGAGAACACCGCGTTTTCCGCCACGAATATATTTTCTTATCATCGAGTCGGATTTTTCTCTGAGTGAAAATAATATACAATCTGTGTTGATGAGAAATTTGATTTTCTGTATTACTGTAATTTTATTGTAATCGGTAATCGGTGTCTTTTTTACGATCGAAAAAATCTGTGTAAAATTTTTTATCGCTTGATCCTTTATGAATTCCATTCGGTGGAATTCTAAAGGCAATTGAAACTTACGCTGGTAATTTTTTTTTATCGACTACAAGATGGCCCTTGACTGCTATCACACCTGATGTTAAGTCATGATGCAATCTAAGATGGAAGCGAGCTAACTTGTTAGGAGTAGGATGGAATCGAATAAAAATCCACACCCCTGTCGGTTTCTACACGACATCATACCGGAACGCTAAATCGCTTGGCGGTACGTCTTTGTCGGTAGGGTGGTAACTAGCCACGGCGAAAGCCTCCCACCAGCCAGACCAAGACAAATTAAGAAAAATCTCAGTCTGCCTCGCCGGGAATCGAACCCAGGACCTTTGTCTTACAAATCCACCGCGCATACCACTGAGCCACGGAAGTCGTCGGATTAGGCATAAAATGTGTTGCATTTTCTACCTTCATTTTATATTTGTTTGTTGACAAGCATTCTCAATCGAATATGGCTTCGCTGGCTGGCTCGGTCTTTTGGTAGTACGTCTGTGCCGACTCGGTGGTAACTCACCACGACCGAAGCGTCTCATCAGCTAAACTCAGTTAAAAAAAGCTGATGATGATGTTTTATTTAAACATCAAGCCTATTACCACATCCTCTAGGTAAATGTATTCAATTTAGTTGCATAATGTGTTCAGCGCGTGAACATTATCATAAGTGGAATTTTGTATTTCGGTGCACTATAAATTTTACCCCGCATGCGACTATTATCTAAATGGCTTTGATAACTTTAGGCTACGTCTAGTTTGGCTGATTTACGGGTGTACAGTCAAATATTAAGCAATAACAGTTGAAGCCTCGATAGCTTTATAGTTAAAGCTGAACTCAGCACCGAGATGATATAGGTGCAATCTCCACCTTTCAGGCTATTGAAATTTTCTAAAAACGATAATGACATTGGATAGAAGTAGGGTTAGGTAGGGACAGCTGAGTGGCGCAGTGGGTAGTGACCCTGCTTCTGCGTCCTGCTGTGGGGTCGATTCCCACATGTGGAAAAATGTTTGTGTGATGAGGCTGGATGTTTTTCAGGGTCTGGGTTTTTATCTATATATTATAAGTATTTATGTATAGTATATATAAAATATTCATCAGTTATCATAGCATCAATAACACAAGCTACTTACGTGTCCTTAACGGATCTCTGGATAGCAACTAAGAATTAGGTTGATCAAAGATCTCAATATTTCATAGGCTATATAGAGCTAACTTTGAGGCTATATAGCGATGTGTGTAATTGTCCTATAAACGTTAATAAATGAAACATTATCAGCGTATTTATTTATATTTATTTAGGGTTGATAATGATGATGATGATAAGATAACAGATGATCAATTTTAGAAAATTCACATCCTTACTAATATTACAAAGTCGAAAATCTGTTTCTACATGACATCGTGCCAAAAATACTAAATCGATTTCGATGAAACTTCACAACAATATAGCTTACATATCAGAATATCACATAGATTACATTTTGTCCCGAAATTCCCACGTAAACGAGAGCTACGTGGGTGAAACGGCGAGCGTTCACTAGTTACTAAATATGTAAAGGTTAACTAACTATATTAAACAACTAAAAACCACCTTTTGAAATAATCTCATTTATAATAAGTAATTAGGATAAAAAAAGACGTGTGGCACTCGGAGACTGCCGCGGTAAAGCTATTGCATAGAAGTTAAGCAACATCGGGCGCGGTCAGTACTTGGATGGGTGACCGCCTGGGATTAACGCGCGATGTTGGCTTTTTAAAATTTATTATTATTATTTTTTTTTTTAGTTTGTTTTATTTTTTTATTTATTTATTTTTATATATGATCGGACGAGAACCGGTGTATCCAACATGGTATGAACGTTGGCGAACAAAGACGCGAATAAGACAATCTGGAAGAACTAAAAAGTATCAGGTTTTTTTCGTTACGGAATTTCTGGATTCGGTCTCCACGGTCAAGACCCGCGATAGAAGCTATGCAATAGCTTAATAAGTTATTTTTAATTTATTGCTGTAAATTCATTGATCTACACAAAATTAAAACAATTAATTATTTGTTCCAGGTTTAGCAGTCCCATTCATCGAGCTAACGGTAGCGCACGCGTCCGTACTGACTATCCTAGCGATAAGCTTCGAGCGATATTACGCCATCTGCGAGCCGCTGCGAGCTGGATACGTCTGCACCAAGACTCGCGCCACGCTTATATGTGGCCTCGCGTGGTTCTTCGCCGCCTTATTTACTAGGTTAGTGTAAAACAACCATAAGGTATGACGTAGCAATGTGGCGCTAATTTTCAGGCAATTTAGGAGCTAAGTACGCGTTCGCAAGTGACAAACTTCGAGCGAAATTACGCCATCTGCGAGCCGCTTCGAGCTGGATACGTCTGCACCAAGACTCGCGCCACGCTTATATGTGGCTTCGCGTGGTTCTTCGCCGCCTTATTTACTAGGTTAGTGTGAAACAACCATAAGGTATGACGTAGCAATGTGGCGCTAACTTTCAGGTGATTTAACTGCGTGCCATCCACGATTGTACAAGACTCGTGCCACACTTATATGTGGCCTCGCGTGGTTCTTCACCGCCTGATTTACTAGGTTAGTGTGAAACAACCATAAGGTATGACTTAGCAATATGGTGCTAATTTTCATGTGATTTTACTAGGTTCCCATCCCTGTTCATGCTAAGAGTTAAGATGATTTGGGAGTTAATCACACGTTTGCAAGCGGATAAGTTTCGAGTGATATTACGCCATTTGCGAGCTACTGCAAGCTGGATACATCTGCACCAAGACTCGCGTCATGCTTTTGTAGCCTTGCGCTGTTCTTCGTCATCCTTTTTACTAGGTTAGTGTGAAACGACCCTAAGGTGCGATGCAGCAACGTAACGCTAACTTTCAGGTGATATAACTGCGTGCCATCGACAATTGTACGAGACTCGCGTGCCGCTCATATAGGGCCTTGCGTGGTTCCTCGCTGCGTTATTTACTAGGTTAGTGTGAAACGAGCATCAAAGCACGACTTAGCAACGTAGCGTTGCTTTTCAGGTGATTTTACTATGTGCTATCCCTGTTCGTGCTGAGTTAAGACTAGGAACACGATCCAAGCGAATGCTAAGTAAACGCTTAAATATCCATACTTGGTTAGTATGTAACCAACATAACGGCGTAACGTAGCAACGTTACGTAAATTTGCAGATGATTCTACAAAGACGGGCGCCATGCTTAATATGCCTTGTGAAGATCTACGTTACCTTCACTTGGTTAGTATATAAAAAACATAAAACTGTGTAGCAACGTAGCGCTAAGTTTCAGGTAATTTTATTGTGTGTCATATATTTTTGGAAGAAAAATGGAGCTACGCTTATTTAAGGCCTTAATAAGGTTCTTATGGTACCTTGTTTATAGGGTTAACGGGTAACAAACAAGCATACCCAATAATGGGTACGACTTAGCAACGTCGCAACGTTGCGCTAATTTACGGGAGATATTACTGCGTGCCAGTTACTTTTGTAAGAGGATTCAAGCGTATTCATTCACTACCCTATTGACTAGGTTGAGCAAACCAACAAAGCAATGTGATGCTAAGTTTTATATGGTGATATTGCGAAAAACTGCGTGCTTTATATAACTGCACCAGTATATGAACAACTCGTTTTATAACCTTGTGTTGTTCCACTCCATCTTTTTTCTATATTAGCTCAGTGCATATGTTATGGTACTCCGGATGATGATAAAACTGCAAACTCAGCGGCCATGCTACTTTATGACTTTGTGTGGTCGTCTAGGCTAGTGTGCTTAAAAGCGACAGCAATGTAACGCTAATTTTAGTCAAATAAATCAACGAATTAAGCAAGCAAGCAAGTTAATTTTGTAGAAAGAAATACGACCCTACTTTGCGACACGCTCGTAGTTTGAGTCGTCCTATACAGTCTTATTAACTTAGCTTACATCAAGAAAGGTAACTTATAACAATGTAACGCTAAGTTTCAAGTGCTAATTCCTGTTAACTCATGCGTATTACCAAGCGACGTATGTTTCATTGTAATAAAACTCGACGCCTTTGGAAGTTCCTTGACTTGAGTTTACAAAAGTTAGCTTAGTTATCCTTAGCCTACGTAGTTAGTTGCCACACATGGTCCACTGGTTAATCTATACTATTTATGATGTTCCTGGCTCTAATGATAGTCCTAGGTTCGCGTCATAGATTGGTAAAAATGTAGTATTAAACTTTCATCCAAGAAATTCATAGAAAATTACGGCATAGCCCCGAATTAGGAAGTTTTTATTTAAGCCTTCGCACATCAGAGTGCACGTTAAGGTATCGGTTCAATTCCTTTTCATTAACACATGATTTAGTGATCATTTCAGAGCTAGCCGATTGAAGCAGCGCGGTGGGTCTCTAGCTCTATATTGGGAGTATATTTCATGTTAGGAGTATATTCAAAATAGGCTATATAAAATAGGATATAGAGCTTCGACCCATCGCACTCTCCAAAGCGGATTGGCCGATCCCAATAACCCACATTGGAACTGAAATATAATATGCTGATAATAGTGATAAAATCCGTTTTAATATTAAAAGTCACCTTACCCAGAGGTAACTAAGTAGATTCTGTAGAATTTGCCTTATATGCATAGCCTTTAGCCTTCCAAGAAAATTCTGAAATATGTATAACGTGTTTTTCGCTACTTTGATATAAAGATACGCATATGAGTTTTCGAAATGATTTATGATTTATATTACTTATAACTTTGTATTTAATAACGCATGAGTGAGGTAGCCCACGACCCTTGTAATAAAATCGTTTAATTTAAACGCCGAATCAAACACGCTGTCTAATCTCTTTGAGATATATCTAATAAAACAATGTATAGTAGGATTGTGTTCTTCTTTATTAGGAGTACAAAAATGGCATAAAAGTATCATAAGGATAGTTTACCATGCTCATTCTATCTTCTAAAGTAAGTTTGCACTTACTTCCAATACCAACCTGAAATGTTGAAATACACTATTTAGCTAGTGGACGAAGTCGCGGGCATTTGATACTACGAGATATACGAGATATAGTCCTAGGCCTACTGGTAACTGCCTAGTAAAGTTGGCCTTAACGAATAGAGTTATATTTTGATACTACGAGATATAGTCCTAGGCCTACTGGTAACTGCCTAGTAAAGTTGGCCTTAACGAATAGAGTTATATTTTGCCCTTACCAAGGTATTTTGTCCTAGTGAAAAAAGTTAGTAGCCCTAACAAGCGCTGCTTTTTTGTTCTGTGGGGCTCCCAAATGCCATATAATTTACTTGAATAATTATCTCAATGTTAACGAAGCCAATAAACAACTTGGTACTTCTTGTAATTTGGACTTGACACGGCTATACGCCATTCCATTTCAGGAGCTATTTTTATAGGGACGAAAGAAAATAAAACGATGTAAAAAGCAATAATGACAATAATGGCAATTTTCACGAATGTTTTCAAAAGTTAGCGTTGATCTGAATGAGATGAAAATAATTACAGTACAAAATTGTTATCAACTTTGTTTGATTTGTTTGAAATGTACCCCAGGCTGCCCAGTAATAAAATAATAAAATAAATAAATAAAAATTGTTTATTTTCATTCAGTTCATTTACATTACATTAAGTAGATTATATAACTATAAACTGCCAGATCTACATCAGTATAAGTTAATTTACATTACATTATTATTTGATAACTATTTTACATTTTAGTCTGAATGTACATGGGTTAGCTGTAGATCAATTTGATGTTACTGGGACCAGTAATGATATATATGTTATTAAATAGTGCAGATTTTCTATTTACAGAAAAACAAAGTTGTATGTAGCTTTGCAGTCGCAGAAAAAAGTTATGAAGGTTGAAAAAGTTGACTTTTCATACTACGACGACGGTCACGTGATTCAGGACACAAAAAATCGATTGAAATTTTTATTTTTTACATGGGTAGTTGTTTAAAATTAATTGTGTATTTAAAAAAATAGTCAAATATGAGCATAAGTTTGGACAGCCTGGGGCAAATTTTGGCAATGTCCTTTCAATTCATTTTTGGAAAGGGGTGTGGATTTTATCCTACTCTTAACAAAGTTCCGCCCGCCCACAGCCCGCTTCCATCTCAGGTTGCATTATCACTTACCTACCATCAGGTGTGATTGCTGTCAACGGCTATCTTGTTATTTGCATATACTTACCTATTACAAAAAACTCCAACATGCCCTCTCTCTACATTCCTCCTTTCCTTTCCTTCCATCCTTTGAGTAAGTGAAATTCCAGTAAAATCCCAGATCGCATCACCGCAATTAAAAGTTAAACATTTGCAGATGCACCGACAGAGCGCTCTCGTCGCGTATAAACTTGTGTCGCAATTTGGTCCCCCAGTTGCGACTAAGTTTAACTTTACTCGTGATTTCTCGGAAAACTAACTTTGGATTTCGTTGTTGCTAGCTCTTGATTAGATACATGGGGAATAAAAAAAGTACATAATCGATATTTTTAAATAAAATTTGAAAACGTCCAGCTGGTAACCACAGTCAATTTAACAGACTTCAAATGGACTATAAAATCGATTGGTACGACTGCCAAACGCTATCGAAAATAGTGTAAGGGTTTATTTTTATTTGATGTCTATTAGGAAGATATCTTTGGTTCAGTACTTACTCGTATTTATGACTCTCCCTTACTTCTTTGCAGTAAAAACCGTTAAAATTCCAGATTGCAACACTGCGATCATCGCTGCGCGCTTGTCGCGTATTAACTTGTGTCGCTAGCTAAATTATAAATCCTTACTAATATTATAAAGAGCGAAAGTGTATGGATGGATGTTTGTTACTCTTTTACGCAAAAAGTTCTGAATGGATTTTGATGATACTTTACAATACCACATAGGCCATATTTTATCCCGAAACTTGAACCAACGAGAAGTACGCGGATGAAACCGCGGGCGTTCTCTGGTAGTCTATAGAATATATATATATATATATATATATATATATATATATATATATATATATATATATATATATATAAATAGATAATTTATCAAATTATAATAATTAAATTAAATGAAAAATTATATATTTTTAATATCATCTTTCTTTGATTGATTCAAAGACTCTCTTTCTCTCTTCATCCACTAAAAGTTTATAATCAAAACTTAAACTTTCACAATAATATTGTAGTAGTTTTCAAACAACAAACTCAACTCTGATGCTATCTTATACTAATATTACAATAGAACGGCTATCCCGTAATATTCTTAGCAATGCAATAACACTGGGAACAACCAAAATACCTTTGTCGTCGACAAAACATGCCCTGTAGTATCAAATAAACTGCGGGCCATGGGAACAAGCGACGCAACCAGCGGTAACGATAATGACGCTTTTCATAAGTAATGCAAAAATCTGTTTAGCAAGATCAAAGATCTATCTAAATGAACAGAACGTTAGTTATTAGAATTTAAACTATCGCGAGAATTTTACATTTAAACTATAGCGAGAAAATTCGTTGTTTCAAATATTCTAAAAAAATCTGTTAAAGGCTATAGGTAATTTAAGGGTATTTCTATGAAACTAAGCGTCTGGCGACTAGTCACATGATTTGGCAGATATATATATAACAAAAAATATTAAACTCTTTAGATGATTAAGGGGCTGAGCCTTTGAAACTGGTTGCCTCTGAAAACCATGTTCCAAACTCGCCTATTGCCTACCGCACTTACTTTTGGGTCCCGGGCATAGAACAATCAACTTTCAGATTTTATAAAATGACGTAGGTCTGCATTTCATACGATCTTAGATAAAACACTAGTTTTGGACTTTTAAGGTTAGATATCATTTCATGCCTTTAACTCCTTTAAGACTTAGTATGTACTTTAGTAGGTAGTTTGTAATATTCAAATTTTTAAGCGTAAATAACCATGGCCTTAATAAGCAGTGTATTATGCTGCCATTTTAATAATATACGAGTTTATTTTGACACTACACACTCAGAATATTTTGTTTAAGTCATAAGTGTCCAGTAATTTATTCTGTAATAGAGAGGGTGGCTTTACTTACTGTACTGAACAAATAACACTCTTAGTATATTTGTAGTATGTAGTACTCAAAGACTATTGGACAAATTTAGAAGGAAATTTCATCGATAGATAGAACATTTCTCAGAGAACATTTCAATGTATGTATTTGTGTTTGAGTGTGAGTGTTAGTGAAGTACAAAGTTTTTGTGTTTTTGGAATGGTAAGAATACTGGCCGCATTTTCGCTTTGGACAGTTAGTCTGATCCTTTGCGCAAAAATTAAGCCAGTTTTTACTTGATAGATGGAAAAGCCATTGAGTCTAGGGCTTAACTGTTATCTTAAACTATTAGGTTTAGTGCCTCATTTGAAGAAATAGTCAAGTACAAAGTTTCTCCATTTAATTTCGCCGACACGAAGCTTCGGGCAGCGCCAAAGTCAACAAACAGGCGCTCAATCATTATTCAAATATTTCCAATTCGTGCGGACGTTTATACAGTATCAACAGCAATTCACCAGTGTCAACATTGACTTATTTTTCGATTCTCCCCAGTCAAAATGTCAAAACTGTGTCATTGTGGACGACAAATAGTTCATTGATTTATAATAATAATTTAGTAGTAGGATCATTTTCTTTTTATTAATTACAAGTAATTCCTGAACTACAATCACGCCTGGTGGTGGGTAAGCGATTTGACGGCCGAGTGGCGCAGTGGGTATACCTACTTCTGCGCCCTAGGCTGTGGGTTCGATGCCCACATCTGAAAATGTCTGTGTGATGAGCATATATATATATGTATATATATATATATATATATATATATATTCATCAGTTGTCATAGTACCCATACCACATGCTACCTAAGCTTATTTTCGGCTATATAGCGATGTGTCTTATAATATTTATTTATTTAATGCAATCTTAGATGGAAGCAGGCTAACATGTTTGGAGCAGGATGAAATCCACACCCTTTTGGTTTTCTACACGACAGCGTACCGGAACGCTAAATCGCTTGGAGGTAGGTATTTGTCGGTAGGGTGGTAACTAGCACACACAGCCGAAGCTTCCCACCAACCTGACCTGGACCAATATAGAAAATCTTAAGCGCCAAAGCCGGTTTACATTATTCAAATATCAAATATTAAGGCAAAGGGTTATTTGTTCAATTTAGTCTTTACATTTCATTTTAACCTCGCACGCAACGTGTAAAAGTGCGCTTACACCTTACACGGAAAAATAGAGCGATTATTTCTTGGTTTTGGTACGTTTGGATCAATGTTAAGCAGTTATTAAATATAGATCATTTATTTTTTTATTTATTTTTAGTACCTAAGTAGGTATAAATATTTAAGAAACAAGTAATTTCAATAAAAGTCGGTAATGTTTTCGTTTGTAACATTGTTTCACATTGCCCCAAAGTTCCATATTGTTCAATGTCGTCAATACGTATTGACAAATACCCATTTAGCTGAGAAATTTTCTTCTTGATTCTTTCGTTTCTATCACAATTACTAGGATAGACGGATATATACTATATGCAATAGTCGGAAAAGGAAACAGTTCCAAAAAACGGATGGCACGTATGTCTTACTATATTTCGTTGGGGTCTAATACTGGAATCTTATTGGAGAACCCTTTTTGGGGTCACAATAAATCTATTAAAGCTAACAGTGGGTTACCATAAATTTTGAAACAATAATCAGGACTATCTGTTAATCATTATTAGCAGCCAATTAAGAATGCCCTCTACAGAGAAAGGTCTCCTTCCTTATAGAAGAGGGGATGGAGCGTAGACCCACCATGTTGTTTCAACAATGCGGGTTGGCCAGTGTTTCGTTCATTAACAATCGCTGTCCTTCCTTATAAAAGAGGAGAAATTTAGTTAGGATTCACGACGATACTTAAATGAGATTTAGCAAGCTCCAGGTAAATGTGTATGAAGCTTGTTACGATCTAGTGATCGATATAAGGATTCATCTGATAGTTCAGATTATAAATAAAAATAGAACCGACTCAAAACGCACTAAAAAGTAAAAAATAACTGTGTCATTTAGTTGCTTTAATTTACTTAAGCATATCTAGGAATCGGTGCCAGCCAAGGTTTCTACTTTTAGGACATTACCTAGAACTCACAAACTGCTTTACTACGTAAAATAAATGTTCCTTAAACTTGGCTGGCACCGACTTCATAGATATGCTTAAGTAAATTAAAGCAACTAAATGACACAGTTATTTTTTACTTTTTAGTGCGTTTTGAGTCGGTTCTATTTTTATTTATAATCTGAACTATCAGATGAATCCTTATATCGATCACTAGATCGTAACAAGCTTCATACACATTTACCTGGAGCTTGCTAAATCTCATTTGAGTATCGTCGTGAATCCTAACTAAATTGCCATCCGATATGCTTATATCTAATTTGAAGAGTTCCTTTAATTTCCCCAGGATATCATCATCAGATCCTAACATGATGAAAATTGGACCACCTTGAAAGTATGCCCTATCTAATAAAAAAAGAATTATTAAAATCGGACAACTGTGTAAAAAGTTAAGCGTGATCATACATAAAAAAAATATACGTGTCGAATTGAGAACCTCCTCCGTTTTTTTTCGTCGGTTAAAAATGAAAATAACCCGGGTGGCTAATTTCTAACAGCCCAAATGACTAGCCTCGTACATTACTTGTTCGTATGATTTATACTACAATTAGTCGACTGAAAGGCTTTAGCTAACAGATATTTGAGGTCGGGGTAATCTGTTGTTCTTAATGTTGAAGCTGCAACTAACGTGATGTCATTTGTACTGAGGCCCGCCTCTTCACCGTCCCTCGTTATTCACTTTATTGCGTTTGTTTTTATACTAATCCATATTCATATAAGACATACCAAATAACAGGCGGGTTATTTGGTATATGAAATATTGAACTTTTCTTTCTTCCTTAAGACAGCTTTTTTCTCCTTTTCAAAATATAACTGCCATGATTCTCAACTAATTCTGTTTCAAATTCAGTTAGTGTTAGTGGTCTTAAATCGGTGCCTAGGCAAGAATGTTTTTGGCCGATCACAAGGTCCATTGTTCCCCCGTATGGGATAGGGGATATGGAACTGAGACCCATAACATGAGTCCGATGCGAGTTGATGGGCATTAGGTGATAATGTTGTTGGTAATTCTTTTACTATTACTTTAAGATGTTAATGATAAGGACTGGGACTGAGGTTTTAACGTACTTACTTAAGATTACTTTTTAACAATGAAAATTATCTCGAATTCTTCAAGAGGTCTCAAACTTAGTTGTTACGTTGTTACCCTATTGGGCAAACCTTTATCGCAGTTTGAAAGCTGCAATAAACGCGAAACGAAACATCGAATGTCGGCCTCACAAATAAACTACTGTTCCGCAGAATCTGTAATACTTACACTTTATTCGCACAGAGCAGAGTGCCTGCAGATCTTACACTAGCCTATGTAAACTATTTACAAGCCCTTGTGTGAGCCAGTGATAGTCAGACCTTCGTCATTTTATTATTGAGTAAAGTACTGTTTTGCAGAATCTGTAATACTTACACTTTATTCGCACAGAGCAGAGTGTCTGCAGATCTTTCACTAGCCTATGTAAACTATTTACAAGCCCTTGTGTGAGCCAGTGATAGCCAGATTCGACATTTTATTATTGAGTAAAGTACTGTTTCGCAGAATCTCTAATACGCACTTTATTCGGAAAACATAGAGTGCCTGTAAATCTTTTACACTTAGGCAATAATGTATTTTATGATAAACTATACAAAAAATAATGACGTACACTGTAAAGAGAATTAAAATTATATTTGTTATTAAATGAAGTCAAACACCCCATTCAAGGCCTTATAGTTTTGCAGACATAAAAAACACAGTGACAATAATGAGACCATCTATATAAAATTTCAAGTATTATAAATAATACTTTATTTATTTTGCTCTTTCCCGCGAAAAACCTACGAAATTAAGCAGCTCTACATTGTTGACTCTAAATCTCTTGAAGATGCTCCAGTATCGAAGTGAAACCTACATTGACGATTTGATGACTATGTCGCTTTGATTTATCGGTTACTATTAATTTTTCCTACTCTGTATATAAAAGACACTTCTAACTGTCTAATATATTAGTTCCTCTCGCCAGTAATAGATGGCGCAACTCGCAAGGCGTTGGAGGGAATGTCCCATTCGCAGGCCGCCATATTGCGCTCTGCAATATTGGATTTTCAATCGGTCGAGATAAAAAGTGTTTTAAATTGAATTTCTATTTCGTTTTTTATTAGGTCAGATCCAATGTTTTGGTGTTAATCCATACAAGTTGGTTGTGTTACACACCCTCGTGCCTCCGAGAGCACGTTAAGCCATCAGTCCTGGTCACTGTACGGTGGTATGTCTACGCTTCATATCCCCTCTCCTATAATATAAAAATAGTCACCAGCGTTAACTTGCAGCTGAATAAGAATAAAGGTTATCAATGTCATTCTACTCGTATATTTACTAATTTCAAATATCAATTTTTTTTTTAATTTTAAAGAGGTCGCGTATATTTCATATATATGCAATCTATTAACCACATAAACAAGTTGTGTATTCGTGTAATTTAAATATGGTATGTCAGTTGGGCAAACCTTCAAAACCTTGGGCTGGGAGGCTTCTGTCGCTATTTACAACCCTACCGTCAAAGACGTACCGCCAAGCGATTTAGCGTATCGGTACAATGTAGGTTGTATCGCCGATATAATAGTTATAATTACACCAAATACGTAAACGGATTCACTAAATTATTAGATATATTATATTAACCTATATTATATTAACCGACTTTAAAAACATAATTCTGTTTATGTATCGACGTCCATAATTTTCAGTAAACTACTAATCCAATCTGGATATGGTTTTCATTATTTAAATTATTATTATTTATTATTATGTTATTTTAAGAAACAAAATAATGTTAAAATTACATTTTTGGATTGTTAGATACTGTAAAAATTAACCGGTACCAAAACCGAAACCAATTCTTTTTAAACCCTGATTCCTTTTTAAATCAGGTCACAATCGGAGAAAGATCATAACTGAATTCAACACTTTAAATTTATTTCTTACGTTTCACTGTGAAACAATTTTCACGCGCCATTTAAACTTTTACAGTTCATTTATCTTAAATTCATTAGTTTCAAATTACTCTTTAATGTTATATAATTGTTATCCTGTCGATATCCAGATATTATAAAAAATGCTCGATTTATAGGGCCTTAGTATTATTTAAAAATAACTATTATGCTATTCTGTATCGATGTATATTATCTTCATAGTGTGGATGAATAATTCGTCTCTATCTCCAACACTATACTATAGCTAGAGAGATATGAATTCGAATCTCACACTATCGAGTTAAAATTTTTAACAAAAAATAGAACCGACTCAAAACGCACTAAAAAGTAAAAAATAACTGTGTTAATAAATAGTTGCTTTAATTTACTTAAGCATATCTATGAAGTCGGTGCCAGCCAAGTTTAAGAAACATTTATTTAACGTAGTAAAGCAGTCTGTGGGTACTAGGACTTCTAGGTAACGTCCTTAAAGTAGAAACCTTTTAGTGCGTTTTGAGTCGGTTCTAGTTTTTGTTAAAAAAATTTATTTCTTACTTTTTAGTAATTTATTTCCACGTAACGTACTCGTACTATACTCTCATAGTATATTATACGGCACTAGTAGCCAAAAAAACTAAGGCTGTAAGTGTGCCTATAAAATTTGAAGAGTTCCTTAAATTTTCCCAGGATATTATCATGATGACTATCTATCTAACTATTTTGGAAGTGTGCCCTTTCTAATAAAAAAGAAATATTAAAATCGGACAACTCTGTAAAAAGTTATGTGTGATCATACATAAAAAAAATATACGTGTCGAATTGAGAACGTCCCCCGTTTTTTTTCGTCGAGTAAAAAACATTGCTACAGAACAGCGCTACAGTAGGCATTAGAAATATTATCACCATATCGTTATGGCATTAGGAAAAAAAATCAGACGTTTAATCTATGCATTGTTAGGTACTATGAGAAAATAATATTATCACTATCATCTCGTATAGGAGTTACGAAATAAAAGTCTGATAATTTTTAAGTTTGACATTAAAAGTGCAAGCGATTTTAATGTGTGTTATTTTACACTTTTACATGAAACATTACGTACGTAAAAGTGTCATCAGATTTGGCTTTGAACGTTTTCAAAAAAAAAACAAAAGAACCCTTTGTAAAACAAGGTTCGTACATATTTTAAATTATATACAGCTATAATGTACGAAAAGCTTTCAATGTTTTGAGCACATTTATTTATATTTTTACGCTTTTTACGCACTTTTTCACTTTCACATTATTATTTTTCACTTTTATTTTAATTACACTTGCCACACTTTCTCTTTTATGAACGCACTTATTTAAACTTACGTCAAATACATTTCATTTAGAGTTAAATTTAATATTACATATATACATTTATTTGTAATATTATATTATTACACATAATAACTTACTAAGGAATTAAATCACAATATATATTTTGTTTGCTTATAGCAACAGGTTTATTTTTATACGGGAAATGATATGCTTTATCTAAAATATTCGATACACAAAGGACTATAAGGTCTACGCTTGCCTAGAAAATGCTAATTCACTACGTAGTATATAAGAATTCTTCAAAACAATTTTCCTATACAAGTTTTCTTTAAGTTATTTTTCTGTTATTTTAATATTATTTATTTGAACTTCCAATAGTGCATACCTTATAACTATTACACAACGAACTTACATGTCTTCTTACAAAAAGCACACAGAAGGTATTGGCAAATAATATTGAAGTTATTTGAAAAACTAAACACTAGCAGTTTTAAACAACACTTCGTACAAAAATGTTTACAATAGTGTTTATAACATTGCATGCTTCCTAGCAACATACAATGGAAAACTTTCTTGGAACATGCAACCCTGCTGATTCAATTTGTAAAATATAGCTATCTAAATTTACAGGAGGATATTTAGTTATTATAAATTTCATTTCCAATTTGTTTATTTTTAATAGGTAGGCATAGTTTATGAGCACTTTTAAAACGACAGTTTTTAGCGACTCTACCATTATCTTTTCTGCTGAGACGACAACGTGAAAAATCTAGTGATTTTCTACTTCAAATACTACTTTTTTTTTAATTATGAGATAATATTATTAATTATTTTGATATAAAATTATTAATTCTACTTTTTATGCGAAATTCATAGCTGCTATTGCCACTGTCTTTGTCATAAACAGTTTATCAAATCAATTTAAAAAATTTATATTATTTGCCAAAACCTTATTCACTGTTATAGATTAGACAGTTATATTTATATTTAAATAGAACATAGATAATTATCATATCTTTTCTTTTCTTTTCAGCCCTATCCTGGCCATAGTAGAGCTTCACACAGTCACAAGATCCGATGGAACCTTCTACCAGTGTCTCACGCAAGCGGTCACTCTATGGCAGACCACGTTCTTCGTGATGATCATAATTTTCCTCTACCTCCTACCTTTAGTAATCCTAATTGTACTGTACACTATTATAGCTAAGAATTTGATCACCGCTGCATCTAAAGTAGTTCTAAATAAGACTGTAGATCCTTATAACGCCAGAGCGAGGAAGCAAGTTATTTTGATGCTTGGTACTGTAGTTCTATGCTTTTTTCTATGTCTAATGCCATATAGAGTACTAGTTCTTTGGATCATAATTTCACCTTCTGAAATATCCGAAAACGTCAGTCCAGAAAAATGGTACAACTTGCTTTACTTTTCTAGAATCATGCTATACATAAACTCGGCTATAAATCCTATTTTATATAATTTGATGTCGTCTAAATTTCGCATTGGTTTTTGTAAAGTATGCATCTGTTATAAGAGGTCATCGGAGAGAACGCAAAATAGACGAGTGCATAGAACTATAACCAACGGTTCAACAACCAGTAGTAGTTTATCACGAACAACGAATAGCTTGAAGAAGCTTTTCACACATAGAAGCAGTTTGGATAAAAGCGATACAGAATTCGACAACAAAGACATCAAAGATGATGGAACGGCTAAAACGAATCGCTTCCTAAACAGGATGTTCACTAATAAAAGGTTTATACGACAACAATCGGCCCCTATTTGCTCGAACCCAAAAACGAAAGTAATAAACAGAATGAGAAGCGAAGGCAGCATGCTCGAAGTGTCAGATGCTTTGGATAAAAACAAAGAATCTAGAAGTGACACGGCAAAGTTTATCGGACATTCCAATATAACTAAAAATAGATTAGATATTGAGCTGGAGCAATCTAATCGCAACCAGGGATCGCTGAGGCGGAGTGTTTTAATAAATAGCGCGAAGGCAAAAAGCTTGGAGGTTGACCCTAATAAAAAGTTTGTTTCTTACCAAAAGATTAAAGTAGATTGCGTTGTTGGCTTCCAAAAGTCTAAGAGTGTAGATTATGATTTTCCAGAGAGCTTCGTGTGATGGATATAGTTTGTATAGGAGAATTTATTGTGCAAAAGTTAACTCGTAAAACTGTCGCGATTCAACGACTCTGTAGTCATATTTGGGAGTTGTTGAATAAGATATGTTAGCTTTTTGTCATTCCTAGACCGATTTGTGTGGAAGTTTGTAAAGTATTCTCTAAAAACGACTTGTGTGATTCGTTATGTGTGTAAAAGTTTAAGAAAAAAGTATTGTCCGTTTACAATAAGTCTTTTGTTACCTATATTTTGTATACAAATTGACAGAATTAAACGATGTATTTTACCTACAATCTGATGTTCCAATATTTTCTTACGTATAGTTATTTCTTGGTAGAGATCGCTACTAAGCGATTTTGTCGCCTTTTTCTTATTTTGTAACGTTTCTGTATTACTTGTATTTTCTTTTCTGTGGTGTACAAATAAATATTATAGAAAATATAGGACAGCAAACACCAATGAAATGATTTATAAGAAGAATGAGTAACAATTGCTAATTATTAGATAGAAGTATGATTGTAATAAAAGCCGAAGATGCATTGAGCCTAATATAATATACAAATTATATAAAAAAAAGTTATTTAAAAATGCTTCTTTTATTTGTCCCTCACAATTTAATAGCACAAATTAATTTCCATCAACATAAATTCAAACAGGTTTTAATTCTTCGTTCATTTGACAAGTTAATTGTAATAGTCTCCCTGTCAAAGAAAACAGCAAAAAATTTCCAACTTATGTAAGTTTTTAATTATTTAATAAGTACAATAATTTTTATAAAATTAATATTTAAAAGACTGACTATACTATGAAAGCAAAACTACCTAATAAAATTAGAAAACAATTTTGAAATCTCGAAATAAAACGAAGAATTATAACTGTGCAAATGTCAAGAATCGCTAAACGGGATATTTGTTGATCTTGTTGTTTGTTGGTCTTTTTAAAATACGAGGGTTTAATCTTTTTAACATCACTGTTGGGGCTACCCTGTATTTTGCTAGATTTGTGAAATACCTATAGTTAAGCTAACGAAACCACAGAATGTACGTAAACAAAGGACCGGTATGTGAAAGATATCCATCTTCTTCTTCTCAAGGAAAAATAGTGTAAGATTTTCAAGAGTGTTTCATTTGTTTTTTGTCGATCGCACAACTAAACATAAGTAGTATCTCCTTGCCCCAATAAACTCAGTCACACTTTGCTCCACCTATGCTCTATTAAAAATCTACATCATGCTCACAAATTTTTCAATATGATTGAGAGTATCTACCTTGATGGCTTAACTCACATTGGCGCAGAAGAAAACCGTCTTGTTTTGTCTATAGGATATTCGTACTATATATGTTTTCATATTTGTATAATACAACTTTGTACCTTGTATAATGCGGTAATACATATGAATATTATAATTTGTATTTCCTGCGTAAGCGACAAACGCAACGCGATGCTGTTCACTCCGCTTGAAAAGTGGTCTCGACTCAAAAACCTTTCGACATCAACGACCATCAGTTGGTCGACATGACCAATACTACAGCACGCTGGGTAACTTCAAGTTTGTAGACTAGTCTCGCTGTCAGTGTCCGTCCACGTTTGACGGACGCATTGGTCAAAGACTTTAGTCTTCGGATACACTCTCATCAATATACA
Organism: Mycalesis mineus; assembly: GCA_034621355.1. Taxonomy (NCBI): domain Eukaryota; kingdom Metazoa; phylum Arthropoda; class Insecta; order Lepidoptera; family Nymphalidae; genus Mycalesis; species Mycalesis mineus. Next base: position 7,230,635 of record CM067904.1, on the reverse strand, counting down.
CCTTTTTTTAAATAACTACAAGTTGGCCCTTGACTGCTATCACACCTGATGTTGAGTGGCGATGCAATCTAAGATGGAAGCGGGCTAACCCCTATCGGATTCTACACGACATCGTACCGAAACGCTAAATCTATTGGCGATACGTATTTGTACGTTTGTTATAGCCTCCCACCAGTCAGACCAAGACAAATTAAGAAAAATCTCAATCTGCCCCGCCGGGAATTGAACCCAGGACTTCCGTCTTATAAATCCACCGCGCATATCACTGCGCCACTGAGGTCGTTAAACCACCTACTTCACACCTACTTCAGGAAACGTTCAACTAATGAGACGTTAAAGTAATAACGAGATGTCCTGCGTAAGCCACAAACGCGATGCTACGCGACACGACAAATGAGCCCATTACGTCGCGTCGTGCCGCAGACCGCTACATAGAACGCAAGTAGAGAATGCTGTTTGTACCGCGTTCGTCGCGTTGGTAGCCTCGCGTCGCGTCGTGTTCGTCGCTTACGTAGGACACCCCGTAAGTTATATTTACTATTTAGTCCATCAATCAATATTCAATTAACTCCAAAACAACGATGTCGCGAGTTATAACTCTCGTAATTTCTACCAAGATCGGCGACCTTGCTTGTTCAACAAATTTCGTATAAATTCAATTCATTTCAGACAGTCATAACAAACTTTTGATTTATGGACAATATGATTAAACTTACCAATTAATATTCGACTTGCCGAAGTTAATTTCGAAGTTTGAATCGTATTTAATGTCTTTCCATGATACTGAGGGATTCGTTATTACATAGCTAATACAGGTATTTCTTAGTGATCTATATAAAAAACTGTAACGTACTATAGTATACAATACATAGGGTAACACACATAGTTTTTAACGACCTCCGTGGCGGAGTGGTATGCGCGGTGGATTTATAAGACGGAGGACCTTGGTACAATTCCCGGCGAGGCAGATTGGGATTTTCTTACTTTGGCTATTGGGAAGTTTTCGCTGTGGCAAGTTACCATCCTACCGACAAAGACGTACTGCCAAGCGATTTACCGTTCCGGTACGATGTCGTGTAGAAACTGAAAGGGGTTTGGATTTCGTCCTACGCCTAACAAATTAGCCAGCTTCCATCTTAGATTGCATCACCACTTAACATCAGGTGTGAAAGCAATAAAGGAACAACTTGTAGTCGATAAAAAAACACGAAGACACCCGCCCGCGAAGTTCTCTCTGTCCGTCTGATCGCAATAAACTCAAATACTACTGTATAGATTTTGTTGCGGATTTCACCAATAGCTAGAGATATTACTGGGAAAAGTTTAAGCATATATTTTTTTAACATTTTGGGTAATTTGGCTTAAATATAACGATAACTGTTGGTAGAGATGTAGACACATTGTAAACGCTGCCAATCGAGCGTATAATTGCTACCTAACCACTTTGATATATAATAAAACAATATGTGGAAGGTATGTTCCTTTTTAACGCCTACAAAAATATCTGTCTTTTAAGATTGCTTGTCTTTTAGGATTGATTTAAGAAGTCTTGCTATACTCATTCTTTTTTTGTTTACTAGTAGTTATAGATAAAATACGCCATCCCGCATTGGAGTAGCGTGGTGGATCTACGCTCCATATCTCCTCTCCTACGAGGAGAGAGGCCTGACTGTAATCGGCTGTCAATTGGTAGATAATGATAACTAAAACGTTTTACAACACGAAAAAATATAAGCCAAAGCCTGAAATTTGTAATACGTCTTCAAAAGGTTTTCGTTAGCAAGTTTCATCTCAGCCCGTAATATAAAGAGGGCACTTAAAATCACATTATGTTAATAATGGTGTTAAAGCGTGTTTTTTAACTCCTTTGATGTCCCGAGCACTTGTGTAGTATAACATTTTATATTTACTTCATAAATGTAAACTGCTTCACGACCTCCTTGCTGATTTTATTTTTTATTTCGTCTTAGTTTGGGTTTTATTGAAAATTTTTAATATTATTTAGGAACAAATTTTATTTGGAATTATTTAAAGGAATAAATATATTTGATATTGGTTCATATTGGAGAGAGGATTTCGAAATAGAGAGATTAGACTCTTTACGGTCACAGTTGATGGGCTTAAGGTTGATGACGCTGTAACGATTTTATTTTACGCATTTTACAGCCTGCTCAAGACCTCGTGATTCAAAGTCGCAAACTAATCGATGGACAAACGACGCGGACTTGTGTAATGGTTTACTTCTAAGTATGGGGAAACCCCCAAAAGTTTTTTTTCTACCTTTATGTGAAATTTTTAATGCTGTTCAGAATACATCTACGTATCGAGTTTCATCAGTATTGTTCTTATAGTTTCAGCAAAAAGTGGCTGTGACATACGGACGGAAGGACGGCTACAGAACCCTAAAAACAAAAAAAAATACGCTTACAAAATCATCTTTACTTTTCAATAAAATTTATTGAAGGTTTTAATTTAATTGATTAAAATAAGCAATTTGCCAAGCAATCAAAATCATATAAAAGCCAATTTTTTCAATGGAGAATCGAATAGAGGCTAAAATCGTTCGAACAATAGCTAGGCACTCTATATCACAATGTCGGCAGCAATTACGCGTATATTACGAGTTCGCCATTATTTGTGCCGCGTTTTGTGTCAGCCATATTGTTGTTTCACTGTTTATTGCAATTTGAATAACGCCATTCAAATTATTGTATAATCGTAAGCATAGAAATCGTGTGGCATTACTAGGACTTGCACGAAATCCATTAGCCATCAGAATTATGCCATTAGCCATCGTTTTATACAACCCTTTACTTATCGAAGAGCGGAGTTTAGGATAATTGGGCCTATGTGACTTTGATTGAGTACTATATTGTCAAGGGGACGTCGTTTATTTATCTGAGGCGTTTTTGAGGACTTGCCCTCTTTTTTGTTAAAATTAAGAAAGATTAAAATCATTCTAATTTAGACCACGTTAATTCGTCTCGGTCCCAAAAGTGGTAACAACAAATCCTTATTGTTATCAGTAAAATTAATTATTAATTTATTATCATCATTCATCATTAAAGAATTTATCAAGGAGGTATTTAACAGGCTTAAGTTGGCTACTAGAATACCGGGGTAAATACTGATAAATATGTTTCTTTTATTCAAATTCAATATCAATTATTTCAAGTAGGCCAATTATAAGCACTTTTGAAACGTCAAATTACACTATTTGTAGAGACTCTACCACCGGCTCGGAAGGCAGGTCTTGTTGAGAAGAGCCGGCAAGAAGCTCAACAGTTGCTCTTTTAAAATCATTAATTATTACAATATTAACTGTATGGAAGTTGAAAACTGATCCAATTGCCTCTCAACCTCTTTGTCATTTAAAAATTCATCTATAGTAGAATAACCTTGACTCAGTAAGAATTTTAATACATTGCTTACACTTATGCAATGGCAGATCTAAAACTGAATTGGGCATCTTGTTGTTGAAGCGTACACCCAGTCCAACAAATGACTTTTGAACTTTTCGGAGGCGATACGCTGATAAAACTAATTTATGTCGATTCCTAAGAAGGCGATCGTTTAAGTCCTTTTTCTGTTTATACATATTTATATTTTGTTTGACAAAGACTAGGTTATTGTATATATATTGACAGGCTACTGTAAGGATTCCTATATCTTTAAATTTATCACGAAGGGACTCACGGGGTTTTAGTTTATATATCGACCGAATTGCTCGTTTTTGAAGTATAAATACAGAATTTATGTCAGCAGCCTTGCCCTAAAATAAAATGCCATAAGACATCACACTGTGGAAGTAGTATACTAGTAGTATTAACTACAAGTTAGCCCTACTACATTAATGCCTTGGGCTAAGTGATGATCAATCTAAGCTGAAAATAAACAGAAAAAAAACCATTTTAAGTTTATGTATCAATAACCATGAATACAATGAATAATACATGACAAATATATATTTTTTATATTAACTTTTAACCCCTATCTGAATAAATATTAGGGTATCCCAAGTATCACTATACCGAAATTAGATTTAAACGGTCTAGCGGTTTAACCGTGAAAAGGTAACAGTCAGACAGATTTACTGTTGCATTTATGTTAAAATGATGTTAAATGATATTTTAAGAAAGACATTAAGGATCCTACGTTGGTAACTCAATCTAGACTATCGCGTCACCTGCAACAATACTGCCCACATTATAGTGTAAGAGCCAGGGTCTGATTGATGTCATGATCTATTTTTTTACTATTTAGGCAATGTGAGTAGAATGGTGCCCGAAAATCGCAGTGTTGGTCGCCCACCCACTGATGACATTAAACGTGTCGCAGGGAGCCCTTGGCCACAACGGGTGCATCACAGTAGTACCCCCTAATTTTAGTTCTATAGAATTGTTGATACACCATATTAGTGCTTGTCCCATTAGTTCTATATAGAACTAGTCAAAATTAAAGAAATGTCGACATCAACATCTTGTTTGTACGTTACATATAAAATATCGATAGTTTTTATAAATAAAATATGGAATCTCTTTTGATTGCAAATGAAAGCTTTGCTTAAATTGCACAAAACGTCTTTAAAATGGAATTGAGGTTTTTAATATAATTTTTTTCTAAACCGAATAGTTTGCGCGAAAGATACTTCAAACTACAAAGTGGTAAAATGTGTCCCCCCCTGTAACTTCTAAAATAAGAGAATATTTTTTTAGACACAACTACTACTTTGTTTTAACAACATAGCTTTTGTCGCAAGGGACATTTTTTTGTTAAAAACAAAATGAAATATCAATCAAAGTAATATAAAGTTTATAACTTATATGCTATAAGCAAAGTCAAGAGTAAAAAATATACTACAGTTCTTTATAGAACTATTGGGATATTACTTGACAGCCCGGAAAGTATCCCAACAGTTCTATAGAACTACGGTATGGGGTACTACTGGGATGCACCCGCCACAATTAGCTCAGGATCGTTGTATATAAGTCCCTTAGGGTCTTCTTCTATGTCCAGCAGTGGACATCTATCAGCTGATGTCATGATGATCATGACTATTCACCCCCATTTCTTATAGGCAACCATATATCGGGTGTAGCAAAAATTTCAATTTAGTATTCTTTATTCAACATATTCGAAAATAAATAATTAACAATAACATTTCTGGATTTTTAACCTAAATAATACTTAATTTTTATACTTTTACATAATTTTCTTTTAAATGGCGTTTAATTTATTCAAAAAACATTTAGCTGGACTTTATTTAACGATAATTACTGCTAAATTTTGATGGACAACCCGAATATTATTAGGTTTAAAGACATTTATTCTCAAAAGAATACAATAATTCACTTAATGAGAAATTAACAAAAACACAATAAGAGTATATAGGTACATTACGTGTGATACAGAGCAACGGAACAAATCTTAGTAGTAGGTAGTTTTTACATTTCATTGGCGTGTTTACCAAACATTTTGACAACGCGTTTTGAGTTTTCTCTTAAATGCTACAAACGATTTCTCACAGAAAATTTCTTTCGGTAGACTGTTATCCACCATTTTTTCATATTGTTATCCACCATTCGTTTAAATTAAATTTTATCAAAAATAGATCACAGCAGGTTTGGTTCTCTCTCTCAGGGCTTATCTTTTCCTTTTATTTTTCCGCAGGATTTTCATCGCAACGAATCGATTTTTATTAAGTTTAAATAAATAATAGATCACTGCAGTAATCCGTCGGATCTTACACTATTAGACGTATCTCTTCGTATTATTTTTCCGATGTATTTTCAGCGCAGCCCACGCAAAGCTCCGCAGAACATTAAAACTGTGAGTACACAAGCAACGAGATAGGTCAGTACTCAGTTCATTGTATTCACTTTAGTACTGCATTCTTATTGTTCTTTTTATATACGACTTTTGTACGAGTAGCGTTGTTGTATAGGTGATTAAGAAGTGTAGGTTCCATGAGCGGCTTTGAATCTCATGGTCCTGGGTTCGACTACGGGGAGCTATAAAATATTGACCTTTTCTTTCTTCAAAGAAAATTGTTCTTCTTTAAAATTCTCAGTTAAAATTTTTTAATAAAACATAGAACCGACTCAAAACGCACTAAACAGTAAAAAATAACTGTGTCATTTAGTTGCTTTAATTTACTTAAGCATATCTATAAGTCGGTGCCAGCCAAGTTTAAGGAACATTTATTCTACTTAGTAAAGTAGTAGCAGTTTGTGATTGTAGGTAAAGTCCTTAAAGTAGAAACCTTAATTTTTTTATTCCTTACTTTTTAGTGATTTATCGCCACGTAACGTACTCGTTTTATACTCTCATAGTATATTATACGGCACTTGTAGCCAAAAAGCTACCGATACTTACACAAAAACCGAAAACGCTGCAAGTGTGCCTATAAAATTTGAAGAGTTTCTTCAATTTCGGAGGGCTCGGTTTTGATTTGAATAAAAAAGCAAGTATTCGGTGACGGTCATTACACACACTACATCACAAGGTTTCAGTTCGGTCTATGAAATACATATTTAGCTTCTTTTTTCATCCAAGAAATTCTCAGTAAATATTTTCAGCACGTTGAAGGAAAATTAGTAATATTACACTCCCGAGCATCGGTTCGTGCTGAATATTATAATTAAAATCTGATAGTGGTGGTTAGAAGAGTAAAATATAAGGAGTCAATATCATCTCAACTTGTCCAACCCACATTTTAGCAGTGTAGATTTTACAACCCCTCTCCTAAAAGGAGAGATTTGACCTCGTAGAGGATTGTTAGTACCGTTATTTAATAAATCTGTTCATGTGGCTTATTTGATACTCGTAAACAGAATCAAAATCCTAGTAGAGTACCTCTTGTAGACCTAAATTCAAGTAATTTTGCTAGCTACAATATTTGTTATCTTATAAACCGACGAAAAAAAACGGAGGAGGTTCTACATTCGACACGTACCTATAATTTTTTTTTTATTTATGACCACGCATAACTTTTTACAGAGTAGTCCGATTTTGATAATTTTTTTTTATTAGGAAGGGTATACTTCCAAGGTGGTCCCATTGTCATCATGTTAGGATCTGATGATGATATCCTGGGGAAATTAAAGGAACTCTTCAAATTTTGGAGTGACGCTTACAGCGATTTCGGTTTTTGTCTCGGTATCGGTAGCTTTTTGTCTACTAGTGCCGTATAATATACTATGACAGTATAGTACAAGTACGTTACGTGGTGATAAATATGCTTAAGTAAATTAAAACTTAATGACACAGTTATTTTGTTTGTGTGCGGTTTGAGTTGGTTCTATTTTTATGTAAAAAATTTTTTAATTAATTTTGTTATTTTTACTATGTGGTAGGTATATTGAAGTGATTGAGTGGATGAGAGGAAGTCAAAATTAAAAAAAAAAGTACTCTAAATATATTTACTAGTGGATGGCCCACGACTTCACTCGCGTAGTTCCCGTCCCAGTGGGGTTATCAGCATACTAATTAGCTTATATCACTTTTCACTACTTTATTAACAAACACAAAAAATATTTTTACAATCCCACTAGTACTTTCAAAGATAAGTCGGAACAAACAGACAGACAAAAATTAAAAAAAATATTTTTTTGTGGTAATTGTTTTTTTAATCATGATACTTAGCTCTTGATGAAATCACACATGTTGATAAGTGATGATGGAATCTAAGATTTCTATCTTACGGGTTAACTTGTTGGAGTAGGATGAAACTCACACCCTCTTCAGTTTCTACACATCGTACTGAAAACACTAAATCGCTTGGCGGTACGTCTTTGTCGGTAGAGCGGAAACTAACCACGGCCGAAGTTTCCCACCAGCCAGACCTAGACCAATTTAGAAAATCTTAATTGGCTCAACTGGGAATCGAATCCGGTACATGCATTTAATGAAAAGCCGACGACGGTCGAGTGGCGCAGTGGGTAGTGTCCCTGCTTCTGCGTCCTAGGCTGTGGGTTCGATTCCCACATCTGGAAAAGTGTTTGTGTGATGAACATGGATATTTTCTAGTGTCTGGGTGTTTATCTATATATTATAAGTATTTATGTATAATATATATAAAAATATTCATCAGTTATCATAGTACCCATAACACAGGCTACTTACGAGTACGCTTACTTTGGGGCTATATAGCGATGTGTGAAATTGTCCTATAATATTTATATATTTATTATTTATTTAATTACTGTTAAAACTAACATATTTGTATAGATAATTGATGGTAACACTGAAAGAGAACTGGCAACTTGCAGAACAATAGAGTAAAAATAAGTATTGAAATAAGAACCAATATCGTATCTTTGAGGAGAAAAATAAATATCCCCCTGACATTGTTTATCTGATAGTCCACTTTACCAAATAACACTTTATTTTGTACACCATCTGCCAAAGTAACTGAACACTGTAAGTGATTTCTCTTCGGTAAAAGATCTTAGCTATCAAACCACAATGAACAATACTAGCTCAAGAGCTGGTGGACATTTTGGGTAGGTATGTGAGCAAGCTGAAAACTCGTCGTACAACACTTCTATAATTCCTTGACATGGAACGACTTGGCTAAAAGGAGTGGACTTTTTTGTCGTGGGGAAATCCTCATTTACTTCTACTTACTTTTTTTTATTTTTACTTGAATAAATACTCTCTTTTTACTTGAATAATAGTCTAGTTACCAAAAATAACACTTAATTTTTTTCAACATCTGCTAAAGTAACTCAACACTTGAAGTAATTTCTCTTCAGCAAAAAATCATTGCTATCACTACAATGAATAGCTAAGAAGCATTTTTGAGTAGATATCTGGTATTTTGACCTCGCTGAAAACTATTAATATAACTTAGCGATAGTTATAACACAAGTTTCTTGCTTTCCTCAACTACCTATTTAAAATGTCTACAAACTCTTTCACTATACGTAATTCGTTTTCTGTTTTACATACACGAGCTTATTCAATCGGTGTAAAAGGAAAACGCAATAAAAATCGACTGTTGCTTACAAAAGCTTATTGAGACAGATTTAATAAAATACTGGGCATATTATGTGCCTTTCTCTTCTAGCTAAGATTGAAAGTTGTAAGTATCATCATCATCGTTATCAGCCTATTAACGGCCCACTACAAGGCCAGGCCTCCCTCCTTAGGAGAGGGGAAATGGAGTGTACATCCACCACCCTGTTCCAATGGGGGTGGCGGGCGGATAGAGTGTTCTAAGTATAATATACAGAAATTATCGTTATCAATCTATTCGAATGGAGAAGGTATTTGAAGCTTAGACTCACCACGCTGCGCGGAGGTGTAACACTTCACACGTAGCTGTGAAGTGTTACACCTCCGCGCAGCGTGGTGAGTCTAAGCTTCTGCTTCCTTGGAAGAAAAGCTAAAACTACTCCCGAGGATTTATAAGGATTCGAACGGAGAACTTTATAATCAAAAGCCTTAAGCTTGCCACTGGATTAACGAGGCAAGGAAGTAAGTCGATCTGGTAGTTAGCATAGTCTGCCAGAGTCGATGGATATTAATTATAAATTATTGATTTTTTACAGATGGATTTAGGGATGAATGGTAGATAAAACTATCGTATTTAAAAAGCTATACGTAAAAAACACGTTTCACAATGCGTGTATTGAACGTAAGGCAAAGGTGTTAAGCCTCGCGCTCCTGTGCCTGTAATTTTAATGGAAAATTGAAAATTCTTCGAACATTTTTTTTATAAACAACAAGTTTTGCCCTTGACTGCTATCACACCTGATGTTAAGTGATGATGTAATCTAAGATGGCAGCGGGCTTACTTGTTAGGAGTAGGATGAAAATCCACATCCTTATCGGTTTCTACACCACATCGTACCGGAACGCTAAATCGCTTGGCGGTACGTCTTTGTCGGTAGGGTGGTAACTAGCCATGGCGAAAGCCTCCCACCAGCCAGACAAATTAAGAAAAATCTTAATCTGCCCCGCCGGGAATCGAACCTAGGACCTCCGTCTTATAATTCCATCGCGCATACCACTGCGCCACGGAGGTCGTCAAATATTATTGGACATGTCATGTCCAATAATATTCATACACAGATTATTATCATAAGATGTTAGCCATAGGTATATATAATATTTGGTACGACTAATATTTTCCATTGAAGTGAAAAACTTATGCCAGTAGTGAATATATAGTCCAAGAAGTCAAAATGAACCCTAGAAATTGAGGAAGTCCGATATTTTAACAATGTAGTTATTCAAGCTTATTAATAGAGTACTTTCCTTCTTTTCAGTCCAATTTTGGGTGTCGCCACATACACCCACGAGCGTTACCACGACGGCACCGAAGTCCCCGTCTGCCTCACCCAAGCCGACACCTTCTGGTCAGCGCTCTTTTTCATCCTCATCATAGCAATCTTCTTCATCATCCCCCTTGGAGTACTCCTCGTGCTATACAGCGTCATCGCCAAAAATCTCATGGAGAATCCTGTAATCATAGCACAGAATACAAAAAACACTACAAACGCTGGTAACGTTGTTAGATACCGAAAACAGGTTATTTTAATGCTCGGTACAGTTGTTCTCTCTTTCTTCATATGTCTCCTTCCATTCAAAGCTTTGACATTATGGATAATAGTGTTCCCACCGGAGACAATACTGTCTTTAGGCATAGATGGCTACTATATACTTCTATATTTTTGTAGAGTGATGTTGTATTTGAACTCAGCAATCAACCCTATATTGTACAATTTGATGTCATCAAAATTTAGAGAAGGGTTTGTTAAGTTGTTGAGGATAAATAAGTTGATGAGATGCGGTAGACATTTAAGAGAAAATATGCAAAGAAGGGACACATTTAACACTACAACGTCAACAGGTTTTTCGAGTAGCCAGAATACTTCTGACTCTTTTTGGAGGCGTTACAGTAACCGAGCGTCTTCTCAGAAGTACTTTTTTAATAGAGATAGCAAGAAAATAAAAGAAGTCAAAGAGGTTTTCGATACAAAAGTGACACAAGTTAAAATAGGTGAAATTATCAGTGTGGAGAACACTAGACGTAATAGCATGAAAATTATCGCAGCTCTGAACGAACTGAATGATTTAGAAGATGTAAGCAAAGGCGTCAAACGTAATAGTATTAAAGTAGCAACTGTAAATAGCGATGTGCAAGTCGATGTACATAACACTGACGATGAAACGGTCAGTTTAACGGAGAACAATAAACAGATACAAATATTAAATTTAGATGTTAAGACCAATAATGTATATTCGGTGACATTAGATGTTAGCGAAAAGTGCGACAGAAACAGGTTTGTATGTGTGCCAGCGCCAGAGAGTAAAAATATATTTGTATACGACTTTAAAAGTAACGAAAGTTTTGTGTAAATGTACTTAGTATTTTGTATAATTATTGTAACTTGAGCCTTGTGTCTACATTTGTGTCATTTTCGCGATCCGATTATCGTATTCGTTGTCACACGTCATGGACGTCTTATGAAAAGTCATTTTCCACATAGCGGCCGGGACGAGACGGCGACAAGATGCTAGGGCGACGTAAGTCGTAATGTTATGTGATGGAATATGTCACACAAAAGTCTCACCGAGTGTGATTACTCGATATGACATGTTATGTATTAACTTTTTAACTCATAACAATACAAAGTCATGTATGTAAATGAATTCAGGCGTATAGGTCATTAGTTAGTTATTTTATTACTTTTAAAGTAATTATTGACGGATCAAGCAAATGGCGTACCATCGAATCGGCAAAATGATACAAATGTGGACCCGGCTTGAGTGGTGCGTTTTGGCCTAGCGCCAAGTAAATCAATGCATTTAGTTAGTCATAAGGGAGCCTGCATACATGCAATATAATTGTCAATAATATTGAGATTAAAGGAAATTAATACAATCATATTGCTGGGGGACGACTTATGCCGTGGTACAAGTTTGATTTTAGCTTACTTTATATATTACTATTTTATTACCCTATAAAATCAATCAATCAAATTAATGAATAAGCCAAATATTTCTTTTTTAATTAATTAATGATTACGCGTGTGGATGTTTCTAACTTCATCACGTCGTAAATATTAACCCAATTGAACTGCAATTTAGAATGGAGATAGTTGATACTTTAAATTACAATACAGGCTAACATACTTTTTATCCCAGTATTCCTAGGGAATCGGGAAGTAATTATTGCCAATATGAAATATTAGACGACGCCGGTTTCTATTGCATAGATCTTATTTCCGTAACGTATGTGTTATTCTCAAGTAAAAGCTGTATTATGGTAGAATATCATCAAAATCAATTCAGTAGTTTTTATGTGAAAGAGTAACAAACATCCATCCATACATATAAACGTTCGCGTATATAGTATTAATTGTATAATATTGACAATATTATTGAGTGTGTGTGCGGGCATCATAGATGAAATTATCGAAATATACCATATAAGTTCCTATAGATTCCAATTTTTATACATCGATGTACCAATATAAGCATAAAAATTCAGACAATCCAATGTGCGTAGACAAATTAATAGACTATACATATTACCTATACTATAATAAGTAATTAAAGATAATAAATAATAGACTTTAATTTTGTCCAAAACTATTAAGACAATGTAATCAACACTGCCTTCTTTATGTGCTATGTTAAATACATGTTAAATTTTTATTAGATGGTGTTTTTCTTTTGGCCATCGACTATACCTATAGCTGTACGAACCACGTACCCCGCCCATTGCCACTTCAGTTCTGCGACTAGCTGAGTTATGTCGGTTATTTTTATTGCTGGTGGACGTTGGGGGCCCAAGGTGCTAGAGACCTCGAACCGGAAAGCGCAGTGTTGGTCGACCCCCCACTAGGTGGACTGACGACATCAAACATGTCCATGTCCCCAAAAAGGCCTAAGCCCAGCAGTGGACGTCCACCGGCTGTTAATGATAAAGTACCTACCTAAAGAATATAAAATTATAATGCTGCAAGTTCGGAGGCGACTGCAGACGGTAGCGGTAGGCAACTATCGCAGCAACACTGGTTTGTATGTACAATACGTCTTACGAGTTCGGAGCGAGGAACCAAAACTGTCCATAAGGACACCCAATGAAATTGCAGGATACTGCAAAGCCTCGCAGTATGGTAATAAAAGAAAGACGGATTAGTCCAAATGAACCAAATAAGTAGTGCGTAGAATTAATTGTTATTATAAATATTTCAATAATAAATTTTTCTTTTTTTAAAAGCCAATCCAATCCACACCCTTTCGGTTTCTACCGACAACGCACCCGAACGCTTGGCGGTACGTCTTTTCCGGTAGAATGGTAACAAGGTACGACTAAAACAGCTATACTAAAGCCAAACTCGATTGAGAATGCTTGTCAACAAACAAATTTAAAACGAAGGTAGAAAATGCAACACATTTTATGCCTAATAAATTTAGAATTACGCTGTGTTTTTTTTCAAATCTTATTTTAAAGATATTGAATATATTAATTGGTTTTAAGCTTACTAATCTAATTTATTGTCATGAATTCGTCATTAACAAGTTAACAAAAAAAATAGGAGCAAAATGACTAGTGATTTCTACCTTCATTTTTAATTTGTTTGTTGACAAGCATTCTCAATTAAGTTTGGCTTTAGTATAGAAGACTAAATATGAAATCTAAATTGGACCAGCCGGGATTTGAATCTGGAATCATCTTATAAATCCACCACATATATCCAATACTACTGCGCCACGGAGGTCCCCAAATTTACAAACTTAAAAAAAATAAACCATGGAATTTTATTTGACCTGTTAGACCGAGTTCTTCCGAGATGATAAAAATTGTCCCCTTGTATGTAATTGTGTCTAATCTTTCTCCTTATAGCTATCCTAAATGTTATTTTGTTTTTTTTTTTATTGATTACAAGTTGGCCCTTGACTACTATCACACCGGATGTTAAGTGATAATGCAATCTAAGATGGAATCGGGCTAATTTGTCAGGAGTAGGATGAAAATCCATACCCCTTTCGGTTTCTACACGACATCGTACCCGAACGCTAAGTTGCTTGGCGGTACGTCTTTGTCGGTAGGGTGGTAACTAGCCACGGCGAAAGCCTCCCACCAGCCAGACCAAGACAAATTAAGAAAAATCTCAATCTGCACCGCCGGGTAGCGAACCCAGGACCTCCATCTTATTAATCCACCGCGTATGCCACTGCGCCACGGAGGTCGTCAAAGCAGGATCAGTAAAGGTTATGGTAAGGACTTAAGTATTTATTTATAATCAGAGAACAAAAAATCTATGTAGAATCCTATAACACCCTATCGAACTATAAGTTATATATTTACAACCAAGTTAGTAACAGTTTTACGACAATTCTTGCAAACTTATTGAATAGGTAAAGAGGCAACCTTATTATGGTCATGTCACTTAATAAAAATTTTTATATAAAAATAGAACCGACTCAAAACGCACTAAAAAAAGTAAAAAATAACTGTGTCATTTAGTTGCTTTAACTTACCTTACCTTTTAATCGCTTTTTTCTCAAGATTAGTTTTCTTGTTAATAATAATTTTAAAATTGTTTTCTTATAATTGCAAAGGTATAATAATATGATTTCGGTACAGTTGTGATTCAATTGGCGCTGAATGAAGACAGCTCGAGCCCGTGGTGTTTGTAAAATCTTACAGATTATTAATATATAGAGCAGTTGACATCCACTGAAGGATGACGTCAACTTTAATAGAGAAGGCTGCGAGATCTTGAGGTGAGCTCTTATACTACGTTGAGAAAACTATGTTCAACAGAACTATAAATTGGATATAAAGTTGGGGCATGCTTTAACATATTGAACACGTTTTATCTTCTACCAGCTACTTACATGTTCCAATATTTGCATTTTCAACTTTTCATTTGAGTTTTACTTATAACATTTTATAAAGATCGAAAAATAATATATTTTTGGGTTTAGTCATCATACAGTGACCTTCAATAAAAAAATAAAAATATCTTCTATTTACATAATCGGGCCTGTTACAGTTAAATAATAAGATAGATATGTCACGAGAAAAACGAAAGGACAGAGAGAGTTAATTAGTTAGTTAGTTAACGTTGCCAGGTCAGATTTGAATTTGAATGGTTGTAATTACAAACAAAACATCTAAATACAACCTTATCGCTTCCAAACCATCTTAACAGTCAACTTTAAAAAGGAGGAGGTTTTCTCCAAATTGGTATCTATATACTTACATGTAATTTGAAACCAATAGGCGTTGGACTTCAAAGAACACGTGATTTGCTGCGACGAAATCAGATAACATCTGATGGTAAGTGGTGATCTCGTTGCAGTTTTTGAAAAAGTAACTTAAACAACACGTTAGAAATATTGTTATTTGGAACTGGAAACACGTCTACGCAAACTTAGATTATTTCCTTTTAATATTTTCTCATGATTCATCATCATCATCATTACCAGCCTGTAGACGTCCACTGTTGGACATAGGCCTTTTTAGGGACTTCCAAACACAACGATCCCGAGCCGCCTGTTGCCAGCGGCTCCCTGCGACACGTTTAATGTCGTCAGTCCACCTGGTTGGGGGTCGACCACCGCTGCGCTTTCCGGTGCGGGGTCGCTAATCTACCACCTAGGGCCCCCAACGTCCATCAGCTGTTCGAACTACGTGCCCCGCCCATTGCCACTTCAGTTCTGCGACTCGCTGAGCTATTTCGGTTACTTTGGTTCTTCTGCGGATCTCCTCATTTCTGATTTGATCACGCAGAGATACTCCGAGCATTGCTCTTTCCATCGCCCGCTAAGTGACTCTGAGCCTTCTTATGAAGCCCGCAGTCAGCGACCAAGATTCGGATCCGTAGGTCATCACTGGCAAGGGCAACACGCACTGTTCAAAGACTGTCGTCTTCAGGCACTGAGGAATTTTGGACAAAAAGATGTCACGGAGTTTCCCGAACGCTGCCCAGCCGAGTTGGATTCTCATGATTAAGATAAACTAAAGTAGGTAGTGGGCATAGCTCAAAGGTTAAGCACGTTGAAATGGTTGCGGACAATCCAAATAAGTCACAGAATAGATGGGCCGAGGTCGGCGTGTTCTAAAGTGGAGATCACCTACCACTAAGCGTAGGATGTGCTCCAGCCCGATGGTCCGACGATCTCAAAAAGGTAGTGGGAAGTGGGTGGATAAGGAAGGCAGAGGATCGTGTGTGGCGACGCGCTCTCGAAAACGCCTATGTCCAGTAGTGGCCGGATATAAGCCGATGATGATGATGATAATGATGAAGATAAACGAACTTGTCAGTAAGACCAAAGCTTTTCAAACACAGGCTAAATTAAAATTTAAACTATCGAGAATATTTTCCATATTACTAAAATAAAAACGGTTGAAACTCTCGTCACTGTTGTCGGAGTAGCTAACCCGACTTATGACTTCCGAACCCTTGCAGGGTCCTTAATCATAAGCTCGCGGCGAGAAGCAAACTGAAACTGAACTGTTTTAATTTTAATAACAGGCAAAATTGCGTGCTGTTACATCCCTAAATTCTACATTAATAACGCTGACCTGCAACTATCGACTGACACATGTCAATGGCCAGTCAGCGATATATTTGCTATAAAAACCATAGCTCTGCTTCAAACAGTCAGTCGTTTTGGTAATTAGTCAAATTGCTGTCCAAGACTACGGACCTGGTTTCTGCCCGCCGCTCTGGACTAGTAGTGAGATTAAGATCCTACCCATCAAGTCGCGCTTACACCTTTCGAAGGTCCTCGCGAATCGCGAAATAAAGTGATTAAGTAAATCGTCTAAAGTTGTGAGAATTATAGAATAGTATAAACAGTTAATAAATTAGTTTCTAGCCAGTGTTGTGTTTTTTCTTTATAAACACTGAGGGCCCTAGACTAACAGAGCGTACGTTAGTATAATATGTAATGTGTAGGTACTCGTACATATGAAATTAGGAGTGTTTATGGTCTAAGCTTTAATAATGTTGCACTCGAGTACAAGTACACAGTTAATAAGGCAACGATTAAATCCGAGCGTGCAAATAAACTAGAAAATGGGCCCATTAAGTCACAACCACGAACGTCGATACAATCTTAATGAGAACTTTGCAGTAACTAAAAACCTTAAAATGCGATTGGTGCTGACGATAAATGTAAAAATGTATAATAATATAATTGTTGCAAATCGCATTTTTTCTTGAATGTGTAATGGATTGACATAAAATTCTTTGCAGTGTAGACAAAGAGATAGTGACAGATTTTTAATTTAATTAAATTATACCTCGTTCACTGTACTTCACATGCAATGCCGTGTTATTTTTTTTATGAAAACTATAGTAAACAAAATCTAATAAAGCTGAATATAATCTCAGTAACTACTGTTGAAAATTATTTTTATGTTGGATAGTTTATTTAATGAGAAAGACAAGGACATATAACATCATGCTGCAACCAATAGGAGCGGAGAATGTGGAAAAAACAGGGGAATTCATCACTGATGGCTAATATAATATAACTAGCAGTCGCCTGCGACTTCGTCCGCGTGCAAACCTATTAGGTACTCTTCTAATTTTAAAGACAAACTTTCATATAAAGTGTGCTCATTCCCGCTCCCCCTCTCAATTTAATTTTTTTATAGTTTCCCGTCAACCAATATTCTTCATCCCGTCCCGTGTACTAAAGATCTACATTTTTGTTAAACATTGTACGATATTATAATACATTCAACCAAATTTGATTGCCATAAAAACGGTTCTAGTGAGTTAATCTTAAAAGATAGACATATACTGTCGTGGACATTTTTTTAGATAATTTCAAGAGAAATAATTCTTTCATACATATATTTTTGGTATCTTGAACCGTTTTCGCACGCAACGGAAGCCCTCAAGGATGAATAGTTTTTTTCACATTTTCCATTATTTCTTCGCTCCTAATAGTTGCAACGTGATATTATATCCCTAACGTGATGTTAAGCCTAAAGCCTTCTTCGATAAATGGTCTATTCAACACAAAAAGAGTTTTCAATTCGAACCAGTAGTTCCTGAGATTAGCGCGTTCAAACAAACAAACAAACTTTTCATCTTTATAATATTAGTATAGACATGTTATAAGGAGTAACTTAGGCTATTTTTGTTTTGATAATGTTATTTATTTGAATTCCTAAGTCAACAGGACGAAGTCGCTGTCATCCCCTAGTAAAAGATAAATTAATTAAAAAAAACAAATGTTATGACTTTATAATACCATTACGACTGAGTAACGTTTACAAATTATACCTACTTCAATGAAAGGTTACGTTTAAAAATATGAAGTTGTACAAAAGAAAAATTGGGGATTTTCGTACGGAAATCGACGGAACCTTCACACGATCCACAGGTTATCTGATATTGTTAGGTTAATGGTCGTAACCCAACAATATCGGATAGCCTTTGTAGTTTTAGATGTACAGTACTTTACTGAACCACGTAATACTTGTAAAGCACTAAATGAATTCCTCTTTCAAAGTGTTAGTTAAATAGGTGTGAGGACGGCCGAGTGGCGCAGTGGGTAGTGACCCGCTTCTGCGTCCTAGGCTGTGGGTTCGATTCCCACATCTGGAAAATGTTTATGTGATGAGAGAGTATAATATATATAAAAATATTCATCAGTTATCACAGTACCCATAACACAAGCTACTTACGAGTACGCTTACTTTGGGGCTATATAGCGATGTGTGTAATTGTCCTATAATATTTATTTATAATTTATTTATTTAATAGATATTTCAAATGTACAGTAAGTTATACAAATAGTATCCTTATTTATTTATTGTTTTATTTCATGCCTCATTTGCATACCAAATCAATACAATACAATACAATAAGAGACATTTATAATAACTGAAATGGCGGCCCTAACTCTATATTCCAGGCAACCTACAAAAGTAAAAAGAGTATATTAAATTTAATTTTTGCCGCCCTTAACTGCATGTGCCACCTCAAACTTTTAAAAAAATTCTTGAAGACCTCATATCTCTCTCAGGTTTCTCACTAGGATCTTCAATTTTTTTTCTAGGCATGTTTTCTTGGTACAGTAACCTAGAACGTTGTATATGTAAAACAAAGCTTAGTTATACCACTTATATCTAAAAATCCACTGAACGGAGTTGGATATTAGGTACAAAGATAGATTATTGTCTGGAATAGCACATTTATACTATTCCTATACATAGAAACAGAGATGTGTTTAAAATGCAAATACAAAATGCAAAATACCTATTTTGTATTTTGCATTAAAATACTTTTTAAAAAAACATTTTGTATTTTATTTGAAATACCTTTCGAGATGTATTTTGCATTTTTAAAATTCATTTCAAAATGCAAAATACTTTGTTATTAAATTTAGCCAACATTACCAGTCAAACGAAATGAAATGAACAAATGACGTTTGTATTGCCGAATTTGAACGATAGTGGATTTTTGAGGGGGCGCGATTCACGCTAAAACACTGAATGTATTAAAATTAAACTTGACACGTTTGTAGTTCATATTTTGAGGATTTTGCATTGGATACTTTTTGTCGCGAAAATTAATGTAGAAGAGGTTGAAAGTTTCTATGGAAAGTCTTTAATTTTTGAAGTAATGTTAATAAAAATTTGTATACGAACTACTGAATAAATATGTTATTCGAGGATTTTTCAAAATTTCATCCCTATATAATATAGGGGTGGAAAGTTTGCATGTAAAATTCATTTTAAATGTTCTTAATTTAAATATTCAAATCAAATTATCTTTATAGAACTACTGATTAAACTATACCAACAACCATTTTTTTGACAATCTGTTTGTTCCGGCTAATCTCTGAAACAGCTGGACCTATTTATACGAGTCTTTCGACACTTATTTACTAATGTTATAAGTAACTTAAGTAAATCTTATTTTAGTAATGTTGTAAGTGAATATTCTAAAATAAATAAAAATATCATAAGATTTGGTCAAAAGGTATTTTATTTTAAAAAAGCATTTTGAAAATACCTATTTTGCATTTTGCATTTGAAATACAAAATACAAAATACAAAAGTATATGGTATTTTGCATTTGAAATAGTAAATCTGAAAAGTATTTAAATGCTTTTATGGAACCATTTTGTACATCTCTGCGTAGAAAGTATATATTCCTATGAGACTGGGATCTACGCGGGTAGAACCGCAACTTGAGTTACACCACAACCGGTTAGCTTGTTTGTATTAAAACTTTAATTAAATCGTTCACTGGCTCTTACACAAATAAACATTTGGGTTAATTAGGAACAGTAACACAAAAGTTAGTAGGTAATTGAAACATAACAGGAAGTTTACGTTTTGATCTTAAATATTTCTGTGCACGATTGAACCAAATGATTGTTTGATGAGGATTGTTTTATGTTTGATACAAATATATAGCGCGCGACTTTTTTCTCCTACGGATTATCGCACCTATCAATCACATTTGGTGGTAAGTGATGATGCAATCTAAGATCGAAGCCAGCTATATCTTGTTAGAAGAAGAATAAAATCCACACGCCTTTTTGGTTTCTTTACGGCATCGTAACGGATCAATAAATCGCATGGCGGCATTTCTTTGTCAGCAGGGTGATTTCTAGTGCCGGCCGAAGCCCAGCCAAAATTGGTTAACACACACCCAGCCGCGCCCTTCTGTACGTTTCTTATCAACGAAAACCAAAAAGTTTTGATTTTAACTCAATATGAACTCGATTGTAATATACCCGATGGACTGACGCTGGTTCCCAGGGTATCATCATCAGATCCTAACATGACGACAATGGGACCACCTTGGACGTGTGCCCTTTCTAATAAAAAAAAATTTATCAAAATCGAACAACTGTGTAAAAAATTATGCGTGGTTATACATGTGTCGAATTGAGAACCTCCTCCGTTTTTTTCGTCAGTTAAAAAGAAAAGACTGAAACCGGTAAATGGCACAAATATGCCTCTCTGGTTGGATGTTCCTTTTGCCGTGGAGCTCTTGGAGTCGCAGTGCCAAAAAACTCTTCCGTAATATTTCACCACGCTTTTTGCCTCAAGAGATGACAGAAAGACTTTTTGCGCAAAGGATTAGCCTGACTATCTAACGAGGATATGCAGCCAGTGTTCCTTGCACAATTTCACGTGGGCATGATTTGTGAAGTTATTAGGATAAGTTAGCTTAAGTATCCAATAACAATAAGGAACGTAAGCTAACTTATCCTTTTTACCTTTTTGGAAGATAGAATCACTCCAAGCCAAAAATACGTTTAAAGGTCCAAGTTTATAGACCTCTGTAAGTTTATAAAATAACACGAACCTTCTATCCGGTTCGTTTTATAAACTCGTGTTTACTGTACGTACCGCAGGCTTTATTAAATGCAGTTTGGGGACCATCCGTCAACGTCACCGGAGACAAACAATGTTAGCTAAATTACCATTTCCTTGGTCGGGGAAGCGATTTTTGCTTTACCCTAGATTGTATGCTAAACTATTTTTACTGACGTCCGGAATTAATAAAATATTATATCCGGGAAGAGAAATTATTCTCTATTTTCTGGTGATTTATTAGTTTGGTTAGATACTTGTAATTACGCGAGGTTTTACTCCAAGGCTGTCTAACATGCGTCAAAAATATCAAAAAAAGTATCCACACCTCTTTCGGTTTCTTTACGAAATCGTACTGGAATGCTAAATCACTCGGCGGTTCGTCTTTTTTTGATTTGAAACGGTTCAAATTTTATAGTATTCGAGCATTAGTGCTATATGATGTAGTTCATAAGTTCGAAAGCTTTGACGACCTCCGTGGCGCAGTGCTATGCGCAGTGGGTTTATAAGACGGTGGTCCTGGGTTCGATTCCCGGCGGGGCAGATTAAAATTTTTCTTAATTTGTCTTGGTCTGGCTGGTGGGAGGCTTTTCGCCGTGGCTAGTTACCACCCTACCGACAAAGACGTACCACCAAGCGATTTAGCGTTCCGGTACGATGTCGCGTAGAAACCGAAAAGGGTGTGGATTTTCATCCTACTCCTAACAAGTTAGCCCGCTTGCATCTTAGATTGCATCATCACTTAACATCAGATGTGATAGCAGTCAAGGGCCAACTTGTAGTCAATAAAAAAAAAGCTGCATAAAATAGTTAGAATCCATTCTAACTATTCTAACTATTTTTTAGACTTCCAAGTCTTTCTCAGAAGTTTATTCCGCGTCGAATGTGTTATGTTTTTCCTACTATTCTATTATTCGCAGCTTTCAAACTACTAACTACACTATATAGTAAGCCATTAGTTCCGCTAATCATCTTGTCGGCGAAACACAAAGGCATACATTCCTGGAAACATGTCATCCGTAGACAAATATCTGACAAATGACACAAACTCAGTGACGCACTAATGACTCGATGAAATGTACCGATGTCTAACAATCACAGTATTTTACATTTATCTTAAAATATTTTACCTCACTACATTAAGAAATTCAATCAAATCAATTACTTCATAAGTCCTTTTTTCGCAAAGTCTTTTTTTAGCAGTTAACTACGATTTTGAACATAATTAAGAAGGTAAGTTGGTAGGCCAAAATTTAAAAAACTGAAGAATTTCTTTTATTCAACAAGTCTTACAAAGAATAAAAATAAAAAGAGGAAACAGGCATTTGTTAACTAAACTAAAATAATAAATTTTTCTAATCATATTTGCATTGACATATTGTGACATGGGGTTACATTATTAAATTTATTAGTATAGGTATATACCTATAGTACCTTCTTTTTCCATCACGCATGCAAATATACGTTTGACTCGGGAAGGAAAATTACTCAAGTGTTGTCGAGGACACACACAACACAGACGTGGCGACAGCATCACACCGTCACGGCATTCGAGCCAATTATAAATGAAAATATCTACCAAGCCGCACTAGTAGATGTTTTACATCAAAAAGTAAAAGGCGAAAATAATAGAAATGCCATCAGTGATTTATAAAACGATAATCTTAATGACCGTCAAAATACATAAAAAACATTTTAAGCGAGCAAAACAAAGAGCTAATGCGGTTTAACCGCCACAATCAATCAAGACACAAGTAGCTATATATTAAATCAACGGAACAATTCCGCCTTTATACTCGGGAAAGCTTAGCGATTGAGAAAAATAGCCTCCCGCCGGCAAACCCGATGACCTCTACGCCTGAGGGACGTACACCGACGTTAGACAGGCATGTCGATAACAAGTAAAAATAAAATGAATGACTCCCATTTGAATTTTATTAATTATTTGATTAATAAAATTAAAATGAGAAATCTCCAAGCTCGTACCCTTCCTCGATCCCGGAAGGGAACGAAAGAAGACCTGTGTGAATGAATTAAATAATTAAACCTTCTACAATATAATCACGTGTTTGAGTAATGAACATTCATCCATAAAAACTTTGCATTTATAATACTTAATTTGCAGTTTATAAATGCATAATAACAATAATAATTTATAATAACAGTAATTATAGCATTTTTGTAATGATGGTTTTATAACTTGATAATGTGCATGTGCACCATACAAATGATAGGAAAAGATAACCACAGTGTTAATCTTTTTCTATCATTTGTATTAAACGCAGAGAGATAGAAACGAATTAGAAAGACATACTGTCCAGTTGTAGAAGATTATGACAGGTTAGCGTTCCTGAAAGAATTCTTATCACACTTCTTATGGTTTAGTCTGTTTAATTTAGACTATTTAATTTTATTTATGTAATTTAGAGAACGTGCTAAAGAATTGGAGTAGTACTTACTAAAATATATCCAACAACTCTCTCTGTTTGTTGTCATGAGGCATGCCGAAAACCTTGCCTGAAACACAACAATGCTGCTTGGCGGTAGTTTATTTTATGTATACGAGTATTATTAGTATGTGGTAAATTATTATCGACAAATGAACATTGTCACATGACTAGCCGCTGTTAAATTGAATCTCTCGCTATATAATGCCGGTTACTGGTCCGATGCCAGTGTTCGAAAGAGGTGATAATGAAATATGTGTAATACAAAAAAAAAACATATCTATACTATTAAAGCTTGAAAAGCTCCACGGCGTACCGTCGACAGTTCATGAGTTCCGAGCCTATGACTATGGACTAAGATCATCTTACGACTTATACGACTAAAACGTGACCAATATACAATATGTCTACGACTAATTGTATATTGGTCATGGTAAAAATATATAGATATCATTATTTTTGACGTGATAAAGTCTTATACAACGATGAACGTCGGCTTCACGCACAAAAAGTATGACTCATTGTCGCGTTCTGCATAAGTCGAACATGCGAGCGAGAGTGCGGAATGACATCATCATGAGAAGTTATCAGGTAAAATTTTCAGCCCTAAGCCAACATTATAGACAACCATTTTTTAACCGACTTCAAAAAAGGAGGTTATCATGTATGTATGTATGTATGTAGTATGTATGTATTTATGTTTGTGGAGGCATATCTCCGGAATTACAAGTCCGATTTAACTGAAAAGTAAAAAATAAATGCGTCGTTTAGTTACTTTAATTTACTTAACTATATCTATGAAGTCGGTGCCACCTGTAAGCTTTCTACTTTAAAGACATATCGTCTTTAAAGTAGAAAGTGCTTTGCTACTTTGTCGAATAAAGTTTCCTTAAACTTGGATGGTACCGAGTTTTTAGATATGGTTAAGTAAATTAAAGTAACTAAATGGCATTTTTTTTGCTTTTCAGTGCGTTTTGAAGTCGGTTTAATTTTTATAATTTTTTTTTAAAACGGGTTCGAACCGCGCAAATGATCTCCTAACTAAATTCTGTTAATTATCATGGCTAATCACTATCACTGCATATAATAAAATAAAGCCCCCGCCGCGTCTAACTATCCGTCTCTCTATCAGTTCGCCATAAACTTAAAGACAACTAAACGGATAGACATGCAGTTTTCACCAATAGATAGACATTCCTGAGTTTTGTTGTGTTCTTGAAAGGTCATCCTTTTCCACGTGGACGAAGTCGCCGGCGTCTGCCTACTTCCTACTAAATTATAAAAATGGCGCACACGTTTAACGATCTCAGCTTAGTGACAGTTTGAGTGGTTTCAGTTTAAATTCAGAGCGCAATAAATAATATTTGGCGCTAACCAGCGCTAACCAGCGCTAACGAATGTAATTTATAGCGGAACGATTCCGCACTCACGCTATTTGTTGCGGAAGATTTACTGACGCGCTACTTGCAGATATGTTGCTTATTTAATACGCTTTTATATCTAACTAACTGCCTCATTGGTTTAGTAGTTTATAGGTTCGTCTGCTGAACATACTAGAGTCAAGCCCTCCTATTCTGTAATTATGTTTGTATTAGTTGACATGTTACTATCGATGAGAGAAGGGAAATAATGGTAATATTACTCTATCTCTCTTTGTCTATAGTATCAGAGGGTGGGGTACACCCCAGGGTAGGGTACACCCCAGGGTGGGGTACACCCCAGGGTAGGGTACACCCCAGGGTGGGGTACAACCCAGGTTGGGTTAAACGGAGAGACATAGGATGAATTTGATAGTCCCAAATTCTCTCTTTCTCTTCATGGCATTGGGTTAGACGAAGAGTCAAATAGAGTTGAATTCCATAGTCACAATATTCAAAATATCTTTATCTATCGTATCAGACTAGACGGAGAGACAGGACGAAAGCATTTGAGCATGCAGGTTATCTGATGTTAAGCAATTATCGCCGCTTAAAATGCGGTATCTAAGTCAACAAACATTTTTTTCTTGCAGGCTTCTATAAGTACAAATAGTTTTCAAGTTTACTCTATTAGTGATTGATTAATAATGGTTTGGAAGGCAGATCCTTCCGAGAAGAAATTCGCTTGTTGTTTGTTTTGATTGTTTAAGTAGTTAATTGTAAACTGGACTCAATAGTACTCATTTTAAGGTCGCAAATCCTACAGCACAATACAAGAGTTGTAAAATAAAATTAATTATCATTTTAATTTGATTCATATTAAATTTTGCTTTTATATTTACAGTTTCTCATAAATGGAGTTATTGTTTCACGTTACGTTAAGGCTTCGTCAAGACTTCATATATTTTAAAGCAATTATAATTGACTGTTAACCTGGATATAAGTACTTACTAATATTCGATTTAATTATTAATTTTACGATACAGTTGTCATATAAATCAAAGTTTTGGTAATTGTATTTTTTTAATAAACAGGACTTTTATTTATTTGTTTTTTTTTATTAACACACATCCACAACTTTCATCTTGGAATTCCGGTTTATTTTAATTACTTTTCTTCCTTATCAGCCTACTTCCTTGTAGCGGAGGGGATATAGAGCTATGACTCACCATGCTGTTCCTATGTGGACTGGCCGTGTTGATTGGCCAATGTCGATAGTAGTGACAGGGAGCGGTGCAAGGCACGGGGGCATAATACAACCAATTCCCCAACTCCGGGCAAAAGAAAACTCAACATTTCTTTAACTTTAATTTTGATAACCTCTGTGGCGCAGTGGTATGCGCGGTGGATTTACAAGACGGAGGTCCTGGGTTCGATTCCCGGCGGGGCAGATTGAGACTTTACTTAATTTGTCTTGGTCTGGCTGGCTTTCGCCGGCGCTAGTTACCACCCTACCGACAAAGACGTACCGCCAAGCGATTTAGCGTCGTGTAGAAACCGAAAGGTGTGTGGATTTCATCCTACTCCTAACAAGTTAGGACTTAGACTGCATCATCACTTAACATCAGGTGTGATAGCAGTCAAGGGCCAACTTGTAGTCAATAAAAAAAATATCCCATGGCCCGATCCAGGATTCGAACCCAAGACCTCGTGATTGAAGCCACATAAGCTAAGCACTCGCCCAACGAGGTATTCAGGTCCATAAAGGTATACAAATGCTTGAAAACTTCTAATTACTATATTAATGGTTCTCGCACGTGTTTGAAGTACCAATAAAATTGTTGGAGAACTGAATCTATTTCAGGTCGTAAAGGAGTTACATCGATGTAGATGGAAAAAGACTGGATTCGGTGTAGAATGCGAATTAGCTATAAAATTGTATGAGCTTACTTGAATATAGGGATGCGTTGATGTTATTGTGGTAGGTATTTAAATGCATCTTGATCTATGTGTCTATCTTTTACTAATATGAGGCTCTTCTCTCCATACTATATATTATATACTAATACAGGCTCCATACTATATACTAATACAGGCGTTCCATTACATAATTTAGCCATTATACTAAAGCCAAACTTGATTGAGAGTGCTTGTCAACAAACAAATTAAAAATGAAGGTAGAAATCACTAGTCATTTTACACTTATTTTTTAAAATTAACTTGTTAATGACGATATCATGACAATAAATTAGATTACTAAGCTTAAAACTAATTAATATATTCAGTGTCTTTTAAATAAAATTTTTTGAAATAACAAAACATAATTTTAAATTTATTAGGCATAAAATGTGTTGTATTTTCTACCTCCATTTTAAAATTGTTTGTTGACAAGCATTCTCAATCGAGTTTGGCTCTAGTATAGATTATTTTATTTTTACGAACATAAGAAAATCTACTCGCACTTAGCTGAATCTCGAAATGCAGGTGTGCGTATAAAGTTTGAAAAGTTCCCATGATCCCGTCATATTATCGGCCATCTTGGAAGTAGACCCTTTCTAGTAAAAAAAAGAATAATCAAAATCGAACGACTCTGTAGAAAGTTATGCCTAGTCATACGTTAAATAAATAAATGCACGTTGATTCGAGCTCGCCTCCGGTTTTTCATCGGTTAAAAATCACCCAGATCCGACAAAAATTCCTCAGGAAATCTTTAGGAAATGTTGACTCTACAATTTTTAATTGCGAAGTCAACAATACTTACTGAATTGATCAATGCAAAATTAACAACTTCTGAGTGTACTTCTCTTTTTTTAATGTCGGGTAATAACATCTGTCCCTTGCTATGGGATACCTACTAATTTACCCGTTTTTTTTATTTATTACAAGATAGGCCTGTGTGCACCAAGATTTCGGTTATCATAACTAACGGTTAACACAAGCTAAACGTAAAATTTACTGTTCACGACAACCCGTATGCCGATTGAGGACGTAAACCGGGCGGTTATTTTAACCGAGCTTACGTCCTTAACCGGTGTACGAGTTGTCGTAAATAGTAAATTTATAGTAAAGTTATGTTAACCGTTGGTTATGATAACCGAAATCTTGGTGCACACAGGAAATTGAATTAAATAAAAAAAACGGTTAAATTAGTAGGTATCCCACAGCAAGTCTAATCTAATTGCAGTGATGATGCAATCTAAGATGGAAGCGGGCTCACTCATTAGGAGTAGGATCCATACCCCTTCGATTTCTACACATCATACCGGAACGCTAAATCGCTTGACGATACGTCTTTGTCTCCCACCAGCTAGACCTGAAACAATTTGAAAAATCTCAATTAGCCCAGCGGGGAATAAACGTCAAGACCTCCGCCTTATAGATTCACTGAGCATTCCACTGCGTCACGGAGGCCTTCAGAAAAATCATCATCACTATAAATACATTTTTTATATATTTAACAGTCCCACAAAAGTAGTCCAAGTTCACACCTATTCTAAACAAGCATCTTATATTCATAGCGAAGTCCTTGTTCAAAATGACCCTAAATTATGCGTTAACATAATACGAGCATCGCGTTACATCTTAAGTAGGACCCACAACTTGATGTTAGTCAGTAAGGTGTCGTTAGGCTCATGTTACTATAGCCTTAAAGTCGGGAATAGGAATGTACATAAACTAGCTATACCCTGCAGTTTCGCCCACTGTAAAGCAATTTTTCATTCAATCACTGCTAGATTCTTGCCGGCTCTTCCCAGTGGGAATCTGCCTAATATACCGGCGGTAGAGTCATCACAAACAGTTAAATTTGACGTTTCAGAAGTGCTTCTAAACAATGCGTACTTGAAATTTGTTTACCAGTTTTTAATTTTATCAATGTTAGGTACTTGATAAAAATTTTTAAATAAAAATAGAACCGACTCAAAACGCACTAAAAAGTAAAAAAATAACTGTGTCATTTAGTTGCTTTAATTTACTTAAACATATCTATGAAGTCGGTGCCAGCCAAGTTTAAGGAACCTTTCTTTTACGTAGTAAAGCATTTTGTGGGTTCTAGGTAACGTCCTTGAAGTAGAAACCTGGGCTGGTACCGACTCCTAGATATATGCTTAAGTAAATTAAAGCAACTAAATGACACAATTATTTTTTACTTTTTAGTGCGTTTTGAGTCGGTTCTATTTTTATTTAAAAAAATTTATTTCTTACTTTTTAGTGATTTATCGCCACGTATCGTACTCCTACTCGCACTAGTAGCCAAAAAGCTACCGATACCGAGACAAAAATCGAAATCGCTGTAAGCGTGCCTCCAAAATTTGAAGAGTTCCTTCAATTTCCCCAGGATATCCTCATCAGATCCTAACATGATGACAATGGGACCACCTTGGAAGTATGCCCTTTCTAATAAAAAAAGAATTATCAAAATCGGACAACTCTGTAAAAAGTTATGCGTGGTCATACATAAAAAAAAAAATATATATATACGTGTCGAATTGAGAACCTCCTCCGTTTTTTTTCGTCGGTTAAAAAACAAGTTCATCCCTTATGAGTTGAAACCACTTTAATAGACGAATTTTCAAAAACCTTATTCTATAATATGTAACACGTCATATAATAAAAAATGGAATATTTCCTTATATAAAAATTACCCCATTCGGAAAGCCCTCGTTTAAGGGGTTAGCATCAGACAGTAAAAAATCGAAGACAACAGCTTCCGTGGCACAGTGGTATTCGCAGTAGACTTATAAGACGGAGGTTAAGAGTTCGATTCCCGGCAGGGCTGATTACAATTTTCTAAAATTGTTCCAAGTCAGGCTGGTGGGAAGCTTTGGCAGTACCTAGATAACAGCCTATCTACAAACACGTACCAAGTAATTCTGCGTTTCGGTACGATGTCGTGTAGTAACCGCTTCCGTCTTAGATTGATTTACCATCCGCTGTGATTGCAGTCAGGGCTTACTTGTAATGAATAAAAAAAATAAGTCGAGTACAACAGTCAGGGTTTAGGGTTAGGGTGTAAGTTCGTACCCAACTGCAGACGACAACTGCACTCAACGTGTGGCAGGCTAGCAGCAACTCTACTCATTTCTATGAATTTATATAGGAACGATGTGTCGCCACGAAAGATATTCAAAGCAACACATAGTTATAAATTAGTAATGTCGCTGCGACACTGTCAGTCGTCCACGAACCGGCACCCTTAATAGGTACCAAACAACCTTTTCTTACCTTAAGAATAAAAACACACCAGCCCTATTTAAGTGTTAAACTTTCCGAAAATAAAGCGCTTTTTTAGACCCACAAAGGGACTTTGCCCTTTAATATTAACGTTCGGTATTTGGCGATGTCCGAAAACTTTATATAAGTTGAAATGAGGCTGGGATAGCGAATGTTCTTTCCGTGCATTGTTTTTCTGTGCCTTATAATAAATTCAGATAGTTTTGGAGCCTTCTAAAGCATCTTTAGGGAAATCCAAAAGGATTTCCAGTAAATGGTATATTGTTATTTATTCATACTTGTATGTACCATTTATATTTTTTATTATCGATATTCCGTATTTTTGTAGTAGTAGGCAAACAAACACAGACAGGGCGGGATTTTTTTTATATATTTTTTCAGGTGCATCCCAGTAGTACCCCCTAGTATTTTAGTTCTATAGAACTGTTGATACACCATATTAGAGTTTAGTGTCCCATTAGTTCTATATAGAACTAATAGGACTAAATTAAAGAAATGTCGACATCAACATCTTGTTTGTACGTTACATTTAAAATATCTATAGTTTTTATAAGTATAATATGTAAACTCTTTTGATTGTAATAATAAATGTCCACTTAAATTTGAGAGTATCTATAAACATACTATATCGAATACAGCTTTGCTTAAATTGCACAAAACGTCTTTAAAATGGTATTGAGGTTTTTAATATTTTTTTTTTCTAAACTGAATAGTTTGCGCGATAGATACTCCCAAAGTGGTAAAATGTGTCCCCCCTGTAACTTTTAAAATAAGAGAATATTTTTTTAAGACTCGACTACTACTTGGTTTTAACAACTTAGCTTTTGTCGCAAGGGACATTTTTTTATTAAAAACAAAATGAAATATCAATCAAAATAATATAAAGTTAGCTTATATGCTATAAGTAAAGTCAAGAGCAAAAACTATACTACAGTATTATATAGAACTATTGGGATATAATTTGACAGCCCGGAAAATATCTCAACAGTTATATAGAACTGCGGTATGGGGTACTACTGGGATGCACCCATTTTTTCTTTAATGATCACTATCAGATGACTATTATTGACAGAGACCGACGGCTTGACTTGCTTTTCGAGGCATGTGGTTATAGTAACACCACACACTTCCCAATTCCGGGCTTAGAATTTTTACTATCTTTTTATCCACTACAATTAGCCTTGACTGTAATCCCACCTGATGATAAGTGATGATGCAATCTAAGATAGAAGCGGGCTAACTTGTTATAAATAGAATCCACACCCCTGCGGTTTCCATACGACATCCTAACGGAATGCTAAATCGCTTGGCGGTACGTCATTTTCGGTAGGGGTATCTAGCCACGGCCAAAGCCTCCCTCCAGCCAGATCCAGTCCAATTCAGAAAATCTCAATCGGCCCTGCTGGGAATCGAACCCGGGGTTTCTATCTTATGAATTCACCGCGCATACCACTGCGCCACAGAGGCCGTCAAAAATACTACTACTTTACTAAATATTTCTTAGAAGTACTCAGTATTATTACGTAGCCTGACTCAGTTTCAAACCCAAGACCTCACGAAGCCATATAGACTAACCACTCGACCAACAAGACACATGCTTAAATGAATATTTTTATTATGAGAGCGTTAAAGTCCAATCACATTCATCGATCCCCAATTATATAGCACGTGATCATAAAACAGTTTTAAAAGTGAATCCATTTCGAGTTCCCAAGTACTTATACAAAGTAGACTTGCTGAATGAAAAAGTCCGAAGTTCTCCTTACGAATATAAATGAACTGTGAAATTGTAGGTACTTTTAGTACCTATGGAGTAGAATTTGTACTTAATATATCGAGATCCCATTGCTCGATTCTGCAGTTATCTGGTTTTTTTGTGAAACTAATTTAAAAATTCATTTTGAGGTAGTTATTGGTTGCTCGAAAATTAGCCGCAAAAGCATTTATTCATATTATTGTTTAATATATTCAATAATATTAAAGAAAATGATGTTGAAAAATGAAAAAAGAAGATGGTTGTCAGCAATCCATATCTATATCTATACTAATATTATAAAGAGGTAAAGTTTGTAACTTTGTAAATAAAATTCTGTCGGGATTAATTTTCGGAACTACAGATCCGATTATAAAAATTTTTTCACCAGTAGAATGCCACGTTATCGGTGAGTGTTATAGGCTATATTTTATATTTGTATTGTATATATCATCCGACATCACAGTTTTTGTCGCGCGAGTCTGACTGTGAAATTTATTAAATTTAGCTTTATGCGCGTACGCTGCCTTAGATATTGGATATAATTGTAAATATTGTATGAAAACTTTGTGCATCTTAAAAAGTTCTACAAAAAAGTCCGCGATAGCATATATCTATCTTTTATATTTTGGCAAATATATAACTTTTTGTGTTTTAAAAACCATTCAATTCATATGCTTACGTGTACGTCATTATTTATAGAACTAAACTTAAATCCTTATCAAAATAAATTATTTAATAAACACAAATATATTATAGAGATAAGATTTGCCTTTTATAGTATGTTAATTAGTTATAT
Organism: Mycalesis mineus; assembly: GCA_034621355.1. Classification (NCBI taxonomy): domain Eukaryota; kingdom Metazoa; phylum Arthropoda; class Insecta; order Lepidoptera; family Nymphalidae; genus Mycalesis; species Mycalesis mineus. Next base: position 7,197,721 of record CM067904.1, on the reverse strand, counting down.
AGTTTCGGAGATAATACAAAATTTCTAAAAAGTGCGACTCTGTAATAAATCATTTAATTCATATGCTTAAGTTTACGTCATTATTTATACAACTAAACTTAATTCCTTATCAAAACAAATTATTTAATAATCACAAGCACATTATAGAGATAAGATTTGCCTTTTACAGTATGTTAATTAGTTATATAGTTTCGGAGATATTACAAAATTTCTTACAAACATGACAATGCCGCTATATCGTCCAAATTAAGTTGACCTCCTCTGTGTTATGTTATACGTTCTGATTAGGGGTCAAGATTTTGGTACTGATATTTTTTGAGAATTCGATTTTGATCATTTCTTTCAATTTTTTAGGCATTGCAGAAAAAAATTAAAAAAATCTCGGAACATTTTTGGATATTGATACTTTTCATGTGGCTCTAGGCCTCATCATAAGCCGGGATGATGGCAAGAGACCTGATGGATTGACGCTGGTTCCCTGGGAAGTGGGACGGGCCCTAATGTGGGACGCTACTTGCGTTGACACATTGGCTCCGTGTCATATCAGGGAGACAGAATCAAGACCGGGAGCCGCAGCAGAAAAGGCTGAAACCGGTAAGTGGCACAAGTATGCCTCTCTGACAGAGAGTTATATATTTGTACCTTTTGCCGTGGAGACCCTTGGGCCATGGAGTCGCAGTGCCAAAAAATTCTTCCGTAACATTTCACCGCGCCTAATTGCCTCAACTGATAACCGAAGGGCTGGCTCATTTTTTGCGCAAAGGATTAGCCTGGCTATCCAACGCGGGAATACAGCCAGTATTCTTGCCACCATTCCACGTGGGCACGATTTGTATAGTTATTAGGATAAGTTAGCTTAAGTTCCTTATTGTATTCTTTCTCGTTGCCGACCATATTTATATAATACTAGCAGTCGCCCGCGACTTCATCCGCGTGAAAACCTCTTAGGTACCCTTCTAATTTTAAAGACAGACTTTCATACAAAATGTGTAAAGGCACATATAGTGTGCTCATTCCCCGCTCCCCCTCTCAATTTAATTTTTTTATAGTTTCCCGTGAAGCAATATTCTCCGTCCCGTCCCGTGTACTAAAGGTCTACATTTTTGTTCAACGTTGTATCACATTTCAGTACATTAACATTAAAAATATATATTTATGGCAAGCTGATGGGTATAAATTGATATTAAATAGTACATTTCACTCTTGAGTCTAGCCTTCAGAATAAACAAAAATAATTATACAATCCGACACGCAGATAGAGATTAGCCCGTTTAAACAAACGAACAAACTCCGTGTACTAAATAGATATTTGAACAAAGATCGAATTCTTAATTCATCATCGTATATATAACATAGATCTAAACTCTCCCGCACGCGCGCCCCCTTGGTGACGCTCACTTCGCAACGCAGAAATAGTAATATTTTAATTTCGCCATAACTTCAAAACCAAAAGTCCAATTTTAATCTTTTAAATACTAAATATTATCTACATAAACTGTACTTAGTGATGAAATAATTTATTTTGATAAGGATTAATAGCATGAGTAAAATAAATGCGTTTAAATGTAGTCCAAAAAAAATTTAAGATTTTTAAATAAAAAAATGGTTGTTGTGCCTCACTCGACATAGATAGGTATAGTGTGTCGCGGATTTTTTTGTAGACATTTGTAAGATCTCCATTAATTAGAACATTTTATGGTTCTATCTTTTATACTTTAGGCAGCTTACGCAAAATAAGTAACTTTTCTGGTTGATTTTTTACACCTTGTGTCCGAAAAACCCAAATATTTTACGGAACCCTATTTTTTTCCATAATAAAATTTAGCCTATGTTACTCTTGGATAACGTAGCTTTCGAATGGTGAAAGAATTTTTAAAAACGGTCTAGTAGTTTTTGAGCCTATTCATTACAATTAAACAAAGTTTTCCTCTTTATAATATTAGTATATAATATAGAGGACGCCCGCGGTTTCACCCGCGTAGTTCTCGTTCCCGTGGGAATTTCGGTATAAAATGTAGCCTATGTGTTATTCTGATGTATAAGCTATATTGTGGTAAAGTTTCATTCAAATCCATTCAGTAGTTTTTACGTGAAAGAGTAACAAACATCCATACATCCATACATCCATACATCCATACAAACTTTCGCCTTTATAATAGTAGTAAGATACGAAAAAGTTTGTTCATTTGTTTAAACGGGCTAATCTCAAGATCTGCGTGACGGATTATAAAATATTTTGTTTAGTATGAAAGCTAGACTCAAAAGTGAAATAGACTATTTAATACAAGCTTACATCAGCTGGCCCTAAATATATATTGCTAATGTTAATGTACTGTAATATAGTACAATGTTTTACAAATATGTAGATCTTTAGTACACGGGACGGGACGGAGGATATTGCTTCACGGGAAACTATAAAAAAATTAAATTGTAGCGGGAAAAAGCACACTTTATATGAAAGTCTGCCTTTAAAATTAAAAGATTACCTAAGAGCTTTTACGGGGACGAAGTCGCGGGCGACTGCTGGTTAAAATTCTTTTTTTATTAAAAAGGGCACACTTCCAAGATGGTCATTATAGCCTGGGAAAATTGAAGGAACTCTTCAAATGTTATAGGCACACTTGCATCGATTTCGGTTTCTGTGTAAGTATCGGCAGCTTTTTGGCTACAAGTGCCGTATAATATACTATGACAGTATAGTCGGTCATAGGAGTCGGTGCCAGTTGAGATTTCTATTTTAAAGACATTACCTACAACCCACAAACTGTTTTACTACGTTAAATAAATGTTCCTTGAACTTGCTGGCACCGACTTCATAATTTTCACTTCATTGCTTAAGTAATTTACTTACACAACTTACTTTAAGCAACTAAATGATACAGTTATTTTTTACTTTTTAGAGCGTTTTGAGTCGGTTCTATTTTGTGTTAAAATTTTTTTTTAATCTGTACGTCATTTCCTTTGAAATGACATAATACTGATTTACATGTAATTGCATTTAAATTGCAAAAATTTTTAAAAAATAAATTACAGTTAGTTGCGACTAGTTTTTGATAGACAACGTAATAATCAAATCCTTTACATACTCAACTCAACAGTAATTGACAAACAAACCCTTATATTATGCACAGAGTATGATACAGGCACGCAATAAGCAGTAAAGTGTATGAAAGACGCGAGCTAATCTTCAACATCTCGATTTTACCGCGGCGCTCGTAAACGCTCTCAATCTGGGATCGCTATCTTTTGACGAGCAGAAATCAAATACGCCTCATAAATCGCGAACATTCTGGACACCTGACTGCGTAGTAAAACCTTCATGCTACCGGCACTCTTTGAAATGAGACTATTGGTGAAAATACCATTTTATATTACTGTACAATTATACAGGGGCCCTGGGGAGCAGAGTCTCGAGCCCTATTTGATGATATTTAAAAAAAGTTATCCAGTCTACGGTTGACCAAAAAGCTGGCAGCTACCTTGACCAACGAATTAGTTTAGCCATTCAAAAAGGAAATGCTGCTAGTATCTTAGATATTATGCTTCATTGCTGTGGAGTCGAGGAGGTTCTAGATTTAATTTAGTTATTAGCAGTAATATGATAGATGATTTAAGGGGAGACGAATATCTTAGCATTCCATGGATTCACCGTGCGGGTGCCGGGTCCATCGCGTGGCTGAGAGAAAAACTCCGAACAGAGCCCGAGACTTGTGTTGTGACACAGATGTAAACCTTCTTTCTCTTAGTGACGGCCGTCAACACTCACCTCCTCTGTTTAAGTTATTCTCCCTGCCCAGCCAAATTCGGAAGGACCCTACTAGAGCAGCTTTGGATACTCGTTCCAATACGGAGCTTACTGCACTTCTAGTGAGGCTAAGGTCTTTTAGCAGGTTATAGAGAGACTTCGCTGGTATACCTCTCGCACCCACTGCTACCGCGTATAAACTAACCACATAGCCATTTTTAGTTAGTTCATTTTTAAGGTCATAATATTTAATTTAATATAGATTATGATTTAATGTAATGATTAAATTTGTAAAAAGGTGGTGCGGCCAGCCAAATATATTATATAGGGTGCATCATAATAAATAAGTCATTAAGCATCGGCATTGGTGATTAGGCACCTAGACCTGTAACGAGCTTAGACGAATATTATAATCCTGAATTAACAAACAAAATATTCAAAAGCCTAAATATATTCGACCTAAAACTACTGATTAGACCGATCCACAATTTACAAACATGCTACTTTGAGTGCGGATCTGTATACCTAAACAAATACTGAATTCGCCAATTACTGTAACATGATATAAAAATGTATAAAAGTTATGGTCTCTGCCAGTAATGTACGAGTATTTACGAAAGAGTTATTTTCAGATAGTGAAGCCTAAATAGGGTTTCAGTCGGAACTATATTTTGCTATCAACCAATTTACCAACTCTATATTAACAGCGTTCTAGGAAAGAGAAAATTACGTCGCAAAATAATATTCGTATGTATTTTGGCTTCATTTCCTAGATACACGTTATTTAAGCCACGTATTCACTCGGCAATATTTTAATTTTAGAAGGCAATATACGGAAACCCTTGGGAATAGACGGCGTAAAAGTTAAAGAGGAAAAATGGAAGAACTCATAACTTAATGTATTTTTTCTAATATAATTTTGTCACGTCGTTCTTTGTCACCTTGATATTTAGAATACTAAATCAAATCAAGTAAAAAAAATATTTTTTTAAGCTATTGCATAGCTTTTATCGCGGGCCTTGAGCGTGGAGACCGTATACAGAAATACCGTAACGAAAAAACCTAACACCCCCTGAGTATCAAAAACATAATATCAAAAGCACAACGACGTCATCGGGGAACGTAGCTTAGCGGTAAGGCGCTCTAAGTGCCCGGATTGCCAGAGAGACACGACAAAAAGTCATTAATTTAACAAAAAAATTACTTTTTGAAATATCACGCTTGAAAAAAAAATTGCGGAATCGACGGGATTCGAACCCGCGTCTCTCTGGCAATACGGGCACTTAGAGCGCCTTACCGCTAGGCCACGGTCCCGATGACGTCGGTAGGTAAACATAAGTTGATAAAAAATGCTATGCAATAGCTTTACCGCGGCAGTCTCCGAGTGCCACACGTCTTTTTTTGCTTATGTTATTCTTCTGTATGAAATAAAGGATTTTTCTATTGTGTTAGTGGCATTTTGAGCGACTGGCCACAGGCGGCTCGTTGTTATTGGAAGTCTCTAAAAAAGCCTATGTCCAACAGCGGACGTCCACTGGTTGTAAATTATGATGACGAGAGCTTTGTAATAGAGCTTATTCTGCCGCCATGTATATTTCAGCAGCATTGCTATATTCCGGTCTGAATGTTACAGGTTCAAATAAATAAGGCTTATTAGTTGGTGTTGAGCCTGCAAATATGCTTCAGGTTGAAAAAGGTCAGCGGTGGTGCATTTTAGAACAAATTCCTTGCGTGCCCTGCAAAGCGTTAATCTGGCAACAGTGTTTCTTAAACTTACCATCAAATAAGCCATCTGCTTCGTAATAGCTGTGCTTCGTATATTTTGAGAATGATTAGATTATATAGATGTTTTTTTTTTCTTTATTCTAATATTATTTCTGTGTCACATTTCATCGAAACCCACTCAGCGTCTTATATAGTAGTCGGTGATTAATAATCAGTCATTCTAACTTTCACATTTACATCTAATAGGTACGTTTAAAAGACTTTGAAAATATGTCCAACCATTTTTTATTACGCTCTTGCCCATGTCGTGCGGACAACAAAGGATTGTAGATTTTTTTAATAATGCAGCTATTTTCAAGCAAGGCGCAAAAAAATCATGTTCCTCACAAAATGCGTTTCACAAAACGCTGGAATGGAGAAATGGATACGATTAATTAAGTCACAAAACAAGAGCGGAATGACAAACGCAACGGTTTATTTTTAAATTGCAGTTTACACTCATTATTGTAATACATAAAAGAGGTAGAGCGCCGACGGATTGAGAAATATCCCCGGAACATGCAGGCGCCATTTTTATAAACAAACTGTTGCCCAACTTATAAGCGGTGGCGGAAGACAAATTATATTACTATAATTTATCTGACCTTCCTCTCTAAGCGGACGAGCAAGATCGAAAAAAGTGTAATAGTGCTTTTTCCGACATAATATATGTCTATTATTAGAAGAGTTCCGACAGATGAAATTATCCCCGGAACATGCCAGCGCCATTTTTAAAAACGGACTGATGCCCGATTCATAAGCTGTAGCGGAAGACAAATTAAATTACAAAAATTAATCTGACCTTCCGCTCTGAGCAGATGAAGGAGACTGAAAAAAGTGTAATCGAAACTTCATTTTATAGTTAGAAGAGTTCCGACGGATTGAGTACCATCCCCGGAACATGCAGGCGCTATTTTTATAAACAAACTGATGCGGTAGAGAAAGATAAATATGATTACAATTTTAGGATAAGACGTAACGCCACAATAACAATTTAGCGTCCCAGTACGATGAAACAATGATGAAACAGACACTCCTTAGAAGTAGGATGAGACTCCCAAAAAAATTAACTTGCATCCAGTTTATACTGCATCATCACTTCATTACCATTAGGTGTTATTACAGTCGAGGGGTAATTTGTAATGAATTTACAAACAAGAAAAAATTTATGAAAATCCAAAATTATTATTTAATATTATCTCTAATAACTTACTTGACAAGACAAAGAGCTCTCTTCTTTTAGTTATATTTATTCCTATAGAAAAGGGCCGGAAAAACATTCATGACGCAGTTTCTTTAATGTCAACTTATTTAAATTATTTTTTTTATACGAGTAACATAGTACATAACATCTTACGTGAATATTAAAAGATAAATTCGCTGAACGGCTATACCTTGTACAAGAGGTTAATAAACGACGAAAGCCGCGGTGTAAATATAAATAAGGAATCTGTATTTTTGTCCCATTAAAGCACGCGCGTTTTCGCCAGTTAGGTACATTTGCGAACGACGTTATACGCCGATTATGCTCCGGCGTTTATACTTATTTATGAGACGTGCGGGAGCCCTTTAGAGACTCCCCAACCGAGAGTATCTTCGTAAACATAATATCAGTGTAAAATGTAATCCAGGTGTATGTTGATTATGATGCAGAGGAACACATTACACAGATAGTAGGTATATTAAGATATACTCGTACTAAAGATAAACCTACAGACGTATATGTATAAGGTGCCGTATTATGAGAAACTTTACCAAATTTTATTCAAGCCCTTTACCTTGTATTCAAAGTGAATAAGAGCCAACATTTCTGTTACATGTCATTACTTCGTTAAATAATAAAATATTAAACCGACTTCAAAACGTACTAAAAAGTAAAGAATAAATGCATCACTTAGTTACTTTTATTTCCGTAAGCATATCTATGAAGTTGATGCCAATAGTTGTCCAAACATCTGCTACCTAATATAAAACAAATTAAAAAAACAGTTAGTTTTATTTATGCCTATTTGAAATTTAATTCCAGTATAACAAGTACAGATAGCAATCACAAGAATTGCTAAAATTTCAGCAATTCTCGAGATGAGTATTCTACAAAGTTATTACAAGTAAGCATCAGTTGAGGTAATAAAATAAAATCCATCAAGGGAACTGTTCTCAACAATATTTTACGAGTGTCGAGTGCACGCTATCCTGTACCATGCTGAGGTCTCCGAGTGGTACGAACCTATGGTACGAGCTGTGAAAAGCGGTCAAAGCCTTCAGTACTAAATATGTCTTGACAATAAATACATTTTGTATTGTTCTGTCAGTACCTATTGCAGATAGTTCGGCTCATTGTTGCGCGCGGCTCTATGTGTGGGTAACACTTGTATTCATACAGTGACTTTGTGTGCTGAACTTGTGTTGCTTGGACGATGATGAAGCGTCACTGCCACATATTAAAACTGTAGGTATTATTACAAACGCACACAGTCATAGAGCCGCGCGCACAAATGAGTTGAACTATCTATACTGGCTTTTTTTTACAAGAATAAAAATAGCAGGAAGGGGTAGATTATCGAGTCAGTCCAGTGGTTGTTTTATGCTATAAATCTATAGATCTGCCTGCAAATACCCAGAATTAAGCAGGGGAGTGTCTCTACATTTCCAATAGATGAATGAACCTAAGAGGCATAGCGTGAGAGAAGCACTGGTTTGGTAGTTCTAAGGAGAGACCGGTGCCGGTGAAGGGGGGAGGCTCCCACATAATCTGATTTCTCCCCTGTACATAGGTTTCTCAAGATGAGATTTCCCCCACGAAAAAATAAAAAAGAAGCCAGTGCCAGTTGTTATAATGTTTGATAAATTATTTGATATTTTAAACTAAAAAAAACTTAATCTTGAGTTAAAATCTCAAAATCTAAAATGAGGTAAATTTTGAGATTTTAACTCAAGATTAAGTTTTTTTTAGTTTAAAATATATTGGTTATACATTCAGCTCTCCATCTAAGTCGTAAGTCAAACGACCCAAATATTAACAATCTACTGTTTTGGGGGTCGGAATTTATGTTGTATTTTAAGTGCCAATAAAAAGTAATCTACACGTTGGAGCCAGCTCCTTCAGCCTTGATGAGTTTGAGATGAGCCAACATTCTTTATCTTTATGTGTTAAGGCGAATATTCCACGATGAAACGAGGAAGTAAGTATTCGTATTTGTTTGCTTGAATGGTCTCGAGTATGTTTTGAGCACCTATCAAGACAAAGATTGGTTATTTACTGTCAATACAAAATCCTTCTGGATATATGGAAACTTGGGTGAATTTGCAGCTGACAACCTTTTTTTAGCTACTACAAGTCGGTCCTTCACTGCTATCACACCTGATGTTAAGTGAAGATGCAATCTAAGATGGAAGCAAGCTAACTTGTTAGGAGAAGGATAACATCCATACCTCTTTCGGTTCCTACACGACATCGCACTGGAACCCTAAATCGCTTGGCGGTACGTCTTTGTTGGTAGAGTGGTAACTAGCCACGGCCACAGCCTCCCACCAGTTAGAGCAGTAACAATTAAGAAAATCTCAATCAGCCCCGCCAGGAATCGGACACAGGACCTCTGTCTTATAAATTCACCGCGCCACTCAGGCCGTCTGTAACGTAAATGGCTTTCAACAGAGAGGTTCTGGGTTCGCTTACCACAACTTTATGGGTGGCTATTGAGGACCTAAAATAGCAATATTTTACAGTCTGAACGGACTGGAACCTAAAACATTTGGACATGCGGATCTGCTCATTTCTGATTCGATCAAGCAAAGATACTCCGAGCATTGCTCTTCCCTTCGCCCGCTGAGTGACTCAGAGCCTTTTTATGAAGCCTGCAGTTAGCGACCTTTGATTTGATTGATTTTAGTATAAAATTCAATAATTTTTGAGAAAATTGAGAAAATAAGCTGGTAATTGTTAAAAAGCACCGGAAAATTCAAGTTGTATAGGAGCTTCTATCAAAAACGCTGCCTATTAAAAATAATAAAATTGCTCCTGTTTATTAAAACTACAAAAAACAAAATACATACAGTCAAGTATCTATCTCTTAAGGTCTTAATCATGTTCTACCCACTCTACCTTTTAAAAATAATCACGTACAATTTTTCTTGGTGTTCTTGAAAAGTTACATACAATACACTGATTTTCTCACAGATAAAGTCGCGTGTATTAACTAGAACTGAATAAAAGAAACATCACGGCAGCGGAAGTTACGTTTATTTAAATATACTACAAATAGGATCCTATTCTTTGGTACAAAACATATTTATGGAAAAGAATCCCCACAATAAATATGACAATACATCATACACAAGCCATACAAACGTTTTATAACAGTATATATCGGTAATACGATATTAGGACGAAGAAAAAGTCGCGATAAACTTAGAATCATAAGAAGCCAAATTGATTTTCCGAACTTTCCCCCACTAATAATTTCGTTTGGGGAAGTTATAAAATACGTTAATGGAAAAATGTCAGATATACACTTAGAGATATTCTCTGAAAGATAAATAATTTGTAATGGAACGCGTTTTCATGCTTTCTTCGGTGTTGCCACAACCTAATATTTTAAACGATTTCTTGTAGATAAATTGTTTCTGTTTCAACAATAATTCAAAATATCTTTTACTTCCTTTTTCTTTTTTATACATTAACAATAGAAATACCACTGAATGACAAAAAAAGGCTCATCGCGAAATCTCCCAAATCCCTTGACTTGAAAGGAGATGGCCTACCGCTCATACATTGTTTGCCCCAGAAAAAATTAAATGTTTATGCGTCTCAATGAAACTTTTACCTTTGGGTTGGTAATCCTATCTTATAATAATAAATAGTACATTTGGCCGAGATAGACGGGTTATTGCATAATCAGTACCACAAACTCTTGACTAAAATACCTGCCTAAAAGGTTATTTTGGTAAAAAATATTGTTATAGGTAATTTAACGAACACAAAGTGAAATAATTGTTTTATTATGTCATACTTAGTGTTATCTTAACTACCGAAAACAAAAACTTATGAAAAAAAGTCATTTCTTTATACATTTTGTATGCATCTGTCGATATTGACGACGACTCAATAGGAATTAAAAATGATACCTTTTTAACCGACGAAAAAAAACGGAGGAGGTTCTCAATTCAACACGTATATTTTTTTTTTTATGTATGACCACGCATAACTTTTTACAGTGTTGTCCGATTTTGATAATTCTTTTTTTATTAGAAAGGGCATACATCCAAGGTGGTCCCATTGTCCGCTTGTTAGAGTCTGCTGATGATATCCTGGGGAAATTGAAGGAACTCTTCAAATTTTGGAGGCACGCTTACAGCGATTTCGGTCTTTGTCTCGGTATCGGTAGCTTATTGGCTACTAGTGCCATATAATATACTATTACAGTATAGTACGAGTACGTTACGTGGCGATAAATCACTAAAAAGTAAGAAATAAAAATGTTTAACAAAAAATAGAACCGACTCAAAACGCACTAAAAAGTAAAAAATAACTGTGTAATTTAGTTGCTTTAATTAACTTAAGCATATCTAGAAGTCGGTGCCAGCCAAGGTTTCTACTTTCAAGGACGTTACCTAGAACCGACAAACTGCTTCACTACGTAAAATAAATGTTCCTTAAACTTGGCTGGCACCGACTTCATAGATATGCTTCAGTAAATTAAAGCAACTAAATTACACAGTTATTTTTTACTTTTTAGTGCGTTTTGAGTCGGTTCTATTTTTTGTTAAAAATTTTTATTTTTAGGTTTATTTTAAAACCCCGCTAGTTCTAATATTTCTATTTATATATATTTAAAAAATATGATTATAAAGATATTTTATTACATTTATTTTGTTACGTCTCTAGGTGTTTTTCATATAAATCCACCCTGGGGCAGTTTTGGGACATCTCCTTTAGCATACACATTTTGTGATGTAACCGCTCACTAAAAACTTATTTCTCCATTACAAATCGATGAACGTCAGCAGAACTCACGAAAAAGCATGAATCATTGTCAAGTTCTGCATGCAAGCGAAAATGAGGATGCGGAATAATCGATAGAGATACACGATAGACTAAGCATGAGCCGCAATATTTCATCAAATAAAATATATTAACAGTTAACGAAAAAAAGCTTGTCAAACGTAAAAACTAACTTTTTGTCCTACAAAAATACATTTCGGTTCATGTCATACACGAATACGAAATAGCTGCCAAAAGCATATCATTATTTGTTAATAAACCCATAATTAACATTAATATACTAATAATAAATAATGTATGACACAAGAAAACTGTCATCAAACAGTCATCAGTATCAAAGGGCTACAGATATGCAGTCGTAAATTTACAATAGCCTATTAATTTTACCTCTATAATCTTTTCTGTTCATCTCGTTTTATTATCTTCATTTATTTAAATGCATCGAAACGGGGCCAATGATTCGAATAAATAACTGATATTACGCAATTAATATAATTTAAGGGGGAATAAAGGCGAAAATAAACAAATAGTTTTGTGGATATCTCTTTCTTCTATCTTTATCCTACCTTATCTATCTTCTATCTTTAATAATACTGCTATTATTATTAATGCTTATACAATATGCTTATGCTATACTAGCGGTCGCCCGCGGTTTCTAGATTTAGATACAGGTTTTTTTAAGCTATTGCATAGCTTCTATCGCGGGCCTAGAGCGTGGAGCGTGGAGCTTTTAATGACTTTTCAAAATATCACGCTTGTAAAAAAAACTGCATAAATAAAATAAATATATAATTATAATTGCATAAGTTGATAAAAATGCTACAATTCGTCTAGCAGTTTTAGAGATTAGCCAGAACAAACAGACAGACAGAAAGACAAAAATTAAAAATTGACACTCCAATTGTATTTATATGTATGTATTTTACTGCTTAGATTAGTAATTTACTGCTTGGCGGCAGAAATAAACATGGTCGTATATCGTGGTATCACTTCTCCTACTACCTACCACTTTTAAATGCAAGTCCTTTGAATTAAACTATAAAAAACACAAGAACTAAAAGGCCATTATGTGTTTATTTGTGTAATCTCCAAGGTTGTTTTATAATAGTCCAAGAAAAGAAGCAAGCTGTCATTTACAGTCACTTCAGCGCGATGGCAATCAAACCCAAGTAGGTAATCTGCGCGCAATTAACTTATTAAAAAAATATAAGAATAGCATTAAAGAGGAATTAAAAAAAGCCCATCTAAAAAGTAATTTATTTAAAAAAAGAATTATCGAAAAATTAAAAAAAAAAACTCGATCTTTTGTAACGTCTCTCGTAAGTTACCAGTCGCGTGCTTCGTCTATCGCGTGATGTTTTACCACCATATCCTCTGAAGTCAAGTGCTCGAAGTCATTAACTGTTAAATAACTCGATACCTTCAAGCGTAACGTCTATATGTTCGAAATTTAAAATCCAAGACTGCTTTGCGAACCACTATTGCGCATTGGTATAAAATACAAAGAGCCGATGCAACAAATCAAACTAGACGTTTCAAAAGTGCTTGTATTCAAAACCTACTATAAATAAATGAATTTTGAATTTTCATATTCAGTCGTAAGCAATTTTACATGGCAGGCTCCAGATCCTCTTTATAAGAAAGAACAGGCTCTGTAGTTAGACGTAAAAATACGCTGAAAATCCGCCGGACATTTTAAACCGATTTTCATCAAACATAGCTAATTACGCTTAAATCACCTTTCCAACAAATAAAACGAAATCAAAATCGGTTCACCTGCTCACACACACACACAGACAAACATCGACATCAAACTAATAACACCCCTCTTTTTGCCACGTCGCAAAACAAACAGTAAAATTCAAGTTCATTCCATTTAATTTACAATTTGCGTACTAAGCGGATTCTACATAGACGATTCAATATTAAAAACTAAGAGTTTATTTTTAAAGAAAAACTAATTGAAATAAGCCATTGTCCGGACAAATTGTCATTTAAATTAAACGGGAGTTGTATGAAACCGAAATGTCTACTATCCCTAGCGAGATATCTGCACCCTAGCAATGGAAGAGATGTTTTCGAAAATGATCATTGTAGAATCTATCTACTCGTACTAGTTATAATAAACGCTGCAATAGCTAGACACCGAAGTTATGTTGCCAAAATAACCTATAAAAATATAGAATTAGGATCATAAAGCTGATGGGACACTTAGCACGAAAAGCCTAGGTGCTCTAATGTCGACCCTAAACCGGAAAGCGTTGTTTTACTAGTTACCCGACTACGTCAGAAGGAGAGTTATGTTTTTCGAGCGTATGTATGTATGTATGTATGTATGTATGTATGTATGTATGTATGTATGTATGTATGTATGTATGTATGTATGTATGTATGTATGTATGTATGTATGTATGTCCATTTCTTCGGCACGCGCTACAGCCTAAACGGCTGAACGGATTTTGACATGTGAGGTGTCGCTGAATTTGTTAAAATTGTGGTAGGGACATAGGCTATATAAATTTTCGAAATGGCGCCTGTAAATGGGGGAAATAGGGGGGATGTGTGTATTTTTTTCTCTTATCTTAGCAATATGGGTACCAATTGAAAGGTCGTAAAAAGACCATTGCAAAAATATAAATATCTTATCATGTTTATATTACTTTTTTAACAAAAAATGGCAAAAAGTGTACTAAGTGTACCGTCTCATTTCTATACCATATACTAAAACTAAAAAGTCTCAAATAAAATTATTATTATAAAAACAAAAAACCCGACTGCTTAGAAGTTATGAACTGAAAAGAGAAAAACAAGGATCACTATATCTGTATAAAATTCTAAATACTTTATGGTGCTGCAGGCGGGGACAAACGTAGTTTTGATAGATCTCTCTTTTCCCGCAGGTTAAAATATTTTGTCCCTGTTTGCAGAACCATAAAGTACTTAGAATTTTATACAGATATAGTGATCCTTGTTTTTCTCTTTTTAGTTCATAACTTCTAAGCAATCGGGTTTTTTGTTTTTATAATAATAATTTTATTTGATCGTCGATCCAGTTGAACTGTAAGAAGCCGCTGGATGGCATGACAGTTCAAGATTGTGCTATTTATACGTCCTTATAATAGGCCTAAATCCAGCAGTAGAATAATGGATGGATCTTCATCCTCGGGTCCTGGGTCTGTTGGGCTTACTGGGTATTCCGGGATACTAACAAGAAGAAACGCTGAAATCAGGTTATTTCTGTAGAGTTGCATAAAGTCAATTCCCAGCGCTTTAAAAATGTGCTCTTTTTTTTTATCGACTACAAGTTGGCCCTTGACTGCTATCACACCTGATGTTAAGTGATGATGCGGTCTAAGATGGAAGCGGGCTAACATGTTAAGAGTGGGATGAAAATCCACACCCCTTTCGGTTTCTACACGACATCGTACCGGAACGCTAAATCGCTTGGCGATACGTCTTTGTCGGTAGGGTGGTAACTAGCCACGGCGAAAGCCTCCCACCAGCCAGACCAAGACAAATTAAGAAAAGTCTCAATCTGCCCCGCCGGGAATCGAACCCAGGACCTCCGTCTTATAAATCCACTGCGCCTACCACTGCGCTACGGAGGTCGTCAAAATTTTAGTGTAGGTACGACTCCATTGCTATCTCATACTAGGGGAAAGTAAACTGACGGGAGCGGCGGTAATTAGGTCTCGGTAACAATAAGCAGAATCGTTTTGTATGCGTCGCAAACAATTCGCGAAAGATTATTTTTTACGTTTTCTGAATATAAATGTTAAATTTTAATTATGTTAAAGTGAATTCTGAACTGGAGTTGGAAATCTCCCGCCTGCTAATGGAATTTTTGCAGCTTTGCATATCTGTGATTTTCTAATGTAAAACATTTGGCTTTTATATAAGTTCGTATAGTCATCTCTTTAGTTTTTATATTTATTTAATGATTAATTAACCTTTAATCGCAATCTACCTTGATGATGAGTGATTATGAAACCCTGGCTAAATATTGGATATATAAAAGTTTATCTTTACTTACTCCTGCCAGTTTTGACGCGGCGTCATAGTTGGACCTCCTAAAGCACTTGGTACTTTTGAGCGATTTACCAGTGTCTTTGCTACTATCGCTAACTAGCCAAGCTGAGGTCTACCAACCAATCATACTTAAATACCTAATATTATATCTTCAATTGACTCAAAAAGGGACTACAACCTAGAACCTCCCGCTGACAAAGAGAACATACCCAAATGCACTTGAGAAGTTGTCAAAAATGGACGTAGAAAGAAAGAAACAATGCTTGGCACATGCTGTAGAAAGAAACAATGCTTGGGACATTACTTATTATTATTTTGACGGCCTCGGTGGCGCAGTGGTATGCGCTGTATATTTATAAGACAAAGGTCCTGGGTTCGATTCCCGGCGGAGCAGATTGATATTTTCCTTAATTTGTCTTGGTCTGGCTGGTGGAAGGCTTTTGCCGTGGCTAGTTACCACGCTACCGACAAAAACGTACCGCCAAGCGATTTAGCGTTCCGGTACGATGTCGTGTAGAAACCGAAAGGGGTGTGGATTTCATCCTACTCCTAACAAGTTACCCCGCTTCCATCTTAGATTGCATCATCACTTAACATCAGGTGTGAAAGCTGTCAAGGGCCAACTAGCAGTTGATAAAAAAAAACCTCCCGCTGTCAAAGAGGACATTCCCAAACGCACCGGAGAAGTTGTCAAAAATGGGCCTTGTAATAGAAAGAAACAATGCTTGGACTTTTTAAACTCCAACACCATGGAAAAAAATTGCGTTTAACATAATTAAATTACATATTCATAAACTCTATCACACAGAAAACCGCCCCGGGACGTCTCCTTGTCGCGGAGGTGAGAAGTGTTTGTTTTATTTCATACTACCCGCGATTGAGGAATAAATCATGTTGGTATGAAATATCGCTGTGAATACGAGTTATTTTCTGTTATTATCGTAAATTGTGGAATGCCGTGCCACGGGAGATCAGGTATTCAAAATCTCTCTTTATATTTAAACGTCGTCTTAAAAACCACTACCTGTCTATGTAAGTATTATATTAAGTATGTGTGTATGCTCTGTTTAAGTATGTTTATAATAATTTATATATGTATTTTATTTAGTTTATATATATATATAAACTAAATAGTATATATATATATATATATATATATATATATATACATGTTACGGTAAATGTGATTAATTGAAAATTATTAATAATTTTACAAAATTATTAATAATAACCACATGTTTTGGTAAATGTGAATAAACGATCGAAATTTATTACTTTTATTTGTAATTATTAATAATTCACGACACATATTGGTGAAAGTGATAAAATAAATAAAAACCCAATGTTTTTTGACCAGTAGGTACTTATTTAAAATATTAAACACAGTCTTACAATTATTTTAATTTGAGATCAAACAAACAATGTTACTTGTACTTGCTTTAAAACGAAAGGACAACAAATTCACATATTCTGAACTAGAATACAATTTTATTATATTTTAATTTTTTAATTTGTTGGTTATTTACTATTAGTTAGGTTTATATTTATTTTATGACCACTCAGAAAACTTGAGCCCGGAAGTCCTTATTGTTGGTTAGGTTAGAAGGCGGGAGCGAAGCGGAGCGGAGCTCCCGCCTTAGCCTTCGTGGTTATTTTTTTTGTAAACCACCCAGAAATAGGAGCCCCGCGAAGCGGGGCGGGTTGGGGCGTTAAAAAACTCAGAAAACTTGTGAGCCTGGAAGTCCTTATTGTAAGGCTGGAGCTGTGCTTTTTGTAGAATGATTGAGTCATTTGCTAGTAAAAAAAATACATAGGGGGCGTCAGGGGGACCTTGCGGGCACATTCTCGCAGACTGCAAGTTTTATTAGGAACCTCATTAATATTGACAAACTTTTCCTTGCAACCTTAGGCGGTTCACTCGCGTGGCATCCCCCCGCGCCTCTCGCACGTTGCACACACCGCCCCGCCCCGCAACCCTTGGCCATTTATTACATTTACCATTACTAGGGTCAAATTATTTATAATACGGTTATTATAAACAAATGTGATTAATTTATCACTTTTACCTCGACTTTCGGTAATTATTAATAATAATAGATAATTATTAATAATCATTAATTATTCACTCTTAACGTAACATATTTATTATATTCATATTTATGTATCTTAATGTGTAATATAATATGTAATCGTATGTATGCGTATTATAAATATGCTTGTTTTAATTGAATTGTCATTTGTGCACCAACCACCTCTGTATTCGCTATTCTCTATTCGTATGACAGTTGCCTGGAAGAGATTGCTTTTAGTAATAAGGCCGCCGTTACACCGATAAACTATTGTTTATACCTTTTTATGTTCTCATTTTATATCCATATTTTTGGTGTAATAAAGAGTTTTTTTTTAAGATATATTTAGGATTGTCATAGCAACCTATGGTTATAAATGCAGCGCCAAGGCATCTTTTTCTTTCGGCCTAGGATTTAGAACAAGGGGATTTTGAGCCTACACCCACTTCGTCCCTCGATTGTGTATTGGCAGGCTTGAGGTGATGATACTTTAAACGATTATTTTCAGATTTTAATGATAATGAGCTGAATAGATGGTATAACGTGCTTTAAAAGAAAAACTCATGGATAGATCTTAACGCAATACTTCGTAATCCGCAATCATATAGGCTTATGATTCCAAGACCAACGAGATTCTTGTCTAGCTGCTTGTTGTCGTACTATAATAACATTTTTTTTAATTACTACAATTTGGCCCTTGACTGCTATCACACCTGATGTTAAGTGATGATGCAGTCTAAGATGGAAGCGGGCTAACTTGTTAGAAGTGGGACGAAAATCCACACCCTTTTCGGTTTCTACACGACATCGTACCGGAACGCTTAATCGCTTGGCGATACGTCTTTGTCGGTAGGCAGATCAAGACAAATTAAGAAAAATCTCAATCTGCCCCGCCGGGAATCGAACCCAGGACCTCCGTCTTATAAATCCACCGCGCATACCACTGCGCCACGGAGGTCGTCAAAAGATTCGAATACATAGATTCCGAATGTCAGATTTTACTAAGTCGCTACATTAATACGCAATGCTTTTTTTTGGAATCTGATTTTTTTTAATTTACATACATACCTACATACCGTTCCGCTTCAATCCCGTAAGGGTAGGCAGAGACCAGGACCTTTTACTTGCCACGATTATTGCATATTTCTTTCGCTTCTGCCAATTTCATTAACCCTTTCATACGAGCAAATCGATTTAAGGTACATTTGACCTGGCTTTTGATCAGAATGCCCACGCCTATATCTATCGCGCGAGAACACGCTTTTTTTCATATTTGCTTTACGTGTGGTTATGTTTTTACGCAGTAACTCAGTAATTATAACATTAAATTAAATATTTAAAAAACCCCCGACCCAATTTAGAAACATGAAAAGAACCAGTCAAGACAAATTCAACGAGCCCAAACTCGATGGTTTTACTAAAAAGGTAGACCAAGGTTACGTCTTCTACCTTCGAGCCTTATCATCAGACCAGCTCAGTGGTTCCAGAAGACAGTGTTTCAAATGTCAAATCACACACATGCTTTCAAGCAAACTGAGCGTGTAACATTTGTATCACACCTAACAAACAACCTGATGACCTTGAGGACCTGAACCGATTTCCACCAACCATAGCTAAGAACATTCTCGACTGATATACCTATCAAACAAAAAAACCGTATTAAAATCGGATCATCCGTTGGAGAGTTACAATGCCTGAGACAGACACATACACATACATTTATTTACACAGACACGTCAAACTTATAACACCCCGTCGTTTTTGCGGGTGCATCCCAGTAGTACCCCCTAATTTTAGTTCTATAGAACTATTGATACACCATATTAGTGCTTAGTGTCCCATTAGTTCTATATAGAACTAATGGGACAAAATTAAAAAAATGTCGATATCAACATCTTGTTTGTACGTTACATATAAAATATCTATAGTTTTTATAAGTATAATATGGAATCTCTTTTAATTACAATAATAAATGTCCACTTAAATTTGAGAGTATCTATAAACATACTATATCGAATACAGCTTTGCTTAAATTGCACAAAACGTCTTTAAAATGGTATTGAGGTTTTTAGTATAATTTTTTTCTAAACTGAATAGTTTGCGCGAATATAGGTACTTCCAAAGTGGTAAAATGTCCCCCTCCCTGTAACTTTTAAAATAAGAGAATATTTTTTTAGACACAACTACTACTTAGTTTTAGCAACTTAGCTTTTGTCGCAAGGGACATTTTTTTGTTAAAAACAAAATGAAATATCAATCAAAATAATATAAAGTTTATAACTTATATGGTAGGTATAAGTAAAGTCAAGCAGCAAAAACTATGCTACAGTTCTATATAAAATTATTGGGACATAATTTGAAAGCCCGGAAAGTATCCCAACAGTTCTATAGAACTACGGTATGGGGTACTACTGGGATGCACCCGTTTTTACATCGGGGATTAAAAACTGATACTGGACACTCTATACATTCAGCGCGCGTTAGGGCTAACGCTAAAACTGGCGCGGTTGCACGCTCGCGGGTGTATAATGAATAAAATTTTTTAACAAAAAATAGAACCGACTCAAAACGCACTAAAAAGTAAAAAATAACTGTGTCATTTAATTACTTTAATTTACTTAAGCATATCTATGAAGTCGGTGCCAGCCAAGTTTAAGGAACATTTATTTTACGTACACGTAATACGTACGTATTGAAACCTTGGCTGGCACCGACTCCTAGATATGCTTTAGTAAATTAAAGTAACTAAATGACACAGTTATTTTTTACTTTTTAGTGCGTTTTGAGTCGGTTCTATTTTTTGTTAAAAAATTTTATTTCTTACTTTTTAGTGAATTATCGCCACGTACCGTACTCGTACTATACTGTCATAGTATATTATATGGCACTAGTAGCCAAAAAGCTACCGATACCGAGTCAAAAACCGAAATCGCTGTAAGCGTGCCTCCAAAATTTGAAGAGTTCCTTCAATTTCCCCAGGATATCATCAGCAGATCCTAACATGAGGACAATGGGACCACCTTGGATGTATGCCCTTTCTAATAAAAAAAGAATTATCAAAATCGGACAACACTGTAAAAAGTTATGCGTGGTCATACATAAAAAAAAAAAAAA
This sequence comes from Mycalesis mineus, assembly GCA_034621355.1. NCBI lineage: Eukaryota > Metazoa > Arthropoda > Insecta > Lepidoptera > Nymphalidae > Mycalesis > Mycalesis mineus. Next base: position 7,176,999 of record CM067904.1, on the reverse strand, counting down.
AAACAAATATACGTGTCGAATTGAGAACCTCCTCCGTTTATTTTCGTCGGTTAAAAATAGTATGGACAGCGCGACGGAACGCGGGCGCGGGTGGCGGATTCGCAACCGCGCGGCAGGCGGCGGGTACACGGCGCGGGCGCCTGCGACGGGCACACGCGAGCGGGTGTGTTTCTACAAATCAGTCGAGCGCCGCTAGATGCTACGGTCAAATAAATATTTGTTGATTTTATTGAATAAAATTATACTAGCAGCGCTAACTGAGACGGGCGCACGCGACGGGTGCCCGCGCGCGGTTTTGTGGCCCGCGGCGGGCGACCGCGCCAGTTTTAGCGTTAGCGTTTCAAAATTTTTTGAAAATATTATATTGCGTGGGCCATTTGACCAACATCAAAAAATTGTCGAAACAAAATATGGCAGCTGCTTGTGAAATATCGCTGAATGATGAGTCGATGTTTTGTGTGTGTGATATGATGGGGCGTTGATGCTCTTGAATATATTTTGATTTTATTTTTGCAGTTGTCAAAACTCAATTGGATCTCGTCATATCAATTAAATACTCGTTTTGTTTTATTCGGTGAGAGATTTTTTTGTAGTTTCGTATGCAAGTTAAAATTTAATAATCTTCCAATAATCATGAATCAATATGGATTTTAAAAATATAGTTAGGAATTATCTTAATTGCGTTAGTTTCCAAATAAAAAATTGGTTGTCTGTAAAGTCGGTTTACTGACGATAGTTGAACGTGACAATGTCTTAAGAAAATACTGATGGAATGGTAGCATTTAATTGGTTATTAAAAATTTTAATTTAAGTATATTTCTATAAATATTAATTTAAATTAATAAAATAATTAATTTTGATTTTATAAATTTATATTTCAAATTTATAATAAATATATTAATTTTTAATTTAAAATTAATATATTTAATAGACGGATGTCGAACGCTGCCGAACGCAAAGGCCGATTGTGCTTCTTTGTCGCTCGTTCCGCGCTCTCGCTGGCACTTCAAGCCTTACATGGAACGCCTCAACGCGAGGTAACGACGCATGACGTCATGTTTTTTCGTGCGTGCAGCCGGCTATCGAATTATAAGACGTTGTCACGTCAAAAATTGCATTATTGGTCAGTTAAGAAGAAAATAAGGCCACCTCCGGCTTAAACGGCTTTGTCGATGAATCCATCGTGTATACCGCTGTGTCAAAGACCGTCAAATTTTTTTTATAAATGTTAAATCTATAACAATGAGAACAGCATCTTTCACATATGTAAAATAAAACTTGAGCGATTTATTTTATAAATATATATAAAAATATCCCAGTAAGAAGAATAAATCTGGCCTAGTTCATTTGTTACGCAAAGAATACGCCTACAGCAGCTTACAGCTTACGGACTCAGCGGAAAATGGCTGCAATCTAGATTTTACAGTAGACTTAAGTGGCTAATTATAACTGCGCTTAATCGACTTGCTCTGGAAAATCTAAAATATAATAATTGTAAATACTAAGTATTTATATTGTTAGCCACTATTCATTTGAAATGGCTTTTTTTTTAATTTTGTTTATATTTGGTAGATTTGAGAATACTTAGAAGGTTATTTTTTTTTATCGACTACAACTTGGCCCTTGACTGCTATCACACCTGATGTTAAGTAATGATGTAGTCTAAGATGGAAGCGGGTTAACTTGAATGAATGAATGAATGAATACTCTTTATTGTACACCAAATAATAAAAAAAAAAAATCTTACGAATAGAAAATAACTTAAAAAAAAAATGTACAATTGGCGGTCTTATCGCTAATGAGCGATCTCTTCCAGACAACCAATATTGAAGAGGAAAAGTGCATTCATTGGAGAGGTTCGGGTGTACGTACAGTGAAGTATACGAAGTTATTGTATCAAATTATGTAATATAGAATATACTTACATAAAATACTAAATAAATACATACATACGCAAATACATACATACATAGTTACTTACATACATACATACATACATACATACATACATACATACATACATACATACATACATAGGTACACACATACATACATACATACATACAAAAGTTCCCATATAGTAAATAAAAAAAAAATAAAAAATGAAAATAATAGAAACTAGACGAAATTGAAGAGAGAGTAAACAAATAATGACAATGTAATATATACACAAATAAGTGAGTACGAGACTTAATTGAGGAATCATAACGATTTTATGGGGGATAGAAATGCCCATTCACCAGCCGTTTAAAAGTAACTAATGATTGAGCACGCCGAATCTCTAGAGGTAAAGAGTTCCACAGCCGAGCAGATTTAACAGAGAAGGATTTAGAGTAGAAGGAAGAGTTGTGAGAAGGAATTTTTAGGAGTAGGTTATCTTCAGATCTAAGAGAGCGACAATGAGTGGAATGGAGGAAGTTAAATCGCTCTTTTAGATATATTGGAGTAGTAGGATTGAAGAGGACATTGTATAAAAGGGATAGCATGTGAGTATTCCTACGAAGGCGGATAGAGGGCCACTTGAGTCTATCGCGAAACTCGGAAATATGGTCATATTTGCGAAGACCAAATATGAACCGTATACAAATGTTTTGAGTGCGCTCAAGCTTATCTAGCAATTCCTCGCTCAAATTAAAATAACAAGTATCAGCGTAATCGAGAATTGGTAAGAGTAGAGATTGGGCAAGGGCAATTTTGGTAGATAGAGGAAGAAAATTGCGTAATCTACGCAGGGACCCTACAGATGCAAACAACTTGTTAGGAGTGGGACGAAAATCCACACCCCTTTCGGTTTCTACACGACATCGTAACGGAACGCTAAATCGCTTGGCGATACGTCTTTGTCGGTAGGGTGGTAACTGGCCATGGCGAAAGCCACCCACCAGCTAGACCAAGATAAATTAAGAAAAATTTCAATTTGTCCCGCCGGGAATCGAACCCAGGACCTCCGCCTTATAAATTCACCGCGCATACCACGGCGCCACAGAGGTCGTCAAAAGGTAGTCGTTTTTACATCCCTAAGAGATAAGGGAGGTCCTCCTCAGATTTTTTATTTTTTGGATTTTGTATGTGGGAATTTCGGGATAAAATGTAGCCTATATGTTATTCTGATATGCAAGCTACATTACTGTAAAGTTTCTTGAAAATCCATTCAGTAGTTTTTGCGTTTCGCCTTCATAATATTTAGTAAGGATTCTGATCACTACATAGTATAAAACAAAGTCTCTATCCGCCGTCTGTCTGTCCCTATGTATGCTTAGATCTTTAAAACTGCGCAACGGATTTTAATGCGGTTTTTTTAATAGATAGAGTGATTCTTAAGGAAGGTTTATATGTATAATACATGCATAATATAGTAGAGAAACACTGATAAATTTTGAGGTTTCTAATGTGATGTCGTAAATAAGCACGTTTTTTGCGCTTATATTGCTAACGCTGGCTGTACCCTACGAGATAGATCAAAATAATGTACTACAGTATTATCCACCTTAAAAAGTTCAACAAATAAGTCCGCGATGGTATATGTCTATCTCTTAGGGATAACCCACCATAACCATTTTTTATGAGAGAGCGAGAGCGTGCGTGCAGCGTGCGTCTCCGTTGGTAGGTACAAACCAGCATTACACCCGTGCAAAGCTGGGGCGGGCCGCTAGTAAATAATAAACTGAGATCTCATTATCGTTGAATAAAGTAACAAATAGACACATAAACGAATTACGCAATTGACATTTACGCACGCAAAAGTTATTCAAAGTTATAATACCTACCTAGGTTACCTTAATAGTTGAGTCTAACACTAAAGCGTCTATGTGAACAATAGACTTGATGTATGCGAGCGTGTATGTGACAGCGCACTATTTAGTGCCTATTTGTGCTGAGTTAGTGTTGGGAATGAGCTACGTGATATTAACTTTTATATTAAACAGGGCTCAAAAGTGCTAGAACCCAAAGAAGCAAAGCAATATAAGAATATTAATATGTATATTTTGGTACCTGCCCGGTTGGTCGAGTGGTTAGCCTATGTGGCTTCGATCACGAGGTCCTGGGTTCGATTCCTGGGTCGGGTTATGGAATAATTCTGAGCTTTTTCATTCTTCTATGAAATGCTCAGTACATTCTAAGCCCGGAGTTTGGAAGTTGGTGGTGTTCCACCCCCGTGCCTCGGAGAGCACGTTAAGCCGTCGGTCCCGGTCACTATCATCAACATCAGATAGTGATCGTTAATAAATAAAACATTATTACCCTAAGCCCGCCAACCCACATTTGAGCAGCGTGGTAGGTGTACGCTCCATATCTCCTCTCCTATAAGGAGGGAGGCCTGGTCCTGTAGTGGGCCGTTAATAGGCTGATAATGATGATGATGATGATGATATTTTGGTACAAGCTTGTTTTAAAAATCAATTTTAAAAATTAAAATGATTAAGAACATGGGATTCCTCGCTTTTTATTAAATTATTAAAAAGTGATATATGGTTTGTAGTTTCAGAATGAGTTTACAAATACCGCAATAAAAGCACAGGGTACATACAGTAAAAGCTTATTTTATCTATCGTTTGCTAGGAAGGTACTGTGTCACTTTTTTACTCGACTACGTCAGGAGGGTAATGTTTTTGCTTACACTATAGTCTATGTAGAAGACATTTAAAAAGTGTTAAATAATTTGATTTCAAACCGATTTCGTTATCGATGAAATTTAAATATGGAACACTTTTATTGCACTGTAAAAGGTTTTGCAGACAGATTTACGAATTTCTTGACGACCTATCGTATACATGTTTTTTTTAAGTTGGTACATCTGATTTATTAATACACTTTAACGACTTTTTACCCGACTGCGTCAGAAGGAGGGTTATGTTTTTCGAGCGTGTGTATGTATGTATGTATGTATGTCCATTTCTTCGGCACGCCCTACAGCCTAAACGGCTGAACAGATTTTGACATGTGAGGTGTCGTTGAATTTGTCAAAATTGTGGTAGTGACATAGGCTATATAAATTTTCAAAATGGCGCCTGTAAATGGGGGAAAAAGGGGGGATGTGTGTATTTTTTTCTCTTATTATAGCAATATGGATACCAATTGAAAGGTCTTAAGAAGATCATTTCAAAAATATAAATATCATATCATGTTCATATTACTTTTTTAACAAAAAATGGCAAAAAGTGTACTAAGTGTACCGTCTCATTTCTATACCATAAACTAAAACTAAAAAGTCTCAAATAAAATTATTATTATAAAAACAAAAAACCCGACTGCTTAGAAGTTATGAACTGAAAAGAGAAAAACAAGGATCACTATATCTATATAAAATTCTAAATAATTTATGGTGCTGCAGGCGGGGACAAACGTAGTTTTGATAGATCTTTCTTTCCCCGCAGGTTAAAGTATTTTGTCCCTGTTTGCAGCACCATAAAGTATTTAGAATTTTATACAGATATAGTGATCCTTGTTTTTCTCTTTTCAGTTCATAACTTCTAAGCAGTCGGGTTTTTTGTTTTTATAATAATAATTTTTTTAATTTTTTGTCAAATAAAATAAAAAACATGATCAAAATTCTTTACTGGTTTCACTAAGCGCAGTATTAAATGAGAATCTGAATAAGTGAATAATACCCGTGATGTATGGTGCCGTGCGGGAGGCAGCAGTCAGCTACACTATTTACAGCCTAGTCTGCGCTATGCTGTCTAAATAGGTATAGGAAGCGTTGACTGGACGACTGTTATAGCCAGCAGTTTCAGGACTTTCAGTTTCAGAGAATACCTACTTTTTACTCTGTTGTCATCAACATCTTTCTGTCTACGTATCACTTAGAAACCGGAACCAGAACAGATCTTCCACTTGATGGTATTTGGAAAACGATCACAGGGGATGCAAAGAACACGTTCTACAAAGTGCTGTCTTGTCGCCTGTGTCCATCAACCAAAATGCCTAGGGTAAGTTTTTGCCGAGTTACTGCGTAAAATGTAACCAAACGTAACAATTTATATGGGAACAGAAGTGTCTTCTCACTTAAGACATATAGGTATTCCGCCGCCTCCATTGCTTACAACTTGAAGTTGGGTTTTTTGCAGCCACTTGGTAAAAAGTTCACACTCGGTACACTGAGGTTGTATTAATAGTCTAAGATCCGAACTAAAATCGACCTTCACCGAACTGATAATAGAATGAAATATATTTCATGACAAAATTAGTATATATTAAAAATAGGTTGCCTAAAAAAATCCTGGACAAACTATTTTTTATTATCTTTTTTTTAAATAATTTTTATACTCTAGTAAACAGTAAGCGTTATTTTGGAGCAACTTATGTCGTGAGCTGTAAATAAAATAATAAATTCAATTGTCAATATAAATATATATATAAATTTTGATAAATGTTTATTGATTTAGCTGATTTTATATGGTGTCATATTTTAGTATTATATTTAATATATATGATTTATATTTATTGAATTTATTATTTTTTTACAACTCAGAAATAAGTTGCTTCAAAATAACACTCACTGTTTACTAGAATATAAAAATTATTTTTTAAAAATAATAAAAAATAGTCTGTCCAGGATTTTTTTAGGCAACCTATTTTCTAATATACTAAATTTGTCATGAAATATATTTCATCCTATTATCAGTTCGGTGAAGGTCGATCTTAGTTCGGATCTGCTACTATAAGTAAAGTAGAATAGACCACAGCAATATATGTTGCTTGGCAGAGTTCGTCCGGGAGGGTCCGAAAATACTCCTTAATATTACTAATTATTCTCAGAGCACCCTGAGTTCTAGAGAACTCTGTTCTCTACATTCTGAAAAAGCTCTACCCTTTTCAATACGTTTCTATAGTAAATCTTGCGGTATATTTTAGATAGGTACTAGGTAAGTATCTCAATCATTTCCTGTTCTAGGGTCTCTGAGTTTCTGAAATCCTCAAATCTGTTTCCAATAACAGCGTGCCCTTAAAATAATGACATGTCGTAATTCGGTGCCAAAGCCGAAAATCCACACCAAAGTAAACCTTATCCTAATAACAATAAGGGCTGGTAGTAAACGCGGTTACGGTGAAGTGGAGAGAGTTGATAACGTCCGAATTGTCTTACCCCAATCATTTGCGGAGCCTAAATCTATTGACGCCTAATATCAAGACTGACGGTAAGGGGCTACACACAAGATTATATGACTTATTCAGCGGTAAAATGTCTAGATTTTTTAGATTTTTCCGTATAAATTGTAACACACAATATTACAGACTTGTTCAGCGAAAAATTTAGGCAGAGGCTATTTTTAACCGACGAAAAAAAACGGAGGAGGTTCTCAATTCGACACGTATATATATATATATATTTACGTATGACGACGCATAACTTTTTACATAGTTGTCCGATTTTGATAATTCTTTTTTTATTGGAAAGGGCATACTTCCAAGGTGGTTCCATTGTCATCATGTTAGGATCTGAGGATGATATCCTGGGGAAATTGAAGTGATATATCACCACTTAACATACGAGTATATTATGTGGTGATAAATCACTAAAAAGTAAGAAATAAAAAATTTTGACAAAAAATAGAACCGACTTAAAACGCACTAAAAAATAAAAAATAACTGTGTCATTTAATTTCTTTAATCTACTTAAGCATATCTAGCAGTCGGTGCCAGCCAAGGTCTTTACTTTAAGCACGTTACCTAGAACCCACAAACTGCTTTACTACGTAAAATAATTGTTCCTTAAACATGCTGGCACCGACTTCATAGATATGCTTAAGTAAATTAAAGCAATTAAATGACACAGTTATTTTTTACTTTTTAGTGCGTTTTAAGTCGGTTCTATTTTTTGTTAAAAAAAATTTTTCCACGAATTTCCCGTAGAAGTGTTAATCAGTTTGGTTATTTAAGTATGTGCTTTAATCTGTTATGGTTAAAGCAAAGTTACTTACTTTATGCAAGTAAAACTCTAAAGGAAATATAAGTAAACTAGAGGACAGCCCCCGGTTTCACCCGCGTAGTTCTCGTTTTCGTGGGAATTTTGGGATAAAATGTGGCCTATGTTAATCCAGGGTGTCAGATAACTCCATACCAAATTTTATTAAAATCGCTCCAGACGTTTAGTCGTGAAGAAGTACACACACACTCACAAACTTTCATATTAATAATAGTATACTATAGTATAAATAAATAAATAAATATTATAGGACAATTACACACATCGCAATATAGCCCCAAAGTAAGCTTGTGTTATGGGTGCTATGATAACTGATGAATATTTTATACATATATAATATATAAATACTTATAATATATAAATAAACACCCAGACACTGAAAAACATCCATGCTCATCACACAAACATTTTCCAGAGGTATACTATAGTATAGTAGACTATAATCTATATCCCAAACTTCATCCAGATCTTTAGCAGCCATTGAGTCTTGATTGAGTACAAGATTGTCTTATTCCAATAATTTACCACAAGATATTATTCAGCGGGAGAATCTCTAATTCTTTTTAATTTTTAACATACGTTATCTTATATTTTCATAATCTTATCTCATTTTAAGTGAGGGTCTACAATCTACAGGAGTAAGCAACTATGGTAATAGTAAATCGAATGTATAATTTTAATGATCTCAACATCATATTGGTCGTAGATACTATGTTAGAACTAACTATGTTACAAGACAATAATAACAATCCAGTAAGTGGAAATTAAACCCATGGCATATCAGTTTTTAATCCGCTTCTATATCAGTGGAGTATTATTCATTTGGAACTCACAACTTAACTAAAGGGAAACAATTCAATGAATTTTTAATTCTTTCCAAGCTAGCGCACAAAAAAAAACTTTGCGCGTCGATTATGCTAAACAAAGAAAATCTTTCCGATCTAGTGACTGAAAAAACGTTTTATTCTTCAACTTTGAAACCTTGAAACACATGGGAAAACGTGAACTTTAGTAAACCCACGACTATTAGCGGACGCCCACGAATCAACCCAAAAAATCAGTCAATTGCAATTTTCCAAAAATACCAAATTGTACGTGATCCGTCCTTTTAAAAAAGAAAGTGTATTTATAGAAAGCTATTTTTAAAAGTATCGTCGTATTTTAGTCATTTTATACAAAACTATATATACTATAACCTTTCTTAACAAACACTATAGTCTATATATTGGTAAAAACCGCATGAACATTCGTTCAGTAGTTTTTAAGTTTATAACGAACAGACAGACAAACGCGATGGAGGACTTTGTTTTTATAATATGTAGCTATTTCGTACAACCCAAGCACGTACGAGTTATAATTATAAATAATCACAACGTACATCGGGTGGAATTTTCTAAAGCCTGATACATTTGTATCAAGCTTAAGGGTGTAAGTTCGTAGCCGACAGACAGCAGCAGCAGACGACGTGTCGCCGCGACACTGCTGATTTTGATGTATTTATATTAAAACGATATCTTGCTCTCTACGAAAGCTATTTCTTAGAACTAAAACCAATATCTAGTGTTAAAAACCAGTAGTGTCGCTGCGGCACTCATGTGCAGTCGGCTACGAACTTGCACCTTTACCACCGTGTCTGTCTCTGCCGTGGATAAACCGATTTCTATGCGGATTTTTAAATTTGAAAGCTAGTTTCATTGCGGTGGTTCTAAGCTATAATTGATGCAAATCTGTCCAAAAAAGCAGCGGATTATATACTTTTCCACAACTCCTTCAATATGGGTATCAAATGAAAGGGTTAGACTAACAGACTATTATACATCATGAAACTTGCAAATCCAAGATGGCCACCACGAAAAAAATAGCTAATTACAATTTCGTCAGTGCTAATGTTCCCGCCGTTCTGGAGCCCCAGATAGTGCGTGACGATGGCAAGCGCCCAGGCGGGATGTCATTGATTCTCTGGTGTATGGGGCGTGCGCTGGTATGGGATGCGACATGTGCCGATGCCTTAACGGCGTCCTATGTTTATTCGACCTCTGGACGTGCCGGAGCGGCGGCGGACGCCCGAGAGCATCAAAAGACATTAAAATACAGTTGTCTCGGCACTCAGTATGAGTTCTTTCCATTTGGGGTCGAGACACTGGGTCCATGGGGCAGAAGCGCTCAGGTACTTCATAAGGAATTAAGAAGACGCCTCAGGGAGGCAACAGGCGACCCTCGGGCATGCAGCTTTCTCGCGCAACGAATATCTATCGCAATTCAGTGCGGAAATACTGCCTGCGTGATGGGCACCCTACCAAAAGGGCAAAATTTAGAATTATGCTTATAGTTAAGTTAATTAGTTAGTTATTATAATTATTCTGTTTTTTTTATATAATTACGTCGAAGGTTTTTAAAATATTAATTTAATTTTGTGTATAACACAAGTTTGTAATATAGAGACGAATATCATAATTTATTGTCGAAAAGATGCTTCGCGACGCTTGCTTATACGCCAATCTGCGTTGAGCCTTATGGAGCTGGAAGCACGCGTAAAGATAGGCCGACAGAGATTACAAATTTATGTGACCCTGTTATAGAGTGACGACCCTTTACGTTACAAATTTGTTTATAGAGGACCCTAAGCGGATTGCCTTTTAATATTAAGCGATGTAAGAAATTAACCGATCACGTTCGTTGGTTATATCGTTGTATATAATATCCTAAACTAAAAATAAATAAATAAAGTGTTAAAAAATTTTTTTAACAAAAAATAGAACCGACACAAAACGCACTAAAAAGTAAAAATAACTGTCATTTAGTTGCTTTAATTTACTTAAGCATATCTATGAAGTCGATGCCAGCCAAGTTTAAGGAACATTTATTTTACGTAGTAAAGCAGTTTGTGGGTTCTAGGTAACGTCCTTAAAGTAGAAATATTTATTTTTTACTTTTTAGTTCGTTTTGAGTCGGTTCTATTCTTTGTTAAAAATTTTTATTTCTTACTTTTTAGTGATTTATCGCCACGTAACGTACTCGTAATATACTGTCATAGTATATTATACGGCACTAGTAGCTAAAAAGCTACCGATACCGAGTCAAAAACCGAAATCGCTGTAAGCGTGCCTCCAAAATTTGACGAGTTCCTTCAATTTCCCCAGGATATCATCATCAGATCCTAACATGATGAAAATTGGACCACCTTGGATATATGCCATTTCTAATAAAAAAAAATTATCAAAATCGGACAACTCTGTAATTTTAAGCGTGGTTATACATATATATATATATATATATATATATATATATATATATATATATATATATATATGTGTGTGTGTGTCGAATTGAGAACCTCCTCCGTTTTTTTCGTCGGTTAATAAGTTATTAAGAAAGACTACCTCGTGTCTCTGACGACATTCAGATGCACGCACGGCGGAAGCTTCTTTTTTATTCATTACTAGCTAGCCCTTGATTGTAATGACACCTGTGGCGCAAGTGTTAGTTTTTAACCGAGCGACTGCGTAAAAACGTATTCACTCATAACGTCAAATTATATAGCAAAAAAAGCGTTTACTCTCGCTATAACTAGATGGCGCTACTAAAATTCCATACAAATTTGCGTTACGTTTTTATGCAGTCGCTCGGTAACAAACTCACACTCGGCACTCTGATGGAAAGTGATCTTAGGAGTAGGATGTAATTCACACCCCTTTTGGTTTCTACACGGTATAGCATTGTAAAATATTATATTATTCATATTCGATGCATGAAAATGAGTCAGTAAAATATTTAGGTGTGGACACATTATTAATAAACCTACCGTAGTTCTCGGTCAAGACGCGCCCTCGTTATGCGAGTACGTCATCCACGGCGCATAAAATAAATAAACATAAAAGCACCTGAATACAGCAATATTAATAATAATCATTTCCGAGTCTTTTGATTAAAAATGATAAAAACTTCACTAAATACGAGCACCGCCAACACAAAGTCAAAGAGATTTGTTTGTATGAAATAGAGCGAACAAAATCCGAGAGAAATATAAAAATCAAAACTGATATTTATACCTGAATATTATGCTCTGAAGAGCAGGCTGAATGATAGTGTTTCATTGCAAATACTAAGTATTAAACACCGGATATTGCAGTTTTGATTTGAATAGACTTTTACTATTCGCTTTGTATCATTTCCTTTTTAATCCATGGTTAATGCGAAGTGTGCGAAATCTGGTTTTCCTGATTCTGAAGTCATAAACTTGATAAAGTAGAAGTGAATAGGCATTTTCTTAAGAAGTATATCTACGTACTGTATTTTAGGCCATATCTTCACTTATTAGAAGGCTTTAGGAATTCCTAATTAGCTCTAATTTGTGTTGCAGTCTGCTTCCGCTTGACCTTGGCTTAACTCAGACTAGTCGATGTGTCGCGTCGAGTGATGGCTGTCTAATTTCTTATTTTCCCATCACTTAAGTATAAAGCCGACTGCCTCGTTGGTCTATGAGGCTTCGATCACGAGGTCATGGGTTCGATTCCTAGGTCGGGTCATGGAATAATTCTGAGCTTTTTCATTCTTCTATGAAATGTTCAGTACATTCCAAGCCCGGAGTTTGGAAGTTGGTGGTGCTACACCCCCGTGCCTTGGAGAACACGTTAAGCCGTCGATCCCGGTCACTATCATCAACATCTGATAGTGATCGTTAGTAAATGAAAAAAATTATCACCCTAAGCCCGCCAACCCACATGGGTTTTCTTATTTAAAAAAATCTCTGCACCAGTCCGGAGTTGTTCGTTGATGATATTAGGTACACCCCTGGGATTCGAAGAGCATCCAATAGTTATTTGATTTTTATTTCTAGGTGTTACATAAGTGTTGTTTTTTTAAAGAAATGCACTGAATAGTTTCCTACAAGATACCTTTGTCCGGGAGTCAAGTTAACTACCATGGTCACTATAATCATACTATACTAAAACCAAACTCGATTGAGAATGCTTGTCAACAAACAAACTAAAAATAAAGGTAGAAATCACTAGTCATTTTATACCTATTTTTTTAATTAAATAGTCAATGAAGAATTCATGACAATAAATTAGATTAGTAAGCTTAAAAGTAATTAATATATTCAATATATTTTAAACAAGATTTTTTAAAATAACAAAACATAATTTTAAATTTATTAAGCATAAAATGTGTTGCATTTTCTACGTTCATTTTAAATTTGTTTGTTGACAAGCATTCGCAATCGAGTTTGGCTTTAGTATAGGTACTATTATAAAGACGAAAGTTTGTGTGTGTTCCATTTTATCCCAAAACTCCCACGGGTATGAGTGGATAATAAACCTTGAACTGTGTCAACTTTCCTGACCCGGAACTATTCTCCACATCATGACGGCTAAACAAGCTTAGCTAAGCCAAAGCGGCAGCTGGCAGCTTCTCAATGATGTCCCATAAATAAGCCACCAACCATTGAAAACACCGCAACTACACGCGTCAGCGATAATATATAAAGGCTGTATATCACGACGCCCCTCCCAGCTTTGGTAACCTATCACAATGATTAATAAGACAAGTCTCGTATTAATTAAAGCTCTATGGTTAGCTCCAGTTGTCTTATAAAGAGACCTGGTCTTGTATTGATTGCCTACAGCGGATGAGACGAGCAAATTATTTTTTCTTATAATGATTTATCCATAAAGCGGACGAGGCGGGACGGCACCGTTCAACAGTCACTTTCACATGATAATTACCAAGACCGATGGTGTAACGTGCTCTCCTATGCAGGGGGGTGGACTACCTAACTAAAAGTTGTCACTAAGATTTTTTTAATAAATGTTAAAGGACGTACAAGGTGTGAATCCATTAAGATCCGTAACCTTACTAAAATACCAAAATATAGCAAACAAAACTAAAGTTTAATTTTTTAACCGACGAAAAAAAAACGGTGGAGGTTCTCAATTCGACACGTATATTTTTTTTTTATGTATGACCACGCATAACTTTTTACAGTGATGTCCGATTTTGATAATTCTTTTTTTATTAGAAAGGGCACACTTCCAAGGTGGTCCCATTGTCATCATGTTAGGATCTGATGATGATATCCTGGGAAAATTGAAGGAACTCTTCAAATTTTATAGGCAAACTTGCAGCGATTTCGGTTTTAGTGTAAGTATCGGCAGCTTTTTGGCTACAAGTGCCGTATAATATACTATGACAGTATAGTACGAGTAAGTTACGTGGCGATAAATCACTAAAAAGCAAGAAATAAAAATTTTTAACAAAAAATAGAACCGACTCAAAACGCACTAAAAAGTAAAAAATAACTGTGTCATTTAGTTGCTGTAATTTACTTAAACATATCTAGGAGTCGGTGCCAGCCAAGGTTTCTACTTTACGAACATTACCTAAAACCCACAAACTGCTTAACTACGTCAAATAAATGTTCCTTAAACTTGCTGGCACCGACTTCATAGATATGCTTAAGTAAATTAAAGCAACTAAATGACAGTTATTTTTAACCGACGAAAAAAAACGGAGGAGGTTCTCAATTCGACACGTATATATATATATATTTTTTTTATGTATGACTATGCATAACTTTTTACAAAGTTGTCCGATTTTGAAAATTATTTTTTAATTAGAAAGGGCATACTTCCAAGGTGGTCCCATTGTCATCATGTTAGAATCTGATGATGATATCCTGGGGAAATTGCAGGAAATCTTCAAATTTTGGAGGCACGCATACAGCGATTTCGGTTTTTATCTCGGTATCGGTAGCTTTTTGGCTACTAGTGCCGTATAATATACTATGACAGTATACGAGACGAGTACGATACGTGGCGATAAATCACTAAAAAGTAAGAAAAAAATTTTTTAAATAAAAATAGAACCGATTCAAAACGCACGTAAAAAATAACTGTGTCATTAAGTCGCTTTAATTTACTTAAGCATATCTAGGAGTCGGTGCCAGTCAAGGTTTCTACTTTAAAGACGTTACTTAGAACTCACAAACTGTTTTAATACGTAAAATAAATGTTCCTTAAACTTGGCTGGCACCGACTTCATAGATATGCTTAAGGAAATGAAAGCAACTAAATGACAGTTATTTTTGACGTGACAACGTCGATAGAGCCGGCTGCACGCACTAAAAAACATGACGTCATGCGTCGTTACCTCGCTTTGAGGCGTTCCATGTAAGGCTTGAAGTGCAAGCGAGAGCGCGGCAAGAGCGACAAAGAAGCACAATCGGCCTTTGCGTTCGGCAGCGTTCGACATCCGTCTATTAAATATAATTATTAAATATATTAATTTTAAATTAAGAATTAATACATTTATTATAAATTAAAATATAAATTTATAAAATCAAAATCAATTATTTTATTAATTTAAATTAATATTTATAAAAATATTCTTAAATTAAAAATTTCAATAACCAATTAAATGCTACCATTCCATCAGTATTTTCTTAAGACATTGTCACGTTCAACTATCGTCAGTAAACCGACTTTACAGACAACCAATTTTTTTACTTTTTAGTGCGTTTTGAGTCGCTTCTATTTTTTGTTCAAATTTTTTTAGGAATCTTAAAATTGAAAAAAATAGTCGTCTAAGAACAAATTGAGCTGGCTTTATAGTGTGTACATATTTAAATTAGAGGCTGAACGTTGCTTTCGTAAATGAAAGGAGGAAATTAGAAGGGACTTATTTAACCACGTTTCTTTTTACTTTGCATTTTTCACTGAAATGTTTTGCTTTTAGAAGCTAAACATGGCAACATCAAAAGGGTTGCTTAGTTAGTCACTTCTATTTTCCTTTAAGAGAAAATGTTTTCTGCAAGAAAACTTTGCTCATACACATTTAAGTTCTCAACTGTAATTCTTCAGCGGGTCTCCTCATTTCTGATCGATATATTATTTCAGACAAAGTTATCTTTCGAGCTAAATTATTAAATGCATGAGTTTTCAAAATTTAAGTTTATCGGATTTACTAGATCTAAATAAAATGCATACTACCTTTATGACTGCGTCGTTGGTCCAGTGTTTAGCTGAAGTGGCTTTGATCACGAGGTCCTAGGTTCGAATCCTGGGTCGCGTCACGGAATAATTCTTCAGTATATTATAATTACAGTGTTATCATAAATTCAGTAGTTTAATTCCAAGCCCGGAGACGTGAAGTTGGTGGTATTACGCCAGCGTGCGTCGGAGAGCAGGTTAAGCCGTCGGTCCCAGTCACTATCATCAACATCTGATAGTGACCGTTATGAAATGAAACATTTTAAGCCCGCCAACCCGCAGCGAGGTGGGTTTACGCTCAATATCCCTTCTCCTATAAGAAGAGAAGTCTGGCCCAGTAGTGGGCCGTTAATAGACTGATAATGATGAAAATGCTTTCCTGCCAACTTCGATTAACGTGACGTTTAGGTTCATGCTGCATTTTGACGTCATACGTCATAATCGAACATCATAATATATGTGCTTAAAGCCAACTGCCAGTTTCATTTATCTTATTGCGCCGAACATGGTATACATCTTCAAGTATCTACTTACTATAAAATAATATCAAGTAATAGCTTTCTGAACAAAACCTTTCCTTTCTTTAAATCTGTGTTCAGTACTTAACAATTGAAAGAAAACTTCGCAGTTCCAAGCACCTATTCAATAGCCAGTTTGTTGGCCGGTAATTACACTCGTGGAAACTTTGGGATCGCTGCATTGTTAGTTTTTAGATAGATACTACTTACTATACTAAAGCCAAACTCGATTGGGAATGCTTGTCAACAAACAAATTTAAAATGAAGGAAATGCAATGCCTGATAAATTTAAAATTATGTTTTGTTTTTTTATAAAATCTTATTTAAAAGATATTGTATTTATTAGTTTTAGGCTTACTAATCTAATTTATTGTCATGAATTCGTCATTAACAAGTTAACTAAAAAAATTAGGTGTAAAATGACTAGTGATTTCTACCTTCTTTTTAAATTTGTTTGTTGAAAAGCGAATAAATTCTTAATCGAGTTTGGCTTTAGTATAGGTAAACATAGTATAAATCTACCTACTAGAAAATAATACATACCTACCTAATAGTACAATTAGTCTAGTATTACACGGTATTTTTGGTGGTGTCTACAAATAAATTATGAAGCACATTTTCATAATGTCATTCATATTACTTATTTCGATTTAAGATAAAATTTACCCATTTGACTGCGTCGTTGGTTTAGTGGTTAGCTTGTGGCTTCGATTACAATATTCTGGGTTCGAATCCTGGGTCGGGTCACATAATGATTCTAAATTTTAAATTTTAATTATAATGGGAGGTCCTAGAGGCACTATCATTAACCCGCCAGCCCGGCCATTAGAGCCATATCCCCTTTCCTACAAGAAAGGAGACCTGACCCTGTAATGGACCATTAATAGGCTGATTATGAATTAAGGATGATACCTACCGATTTACCTATACTAAAGCCAAACTCGATTGAGAATGCTTGTCAACAAACAAATTTAAAATGAAGGTAGAAAATGCAACACATTTTATGCCTCATAAATTTAAAATTATGTTTTGTTGTTTTATAAAATCTTATTTAAAAGATATTGAATATATTAATTACTTTTAAGCTTACTAATCTAATTTATTGTAATGAATTCGTCATTAACAAGTTAATTAAAAAAATTAGGTGTAAAATGACTAGTGATTTCTACCTTCATTTTTAATTTGTTTGTTGACAAGCATTCTCAATCGAGTTTGGCTTTAGTGTAGATTGTCCGCTTTTAGACTCGATCTGAAACAAAATTCGCTAGCAAATGCTGTTATTAATTTCGGAGAAGATTATAAAGAATTCGCTTTCTTACAAATATTTAAAAATTAGTCAAAAATATTTTAAGCTCCAAATTCCTTCCATAATCCTCATCAACATCGTCATTATCAACATTACAATAGCCCTTTACAGGGTCAGACCTTCTTATAGAGGAAAGAGGATAAGATGATTTAGGGCATAGTTAATTCATCAATAATACTAATAGTAATAATTAGACTGCCTTGTTGGTCTTATCTTGCTTAGAACACGCGGTCCTGGATTCGAATCCTGGGTAGAGTCACAGAGTAATTATGAGTATTTTTATGAATTTATCAGTAGGTAGGTACATTCAAAGCCCGGATTCAGTAAGTTGGTGGTGTGGCTCGGAGAGCACGTTAAGCTGTCGGTCCCGGTCACAGTCATCATCTGATAGTGATCGTAATATATTAAAGATTATCATACCCGCCAACCCTTCTACTTTCATATCCTCTCCTATTAGGAGGGAACCCTGGCCCTGTAGTTGGCCGTTAATAGGCTGATAATGATGATGATGATTATAATTTAAGCTCTACTAGAGCGAAAAGCGTATTTTCGCCCCATATTCGCAGGTCCTAACAGCGCCAAAAGTAAGTAAATAAAACAGCTGTCTCCCAATGTTAGCAGTTCTCTCCAAACACTGTCCGCACACATTATCTAGGACTGGATTTACTTTTAATTGCTTTTCTAGAACTGAAGAGCTTTCTAGTGGGTGTTTGGCCTGGTTCTGTTACTACGTTTCACGACAAACGAATCTTTTGTCTCTTTTGACGATGTGTTCTAATGTTATGGACTTTGGAATAATTATCGTCTAAGAGACAGAGTGGGCCAAATTTTATTTATTTTATAAAAGCTACTTTTAATTGCTTTTCTAGAACTGAAGAGCTTTCTAGTGGGTGATTGGCCTGGTTCGGTTACTACGTTTCACGACAAACGAATCTTTTGTCTTTTGACGATGTGTTCTAATGTTATGGACTTTGGAATAATTATCGTCTAAGAGACAGAGTGGGCCAAATTTTATTTATTTTATAAAAGCTACTTTTAATTGCTTTTCTAGAACTGAAGAGCTTTCTAGTAGGTGTTTGGCCTGGTTCTGTTACTACGTTTCACGACAAACGAATCTTTAGTCTTTGACGATGTGTTCTAATATTAAATATGGACTTAGTAATAACTATGGTCTAAGAGACGATGGCCTCCGTGGCGCAGTGGTATGCGCGGTGGAATTATAAGACGGAGGTCCTGGGTTCGATTCCCGGCGGGGCAGATCGAGATCCTGGCTGGCGGGTGGCTTTCGCCATGGTAAGTTACCACCCTACCGACAAAGACGTATCACCAAGCGATTTAGCGTCCCGGTACGATGTCCTGTAGAAACCAGAAGGGGTGTGGATTTCATCCTACTCCTAACAAGTTAGCCCGCTTCAATCTTAGATTGCATCATCACTTAACATCAAGTGTGATAGCAGTCAACACAGTGTGGGCCAGACTTTACTATTATATAAAAGCCGAAATTTCTAATTTTAATTGCAGAGCTTTCTAGCGGTGTTTGGCCTGGTTCTGTTCTGTAACTACATTTCACAATAAACGAATCTTTGTCTCCTTTGACTATGTGTTTTAAGTGTTAAATATGGACTTAGCAATAACTATGGTCTAAGAGACAGCGTTGCCCAGATTTTAGTCATTTTATTAAAGCTGAAGGTTTTACTACTACCATAGGAGATATGGTACTCTACTCTGTGTGTACTATACTAGACGCAGGATAGTAGTGATGCTTCATCGCAGTCCGCGCGGGGCTCTCCTGGATTTGATACTCCCGGACACGATTTAATTGGAACCATAGCCTGAAAAGCCTTAGTCCAAAAAGGGGCTGGAATAACTAATACAAGTTCGCTGCGCCTGGTTCGGGCGAGGAGTATAGCGCAAAGCTTGTAGTTTTCACTAGAGCCTCGCTGCATTACGATGCCCCTATTTAGTTGTTGTAACCCTAGTTCCTAAGCAATGATAGCCATAATATCAATATTTTTATTAATTCTGAATTTTAACATAGATTCATTTTATTTTCTTTGTAATAAATAAAGTTATCTAAAGAGGTCAGCAAACCTTGGCTTGAAGCCTCGGCACAAAATACGGCTCTACGATAAAATACCACTGCACATCTCACGGTAGTCTGCGATCACCCTTATCTACCGGAAGTGTTAGAGATCGCCTTTCTCAGACCGAGATAAACCGCGTAGCCACAGACAAATACAACGGTCGGAAGATGAATTTAAAAATATAGGTAAGCGGAATAGGAATACACCTCGCATAGAGTATACTCTATGCGAAACATCATCATTAATGAGGTTTTTATAACTCAACTAGCGACCCGCCCCGGCTTCGCTAGTTGAGTTATACGGCTGCTGGTAATGCTGGTACTAAAGTATATTAAAAAAGCACGCCCTGCGCGACCCCCAACTATATATATATCTTGGAAAATATTCACTTAAATTACATGCTGTAAAGGGCAATAGTGATCTATATTAAATGCACAAAGTATTTAAGATTCTTAAATGGATAAGGATTAATGCAGTATTGCTTAAAATCGCTTCGTACATAAACCATTAATTTTGGCTAAAAGTAAAAGATAAAAAATGGTTATTGTGTGTTATCCCTAAGAGAGACATACGCCATCGCGGACTTTTTTTTATCGACTACAAGTTGGCCCTCGACTGCTATCACACCTGATGTCAAGTGATGATGCAATCTGAGATGGGAGCGGGCTAACTTGTTAGGAATAGTATGAAAATCCACACCCCTTTCGGTTTCTACACGACATCGTACCGGAACGCTAAGTCGCTTGGCGGTACGTCTTTGTCGGTCTCGGTAGGGTGGTAACTAGCCACGGCGAAAGCCTTCCACCAGCCAGACCAAGACAAATTAAGAAAAATCTCAATCTGCCCCGCCGGGAAACGAACCCAGGACCTCCGTCTTATGAATCCACCGCGCATACCACTGCGCCACGGAGGTCGTCGTCATTTGCAATAACAGTAACTGCTAATGCATTGCCGGCCTTTGAGGATAGTGTGATTCACCCCTTAAATACCCCCATATTAAAATTTACAGGAAACACTAGAGCGGGAAGAAGGGAGCGGGTTATTTCAGTGACCAATACAAACGGACTCCTAACTATAATAAACTGTACACTCGAATAACTTAACGTAGATACTTAGGAAGGTACCAACTCATTTCGTGATGCAGGCGAAGCTAACTAAGGATTTCTCTAAGCTCCCACAGACCTACACTGATAAAATCGCAAAGCCGAGCTATTATATCACCTATCATTGTATAGATAACTATCATACTATAATGATTTTTGATGCAAGTTTCTCGAGAATATTTCAATTTAACAAGCTGCCTCAAAATCCCGTAAATTGCCGTATATAATATGTCCACAAGCTAGCAGCTAATAGTTTTCAGATAACCGCATCAAAACATGTTGCCATCGGTAATAGCTTGTCGCTAAACGGTTTAAACCGATATGCTGTTAACTTAGTCAACTTTGTTATATAGCTATGACGTTGTTTTAGTAAGTCACCCGCCTGCTATTTAACTTTATTCTTTCATTTATTTATTTACATTTTTTTTTTAATTTTCAAAAATAAATAGTATAAAAAGTTGAAATTTTGTTTATTAATTGTTAATTTGCTCCTCCGCTTGTGTGGCCTTTGAGGGCCCAAGCAACCGGTGTTCAGGGCAGTGAGGAACCTCAAATAGTACAAAAAGTTGAAATTATGTTTATTAATTCTAATTTTCTCCTCCGCTTGCGGGTTGTTGCGGCGCGTTGGTACCTACGTAGGTACCAACTCATTTCGCGATGAAGATGAAGCTCCCTAAGGATCTCTCTAAACTCCCACAGGACCTACGCAGATAAAATCGCAAAGCCGAGCTATTATATCACCTATCATTGTATAGATAACTATAATACTATAATAATTTTTGATGAAAGTTTCTCGAAAATATTTCAATTTAACAAGCTGCTACAAAATCTCGTATATAATATGTCCACAAGCTAGCAGCTTAAATAGTTTTCAGATAACCGCATCAAAACATGTTGCCATCGTTAATAGCTTGTCGCTAAACGGTTTAAACCGATACGCTGTTAACTTAGTCAACTTTGTAACATAGCTATGACGTTGCTTTAGTTAGCCATCGGACTGCTATTTTTTTAACCGACGAAAAAAAACAGAGGAGGTTCTCAATTCGACACGTATATTTTTTTATGGTGGTGGTCATACCATGCATAACTTTTTACAGAGTTGTCCGACTTCGATATTTTTTTTATTAGAAAGTACACACTTCCATTGTCGTCCCATTGACATCTATATCAGGATCTAATGACGATATCCTGGGAAATTGAAGGAACTCTTCAAATTTTATAGACACACTTGCAGCGATTTCGGTTTTAGTGTAAGTGTCGGTAGCTTTTTGACTATAAGTGCCGTATAATATACTATGACAGTATAGTACGAGTACGTTACGTGGCGATAAATCACTAAAAAGTAAGAAATAAAAATTATTAACAAAAAATAGAACCCACTCGAAACGCACTAAAAAGTAAAAAAATAACTGTGTCATTTAGTTGCTTTAATTTACTTAAGCATATCTAGGAGTCTGTGCCAGCCAAGGTTTCTATTTTAAGGACGTTACCTAGAACCCACAAACTGCTTTACTACGTAAAATAAATGTTCCTTAAACTTGGCTGGCACCGACCTTATAGATATGCTTAAGTAAATTAAAGCAACTAAATGACAGATATTTTTTGCTTTTTAGTGCGTATTGAGTGGGTTCTATTTTTTGTTAAAAATTTTTGTTTCTATCATTTATTTAATTACAATTTCTTTTTCAAATTTTCAACAATGTTTATAAAAATTTGGGAATACTGTGACTTGCATATTTATATAATAAACTACCTTCAAATATAGTAAATATAAAGAGTTACAATATATTTAAACATAAGCTGCAAGAGCATTTGATAAATAAAGCATAATACACGACTAAGAAATATTCAAAAACTAAAGGTAAAGGATTTGACATTCGCCTAACATGTTTTTTTAAATTTATTTTTAATCTTTGACAATAATTGTTTTATATGAACTTTGACATTTACTATTTGATATATATTTTTTTATCTTCTTAAATTCTCTTTGATATTTTAGTAGTATTTTAATATTATAATTATTACATGTACCTACTTTAATATTTGAATGCCTGTTACTGGTGAGAAATTGTATCTTTTTGACATAACAAGTACTATATATTATTGTATTGTAATGTTTCAAGCAAATAAATAATTCTGATTCATAAAAAACACTATTGAAAATTTATTTTAAAAAAATTTGCTCCTCCTTGCTTGCTTGCAGAGCCTTTAAGGGCCCAAGCAATCGGTGGTCAGGGCTCCAAAGTGAGGAACCTCCTCACAATACGCACCGTATAAAGAATTACAGCCTTCTGACAACCTTGAAGTAACCCGACACTTGATCAAACCATTAAGTTTTATTATTATTATCGGCCAATCAAGGGCCTATTACCGGTACCAAAGAGCCAATAAGAAGCTTAGACCGACCAGGCCACCACGCTGCTCCAATGCGTGTTGACGGGCTTAGAATGTTTAACGATCACTATCAAATACAGATAATAACGGAGACCGACGCCTTACCGTGCTCTTCAAGGTACAGGGAATTTCTGTGGGAAGTTTAGTATACAGATTAGCTTTTCACTCTTCATGAGTATACACAAAAATAATTTTTATCATCCGACTAGTAGTTTCGGTGATACACGGGGACTTAAATAAGTGAAAACCCGTTAATTGATACATAAAGAAAACTAGGCAATATTTTACATTCACTGTAATAATAATATATTAAACACAAATATTTTAATAGGTGTTCAGTAACTTAAAATTAATTTAATACATTTATAAAAGAGAAAATATTACATTTTAGTCTATGATACAAATTAATAACATCCTTCACCTGCTTAGCGTGTGGATAAATCATGGATAAATAATAAAGATAACAATGTATAACCATATATCTGTCATCAGTCGGTCATACATTATCTGTCTATCTATCTGTAACCTCTATGATTTAAAAAATATATTAATCACTTTTCTTATGGTCTGGTGGTCTGATTATTTGACCATAGATAAAATAAATGCTACATATTGTTTGCCTTGTACATATTCAAATATTATCATTAAATAATTTAATATACAAATTATAGAAACATAACTACAAGAGTATATCATACATATCTATAAATAGTGTGATACTTTGTTGAGTTTGTAAAAAAGGATAGTAGGTTTTTTTAATATTTATGAAAAAATATACAGTTGCACTGAAAATGACATCTTGTATTCATAATTATTGAATACAATTGCAAAGCTAAAATAGTTCAGTGGGCTAATCAAATCAAATCATTCTTTATTTGCTAGAATGTGGTACAAATTTGATCTTAAAAACTATTCAAGTAGCCAAACATTCAACCAAGGGACACAATATGCAAAATCACAAATAAGATTTTGGATATCTATATAGCTAGAGATATTTTGTAGAAGAAATACATACTGTCACCCAATAGCTACAAAATCAATATTATCAATCACTGGTTGATATAGGTAAAAAAAAGAAACCACTATTATCATTTTCACCATTATTGGGTGACAATATGTCATTTACTGCTGCTAACTGTTACAGTATAGATTCTAGCAGTTCATCTTAGCTCTACATTTTAATTAATTAAATATTATTATTAATAACTAGTTATTTTATTACCGTTTGCCTAAATTATCCTAGTATACATGTACCATACCATATATAAAAGTCCAAAACAGTACATAAGTGAATAGACCTCCAAAGAATCCATTTGTTAAAAGACTCTGTCTGGATACATAGAACTTATGCCAGGTTGGACCAGCTTTTATCATGAACATCATCCATAGAATGACCACTGCAAACACATAGAAGGCGAACCCATATAGACCAGTTAAGCCAAGGATACCTGAAAACAGATAAAGCAAACATTAAGGTTAAGTTTATAGGCTTCTTTAATCTATGCCTTCTTTTTTCTGTCAAATTCAGCAAACAAGAGGTCATTTTGTTTTTAATGTGTGAGTAAAAAGTGACTCACTGTGACTTGAATAGTGTTGTTTGTGAAGAAAAAGATAGGATGTTGCACTCAAAAATGTCTAGAAATTAAATCTTGTTTATAGTTTTTATTTTATTTTCAATTACTTATTGTTTTCTGTTAATATTATTTATTCATTTGTTTTGTTTAAAAGTAATAGCTGTATATGTAAGTAAATTTAACATAAGCTAGATTAACAGAAGAATGTGCAGTGTGCAGAAAAGCTGACAAGAGCTTATGAGCTCTGAGACTTGTAACTGACTCTAAATAAGGTATTGTTTGTATACAGTTCATTTCAGCGGGCCTCCAGGATCTGTACCCTGTGCCTGGGCACCACTGGCACTGCCCTAGTTATCGTACTGGTTATATTTATTAAGACTGTACTATATATAGTAAATAAATAAAAAAAGAACATAGGGTGCCAGATCTGTTATGAAATTTTTCACAAATCACAATTGCAGTGTAATATCTTTAAGGATTGTAATTCTTACTGTTGCTTTTGCCCAACACTCATGCAATGGATCAAGATCGTGCTTGCAATTCTACAGATTAGTATATATATATATATCTGTGGCACAAACATGATATCTGATAAAGTAATCATACAGCTTTAGAGAAAGAAAATTCATGTACATTAAATACATTTTGTAGTGTCATATACTGCAACTATCTCAAACAGTCCTTTACGGAACATGCGTTTTGACATTGATTCAGTCAATTAAGGATTGACATAAATACTTGAAAATTGACCTGCAGGTTAAAATAATTAAATGTGTTACATATTAATGTATATTTATTTATCATCCTTATTGGCTGCCTATTTTTAATGGAAAAGAGATTTGGAGCTTATTGCCATCTTACCTATTCAATGCAGGTTGTCGATTTAGAGTAATAATGTTTCACTTGCCATGTGTGTACTTTGGGAAGAAAAAGGGGAGAACTCAGTACTGTAAGCTCGAAATTTCATGTCAACCTAGGATTCGAATCAATTAAGTTAGCCTACATTTGGGTCTTTTTTACCAGACTAGGAAACAAGGGTTGTTTTTTAATATTGGACGGATTTCAACAAGAGAGGTATGTAAAGAAAGATAAGTTTAAAGTTTCGATTTGCTGTTGAAATGTTAGATAAATGGAAAAGATATCTTACGTGTAACAAAAATAAATTACCTGCTGTGGATCCCGATAAAGCAGCCATCGAAGTCCTACAGTACTCGACAACCGAAGCATTATTTCTAAGCGCTACATCGCTATACGCCACTGGCTCCGGTTTTATATCCTTCAGTTTTGCCGAATAAGACATATTAAGATAATTATTTGAATATTGAATAAAACTTGAAATCAAATTATTCTGTTTTTATCCTATGTAAGGTTAAAAAACGACAGCAACAGAAAATTGACAAGTGTCAATGACAAGAAAAATAAAATGATTGACAGAAAAGTGAAAAATGTCAACTCTGGCAATAGTTGAACCACAGATAAGCATGTATTCCTTGATGACGGTTGTTATTGGTTGTCAAAATAAGGCATCAAAAGCTGTATTTAGCAAAAACTAAAAAAAACAGTCTAATGCACCAGTAAATGCCAAAAGTTAACAAAATTAACATTCGGTACATAAATCCATCATTGGGTACTCGTAGATACTATCACTACATACGCTACTAGTATTATAAAATAGAGTCCCCCGCCACGTCTGTCTGTCTGTCTATCTGTTTGTTCGCGATAAAGTCAAAGTCTACTTGAAGAATTTCCATATAGTGTTCACCAATAGATAGAATAGTTCCTGAGGAATGTTATAATATAATTTGTTATGGTTTAAATAAGCCAATTTATACTTAATAAATTGGCCCAATTATAATGATATACCTATACATATAATTATGTTATTGTTGGAAGGACTGCCTGGGAGCTTTTATTTTAAATGCTGTCTAATTGATTTATTATATAGCAAAACAATGTATGAAAGGATTGTTCCTCAATAAGGTTAATTTGAATTCACACTTTTTATGATACAGACATACCACTAGTCTATCGAAATCTAAAGAATAAAAAACCGTTATGGGGTGTATTACTATGTATAAAATCATGCCATAAGCTTATGCAGTTGCTAATTTTTACTCACATATTTTCTTTTCTAAAACAAATATCTAATGGGATCATAGAGTTGGTTGTTTTCAAATTTATTAAAATTTTGTTTAATCAAATAATGTTGTAGGTAGGTATTACCTATTATTGTACAATGCACAGCCAATGAACTCTTTTTACATTTGTGTGCGTAACATTCCAAAATTATGTTTCTCACTCACACTGACACTTCGTTCATGGTAATTTTCGCGGTACTAGAGCGTCGGTACCAAAAATCTTAATTTCTTTTGAAATACATAAAATAAGTGATAATATTGCTGTGATTTGAAGATAATGAATGCAAACGTGTGTATGAATGTTTTTTTAGTAGTGATAAGGTCTAGGTCTTAATACTTTTAAGTATATCTGCAATATTGAAACTGTGATGGCGCGTGGATGACGGATATATCAAGTCGGAAGAAAATAGGACTGCTCGAAGGATATCAAGGCGTTGTGATTTTTAGTTATAGTTTTTGTATCTACTAGTATTTCTCTTCCTAAGAATGGTGTGAAATGGATTTTGGGAAGCGTAAGTGGTATGCAAAAAAGAAAATTAAGTTTTCGACATTGCTACATAGATATTCCACTATGGAGACCGAATCTTGCATTTCATTTTAGCGCATCGTGTGGTAAACGGAGCAATATCGCGTTAGGATGTCTAGATAAATTGAATACTACAGTTTTTTATTCATAATAATATATCTTGATATCATTTAAGCTTTATTTTCAAGCGAATTATTTGATTAACCTTTGACAAAAAGTACACAACTTAATTTCGATTTTTTTGTTTCAGTTATGAGATGTAGATCATTTCTGCGCCTCTAAACTAGTTTGTAGCAACATGACGTATGTAAAATTCTATTAGCGACATTATTTCAACGATTTATATAATTTGTTGGGGTATACAATTTCACGTCATACTCGATCTAACTCTATAACAGCGTTACGTCAGTCAAGCGGCCGAATGATTTCACACCTATACACAAAATGGAGGAATCTGAGGACAACATGAGCGCCGAAGAATTGAAATTTGACGATGGTCCTGTCAAAAATAAGCCAAAAAAGAGGTCACTTGTTGAAAGAGAACTAGAAACAAGTCTAACAGCGCGAGTTACGTCGCCTTTGTCAAATGGGGATAGAACTAACACAAGTCGCTATGGTAGAGCTCGAAGATTGAAATCTGATACCGAGTTCAACCCAGATAAAAACCCAGCCAAAACCCACAAGTCGCCTAAACTTGACCAATCACCCAGTAAAGTAACATCGCCAGCGTATAAAATGCACGCTTCTAATTCACCGATCAGAATTGAAACACCAAAGAGGGATACAAGTTTGGAAAGTCAAATTGAGAATATCTATAGCGAAAATGTTTCTTTAAGTCGTTTTAGTTCTGAAGAGAAGGCCAACAAGTCGGCTACTAAGAAGCTCCCTAAAGTTTATATAAGAAAAGATTTGATACAGAGTAAAGACAAAGAGGATGATACAGTTGTGCTCATTAAAAATATATTTTCACCGCCGAAAAGTACAAAAAAGTCCAATACTCATTTGGAAAACTACTTAGAAAGGTCATCTGAGAAGTATAACTTGAAAAAGCCACTGAATGGTTATTTGAATACATCTTCAGTGGTGAAAACATTGGATTTTGATGTTAAAAGGAAAAAGAAAGATGAGAAAAAGGTGGCTTTATCGAAAAATGAGCTATTTGAGCTAGAGGCTCAATGTGAATACCAAGTTGGAGATTTGGCGTGGGCCAGGATGGGCACTTTTCCGTTTTGGCCATGCATTATAACCAGAGACCCACTGAGTGGAACTTTCATTAAAAAAAAGTGTAAGTATTGTTCAATAATAATACTAATATTTATTTATTTATACACCAATTTATAGCTTTATTTCTATACCCAATTCTAGAAGAACAATTACAATAGAAATTTTTTATAAAGTAGGATTCAAATGGTGGCCTTATTGCTGTGTAACAATTTCTATCAGGCAACTTTAGGTTTAGCAAATGACTAGCATGTGGTGTAAAACAAAAGTATTGCAATAATCACATACAAATAAATTAATAAAATAACAGTAATGAAAAACTAATATGCACATTATGAAGTCATAACAGTAATGATGAAGACAAATGCATTTCTCATCATACTTACTGTAATAGATAATATGACCTGATGGCATTTGGTCACAAGGGGTTCCACAATTCTACGATATTATGAATGTTACAGCCATATTTGGCTTCTATTTCGTACATAAACTGCTAAACTAATTTTGATGAAATTGTATATAGCATATTGCTGGATATAGTTGGCTTAAGATAATTCTTCCTCACAATTTGCTCATTCGCTCACACAAGAAGAAGTGTGTGTGTTTAGAAATCCTTACATTAGGCCAATGTCCAGCACATTAAAGTCTTATTTTATTTTTTAATCTGTAGAGTGACATTTTTTCTTAATAATATGTATTGTTACTAATTTTTATAGGTAAATAGAAAATAAATTTAAGTTTAATCAGTAACAACTTGATCTTGGTTTTGTTTCAAAGTATAAATCAATTGGTCAAAATTCAGTGTTAATTTGAAATTAGTACCGCAGAACACTTGGGTAATCTTCATATATTAATTAACTTGGTCTTGTAACATTAATAACTTAAAAAAAAGTTCTAGCATAGAGTATCATGCATACAAGTCAAATATATATGAAAGGCTACCTATGCGTTCTGCGATACTAATTTCAAAGTATCAAAAATTTTCTAGGTATATTGATCATTTGGTATGAAAATGTATTGGGATTTATTAAATGTATTACATTGCCAAATAAAAAATTAAAAAATGTCACCTCTTTGAGTGTGATATTTCGTACAAAATAATACATTTTCATTTTACAAATCCTAATACATTTTCGTTCCGAATGGTAAAAATACCTAGAAGGGTTTTGATACTTTGAAATACAAGTCAAAGACAACAATTAGTTTATTATAACTCTCGCAAAGTCTATGATAGTATTTGCTTAGCTTATATTTTTACCCGACTGCGGCAGAAGGAGGGTAATGTTTTGCAGCATATGTATATATGTCCATATCTTTTGCATGTGCTACAACCTAAGGCTGGTTGGATTTTGACATACAAGATAGAATTCATCAGAATTGTGGTAGTGACATAGGCTATATAAATATTCCAAATGTTGGCATTTAATGTCAAGAAAAGGGGGGTGCGTATGATTTCTTTTTATCTTAGCAATATGGATATCCAATGGAAGACCCATTCAAAAATATATCATATTATGTTTATATTATTTTTTAACAAAAAAATGTCAAAAAGGCTACCAATATTATTATCACATTCTAGCAAGAATGTATTATAATATTTATTAATAATTTTATTTTCAATGGTTTATGAAATCTGCTAACAATTAGTCTACTTTGTATACACTAGTGTCTACAAAATAGGTTAAGTGTCTGCTTATAAAAAATTTAAAGTAGAAAGAATAAAAATTATGTTTGATGTAAGCACTCTCTAAGCCCAAATAGTCAAGATCTTGCTTGCTTTTCAAATGCTGAGCTCTATGAAATACTTGACCTATATGTTTAGATTATAAATAAATACAATAAACTGGTATTAAGTCACTGCACTGATGTTTCTAAAGTGCTTCAGTAACAGCCTACTTGAAATAAACAAAAATGTATGATTGTATTGATAAGTTTAATACAATAAAATATTACTTCTACTTTGCACCACAAGTAAACAGAGTTTTCATCCTACCATTTGCCACGGTCACTGATTTACCTTAGCTTGTTCCACTCTCTTTAATCCTTTTATACAAGTTTGGGTACTCTTGCCCTGACCATATTTTAAAGTGTCCTGAATTTGGTTCAGAAACATTGGCCTACATCTTCTTCCAAAATTTTCATTCACTTGCATAAATCTCTTTTGTTAATCTTCTTTCATTAATTCTCTCTACATACCCAAACCATCTGAGCATGGCTTTTACAATTTTAGTCAGTACATCTTTTACACTGTACCATTCTTTTATGCCTACTTATAATTACTTAAACCAAAATGTAAAGGAACTGTTTTTAGTAGCCAAAAGTAGTAGTGTAGGTCTCAGTCCACCAGTCTAGCCTAATAATATTATTTAATAGAAACATCAAACCTATTGTTTGGTTTTTAATATTAAAAAAATTACCTTAAAATTTTATATAAGAACACTCAAGTTATGTCTTTTCAATTGGTTATTATTTGATAAAAAAAGATTTTTTTTTTGTCTAAATAGATTTGGAGCTATTTTTGATATAAAAATACTATTTGTATTTAAATGACATAACTTTTATGCTAAACATTTTTAGTGTATGGACGATTTGAACGAGATGTACTTCATGTGACATTCTTCGGAGACAACGGACGCCGCGGCTGGATCGTGGGCACTATGCTGCGAAAGTTCCTTGGTCAACTAGAATTTGAAGTGGCCAGAAATAATTTTACACCGGAGGTAAGCCAGTCTGTTTAGAAAAACAAGAGTAGATATGCCTTATAATAAAACCTTATGTTATTCAGACCTTTTAAATATTCAACCTCAAAGAAGATGAAATTTGGAAAAAACAGAATTATCCAGACCATGTCACAGTTATTTCATCATATTTATGCAAATTAATTGTATTTCCAGGCCAAAAAAAAGGATCCAAGACTATATGCAGCATTTTTCATATCTGAGAAAAAAATGCCACAATGGCAAATCTCTGTTGATGAAGCTGAAATGTTGTTAAGAGAGCCCAAAAGATTAAGAATTGATATTTTATGTGACATGCTGAATAAGGGTAGAGAAATTAAATCTACACCAAAGCCCGAGAAGAGCAAGAAAATTGTAAGAACTAACAGTGACGTGTCTCTTAGCGAAAGTTTGCTAGATACACTATTTTCTGAAGATGACTGTAAAGGAAGAGATGTGGAAAGATCGCGAAGCAAGAGTGGAAAAAAATCTTTAGATGTGTCTGATGTAGTCACAGCTTGTCTTGATAACATGGCAGCCAAATCAGGCAACATTAAGATTCAAAGACAGTCTCATATGGACAGGTGGCTGCAAAAAGCAAAATCGAAAACTCCAGAAAAATCTCACCTGCAGTCTCAACTGTGTCTCAAAATAGACAGAGATGATAAAGTAAGTAACACCACTGTATTAAAAAAAAATCTGTCTAAAAAGCCTCATAATATTAGAAAAAAAATTAACGAATCTCAATATAAAACTGAAAATAGACTGTTATCACATCAAAATGAACATGACTATAGTCTAAAACATTGTGAAAGAAATGGTCCTGTAATTTTAGACGAAATTGAAATTGAATATGAAAATGCTGAAATGTTCACAAGCGATGTTATAGAGCCTGGATCAGGTTTAGGTATAATTTCTAAAGTTGAAACACTTTGTGATTCGGATCAAGCTAATTATGAAAGCGAAGAAATAGATTGTTGTAGTGACAAATTAATGTTAAGTGACGTAAATGACGTAGGAAATACAATAATCGAAAATCAAGTAAATGTACAAAGTAGACAAGGAGAATTATTAGATTTAAAAAATGAGTTATTAGTTGATAGTGAAATTGAGTTCCCACTAAGTAAAAATGAATCAGAAATCATAGGAATGAATAATGAAGTTAAAGCAAACATGGAGGATGACGAAAATAGTTTGAGCATACTATGCAATGACGATACTGTAAGAAAATCAAATTGTATGACTATTAATAATCAAAATAGTAAATTATCAAGTCCAAATTCATTAGAAAAAGAAAATAAACAAGAAACTTTAACAGAGTCGGAAACTGCAACACGAGTGAAAGAGTCTGTAGTGGAAGAAGACAACTGTGTTAATAATTTAGATACTGATGGTACTTCAAGTAGCTTAGATCTACAATCCCCAGTAAAAGAAACGATTATGAAAGAAAATTTATCATACAATGAAGAGGTACAACCAAATAGCACAGCAAAAAAAACAAAAGAAGACACTGTAATGGATACGGAAACTGTAAAAAAAGTGGAAGAATCGATAATAGAACAAGACAATTGCATTAGTAATTGTGATAAGGCTTCTAATGTGAATTGTGATAGTATCGGTCCTAATGGTACTTTAAGTAGCTATAATGAACACTTATTGCATCAGCCATCCCCAGGAAAAGAAAGTATTGTGACAGTAAATTCATCACACAATGAAAAGTTACAGCCAGAAAATAGTATAGAAAACAAAACAAAAGAAGATATTTTAATAGTTACGGAAACTGTAACACAAGTGGAGGAGTCTGTAATGGAACAAGACAACTGTTTTAGTCGTCACGATAAGTCTTCTAAAGAGTCTAATGATAGTATACCTCCTGATGGTACAATAAATACCCTAGATAGACACTCCTTGCATCAGATATCCCTAGCAAAAGAAAGTATTGCGAAAGAAAATTTTTCAGAGAATGAAGATATAGAGCCAAAAAATAGTATAGAAAACAACACAAACGAAGATATTTTAAAAGATACGCAAATTTCAACACAAGGCGATGACTCTATAATGGAACAAGACCATTGTTTTAGTAGTTGTGATAAGTCTTCTAAAAATGATAGGTTAACTCCAGATGATACTAGAAGTAACTTTGAACTGCATCATACAACCCTAAAAAAAGACAGTATTTTGAAAGAAAATACATCTGAGAATAAAGAGTTAGAATCAACCGATAGTATAGAAAACAAGGAAGATAATTTTTTTAGTAGTCACGATAAGTCTTCTGAAGAATCTAATGAATACATACCTCCTGATGGTACAATAAATATCCTAGATAGACACTCCTTGCATCAGACATCCCTAGCAAAAGAAAGTATTGCGAAAGAAAATTTTTCAGAGAATGAAGATTTAGAGCCAAAAAATAGCATAGAAAACAAAACAAACAAAGATAGTTTAATAGATATGCAAATTTCAACACAAGGCGATGACTCTATAATTGAACAAGACCATTGTTTTAGTAGTTGTGATAAGTCTTCTAAAAATGATAGGTTAACTCCCGATAATACTATAAGTAACTTTGAACTGCATCATACAACCCTAGCAAAAGACAGTATTTTGAAAGAAAATACATCTGAGAATAAAGAGTTAGAATCAACCGATAGTATAGAAAATAAGGAAGATAATTTAATAGGGCCAGAAAGTGCAACACAGCACGAAGAGTCAGTAATGGAACAAGATAACTGTGTTAGTAATTGTGATGAGACTTCTAAAGAATCCTCTCATAATTTAAGTGTTGATGAGACTTCAAACAGTTCTGATAGAGACTTATTGGATCAGACAATTCCAATAAAAGACAATTTATCTGAAAATATAGAGATGAAATTAAATGATGGTATTGAAACACAAGATACTGCTTTAATGGAGCCTGATCCTTCAATACAAAAAGAAGATAGTAGAGATCCACTCGACAACGGTTCAAATGATTATGATATGCCTTCTAAAGAGTCTTATGATCGTTTGAATTCTGACAGTTCTGCAAGTACCTTTGATGGTCTGGTAAATGAAGGAACAAAAGTTACATGTATTGATAAAAAAAATTCATGCGAGATTAAAGAGTCGCATACTGTTATTGACAATAAGGTTTCTTTAGATGCAAATGATGATGACGGGATTAAAAATTTTCATGAGTCATCTACTATCTTGGAGAAAACCACAATAGAAAAGGCAACTGATGTATTGAAAAGTAAAGAGATAGAGATAGACAATGACACTGAAAATTCTGCAACGATCCCACAAAGTTTAAAGATGCCTGTGGTTAAAGAACATATTGATGATCAGATAGAAATTATTTCTGAAATATCCAAAAATAACGGAGATAAAACAATATCGGGACATGATAACATTAAAAAAAGTTGTGTATCAAAGAAAAGTACATTTGAAAATGTAATGACTAATTTGGGAACAAAAAGCTTACGCGAATCTAATCATGCAAACTCAAAAGAATATAAGGATAATGGCATAGATGATTCTCCTGATGAATGTACGACAGTCGGTGATTCAAAGGATACGATGGCAACGATAAGTCAGAGTCGGATAAACATAAATCAGCAAATTAAAACAAAAGAACGACATAATGACCTTAAAGAGTTTGAAATTCAACTGTATAATATTTTCGGTTTATCAAATAAAAAATCTCCGAAATCTAAATTAAATTTATCCATTAATAAACACGGTAAAAGTACTAATTTCACAGATAAAATGAAGACGAAAGTTGATAATTTTAAAATTAATTCCAACGATGCATCTAAACACGTGGATGACATTATACACAGACATAGAAATGGACATGTTAACCTTGATAATATAAATACAAAGTCATTGATTAGTGCTACAGAAGTAAGTTTCGTAGAAGCTAAAATATTTGCACAAAAAGATCATCTTGAAACAAATAATACTAATGTTTGTGTTGGGAATATGAAAGAGTTGCCACAGTTGAAATGTGATGCAGAAACTAATTTTACAGGTTTTAATGAAAAATCAAGTTTTAAATTTCATGATATAAAACCTATGAATAAAATAAGTGACACTGAAAAGAAAATAACAGGTGATAAAGTTTCCAAAACTTTAATAAACGACGACAGTAGCGACAGAATAAAAAGTGGTGCCGTAAGTTCTAGAGATAAAAAAGCTTTGCCACAAGAAAAAAAAGTTGCATCTGACCATAAATTGTCTTACGACATTAGAAAGGCTTTGGAAAATCTGAATTTCTTAAAATATTTAGAAATAAATCAAGATCTAGTTATAGAAGAACAACCTGACCTGGCGGAAGAGGAAGTAATAGAATATCTGTATAAAACCTGGTTTTATGAAGAAAATTTGAAAACAGATACTAAGAAAAATGATGAAATTCAAAATGCTAAATTGGTGAATGGTATGGTGAAAAGTCCTATAAAAATTAAGCTATCTCTTGATAAATCAAGTAAAACGAATAAAAAGTCGTATATGGTGGAAATAACAAACGACAACGAAAAGTGCTTAAATACTTCTGTTAGCAAATTTGATGAGAAAAAATCTGACATTGATAAAATAAATTTAAATGCCGACAACGATATAGATCAAACAAAATGTACATTAAAAAGAAGTAAACGCATAAAACGTCATAGTCGTCATGGTACATATTTTGAAAAAGATAATAGTAGTAATGTAGAAAAGGATGGCGCTTGTAGCGAAGATCGTAAAGTGACTCCTGAAAATAAAGCAACTGTTACCAGTAGATTAGGAAATGAAATTATTACTAATGAGAAAGATGAAACTGGTAAAGATTTTGAACCGTTTTCTACCAAACCTTCAGTACTAAATGGTATTAAAACCGATCAAACTGAAATGCAATTACATTCCTATAACAAGACTAACTGTTTAGAAAAACTATCACCTAAAGTAAATGGTGGTCATAAAGCAAAACTAAGATCAAAAAGAACTACAATGGTTGATTGTAATATTGATTCAAATACAGTTAGTGATGATGAAAAACCTTTGTTAACACGTCAGTTACGATTAACATTTTCCAAAAACCAATCTGCTTATGTTGCAGATGGTGAAATAAATACGAAAGATGACACAAAAGACCACAAAATCAAAGCTGAAAAAGACGATACAGATACCTCAATACAATCAACAGATGGTGAAAATTCATTCAATAATAAAAATGAACACACAGAAGAATTGTTTCTTGACACTAAAGAAGCTTTGAACAATCCAGACTTTTTAAAATATTTGGAAATAAAAAAAGATGGTCTAATCGATGAACACCCGGAACTAACCGAAGAGGAATTAACTAATTATTTGCACAAAACATGGTTATATGAAGAAAGAAAGAAGAGCGATATAAAAAAAGCTGATGATGTTGAAACAGTCACTAATTTAGTTAAAGGCCTGAATGAAGATCCTACACCACCTACAGTTAAAAGAGTTCGTAAAAAGAAAGTAGAAAAAGATGACCAAGTACAGTTCAATGTTAATTCTGAAGTGACGATACGTAAAGAAAAGTCTAAGCGAAAGACTATAAAACAATATTTTTACAAAGAACATTTTTCTGATATTGAAGATGACATTGAATTTTTTGAAATAGGTAAACCGGCTTCAAATACACCTACACTGATTAAAGAAATCGGGGAAGGTGGAGAATTTACAGATATTGACGCACAGGTAGAATATGAAGTAGACGAAGCTACTAAAGTAGAGGAATATTTTAGACAACTGATCGCCCCTAAGCCAAATTTATTTAAAGGTTTACTAAGAGAGAAATTATGTGAAATATGCGAAAAAGTTGACAACCTTTTAAAGTGTAAAGGTTGTCACTGCATGTTTCACGTTGACTGTGTAAAGAAAAAATTTGAAGTTACCGAAGTTGCGACCACTGTCAAAGGCAGAAAGAAGAAGAAAAGACGAGGTAAAAAAGCAAAAGACCAAAAGGATTCCGATTGCCAAAGCGATGAAAAATCGCAAGATCCGAACGGATCCTATGAAATGCTAAACACATCTATAGAAAACGAAATCGAGAACTTTGTAGTGAACGCCGACGATTTCGAAGCACAACTGTCCGCAAAAATGAAGGAAATCCTGGGAAACCAAATCGAAAACGAATACTATTCAAGCGCAGAAGAACTAGACTGGAATGACACAAATTGCGGTGAATGTAAAATCGTAGATGTGTTGCCGCGTAAAAAAGATCGCGGAGAGATCGACTATTCGAATTTCAAATGCCACAACTGTCAGAAGTATGATAACCCTGTTTGTTTTGTTTGTCAATCTGCTGTTTCCCCGAAGGAGAAATCTGAGCATCGACAAAGATGTCAAGTGGCGCATTGTCAGAAGTATTACCATTTGGAATGTTTGAACCATTGGCCTCAAACTCAGTTCAACGCTGGGCAGCTGTCGAGGCAGAATAACAGTAAACAGTTGGTTGAAGCGTTGACTTGTCCACGGCATGTTTGTCACACGTGTGTGTGTGATGATCCCAGAGGATGCAAGACGAGGTTCAGCGGAGACAAGCTCGCGCGCTGCGTGCGATGTCCGGCCACTTACCATACCTTCACGAAATGTCTTCCAGCGGGCACTCAGATATTGACCGCCTCGCATATCATCTGTCCACGGCATTATGAGCACAGGTAATTTAACAAATATTTTTTTATACAAGGTAAATACCTCATTAAGGGCTAACACTAAGGCCTGTGTGCATCAAGATTTCGGTTATCATAACCAACGGTTATCATAAGCTAACCGCCGGTTACTATAAATTTACTGTTCACGACAACCCGCACGCCGGTTAAGGACGTAAACCGGGCGGTTATCTTAACCGAGCTCGCATTCCCCGGTTATCCCTCGGTTACAGAGTTTGACAGATACATTTCTAGGTTAACTAATCTATATTTGATTTATAGTGATTTCCTAGCATTTGTGGTTCTGTCTATCCACTTATTTTCTAGTATATATTCGTATATTTTGTATTAATTTAATCAAGAAATTTGTTTTATTTTTCTACTAAAATTGGAAGACGCTTTTTTGAAGTAGTATTAATTTTAAAAATAAACTAACAGTGCAATAAACAATATAACTTTCAATTTTAGTATACCTATTACTTTACTTTTTGATTTACCACAAAATTTACCACCCACAGAATAACAACGTAGATAATAATGTGAATATATATCTTCTTTGACAAATTAACATGCGGCCATAAAGGACTCGATTTCAGGCCGTTAAATTTATTAAAAATAAATTTCCATGCACTGGAAAGTGATATATATAGCAAATTGTGTCTACAAAATTTGTTACGATGCCAAATTGAGATTTCTTTGATATATGCGTCAGTCCTATTCAAAAGTAAACATTTACATTTGATTAAGTAATATTTTTCACAAATCGTTCATTCACCGTTCGTTCAAACGCCCGGTTAATAAACCGAAATCGGAATGCGTGTTATGAACAGTAAATAAACGCTCCTTGTTTATCGGCCGTTCATTTAACCGACGTTTAAAGTAAAGTCTATGCACACCGCCCTAAAACACGGGCGGGTGCGGGCCACAAATCCGTGAGCGGGCACCCGTCGCGTGCGCCCGTCTCAGTTAGCACTGCTAGTATAATTTTGATGTCGAGCGTGTACAGTTGTGTGGAGTAGATTACCATGGATTATTTACTAATTTATTATTTGGCAAAAAGACGTCAACGAAAACAACGTCGACTGCATAACCTGTTCTTGATAAGTAGGTTACTCAGCGGAGAATTCGATAATTCATTCGCCATATTCCATAATATTTGCCGAAATTGCACCTCAATTATTACGCGCTTTGTATCAATGTTCATGATTGTACCTAGCCTCCGACGCGTGTGACCGTGGCATCTAGCGGCCCTCGTCTGATTTGTAGAAACAAACCCGCTCGCGTGTGCCCGTCGCGAGCGCCCGCGCCGTGTACCCGCCGCCCGCCGCGCGGGTGACAATCCGCCAACTGCGCCCGCGCTCCGTCGCACGCGCCTGCGCTGTTCATACTATTTTTCATTATACACCCGCGCGAGTTTTAGCGTTAGCCCTAAGTGAACCAGAGTTAGCGTTTTAGAGTTACTTAGTTAGAAAAAAAATAAGCTTAAGCAGTATCCGAGAGATATGAGGACTTATGAGACGTAAGCAGTCATGCAATTCATTTTTAAAATGATAACTTTTTAAATTTTTTTAATTAACCCCTGTGGGCCTGACATTCAAACCTTCTTTGAGGCCCGCGGCTACCCGGGTAGCGACGGAGCTATAATGACAGCTGTCATTATTTGCCTGACGGTTGCCAGGGGACCCCTCGGGACTGTGAAACTTTAATATAATTTTTGGTTTGGTTTTAAATTTACAACTTTACATATCAACAATTACTACTAATATTACGATATTACGATTATATAAAATGGCAGCTTAAAATGCTTAATTTTTTGGTTAAATTAATTAACAGAAATGATTTTGAATTTTAACGGGTCATAATAGACTTGAAGTGGTCACGAACCTCAATGAGAAAATCGACTAGAGGAGAGGACAGGAGACTTACTTTTTTTTTGTGTTCAAAAGGCCTGGAACCCAGCCCCGGCACGTGAACACGGGCTGGTGCTTCATATGCGCGTTGGGCGGAACGCTTATTTGCTGCGAGTACTGCCCTACTTCCTTCCACGCTGAGTGTCTGAACATCGATCCGCCTGAAGGTGAGTGTGACCTATGCCTAGACTTTTTACCGAGTCAATGGGAAAAAACTAGTCACGTAATGTAATTAAAGTAGCGCCATCTGTGTATAATTTCAGAAAACGCTTCAATTTTCCGTAAAAATTGTAATTTTTTTAATTCATTAGAAGTTAGCCCTTGACTGATAGCGCTTGGCGGTACATCTTTGTCGATAGGGTAGTAACCAGTCACGGCCGAGGGCTCACAGCTCAAGGTTATTGATGTTTTCTGCGTAGGACAAGATCTGAGGATGATTCGATGATTTTTGTACAGATAAGGTTGACTTTGCGTTTGAATTCATCGATGTTGGCATAATAAATTATTAAAACTTATTTTAATAACCTTCCGCATAGTTACTATTGTTACTGCTCTGCTTCTATTGGACGGCCGAGTGGCGCAGTGGGTAGTGACCCTGCTTCTGCGTCCTAGGCTGTTGGTTCGATTCCCACATCTGAAAAATATTTGTGTGATGAGCATGGATGTTTTCCAGTATCTGGGTGTTTATTTATATATTATAAGTATTTATGTATAATATATATAAAAATATTCATCAGTTATCATAGTACCCATAACACAAGTTACCTAAGCTTACTTTGGGGCTATATAGCGATGTGTGTAATTGTCCAATAATATTTATTTATTATTATTTATTTATTTATTCAATGTTGCACCTCTGCTTCTATGTTATAGGGGATTTCAAAAAGTGATTATTTTTCAGGGGGTTACATGTGTGAGGATTGTGAAACTGGTCGACTGCCGCTGTACGGAGAGATGGTGTGGGTCAAACTAGGACATTATAGGTGAGTTGATAATATCATTATCATCATTGTATCAGGCGGTGGAAGTCCACGGCTGGATATAGCCCTCTTGAAAAAACTTCCGGACACAATTCTGTAATATAATAAATGAAGAAAGGGCAGACCGTTATTTGGATGGCGAGATTACTTAGTTGAGTATGTAAGCCCTTTGTAGCATCACATTGAACAGATCGATAATTATGGAAGAATTTGAGGGGCCTTTGCCTGTAAATGGGATGAGTTCAGTTTCATTCAGTTCAGAGTTCATATTATGCTAAAACCAGGCTAATAATAATAAATAAATAAATAACATTTATTGTACCAATTTCTTTTAATATAACTTAAAAAAAATTAAAGCCTCCCAAATAATATATTTTCTTGAGTAATAACTTATGTTCATCTTCAACATACCAGTTATCTCTGCACAAAATATCATCAAAATTGGTGTAGCACTTTAGCCATGAAAACTTAATACACAAATTGATAAAGAGGATTGCTTTTGTGAGACTAATAACTTAGTGTTTCATGGATTCACCGTGCGGGTGCCGGGTCTATGGTGTGGTAAAAAGAAAAACTCCGAACAGAGTCCGAGACTTGCGACACGGGTGTAGGCTTTAGGGCTAACGCTAAAAATCGCGCGGGTGCGGGCGCGGGCGCACGCGGCGGGCGACCGCCGCGGACCACAAATCCGCGAGCGGGCACCCGTCGCGTGCGCCCGTCTCAGTTAGCGCTGCTAGTATAACTTTGATGTCGAGCGTGTACAGTTGTGTCGAGTAGATTACCATGGATTATTTATTAATTTATTATTTGGCAAAAAGACGTCAACGGAAAAAACGTAGGTTACTCAGCGGAGAATTTGATAATTCATTCGCCATACCTCATAATACTGGTCGAAATTGCACCTCAATTATTACGCGCTTTGTATCGATGTTTATGATTGTACCTAGCCTCCGACGCGTGTGACGGTAGCATCTAGCGGCGCCTGTCTGATTTATAGAAACAAACCCGCTCGCGTGTGCCCGTCGCGGGCGCCCGCGCCCGCGCTCCGTCGCACGCGCCTGCGCTGTCCATACTATTTTTCATTTTACACCCGCGAGCGTGCACCCGCGCGAGTTTTAGCGTTAGCCCTAAGGGTACCCTTTGTGACCGGTCAACGCTCGCCTTCTCTGCGCAACCAAACCTGGTCGTATTAATACTATAAGTATGGACCGTAATACTAAGCTTCTCTTTCAGATGGTGGCCAGGTATAATCTTACATCCGTGCGAGATCCCGAGGAACATCTTAGCAGTGAAACACTCGCAGGGTGAATTCGTTGTTCGGTTTTTCGGACAGTACGACTATTACTGGGTGAACAGGGGCCGTGTGTTTCCTTTTCAAGAAGGTAATCACTCATTTGTTATCTTTTCTTTATCTTTTTGCAGTTAAATCCTTAATGAACGATGTTTGAAGCGATATTTTCGATATTTCGATTCAGCAGGACTAGCAGAGAAGAGACATCTCGTCTAAGAGATACCGACAAGCATGTCCCATCTATTGGTTATACGGTCGAAGGGTCATCCAATAGCGCACAATCAAAAATTTTTAATAAAAAAATAAACCGACTTCAAAACTAAAAAGTACAAAATAATTGTGTCAATTTAGTTACTTTAATTTACTTAACCATATCTATAAAGTCGGTGCCAGCCAAAAGCATCTTTTGAAGTCGGTTTTATTTTTTATTAAATTTTTTCTATACTTTTTTGTGATTTATCGACAGCGAACATATGTAAAATCTACTCGTACTAATCTAGAAGTACCATTATACGCCAGCTACTTGGAAAAATACCGAAATTGCTGCATGTGCCAAAGTTTGAAGAGTTCCTTCGATTTTCCCATCATCCGATCCTAACATGATGACTATGTCATCATTTTGGAAGTATACTCTCTAATAAAAAAACAATCAAAATCGCACTATTCTGTAAAAAGTTAAAATATTAAGTAGCGTGGTCATTGTTGAATTGCCCCTTTTTCCCCATTGCAACAAAAGAAAGAAGGATTTTCGACTTCGTCGTTATTGCGCAATATGTCAATTTCTCTACATGAGATATGTCGATATACGACGCGACCTCGAACCTAGCACATTATTCGAACCCAAATAGGCAAACAAATGGACTAATGGGATAGGAGAGAAAATAATTACAACGAAAAGAAATTATTTTTTTATTGTTCATAACCCTGTATACCACCTGCAGTTTAGCCTGGAAAAAATCTTAAGCGATAAGGCCGCCTTTTGTACCTCTACTTCCTTCATAATATTATTTCTGTTTGTTTTTGTTATGTGATGTGCAAATAAAGTATAAATAAATAAATAAACCCTGCTTGAGGAGTCAAAATTTTTATCTTTTCAGGTGATTCCGGCAGAATATCAAGTCAAAAGTCAAAAATAGATGCTGCGTTCACAATGGCAATGGAACATGCGCAGAGGGCTTGTGAGGTCTTAAAAAGTAGGTATTTATACTTTGCCCCTATCTGGGTCATTTCAAGTCATCATCAATATTCATTAGCCAATTAACGACCCACTACATGGCCTGGCCTC
This sequence comes from Mycalesis mineus, assembly GCA_034621355.1. Lineage (NCBI taxonomy): Eukaryota > Metazoa > Arthropoda > Insecta > Lepidoptera > Nymphalidae > Mycalesis > Mycalesis mineus. Next base: position 7,133,390 of record CM067904.1, on the reverse strand, counting down.
TTTCATATAGGACAGGGAATATGGAGCGTAGACCCACCACGCTGCTCTAATGTGGGTTGGCGGGCTAAGGGTGATGTTTCATTTATTAAAGGTCACTATCAGATGATAATAGTGACCGGGACCGACGGCTTAGCGTGCTTTTTGAGGCATGGAGGTGTATCACCACCAACTTCATTCAAAGTAAAGAATGAGTATTGCAAGCTATTCTTAAAAGATAGATATATATCGTCATAAACTCTCTTGTAGTCCTGATAAAGTGAAAAAATCCTTCCATACATTGTTAAAACGAAACAATCCTAACTAATATTATAAATGCGAAAGTAACTCTGTCTGTCTGTCTGTCTTGCTTTCACTCTACAACTACTGAACCGATTTAAATGAAATTTGGTACACAGTAAGTCTAGGGCCTGAAAAAGGACATATGCTACTTTTAATTGCGAAAAAAGGGTTGTAAGGGGTTAAAGGGGGGAAGAAATGTTGTATGAAAGTATCGTCATTTTGAAAACTTAAGACCTATTTCTTAGGCAGTTGATTAGATATTAATAAATATGACATTCAAAGCTTAGAAAAATTAGGCTGCCGTAATAACTAATTCCACGGGGACGAAGTCGCGGGCAAAAGCTAGTTATATATACTTGAGATTTACAATATTATATCTCAAATAATATAGCAGCGTTTTCAATGATAGCTCCTAAATGACTCTTCCAACAATAGTCGGGCCAACTTATTTGGGCCAATTTATTTGGGCCAATTTATACGAAACTTTAAGATATTATGTACTAATACCAACCTCAGTAATCACTATCTATTGGTGTAAACCGCAAGCAAATCCGTTCAGTAGTATATCGGGAACAGATAGACAGACAGACAGACATACTCGGCGGGGGACTTTGTTTTATAATATATAGTGATGGTTAGTACAGAATCAACTTAAAAGTCATTAAATTTTTTTTTAATGGCATGGTGTGATGAAATGATGTGGAAACACAGTCACGACTATTAAACTACGATTACTTTTCTCTTGAATCATGTGAAATCAACATCATTCCACCTGAGACATTCAGTATTTTGTCTAAGACCGATCCTAACAGAACTAAACCTTATCTGCCGCGAAAACCATATGAAAATCAGTCCATTCGTTTTTGACTGATGTTTGAACAAATAAATATAAAAAAATTAAAACTGTTGTTTTGTCTATATCTAACTGTTATTATGAAACTATCTATTGGTGTCATTCTAGTATAATATATTTTGGATTTTTTTCAGCCGCCTCACCAAATGTAGAGGAATCGATGGACATAGCGTCGTCCCTCTTGCCGCCGCATTACGTCAAACTGAAAGTGAACAAGCCCTTCGGATCGCTGTGCGGGAAGAAGATAGACATAGAGGAGAGCTCGCTCACACAGTGCGAGTGTGACCCCAACGAGATCGACCCCTGCGGACCTTACACTCAGTGTTTGAATAGGTAATTTATTTTATCTTATATTTAACTCATATTAATTATAATTGCGGCCTTTTTATTAACCATGGCGCAGTGGTATGCGCGGTGGTCCTGGGTTCGATTCCCGGCGGGGTAGATTGAGATTTTTACTAATTTGCCTTGGTCTGGCTGGTGGGAAGCTTTCGCCGTAGCGTTCAAGCAACCAAGAGATCTAGCGTTTCGGTACAATGTCGTATAAAAACCGAAAGGGGTGTGGATTACATCCTACTCCTAACAAGTTAGCCTGCTTCCATCTTAGATTGCATCATCACTTAACATCAAGTGTGATAGCAGTTAAAGGCCAACCCGTAGTCTATAAAAAAAACATATTTCTTTGTTAATACAGTGAGTAGTTAGCCAATGTAGCAAGGGCCTTCCGTCCCTTTCTCGCAAAATGAAAATTCGTATTGAACTATATGGCGTTACTTAAGTATGACGTAACGCTATAATAAGGTCGCCTCTGTTAAACTCTTAATATTTATTATTTAATAACTTTTTATTATTTGATCAATTTTATTGGTTTTCTTAATTTTTTTTCTTATTAAATAAATAAATAAAAATTAATATTATAGGACAATTACACACATCGCTATATAGCCCAAAGTAAGCGTACTCGTAAGTAGCTTGTGTTTTAGGTGCTATAATAACTCATGAATATTTCATATATATTATACATAAATACTTATAATATATAGATAAACACCCAGACACTGGAAAACATCCATGCTCATCAAATAAACATTTTTTCCTGTTGTAGGAATCGAACCCACAGCCTTGGACGCAGAAGCAGGGTCACTACCCACTGCGCCACTCGGCCGTCGAGTTAAATTAAATTTAAAAAGCACTTAAAACACCAGTATTTTGATATCAGTCATCTACCAAATGAAAGACATGATGATTATCATTATCAGCCGATTAACGGCCCAATACAGGGTCAGGCCTCCCTCCTTATAGGAGAGGGGATATGGCGCGTACACCCACCACGCTGCTCCAATACGGGTTGGCGAGCTATGATACGATTATGATGGTGATGACGTTTCAGGATGCTGTTAACGGAGTGCGGGCCCACCTGTCGAGCTGGCGATCGTTGCAATAACCGCGCCTTCGAAAAGCGTCTCTACCCCAAAATGACTCCCTACAGAACGCCGCACAGGGGATGGGGGTTGAAAACGCTTGAGGATGTTAAAGCAGGTATGAAATTTAATCTTTTTGACACCAGTTTTGCTTCCAAGTTACTTACGTTATTTCGTTTAGGGAATGTGAGATCATTATCAGCAGGTTGACGACCTCCGTGGCGCAGTGGTATGCGCGGTGGATTTATAAGACGGAGGTCCTGGGTTCGATTCCCGGCGGGGCAGATTGAGATTTTCCTTAATTTGTCTTGGTCTGGCTGGTGGGAGGCTTTCGCCGTGGCTAGTTACCACCCTACCGACAAAGACGTATCGCCAAGCGATTTAGCGTTCCGGTACGATGTCGTGTAGAAACCGAAAGGGGTTGTGGATTTTCGTCCCATTCCTAACAAGCTAGTCCGCTTCCATCTTAGACTGCATCATCACTTAACATCAGGTGTGATAGCAGTCAAGGGCCAACTTGTAGTCGATAAAAAAAAAAAAGAGGTGGACGTCCACTGCTGGACATTGGACTTTTCAAGGGACTTCCAAAAATAGCGATCCTGTGCCACCTGTGGCCAGCGGCTCCCTGCGACACGTTTAATGTCGTCGGTCTACCTAGTGGGGGGGTCATAGATTAAAGACTACTAGATGGAGTCATAACGCGGCTGTATGTGCAAGAGCGTGACAGACTTATTTCATTCGGCCTGTATTAGAAAGTGTCAAGATTATTTTTTGTCCCTTTCAGCGTGTTCGTTTTTATTGTTTGTCAAGAGTGGAGTTTGTGACAAGCAAAGGACATATCTTTTTATTAAATTTGCTGATAAATAATATAACTTTGCGGTTGCAATATTAATTTAAACGTTATCGTGCTATGGTGGGTTGTAATATTTTCGGCTGTAAAAGTCGCAGCGAACCGAAAATCGAAGGAATTACGTTTCATACGTACTTCATTGATTGATGATTTAAAGCTTAGATATGTTTGTTTTTTAGCAAATTTCATGTATTATGCGTTTACTAAACTATCTTATATAAAGTAATATTTCATATTTTACGATATTTTAAAACGTAATGTTTCATGATGTACTTTAAATGTTGACTTGTCATGTCAATAAGTCTGTCTTGCTGTCTCACGAGCGGACACGCTATGGGCTCCATCTAGTTGTCGTTAATCTATGTGGGGGGTCGACCAACACTGCGCTCTCTGGTGCGGGGTCGTTATTGTAGAACTTCCGCTATTCGAACCCCGTGCCCCGCCCATTGCCAGTTCAGTGCTGCGACTCGCTGAGCTATGTCGGTTACAAAAAAAAGGGGAAAAAAAGGAAAAGAAAGAAAAAAGAAAAAAAAATATATATATACAGTTTAATTTCATACCAGTTTCATTCGATATAGTAAGAAAAATGTTACACTAGAAACAGTAACAGTTGCAATTGTTAACCAATAATAAAAAAAAAAATTAAAAAAAATATCGGCTAAATCGAAAACATCGCACTCTTTCGAAAAGTTAACACACTTAACAGGGGTAGAAAAATGCATGCCCAACTGTGTAATACCGTTGTTATTTGTCGCCATATATCAATAATCTGTAAAATGGTTTCCCATAAATTTTTCATTCATTGCAGTTTCTATACACAGTTGTAGCAAAGTTGCTGTCAGGCCATTTAGGTCCTCCTTTTTTGACGGCCTCCGTGGCTCAGTGAATTTATAAGATGGAGGTCCTGGGTTCGATTCCCAGCGGGGCAGATTGAGATTTTTCTTAATTTGTCTTGGTCTGGCTGGTGGGAGGCTTTCGAAGTGACTAGTTACCGCCTTACCGACAAAGACGTACCGCCGAGCGATTTAGCGTTCCGGTACGGTGTCATGTAGAAACCGAAAGGATTGGATGGATGGATTTCGTCCTACTCCTAACAAGTTAGTCCACTTCCATCTTAGATTGCATCACCGCAATTTGTAGACGATAACAAAAAGTCGATTTTACAGCTAATCATAAATGTTCAAAAACGTGCTCAATTATTACATATTTCTTTTACATTTCAGGTCAATTCGTAATAGAATACGTGGGCGAGCTGATCGACGAGCAGGAGTTCAGGCGGCGTATGCGCAGGAAACAGGAAGTGAGAGACGAGAACTTCTACTACCTCACGCTAGACAAGGAGAGAATGATCGACGCCGGGCCCAAGGGAAACTTGGCCAGGTGAGGTTTAGCAAAATTAAGAAAACATTGTCCTTTCGTCAACAAACGTTAACTTAAAAACGTAGTGCGCTAATTGGGTTGTTATTTTTTATAAAATAGTTAACATACCTACATAACATCACGCCTTGTTCCCATAGGGGTAGGCAGAGACCACATCCGTCCATTTGCCACGGTCCTTGCATACCTCCTTAGCTTCTTCCACTCTCATTAATCCTTTCATACAAGTTCGTCGGTTTAGCGTACTCTTGACCTGGCCATTATTTAAAATGTCCTGAACTTGGTCCAGGAACATTCGCCTAGGCCTTCCCCTTCCAACATTTCCATTCACTCTCGCCTTGTAAATCTCTTTTGTTAATTTTCTTTCATCCATTCTCTCTGCATGTCCAGACCATCTCAGTATCCCTTTCTGAATTTTAGTCACATCTTTTACACCACACTTTTCTCTTATCATACTATTTATACCCGACTGCGTTAGAAGGAGGGTTATGTTTTTCGAGCGTATGTATGTATGTATGTCCATTTCTTCGGCACGCGCTACAGCCTAAACGACTGAACGGATTTTAACAGGTGAGGTGTCGTTGAATTTGTTAAAATTGCGGTAGTGACATAGGCTATATAAATTTTCAAAATGGTGGCTGTAAATGGGGGAAAAAAGGTGGATGTGTGTATTTCTTTCTCTTATCTTCGCAATATGGGTATCAAATGAAAGGTCGTAAAAAGTCCATTTCAAAAATATAAATATATCATGTTTATATTGCCATTTTAACAAAAAATGGCAAAAAGTGTACCGTCTCATTTCTATACCATAAACTAAAACTAAAAGTCTCAAATAAAATTATTATTATAAAAACAAAAAACCCGACTGCTTAGAAGTTATGAAATGAAAAGAGAAAAACAAGGATCACTATATCTGTATAAAATTCTAAATACTTTATGATGCTGCAGGCGGGGAAAAACGTAGTTTTGGTAGATCTTTCTTTCCCCGCAGGTAAACCATAAAGTGTTTAGAATTTTATACAGATATAGTGATCCTTGTTTTTCTCTTTTTATTTCATAACTTCTAAGCAGTCGGGTTTTTTGTTTTTATAATAATAATTTTTATGCTTAATTTATAATGATTATTATTAGTTTTTATTATCTTAAATCACCTTGATTTACACTCCACTGCAGACTTTTATAAATTATAATCTATTTGTTTTCTTTAGGTTTATGAATCACTCGTGCGAGCCGAATTGTGAAACTCAGAAGTGGACTGTACTAGGAGATGTTCGGGTGGGACTCTTCGCGCTCTACGATATACCAGCTGTAAGTATGAGCCTCGTCAAATTTCTATGTCCTAAACGTTCTCTCAAAAGCTCTGGGAACAATGCCTGGATATTTCAATCCAGGAATTGTACTCAAAGCTTGTCTTTCGTCTCAGATATGTTCATGGTTTAATATTATAACGCCTGCCAACCCGTATTAGAGCATTTTTTTATTGACTACAAGTTGGCCCTACTGCTATCACACCTGATGTTAAGTGATGATGCAATTATTAGGAGTAGAATGAAATCCACACTCCTTTCGGTTTCTATACGACATCGTACCGGAACGCTAAATACGCTTGGCGGTACGTTTTTGTCGTTAAGATGGTAACTAGCCATGGCGACAAGCCTCCCACCAGCCAGACCAAGACAAATTAAGAAAAATCTCATTTTGCCCCGCCGGGAATCGAACCCAGGACCTCCGTCTTATAAATCCACCGCGCATACCACTGCGCCACGGAGGTCGTCAAAAGCAGGAGCGGTCTAATCCCCCATGTCCCCTCTTATTAGGAAGGAAGCCTGTGTCCTGTGGCCATCATAAATGACGTAGAAAGCAACTTACGTTTAGGGGGCAGCTAATAAAAAATAAATAAAATAGCTTTATTTCCTTACAGTATTAAATATTACAATTTACAATATTGTTAGTTATATTAGTTAAATTCAAACTTATCCTATGTTAGTATTGTTAGTTTTGATTACATACTAATTCTTCCTGTAAGGACTGCTTAACGCAGTAAAAGCCTCCTCCATATTAAGCCACTGTGCTCTATCCCTAGCTGTGCGTTGCCATGTACTCCCAGCCACATGCGCAATATCGTCACTCCACCTTTTAGATGGCCTGCCTCGCTTCCGTTTTGAACCCCGTGGGTACCAGTTTGTTACTATTTGGGACCATCTATTGTCGGTTACTCTCTGAATGTGGCCTGCCCATTTCCACTTAAGACGTAGAACGTGTTTAGCAGCGTCTTTCGCCTGGGTTCTTTTTCTTATTACTTTGTTTTTTACTCTGTCCTTTAGCTTCAGCTTCAAAAAACTACGTTCTATAGCCCTTTGGCATTTGCTTACTTTGTCTAAAGTGTCTTTCGTTATTTGCCAGGTTTGGGCCGCGTATGTCAGGCATGGCGTAAGACATGCGTCCATTGCTTTTGTTTTTAATTTAATTTGCAAGTTCCCCTTGAAGACATCCTTCATGGCCCAGTACTTGTTCCATGTGCTTTTAATTCTCCTGTCCATTTCTTTTTCTGTACCAGACTTAAAGGAAACCAAATGACCGAGGTAAATGTAGTCTTGAACGTATTCCATTGTAGACGATGCCATAGAGATGGGCACCTCAGCTGTATTGGTCATAATCTTCGTTTTGCTCTCATTCACCTCCAGTCCCACAGCCGCACTTTCACGGCTTAATGACTTAAGCATGACCTGTAGGTCGTCTGGGTCTTCTGAAAGTATTACCAAGTCATCAGCAAAACGTAGATTTGACAAATATTTGCCATTTATCCCTATTCCCTTGTTTTCCCAGTCAAGCTTTCTGAAAACACTCTCTAGGACAGTGATAAATAATTTGGGTGATAACGGATCCCCCTGTTTCACTCCCCGTGCTATTTCGAAATATGGTCCTGGTTCTTCCAGTCTTACCCGAGCTTTGCTAGTAGTGTAAATTTCTTTTAAAATATCTATATATTCTTTATTCAAACCCTGCTCATTGAGTGATTGCCATATAGAATTATGATATAGAGAATCGAAGGCTTTTGAGTAGTCGATAAAGGCTATATATAGGGGTTTGTCATATTCCTTGTATTTTTCTATAACATTCTTTAATGTGTGGATATGATCAATCGTTGAGAAGTTTTTCATAAAACCTGCTTGCTCAACTGGTTGATTTTCGTCAATAATTCTTGTTATACGTCGTAATAGTGTTGTCGCAAAGATTTTATAAACGCATGATACAAGGCTTATGGGTCTGTAATTTGTTATTTGTTTTGCATCTCCTTTCTTGTAGAGCAATATTATTTCTGAGCTTGTCCATTGTTCAGGGATTGATTTTTGTCTTAGAATTAGGTTGAATAATGTAGTGAGTGGTTCAACTAAAATATTTAGACCAGCTTTCAAAATGTCATTGGTTATCCCATCAGGTCCTGGACATTTCTCTACCTTTAGATTTTTAATTGACAGTTCTATTTCATCCTTTATAAACGGTAGAACTGAGTCAATATTGTTTAATCGGAGAGTCACATTTTTGTCCTGGTCACTGCTTTTGTAAAGATTTTCATAAAACTGAGTAACTATGTTCATGATATCTTTTCGATTCGTTACAACAGACCCTGATGTGTTTTGTAGATGTGTCATTCTTTGTTTGGAATTGCTGTTTAACTGCTTGTATGCCTTCTTTGTGCCTCCTGTTTTAACTATAAAATGCTCTATGGTATTTTGTCTAAAATCTTTTATATTTTTCTTAATTTTGATATTTATTTCTTTATAGGTTTTACTTAAAATTTTCTTATCTTCCTTCGTTCTATTTTTCTTATTTTTAAGAAGATGGATTTTAGTTTTTAGGTCAATAATGTCTTCAGTAATGACATGATTCCTTTTGCTTATTTTTGATGAAGAACAGTGTTTAAGACTGTCTAAGAGTGCCTTTTCGAATAGGTTATAATATGTCCTCACCGGTATGTTCACATCTTTTGGTAGGTTTGCGATCTTTTTTTCAAGAAGAGTGCGATCTAGATGGTTAAGTGATTGTTTTGTACTACAGAATGCCCGAGATCGTTTGATACTTTTTAATTTTAAAGTTAATCTTATCAGCCGGTGGTCGCTTGGATGCAGTAACTTGCTAATTGTTGAATGGTTTTCTACGTATTTTGGAGCATTTGTGGCCAAGTAGTCTATCTGATTTCTTGTTTTGCCGTTTGGCGCAAGCCATGTCCACCATAACTTTTCAGGTTTTAAAAATAAACTATTCGTTATTTTCAATTTATGCTGCAGACAGAAATTTAGGAACATTTGACCTCTTCTATTCCTTTTCCCATGCCCATATTGTCCCATAATCATATGCTCATCCGGTTTAGGCTTTCCTATTTTTGCATTCATGTCTCCCATGAAAATTATGGCGCCCGTGCATTTCTCCACAGCTATCTCCAGATCATCATAAAACTCTGTAATTTCAGCTTCGTTACAGCTTTCGGTGGGTGCGTAAACTTGTATTAAATAAAATAATTTGTCGTGTATTTCAACTTGCATTAGGCAAACTCTTTCGGATATTGCGACAAAGTCATGGACAACAGTGTTCTTTTGTTTTTTCACTAAAAACCCAACTCCTTTCTCTCCTTGTGTCTTACCATAATGTTAGAATACGTAGTTGCCATAATGATAGAATACGTAGTTGGGCAGCTAGGGGCTCGGAAAGAAATGCAACGATACGTAATAATTATTTAATTAATAATTAATTATAATATAATTAAACTACATGACTAAAGATTAACGATTGATCTTCTACATACTAAAGATCGCGATTGATCTTCTACGTCCTAGCTAAGCCTAAGGTGACTACCGATCGGCGATCGATCAAGAAGTGATTCTCGTAGGCTCCTAACGTTAGAGGTAGCAGCGGTTCACGTGAGACTTGCATGTAGATCTCGCTGTGTAAGCACCTCGTGCGACTGGTTCAGTGTGCAGGTTTTTAGGCCATCGCTTACACGGCAGCGTCCTACACTTGGCTGCACGTAACAAGCAGACGCATGACTACAAGTTTATTTATTTAAAAAAAAATGAAATTTAAATTATAATGAAATTAGTAAGTAAATGTTTTAAATGGAAACAATTGTATTTTTCAGAACAGTGAACTCACCTTCAACTACAACTTGGAATCGACGGGCATCGAGAAAAAGCAATGCATGTGCGGAGCGAAGCGGTGTTCCGGCTACATAGGGGAAAAGCCTAAACAAGTAAGCTGTCTTGTGAACTCCTATTTTCAATATTTTTAACGCTGATAGCTGCGCCATTTCCTTTATAGTCTAAGATCCGAACTAAAATCGACCTTCACCGAACTGATAATAGAATGAAATATATTTCATGACAAATTTAGTATATTAGAATATATATTAAAAATAGGTTGCCTAAAAAATCCTGGACAAACTATTTTTTATTATTTTTTAAAAAATAATTTTTACACTCTAGTAAACAGTAAGCGTTATTTTGGAGCAACTTATGTCGTGAGTTGTAAAAAAAATAATAAATTCAATTGTCAATATAAATATTTGTATAAATTTTGATAAATATTTATTGATTTAGCTGATTTTATATGGTGTCATATTTTAGTATTATATTTAATATATATGATTTATATTTATTGAATTTATTATTTTTTTACAACTCAGAAATAAGTTGCTTCAAAATAACACTTACTGTTTACTAGAATATAAAAATTATTTTTTAAAAATAATAAAAAATAGTCTGTCCAGGATTTTTTTAGGCAACCTATTTTTAATATATTTTCTGATATACTAAATTTGTCATGAAATATATTTCATCCTATTATCAGTTCGGTGAAGGTCGATCTTAGTTCGGATCTTCTACTATTATGAGGGGATCCCCAGCTGAAAAGCAGCTGAAATACCACTAAAATCCTGTGATGTTCCATCGTATCGCCTGGTGACTGGGAGCATCTTGAATCTTCCGCAACCCAGCCAACTATTTTCATCTACAACGGGTCTTTGCACACGTCTATACTCACTCTTTGATGACCTCCGTGGCGCAGTGGTATGCGCGGTGGATTTATAAAACGGAGGTCCTCGCTTCGATTCCCGGCGGGGCAGATTGAGATTTTTCTTAATTTGTCTGGGTCTGGCTGGTGGGAGGCTTTCGCCGTGGCTAGTTACCACCCTACACACAAAGACGTACCGCCAAGCGATTTAGCGTTCCGGTACGATGTCGTGTAGAAACCTAAAGGGGTGTGGATTTTCGTCCTACTCCTAACAAGTTAGCCCGCTTCAATCTCAGATTGCATCATCACTTAACATCAGGTGTGATAGCAGTCAAGGGCCAACTTGTAGTCTATAAAAAAAAATACATAGGTATAGAACCTTTGTATACAGGAATACATTTTTTATAGTAAATTTTTTTTTTAAATTTTGTAAATAAACGAAATAACGTATTTTTTAAACTCAAAAATAACAAAATTACCCTTCACTAAAGTTAATTACTTTAAACACCACACATGAGAGAAGATTTCTTTGACCAATTGAATATAAAACCAAGTAAAAATTTGTAAGGCGGTGAGAAGTACATTGGGCCAGCTAATATGTAATATTAATAATACAATATTATTTTACTTTCCAGGACGACCAACCAAAGAAAAGCAAACAAACAGGGATACCAACAAAGCGAACAAACAAAAAACGCAAGAACGTAGAACTATCACCATCCAAACCAAAACAACGAGTCCCTAGGACGTACAAACCGAGAGAACTAACGGAAATCGAGAAAGATCTATTGATAATCAAGAACGCTACCAACGGTATGTCCAGTGATTCTGAATCGAGTAGACTTAGTATTGACAGCAAGGAATCTAAAACATTGAAAAGGCGGAGGATAGAGGATGCTTTCTCACCTAGTGCGAAAAAGTATAAGACAGATAGAGTCGACTCTATACTAGAGTCATAGTATATAGATTTAGGGTCTGGTAATGGCCAGGTCTATAGTGTTAAGTTTTGGAACAGGGGGTCTGTTTAGTTGACCCCTCGGATTAGTACTTTTGGCCTTTATAAAGCCGTATACAATTTTTAAAAAACACTTTAGATTTAGTGTTCCGGTACGATACCCCTAACAAATTAGCCGCTTCTGAAATTGCAGCATCACTTACCATCAGGTGTGATTGCAGTAAAGAGCTTACTTGTATAGAATAGAAAAATCCCAAAGATTTGCCAAATTCCAAATTTTCATCGAATCATGTGTTCTTTGTATGGATCCTCGTAATTGCTCGGTATTTGACGAATAGCGAAACATTTCCACAGCGAGCTTTACTCCCAAATATAAAATCCAACCTAGCTACTGTGATTAGACGAACATTTGGTATTTGGCGAATATGAACAGGGTTTATTTTATATAAACAATATGATGTGAAATTGTAATGTTTAAAGTTTGAGAAGCTGAAAGTTTGTTAACCTATGACTAGAAATACCAGAGCAAAAAATATATATATCAAAGTATCAATACAGTAGCGCTATTTCGTTACGATGTTTTTATGACTCGACAGTGCGAGTTTCGAATTTGTCCTTATCTCTGTCTGCAATACCGTGAAAGACAGAGAGAAATAAAGATTAATTACAGTAATACCTACAAACTACAAACAATCAATTTAATTTATGTGTTTCATACCAATCATTGATTAAAATAATCATGTTTTATACAAAAGTACTATGTAATATAGAAAATAAATTAAAATTAAAGTTTATTTTCCCGACCATTTGGTTTAATAGCCTGTGTAATATCAAAGAACAGTAATGTTAAATGTAAATAAAAATGTACCTAGTGATTATAACATAAGAATCGTAATCATGATAATGTCGGATTTTTGTCAAAATTTAAATTGTATTGTAGTGTACACGCTGTAGAATGGTGCGGATGGCAGTTGTCAGTATGACGTTGACATCTGTCAGTACCACATGACTAGGGATGTGACGCTTAGCTATTCGTTTTCATCGCTGACGATACTCGTAACATAAATCTAGTTTCCTTTAATGTTGTAATGAAAATTAGTTTGAAAAACAAATTGCTATTTATGTGGAGAGTACGTTATCACGGACGACTAAGGCGTAGTATCTAGAGATTAAACTTTTATCGACTATGATCTATGCCATATTTCAAATCTACTTATAATATTATGTCTGATAGATAGAATTTACGTAAAATAAATATCACACCTTACCGTTTGGTATAAGTTAATAAATCCTTAAACTTATTCAATTGCAAAAGCGAGCTAGTGAAGTGGCTGAGTGAAAATGGAGTAACATTAGATATAAAATGTTAAAGTCGGAGCTGTTAGTCCGGCGTCAAAAGCAACCAATACCTATGCTCTGGACGAGATAGTAAAAGGTCAGGTCCTTCGACTACCACCCTACCCTTGCCAATATGCTATTGCGCTAATTTGGGCCTAAATAAAAGGTATGCTTTTAATTTCAAATCGCATTTTGAAGTTTTATGAAAAAATTGACTTGCGTAGCATCACTTATGAAATAATTGATTTTTTGATTGAACTGAAATACTTTTTTTTCATAATTCCGTTTATGTTAAAATCGCGCTGCAAGAACTACTTCGCCGCCATTTACCGCAAATAAGATGTTGGCTCTACTATAAAAGGCCATTAACAGTGTTCAACCTGAAGAAGGTCGTGAATAAAACAAAGGAACATTGTCTGATGGGGATCGTCACATCCATATTAGACAAAATAGTGAATTCATCTATGATTTTTTTTACAATTTTTTTGTCTGTGTCAGTCTGTTTTTCTGGCTAATCTCTAAAACTTCTGTTCGTACTAGTCGGATTGTGACAATTCAGATGTTCCTGACTCTGATATAAGTTAAGACGAATAAAATATATTTCTTCTTAGCCTTTTACCTTTACCTTTTAATAATATAATCCTTTTCCTAATGTTCTGCTGTATCATTTATCTAATTATCGACTTTTTAACAAAAATTGTACTACGCACAATATACGTTTTTTATGTTTAAAAAAACATCGACATACATCGTAGCAGTACATCCCATCACTAAATATGTCTATGGCATTACAATATACGCACAACATTTTAATAAGTTTTTCTTTCAGTTTGATTTTATTTGTAGACTATAACATTCGAACTGAATTAAAGTCAAGTTACTATAGCAATTAAAGATCTATAATATTTACAAATGTCAAAATTACAAATGTGGTATAGTTGAAATACTAAGTCATAATTTGTAAATCGCGGCCACTTTCAAGAGTGAAATGAAACGTTACTGACGTCATCCGCACCATGCTATAGCGCTACATTATAGATATTAAAGTTTTATTTGTAACATATAGAGTAAAGTATATTGCGTTAACAAGTGTTAAATGATTGACAGTTGTTACAGCACTGCGAAGCGTGTCAAAAATATCATTTACTAGTTTATCAAATCTCGCAAATGGTCTAATAATCACTAATCACTGCTCGGTTCTGCAGATGTCTGGTATTTGATGAATTACATGTTATTGGAACGAAGTTCCTTATCGCGCGTTGTGAAAGTGGGCTAGACGGAAAAAATTCTTACGAAAAGTTGTCACGACACTTTTTGATCAAAGGATCTTGCCGCCGCCTTTGATGTGTGTGCGCGTGAGCGGCGGGGGCGCCCGCGCTGTATGCTGTCTCGCGCTCTCGTGGCGCCCTCTGGTGTTTCGGTGTACAACAACAAATATTATTATTACTTAAAAAAAACAAAAATTTTATTACAATTCCTTTACTAATTAATCGAAAGGAACTTCGTTCCATCCGGGTGTCCCTTGACACCTCTCAACTTTTTTTTTAAATCAAATAGGAATGATGTAAAGTTTTATATAAAAATTGTTGCCAGTTCTCAGCCAGCCCCAACATTAGGGTTGCCAGGTTTAAAAATTAGTTTTATCAAAAGAACACATGCCTGCAGAATCAAGAAATGGGAAAATGTGTGAGGAACCAATTGCAACATGTGATATATCATTGGAAATTAGAAAACTTAATGACACATCGGGGGATTTTATTTTATAATCTTATGTATTGATGTTGTTGGTCCTAGGCAAAAATGCCGGTCTTCCTTTTGTTTTTATGATACCTAATAAGAAATTGTCAATAAATGATGCATAAATCGGAATGATATGAAATTGTTTGTGAGACCAAGTACCAAAGAATAATGGAACAATGGAATAATAAAACTAAGAAATACAATTATTTTAAGTCTTCCTAATTGAATTCTAAGTGCGCATTTACATTGGTTAAATAAATACAAGGGATCTTAAAATGCTATAAACAGTTTGATATTGTTAAAATCAGTGTGTATATTTAAGAAAAAAAATCAGGATTTTTGTCCTTTTATCATATTTTATTGTATAGAATTGAATGTTACAGCCTTTTCACACTGGTGTTTTTTTCCAGCGTCGTTTTTTCCTGCGTGGCGTCAATTTACGTCATGATAAATAGACACAGTCGTTAGTTTGAGAATTTTCTTTATTAATAGATAATATTTTATTTAATTTCAAATCAAAACAAATCAAATCATTTTTATTTGCCAGAATGTGGTACAATTATGGTCTTAAAACTACTTATTTATGTAGCCAAACATTTTGTCTTTTTAAGCTAAAAGTCGACGAATTCAAGCGACAAAGTCAGATTTTAATTGCGAAATTAGACTTCGGAATTGAATAATCTACACTCAACAGTTTTGTTTGTACGACTGAGTGACTTTGTCATCTGGGTTCGTCGGTTTTTCGCGGAAAATAGATAATATATTATTGCTAAATATATAGATAGGTACGTCACATCTTTAAAACGCAATATAACCGACAAACGTAAACGGAAGTCACGCTGGTGTAAAAGGCTGAGAGTTTTGTTAGATTAAGTAAAGGCCACCTATTCATTTGTTTACATTTATTATATGTCTATCGTTAATCAAATCAAATCGAATCGAGCCTGCACAGTCCGAAAAAGTACCGAAATTCGTAGTATCTGCGTAACGCTTTCTGTCTCACAATCAGATTCGCATATGCGATATTTTTGGGGGAAGATATGGGGTTATTTGGACTTTTGACAAAGTGCACCGGGTCTTTATTATACAAGGTTTTTTTATAAATTTGCTAACATAAGAAATAATAATGTTACTTTGTGTGAAATAATAATGTTGATTATGATTAAAATCGAAATCGAAAATATCTCGTATGTATTGTATAGAATTACTTTACTAGTGAATATGGGGCCTTAGAATTATCAATCCTATTTGACCTGTAAATACTTTTGTTTTTAGTTTAGTTAACGCTTTTTCCATATCAACGCAATAAATACGTATTCCAGTATGTGTGTTTTATTGTGCCTTCTATTATATTCATAACCCTATGGTATTGCCTAGTCTAGGTTTCTGTAGGTCTAATGGAGCGTAAGCGACGTATGACGTACGTTGACGATCTCCGTGGCGCAGTGGTATGCGCGATGGATTTATAAGATGGAGGTCCTGGGTTCGATTCCCGGCGGGGCAAATTGAGATTTTTCTTAATTTGTCTTGGTCTGGCTGGTGGGAGGCTTTCGCCGTGGCTAGTTACCACCCTACCGACAAAGACGTAACGCCAAGCGATTTAGCGTTCCGGTACGATGTCGTGTAGAAACCGAAGGGGTGTGGATTTCATCCTACTCCTCACAAGTTAGCCCGCTTCCATCTTAGATTGCAACATCACTTAACATCAGGTGTGATTGTAGTCGATAAAAAAAAAGTATAGCTATTGGCTACTAATGCGACAAATGCATTCGGCGTACTTGATATTTGCGTCCTTTGTAGCTGTCTACATCGGGATGCGACGTTAATGACCTGTGTTGTGTTGCGTAGCATCGTCTCACATCGCGTCGTTTTTTTCCCTTAGTGCCGAAACACCTTATAGCGTACCTAATATCAGCAGTTTTCGTTGCAGCGTTGCGAAAAAGACCGTTTTACTGTCGTATAGTAGGGTAACCAGTTCCTCGTGATTATTAATTGTGAATAGATGTATCCTAGATCGTCGTAAGAAACTTATTGCTTATTTTTTTAACCGAAAAAAAAACGGAGGAGGTTCTCAATTCGACACGTATAATTTTTTAAATTTTTTTAAAAATTTTTTTATGTATGACCACGCATAACTTTTTATAGAGTTGTCCGATTTTGATAATTTTTTTTTATTAGAAAGGGCATACTTCTAAGGTGGTCCCATTGTCAGCATGTTAGGATCTGATGATGATATCCTGGGGAAATTGAAGGAACTCTTCAAATTTTGGAGGCACGCTTACAGCGATTTCGGTCTTTGTCTCGGTATCGGTAGCTTTTTGGCTACTAGTGCCGTATAATATACTATGACAGTATAGTACGAGTACGTTACGTGGCGATAAATCACTAAAAAGTAAGAAATAAAAATTTTTAACAAAAAATAGAACTGATAGTACAGGATCCGTGGCCTATTTTTTCACTTGATTACTATCAAGCTAATTTTCCGTGAGTAGCTTCATTTTGATAAGACGCCCAACAATTTCCTGTGCGAAAATTTTTGATTGTGGTAGCTAACAGAGGTAGCAATGATAAAATATGTCGATTTGATGATTCTTCAATATTTATTACTAACTGAATTGTTTTTATTAAATCTTAAGATAATTATCTAAATTATTTGAAAAAATATTTGTCCTACAAAATCTATGGTTTCATCAAAGAGTCCTCCCCCTCCAACATGTATTGATAACGAGATCACCAAAAATGATTACTAACCAGCTGATTTTTTTTTTATTACTTAGTTAATATATATATAATTTAACAGCCATATTGTCTTACAAATTTCGTGGTATGTTATCCCGGTCCTACACTCAGAAATTGTTAATACCATAAGACCATTTTTCTCATTACTAACTGTAGGACAAAAATATTACATAATAGGTTAGTGTGTTCAGTGCCCAAATAAAACAATGTCCTACAAAAAAACAGGTATGTATCACTAGTCCGACAAGAATTGTAATTTTTTCGTTTTCCTATTTCTAACATAAGATACAGTGAAAAAATCTTTTTTAAAATTTAAATAAGTTTATTTTTTAGGAAAATTAGGTACAAAAATTGGTGTATTGGTGTATTTATAGATAAAAAAAAAATTAATCTTCATCATATTCATCTGATGAATCTTCATAATCTTCGCTACTAACATCGCTGTCATCTTCATTTATTTCACTTTCCTCACTCGTGATATCTGACTCTGTAATAACATGAAAAAATTTAGTAAATTATATAATAATGAATAATCAATCAATAAATAACAATAGTATAAATAGGGTACCTTGTATTTCAGAAGATAATTCTTCAAAAGATGGACTTTGGGGACCATCAAACCAATAATATTCATATTTGCCATCAATTATTGTCCATCCAAAATTTTCCGGCAATTTTTCCGTGGGGCACCGCATATGTGCGTTACACCATACATTGCAGATAAATGCAGTTCTTTTAATTTGTTGTAACAATTCTTCTTTTGTTGGTGACAAACTGGAAGGATCATATCCTACGATTTTTTGTTTTAAAATTTCTTCATTTTCATTTTTTGATTTATATCCTTTTTCAAATAACTCGTACCGTCCTTTGTTGATTTGCTGCCGCTGTCTCTCTTCTACTCAGACGCATCGACCGATGAAGTGGAAGAGAGATAGATGCGTCACAAGCCGAACGCTTAGGCCGATCGTGCGTCTCTATCGCTTCTTCGGCGCTCTCGCTTGCACGCTCGGCTCAGGCGGAACGTGACAATGAGTCATACTTTTTCGTGCGTGCTGCTGGCGTTCATCGATTTATAAGACGTTATATTATCACGTCAAAATATATTCAAACAATTTCTCGAAAGACAAAAAAAAATAAAACGTAGTTAACTGAAAAATGCTTACTAACACGCTTATACTCGACACAAACGTGGGATACCTACTACGACGGAGTAAAAATGCTCTGCGCACGCGTAACGGCGTGACTCAGCTGTTGTAGAAAAATACAGAAACCCAAGCGGCACAAAGTTTTCTTTGTTATTGTTTTGTTTAATTTCAGTTGACGTTCAGTAATTTTTTAACTTATTGTTGAGTGAAATCTACCAAAAAGTCAACATTTTTTTTTCGCACGCTTGAGAAATAAATTGATTTTTAATTTCATGACTTTCCAATATATATTCAATTGGAGCACCGCAATAGCATACCACGCTATTTTTACATCAAGGATCTGTACTACTACTTTTGACCGTAGGACCGGGACAACGTACCACGGAATTTGTAGGACAATATGACCGTTACATTATATAAATATTAACTAAGTAAAAAAAAAAATCAGCTGGTTAGTAATAATTTTTGGTGATCTCCTTATCGATACATGTTGGAGGGGGAGGACTTTTTGATCAAACCATAGATTTTGTAGGACAAATATTTTTTCAAATAATTTAGATAATTATCTTAAGATTTAATGAAAAACAATCCAGTTAGTAATTAATATTTGAGAATCATCAAATCGACATATTTTATCATTGCTACCTCTGTTAGCTACCACTATCGAGAATTTTCGCACAGGAAATTGTTGGGCGTCTCATTAAAACGATGCTATGCACGAAGATTCAGCTTGATAGTAATTATTTTTACATCAATGATCTGTACTACTACTTTTAAGCGTAGGAACCGGGATAACATACCACGAAATTTGTAGGACAATATGGCTGTTAAATTAATATATATATTAACTAAGTAATAAAAAAAAATCAGCTGGTTAGTAATCATTTTTGGTGATCTCGTTATCAATACATGTTGGAGGGGGAGGACTCTTTGATGAAACCATAGATTTTGTAGGACAAATATTTTTTCAAATAATTTAGATAATTATCTTAAGATTTAATAAAAACAATTCAGTTAGTAATAAATATTGAAGAATCATCAAATCGACATATTTTATCATTGCTACCTCTGTTAGCTACCACAATCAAAAATTTTCGCACAGGAAATTGTTGGGCGTCTTATCAAAATGAAGCTACTCACGGAAAATTAGCTTGATAGTAATCAAGTGAAAAAATAGGCCACGGATCCTGTACTATGACTGACACAGTTATTTTTTACTTTTTAGTGCGTTTTGAGTCGGTTCTGTTTTTTGTTAATTTTTTTTTTATTTAGAAGATGTTACCCAGTTTAAATTTACGACAAAGAAGATACTGGATACATCCATTATGCTGCCAATACCATTGTCAACTTTAGCGGCGCGGCGCCGCAACGCGTTTGTTTCGGCTCTTATGCAGAACACACAGATGCGCGCGAAGAGATATCCCGTGTATACAAAAAAATCTCGTCGTCCAATAACGGTGAAATCAGAAATCTAGATCCTTTCGCCATAACTTAGTGTAAGAGACGGTATATTTTAGATTGCGTGTTATTGGGCGATCATATATTTTTGTTTAAACGATATATCTCGTGCGTAATCTAAAAAATCTTAGGTCTTCAGCCAGATCTCGGTAAAATACATGCTTTAATGTAATTAAAATATATATTACAAAACACTATCTCGTATGTATTTAAAATACGAAATAAAAAATAATTCCTAATTCGTGCATTTTAAATACAAAATACCGCATTTTACAGATTTTTATTTAAAATACAAAATACAGTCAGGCGTTTTTTTTTTGTAAAAATAACTGGTAACATTTTTACAGGATTAGAAACTCGACAATTTGACATTATTTAACCTTTTTTTAATTTGTATGTTAACGTACTTTGAAAACATTCTTAACGGCTACCATTTTGTTTCACCCCTTCATAAGATCGCTAAATGTATTTACCTATGTTCAGATGTATTTTCAATTAATAACTCTTTGAAATACTCAATTCGTTGAGTGAATATAAAATTCCTTTACGTCAGTTATTTGAAATACCAATTACAAATTACATTTTTTACGAAGTCATTAAAATACGTATTTGTATTTCAATTACGTATGTTAATTACTTGTAGGTAACTAAAATACTTTGCCACACTGCAGTAAAGTAGGTATTCGTACAGCTATCTTGTCTCCTTTTTCGCCGATGTTGGGCGACGATGTTTTTTTATACATGATATGTTGGGCGGCTTATCCTGCCTGCAGGAAAGTTTTCAGGGATTTTTTATAACTGGAGAGCGAGTTTTGAATTTTTCTTTACCTATGGTGTTGTGTTAGAAAGAGAGATAAGGATGAGTTCGGGATTCACACCGCCGAGTTATATAAATACATCGTTACAGAATGGTGCTACTGCAGCGTTAAAGTGGACGCTGTGTAGGAGTGGTCGTGGTCGTTTATATCATTTACGAAGACAATGCAATAGCTAAGCTCCCATTCTCTGACCATTTATTTGTAGAAAAAAGTGGCTTCATTTCTTTGGAGCCTTAAAGCTTTTAAGCTGCTTGCCCCAAGTGTCCAAGATGAGCCATCGCTCACTCGACACTTACGATCGCCACACACGGGCCGCCGGTCACAACCACACGTACCTACATTTTATATGGAGTCGCCACGTAGCGCGTGGTTTGGTTGTTGGTATAATATAGAATAGTATTTAGAGCTTGTCCGAGGAAATAAAAAAAGTTGAGAGGTGTCAAGGGACACCCGGATAGAACGAAGTTCCTTTCGATTAATTAGTGAAGGAATTGTAATAAAATTTTATTTTTTTTAAGTAATAATAATATTTGTTGTTGTACACCGAAACACCAGAGGGCGCCACGAGAGCGCGAGACAGCTACAGCGCGGGCGCCCCCCGCCGCTTACGCGCACACACATCAAAGGCGGCGGCAAGATCCTTTGATCAAAAAGTGTCGTGACAACTTTTCGTACGAATTTTTTCCGTCTAGCCCCCTTTCACAACGCGCGATAAGGAACTTCGTTCCAATATACCAACCTACTTACTAAATTTTTTGCAAGCCTAATTTGTTGCATTCTAGTCTGAAATGGCGGTATAATTACAGGCAAATGTGGCTTATCACCTTCGCTTCAGGTTGATAGTGGCACTTCTTAAAACATGTTTCCTGCATACCTAAACGAAGTGTTGCTTTGCTTATAGGCGATGATTTTCCATTTCATTTCAAGTGGATTATCTACTGTAATAAACAAAAATACTTAAAAAAACAGATTTAGGTATTTAGGTGGGTATGAAATAAATATGTATGTAAGTAGATACCTACATTTTACACTGAAAGCGTTTCGAACGAAAGTTTCCAGGCGGATTCAGGCCGCCTGGAAACTTATTCTATATACTTCCAACAATTATGTTATTTTGTCTCTCATTTATTTTTATTTACATATTTTTTTTTAATTGTTAACAATGTTATATAATACAAAAATAAATAAAAAACACTATTAAAAATGTATAAAAAAATCTGCTCCTCCACTTGCGGGGTCTTTGCGGGCTCAAGCAACCGGTGGTCAGGACTCCAGAGTGAGGAACCTCCTCACAATACGCGTCGTTTCAAGGACTACTTCCTTCTATATCCGACCCTTGATCCAACAATTAAGCGAAAGCTTCTTAAGGTGTTGGCCGAAGCTTTTCGCAAAAAGACCATTGACCGAAATGACTATCGGAACAATAATAGTTGACTCAACATTCCACATGGCGGTAATCTCGTGAGCAAGGTTCAAGTATTTTGATACTTTTTTCTTTTCGGCTTTCACGAGATTATCGTCATGAGGAACAGTAATATCAACAATTATTGCACGGCGTACTGATTGACCGACTATGAGTATATCAGGTCTTATTAGCTATAATTTACCTGTATTATTTTTATTATATATGAGCCATTTTATACAAAACCTTAACAAATTACATATTAAACCCTTCCACAGAAATTACTCTATCTAATGGTGTACGTCGAATGAAAATTTATTCATCAATCTTTGAGTTTAGCGCAAACACAAAGAAAGACAGACAGACAAACGCGGCAGGGGCCATCGTTTTATAATATTAGGTGATATACTAGCTGTAATATTTATGCATGCTCAAAAAGAAATAAAGTTGTAAAATATTAATCCGTTATTACATTAGATGACAAAGGTGTTGCCCGTTGCCATATCTCGTGCTCCATTACTTTGTGTTCAAAGTGCCGTGTCAGGAAGGGATTATGTGAGTACTCCGGTTTATGTCAGAGCATTTAGCATTGTTCGGGTATTACCAATGTTTACCTACGGCTATGCCGGTTATTAAATGAGCATAATCTTGTTAAAAACGTCTGGTTACTGTGTAATTTTAATGTTAGTAAGTAGGTAGGTATTTACCGCCTACCTACTATACTAAAGCCAAACTCGACTGAGAATGCTTGTCAACAAACAAATTTATAATGAAGGTAGAAAATGCAACACATTTTATGCCTAATAAATTTAAAATGATGTTTTGTTATTTTAAAAAATCTTATTTAAAAGATATTGAATATATTAATTGGTTTTAAGCTTACTAATCTAATTCATTGCCATGAATTCATCATTAACTAGTTTATTAAAAAAAATAAGCGTAAAATGACTAGTGATTTCTACCTTCATTTCTAATTTGTTTGTTGACAATCATTCTCAATCGAGTTTGGCTTTAGTATAGGTAGTTGCTTACTGACCTATTGTAAATAGTAGGTAACTGAAATTAATTTTAATTAGCAGATGCCCGCGGTTTCACCTGCGTAGTCCCCTTTCCTGTGGGAATATCAGGATACAAATTAGTCTATGTCACTCTTCATGAGTCTGGCTATCATATACAATTTTAACAAAAATACAATTTACGAGTATGCTTACTTTGGGGCTATACCTATAGCGATGTGTGTAATTGTCCTATTATATTTATATACAAAAAGAATATTATACATTCATACGCATATGCATGTAGTAAAAACGGTTATTTCAATATTACAAACAGACACTCAAAATTTATTTATATGTATAGATTAACATTTCACTTGGAAGAGGGTATCCTTTTCCAAGAGAACTGTGCAGATTTTCATGATAAAAGTAGATATCCTTTATCCCACTTCGGAGTCTCGGTAAATTCAAATTGTTCCAAGGCTGTTATTAATTGTACTAGAATAGAGTTAAAAACTCCTTTTAACTTATGTAATGGAAATATGCTATTTTTAGGTAGATTTTAACTAGGAATTTAGTTACATCTGGCAAAATTTAGTTTAGTAGTTGCATTCAAATAAATCGTTCAAACTTAACGTGTATGTCTTTATATGCATATTGTTAGTGTACTTAAATAAATAAATAAAAATAACAACACAAAAAACCCAAACAACATTACGATTGAATATGCGTGACCTAAATAAATGATTACTTAAACATATATTTATTTATTTTAAAAAAATTATTGCAAATTATAAAGATAAACATAGCAGAAGAAACAAAGTAACATTATTTGGCAAAAGGCGACCTTATCACTAAGAGCGATCTCGTATGTTACTTTGTGTTAAGTGATGAGACACTATATCTAAAATAAAATAAAATAAAAATTCGTTTATTTCAGTTTCTTCCTTACATTAATACATGCGAGTTAGGAGCTTTCTTTTAGGAGTAGTATAAACTACCCCTGTACTAGAAGACTCCGCTCTTCCATAACTAGGATACATAGTTAAATAAAAGAATTTTAAATTAAAAAAAGAAAATTAAAATTAATTAAAATTAAAATTAAAACTAAAATTAAAATTAAAATTTCTTTCCTTTAAATAAACTAATTGTAGTGTGGGTGTGTATGTGCTTGAGTGTAAGTGCGTGTGTGTTGCTGTTTGTGGGTGTAAGAGCGTGTGTGTGTGTGTATGTGTGTGTTATTAGGTTATAAGTTTAAGCAAAGATTCAACTTCTTCATAATTAAGCGACGATAAATAATTAATAACTGATTTCTTGCATTCATTAAGTTTTATTTGGTATATGTCGAGTTTTTTATTTATCTTATTATATAATGTAATAGATTGCCGCACAAATTGTTTTCTAGCAAAATGAGTTTTAGTGTGAGGGACTTGCACGACAATATCTTTACGCCTTTTATGTAGCTTGTGCGGTGTAAATGGCATAGATTTGTGTTTCCTCAAGATTACATGTAATATATATAGTTTTCTAACTGAAAGTAGCCCACACTCAGCGTACAATTTAGTTGTAGAATATCTATAAGGTTTCGAAAGCATAACTTTTATAAGTGAGCGCTGCGCTCGCTCAATCTCTAAAAACCTAACCTTAGCCGCACCACCCCAGACTGGTAAGCAGTACGTGATTATGGATTGAGCCAATGCTTGATAAACTGTGATTAGAAGATTTTTGGAAGCTATGTACCTTAAGTTTTTGAAAATCCAAATGAGTTTTCTAATTCTACATGAAACTAATTCAACATGCGGATACCAATTTAGTCTGTGGTCTAGCATTACCCCGAGATACTTGACAGTTTGGACTTTTTTCAGTATCGGACAATCACAAACCTTATTTTTCTGTAGACAAGAGTGAATAATAATGTCAAATTGAGCTGGTAGCGACCGATCCCAGAGAGAAAAACATATATAATTGGTTTTTTCGGCATTTAGGGTCAAGAGATTAGTGTTTAACCACAGGGAAATTTTGGCTAGACCAGTCTCAGCAAATGTGCGAACGTCACCCCACGAGTTGCCGGAAAAGACAACAGCAGTGTCATCTGCATAGGCGAAAATTTTACCATTATTAATGTTGAGGTTACACAAATCGTTTATATAAATTAGGAATAGGGTTGGCCCAAGAACACTTCCCTGGGGAACACCATAGGTGACGTTCATTTCATTACTGTAATAGTTGTCAATCTTTATTCTTTGAGTGCGCCCCGTTAAGTAGCTTTGGAATAAGGACAGGGGCACACCTCTAACGCCTATAGCCTCCAGCTTCTGTATCAGCAACGGGATAGAAACAGTATCAAAGGCCTTTTTGAGGTCTAAGAATACTGCTAGGCATTTATTTTTGTTGTCTAACTGACTCACAATCTCGTCACTGAGTGCCAATACAGCATCCTCTGTAGCTATTCCACGTCTAAATCCATATTGGGAGTCAGATAATATATGACGTTGTTCTAAATACTTCAGAAGTCTACTGTTTATTAATTTTTCAAGTATTTTAGATATTGCGGACAATACTGAAATTGGTCTATAGTTAGAGACCTCTTCAGTATTACCACTTTTGAAAACTGGAGTAACTATAGATTTTTTTAATGCGGTAGGAAAAATACCTTTTCTGAAACATAAATTAGCGAGATGAGCTAGAATTGGTGTGACCACAACATGAGCAAGTTTCAAATATTCTGTTGGGATACGATCCCAGCCAGATGCACTTTCGGTTTTAAGGTTCATTATTAAGTCCTTGACTTCTTGAAAATCCGTGTCTAATAGGCCAAAGGATGAGTAATGCAAATAAGAAGGTGGTACAGACATAGTAGACGAGTGGGGAGTTTTAGGGATGTTTTCAGCTAGATTTTTTCCAACATTTGCAAAATAGCAATTAACATAATTGACGGATTCGGTTGCGGTAGCTTTAATGTTTAATAAGTCTGTGTTTTTATTTTTAGAATTACCCAAGTTAGTAAAATTTTTGATATTCTTCCATAATGTTTTGTAATTTTTTACTGAACTTTTTAACTGTTCTCTTTCATAATTGCGTTTTAACTTTTTTAACAAACTGTTACAGAAGTTGCGATATCGTCTATAGACATACTTAGACGTTTCATTTGTAGGATCAGCACGTAACCCTTTCTGCAGTTTGTTCCTATGTTTTATACAGCGCAAGATTCCTTGTGTGATCCAGGGTTTTATTATGCGCTTGCTTTTGGGAATACTTATATTTTTTGTACTTTCATCTAAAGATTCCTTCATGTTTTTTATTAGAAGATTAATAACTAAATCAGGGTCGTCACAAAATAGTAACGACATAATATTTTTATTTGCAAGACATAGTAAAGCCTGATTAAGGTCCACAGTTATTTTATTTTTGGAACTTTGCCCTACATTGTTAGTGTTTGATAATTTAAGAAGTATCATACAATGATCAGTTACTGTTGTGTTAAGTACTGCAATAAAGGCTTTATACTTAGAATTTTCTATTTTGATAAGAAAGTGATCCAAACAATTCTCCTCTCTAGTTGGTAATAAATGTCCTGGAATAAGACCATGTAGTGCAGCCATATTTAAATAATTCATTCTATTATTCCGATCCTGTGCAAGTTCTTCAGTTTTAGGAATGATATTAATGTTGATATCGCCAGTTATCGTTACATTCTTATAGTTTTTTATTTTTTCTAGGTGTAAGCTTAAAGAATCAATAAAACTATCCGCGTTTTTACTAGCAGGCGAACGATATATTGCTAGTATAATGTTTTTGTGATTAATTGTTAACTGTAAACATGATGAATTAACTAGGTTTATTTCTTTAACTTTAGTATGTAGCGAATTTTTAACGTAGGCAACTACTCCGTCATTTTGATTTATATTAACTGAGGATTTATAGCTTGTATAATTAGTTAAGTAGGGAATAGGTTTATCTAGAGATAACCAACATTCAGTTAAAATTATAACATCAGCGTCAAATTTTAACTGAGCTAAGGATACCTGAAAGTCGTCAAAGTTAGAGAATATACTTCTTATATTTTGTGTAATTATAATGAGGTCTTTGTTTTTTACACACAAATATTTAGAAAGTTCAGTAATATCGCAATTTACCGAGTGTGTCATATCTGTATTGTCTATATCGGTCTGGGTTTGTAGTGTATTATCCATTATTTGATATTTGTAAAAATCTGAATGCGGTAACAAAAGTGAGTAGATTATAGGAAGAATAAAGTTTATTTAAATTTAATATAGTAGTGTAATCAGTAATAGAAGTGTATATAATAATTGTGTTGAGTGATTTTATCGAAGTTATAAGAAATTGAATTTCACTATATTGTAAGTGTAGGTGTGTATATGTGTATATGATATGGAAAGAACAAAAAACATTATTAGTATAACAAAAAAATACAGCAAAGATTATTAATTTTAACTCGGGTACATTGGAATATTGCAAGAGTAAAATTATATATGCCAAGCATAGTCACGATGCCTGTAGGAGATGCGTTACTTGAGATTCGCTTTTTATAGGAATGATTGGAGAGTTTTCATTCATTCTCACGAGCACTTTACCATATGCTGTCCAGCAAAATCTGTAACCTTTTGTTCTTACTAGTTCCCGCGCGAGATAATGTAGGCGTGCTCCTTTAGGTGTCAGCTGGTCAGCAACAAAGATAGGCGTGTCTTCGGAGGAACGTAATCCCAGGTGCTTAGCACACAATTTCGTTTTATGCTTGGTATTATAATTTTTGCTCATTTTTAATAAGTCAGTCTTTAGTATTGTAGAAATAGTTTCGACAACAATAGGTGTATTAGTAACTCCCTCTTTTTTTCCACGTACCCTGTAAATGTCTTTTATGTCCGAGGTGGCAAGAGTACTACCAACATTTTTTGCAAGGCAAGAAACCATTTCAATAAGGTCCTCTTTAGATTCGCGAGGCATTTTAGGAACATTTTTTATTTCAAAGTTTGTTTTCCTGTTAGCTCTCTGTATGTCTTCTATTTTTTCTTCCAGGTCATGGATGTATTTTCTGTCATCTTTTGCCTGCAGTTGCAATTTTTCAATTTTGGCTTTTAATTCTTCATTTTGAGAAGTGAGGAATTCAATAGTATTCTCGATGTTTATATTTGACTGTTTGATATCTTTTAGAGTTGGATTAATTTTTTTCAGTTCCTGTTCCTGTGTTAAAAATAGTGATTTAATCATATTTTTTATTTCTTCACGAAAAGCAGAAAATTCTGCAGTAAAGTCATCATCCCGCTTCCTTTTATATCTTAAAGAAACGAAATTTGGCGGCGTTATGTCTTTATTACAGCTTTCATCTAAGTTTGAATCTGATAAAGACTTATCCATCATACCTACCAGTTATAAGTGAGCAAGCAAAAAAATAAATAAGTACGTATCCAGTATGCCTTATATCAATGGTGTGTGTAGTATATTTATATCACTGGTACCAGTATAATTTAGTCAATATATATATTATCTTCTTAACTTGTCATACCCAATCGTGTTCCAAAAGGCAGGATGTCGAGACAGAAATTGTCTATGGAAACAGGAAATGTCAAACATGTGTCAAGACTAACAAAGGTTGGCAGTATTGACATTGACTTTTGACGTAACCAATCAGCTGATTTGTTGTGTTTGTAATACTCACTTAGTTGGTCGATAATTAGTAATTTTTGGATATTTAAAAACACTTTTGCCTAATTAACGGTTTATGTAGTAGTGAGTTACAAAGTTTTGTTCGCAAAATTAACCAGAATACTGCAACAAATTCAAGTTAAATACACTGAATAGGCTTGGTACTGTCCTGTGTAACTGTATGTCACTGACTTTAGATTAAATAAGGTGTTTTAACTTTTATTTTAAATAATTTTGTCCAGGAGCACTAAAAACTTGTGTTTACACTGTGAGATCGGAACCGGAAGAGGATATATCTATTATATTATGGTGGAAGCGTATTTCCCTGCACCAAGTAATAATAGAATGTTAGTCTCGAGTAGTTAGTCTATGTGTCTGTCTTTCATCTCGAGGTCATCGAGGTCCTCGGAAAGGGAACGAAAATTTTTAATCGGGTTGAAATAATTCTGAGGATTTCTTCCGAGAAATCTCAAGTTATTTTTATCCGACGAAAAAAAACGGAGGATATCTGTTTGATGCACTGAATATGAGTATAGTTGAGCCATCGAAACGACAAAAAGACACTGTGGCACTCGGAGACTGCCGCGGTAAAGCTATTGCATAGAAGTTAAGCAACGTCGAGCGCGGTTAGTACTTGGATGGGTGACCGCCTGGGAACACCGCGTGATGTTGGCTTTTTAAAATTTTTATTTTTAATTATAATTGTATTTGCATAAGTTGATAAAAAACTTATGCAAATATAATTATATATTTATAAATTTAAATTATAAAATTCAAAAAACCAATATCACGCGGTGTTCCCAGGTGGTCACCCATCCAAGTACTGACCGCGCCCGATGTTGCTTAACTTCGGTGATCAGACGAGAACCGGTGACGCGAATAAGACAATCTGAAAAAACTAAAAAGAGTGGGAGGTGTTAGGTTTTTTCGTTACGGAATTTCTGGATTCGGTCTCCACGCTCAAGGCCCGAGATAGAAGCTATGCAATAGCTTGAAAACAAAAGAATCGTTCTTGAAAAATCTGATATTTTTGCTTATGACAAAGACAGATATTATACTCGTCCGCGAACCCATACCGGTTCTATGTTTACGTTTATTCTATTAATAAAATAAAGTAATACTTCAAATCACAAAAGAGAGTTCATAGAAATAGCCTTAACGGGAGTTTACCCAGAGGAGTGGATTCCATATAAAACCGCGGTCGACGAGATTTTAAGCCGTCTCTTCATATGATTACGAACTTTTTTATGTCGAAAAGATTATTCCGCTCTTTTCGGGATTACCATCTATTGTGGGAGATTTAATTGTTCAATTTCATATTATAGCAATGTAACTTTGCAAAACGTGACAACATGATAATCACTTTATTACCTGCATCATCGTCATCATTACCAGCCTGTAGACGTCCACTGTTCGATATAGGCCTTTTAGGGACTTCCAAACACAACGATCCCGAGCCGCCTGTTGCCAGCGGCTCCCTGCGACACGTTTGATGTCGTCAGTCCAACTGGTTGGGGGTCGACCAACGCTGCGCTTTCCGGTGCGGGGTCGCCAACGTCCATCAGCTGTTTTAACTACGTGCCCCGCCCATTGCCACTTCAGTTCTGCGAGTCGCTGAGCTATGTCGGTTATTTTGGTTCTTGTCATTTCTGATTCAATCACGCAGAGATACTCCGAGCATTGCTCTGTCCATCGCCCGCTGAGTGACTCTGAGCCTTCTTATGACGCCCGCAGTCAGCGACCAAGACTCGGATCCGTAGGCCATCACTGGCAACACGCACTGTTCCTTTACCTGCATGTACTAGTAATAATTGTATAAATTACAATTAATACTAGTACATCTTTCTACGTACCTAAAGTCTTTTTATTCATTACAAGTTAGCCCTTGAGTGCAATCACGCTTGATGGTGTAATTGAATATGAAAGTGAGGTCATTTGTGAGAAGTAGGATGAAACCCTTTTTGATTTCTAAACATCGTACCGGATCGCTAAATCTTGACGGTACATAAAACTTAAAACACCAAAAGACAAACTTAATCGGAACAATTTATTTACAAAGACATCAAATGAAACATTATTACAGTAATCACTTAATTAAACATTATGCGTACAGATTCTTACACTAGTTAAGCAGCATGACTGCACAATACTCGAACACTAACGTGAATAATAACAATTTTTCATATGGGCATCTTTTATAGCCTACACCGCGCCATTTTTGTTCGACGACTACAGTCTTTAGTTTATGCTTTTCTTCTTCTTTTTCTATTGTCTATAGTCTTTTCAAAAAGAGTATACAATGCTGCTAACACAAGGTTTTTCATTATATGACCTCCGTGGCGCAGTGGTATGCGCGGTGGATTTATATGATGGAGGTCCTGGGTTCGATTCCCGGCGGGGCACATTGATATTTTTCTTAATTTGTCTTGGTCTGGCTAGTGGGAGGCTATCGTCGTGGCTAGTTGCCAGCCTACCGACAAAGACGTATCGCCAAGCGATTTAGCGTTCCGGTACCATGTCGTGTAGAAACCGAAAGGGGTGTGGATTTTAATCCCACTCCTAACAAGTTAGCCCGCTTCCATCTTAGACTGCATCATCACTTAACATCAGGTGTGATAGCAGTCAAGGGCCAACTTGTAGTCGATAAAAAAAAATGTAATAGGCATTATAGGTAGTATCTAATCCAAATGGAAAATTCTTCGTCCAATACTTGTTTGCAATAAATCTTTAGGGTAGGCAGTGCGTTTTATGAAGTGCACGCCACTGCCAACGAGCATTGTGCAATCGTGCAATGGAGGCACAGGCGAGTTGACTGAGGTCCCGGTGTCTCAATATGTACTGAGGGCGGCCAACGAGGGGATTTTAGTGGTAAAATTCCATATAACCCATCTTCTGTCTTCTCCCCCTAGAAGGCAGGTATCTCCGAAGATATCCCCCCGATTCTCCTCAGGTAAAGGATAAAAAAATACTTATATTTCTACGCTGCCTATTTTTTACGTGTAATTGACCGTCTTGGTCGAAATTGGGTCAAGCACATACTTTAAACCCAAAAAATTTGGCAATGCCCATTCAGTAACACCAGTTCAAAGGTTAAACTTGTGAAGTGTTGGGTCGAGAGTCGGACCCGCGATAAATATAAAACGATTTTAAAAGTAAAACATGAAACGAGGGATGTAGAGAGGAATCTCGGATCACCCCCTTTGGATTCTATACAAGACTAGCGGAATAACGCGACTCCGTTCGTTTTTTACCCGACTGCGTCAGAAGGAGGGTTATGTTTTTCGAGCGTATGTATGTATGTATGTATGTCCATTTCTTCGGCACGCGCTACAGCCTAAACGGTTGAATTTGTCAAAATTGTGGTAGTGACATAGGCTATATAAATTTTTAAAATGACGGCTGTAAATGGGGGAAAAAAGAGGGGATGTGTGTATTTTTTTCTCCTATCTTAGCAACATGGGTACCAATTGAAAGGTGGTAAAAAGACCACTTAAAAACTACAAATATCATATAATTATATTATGTTCATATTACTTTTTTAACAAAAAATGGCAAAAAGTGTACTAAGTGTACCGTCTTATTTCTATACCATAAACTAAAACTAAAAAGTCTCAAATAAAATTAATATTATAAAAACAAAAAATCCGACTGCTTAGAAGTTATGAATTGAAAAGAGAAAAACAAGGATCACTATATCTGTATAAAATTCTAAATACTTTATGGTGCTGCAGGCGGGGACAAACGTAATTTTGGCAGATTTTTCTTTCTGCTGGTTAAAATATTTTGTCCCTGTTTGCAGCACCATAAAGTATTTAGAATTTTATTTAGATATAGTGATCCTTGTTTTTCTCTTTTCAGTCCATAACTTCTAAGCAGTCGGGGTTTTGTGTTTTTATAATATTAATTTTATTTCTTATGTCTGATCTGAATAAAATATAGCCTGACGATAGGCCTTAACCTAAGGGAGGGAGTGAATTGCAATTTTCCGATCCTATTGCCTTAACTTAGACTCAAATCGTCAGATTTTCGAAATGCACATTTTTAGCTTTTTGACGATTTAGTGGTATGCGCAGTATATAAGCCGTGGGTCCTAGGTTCGACTCGTGGCTGGGCCGATTACGATTTTCCAAATTAGTCCAAATCTACCGACAAAGACGTACCGCCAAGCGATTTAGCATTCCGCTACGATGTCGTGTAGAAACCGAATTGGGTGTGGAATTCAACCTACACCTAAACAAGTTAGCCCGCTTCCGATCTAAGTTCATATCGTCACTTATCATCAGGTGTGGTTGTAGTCAAGGGCTAATTTGTAATGGTGGAGGTACTCAAAAACATGCATGTGTCGGGTTCCGCTACTTCCTGTTAATAACTTAGAAGGGTTTATTAAATTATTAGGGATTATAAATGCCTACCCAATGTTACGTAAAACATAACGACAAAGTCTTCTTAAGTAAGTAGTCATCAAAATTCAATCTTCAAGAATCTCAAAGTCAAAAGTCAAAAGTCAAACAATTACTTAGCTCCCGCAAGTTGTTCTTACTCACTTCAACTTAATCAATGGTCTAATTAACTGTGTGAATATAGAGCCATACTAAGGCTCGGTCACATAATCTTTGTATTTTTTTTATTCTCGACTTCGTCTTACTTTTCACTATCCCGCGGTACCTATAAGAAGCACAGTAAATATATATAATATCAAAAATAAATTAAAATTCTTTATTCCTAGCAACTCAAACATTTTTAAGCTATTGCATAGCTTATATCGCGGGCCTTGAGCGTGGAGACTGAATACAGAAATTCCGTAACGATAAAACCTAACACCCTCTGAGTATCAAAAACATAATATCAAAAGCACAATTTCAGCAACGACGTCATCGGGGAACGTGGCTTAGCGGTAAGGCGCTCTAAGTGCCCGGATTGCCAAAGAGAAATTACGGTATTGCAAAAAGTCATTGATTTAAAAAAAAATAACATTTTGAAATATCACGCTTGAAAAAAAAAATTGCGGTAGCGACGGGATTCGAACCCGTGTCACTTAGAACGCTTTACCGCTAGGCCACGGTCCCGGTGACGTCGGTAGGTAAACATACATAGATAAACAAACAGTCTCCCAGTGCAACACGTCTTTTTTTAAATAGTGGAACAACCTGTATACAAGTGTTATAAAAACGTTTTCTCGGGCGCAATGGCTATTATGTCTTTGCGCGATTTTATTATTACTTTACCCACATATTACTTTTTATAGATTAGGTTTTTTCTTATTTTTTTTTATTGCCAGTATAATTTTTTCGTTTTTAATAATATTTACATTGAATTGTTTTCTTCTCGTTTTAAGCTAATATCTGTATGTAAATTAGACATAAGTTAGACTAAGACAGGAATGTGCAGTGCTCAGAAAAGCCGACAAGAGCTTACGAGTTGTATATGTAAAGATTGTATGTGTTATCATAAATAAATAAATAAATAATAATTTAAAAAAAACTATTGTTTTCCGGAACAATAAGTAGCCTGTTGTAATCCGTGGTGTAATCTAAATCGGTTTAACAGTCATGGCGTGAAGAACAGGGACAACCCGCCACCACCCATGGCCCTTTCAACCTCTCGGTCATTTGAGCCCAATCTCGGGAGGGCAACCCGGAATCCGCACTTGTCTTGGCGTTTCATCACCGGGCCGCCTTCTTGACTCCCTACAAGTTTTTTGTCATCTCGTCCTTGCCCCTAATGTACACTCTCCCCCTTCTGGGGCATGCACGTCACACAACGTGACTCGCTCGCGACGGTGCGGTTCGTAGCGGCTCCATATCACCTCTGCACAGTGTTCATCGCTCCGAGACGCTCCGCCTCTTATGCCAATGGTGCGCGAACTGCCGTAGCTTGCCGAAATTGCCGCCGAGCTCACGAGGTCCTGGTAGTACACAGGTCCCACTTCTTCGCGAACGATGGCGTGAAGAACAAAAGAGGCGAGAGTGAATGGAAATGTTGGAAGGGGAAGACCTAGGCGAATGTTCCTGGACCAAATTCAGGACGTTTTAAATAATGGCCAGGTCAAGAGCCTAAACCGACGAACTTGTATGAAAGGATTAATGAGAGTGGTAACCGAGTGAGGACCGTGGTAAGTGGAGGGGCGTGGTCTCTGCCTACTCTTACGGGAATAAGGCGTGATGTTATGTGTGTTACGTATGCGAAGAACTAAATAACTATACACATCAACTTCCGCCTTTATAACATTACTTAGAGTGGAAAACCATTCATGCTAAATATGACAAAAACTTATTAGTTTTTGAGAAAATCATGGACATACATATAAACATGTATGCATGTTTACTGGATAGACACAAAAAATTAAGTTTACTATCAATTTACCTTATTATATCGTGTCGCTTTTATTTATTTACTTTTTTTTTATTGACTACAAGTTGGCCCTTGACTGCCATTACACCTGATGTTACGTGGTGATGCAATCTAAGATGGAAGTGTGCTAACTTGTTAGGAGTAGGATGAAATCCACACCCCTTTCGGTTTCTAAAAGACTTCGTAAAGGAACGCTAAATCGCTTGGCGGTACGTCTTTGTCGTCACTAGCCACGGCAAAAAGCCTCCCACCAGCCAGACCAAGACAAATTAAGGAAAATCTCAATCTGCCCCGCTGGGAATCGAACCCAGGACCTCCGTCTTATAAATCCACCGCGCATACCACTGCGCCACGGAGGCCGTCAAAAAATTCGTCAAAGAAATTATATCGCCCTCTCTTTTGTTGCGTTGGGACGAAATATGAACGATATTTTCAATAAAGAGAAACAGTTTTATTTCAAACGATGTGAAATAGCCTTTATAAGGAAACAATCCGATATCCAAGTTTTAGAGGCTTTATCGAGGTTTTACTTTCAAAGAACTTTTAGCTTTAATAAAATCAGATACGGCAATTTAAACAATACGATAGGTACGACGTCCTAGTTTTGAGTCCCTGTTTGGGTTATGAAATCTTAAGCTTTTTATTCTTCCCACAAAAATATATTGTAAGTAGTAGTAATCTGAGTAAAATTTGAGGTGGTGAAAGTAACCATCACCCTCGGTCATTACCATCAATATCTGAGAGTGATTGTTAAATAATTTGGTAAAGATTAACTCTACCCATCAACCCGTTTTGAAGCATTGTAGTCTGAGCTCCATACTCCTCGCCTATAAAGAGGTAGCCCTGTAGCCGTTAATAGATCGATAATCATAATACATGAGGATTATCATGTCTATTTCTTACCCATTCTTTGGCTAAAGAAGGAGGCCCGGTTCTGTAATGGGTCAGTAACAAGTTGATAATGAAGATGAATTAGAATTGTCATGTCTATTTCTTACCAATTCTTTGGCTAAAGAAGGAGGTCCGGTTCTGTAATGGGTCAGTAACAAGTTGACAATGAAGATGAATTAGGATTGTCATGTCTATTTCTTACCAATTCTTTGGCTAAACTTCAAGTTAAAGTACATGGAAGATGCTTTTAAAGTTAGATACGGAGGGCGCGAACAACAAGATCGACATATTAAATCGACCTTTAAATACTTCTCTAGTTCAGTAGTCTTCGCTAAGGTTTTATAAGTGAAAGATCCAGTGTTTGTTAATGGATTAACCTACTTGAATGGAGCGGGACAGACCTATAGTTAATAAATAAATAAAAACTTTGGCATATAAAGTAGTATCAATTGGGGAAGACTTCGTAACAAGTTCGTTAAGAGTTTTTGTAGGTATTTATCGCTAATAGATAGACAAAGAGACACACGGTGGCGAACTTTTTTTTATGATTCTTTATTTTTATTGGATAATCTTTTTTTTTATCGACTACAAGATTGCCCTTGGCTGCTATCACACCTGATGCTAAGTGATGATGCAATCTAAGATGGAAGCGAGCTAACTTGTTAGGAGTAGGATGGAATCGACTAGAAATCCACACCCCTGTCGGTATCTACACGACATCGTATCGGAACGCTAAATCGCTTGGCGGTACATCTTTGTCGGTAGGGTGGTAACTAGCCACGGCGAAAGCCTCCCACCAGCCAGACCAAGACAAATCAAGAAAAAAATCTCAAACTGTCCCACCGGGAATCGAACCCAGAAATTACTGAGCCGTTGGGATTTGAACCCACGTCTCTTTGGCTATCGCGGCCAGAGAAAGAGTCTACCGCTGATACACGGGTCCTGCTCCACCAGTTCCGAAATTATGCATGATATATTGATTTTTACAACATGTGTAAGTCCAGTAAAGTCATCTAGTTTAAACAATTTACAATACTATCTGCTCATATTGCAATGTATTTTTTGTAAATATTTTTGTTTTTGTAATATGTAGTGATAATATTATCTATGTAAAGCAGGACAACGTCTACCAGGTCAGCTAGTATTATTTATAAATACAACGGTATCGATCTCCTCTTCATTATTCGGTACAAGTGCACTCAACATATTCAAGCGCTGCTCGGGATATAAAATATTGAAAGTGGTTCTCTTATTATACTGCGCTATTCAAAATGAAATATTGGAAATATAGTTAAGAGAAGTACTAACTATCTTAATTTATAGTTTGCATCATTTAGTTTAAATACACGTAATATCAAAAATTACTGAGCGATTAGGTTTCGAACCTTCTTTGGCACGGGTCCTGTGCCCCTAGTACAAAAATTGTGCATTTGATTTTTACAACAGGTGTAAGGCCTGTAATGTCATCCAGTATAAACTTTTAACAAGTTACAATACTAACGAACGCTCATATTCCAATGTATTTATTTGTAAATATTTTTGTTTTCTACCAGGTCAGCTAGTATTATCTATAAATACAACGTTATTGATCCCCGCTTCATTATTCGGTACAAGTGCACTCAACATATTCAAGCGCTGCTCGGGAAATAAAATATTCAAAGTGGTTCTCTTATTATACTGCGCTATTCAAAATGGAATATTGGAAGTATAAATAAGTAGAGGAAGAAGTAACATAATTTATTAAATAGTTAACGTTGTATTGGGTAGTTTATATGTTGTCGACAATTTTGAATGCAGTTACGTCTCACAAAATACTCACAAGATTTTTAACTCTTCCCGTCTTTTCTCTGTTACATCCCATCACATGTGTAAAGCTCTTATCTCCTGAGCGTGACGTAAATTATTAAAAAAATATGTTTATGAATATTAGTAAGCCCTCATCATAACGTTAATATGGTCCGGTAGTTCATAATATTATCCGTGTCTGTTGGACTATCGAGGAATTCGTTCTTAGTGAGCGTTTACACTACAAAATGAGTTACTATAGAACACGCTATCGAACCGCTTCATTATATTCGGTACAAGTGCACTCGACATATTCAAGCGCTGCTCGGGAAATAAAATATTCAAAGTGGTTCTCTTATTATGCTGCGCTATTCAAAATGGAATATTGGAAATATAGATAAGAGGAGTACTAACTATCTTAATTTATAGTTTACCCACGTAGGTCCAGTTGGCGTAGTAAAATCGGGATTA
This sequence comes from Mycalesis mineus, assembly GCA_034621355.1. NCBI lineage: Eukaryota > Metazoa > Arthropoda > Insecta > Lepidoptera > Nymphalidae > Mycalesis > Mycalesis mineus. The sequence goes on along the minus strand of CM067904.1, from coordinate 7,094,852 downwards.
AATGCAGATTAAAATATATCTCTATTCGAGCTAAATTGCGAAAGAGTAACAAAGGAGATGGTCCATTTCAGCTTCTCTCATGTACCACATACTAATGTTATGTTGGTTAAGGCCTGTGTGCACCAAGATTTTGGTTAACATAACCAACGGTTAACAAGGACGTAAGCTCGGTTACGATAACCGCCCGGTTTACGACCTTAACCGGCGTTCGGGTTGTCGTGAACGGTAAATTTTACGTTTAGCTTATGTTAACCGTGGGTTATGACAACCGAAATCCTGGTGCACACAGGCATAAAAATGAAGTTCCTAGTTTTTTGAGGTATTAAAAAATGGCGTCTTTCTAATTAGTCTAATTAGTCTGTCGGTGATAAAGATGCGGTGACATGGATTTGTCAAACTCAAAATATCTCAAAGAGCGCTTTAAATTCCTTGGACCTTGCACTTCTGAGGAGTCGTGCAGGAACACATACTTCGTTCAATCAAGTGTAGCACACAAGCAGGTTTGGATTCTTTCACTCATAGAGCAATCTCACTATGGAACGCACTCCCTGATGACATAAGAGAGTCTAAATCGTTAGCGATATTTAAAAACCATAGATTAAAGACTATTAGATAGAGTCATAACGCGGCTGTAGGTTCAAGAGCGTGACAGACTTATTTCATTCAGCCTTTATTAGAAAGTGACACAAGATTATTTTTTGTCCCTTTCAGCGTGTTCGTTTTTATTGTTTGTCAAGAATGAAGTTCGTGACAAGCAAAGGACATATCTGAGTAATTAGTAGCTTTTTATTAAATTTGCTGATAAATAATACAACTTTGCGGTTACGATATTAATTTAAACGTAATCGTGCTATGGTGTGTTGTAATATTTTCGGCTGCAACAGTCGCAGCGAACAGAAAATCGAAGGAATTACGTTTCATACGTAAGTAGGCATAAACTTCATTGATTGATGATTTAAAGCTTAGATATGTTATTTTTTAGCAAATTTCATGTATTATGCGTTTACTAAACTATCTTATATAAAGTAATATTTCATATTTTACGATATTTTAAAACATAACGTTTTATGATGTACTTTAAATGTTGACATGTCATGTCAATAATGCTGATTTGCTGTCTCACGAGTGGACACGCTATGGGCTCTATCTAGTTGTCTTTAATCTATGTTAAAAACAGTGTTAGACAGCACTATCTATCATTGTAATTTATTTATTTCATGTACAAATATATATTTATGTGTATTTATATTTTTGTATGTATTTATTGGTATATTATTTTTTTTGTATGTAGGTATATGTTTATTAATTTGTATGTATAATATATATTTTATTGTATATGTAATCTATTGTACGTTTATTGTACTTTTTCAATTGTACATTAATTTTTCTTTGTTTTTATTGCAATTCCCCATCACTCAAATGTAAAGGTCCGATAATCTAAGTTACCTGGAAGAGATCACTTCTAGTGATAAGGTCGCCTTTTGCGCTTATGTTTATATTGTACCATTGTTTCTTTTTTTTATTTGCAATAAAGATGTTTAAATAAAAAAAAAATTTAGTTTAAATAAAATATGTCATTTTTGACAAATCGTTTCTTCCGTGTTTCGGGCTTTGTTTTTAGCTATAATACATTTTAGCCATAGTCATCTTAGCTATAATAAGAACAAAACTCAATATTTTTATCTGATTATTCAGTAATCCGTTAAGTACCTATACCTAACCAGTAACCATCAAATCAAATGGACCATACGTCAATAAACACTGTCAGTAAAAGTGAAAACAACATCATTCCGCCACCTGGAGAATGTCTACCATAGATAATATAATTTATCTAAGATCTGCCATGATTATACGTAGTATTGCATTGTTTTGGAGAGAATAAATAATATTTTGCCCAAATAAAAGTGAATTCAGAGATTTGGCTAACCAAAACTAGATTATTAATACATGTAGTTTTTTTCAAATTATGTACAGAAAGTGACCCTGTGCTCCATAAAATTTTGGACCATCTCCTTTACTTACAGACTCGAAATTTTGTTTTTATAATATTACCTAGTGTAAAACTAAGTTTATTTTATTAAGTACAATCCTTGTCATAGTCATCAATATCTGATCGTGATCGTTAAAGGATTAAACTTACACTTCAAGCCCGCCAAACCGCGTTGGGGCAACGTGGTGGGACTTAGCTCCGATCCCTTCTACTTATAAACGGAGGTCTTGCCCTGTACTGTGCTGATGAATAGGCTGAGAATGATATAACCGAGTTACCTACAGGTAGGCATATCTTTTAAACGCTTTCAAACAAGCGAAATTGATATTTAATGTAATCACTGTACAAACCGCGACGTTCAAAAGATGGATTGTCAACTAACTTTGTCAGGAGCTATAGTGTTTGCGAATAATTTTGTTATGAGTAGGGTTGCCAGGTTGCCGAACCTAATAGCCGGACAGACGGGACAGAATATCTAGATAGACCTAAGATTTTAGACATTTGGATATATGGATAAAAAGTCCGGACACTCTACATTATTAAGGATTTTCTATTTCTACTACGATAAAAAATAATATGATGCTTTTTATTATTATAAAGGTAACTCAGAAGAGGTTTCTAGATAAAAGTACCAAAGTATTATTTTTAAAAACTATTTGTTTATAAATGTCACCAATTCTAAACAAAATCTAATCAAAATGAAACATGAGTTACTATTTTCAATAAAAGATAGGGAATAAAATGAAGCATTCTTACGGTAAACACAATATTAATTTAACGAGCACTAATTTTAACACAAAATTTTAGCTATAACCAACATTTGCTATGCAGTTTCAACAAAAACAGGCAGCATGACTGCATATGACGCAGAAACACAATGGACTAGCAAAATTGAAACACTTGGATGTCTTCGACGGTACCAACAATGCCATAACTCTTGTTAAAAACGAATGTAACAAAAGCCGGTCAAAGTGGTTTTGGTCGGACACGCAATTACAAAGCCTATAGGTATGAAAATACCTTTCGTATGTAGGTATATACAGAAAACAGGGAGCGGTGAGCAAAATTCAGATATCAACGTTTATCAATTTACTTGTTAAAAGACGAAGAGGTTTATATTATACTAGCAGTGCCCGCGGACTCCGTTTTGCGTTAGAAATATTTTTGTACCGACCCGTTCGTACCGCGTAATACTTCAAATAGAAAGTTCGGGATAAATAAAAATTATGGTGACGATAACAAGTCTAATAAGTAGATGTACTTGCTATTTTGTTGGCAAACCGCTGCGAACGTTCGGTGCTAGATTCCCTATTACGTATTTTTGATATATTCAGTCTGTGGTTAGCCAGTCGTTGAGACCTTTCAGAGCTAGACTCTCTCATACGTTTCTGTAGAGGCAATACATTTTATCAGCTTACACATTTCCAATTTAAACCGATAGCCATAGGCAAGTTTAGGCTGTACGCCGGTGCATAGCCTATCGACATATTCGACGTCAAGCGACAATCCACTGTCGACAACGACAGTACATGAAATCGACTCGACCTGAGCTACACTGGACGGATGTTTTGTTTTCTTTTTATGGTTATTGTTGCTCTACTCAACACAAGCACCTCAGCAATGACATTCCATGACGCGATCGGTGACCTGCAAAAGTGGTTGGAGTAATCCTGAAGGATTGCATTCCAAAAGGTTCAACATGAAGAAAAATAAATCTTTAGCTGGCAAGCCACTGTGAACGTTCGGTGCTAGATTCCCTATTACGTATGTCTGTGGCTACGACATATTCTGTCTGTGGCTAGCTAGTCACTGAGACCTTCTGGTGCTATACTCTCTAGCAGATGCTTGCTATCTATATGCTCTTTCATTCTCAAGACGCCGTGCATGCTCAATATAATTTTTTTTCAAAATAATTTTGAAAATTGGTTCAGTAAGTCCAGAGATTAGCCCTTACAACGTCACAAGATCGCAAACTCACAAACTCTTCCTCTTTATAATATAAGTATAGACTAGCGGACGCCCGCGACTCCTCCACAAGAAATTCTGTTTTGTAATAAGTAGTTAGTCTAAAAGCTCATATTTGAACTAGATTTAAACTACGCTACAAAAAAAGCGGTTTTCATCAATAAGCACAGGGACAACCCACTCCCACCCATGGCTTTTTCAACCTCTTGGTCATTTAGGTCCAATCTCGGAAGGGCAACACGGATCCGCACTTCTCTTCGCGCACATCAATAGGTACAGTGTTTCAAGAAGAAAAATATTTTTAAGAATGTTTGCTTTAAAAAATTACTGTTTTCATTAAACACCAGGTGATCCACATGATTGCCCACATTTAGGACGGTATGCAACAATAGGCAAGCAAGCGGTTACTCGTTAAACCTGAATCACAAGCAATATCGAGAGTTCCTCGATAGACTCTATAACTTGGCAAACTGCACTGCAGCTATTAGGTCATAACTTGTACAATAACATTCGACAATCTACAGAAGTCTCTCAGAACTCTCCTAGAGTGCTCTATAACGACCCCGCAGGGATTGAGTCAAAACTGTGAGGGGTCTATAACGAACGACACAAAAATTGAGATATTTCCGAGAAACAGAGCTTGTTGGGAGGTAGGTATATTATATCATAGTACCTTGGGTTGACCACGTAGCTAGTTATACTATCGGAAGCCATGTTTTTATTCATTACAAGTTAGTCCTTGTTTGCAATCACATCTGGTGGCAAGTGATGTTGCAATCTACGATGGAAACGGGCTAACTTGTTAGTAGTAGGAATCACACCCATTTGAATTTCCACAGGACATCGTAACGGCACCTAAATCGCTTGGCAGTACGTCTTTGCCGGTAGACTGGTAACTACCCATGTCCGAAGTCTCCCACCTGCTAGACCTGAACCAATTGTGAAAATCTCAATCCTGCCGCGAATCAAAATCGAGACCTCCATATTATATATAACGGCGCTTGCGGTACCGTATTGTTTTTAAAAATGATGACGTCAGCATTGCTGACGTCATTGTTATTATCACCTTCATGATTCACCATGTTATAGTAATTTAAACACTTATTCTTCCAATAACTTTATTGAGTTTAAGTTCGTATAATGACAAACGAGAGCTCCTCACACTTCGACTGTCTACGGTTGAATGCCTGGCGCGGCGATATTCACTCGTATTTATAGTCAGTCGAAGAGTGGGGTAGTTACAAATGTTTTGCAAAGTAATTAAATAACAATTATTTATGAAAATATTATTTGAAAACGTTATTCAGATTGATTTTAACGCTAAACAATAAATAATTAATAATAATAGTTTAAGTAACTAGTGTTGTTGCGCCGATACGGCCGTTCTGACCGGCGGTGCGCGCTCTGCACCAGCCGCTTGTATGCCGATGTCTCGCCGCCATATCTCTGAAGTTTATCTGGAACTAAATGGTTGTCTTTTGAGATTGGTATCTGTGTACCATAATGATTTTCATTATGGTGTGATAGCGTACACTGTGGTACTTTGTATTGTTAATGCATACAGTGTGGTATTTATATTGTTACGTAAATTGTGGTATTTATGTTGTTACGTACACTGTGGTACTTATGTTGTTACGTACACTGTGGTACTTATGTTGTTGCGTACACTGTGGTACTTATGTTGTTGCGTACACTGTGGTACTTTGTCGTTGCGTACACTGTGGTACTTATGTTGTTGCGTACACTGTGGTACTTTGTCGTTGCGTACACTGTGGTACTTTGTCGTTGCGTACACTGTGGTACTTTGTCGTTGCGTACACTGTGGTACTTTGTCGTTGCGTACACTGTGGTACTTTGTCGTTGCGTACACTGTGGTACTTTGTTATTGCGTACACTGTGGTACTTTGTCGTTGCGTACACTGTGGTACTTTGTTATTGCGTACTCTGTGGTACTTTGTCATAGCGTACTCTGTGGTACTTTATTGTTGCTTACTCTGTGGTACTTCGTCGATGCGTACTCTGTGGTACTTTGTCAATGATGCGTGGTTAGTTGTGTGATTGTTTTAGTGAGTTTAATAATAAATAAAAATAAAAACATAGCATTTGTTATTGATCCTTTGAGCCTTGATCTTACTGCTCGGCCATGCTGGCTTGGGAATTGGATGGTATAGGCTCATTGGGTACTGTTATTGGGTCCTCTTCTCGCGCCGATACGGTTATCTGTTCGCCAGGTTGAGGTGCTTTACGGAGTTGGTCATGAGCGACTTTTCTTGGACGCCCTGAACCAACCACCTTTTTTACCAAATATCGATCGTTGTCCAGAATCCTTATTATTTCATATGGCTTGCTGAATTTAAGGAAGTGACTGGTAAACCCACTTCTGATAACGGCGCTTGCGGTACCGTATTGTTTTTAAAAATGATGACGTCAGCATTGCTGACGTCATTGTTATTATCACCTTCATGATTCACCATGTTATAGTAATTTAAACACTTATTCTTCCAATAACTTTATTGAGTTTAAATTCGTATAATAACAAACGAGAGCTCCTCACACTTCGACTGTCTACGGTTGAATGCCTGGCGCGGCGATATTCACTCGTATTTATAGTCAGTCGAAGAGTGGGGTAGTTACAAATGTTTTGCAAAGTAATTAAATAACAATTATTTATGAAAATATTATTTGAAAACGTTATTCAGATTGATTTTAACGCTAAACAATAAATAATTAATAATAATAGTTTAAGTAACTAGTGTTGTTGCGCCGATATATATATATGTCGTAACCACATCGTAGATTTGCTCATTTCATGAAATGTTCGAGTAGATCATGAAATGGTCGCGTTTCATAAAATGTTAGCCTGTCTATGGGCCACATCATGATATGGTTTGGGCAGATCAATGATACAAAATCGTTTCTCGATGTGGCCAACTTAACGCGCGACTACTTCATTACTTCATGAAGTGGTCAAATTTTTTTCCAGTAAACCATCCATAAATAGGAGGCAGGGTGGGGTGTTAAAAGATTTTGTTTTATTATTATTATGGCATTTATAAATTGCATATAATCTTTGGGCCTAGCCCCTATTTATATGACTCGGCCAAACGTGGATGACAAAATCGTGAAACGTAGACGATTTAACAATCTAGTCAAATTGAGTTGGCCACATCATGAAACACGGTCATTTCATGAAATTCTCGAGCATTTCAAGAAAAGAGCAAATCTAAGATGTGGCTACAACACATCCACTGCGCCATAGATGTCGTCAAAAGGTATGTAACGTAGGTAAGGTAAGTATAAAAGGTATTATTGTCCCGCAAAATACTTAACTTCGTGTCAAACCTCACCATTAACATTATAAGGTTAAATATGATGAAGATCTGTCCATCACGACCTTAGTCAAGTATTAAAGCGGCAACCGGATGCCGCTTTCACGTACATTTCAGTCACGCTTGATCCTTGAGTAATTAACCCAACATTGTTGCTGTTATTGTGTCCCGTAGTTTGTAGATAGTCTACAACTGCTACGTGATTGCTACGGCGCTACGAAACTAATTTTAGTTCGCTATTAGTAGGTATACAGGCTGTTAATGATGATGCTGATAATTAGTATACAGTACAAAATACATACATACATACACTTTTGAAATTTGGCACATTTGTTTAGACGCTGCTGTAGACTAACATATGCGAAAACTGGACAGTTCTGGAAATATTATATACATATGGGTCGAATTGATAGCCTCTTTTTTTTGAAGTCGGTTAAATATAGACTTACAATTTAAGTAAAATAATTGTATTCTTGGTGGTTGGTATACGAGTAGATATGATCGTTTATAAATCTATTAATAATCTATTATAAACACGAAAATTTGTAAGCAAGAATGGATAGATGTTTATTATTCTTTCACGTAAAAACCACTGAATGGAATTTGATGAAACTTTACATTAATATAGCTTATACATCAGAATAACACACAGTTAACTTGAATGAATGAATGAAATATTCTTTATTGTACACCAAAAAAAGAATTTACAAAATAGATAATACATTAGAAATAAAAACAATGTACAATTGGCGGTCTTATCGCTAATGAGCGATCTCTTCCAGACAACCAATATTGGAGAGGAAAAGTGCATCCATTAGAGAAGGTTCGGGTGTACGTAAACACAAATAAAGGAACTATAGTTTCAAATTATCAAATAAAATTATACTTACATAAAATACTAAATGCAAACATATATACATACATACCTTCATAAACACATACATACATTTCATACATACATACATACATATACGAATTCACATAAAAGTATAAATTAATAAATAAAGGAAAATTATAGACGGAGACAGTAATAAAATGTAGACGATATTCAAGGGAGACAGTAAACAAATAGTTCAAATTTATTATAAATAGATAAGGTGTCATGGGGGTTCAGGTGTCAGGTGATTATGGGGGATAGTGCACATTCACCAGCCATTTAAATCTTCTGAAATGAAGAAAACTACGCAGGTGAAACTGCAGATGTCCTTTAGTAAATCTATATACATACCAGCTACCCGGCAAACGTTGTTTTGCATTAAAAATAAAAAAAAAATTAGATGAAAATGAGATAGTAGCCGTTTCTTAGACCTGCTGTTGTTGTTTTATATATATATATATATATATATATATATATATATATGTTTATATATATATATATATATATATATATATATATATATATATATATATATATAAGATTTCATAACTTTGTTTATACATGTTTGCCATTTACATATAATATATGACGAGGCATACATTGTAAACTAAATAACATAATTGTTTCTTTCCAAACTAATTACTGTTCGTAGTTAATATTCAAAAAAATCCCTGTTAAGTATACAATACATATTTTGTATATGGAATATTCATTAATATCCTAATATTAATTATTTATAAGTGCAATTCATTAGTTTTTACTGAGCAAATTCCCTCTTAGTTGTTCCTTCCCAAACATGACTGCATCATAAAACTCGCCTACATGCATCGAGGAACCTGCGCCGGGCACGAGTTGCCGCAGCGACCCAGCGGAGCTCAGTTTGACACCGCGACTCGTAGAGGGTTGACGCGTTCATAGTCTGTGTGCGGTTTAATAACAATTCGATTTTCAAATATTCAGGAAACGGCGCGAAATATAGATAATGTGACAGTGACAGTTTTTTTTAATACGTGTTGTAAAAAGGATGTTGTTTATAACTTTGGAAGAGAAACAGAACTTTTTATAAAAGTAAGTTTTTTCTTATATGTAGCGAGTACTTTTAGCAAAATAAATTAAAATTAAAAATAAATAACTTTTTTTTATATTGTTGTGTTTTAAGAGCATTCATGATATTATGGAAATTTTTAATTATTTAAAATATAAGTAAAGTATAGTTTCCAATTAGATGTCATAATTTGCACTTATAAGTAGTCTGAGGGGTCAATAAGAATTATAATTATTGGATAGACAGAAAATGTCTTATTGTACGATATTTTAATAAATAAAAATATAGTTTTTGTTATATTACGTTTAAACAGGATGTTATAATTTATACAAAAAAATAATTCGTATGAAACAGGACTACTTCATAACCTTTAGTAAAAAAGTTAGTTAAAGTGACACTACAAGCTTAGTTTAAAAGTATATGTAGGACTTACTTTTTCGTTTACTCTACATTAAAATATTTCGTAAAAATCACGCCATTTAACTTGAATAAGTGTTATATTATAATGGCTAATTTTCAAAGTTACTATAGATTAATTTAACGGGAGTGAACGATTTAAATATTTTTTCTATCTCTCAGGATTACCAGGTTCTTTTATGTACTGTAAAGCCGAAACACACATACAGATTAGATTGTATTACTTAGCACCACAACATGTATCTATACTAAAGCCAAACTCGATTGAGAATGCTTGTCAACAAACAAATTTATAATGAAGGTAGAAAATGTAACACATTTAATCCTAATAAATTTAAAATTATGTTTTGTGTTTTTATAAAATCGTATTTTAAAGATTTTGAATATATTACTTAGTTTGAAACTAACTAACAATTTATTCAATAAATCGTCTTAAGTAAGTTTTTTAAAAAAAAATAAGTAAATTTAAATATTTTACCCATTTTAATTTGTGTTGACATTCTCATACTTCATTTTATATTTAATATTGTCTATGAATTAATTCACAATTGAGTTGGGTTTTAGTATAGATTAATAATATTATCTATGAATTAACACATAGTGTTTCAGTAAATACATTAGGTCTTTCGCTTCATAGACACTATGTGCACAGTCATAGTACGAGAATGTGAATATGTTCAGATGCCAGAAAATATATATTTTACACTTTTTTATTTTATTTTATTATGTCCTTTTTCATTCTATAAACTAAAATATTTCACAAACATAGTACCAAAGGAGATGGCCCATACATTGTTTGCCCCAGGAAAAAAAAGTTTATGCGTCTCAATGAAACTTTTACTTTTGGGTTGCTAATTAATAATAAATAGTACATGTCGCTCTAGATAGAGGGGTTATTGCATAATCAGTACCATAACATCTTACTTAAATACCTGCCTAAAAGGTTATTTTAGTAAAAATATTGTTAATTATATTATAAATATTGTAAATTACCTATAATTTAACGAAGACAAAATAAAACAATTCTTTTATTATGTCTATATATTTCAGATATATATTATATTATGTTTTATATTTCAGATAGCACTAAGTAAGTGCTATCTGAAATACCGAAAACAAAATGTTGTGAAGAAAAATAATTTCTTTATGTAATTTTCGACATCAACGTTTGTTACTCAAACATGGCTCAACGACTAAACAAATCTGGATAAAATTTGACATTGAAATAGATGATAGTCTGGCATATCTGACAGATATAGCACATAGATTTCTTTTTATCCCAATAAACACAAAGGAACGGCTTTTGCTCGGGTTAAACCACTCAATAGGATATAAAAAAAACCTTTTTTTTAGTTTTATTTAAAAACCCCGCTAGTTCCCACGTTTCGATTTATATATTTAAAACTCATGATTATAAAGCTATTTTATTTTGTTAGGTCTTTCGGTGTTTTTCAAATAAAACCAGCCTGGGGCAGTTTTGGGACACCTCCTTTAATTGAAATTGCTTCTGTAGTTTTGGCGTGATTGAGTAACAAAGAGACAAAGTTACTTCGGGATTTATAATATTAGTACAGATTATAACATACGAATAGATACATTCTATTAGCATTGGCATAAAATAATAAACATTGAATGGAAGCAGGCCTGGAGAAATATCTAGTCAATAGTACTTTACAGTGAACAACTAAAGGAAATTCTCCAATTTCAGAGTGTAAGGTACATAAAAAATTTTCTCTCTGGATGACAATGTGGTTTGAAATCGTCGGTTTTTCGCAGAAAATGGAAAATAAATAAAATATTCAGTATAGACAAATTAAACCAAATATTACGTATACATGTTTGTTCCCATTAAGCGTAATAGAAAATCTGATATTGTTTCGGGAACATAATAAGTCCTACCTTTGTGTTTTTATAACAATGCACACAAAGATAAAGAAAATGAGGCCTTGCTCTATTCATTAAAGGGAAATCCATTTCCACATAATAATAAAATGTAACACAATGATTCAAGTAGAGTTGCTTTACCTACTTTTTTTTATTCTGTGACGAGTTACTTGGTCTTACTGCCATGTTCTGTGATGTTTCTTAACATAGATGTTGAAATAATTAGTTTCATTATCTTGCCAATTTTCTATCTGATGTAAGTGTCTCGTTGGACTGTTTAGCCTATGTTGCTTCAGATCATAAGGTCGTGCGTTCGATTCCTGGCTCAGGTTGTGAAAAAAGTGAGCCTGTTCTTCCATGCAAAAAAATTCCAGTATAATTACAAAGTCCGGAGTTGAAAAGTTGATGGTTTTACACCCCCATACCTCAGAGAGGTATGCCATCAACCCCCGTCATTATTAACATTTAAGAAAACAGTTACAAAATCAAACATTTTCAACCTAATCCTACCAACCCTTATTAGGGTAGCGTAGGCTCTATTTCCCCCTTGTTATAAGGAGAGAGACCTAGCTCTTTTAATACGTAAAAGAGCTAGGAAATGGAGCCTAAAAACACTACGCTACCCTAATGCGGGTAGATTATAATTTGGTAGCAAACTATACCAAGTAGGTATAGTGAATTTAATTATTAGGCTAAAATTGTCTTTGGTAACAATTGAAATAATACTAGTCGGAGTCGGGAGGTGGGCATGGAAATTCATCATCAAATTAGATCAAGCTATCGGATTTGGGCTCATTTTATTGGAGATATGGCAAATAAACTTTAGAAAACGAACGGGAACCGAATTTGTATGTCTGTAGGTAAACCGTTGTTTTTAATTAAATTGAAAGACTAGAAATGCACAAAAGTACATAACATCACACCTCATTCCCATAGGGGTAGGCAGAGACTACATCTTTTCATTTGCCACGGTCCTTGCATACTTCCTTCACTTACTCTCATTAATCCTTTTATTCGTCGGTTTAGTATACTCTTGACCTGGCCATATTTTAAAACGTCCTTTTTAATTTATTATTATCACTACATAATATAAAATATAGTCGCTTTCTTCTGTCTGTCTCCATGTATGTTAAAATCTTTAAAAGTATGCAACCGATTTTCATGAGGTTTTTTTATGAGATAGAGTGATTTAAGAGGATGTTTAAGATGGATGACCAGTCATAAGGATGAGCTCACAACAATCCACGCTCAGCGCGTACGTCATAAGCGGCAGCGGGAACGGTGGTTCGACTTCGAACTTATCAAACTGTGATGATGAAGACACACAAATAGTCACTCGGGCTAGAAAACGAAAGGATCGCTCAGTTGAATATGATTTCCAAAAGGAGTTGGCGGATTTTCGTAAGGACATAACGAAGATTTTTCAGGAATTTGCTGCAACCCAGAATGAAACCCTATTGCAAATACGTCAAGAGGTGTCGGAATTAACAAATGAAATAAAATCTATTAAAAAAAACACAGAAAACTTGAATTCAAAATACACTATACTACAACAGGAAATTGAAAATATTAAATCGGAGAATAAGATGTTACATAGTAAATTAAATCAGGCCAATGATTACTCAACAAATATAATTACAGACAAAAAATCGCTTCCGCCTACCTACGAAGACCTCATGCTCGAACTCAAAGACCGCTGCGCCCGAGAAAATAATGTCATATTAGTGGGTATTAGTGAAATATGTAACAAAAACTTTGCTACTCGGCGCGCTCACGATGAGAACGAGTCGTTTAATATTGTTAGTGCTATCTTCGAACAATGCCCTAAGCCGTTGAAAACTATTCGTCTTGGAAAATATAACCCCGGAAAAAATAGACCTGTAAAACTATGCTTCGATTCATCCTCTGTCCCCAAACAATTATTACGAAATAAATCAAAATTGTCCAACAACTTTCGTTTGTATGCTGACCAAACTCCATCTCAAAAAACCTTTATGAAGCAACTTTCATCCGAGCTACAAAAAAGGAAAGAAAATGGGGAAACCGACCTAATTATAAAGTATATACAGGGAGTGCCTAAGATTATTAAGTCAAAAAACGATTAAATCGTACTGTTCACTATGTAATGACCAAACATCCAACTAGTATAGGTAGCAACTATGTTTCTTATTACTTAGCTCAAAAATATCAAGACTTGCCTGCGAATTCGAGGTCTTTAAAAATATTTTATGCCAATCTACGAAGCATTAGAAAACAAGGTAAATTTGAAGAAATTCAATGTATATTGAAATCAGTACCGAAATCACTTCATATTCTTATTTTTACCGAAACCTGGCTTAGATCGGACCAAGATGCAAGTCAATATAAACTTCCGTACTATACACACATATACAACTATAGGAGCACTGGTAAAGGCGGAGGGGTATCCATCTACCTACATAACAGCATTAAATACGACATAACAGAGAATCTAACAGAAAATGGAAATCACTACCTTTGGATATACTTGCCTAAATATGCTCTAAATATAGGCGGAATATATAAACCTGGTGAGACAAACGTAAGTAAATTTTTAGAAACATACTCCTTACAATTGGAAAAACGGAAGAGAACAATAATTTTTGGCGATTTCAACTTAGATCTTTTAAACACTAATTTAAATATTGTAAACTACATGAGAACAATAGAAGAAACTGGATATGACATTATAAACAAAACTGAAAAGGAATACTGCACTCGTGAGACATCAAAAACTAAAACTATACTAGATCATGTCTGCACTAATTTAAAAAATAATTCTTTTACAATGTCAATAATAGAGTCGTCTTTATCTGACCACAAGCAAATATACTTAGAACTATGCAAATGTAACACTAAAGAGTTTCAAAAAATTGAATATACTGCTCTGGATTATGATGGTTTAAGAAAAAGCTCGTCTGAAACTATGCTTATAAATGAAGAGTTCGATTATAACTGTCTAGAAAACTATATAATTGATCAAATAGAACAAAACCAATTAATCAAGACCAAAATACTGAATCTACCGCAAAAGGACTGGATAAATAAAAACATACTTGAAGGCATAGATAGGCGTAATATTTTCTGGAAAAACCTAAAAGAAGACAGTAAAAATGAAGACCTATTAGACAAATATAGTTTAGAAAAAACAAATGTAAACGAAATGATTAAGGACTCTCGAACAACATACTATATCAGTCAATTTAAACGATGTAACAACAAACCTAAAAAGATGTGGGACTTAATTAATACTTTGGCTGTAAATAAAATAACAAATAACTCAGCACCTCCTAAGCTAATTATATCATCTGGTACTATCACAGATGGTGATAAAATTTGCCAAACATTTAATGATTTTTTCTTAATGATAGGTAAAGACCTAGCCCATAACATACCTCTAAAATATATATTCTCATATTCTTATGTACAAGGAATCTTATCATCATAATATAACTCTAAGTGAATTTCAGCCATGTTGCCCTGAAGAAGTGCTTAAGATTATTAACAACTTAGATAGCAATACAAGCGCCGGCCTCGATACAATTACTTCTAAAGCACTAAAATGTCTCAAAAATGTAATTTCCGTAAATCTAGCAAATTGTATTAACAAGTGTCTCTCAGATGGGGTATTTCCAGATAGGTTAAAAATTGCGAAAGTCAGTCCAATTTATAAAACTGGACCAAAGTCCGACCCGAGCAACTACAGACCCATATCAGTACTACCCGTAATCTCTAAGGTTTTTGAAAAAGTGATATATCGCAGACTTAATAAATACTTAAATGACAAAAATTTTTTTATTGAACAACAATATGGGTTTAGACCTAAATCTAATACAGTTGGCGCAACAATTGATGTAGTTACAAAAATAAAATCCAATATTGACCGTAATCATGTATGTTTAGGAGTGTTTATCGATTTAAAAAAAGCATTTGATACCATTAGTCACTCAAAACTGTTACAAAAACTAGATAACATCGGAATTACTGGAACTGCACTGAATTTATTAACTTCGTACCTTCGCAATCGGAAACAAATCGTACAAATATCCAAAAATAAAAGCAGGTCCCAAATAGTCACATGTGGAATTCCCCAAGGCTCTATTTTAGGACCATTGCTTTTCCTTATTTATGTCAATAACATAATTAACTTGAACCTGTCAGGACATTTAACCCTGTATGCCGACGATACCTGCCTATTTTACTTTGCACATAATATTCATGAAGCGGTAGCGCAAGCGCAAAATGACTTAGATAAATTAAACGAATTCTTTTTGTATAATCTTCTCACAATTAATACTACAAAAACATCTTACATGATATTTAAAGCTAAAAACAAAAAAATTCCAAATTACAACCCACTTATGATAAATAACACTAAAATCCAAAGGTCCCATACAGAAAAATATTTAGGCTTAATATTAGATGACAAACTGATTTGGTACCCTCATATTGATCAACAAATTTCAAAATTAACTTCACTAACAGGGAGGTTACGGAAAATATCAAATTGCATTCCATACAAGGTTAGGACAACTATTTATAACGCATTAGCTAAGCCTCACTTGGAATACCTCATAGAAGTCTGGGGGACTGCTGCAAAGACACATATAAATAAATTACAACGCATACAAAACAAATTAATTAAGACACTATTTCGTTATAATTCCCTGACACCAACAAGAGATATATACAATAAAACAAAACTATTTAACATCACACAACTATACACATACAATACTTGTCTTCTAATAAAAAAAATTATGACCAAAACCCTACATTCCAACATAACATTTAATATCAGCACAAATAAACACAATCTTAGAAACAAGCACAAAATAAATGTAAGGTATCCTCGGACAAAAACATTTGGCAACAAAAATATATTATGTGAAGGTGCTCAGTTATACAACAATCTGCCAAACTCCTTGAAGGAGATTAATAATATTAACGCATTTAAGGTATCTCTTAAGTCCCATGTTTCTGCAAATTTGGATAAAATATTATTAAACTATTGTATTTAAAATTTATCTACCAATAATGCATGCTGTCTGCAAAATGATAATTTGTTATTCTCTATCTTAAGTGAACTGTACGTTCTTTGGAGAAATAAATGTCTTTAAACCGAAGAGGATGGATTATGTGTATAATACTTGCATAATATAGAAGAGAAACACTGATAATTTTAGAGGTTTCTGATGTGATGTCGTAAATTAAGGCATTTTTGCGCTTGCATTGCAAACCCTACGAGATATATCTGAATAATGTACTACAGTATTGTACACTTTAAAAGGATAAACAAAAAAGTCCGCCATGGTATTTGTCTATCTCTTAGGGATAACCCACAATATTTTACTTTTAGCCAAAAGTACTGGCTTATTTACTAACCGATTTTAAGCAATACTGCGTTAATCTTTATTCAAATAAGTATTTTAAATACTTTGTGCATTCAATATAGATTACTATTGCCCTTTACAGCATGTAATTTAAGTGAATATTTTCCAAGATATATGACATTCAAAATGCAGGGACATAGCGAGCGGTTAGGTGGCACGCGGGGCGTACGTGCGCTGCACCCGCGCGAAGCCGGGGCGGGTCGCTAGTCTACTATAAATAAAAATAAAAATTGTACCTTGATGAAGTAGCGTTTTATATTGCGTGATATTTCTTAATGGAGTTCGAAGTTGACTTCATAATTATGCTAGTGAAAGATAATAATAAAAATGTGGCCCATTAATGTCCAATTTATACGAAAAGGAACGTAATTTTCAACGTATTTTTATAATGTTATTACGCAAGTCCCAGAGATTTATTAACTTAGCGAAGATACGTAAGGTGAACGTAAATTACTTTGGACAAAATCTAATCTACTTGAAAACTGGTGCGCATTTGTTTCAAAATGAAAAACATTCTACATACCCATCTGTACATGTACATTTTTTCTTTTGCAGATAATTTGTATGTTCGAATTCAAGATAAAAGACTGCAATTTCAATCAATACAAAACTAAGCTATGTATATTCTATCAGACGGCTTGTGGCGTTGATTGTTTCGATTTTTATAAACTATATTTGACATTAGCGGTTTGTCTTTGTGTTGATTGTTTGGTGTAACAATGTCATAATTATGTTTGCGTATAAGGCCCCTATTCCACCAGCGTTTTTTCAACGTCTGCGCAGCGTCGACGTTGCGTTTATTGACAACTAGTACAATCACGTACATTTTTAACAACCTGTATGACAAATTTAAATGTATTATTTTTCTCAAGTAGTACCTCAAAGTATTATAAGACTCTCTTCCGTATGTAGATTCTGACATTCGCAAATATTTATAGAATTCAGATTCGTTATTTTTAATATTATCAGATTACAGTGCGAAATATTCACTTTCTTGTAATCGATTGGACCATATAGGATTATCCCAAAAGTGACGATGATAATTTCTTATTTTTTCTACGCTATTTTCGTCGAGTAGTGTTTCTAGTCGCAATCTTTTTTTCTCTGATTGTACGTGGAAACGCAACGTTGACGACCTGTTAACGCGACGTCGACGTTGGGCAGACGTTGAAGGAACACTGACGCTCGTAAAATGCTGGTGGACTAGGGACCTAAGCGCATGTTTCTCAAGCGCCCGCACAACGCATTTAACCAAAACTCGCGATTGAGAGTGTACTCCTCCAATCTTCTTGATACTTGATTCTTGAAACGCGCGTTTTAAACCGCCAAATGTGTACAGGCTGTAAAACTCAAGGAACGTTATAAAAAAACATGTATTTAAATTATCACCAGTGTGGTAATGGGTTGATAAGCAATCATTTTTGGGTAAACAGTTTTCTTTCACAAGTCTACCCCTATATAACATTAAATAACAAGGCTTTGCAGCTATGTGCTCCTAGATGAAATATTACACGGTGGAGTAACACCACAGTTTCCAATATAATTATGGCCGATAATTATGACTGAAAATTTGTTTGAAAAACAGAAGCTCAATATTTAATAGCCCAATCCAAAACCAAGACCAGGTGTTATTAAACAACATGGTCTAACTACCTTTAGACATCGCTCGATATAATACGTAAAGTAGGTAAACATAATAAAACATCGCAAAGGCAAAATGCGCTATTAAGTCCTTTATAATATGAATATAACGATGATAAAGTAGGCAAAAGTAACAAAGTGCTCAGACACGCTGCTCAGCGCACTATCGCTATTGTTGCGGACATAAATTCACGTAAATGTACACGAAGAAACATTGCACACCGTATGAACACTATTAGTCTAGGATCCGGTGAACATATTTCCTTAGATTCAGCAATATACTCGTAATTATCAGGCTCTGTTAACGGCCAACTAGAGGAAATATTGTAGGAGATGGATGATATGGAGCTCAAGCTCACTTTGATACTTCATTGTGGGCTGGCGGGTTTAGGGTGTTGAGTTTTTTGTTGTTTTGGGAGAGACAGGAAACACAAGAGAATACTGATGACTTCTCGATTTCTAGATTACATTGCTTTAAAAAAAACGAGAGCGATAACTGAACGAATTTTTGACGACCTCCGTGGTGCAGTAGTATGCGCGGTGGATTTATAAGACGGAGGTTCTGAGTTCGATTCCCAGCGGGGCAAATTAAGTTTTTTCTTAATTTGCCTTGGTCTGGCTGGTGGGAGGCTTTCGCCGTGGCTAGTTGTCGTGTAGAAACCGAAAGGAGTGTGGATTTTCGTCCCACTCCTAACAAGTTAACCCGCTTCCATCTTAGACTGCATCATCACTTAACATCAGGTGTGATAGCAGTCAAGGGCCAACTTGTAGTCGATAAAAAAAAATAAAAACATTGTAGAGTCAACATCTCCTGAAGATGGTTTCGAAGTGAAACGTGAGGATTTTCAATCGGATCTGGTTATGCTTGGTTCGTCGGTTTTTGGCGGAAAAGAGCAATATTTTTTATTTACATTTTTTAATGTAAATAAAAATAATATGAGAGATAATTGATAATTATCATCAAGCTTTTTCTATAATAATGATTGAAAGACCAATCAAATTGCCCGTAAGTAGAAAAAATCACCTTTAGATAAATACCTATTACTACATTTTAGCCCAATATAACAACGCGTAGGTACTGGATATACGCTGTCAAACACAGCTAGTATTTGTATAAAAAAACAGCTACAACTTCGTGTAGTTGTTTGTTATCCCAATCTAAGTTAAAAGCTAGCATAATCAAGATTTTTGCAAATAAAATAAAAGAAAAAGTTGGTTGTCTCATCAATGTGAAGTTACTCAAGGAATTACCTTGAAAGTTATGAAACGTAAAAACGTTCGCTGGATCTTAGACTATATTTCATAAACCATGCTGCAGCCTTCCTAGTAATATTGAAATACCAGGCGTTACTTTAGATGCAGAACGAATAACAAGTTTATTTTTCGTCAAACTAGCTGAAAAAGCTTTCTTTCTCGCCCTGAGATTAGCGTGCAAAATCTTTTTTGTCTTCTGAAAGTAAATTCAATTTTAGTTCTAGAATGATCCCTTAATTAAGTATTAATTTTGTCGTCATCATAACTTAATGTAGTTTAAATATCGCTAAAGCTAAATAAATACTTTTATTTGGGTCATCTCATTATGTGAAGTCATATAGTACCTACTACTAGCTGACCCGGCAAACGTTGTTTTGCATTAAAAATTAAAAAAAAAATTTAGATAAAAATTAGATAGTAGCTGACTCTCAGACCTGCTGAATACACATACAAAATTTGGTAAAATCGGTAAAGCCGTTTCGGAGGAGTACAGTAATTAACATTGTGACAGGGTAATTTTATATATTAGAAGATAATAACCTAACTGAGCAAAATAGTCGTACAGTCAAAATAATTTCAGGATGTATCTACTTAGAAACACGCGAGAAAAGTATGATAAATCACATACTTTTGAATATTTGCTAAAGTATCCGACGGGAGTGGATGTTGAATTTGGCGAGATGAAGTTTACGAGTTTGAGAATAAATTTCAGATTGAGTGTGTTAAGGGTACGGGAGTTTCGGACTTTTATGAGCGTGATTGATGCAACGTTTTGGTGAAAGTTGTATTTGGTATTTACCGTGACTTTCGTTATCATATTTGTATAAATGAAATCTCTATATATGAGCAATGCCACTCATTGGCTGGCTAACTCATTACGGAATCTCTAAAACTACATACTCTATTGAATTGAAATTGAGCATACTTATTATAACTATGCTATGCTACGGTGATGTTAGACATCCGTGCCTCGAAAAGCACGTTACGTCGGTCCCGGTCACTATCATCAACATCTGATAGTGATCGGTAATGTATGAGACATTATCACTCTAAGCCAGCCAACCCGAATTGGAGCAGCGTGGTAGACGTACCCCCACTCCTCTCCTTCATGGAAGGGAGGCCTTGTAGTGGGCCGTAAATAAGCTGACAATGATGATAATGAACAAAAATTATCAGATGTCGTCGATTCACCATTCCACCACCTTGACCCCAACTTCCATCGAATCTTGGCTATTGAACTATATGCCCCGCCCATTACCACTTCAGCAACGCGAATTTTCTACTTCTTCTTTGAATGCCTCTCCGACTAGCGAAGGTTGGCAGCCAGCTTGGCTTCGCTTCATTGACGAGACTGAATAGTCAAAATTAAATCATATCGGCCAAATGACATAAATACATAAATAGCTTCCCTACCACTTTGCAATAAATAAATTACGTTTTATTTCATATAAATCGAACAAATTATGCAAATGTGAAAACCACAGGCCAACATTCACAGTACACAATACAACAATACGATATAATTATACTTTCATATCTTCAGATTTGTGTATATTTGTTAACAACATGATTAAATTAAAAATTTAAAAGTCCCTGACAAAAATGTGATTCGCCATTTTTTCGTGGCTGCCATCTTGGATTTGAAACTTATCATCGTTTATAGTATTCTTTCATTTGATACCCATATTGAGGGAGCAGTGAAAAATATGAAATCCACCATTTTGTAATAGCGGCCATACTGGACCGACTTTCATTAAAGATAAGAATCACCGCCAGAAAACTGGATTTCAAATTTAAAAGAAGGTATTACATTCGGTCCATCCTTTTGAGTACACACACACACACACATGCATGCAAAAGCACAAACGCAGACAGACATTGACGACCTCCGTGGCGCTGTGGTATGCGCGGTGGATTTATAAGACGGAGGTCCTGGGTTCGATTCCCGGCGGGGCAGATTGAGATTTTTCTTAATTTGTCTTGGTCTGGCTGGTGGGAGGCTTTCGCCGTGGCTAGTTACCACCCTACCGACAAAGACGTATCGCCAAGCGATTTAGCGTTCCGGTACGATGTCGTGTAGAAACCAAAAGGCGTGTGGATTTTCGTCCCACTCCTAACAAGTTAGCCCGCTTCCATCTTAGATTGCATCATCACTTAACATCAGGTGTGATAGCAGTCAAGGGCCAACTTGTAGTCGATAAAAAAAATACTGTTAAAAGTAAGACCTCAATGTCTGTGCTTTTTTGAGTCGAGGTTGCGTGTGTGTGTATTTGTGTGCGTTTGTGTGTGTCTATGTATGTTATTCCCACACGCCGTAAATGTTAACCAGATTTAGTTGCGAATAATAATAATTAATAGATTATTATTATTCGCAGCTAATATAATCCTGGATTAAAACCTAGGCTATTTTTACCCCGGAATTCCCACGACAACGGGAACTACGCGGGCGAAGCCACGTACAAAGGCTAGTTATTTTTACCTAAAAATAAAAACTGAAATTATTTTTTCAAGACAAACAGTTCCGGTACAATTATAATTAAAAGAAACAAAGAGCTTTTCAATACGAACAACTGGATATTACCCCTTTGTCGTATACCGCTTCATGCAAACTGTTATTTTATACGGGTTCTTTTCACAACACTCGTAATTACAATACTATAGAATTATATGAAAGCGTGGGTAGATCAAAGAAATTTATATGATGAAATACGTTAGCATTTATCCTTTTGATGTTACAGGAAAATCAAAAGCTTACGTAAAGCTATGTCGTGTAGAAATGGAAAGGGGTGTGGATTTCATCCTTTTTCTAACAATCATCCTATTTTTAACCCGCTTCCGTCTTAGTTTGCATCATCATCGTTTAACATTAGTTGTGATTGCAGTCAAGGGTTAACTGAATGTAATGAATACAATTTCATTTGATTAAATAACTATTTTTAAAGCCTACTTACTGCAAGAAATCGTCTTTCTAAACAAAAATGTTTAACAAAAAATAAAACCGACTCAAAATGCACTACAAAGTAAAAAATAATTGTATCATTTAGTTGCTTTAATTTACTTAAACATATCTATGAAGTCGGCACCAGCAAGTTTAAGGAACATTTATTTAACGTAGTAAAGCAGTTTGTGGGTTCTAGTTAATGTCTTAAAAGTAGAAACCTTGGCTGGCACCGACTCCTAGATATGCTTAAGTAAAATAAAGCAACTAAATGACACAGTTATTTTTTACTAATTAGTGCATTTTGAGTCGGTTCAATTTTTTTGTTAAATTTTTTTATTTCTTACTTTTTAGTGATTTATCGCCACGTAACGTACTCGTACTATACTGTCCCAGTATATTATACGGCACTTGTAGCCAAAAAGCTACCGATACTTACACAAAAACCAAAAGCACTACAAGTGTGTCTATAAAATTTGAAGAGTTCCTTCAATTTTTCCAGGATATCATCATCAGATCCTAACATGATGACAATGGGACCATCTTGAAAGTGTGTCCTTTCTAATAAAAAAAAGAACTATCAATATCGGACAACGTGTCGAATTGAGAACCTCCTCCGTTTTTTTTCGTCGGTTAAAAATATGGCGATATCAGCTTCCTCAAATAAATATTAAATCCTCACAGGGTTGAGTGCTTGCTTAAAAGTCTATTGACTACAATCATACCTGTTGATGCAATCTAGGATGGAGACGAGCTAACTTGTTAGGAGTAGGATGAAACTCTACCTTTCGGTTTCTACACGACATCGTGCAGGTACTTAAAATGGCTTAGCCTTACAGCTTAGTCGACAGGGCGCCACGGCAGAAGCCTTACACAACTCGTACATGGACCAATTAAGAAAATTCCAATTTTCCCAGCAGGGAATTGAATTCAGGACCTCCGTCTTATAATTCCACCGCGCATAGCGCTTCGCCACGGAGGCCGTCAAATTAGTTTTGAATTTGATATGATGTTTTTCTAGGGATCCAGCTGAAAATCAGCGCTGCATGATCTTTTAGGAGATCTTGCAGCATAACGCTGAGCTGGGTCCTTTTCCTAGGTTATGCCACACATCGCAGGGTTTTGTAAATATACTCAACTGAATTGTGATGTGTGGCATAAGGTATGAATAAAGTATATTTCTTTCTTTCTTTCTTTTTTTTTATCGACTACAAGTTGGCCCTTGAATGCTATCACACCAGATGTTGATGAAGTGATGATGCAGTCTAAGATGGAAGCGGGCTAACTTGTTCGGAGTGAGTCGAAAATCCACTCCCCTTCGGTTTCTACACGATATCGTACCGGAACGCTAAATCGCTTGGCGATACGTCTTTGTCGGTAGGGTGGTAACTAGCCACGGCGAAAAACCTTCCACCAGCCAGACCAAGACAAATTAAGAAAAATCTCAATCTGCCCCGCCGGGAATCGAACCCAGGACCTCCGTCTTATAATTCCACCGCGCATACCACTGCGCCACGAAGGTCGTCAAAATAATGATTTATTGCAATCATCCCCTTAATAACATGTTGAAGAAGATGTTGGTTTTACTACGAATACAAGAGATCGGACTTTACTTTTGATATAAAAAAGACATTAATCATGTCGTCGTGGGAATAAAACCAGAAGTGTGGCAAATAACAAATGAACGTGGAATAATATTTTTCTTACATGAATTTTAGTATTAGTTATGGTTATATATATAGTTATACTTTTTGTAAAATAATTATTTGGTGCCAAATTATTTTACAAAAAGTCCCTTATTTATACAATCAATGTTTCATAAAAATCAAGCCGTTTTTGTGGTGTTTGGTAAAATTATACTGTGACATATAGTCACTGAACAAGGGATGTTTAGATGGTTTGGGCATGTAGAGAGAGTGGGGGGGGAGGGTATCGCAGTATAATTTCTTATCTTTTCAAGGTAGGCAAATAACTAATAAGGGACCTATCTATAATTTGGGTCGAAATTGACCAATGTTTGGTTGATTGCGCTGTACTGTAATGTTTGATGGCTATTTTTATTCACTTGAAAAACTCTTCTGTACATTTTTGTATTAAAATAATTATTCTTCTTCAAGAGAATTTTGTAAGAAATAAAATTTCTATTTTAGCCCTATACAATAAAATTTCAATTGTAGCGAACTCCAATTCAGATGAAAATAAAATAGTGTTAATAAAAAACCGAATTTCACTAAGGGCGAAATTCCGATGAAAGTACTAAATTAATTCAAATGAAACTTGGCACAATTATAGTCGGTACCACGAACATACTGTGTATCCCGAAATTCAGTACCGTTTCCTTAAGAGAAGGGTTAAAAGTCCACGCGTACAAAGTCGCGGACGTCCACTAGTATATACGAATACATAACTAAAGGGAAACAAGGGATGTTTAGATGGTTTGGGCATGTAGAGAGAGTGGATGAAAGATGATTAAAAATATTGGAAGGGGAAGTCCTAGGCAAATGTTACTGGATCAAATTCAGGACATTTTTAATGCCCAGGTCAAGAGTACTCTAAAGCGAGGAGCTTATATGTAAGAGTGGAAGAACCTAAGGAAGTATGCAAGAACCGTGGTAAACGGAAAGATGTATTCTCTGCCTACCCCAATGGGAATGAGGCGTAATGTAATGTATGAAAAATATACCATCTTCAAATATTTAATCCTTTAACTATTTGTAAAAAATTATTATTATAAAAACAAAAACCGAACTGCTTAGAAGTAATGAACTGAAAAGAGAAAAACAAGGATCACTATATCTATATAAAATTCTAATTACTTTATGGTGCTGCAGGTGTGGACAAAATAGTTTACTACCTGGGAAAGAAAGACCTACCAAAACTACGTTTGTCTCCGCCTGCAGCACCATAAAGTATTTAGAATTTTATATAAACATAGTGATCCTTGTTTTTCTCTTTTCAGTTCATTACTTCTAAGCAGTTGGGTTTTTTGTTTTTATAATAATAATTTTATTTGAGACTTTTTAGTTTTAATTTGTGGTATAGAAATGAAACGGTACACTTGGTACACTTTTTGACATCGCTTGTTAAAACAGTAATATAAACATGATTTACAGCCGCCATTTTGAAAATTCATATAGCCTATGTCATTTCCACAATTTAGCCGAATTCAACGACACCTCACATGTCAAAATCCGTTCAGCCGTTTAGGCTGTAGCGCGTGCCGAAGAAATGGGCATACATACATACATACATACGCTCGAAAAACATTACCCTCCTTCTGACGCAGTCGGGTAAAAAACTAACATGTAACATAATGTGTAATAAAAAAATTGTTATGAATTTTATTTCTTTACGACAAGGAGTTTATATGACGCACAGCAAATGGATTACAACTGTTTACTTTCAAGATAATTAACGGATTTTATATAATCTAAAGATTATATAGGTAGAATATATTTAATGTAATACTCTAATAGCTATTTTACATATTTTGAGTACAGAGTTAAATATTTTTCTTAACACCATGAGCGTTTGAAAAAAATAAGTCATGATGACTCTTGGTCTATTTTAATGATCAATTATACTGCTAGGAGACGTAGGTTGCGTCGCTAGACACATCTCGTGTAAAGAAAAATAATATCGGCGAAGTTGAAGAAATGTTTTCTCTCGCCCAAACGCAACGAAAGAGAGAGCGTTAACTTCTTTTACACAACATGTGTCTAGGAGTGCATCCTTAGTGAGAGCGTTAATTTCTTTTACACAACATGTGTCTAGGAGTGCATCCTTAGCTTACAGGTCCCCTTTCCTCTAAAGAGATTTGGTGCTCAGACCCACTACGCTGCTAAATGCGAACTGCCGGACTTAAGATGACATTTGATTTAGTGACGATCATTATCAGGTGTTAAGATCAAGCAGTTTCAAACTGATGGTAAGTGTAAAACCATGGTCTTTAAACAGAGCAACTTGTTGCAGGGCACGCAAGGAACATGTCCTTCAAATAACGCCCTCTGTCCATCAAATGAGACGTATGTGTTAAACTATATGTGTCTGTGAGTGTGATTACACCGCATATATGAGGTAAATATAAGCATGGAGGTAGTGGTTTGCCAGACGAGCTCTGTCACATCATATAAAGCTCTATAAAAATATATATATGCTCCAATTGTCTATGGTTATTACTCCTCCAAAGCCGAACTGCAACCACCGACTCCTAGATATGCTTAAGTAATTTAAAGCAACTAAATGACACAGTTATTTTTTACTTTTTAGTGCGTTTTGAGTCGATTCTATTTTTATTTAAAAATTTTTATTTCTTACTTTTTAGTGATTTATCGCCACGTATCGTACTCGTACTATACTGTCATAGTATATTATATGCCACTAGTAGCCAAAAAGCTACCGATACCGAGACAAAAACCGAAATCGCTGTAAGCGTGCCTCCAAAATTTGAAGAGTTCCTTTAATTTCCCCAGAATATCCACATCAGATCCTAACATGATGACAATGGGACCACCTTGGAAGTATACCCTTTCTAATAAAAAAAGAATTATCAAAATCGGACAACTCTGTAAAAAGTTATGCGTGGTCATACATAAAAAAAAATATATATATATAAAATATTTCGACATCAGAAGTGGGATCGGATCCATCCCCACTACAAAAACTTGGAAAGTATGGACCTTATCATTGCACTTCCTCACTCACAAAATAAAACAAAGTAAAAGCAATTCTCTTAGTGATGATGACGTGACGGCGGATGATTTAAAAACCGACAGTCATCTAATTAATCTAGAAATTGATAGTCAAATTAATGATATTGAAATTATTAGTCCATGCCAAAACAATTCAGATACCATATCAGTCGATAACGTAACTATGTCTGCCCACTCTGACACTATGTCTGATAACTTTGATACTGACTCTGTACAATGTAAACCTCACAACATTGTGATGCAGGCTGATGTTCACATAACTAATAAAAAATAATAAAAGAAACAAGAAAAAAAAAATAATAAAAAAAATGAAACAAAAGAAAAAGAGAAAAAAAAGAGTAACTATCATTGAAGGCGCAAGCGGACCAATGATAGGGCTATAGGGAATTATGAATTCCGGTCTAGCAAAGGTTAAAAAAAAGAGAAAAAAAAAACGAAAAAATAAAATAATAATAAAAAAAAAGGAAAAAAAAATAGTCGTTGCAGGGCTTAGCCGGTCCAATGACTTTGCTAAAGGGATCAATGTCCGGTCTAGCACCACCAGCTATAGGGAATTGATCTGGTCTAGCATTATCTGCTAAAGGGATCAATATCCGGTCTAGCATTATCCGGGCCAGTTAATAAACTGAAGGGATCGCTGTAGGGTCTACTGACCGGTCCAGCATAATCTGAAGGAACAGATCTTTATGTTTGTGAGATTTGTAAATATGGAAAAATGTGTCAGGATGATCGAACTGTCATTTTTTATCTCAGATAAACAACAAAGACGCCCACGAGGACGTGTGCTGGTCAGTATAGCCGTGACGGCGCCTGCGTCATCGTACACGACTAGAAAGAAGTCTGTAAACTGCACGTGCACCAGCTACGCTCTGTTGCGGCTGCGCATCGTTCGATACCCCCACTCACCCCACTACTTGAGTCATTCTACGCTGTATAAAAGGAGCGGGTCTGCAACTGGTTGGCAGTCTAGGCTCTGGCGTGGCGCGGTGCAGACCTTGTACTTTGCTTATCGCTTAACCTAGACAACTCTGATAATTAATTTGTGCAAACGAATTAATTATTATTCTCAGCTTGAGACGCGGTGTCTTGAGGTTACATTAATTAACACGAGACGTTACGTATCATTGCAATACCATAATTTGCCAGTAGTAATTCACTGTTAATTAAGTTGCTGTTAATTATTCTTTCAGTTACCTATTTCTAGTTATGTCTGACCCTCTTTCGACATATATATACGTGTCGAATTGAGAACCTCCTCCGTTTTTTTTCGTCGGTTAAAAAGTTCCGGGAGAAAGAAAACCGCCTTATCCAGTAGCCAAACCTAGGTCATAAGTTCATTGAGTATTAGACATTTTGCAAATTATTAACACGAAACAAAAACCGTTATAAACCTCGTAAAAAGATTTCTGAGAAGCGATTTAACAAATGGGAAAATTTTATGGTATACAAAAGAATTTATTCGGTCTTAATATCCATTTGCCGATATTGAAAATGTAACGGCTAGTGGGTACGAGAGATTAAATTTTTATATTACGATTTTTGTCTTTCATTAGCTACACAGAAAAACCATTAGTGGACATTTTACATATTTTCTCGTTTTCACGATTTTTTACGTTTATTTTTACTGTTTGAAATGAATTGGATTTTCCTTATTTTATTTTTTACTTAAGCGACTTAGAAAAGAGGTTGTTTTCGGTCTGTATCTTTTTACATCATTAAAAAAATTAATTTCTTTTATTTTTTTTAATTATTTCATTTACGTCATTATTAGCTTATTCACAGCCCACTATAGGGCCAGGCCTCTCTCCTTGTGGAAGAAGGGATATGGAACGTTGACCCACCATGCTGCTCCAATGCGGATTGGCGGATTTGAGGTGATAATGTTTCATATATTAACGATCACTATCAGATGTTTTTATTTATTGACTATAAGTTGGCCCTTGACTGCTATCACACCTGATGTTAAGTGATGATGCAATCTAAGATGGAAGCGGGCTAACTTGTTAGGAGTGGGACGAAATTCCACACCCCTTTCGGTTTCTACACGACATCGTACCGGAACGCTAAATTGCTTGGCGATACGTCTTTGTCGGTAGGGTGGTAACTAGCCACGATGAAAGCCTCCCACTAGCCAGACCAAGACAAATTAAGAAAAATCTCTATCTGCCCCGCCGGGAATCGAACCCAGGACCTCCGTCTTATAAATCCACCGCGCATACCACTGCGCCACGGAGGTCGTCAAAAATGTTGGTGATACTGACCTGGATCGACGGCTTAACGTGCTCTCCAAGGCACGGGGTTGGTGGTATTACATCTATTCACGTATGTACGATATTATGTATAAGCTGCTCTAGTTGAATGGTACCAGATTTAGTTGGGAAGGGAAAATAATTTGCCGTTCTGTTTTTGTTCTTTACTTCACACAAGAAACTTATTTTTAAAATGTCTATCTAGCTAATTACGTAATTAGCAAAACTCCTAGCTAATATTTACCTCCGATCAAATAAGAGTTTAAAAAGAAACATTGCAAAGGAAGCCTTTTAAGAGGTCTCCCGGTAAATTCTGACTCTGTATTATTTGCTGCCGAGTGACCTACTTTGTAAGATTTGCCGTAGTGCCTGTAACCGCCTAATTACGTCGGTTAGATAACTGTTTTCGTTTACCCGTAGTTGGAACTACGTAGTTTGTTCCTGTTTGAATGTTTTTATTCAATATTCTAGCACGCTAGTCGGAACAGACACCTAATATTGGTGCTCCATTTCTCAAGCATTTGTCAAAAATATTTAACTTATATCTCTTCTCATGGTCGTGGCTGGTCATGGCTGGTTCTCCACCTTTGTCGGTTGGTAGCGTTGCGTGAACATTCGGTTATGGTTTGTTGAGTGGCCGACTTGACTACGTCTGTCCACCGAGAGAGACCCTCTGTAACTTTTTTCCTTCTACCTCTTCTCCTCCTCATTTCTTGAGATGTAGCCAAAGAACTTCAAAATTCGTTACTGTATATTGACGAAAGTCTTATATGTATTTACAGTTCTTTTAAGATGGAATCCAGTCAAGGAAGTCCAAGGGATCCTTAATAGACGCCTCCAACATTTTATCTCTAGGGCGTCGATTACGCGATGATCTTGTAATCGCAGAGACCAGGTTTCAGCACCGTAGAGAAAGATTAGAAAGACAAGACACTCATAACTATAGTCTATATATTCCGGGAAGTCCATTTGGCTTTAGATGTAGGAGTAAGTTGACAGCAAAGTAGCCTTTGTGAAAAATGATGGCTTTCCATTCCAAGCTGTATCTTCACTTGGGTAGGTACCATAAGGAGTCATTACAGCCAAGCGCTAGCCTATATGCGGAGTATAAAACAATAAAGATTACGCTATTTTTCAGAGAAATTAATATAAGTATAAAACACAATCATAGTTTAAACGTAATTTAACCCAAGATATTTACACTATTCGAGATATGAGATACAAATGTTTGCCGCGAGATAACTGATAGCTACAGATTGAAGTTATATTATACAAAGATAATACCCATATTTGTTTTCTCGTTGGTCTTATCGCCTCGTTGGTCTAGTCGCTAGTAGTTAGCCTACGTGGCTTCGATCACGAGGTCCTAGGTCCGAGTATCCTAACCCAGAAAGAACACAAATTGTAAATATACTAAAAATATTCTATTATTGTATAAATGTATTACAATAAGCCATTTTTACTGTTGGAATAAAATTCTGTTCAAAAAAGTAATTAAACTATTGCCTTTTAGTTTACATTACACTCCTTATGCATTTTTAAATCTTTACTGTTGCACTGGGTTCTAGCCTTTGAAATCGTTTTTATTATATTTTCATCAAAAGTGGGCACTATAAGACTGGTATCCAGAGTCGTTATGCCTGTTTAAAAATGTATTTAATGAAGCTTTGCGACTGTCATGTTAGTGTGACAACTATACGGAACAACAATACGGAAATGGACGATAACCAACGTTAGGCTCGTGTCGAATACTCCAAGTTCTAGAGCTTTTAAATGTAATTTATATTAAATAGTTAAAAAAATGCAATAAAATGATGTACAATATGTTTTTATTAGTGGGTTAAAGTCCTATACATTGTCTGGCATTCTCCTTTTCAGTACATTTTACACGTACAAGTTGGTGGTGTTACACCCCCGTGCCTCAGAGAGCATGTTAAGCCGGCAATCCTGACTATCAGCAACATTTGATAGTGATTGTTAATAGTGAAACATTATCACCCTAAGCCCGCTAGTCAGCATTGGAACCGCGTGGTGGGTCTAAGCTCCACATCCCCTCTCCTATAAGGAGGGGGTTTCACTTTGTAGTAGGCCGTTAATAGGCCGATATTGATGAACGATGGACTCACAGACTAAGTGCAAATAAACACTTTTGTAACAAGTGTTATCGCAGTATAATTTCTTATCCTTTCAAGGTAGGCAAATAACTAATAAGGGACCTATCTATAATTTGAGTCGAAATTGACCAATGTTTGGTTGATTGCGCTGTACTGTACATGTTTGATGGCTATTTTTATTCACTTGAAACACTTCTGTACATTTTTGTATTAAAATCATTATTCTTCTTCAAGAGAATTTTGTAAGAAACAAAATTTCAATTTTATATATAAACAAAATTTGAATTGTAGCGAACTCAAATTCAGCTGAAAATAAAAAAGTGTTAATAAAAAACCGAATTTCACTAAGGGCAATATTTCGACGAAAGTACTAAATTAATTTAAATGAAACTTGGCACGATTAGAGTTGACACTACGAGGAAATATATAAGATACTGTGTGTCCCGAAATTCAGTACAGTTTCCTTAAGAGAAGGGTTATAAGTCCACGCGTACAAAGTCATGGGCGTCCACTAGTGTATCCGAGTATATAACTAAAAGGATTTATCAGTTCGCAAAATCGCGACATAATGAAATACCTATCACAAAGCCCTTCTTCGAAACAAGAGTCGCTCTAACAATTTTTTATGAAAGATATTTTCATAAGCGAGATATCGAGCGGATTCTTTAGAAGTATCTGCATCGTAGCTAATTAAGCAACGTCATAAATTTTAATTGGAATGCTTAATTAAGCGTTCCTAGATAGTAGATACCAACAAAATTATAAATGCGGAAAAGGAGGCCAAGTTTGTTGCAAACACCGGGCGGTGTCTCCGATAAAATTGTGAAGTTTAGATACAACGAGTGCCAAGTTCCTTAGCTGTTTAAAAAACAATATCCTGCATACAATCAAAAAGAATTAAATAAATTGTGATTATTCATATTTTTGTGTTACAAATAGTGCATCACAGTAGTATTTCAACAATTGAGAACAATTCTAAAACTAGTGGGTAATATTAGTTTTATTTAATTAGGTAACGTATCTCCCATTTTCATTCATCCATTAATCATGGGATACCTTATATAGTTCCACTATATTTTTTATGGAGTAATTTTATATTAAAGATTTTTTAAACTTCTCCGCCGTAACTAGTAGTCAAGCAACGACATGAATTTAAATTCAAATGCAATACTCGATACCAACAACATTAAAAGGAGGCCAAGTTTTTACACCGTTCTGCTGCTTAGATTGCGTCGCTGATAGTTTAGTTTAGATATAACAGTTGCCAAGTTCTATAACTTTTTTAATGTGTTATAGTTATTCAATTACGGGACGAGGGTATGACTTAAGCTGTAAGTAGTAGCAAAGAGAACAGACGGGTGTGCGTTTGTATAGAAATCTGAACGAGCGTTTGCAGAACAGGATTATATTTATAAATTACTAGCTGACCCGGTAAACGTTGTTTTGCATTAAAAAATAAATAAAAAAAAGACGTGTAGCACTCGGAGACTGCCGCGGTAAAGCTATTGCATAGCATTTTTTATCAACTTATGTTTACCTACCGACGTCATCGGGACCGTGGCCGAGCGGTAATTTACCGCTAAGCCACATTCCCCGATGACGTCGTTGCCGAAATTGTGCTTTTGATATTATGCTTTTTATACTCAGGGGGTGTTAGGTTTTTTCGTTACGGAATTTCTGTATTCGGTCTCTACGATAAAAGCTATACAATAGCTTAAAAAAAATTTAGATCAAAATTAGATAGTCGCTGATTCTCCGACCTGTTGAATACGCATACAAAATTTGGTAAAAATCGGTAAAGCCGTATCGGAGGAGTACGGTAACTAACATTGTGACAGGGAAATTTTATATATTAAATTATCTTTGCAAGGGTTCGCTAAGATCAATTCATCTCTAATGTCTCGTTGGTTCTTTGCAATTATCTGATAGTGTTGGCAGCATTGTAGACTATAGACAATATAGTGTCCTCATTTGCTGTATTGTTGGTACCGCGGTTAAA
Source organism: Mycalesis mineus (assembly GCA_034621355.1). Classification (NCBI taxonomy): domain Eukaryota; kingdom Metazoa; phylum Arthropoda; class Insecta; order Lepidoptera; family Nymphalidae; genus Mycalesis; species Mycalesis mineus. The sequence continues at coordinate 7,061,027 of CM067904.1, read as the reverse complement.
CTATAGATAATAGACTAGGGGCGGTACTCGTCGGGCGTTAGGCTATAAAATATGCCCCTATGGATAATTCTGATCATTCACCTTAGTGTCCAAGTCTTGTGCAGTCATAATGTATGACCATTGTTAGAATCTGTGCTTGTAATGTTTAATTAAGTAATTACTGTAATAATGTTTCATTTTGATCATATTTGATGTCTTTATAAATAAATTGTTGTTAAGTTTGTCTTTTGGTGTTTTAAGTTGTATTCCCTTCTGGCTGTTTGTTAACATCAGAAGTGGTATGGATCTTAATGCCCACAAAAAGGTAACAGAAATTAAAAAAAAAAAAAAAATTTTTTGTTTAAACAGAAATTAAAATGATTATCAAAATGAAATCTTATAAAAGTAGTGATTCGGGATTGAAGTGTAATTTTGCGTACGTCTGGGTTCTTATGGGCGAGCCTCTGACACACGTTGCCGCAAACATCGTGGTTTACTGCAGCTGAGTACTCATGTGGCGGAAAGTAACGAGGAGTTGTGAGTAACGGAAGATAATCGGAGAAAGTTGTGAGTAAGACAGTGGCTACGATGGTTGGTAAGAAAAAGAAAGACATTGTGTTTGACGGTATTATTGTGTGAAGTTGCATATTTTGTTTTATTACTAGTCGATTTGCTATTAAGAGTAACCTGTTTGAGTTATTGCAATAAGAAAAGATTATTACGTGAAACTATTTACGAATGAGGGTAGTTGAAGAACAAAGAACGAGTTAACAATAAACGGTCATAACGAAATTACGAGAATTTGTTTCGACACAATTACGAATACCTTTGTTGCTATGCTGGTTTGTTTGAAAAAAAAAAAAAAAGTTTGTGTACTTATCAAATGAAAGACTTTGTCTCGCTTATGAGTAGTACCATTTTTAGAATAAATTAGTGTTCAATGTCTAATTAAGCAATCTAAAATTAAAATGTATCGGTTAAGAAGTACCTATTGCTCTATAGTGTGGCGTTTGTGTGATGTTTTCTAACATAGATTTTTAAAGGTTACAGAATGGTGGCTTTGTCGCATGCTGTTGATGATACTACGTGACAAAATGATGATGAGCTGATGACAAAATGATGAGCTGTGGACATCAGTTGGCTGGCTGTGTGAGAATATTGTGAGAAAAGAAATTCGGTAAAGTTGACCAGGATTAGTAAGAAAAATAGTTTTATTATTAAACGAAAAGTAAAAAGTTATTAGTAAAAGTATCTATTATAAGTTGCAAAGTAAAATAAAACGTTAAGTTGAGGTCAGGGCTGACCGAGCTATAACGATCTAAGTTATTAATTTTGAAAGTACCCACCTGTGTAAAAAAAAAAAGTTTCTATCTTTATTTTTCGGAATTGGAAGTAAATAAGTGAAAAGTAATTATCTTTGTATTTTCTGGTATAAATCTAGTAGTAAACCATAATTATGTAGATGTAGCGAGCTGTAATAAAATAATAGAATGTTAGTTGAAACGGAATATTGGTCTAAGAATATACGAGTAATTTGCAGAAACACAAAACGACATTTAAGCTTGAAGGCATCTTAGTATGATTAAGTGAGATACATGCTCTTTAAGTACAAGATGTCTTCACCAACTTGGTCAGCTTAAGTGAGATACATGCTCTTTAAGTGAGAGTGGTTTACAACTATGGCGAATCCGGAATCCTAAGTGTGGCTATGACCCTTTAGGGAAGGGTGGTCATGTTGTAAGAGCTTCTTTGTCGTAAAGAATTTAAGTGAAAATGGTCTACAATAATGGCGAATCTGGAATCCTAAGTGTGGCTATGTTCCCTTTAGGTGTCGGGTGGTCATGTTGTAGGAGTCGAGTTTGAGATCATGTAAGAGATTGTCGTAAGAGAGTAAAAACGAAAGGACAATATTCCGTTGACAACTTTGTAGCAATAAATAATCTGGTATTTTAAGAGTCTCTGATGGTTAAAGTATTAAGTCTAAAGTTTAGAGTATAAAAATATCAAGTAAAGTAAATATCAAGTAAATAAATAAAGTCGATTGTGGAATATTCCTCTAAAAACTACGCAAAATTTACAAAACATGACTCAGGAGCGTCTAATCTGTATATATCTGTGTATATGTGTGTTGTAATCTGTATTGTTTCTAAACAGTGACTTTATCTCGACTCGTGGGGTGCCCGGGGCAGGCACCGTGCAGCATGGCCGTGTTGGCAACACTGCGTTGCTGACAGCTGTTTGCATCCGCGGTGTTGGCGCACCTCTAGCCGCGTGCACCACGCTCCTTGAACGTTTGTCTTCATGCATGTGGTGGCTTGGTTAACCACTTATTTTCAATACTATTGATTACTTTTACTATTTTTGTTATCCTTATTAAAATATCAAGTATGCTCTATTCGTTATAGGGCGATACTAGATTCTATTGGTCTCTATTAGACTTCATGGACCTCTATCGTGCTCTTTTAGTCTTTTATCTCTACGGACAACTATTGGACTGTATCAAATTGTTTTTATTATTTTGAGACCCCTCGCAGATAAAACCTGTAAGAATGCATTTAAAATGATTCAGTTGTCTGATGTAAGAGTTAATTGAAGGAACTGCTGTGATGACAGGATGCAAGAGTTGGAAGATAAAATTTAGAATGTTGAATTTGCCTTCTAATATATTGTTCTTCACAGATGACGGTGACGATGATGAATGTGCATTGCACTTCCTCAATGCAGGTGTCAGACACTACGAGCTCTACAGGCCTCTATAGTAGAGGCTAATGGTGCGGCTCCAGGTGCAGTCGTCAGTGACTGGTGTCGCTGGTCCCAGTCACGTCTCCGGAGATGCCTGGGTCGAGGGCGACCCAATATCAGGAGGGCCGTGTTGGCAGCATTGTAGACTATAGACAATATAGTGTCCTCATTTGCTGTATTGTTGGTACCGCGGTTAAACTATAGATAATAGACTAGGGGCGGTACTCGTCGGGCGTTAGGCTATAAAATATGCCCCTATGGATAATTCTGGTCATTCACCTTAGTGTCCAAGTCTTGTGCAGTCATAATGTATGACCATTGTTAGAATCTGTGCTTGTAATGTTTAATTAAGTAATTACTGTAATAATGTTTCATTTTGATCATATTTGATGTCTTTATAAATAAATTGTTGTTAAGTTTGTCTTTTGGTGTTTTAAGTTGTATTCCCTTCTGGCTGTTTGTTAACAATAGTAATAATTATTACCTTATGCCCGCTAACCCACATAAACGCAACTAGGCGGGTATAAGCTCCATAAATCTCACATCATTACATACATAGTATAAAACAAAGTCGCTTTTTTATGTTTGCTTTAATATTTAAAACTACACTACCGATTTTCATGCGGTTTTTTTATCAGATAGAGTGATTCAACAGGAAGGTTTATGTGTATAATACATGCACAATGTAGTAGAGAAAAACTGATAATTTTAGAGGTTTCTGATGTGATGTCGTAAATTACCGAATTTTTTGCGATTATATTGCAAACGCTGGCTAAAACCTAGGAGATATATCAAAATAATGTTCTACAGTATTACACAACTTAAGCAGGTCAACAAAAAAATCCGCGATGGTATATGTCTATCTCTTAGGGATGACACAAAATAACCATTATTTATCGTTTACTTTCAACCAAAAGTAATGGATAATTTACGAAAAGCGGTTTAAAGCAATACTGTATTAATCCTTATCAATTGGATAAGGATTAATACAGTATTGCTTTAAACCGCTTTTCGTAAATTATTATTATTATTGAAGATACTCAATTGAGTATCTTAAATACTTTGTGCATTCAATATAGATCACTATTGCCCTTTACAGCATGTAATTTAAGTGAATATTTTCCAAGATATGTAAGATTCAAAAAGCGACGTGCGTTCGGCGGTCGCGCGGAGTGCTCCGTTGGTACATACCAGCATTACATTACATTGGGCCGCTAGTAATATATATATATGAGGCTGGCCTTACAGTGTTATTGGGTCGTTATAAAATTTTTTAACAAAAAATAGAACCGACTCAAAACGCACTAAAAAGTAAAAAATAACTGTGTCATTTAGTTGCTTTAATTTACTTAAGCATATCTATGAAGTCGGTGCCAGCAAGTTTAAGGAACATTTATTTTACGTAGTAAAGAAGTTTGTGGGTTCTAGGTAACGTCCTTGAAAGTAGAAACCTTGGCTGGCACCGACTCCTAGATATGCTTAAGTAAATTAAAGCAACTAAATGACACAGTTATTTTTTACTTTTTAGTGCGTTTTGAGTCGGTTCTATTTTTTGTTAAAAAATTTTATTTCTTACTTTTTAGTGATTTATCGCCACGTAACGTACTCGTGCTATACTGTCATAGTATATTATACGGCACTAGTAGCCAAAAAGCTGCCGATACCGAGACAAAAACCGAAATCGCTGTAAGCGTGCCTCCAAAATTAGAAGAGTTCCTTCAATTTCCCCAGGATATCATCATCAGATCCTAACATGCGGACAATGGGACCACCTTGGATGTATGCCCTTTCTAATAAAAAAAGAATTATCAAAATCGGACAACACTGTAAAAAGTTATGCGTGGTCATACATAAAAAATAAAAAAAAAAATAAAAAAAAAATATACGTGTCGAATTGAGAACCTCCTCCGTTTTTTTTCGTCGGTTAAAAATAAGCTTTTATTGATGATCATGTTGATGATAATAGTGTAAATTCTCTACAGTAGAGAGTACCTTTAATTGATAATGTATACAAACAAAACTGAAGGCAAAAACTAATTAACGAAATAATTGGGATCACTGTTTAAGTTGGACTCAATCAATAAGGCAAGTTTAATTTGATCATCGGATTTGATTCGGAATGTTTACATTTCATTCTGCCTGTGGATTTGTTAAGTCAGAATGGAGTTCATTTTCAATTGAAATTATCATTTTACGTTGAATATTGTTTTAACTCTGTTATAGGCTTAGAGCAAGTTCTTTTTACAGATTCGTCATTTTTAACTGATGAAAAAAACGAAGGAGTTTCTTAATTTGACATGTATATATTTTCTTTTATGTATGACCAAGCATAACTTTTTATAGAGTTGTCCGATTCTGATAATTCTTTTGGAACGAAGTTCCTTATCGCGCGTTGTGAAAGGGGGCTAGACGAAAAAAATTCGTACGAAAAGTTGTCACGACACTTTTTGATCAAAGGATCTTGCCGCCGCCTTTGATGTGTGTGCGCGTGAGCGGCGGGGGGCGCCCGCGCTGTATGCTGTCTCGCGCTCTCGTGGCGCCCTCTCTCGTGGTGTTTCGGTGTACAACAACAAATATTATTATTACTTAAAAAAAATAAAATTTTATTCCAATTCCTTCACTAATTAATCGAAAGGAACTTCGTTCCATCCGGGTGTCCCTTGACACCTCTCAACTTTTTTTTTATTAGAAAGGGCCTACTTCCAAGATGGTCCCATTGTCATCATGTTAGGATCTGATTATGCTATCCTGGGAAAATTGAAGGAACCCTTCAAATTTTATAGGCATACTTGCAGCGATTTTGGCTTTTGTGTAAGTATCGGTAGTTTTTTGGCTACAAGTGCCAATAATGTACTATGACAGTATAATACGAGTACGTTACGTGGCAGACGTTATCTTGAATCCACAAATTGCTTTACTGCGTTAAATAAATTCTTTAAAATTGTTGCCACCGACTCCTAGATATGCTTAAGTGAATTAAAGCAACTAAATGACACAGTTATTTTTTACCGTTTAGAGCGTTTTGAGTCGGTTCTATTTTTTGTTAAAAATTTTTATATACAAGCAAAAAGTGTGTTACTCTAAGATTCTACTTTTTTTTATAACAGAGGAGATGTATAACTTACATCTACCACGTTGCTCCAATACTTTTAACCGATGAAGTAAACTTTATCATCCTATATTTGAGACATCGAAATGAAAGAAAACTAATGATTCTTGCTTATGAGAGATAAGGACAGAGATGATTCTCGTCTGCTTTCACACATCTGTCCTTTGTTTACGTTTATTATTTCGATACCTGACTTTTGTAACAGATTTTGACTAAAATGTCAATGATAAGGCCTGAATTGAACTTATTTTTCTTTTTTTAACCGACGAAAGGTTCTAGCTAACGTCCTTAAAGTAGAAACCTTGGCTTGCACCGATTCCTAGATATGCTTAAGTAAATTAAAGCAACTGTACGACACAGTTATTTTTTACTTTTCAGTGCGTTTTGAGTCGGTTCTAATTTTTTGTTAAAATTTTATTACAAGACTAGAGCCGATGACTTAACGTGCTACACCAACAAAACTTAACTTCGGGTTAAGAATCTTTATTGAGAATTGAAAAAGCTTAAGCCCAGTACTTTATGATTCGATAGCTTATAACCATAAGACCAACAAGTCATGTCAAGAGCATTAAAATGCTTTAAGCATAATATTGTGGGTAAAATCCATGCCTTTAATAACGACTGTACATTATAATGTATGTAATGCTAATATTTGATTTGAAAATCGTTTACATTAGAAACACGTCCACATCAAAGCAAAGCCAACATTTCAGATACAAGTGGGTCACATACCGCTAATCGTAACCACTGGGGAATGGATTTTGGATTTTCAACTAACGCACATTTCAGTTTTCCCAATAATGATATTACCTTCATGACAGGCCTTTGGTTATCAACCAAGGTCGATTGATTACTTTGTTATTATAGTAGATTTTTAGTCACAACCCTTTTCTATAAGATGGGTGGGCTTTGACGGCCTCCATGGCATGTGGTATGTGCGGTGGATTTATAAAACGGAGTTCCTGGGTTCGATCCTCGGCGAGGCAGATTTATGTTTCTTAATTTGTCTTGGTCTGGCTGGTGGGAGGCTTTCACCGTGGCTAGTATACCACCCTGCTGAAAAAGAAGTAACGATTTAGCGTGCCGGTACGAAAGGGGTGTGGATTTTTATCCTACTTATAACAGGTTAGCCCGCTTCCATCTTATCTTAGATTCATCACTTAACATCAGGTATGATAGAAGCCGAGGGCCAACTTTTAGTCGATAGAAAAAAAGAAACTTAGCCTTGTACATACATACATCACGCCTTGTTCCCATAGGGGTAGGCAGAGACCATATCCCTCCATTTGCCACGGTCCTTGCATACTTCCTTAGCTTCTTCCACTCTCATTAATCCTTTCATACAAGTTCGTCGGTTTAGGGTACTCGCCACTTGGCCATTATTTAAAATGTCCTGAATTTGGTCCAGGAACATTCGCCTAGGCCTTCCCCTTCCAACATTTCCATTCACCCTCGCCTTGTAAATCTCTTTTGTTAATCTTCTTTCATCCATTCTCTCAACATGTCCAAACCATCTAAGCATCCCTTTCTCAATTTTAGTCACTACATCTTTTCTTCTTAGCCTTGTAGTGGGCCATTAATAAGATATAATGATGACGATGAGTTACTTTATATTAAGAAGCATATTAATGACAAATATTCAATAGATTGACTTCTTAATCTTGTGGTTTGGGATCACGACATCTTAGTTTCTACTTCCAGGCCGGGCTGGCAGGGTTAAAAAGTACCTACTGAGGTATTTTTCTTCCAAGAAATGTTTTTTAGAAGTTAGTAGTGTTGCACACCCCTTCTTCTGAAGAGATTAAGCCGTCGGCCTTGATCATCATAACTAAGTTCTGCCCTATCATCTGCTTCTGTCCTATTATTAACTCGTCAAGCCACATTGGATCAGTGTGATAGGTCTGAGTATTTTAGTCAATTTCACCTCATCTGTAAGGAGGATAACCTGGACTTCTAGCAGGCCCTTATATAGCACCTTAGTTTACTTAGCATCGACACATTAGACAGCTACAATTTTATGAAAATGCTTTTACTTTGCTAAGACTTCTTCTGTTTCACACATAAACTATGTCAAATGGCAGCCTATACTCCATACCATTACAAACAAAGCCAAACCGTTTTCAGAAAATCCAATAACTTATTCTAAAAACTTAACTCTCTTCCCGAAAATCTCTTTTCCTTTAAGCAAGTTAACATCACAAACACTAGACCACTCCTAAATCAAGAGATAAAACACACTCACAAAGCATTTGTTTGCGAAACGCCTAAAAAAGCGTGTGAACCGGGTAATTTTTCCCTGGGAATTGCTTTTTACCTAAAATAAATCTCCCGGGGGCAGTAAAAGGGTTGATGGGTACCTACTTCGGCCCAATGTGGCTGGAATTTAACCCCTAGACGATGAAAAGCAAGTTATTTCGTAATCTTAATTTATCTATTCGCATTAACCTTAAATAATTACATGTATGTCTTTTACAAGTTTTTATTTAGACTTTTTTTTTTTATTTTTTTTTATTATCAACTACAAGTTAGCCCTTGACTGCTGTGATAGCAGTCAAGGGCTAACTTGTATGCCTGATGTTAAGTGATGATGCAGTCTAAGATGGAAGCGGGCTAACTTGTTAGAAGTGGGACGAAAATCGACGTTTCTAAACGACATCGTACCGGAACGCTAAATCGCTTGGCGGTACGTCTTTGTCGGTAGGGTGGTAACTAGCCACGGCGACAGCCTCCCACCAGCCAGACCAAGACAAATTAAGAAAAATCTCAATCTGCCCCGCCGGGAATCGAACTCAGGACCTCCGTCTTATAAATCCACTGCGCATACCACTGTGCCACGGAGGTCGTCAAAGACTTACTTTTATTTTAAGGTGTGGATTACCTACTGTTAACCAGTTAGTCCGCTACCATCTGGTGCTAGAGCTGAAAGGTTACCATAAGAACTCAGCAGTAAAATGGCAAAACCCCATCGAATTTGAGCTCGTTTGATTCTTTATGACATAAATCTTTATAATGCACAGAGAATCGTTTATTTTATGACCAACTTTTAGAAAAATATAACCTACTATCTTTAAAATCTAGACGTAAGCAATTAGAAGCCATGCTTTTATATGATCTGTGTCACAATAAATATGATTGTATAGCTTTAACGCGTAGACTTTGCTATCGTGTACCGTATAATACGCAAGTAAGAAGCTGCCGAGTACATCGGCTATTTACCCGACTGCGTCAGAAGGTGGGTAATGTTTTTCGAGCGTATGTATGTATGCCCATTTCTTCGGCACGCGCTACAGCCTAAATGACCGGACGGATTTTGTCATGTGAGATGTCGTTGAATTTGTCAGAATTGTTGTAATGACATAGGATATATAAATTTTCAAAATGGCGGCTGTAAATAGGGGAAAAAGGGGGATGTGTATATTTTTTTCTTTTATCTTAGCAATATGGGTATCAAATAAAAGGTCATAAAAATACCATCTCAAATATATATATATTATATATGTTTGGATAACTGTTTTAAAAAAAATTACAAAAAGATACCGTGAAAACCTAGTACCACAAACTAAAACTAAAAAGTCTCAAATAAAATTATTAATACGAAAACAAAAAACCCGACTGCTTAGAAGAAATGAACTGAAAAAAGAAAAACAAGGACCACTATCTATATATCTATCTAAGGATCTCGAAGATCTTGAAGCAAACGAATGAAAGATAACAAATAATTACGATGTCATTGTTATAGAATGATGTTTGTGAGTCTGCAATATAACATCGTAGAATATTCAACAATATAACCAACGAATTATTACGAAACATAAATATTACAGAGCAATTCATTATCTTCGCCAGCCACGATCAGATAATAGACAATAGAAGTGGAATGAAATTATGGGGGAATAAGATACACCAAGTAGATAATGAGTTTTTAAATGCTCTACATATTTTTATTTACTTTCCTATCATTACACTTCAATAATGAAATTAAAAATGATATCATAATGACGTACATTAATTAGGTGCATACTGTAATGAAAAATGATATATTTTTTTTAATGGCTACAAGTTGGCCCTTAACTGCTATCACACCTGATGTTAAGTGATGATGCAATTTGAGATGGAAGCGGGCTTACTTGTTAGGAGTAGGATGAAAATCCACATCCTTATCGGTTTCTACACGACATCGTACCGGAACGCTAAATCGCTTGGCGGTACGTCTTTGTCGGTAGGGTTGTAACTAGCCTCGGCGAAAGCCTCCCACCAGCCAGACCAAGACAAATTAAGAAAAATCTCAATCTGCCCCGCCGGGAATCGAACCTAGGACCTCCGCCTTATATATTCACCGTGCACACCACTGCGCTACGGAGGTCGTCAATGAAATGAAATAAAAAATATATAGAACAGCTTGCTATGAGACTAAGGGTTTTTAAACCCTACTCACTTCCAAAGCCACCACGGTCCTAACTATGATTATGAGATTAAATAAAGTAGAGTATGAAATGGTGCATAACTTGGTAGAAAAAATTATTATTATAAAAACAAAAACCTTTAATACAAAACTCACTTGTTTTTGAAATTCTAAATACTTTATGAGATTCACGGAGACAAAATACTTTATTTCTGCGGGGAGCCCCGTTTATATATATCATTTTATACAACCGTTTCTTAATGAACTGTTTAAAAAACTTGTTTATAAAAATATTTGCCATTTTGAAATATATGGCTTATGTTCCCCTCCCTATACAATAAGTTACAGGCTTTGTAAAGATTGGGTACGACAATATTCCATGGGCGGGAATCAAATTCAAATGATCAAAAACGAAATCCTGTCAGCGTGCCTCCAAAATTTGAAGAGTACCTTCAATTTCCCCAGACGGCCGAACTTCACCGAGTGGCTGTCATGATAAAGAATTATCAAAATCGGACAATGTAAAAAGTTATGTCGGCTGTAAAAAAAAAAAAAAACAAATATACCTGTCCATTGTACCTGTGGATTTTTAAAAATATACCACTTTTTTAACCTACCATGTAATAAAGAGGGATGTATGCAAATCTGTGTGAAGTTTCTAAACTAATTAACAGATTATTATCATTATTCTTCGTATAAATACTTTAGCGCGTGACATCTTGCGTCCCTAGGGATGTGTCTAATTTACCTCAGGGATAATTCGATAATTTATCAAATTGTTGCAAAGGTTATAATTAATGATGGATTTGACCGGACATTCAATCACGTGGGTGTGAGTCGTTATTACAATGGCACACCTAGTGGTAAGTGATGATGCAATCTAAGATGGAAGCGGGTTAATTTGTTAGAAGTAGGATAATTAATATTTACACCTCTTCGGTTTCTAAACAACAACGTACCGGAATCCGCATCCCTTCGGTTTCTAAACAACATCGTACCGGAACGCTAAGTCGCTTGGCGATACGTGTTTCTCGGTAGGGTGGTAACTAGCCCCAGCCGAAACCTCCCACCAGCCAGACCTAGACCAATTTAGAAAATCTTAATCGGCACAGCTGGGAATTGAACCCAGGACCTCTGTTTTATAAATAAACCTATCCCTATGTCCTTTCTCAGGCTTAGACTATTTCCGTACCAAATTTCATTGCAATCAGTTCAGAGTTGTGGCGTGAAAAAAAATTCGTATTGCTGACATATAATACTTATTTACAGTATTAGAAATATTTAATTGTGTGAACACACACCTTAATGCTTCAATAACATGTTTCTAGCCTATTACCTTAAAACAATATACTGCATTCAAATTTAAATTGTTGTGAAAAATACCTTGTTGCTACAGAGGTGTTAATTAATAATGAATTTCACCTGGTACACACATTAACGTGGGTGAAAGCGATATTTCAGTGGTAATTATTATATAACGAGTGGGTTATACGAACACCTGTCCTGTCGATAATATAATTGAATTAATTATAATTTTGTTGAACGTACAAAACGTATTTCAAACGAGATCGGAAATAAAACTGTTCAGAAAACAAGTTTAAATTCGGTTCGCTACAAATGTTTGTAAAATAACATATTATGTGTCTCCTGATTATATTTAGTTACGACAGTGACCCAAATACAGATAAATATTTTCTATTGTGATAACTTTGTCTAAATATTAATATGTCTTTCACCTTCTAGTCAATCTCTGTACCAAATTTCATTTAAATCGGTTCAGTAGTTTAGTCGTGATATACAAACAGACAGAGTTACTTTCGTATTTATAATATTAGATGAAGAATATTTTCCTGTGTAATACGTATGTATGTACCTATGCATGTGTGTACTTACGCGCACATCTCTGTAACCTAAAAACAATATGCTTATTTATTAAAGCTGCTGTGAAAAATCCCTTGTTGCTACAGAAGGTGTTAATTAATGATGAATTTCACCTGACACCCATTAACGTGGGTGCGAGCCGATATTGCAGTGGTAATGGCGGATATAACGAGTGGGTTATACGAACACCTGTCCTGTCGATAATATAATTGAACGTCATGGCATCTCGAGCACTCAAGTCTAATGAGATTTATTGGCTGGCCGGACGCTTTATGATTTTCGTAATTTAATTTTTTAACGTAAAACTGAGTTTTATGAGGTTTTATAAGTTGCGCCATAATTTGATAAATCTATTCGAAGCGTGTTTTGAAAAACAACTAATGTCTTGTTTTTTAATTGTGATATTTTTACGAAATTACTGAAAGAGCGTTGTTGGAGTGAAACTTCTTTATCGGGGTTGGAAAAAGTGTAACATTTTTTCGTTACGCGTCACATTTTTCCGTTACGCGCCATCTTTGACTTATTGAAGTGACGTGATAAATATATATATATATGTTATATTGAAGTGATCAGCAAAATCAAAGGGTTTATTTTAATTCAAATTCCAGTGAATTTCTAAAAAAAGTAAGTAATTACGATATCAATGATAGTAATTATTCTATTACAATTAATTAAATTCAATAATAATCTTTGTAGTAATAAGCTAAAATGAAAGAATTGTAGAATTTGTATTTATGTCTATGATAATAGAAGCTTTTTATTAAACTTTATCTAATTTAACTTTATTTAACCAATTTCTGAATATAGTAAATTATTTTTTGAAAAATAACGTCATAAAAAAGTTTCACCTCTTACGAGTGTACGCTAGTACACGCACACATTTTTTTTTTCTAGCGTATGTCTCATTTTTAGCATCGTAGGCGAAGAAGTGATAGTGGTAATAGATCGGTTAAAAGTATCTATCCTTTTCCTTAGAAAAAGCGAGCTTATGTGTGGACTCTCTAAAGAAACTCGATGTTTGACACTTGATAGCAGTCACACAATATCTAATATTGTCAATAAAGTAAAGTTCGTGACGACGTTTGTGACGACAACAACAGATGTCAATTTTTGTGTACATATTTATATGGAAACAAAATGGCGCTGTCCAAGTTAAAAGTTATTTAATTGTGCAAGCCAGTGGAGTCGCTGTGACATGTAGCCTGCATTTGTCGGCTGCAGTCAACTACGAACTTGCACTCTTAAATGGCTCCTGTAATTTGAAAATATATTAGTGCTATTCTTGTGTCTATACAGAAATATAATAAGAAAATTAGTTTTAAATACATATAGCGCCCTCAATAACGTTAAACAATAAAAACCTGTTAAGAACAAGATGTCCCCGTCGTAAATACCACTGAGTGTAAACTTCAGGGTTTGTTCTTAATGGTTTGTGATAACGTAAAGTGCAGTTCTATTCTATTCAGGGAATCTACTACCAGCTCTTATAGCAGTAATGTCTTAAAAATGTTTTGAAATTTCGTAACATTAGTATTTGTTTTCTTGGATTTATAACAATAAAGCCGTAGCAGAATAACTATTAAAATATCTAATATCGAAAAATTCAACAATAAAAAAATTTTGGAGCAAATATTTTCTTTAGTCATTTTGTTGACTTTGTTACTCGATCACGGCTCAATGGCCTAACAGATCTGAATGAAATTTGGCACCAAGATATATTCCAATATTCTTACAGGAACAGGCTCTACAGTAGTGAAACCGCGGGATACCGGTAGTCGACCATATCTTTTCAAATTATTTTAAGTGGCGAGATGAATTCGAGACATCATTTACTCTATCAGCAATAGCTCAAAACATTACTTTAGTTAGATCATGATATTATTCAAAACAATAATACTTGCACGACAAAACAATATGTTCTTGAACCATAATAGTTTTGTAAAAGATGGTGGTAAGATCCCTGATGACTGCCTCGTTGGTCTAGTGGTTAGCCTATGCGGCTTCGATCACGAGGTCCTGGGTTCGATCCCTGGGTCGGGTCATGGAATAATTCTTAGCTTTTTCATTCTTCTATGAAATGTTCAGTACATTCCGAGCCCGGAGTCTGGAAGTTGGTGGTGTTACACCCCCGTGCCTCGGAGAGCACGTTAAGCCGTCGGTCCCGGTCACTATCATCAACATCTGATAGTGAACGTTAATAAATGAAACATTATCACCCTAAGCCCGCCAACCCGCATTGGAGCAGCGTGGTGGGTGTACGCTCCATATCCCCTCTTCTGTAAGGAGGGAGGCCTGGCCCTGTAGTGGGCCATTAATAGGCTGATAATGATGATGAAGATCCCTGATGCTATGTGCAGTTGTGCAGGGAAAAAAACATTCGCTGGCGTTGGTAGCATTTTTTTAATATTTTAGAATGATCGCAAATGTCAGCCTTGACTTCTCTGGGGCATTTGCCCCAATCATTATAAGCCTTTTTTAACCGACGAAAAAAAAACGGAGGAGGTTCTCAATTCGACACGTATATTTTGTTTTATTGTATGACCACGCATAACTTTTTACAGAGTTGCACGATTTTGATAATTCTTTTTTTTATTAGAAAAGGCATACTTCCAAGGTCCCATTGTCATCATATTAGGATCTGATGATGATATCCTGGAGAAATTGAAGGAACTCTTCAAATTTTTGAGGCACAGCTTACAGCGATTTCGGTCTTTGTCTCGGTATCGGTAGCTTTTTGGCTACTAGTACCATATAATATACTATGGCAGTATATTACGAGTACGTTACGTGGCGACAAATCACTAAAAAGTAAGAAATAAAAATTTTGAACAAAAAATACAACCGAAACGCACTAAAAATTAAAAATAAAAGTGTCATTTAGTTGCTTTAATTTATTTAAGCATATCTAGGAGTCGGTGCCAGCCAAGGTTTCTACTTTAAGGACGTTACCTAGAACCCACAAACTGCTTTACTACGTAAAATAAATGTTCCTTAAACTTGCTGGCACCGACTTCATAGATATGCTTAAGTTAATTAAAGCAACTAAATAACACCGTTATTTCTTACTTTTTAGTGAGTTTTGAATCGGTTCTATTTTTTGTTAAAAATTTTTAAAGGCCCACTACAGGGCCAGGCCTTCTGAAAGAAGGAATAAGGAGCTTAGACCATTAGCTTTTCAATGCGGGTTAGCGGCTTTAGGAAGATATTTCTTGTAACGATCATTATCGGTTGTTATTATTGACGTGCTACAACTAATATGTGAGGAAGCTTTCGCTTGGCTTTGGGTTTTAAGGTCTACAAAATGCAATAATGCTTGAGGGCTCGTATTGGCTGTTGGACCAAGAGTCGTATACAGAAGGCATTAGGCCTTGAGAGAGCGGGTATTCAATCATTTTATTAAATTGGCTTTAATTACTATTATAATACATACAATATTTATAGGTAACATTTATACATTAACTATAATCTTTGACGGCCGAGTGGCGCAATGGGTAGTGACCCTGCTTCTGCGTCCTAGACTGTGGGTTCGATTCCCACATCTGGACAAATGTTTGTGTAATGAGCATGAATGTTTTCCAGTGTCTGGGTGTTTATATATATATATTATAAGTATTTATGTATAATATATATAAAAATATTCATCAGTTATCATAGTACCCATAACACAAGCTAAGTACCAACTTACGCTTACTTTGGGGCTATATAGCGATGTGTGTAATTGTCCTATTTATTTATTTAATCTTACATTAATAGCAAAACCAATGTTTAATCTATGATTTTAATAATATAGTCGTTTCAGTCAATGGTCTTATAGCGAAAGGCTTTGACCAATATCTTAAGAAGTTTTCGCTTAGTTGTTGGATCAAGGGTCGGATACAGAAGGCGGTAATTCTTGTGACGGCGCGTATTGTGAGGAGGTTCTTTATTCTTGACCCCTGAACACCGTTTGATTGGGCTTTCGAGCCTACAGCAGGTGGATTGAATTAGAAAATAAGCCAAGGTTTCTACTTTAAGGACGTAACCTAGAACCCACAAACTTACTACGTAAAATAAATGTTCCTTAAACTTGGCTGGCACCGACTTCATAGATATGCTTAAGTAAATTAAAGCAACTAAATGACACAGTTATTTTTACTTTTTAGTGCGTTTTGAGTCGGTTCTATTTTTTGTTAAATTTTTTTATTTTTATAGTGTATTTTATAAGCATTGTTGAAAATAAAAAAAATGTAAACAAACAAATAACGATAGATAAGATCTTATAAATGTGACAATGTTATTAAGAAAAAATACAAAGAAAATGGTGATAAAATTTGAAAATTAAGGTAAAAATACCATACATTTTGCTTTCTCACAAATAAAAGGCCGTTCATAGTTTAGGTAACCTGGCAGAGATAAGTTTTTCAGATGAGCTCGCCTTTTGTTTTTGATACAATGCTGTGCTAAGAATTATAAATCTGTTCTTGTTGTGTGTCTGATAAATACAATTGTTTTGTGCGCTTTATTGTTAAGGAATTATTCTCTTTCAAATTTATTTCAAAACTAGCGAATGCCAGCGACTTCGTCTAGGTTGAATCAATATAAATAATATTACGACAATAGAAATAGCCTTAGTTACTCCTTATAATAATCTATTATATTAGCTCTCAAAGATAAATAATTTTCTCTGTTTTCTCTACAGTTTCCACTGATTCTTCGCTCCTATTGCACCGTGATGTTAAATTAGTAGTTATGTTAGTTAGTTTTTGAGAAAAATTTAAAAAACACGCACACAGAGAGACACACACAGACAAACAAACGCGCGCGCGCGAGTAAGATACACAACCTCCTTTATAAGTCGGTTAAAAATAACAATGAAAACTATACTCGTAGTTAAATAATAATATTAAGAAAGCAGGAGGAAACACACACATACACACACACACACTCACACATCCCTCATAACTAAAGTTAAAAAGAACAAAGCAAAGTCTACTCGTAGTTAAATAATGATATTAAGAAAAGAGGTTTACTTTGACTAGACGAAAACCTTATTCCATCCCTTCCGGACCTTTATCAGTAGCAATGGTCTATTTCCGGCGGCCGGGCATCTGAGCGTGAATTCGGATAGTGGTTATCCATTATTATTCATCTTGCCTTTGGATTTTGCGTCTTTAATATTTTACCATAGATTATCTGTGATCTCATACGAGGATAATTATACGAGGTCTACCGGACATCTACGACTTTGTTTGCGCCTATTTGAACCACAATAATTTTCTTAAAATTTTTTGAGTCATTGATGAAAATCGAAATAAAATCCGTTGAGTAAATAAAGTGAAGTGGCTTGTTTGTTAGTTATAGTAATAATTGATGAACTAGAAGATGAAGCAGGTAGGCCACCTTGGGAGTCGCGTGCGGGACGCCGTAGCGAGTGGTTGCGTGCGCTCTTGCTGGCCGCTTGTACATATTACGTGTCTCGAATTTCTAAATTCTTTTCACGCTATATCGTATTTTCTGCATTTACAGGGCCCTTCTCAGGGCCATCTTTGTGTTATAGTTGTTAGTTGTTGATGGGTTTCTTGTTCTTGCTGCTATTTTCTTAATAATATATTGTTGGACTTTGGACTCGCGTTAGGACGCCGAGCCGTTGAGAGGCGCGCGTTACCCCCGACGCTCGTGGCGTTTGTACGAACATCAAAAAAAAATATAGATTCAGCGCCGTGCGTTCTGTCGCTTGGAGTTGTTTTGATCGAGTCTTACGTTTTACAACGGTCGCATAGAAATTAGTTATTGTTGATAGCCGTAGTTATTTCTTGTCTGATAATTATATTAGTTGTTTGTTTTTAAATACCCGGGGGCACATTAGGGCCCTCGGGAAATTAGTCAGTCGTGGTTTAATTTATTTAATAATTTTGATAGTTTTATATTTAGTACTTATCTATTAATTATAAGTTTTTGTATTTTTATATGGTCTTGTCTGCTTTGTCGTCGTAAGTAGTTCTTATATGTCGGACTCGAGAGACGTCTCTCGACAGCGCGACGGTACGTCCGTGTCGCGAGACGCTTCTCGGTCGCGAAATGTTTTAGTAAGTCGCAGACATGAGTCGCGGACAAGGAGTCCGATATTCGGAATATCTAAAGTACACACAGATTCCGAATCTGAGAATTCTAACGTAAGGAGTGAAACTGCTAGTCGGGGTCGATCTAAAGCTAGGCGCCGTGGTACAGGAATTGCCCGTGCACGAGCGGAGTTAAAAGAGGCACAGGAGGAGGCCAAAGAGGTGGCCTTCAACCAGCTCCTTAGGGACAGGGCTTTCAGAAAACAAGCTCTACCTGACGATTCTGGTCAAGGGGAGATGGAGGAGGTGCAACGTACGGAGGACTCGTCTAAGCTCAGCGCGGAAGAACTGCGGGCCCTTGGCGGACATAACGTGGCTAATATTATACAAGTTGCCACCAAATCAGGGAACCTGAAAGGCACGTGGGTGAAACGCCTTAAAGACTCAGCTCACGTGCTACAGGAGATTGTGGATAATTTAGCGTCCAGGACAGAAGCCGAAGAAACGCGCCGTTTGAGAGCGGATAACATCCGCCTCCGTAATGAAGTGGAGAGTCTAAAGTCAGACTTGAAGGCTCACCGACGAGAGTTTGCGGAAATGAGGTCTTCCATGGCGGCGGCAAAAGTTGGTTCCGCGCAAATTTTCAACGACGAGGCTATGGAAGAGCTCAGGGCCACTATCGTCTTGTCATTAAGTAGAATGCTGGATGCCCGTTTTGCCGGAATCGAAGAGCGGCTATTACCAGAAAGGATACTAAAACCACCTCTGGCGTCCGACCGAAAAAAGCCGGAGACACCGACTCCTCAGCCACGCACCGTGGCTCGAGTGACCACGCCTTCTCCATCGACCAGCAAAGCGACGGCTGTTTCGTCATCTGCAAATGCTACTGAGGCTGTTGCTGGTTCTAGCGAATCTCGCGAGAATGTAGCAGTGGATTGGGCCACAGTGGTGAGGAAGGGAGGAAAGCGTAAAAATCTTAACTCACCTCCAACGGCTTCTATGCCTTCCCCTGCCGCTAAACCAAAACCGCCGGCCATACCAAAACTCGTCCCACCTAAAACCGCTGCAATAATGGTTACCTTACAACCAGAGGCAGCTGATAAGGGGGTGACGTATGCTCAAGTACTTGAGAAAGCCGAGCAAAGCGTAAATCTGCAAGAGCTTGGCATCAACGGGGGCATGAAGATCCGTCGCGCAGCTACTGGAGCCAGATTACTAGAGCTTCCCAAAGATCAAACTCCAGAGCAGGCCGAATTACTTGCGAGTAAGCTCCAGACAGCATTGAATGGAGTTGCGAAAGTTGTGCGACCAACTCAAACTGCGACGCTCAGGGTTGCAGGGCTTGATGACTCAGTCACTAAAGAGAAAGTCATTGCCGCTGTTGCACGGGCTGGTAACTGCTCTCCCCAGTTAATAAAAGTGGGAGATATGCAATCTGGAATTAGAGGAATGGGCACTGTTGTGGTGCATTGTCCTATCGAGGTTGCTAAAACACTATCCGACGCTGGGAAACTCTTGGTTGGCTGGAGTTCGGCTGAAGTGCGGGTACTAGAGCAGCGTCCTCTGCGCTGCTATAAGTGCCTTGGAATCGGACACACAAGACCTCTTTGTCTGTCCTTAGTGGACCGGGGAAATTTGTGTTTCCGCTGTGGGGGCGAAGGTCATAGAGCGGTTGATTGCTTGCGAGAGGTGCGATGCGCGGTGTGTACAGATGCAGGGCAGCCTGCAAATCATATCATGGGGGGAAAGAACTGCAATCCTCCCCACTCAAAAGCTAAGTCCTACGGAACTCAAACCTATTCGGAAGGCGGACGTCGTCAGACACAGGAGGGAGCTGATATGTCATCATGAACCAGCAGCGACATATTAGCTTCCTACAGTCGAACCTCAACCATTGTGCTGGAGCCCAGGATCTCTTGCTTCAATCCTTAGCTCAATGGGAAATTGACGTAGCAGTAGCTTGCGAGCCGTATTATGTTCCGCCCCAATCACAATGGGTAGGAGATCTAGATGGCCTAGTAACAATTTTGACCAGAAATAATTCTGTTCCTCCGTTATTAGAAGTGGAAAGAGGCTCAGGCTACGCGGTGGCCAAATTAGGGGAATACGTCATAATAGGAGCGTATTTTTCGCCCAACCGCACGTTGGCAGAGTTTGAGACCTTTCTGGATATTGTCAGGGAGGCCATCGAAAGACAAACGAGTGGAAAGGTGATCGTTCTTGGTGATCTAAATGCCAAATCTCACACGTGGGGGTGTTCAGTCACAGATGCCAGAGGGAGGACTGTACAGGACTGGGCTTTTATTACAGATCTTTCCCTACTCAATAGAGGGTCAGCTCATACATGTGTGCGGTGGAATGGGGGATCAGTTGTAGACCTTTCTTTTGCAACAAGGACAGTTGCAAGCAATGTGGTTAATTGGAGGGTGGAAGAAGAGGTAGAGACTCTTTCGGACCATTTATATATTAGATTCGAGATCTGCACTTCACCGAGAACAGTAAACCCTCTTAGAAGACAAAGCCGGTTTCCGCGCTGGTGTCTCAGCCAACTGGATCAGGAACTAGCCAGAGAATCTGTTATTCTTCAAAGATGGTCATCTCCAAACAACAGTTCCGAGGCTAGCGTAGAAGAGCTGGCGGATCGTTTCTGCGATGCACTTACGGAGGTTTGCGATGCGTCAATGCCGAGGGCCCGACGCCTGCCTCGCCGTCGTTGGGTATACTGGTGGTCGTCTGAAATAGCGGACCTCCGAAAAGCCTGTATTAGGGCTCGTAGACAATATTTACGCTGCCGCAGGCGGAACGGCCTCGACCTGGAGTTGGAAAACAGGCTGCGCTGCACTTATTGTCAGGCAAAAAAAACTCTGCAGTTGGCCATAAGGCAAGCGAAGGAGCTAGCCCGGGAGGAGATGCTGAGGACGCTAGACAGAGATCCCTGGGGCCGACCGTATCGTTTTGCACGCAATAAGCTCCGCGCACAAACATCTCCAATTACTGAGACCTTAGAACCGGAACTATTGCAAAGAATCATTGGTGAACTATTTCCGGAATCACTGGGACATGTTCCCCCAGTTATGGCCAGTTTTTCCAGGTATGACCTAAGTCGTGATGTTCCTCCCATCACCGAGGACGAGCTACGATCTGCTTGTGACCGTTTGCGAGTCAAAAAAACGGCTCCAGGCCCTGACGGCATACCGGGCAAGATCATTTCCCTATCTCTAGAGCTACTATGGGAACGTCTCCGCGATCTATTTAATAAGTGCCTACTTAAAAGAGAGTTTCCAAAACAATGGAAAGATGGAAAGTTGTGCCTTATTCGCAAAGAGGGTCGTCCACAGTATTCCTCTACAGCGTACCGGCCAATTGTCTTACTTAGTGAGACGGGTAAACTGTTTGAGAAGATTCTCGCTACCCGACTCACTACACATTTAGAGTCAGTTGGTCCGGGCCTATCTGAAGTGCAATTTGGGTTTAGAGCAGGTCGCTCGACCTTGGATGCTTTGGAGGCACTCAGAAGCTTGTCCATGGATGCAGTGGAGTCTGGAGACGTTATGCTCGCAATTTCGCTGGACATTGCAAATGCTTTTAACAGTCTACCGTTTACAACTTTGATGGAGGCCCTTCGGTACCACAATGTGCCACTATATTTGCAAGAATTACTGAAGGCGTATCTTTACAACAGGGAAATTCTTTGGGAGGGAAGAGATGGTCAAATGCAACGTCGTCGTGTCAGCTCCGGAGTTCCGCAGGGTTCAGTGCTGGGGCCTATCTTGTGGAATGTGGGATTTGATTGGATCCTCCGGTGTCCACTACTGCCAGGAATGAGGATTTTGTGTTACGCCGATGATACCCTCGTAACCGCACGCGGAAAAACATACGAGGATGCGGCTCGTCTTGCTGTAGTCGGTACATCTTTAGTGGTAAACAGGATTCAAATGCTTGGCCTGCGAGTTTCAATCTCAAAAACTGAGGCGCTTCTTTTCCATGGCCCACGTCGGGGTCCTCCTAGGGATGCACATATTACAGTCCAGGGCACAGTTATAGAGATAAAGCCGTCCATGAAATACTTAGGACTCATCCTGGATGGACGCTGGCAGTTCAAAACTCACTTTGAGCAGCTCGGGAATAGGCTAGTGAAGGCTGCTGCTGTACTAGGGTGACTCCTCCTAAACATCGGGGGCCCTGAGTCAGCCTGCAGACGTCTCTATGCTGGAATAGTGAGAAGCATGGCACTTTACGGCGCTCCAATATGGGTGCACTCCTTAACCCCTCGTGTAAAGGCTCTGTTGAGAAAACCGCAAAGGATCATCGCGGTGCGGGTGATTCGAGGATATCGCACTATATCTTGGACAGCTGCAACATTACTGGCTGGGGACCCGCCTTGGGAACTTCAAGCCGAGGTCCTTGCGGAACTGTACCAATTTCGGGTGGGAATGAGAGCTCAAGGGGTTTCACCAAGGGCCGACGTCATGAAAAGAATGAGGGTCCTTGCACAATCAGCTTTGGTACAAAGATGGAAAGATGACCTTGAATCCCCCACTGCTGGCACACGGACAGTCGTGATTATTCGGCCGTACATTGAAAGGTGGTTAAATAGAAAACATGGGTCACTCACGTTCCGACTGGTGCAGATACTCTCAGGGCATGGTTGCTTCGGGAAGTATCTGCATCAAATAGCAAGACGGGAACTAACGCCGGTTTGCCATCAGTGTGGGGCTGCAGAAGACACCGCGCATCACACGCTGGTTGAATGCACGGCCTGGGGTCCACAAAGACACATTCTGGAGTCCATTGTAGGTGGTAGCGTCTCCTTTGCTAGCGTAGTAGACGCAATGATCAGTGACGAGGAATGCTGGACAGTCATGGTGCAATTTTGTGAGTCGGTGGTCAGCCTAAAAGAGGCTGAGGAGAGGATAAAGGAAGCAGATCCTAGCGCTGACCTTATGCGCAGAGGAAGACAGGGCAGACGAAGGCGTAGATACGCGCATCTGCTGCCGCTGTAATGTGAGGCTCGTATGCCTCTAATTCATAGGAGGAAGACTCATGAAGGCTATCGTCGAGACGTCACTGCAGAATACGAGAGTGATCCAGTGGTGTCTCACTTACAGACGCAGTCGGCTCCGCTGGGTTTTAGTGGGTATTCCAGTAATTGGCGAGTCCCACATACCCTCTGGAATCATGTTGATTACTGGCACCGTTTCCAGAGGGATGCGTAAATGCATTTCCCAGCGTAAAAAAAAAAAAAAAAAAAAAAAGGTAGGCCACCTTATGGTTAGTGATAAACTATCACCTATAAACAAAGCGTAACTTCGCATGCAAGTAACACGTCCTAAAAAGTGTCGCCCTGTGTCCATTAATCTGAGATTATGAGTCGTAGGTATCAACCATGGTAACCATGTCTTTCAGACTGGTAATTCATCGAATAACTTCTGTCACAATAAATATACAAACAAATAGAACCTCTTTTTAGAGGTCAGTTAAAAATTATTCGTTCGTGGAAATGAATACGATTACTATTCGATGATCCCTTTAAATAAGAGTATTCTATGTTTCAACCTGCGTAGATCCCATTCTTGTAGAACTAAAAAGCAGCTCCTGTTCTATTCCACACTATAATCTATCGTTGCGCCAAATTTTAAGCAGATCCGTTTAAATTTTTATTTATAACTTTAAACTTATAACTTTAGTTAAATTTCCAGTGAAATCCTGAAAATGGTAGTGAAATATAAATTAAACGTGAGCCAAAGTTTTTATGGAACAGTGAAATAAATTTATTGCTTTTTACTGGTTTTCTACATAGAAAATAAAAAAAAAACTGAAAGTTTTAGCTCTAGAAATTTTTAATCCACAATAGTTCCAAGGTAAAAAGACAGGACACCTACTTTTAACTTTATAATGTAGATTATACTTTATTTATAAGATACTAGCTTTTGGCCGCAACCCCGTCCTTGTGGAATTAGTCATTACGGTAGCCTATTTTTTCTAAATTTTGAATGTAATCTTTATTAATATCTAATCAACTAGCTAAAAATACGTTTTATCTTTCTGGCTCAAAAATGACGATAATTTCATACAAAATTTCATCTCCCTTTTAACCCCTTAGTATGCCTTCTTCGCAATTAAAAGTAGCCTATGTCCTTTTTCAAGCTCTAAATTTTATTTAAATCGGTTTAGTAGTTTTAGCGTAAAAGTGAGACAGACAGAGTTACTTTCGCATTTATAATATTAGTTATTAGGATAACTAATGTTTCTTTTAAAGAATCTTGAAAAGAATTCCGAAGTTATCGCCCCATGTATTATTATATATAACATGTATTATTATATATAACATACACAAATATAACATGGACAAAGGGTTTATTGTTCACAAAGTAACTTTGCTGATATTCATAAGGGTTTTTCTTTTACGTTTTCAATGAAAATATATATCGTTGTCCCTTCCATTAGGGAGCATTCACATCAACTCAACGTGCAATTCAATTCGGTATTGAGTGACTTTGTCGCCAAGTGTCGGCTTTTGGCAGAAAAAAGCAAAATCGATATATTATTCTTAACTATACATAGTCAAATTACGCAAACTATTTGCATGCTTCTATTCAATATTTGTCTTCAATCTTGAAGATTTTTGTCATCGCAGTAAGTAGTGACCCTGGTTCTGCGTTGAAGGCCAATAATATTTTTTTTATGAAATTAATTAACTGATTAAATTAAACCACCACTGGCTTTATTACATTTGATTATGAGGCTTTGTTCACTGAGCTACTGACCGTAGACCGTGGTCGCGTTATCAAAAGGAGCAAAATCAAAATTATAATAGCGTCAACAGTACGGGCGTAATGACCACCTTAACTCATTGTTCAGTGGGCCAGTAGACCGTAGACTATGATCGCATCAACAATATGGGCGTAATGTAATATAAAAACTACCCTTTGTTCAGGCAGCTAGTGGAGCATGGACCTTGGACGCGTTAACAGTATAAGCGTAATGAAAGTATAAGGCCACCCTTTGTTCAGCAGGCCAGTAGACCGTACACTATAGTCGCGTTAACAGTATGGGCGTACTGAAAAGTATAAAGCCACCTTTTGTTCAGGTAACTAGTGGAGAATGGGCCGTGGTCGCGTTAACAGTATAAGCGTAATGAAAACTATAAAGCCACCTTTTGTTCAGGTAACTAGTGGAGAATGGGCCGTGGTCGCGTCAACAGTATAAGCGTAATGAAAAGTATAAAGCAACCCTTTGGTTAGGTAACTAGTGGAGAATGGGCCGTTGTCGCGTCAACAGTATAAGCGTAATGAAAAGTATAAAGCCACCCTTCGTTCAGGTAGCCAGTGGAGCATGGACCGTGGTCTCGTCAACAGTATAAGCGTAATGAAAAGTATAAAACCACCCTTTGTTCCGGTAGCCAGTGGAGCATGGACCGTGGTCGCGTCAACAGTATAAGCGTAATGAAAAGTATAAAGCCACCCTTTGTTCAGGTAGCCAGTGGAGCATGGACCGTGGTCGCGTCAACAGTATAAGCGTAATGAAAAGCTGGATTACGTGATTTATCTTTCTCATTTATTATTAACCCGCTTTTAAATTAATTTTTGATAAAGCCAGGTTTTATCTGCGGCTTAACACATTTTTATTTTATAGATTACTTTGGATTTTCCAAATATTCCACGAGAAATCTTTGTTTTGACCGTATTGAATATTTTTTTAACTTAATCATTCATAATTTACAATTTGTTTATTTAATTAAGTAATCTTAATACTTTTCCTATGTGACTTTTATTAGTTAGTTTGATTTTAATTTTAAACGGACCTTTTCTATGACATTTTCAAAGCATTAGGACAGATTTTCTACAAATAGCTCGTTCTAAAGATTGTCTGTAAGAATTTGCTTTCGGAATTTACACTAATTTGCATATTGTTTCTGTATCGTATGTTTGTTTTTTTTACAATAAATAAATAAAAAAAGACGTGTTGTACTCGGAAACTGCCGCGGTAAAGCTATTGCATAGCATTTTTTATCAACTTATGTTTACCTACCAACGTCATCGGGACCGTGGCCTAGCGGTAAGGCGCTCTAAGTGCCCGGATTGCCAGAGAGACGCAGGTTCGAATACCGTCGGTTCCGCAATTTTTTTTTAAGCGTGATGTTGCAAAAAGGCATTAATTTAAAAAAAATTACTTTGAAATATCACGCTTGAAAAAAAAAAGAAATTTCGGAACCGACGGGATTCGAACCCGTGTCTCTCTGGCAAATCTGGCAACCCGTCGTTGCCGAAATTGTGCTTTTGATATTGTTTTTGATACTCAGAGGTGTTATGTTTTTTCGTTACAGAATTTCTGTATTCGGTCTCCACGCTCAAGGCCCGCGATAAGCTATACAAATAGCTTAATAAAAATGTTTTGAAATGTATTATTAATGTTGC
The DNA here is from genome assembly GCA_034621355.1 of Mycalesis mineus. Classification (NCBI taxonomy): domain Eukaryota; kingdom Metazoa; phylum Arthropoda; class Insecta; order Lepidoptera; family Nymphalidae; genus Mycalesis; species Mycalesis mineus. Next base: position 7,034,459 of record CM067904.1, on the reverse strand, counting down.
TACTTTCAATACCGTTGTATCCTTTAAGTAAATAAATAT